>OX422209.1:36724434-39124434 GCA_949130495.1 Sambucus nigra
TCGCAGCCGCGGGTCTCCCGGTTTGAGAGTAATACGATAATTTGAATATTTAAAGACTAAGGCTTAAAAACATGACGTTAGAGGGTGAAAACTCGAAACAGCCCCCGAACGGCCCCGTGGGTGGCACCAACACCTCCCACGGGACCAATGTAACTCGAAGGAACTAACCTCGCAGCCGCGGGTCTCCCGGTTTGAGAGTAACACGGTAATTTGCATATTTAAAGACTTAGGCTTAAAAATATGACGTTAGAGGGTGAAAACTCGAAACAGCCCCCGAACGGCCCCGTGGGTGGCATCAACACCTCCCACGGGACCAACGTAACTCGTAGGAACTGACCTCGCAGCCGCGGGACTCCCGGTTTGAGAGTACGACGGAAATTTGCTTATTTCTAGACCTAGGCTTAAAAACATGACGTTAGAGGGTGAAAACTCGAAACAGCCCCCGAACGGCCCCCTGGGTGGCACCAACACCTCCCACGGGACCAACGTAACTCATAGAAACTGACTTCGCAGCCGCGAGTCTCCCGGTTTGAGAATACGACCGTAATTTGCGTATTTCTAAACTTAAGCAAAACATGGCGTTAAAGGGTGAAAACTCGAAACAGCCCCCGAACGGCCCCGTGGGTGGCACCAACACCTCCCACGGGACCAACATAACTCGTAGGAACTGACCCCCCAGCCGCGGGAATCCCGGTTTGAGAGTAATACGGTAATTTGTATATTTCAAGACTTAGGCTTAAAAACATGACGTTAAAGGGTGAAAACTTGAAACAGCCCCCGAACGGCACCGTGGGTGGCATCAACACCTCCCATGGGACCAACATAACTCGTAGGAACTGACCCCGCAGCCGCGGGTCTCCTGGTTTGAGAGTACGAGGGTAATTTGCGTATTTCTACACTTAAGCAAAACATGACGTTAGAGAGTGAAAACTCGAAACAGCCCCCAAACGGCCCCGTGGGTGGCACTAACACCTCCCACGGGACCAACGTAACTCGTAGGGACTGACCCCGCTGCCGCGGGTCTCCCGGTTTGAGAGTACGACGGTAATTTGCTTATTTCTAGAGTTGAGCTTAAAAACATGACGTTAGAGGGTGAAAACTCGAAACAGCCCCCGAATGGCCCCGTGGGTGGCACCAACACCTCCCACGGGACCAACGTAACTCGTAGGAACTGACCTCGCAGCCGCGGGTCCCCCGGTTTGAGAGTAATATGGTAATTTGTATATTTCAAGACTTAGGCTTAAAAACATGACGTTAGCGGGTGAAAACTCAAAACATCCACCGAACGGCCCCGTGGGTGGCACCAACACCTCCCACGGGACCAACGTAACTCGTAGGAACTGACCTTGCAGCCGCGGGTCTCCCGGTTTTAGAGTAATACGGTAATTTGCATATTTAAAGACTTAGGCTTAAAAACATGACGTTAGAGGGTGAAAACTCGAAACAGCCCCCGAACGGCCCCGTGGGTGGCACCAACACCTCCCACGGGACCAACGTAACTCGTAGGAACTGACCTCGCAGCCGCGGGTCTCCCGGTTTAAGAATACGACCGTAATTTGCGTATTTCTACACTTAAGCAAAACATGGCGTTAAAGGGTGAAAACTCGAAACCGCTCCCGAAGGGCCCCGTGGGTGGCACCAACACCTCCCACGGGAACAACATAACTCGTAGGAACTGACCCCGCAGCCGCGGGAATCCCGGTTTGAGAGTAATACGGTAATTTGTATATTTCAAGACTTAGGCTTAAAAACATGACGTTAAAGGGTGAAAACTCGAAACAGCCCCCGAACGGCACCGTGGGTGGCTCCAACACCCACCACGGGACCAACATAACTCGTAGGAACTGACCCCGCAGCTGCGGGACTCGCGGTTTGAGAGTACGACGGTAATTTGCTTATTTCTAGACTTGGGCTTAAAAAAATGATGTTAGAGGGTGAAAATTCGAAACAGCCCCCGAACGGACTCGTGGGTGGCACCAACACCTCCCACGGGACCAACGTAACTCGTAGGAACTGACCTCGCAGCCGCGGGTCTCCTGGTTTGAGAGTACGAGGTTAATTTGCATATTTCTATACTTAAACAAAACATGACGTTAGAGGGAGAAAACTCGAAACAGCCACCAAACGGCCCCGTGGGTGGCACTAACACCTCCCACGGGACCAACGTAACTCGTATGAGCTGACCCCGCAGCCGCGGGTTTCCCAGTTTGAGAGTACGACGGTAATTTGCTTATTTTTAGAGTTAGGCTTAAAAACATGACGTTAGAGGGTGAAAACTCAAAACAGCCCCCGAATGGCCCCGTGGGTGGCACCAACACCGCCCACGGGACCAACGTAACTCGTAGGAACTGACCTCGCAGCCGCGGGTCTCCCGGTTTGAGAGTAATATTGAAATTTGCATAGTTAAAGACTTAGGCTTAAAAACATGACGTTAGAGGGTGAAAACTCGAAACAGCCCCCGAACGGCCCCGTGGGTGGCACCAACACCTCCCACGGGACCAACGTAACTCGTAGGAACTGACCCCGTAGCCGCAGGACTCCCGATTTGAGAGTACGACGGTAATTTGCTTATTTCTAGACTTAGGCTTAAAAACATGACGTTAGAGGGTGAAAACTTGAAACAGCCCTCAAACGGCCTCGTGGGTGGCACCAACACCTCCCACGGGACCAACGTAACTCGTAGGAACTGACCTCGCAGCCGCGGGTCTCCCGGTTTGAGAATACGACCGGAATTTGCGTATTTCTACACTTAAGCAAAACATGGCGTTAAAGGGTGAAAACTCGAAACAGCTCCCGAAGGGCCCCGTGGGTGGCACCAACACCTCCCACGGGACCAAGATAACTCGTAGGAACTGACCCCGCAGACGCGGGAATCCCGGTTTGAGAGTAATACGGTAATTTGTATATTTCAAGACTTAGGCTTAAAAACATGACGTTAAAGGGTGAAAACTCGAAACAGCCACCGAACGGCACCGTGGGTGGCACCAACACCTCCCACGGGACCAACATAACTCGTAGGAACTGACCCCGCAGCCGCGGGTCTCCCGGTTTGGGAGTACGAGGGTAATTTCCGTATTTCTACACTTAAGCAAAACATGACGTTAGAGGGTGAAAACTCGAAACAGCTGGGTGGCACTAACACCTCCCACGGGACCAACGTAACTCGTAGGGACTGACCCCGCAGCCACGGGTCTCCCGGTTTGAGAGTACGACGGTAATTTGCTTATTTCTAGACTTAGGCTTAAAAATATGACATTAGAGGGTGAAAAATTAAAACAGCCCCCGAACGGCCCCGTGGGTGGCACCTACACCTCCCACGGGACCAATGTAACTCGTAGGAACTGACCTCACAACCGCGGGTCTCCCGGTTTGAGAGTAATACGGAAATTTGCATATTTAAAGACTTAGGCTTAAAAACATGACGTTAGAGGGTGAAAACTCGAAACAGCCCCGTGGGTGGCACCAACACCTCCCACGGGACCAACGTAACTCGTAGGAACTGACCCCGCAGCCGCGGGACTCCCGATTTGAGAGTACGACGGTAATTTGCTTATTTCTAGACTTAGGCTTAAAAACATGATGTTAGAGGGTGAAAACTCGAAACAGTCCCCGAACGGCCTCGTGGGTGGCACCAACACCTCCCACGGGACCAACGTAACTCGTAGGAAATGACCTCGAAGCCGCGGGTCTCCCGGTTTGAGAGTACGATGGTAATTTTCTTATTTCTAGACTTAGGCTTAAAAAAATGATGTTAGAGGGTGAAAACTCGAAACAGCCCCCGAACGGCCCCGTGGGTGGCACCAACACCTCCCACGGGACCAACATAACTCGTAGGAACTGACCCCACAGCCGCGGGAATCCCAGTTTGAGAGTAATACGGTAATATGTATATTTCAAGACTTAGGCTTAAAAACATGACGTTAAAGGGTGAAAACTTGAAACAGCCCCCGAACGGCCCCGTGGGTGGCACCAACACCTCCCACGGGACAACATAACTCGTAGGAACTGACCTCGCAGCCGCGGGTCTCCCGGTTTGAGAGTACGAGGGTAATTTGCGTATTTCTACACTTAAGCAAAACATGACGTTAGAGGGTGAAAACTCGAAACAGCACCAACACGGCCCCGTGGGTGGCACTAACACCTCCCACGGGACCAACGTAACTCGTAGGAACTGACCCCGCAGCCGCGGGTCTCCCGGTTTGAGAGTACGATGGTAATTTGTTTATTTCTAGACTTAGGCTTAAAAACATGACGTTAGAGGGTGAAAACTCGAAACAGCCCCCGAACGGCACCGTGGGTGGCACCAACACCTCCCACGGGACCAACATAAGTCGTAGGAACTGACCCCGCAACCGCGGGTCTCCCGGTTTGAGAGTACGAGGGTAATTTGCGTATTTCTACACTTAAGCAAAACATGACGTTAGGGGGTGAAAACTCGAAACAGCCCCCAAAACGGCCCCGTGGGTGGCATTAACGCCTCCCACGGGACCAACGTAACTCGTAGGAACTGACCCCGCAGCAGCGAGTCTCCCGGTTTGAGAGTACGACGGAAATTTGCTTATTTCTAGACTTAGGCTTAAAAACATGACGTTAGAGGGTGAAAACTCGAAACAGCCCCCGAACGGCCCAGTGGGTGGCACTAACACCTCCCACGGGACCAACGTACTCGTAGGAACTGACCTCGCATCCGCGGGTCTCCCGGTTTGAGAGTAATAAGGTAATTTGCATATTTAACGACTTAGGCTTAAAAACATGACGTTAGAGGGTGAAAACTCGAAACAGCCCCCGAACGGCCCCGTGGGTGGCACCAACACCTCCCACGGGACCAACGTAACTCGTAGGAACTGACCTCGCAGCCGCGGGTCTCCCGGTTTGAGAGTAATACGGTAATTTGCATATTTAAAGACTTAGGCTTAAAAACATGACGTTAGAGGGTGAAAACTCGAAACAGCCCCCGAACGGCCCCGTGGGTGGCACCAACACCTCCCACGGGACCAACGTAACTCGTAGGAATTAACCCCGCAGCCGCGGGACTCCCGGTTTGAGAGTACGAATGTAATTTGCTTATTTCTAGACTTGGGCTTAAAAAAATGATGTTAGAGGGTGAAAACTCGAAACAGCCCCCGAACGGCCTCGTGGGTGGCACCAACACCTCCCACGGGACCAACGTAACTCGTAGGAACTGACCTCGCGGCCGCGGGTCTCCCGGTTTGAGAGTAATACGGTAATATGTATATTTTAAGACTTATGCTTAAAAACATGACGTTAAAGGGTGAAAACTCGAAACAGCCCCCGAACGGCACCGTGGGTGGCACCAACGCCTCCCACGGGACCAACATAACTTGTAGGAACTGACCCCGCAGCCGCGGGTCTCCCGGTTTGAGAGTACGAGGGTAATTTGCGTATTTCTACACTTAAGCAAAACATGACGTTAGGGGGTGAAAACTCGAAACAGCCCCCAAACGGCCCCGTGGGTGGCACTAACACCTCCCACGGGACCAACGTAACTCGTAGGAACTGACCCCGCAGCCGCGGGACTCCCGGTTTGAGAGTACGACGGAAATTTGCTTATTTCTAGACTTAGGCTTAAAAACATGACGTTAGAGGGTGAAAACTCGAAACAGCCCCCGAACGGCCCAGTGGGTGGCACTAACACCTCCCACGAGACCAACGTACTCGTAGGAACTGACCTCGCATCCGCGGGTCTCCCGGTTTGAGAGTAATACGGTAATTTGCATATTTAACGACATAGGCTTAAAAACATGACGTTAGAGGGTGAAAACTCAAAACAGCCCCCGAACGGCCCCGTGGGTGGCACCAACACCTCCCACGGGACCAACGTAACTCGTAGGAACTGACCTCGCAGCCGCGGGTCTCCCGGTTTGAGAGTAATACGGTAATTTGCATATTTAAAGACTTAGGCTTAAAAACATGACGTTAGAGGGTGAAAACTCGAAACAGCCCCCGAACGGCCCCGTGGGTGGCACCAACACCTCCCACGGGACCAACGTAACTCGTAGGAACCGACCCCGCAGCCGCGGGACTCCCGGTTTGAGAGTACGACGGTAATTTGCTTATTTATAAACTTAGGCTTAAAAAAATGATGTTAGAGGGTGAAAACTCAAAACAGCCCCCGAACGGCCTCGTGGTGGCACCAACACCTCCCACGGGACCAACGTAACTCGTAGGAACTGACCTCGCAGCCGCGGGTCTCCCGGTTTGAGAATACGACCGTAATTTGCTTAGTTCTACACTTAAGCAAAACATGGCGTTAAAGGGTGAAAACTTAAAACAGCCCCCGAACGGCCCCGTGGGTGGCACCAAAACCTCCCACGGGACCAACATAACTCGTAGGAACTGACCCCGCAGCCGCGGGAATCCCGGTTTGAGAGTAATACGGTAATATGTATATTTCAAGACTTATGCTTAAAAACATGACGTTAAAGGGTGAAAACTCGAAACAGCCCCCGAACGGCACCGTGGGTGGCACCAACACCTCCCACGGGACCAACATAACTTGTAGGAACTGACCCCGCAGCCGCGGGTCTCCTGGTTTGAGAGTACATGGGTAATTTGCATATTTCTACACTTAAGCAAAACATGACGTTGGAGGGGGAAAACTCGAAGCAGCCCCCGAACGGCCCCGTGGGTGGCACCAACACCTCCCACGGGACAACATAACTCGTAGGAACTGACCCCGCAGCCGCGGGTCTCCCGGTTTGAGAGTACGAGGGTAATTTGCGTATTTCTACACTTAAGCAAAACATGACGTTAGACGGTGAAAACTCGAAACAGCCTCCAAACGGCCCCGTGGGTGGCACTAACATCTCCCACGGGACCAACGTAACTCGTAGGAACTGACACCGCAGCCGCGGGTCTCCCGGTTTGAGAGTACGACGATAATTTGTTTATTTCTAGACTTAGGATAAAAAACATGACGTTAGAGTGTGAAAACTCGAAACACAGCCCCCGAACGGCACCGTGGGTGGCACCAACACCTCCCACGGGACCAACGTAACTCGTAGGAACTGACCCCGCAGCCGCGGGACTCCCGGTTTGAGAGTACGACGGTAATTTTCTTATTTTTAGACTTAAGCAAAACATGACGTTAGAGGGTGAAAACTCGAAACAGCCCCCGAACGGCCCCGTGGGTGGCACCAACACCTCCCACGGGACCAACGTAACTCGTAGGAACTGACCCCGTAGCCGCAGGACTCCCGATTTGAGAGTACGACGGTAATTTGCTTATTTCTAGACTTAGGCTTAAAAACATGACGTTAGAGGGTGAAAACTTGAAACAGCCCTCAAACGGCCCCGTGGGTGGCACCAACACCTCCCACGGGACCAACGTAACTCGTAGGAACTGACCTCGCAGCCGCGGGTCTCCCGGTTTGAGAATACGACCGGAATTTGCGTATTTCTACACTTAAGCAAAACATGGCGTTAAAGGGTGAAAACTCGAAACAGCTCCCGAAGGGCCCCGTGGGTGGCACCAACACCTCCCACGGGACCAACGTAACTCGTAGGAACTGACCCCGCAGCCGCGGGTCTCCCGATTTGGGAGTACGAGGGTAATTTCTGTATTTCTACACTTAAGCAAAACATGACGTTAGAGGGTGAAAACTCGAAACAGCTGGGTGGCACTAACACCTCCCACGGGACCAACGTAACTCGTAGGGACTGACCCCGCAGCCACGGGTCTCCCGGTTTGAGAGTACGACGGTAATTTGATTATTTCTAGACTTAGGCTTAAAAATATGACATTAGAGGGTGAAAAATTAAAACATCCCCCGAACGGCCCCGTGGGTGGCACCTACACCTCCCACGGGACCAATGTAACTCGTAGGAACTGACCTCACAACCGCAGGTCTCCCGGTTTGAGAGTAATACGGTAATTTGCATATTTAAAGACTTAGGCTTACAAACATGACGTTAGATGTGAAAACTCGAAACAGCCCCGTGGGTGGCACCAACACCTCCCACGGGACCAACGTAACTCGTAGGAACTGACCCCGCAGCCGCGGGACTCCCGGTTTGAGAGTACGACGGTAATTTGCTTATTTCTAGACTTAGGCTTAAAAACATGATGTTAGAGGGTGAAAACTCGAAACAGTCCCCGAACGGCCTCGTGGGTGGCACCAACACCTCCCACGGGACCAACGTCACTCGTAGGAACTGACCTCGAAGCCGCGGGTCTCCCGGTTTGAGAGTACGATGGTAATTTTCTTATTTCTAGACTTAGGCTTAAAAAAATGATGTTAGAGGGTGAAAACTCGAAACAGCCCCCGAACGGCCCCGTGGGTGGCACCAACACCTCCCACGGGACCAACATAACTCGTAGGAACTGACCCCACAGCCGCGGGAATCCCAGTTTGAGAGTAATACGGTAATATGTATATTTCAAGACTTAGGCTTAAAAACATGACGTTAAAGGGTGAAAACTCGAAACAGCCCCCGAACGGCCCCGTGGGTGGCACCAACACCTCCCACGGGACAACATAACTCGTAGGAACTGACCTCGCAGCCGCGGGTCTCCCGGTTTGAGAGTACGAGGGTAATTTGCGTATTTCTACACTTAAGCAAAACATGACGTTAGAGGGTGAAAACTCGAAACAGCCCTCACACGGCCCCGTGGGTGGCACTAACACCTCCCACGGGACCAACGTAACTCGTAGGAACTGACCCCGCAGCCGCGGGTCTCCCGGTTTGAGAGTACGATGGTAATTTGTTTATTTCTAGACTTAGGCTTAAAAACATGACGTTAGAGGGTGAAAACTCGAAACAGCCCCCGAACGGCACCGTGGGTGGCACCAACACCTCCCACGGGACCAACATAAGTCGTAGGAACTGACCCCGCAACCGCGGGTCTCCCGGTTTGAGAGTACGAGGGTAATTTTCGTATTTCTACACTTAAGCAAAACATGACGTTAGGGGGTGAAAACTCGAAACAGCCCCCAAAACGGCCCCGTGGGTGGCACTAACGCCTCCCACGGGACCAACGTAACTCGTAGGAACTGACCCCGCAGCCGCGAGTCTCCCGGTTTGAGAGTACGACGGAAATTTGCTTATTTCTAGACTTAGGCTTAAAAACATGACGTTAGAGGGTGAAAACTCGAAACAGCCCCCGAAAGGCCCAGTGGGTGGCACTAACACCTCCCACGGGACCAACGTACTCATAGGAACTGACCTCGCATCCGCGGGTCTCCCGGTTTGAGAGTAATACGGTAATTTGCATATTTAACGACTTAGGCTTAAAAACATGACGTTAGAGGGTGAAAACTCGAAACAGCCCCCGAACGGCCCCGTGGGTGGCACCAACACCTCCCACGGGACCAACGTAACTCGTAGGAACTGACCTCGCAGCCGCGGGTCTCCCGGTTTGAGAGTAATACGGTAATTTGCATATTTAAAGACTTAGGCTTAAAAACATGACGTTAGAGGGTGAAAACTCGAAACAGCCCCCGAACGGCCCCGTGGGTGGCACCAACACCTCCCACGGGACCAACGTAACTCGTAGGAATTAACCCCGCAGCCGCGGGACTCCCGGTTTGAGAGTACGAATGTAATTTGCTTATTTCTAGACTTGGGCTTAAAAAAATGATGTTAGAGGGTGAAAACTCGAAACAGCCCCCGAACGGCCTCGTGGGTGGCACCAACACCTCCCACGGGACCAACGTAACTCGTAGGAACTGACCTCGCAGTCGCGGGTCTCCCGGTTTGAGAATACGAGGGTAATTTGCGTATTTCTACACTTAAGCAAAACATGACGTTAGAGGGTGAAAACTCGAAACAGCCCCCAAACGCCCCCGTGGGTGGCACTAACACCTCCCACGGGACCAGCGTAACGCGTAGGAACTGACCCCGCAGCCGCGGGTCTCCCGGTTTGAGAGTACGATGGTAATTTGTTTATTTCTTGACTTAGGCTTAAAAACATGACGTTAGAGGGTGAAAACTCGAACAGCCCCCGAACGGCCCCGTGGGTGGCACCAACACCTCCCACGGGACCAACGTAACTCGTAGGAACTGACCCCGCAGCCGCGGGAGTCCCGGTTTGAGAGTACGAATGTAATTTGCTTATTTCTAGACTTAGGCTTAAAAACATGACGTTAGAGGGTGAAAACTCGAAACAGCCCCCGAAAGGCCCCGTGGGTGGCACCAACACCTCCCACGGGACCAACGTAACTCGTAGGAACTGACCTCGCAGTCGCGGGTCTCCCGGTTTGAGAATACGAGGGTAATTTGCGCATTTCTACACTTAAGGAAAACATGACGTTAGAGGGTGAAAACTCGAAACAGCCCCCAAACGGCCCCGTGGGTGGCACTAACACCTCCCACGGGACCAGCGTAACGCGTAGGAACTGACCCCACAGCCGCGGGTCTCCCGGTTTGAGAGTACGATGGTAATTTGTTTATTTCTTGACTTAGGCTTAAAAACATGACGTTAGAGGGTGAAAACTCGAAACAGCCCCCGAACGGCACCGTGGGTGGCACCAACACCTCCCACGGGACCAACATAAGTCGTAGGAACTGACCCCGCAACCGCGGGTCTCCCGGTTTGAGAGTACGAGGGTAATTTGCGTATTTCTACACTTAAGGAAAACATGACGTTAGAGGGTGAAAACTCGAAACAGCCCCCAAACGGCCCCGTGGGTGGCACTAACACCTCCCACGGGACCAGCGTAACGCGTAGGAACTGACCCCACAGCCGCGGGTCTCCCGGTTTGAGAGTACGATGGTAATTTGTTTATTTCTTGACTTAGGCTTAAAAACATGACGTTAGAGGGTGAAAACTCGAAACAGCCGCAGAACGGCACCGTGGGTGGCACCAACACCTCCCACGGGACCAACATAAGTCGTAGGAACTGACCCCGCAACCGCGGGTCTCCCGGTTTGAGAGTACGAGGGTAATTTGCGTATTTCTACACTTAAGCAAAACATGACGTTAGAAGGTGAAAACTCGAAACAACCCCCAAACGGCCCCGTGGGTGGCACTAACACCTCCCACGGGACCAGCGTAACTCGTAGGAACTGACCCCGCAGCCGCGGGTCTCCCGGTTTGAGAGTACGATGGTAATTTGTTTATTTCTTGACTTAGGCTTAAAAACATGACGTTAGAGGGTGAAAACTCGAAACAACCCCCGAACGGCACCGTGGGTGGCACCAACACCTCCCACGAGACCAACATAAGTCGTAGGAACTGACCCCGCAACCGCGGGTCTCCCGGTTTGAGAGTACGAGGGTAATTTGCGTATTTCTACACTTAAGCAAAACATGACGTTAGGGGGTGAAAACTCGAAACAGCCCCCAAACGGCACCATGGGGGGCACTAACGCCTCCCACAAGACCAACGTAACTCGTAGGAACTGACCCCGCAGCCGCGAGTCTCCCGGTTTGAGAGTACGACGGAAATTTGCTTATTTCTAGGCTTAGGCTTAAAAACATGACGTTAGAGGGTGAAAACTCGAAACAGCCCCCGAACGGCCCAGTGGGTGGCACTAACACCTCCCACGGGACCAACGTACTCGTAGGAACTGACCTCGCATCCGGGGGTCTCCCGGTTTGAGGGTAATACGGTAATTTGTATATTTAACGACTTAGGCTTAAAAACATGACGTTAGAGGGTGAAAACTCGAAACAGCCCCCGAACGGCCCCGTGGGTGGCACCAAAACCTCCCACGGGACCAACGTAACTCGTAGGAACTGACCTCGCAGCCGTGGGTCTCCCGGTTTGAGAGTAATACGGTAATTTGCATATGTAAAGACTTAGGCTTAAAAACATGACGTTAGAGGGTGAAAACTCGAAACAGCCCCCGAACGGCCCCGTGGTTGGCACCAACACCTCCCACGGGACCAACGTAACTCGTAGGAACTGACCCCGCAGCCGCGGGACTCCCGGTTTGAGAGTACGACGGCAATTTGCTTATTTCTACACTTAGGCTTAAAAAAATGATGTAAGAGGGTGAAAACTCGAAACAGCCCCCGAACGGCCTCGTGGGTGGCACCAACACCTCCCACGGGACCAACGTAACTCGTAGGAACTGACCTCGCAGCCGCGGGTCTCCCGGTTTGAGAATACGACCGTAATTTGCTTATTTCTACACTTAAGCAAAACATGGCGTTAAAGGGTGAAAACTCAAAATAGCCCCCGAACGGTCCCGTGGGTGGCACCAAAACCTCCCACGACACCAACATAACTCGTAGGAACTGAACCCGCAGCCGCGGGAATCCCGGTTTGAGAGTAATACGGTAATATGTATATTTTAAGACTTATGCTTAAAAACATGACGTTAAAGGGTGAAAACTCGAAACAGCCCCCGAACGGCACCGTGGGTGGCACCAACGCCTCCCACGGGACCAACATAACTTGTAGGAACTGACCCCGCAGCCGCGGGTCTCCCGGTTTGAGAGTACGAGGGTAATTTGCGTATTTCTACACTTAAGCAAAACATGACGTTAGGGGGTGAAAACTCGAAACAGCCCCCAAACGGCCCCGTGGGTGGCACTAACGCCTCCCACGGGACCAACGTAACTCATAGGAACTGACCCCGCAGCCGCGAGTCTCTCGGTTTGAGAGTACGACGGAAATTTGCTTATTTCTAGCCTTAGGCTTAAAAACATGACGTTAGAGCGTGAAAACTCGAAACAGCCCCCGAACGGCCCAGTGGGTGGCACTAACACCTCCCACGGGACCAACGTACTCGTAGGAACTGACCTCGCATCCGCGGGTCTCCCGGTTTGAGAGTAATACGGTAATTTGCATATTTAACGACATAGGCTTAAAAACATGACGTTAGAGGGTGATAACTCGAAACAGCCCCCGAACGGCCCCGTGGGTGGCACCAACACCTCCCACGGGACCAACGTAACTCGTAGGAACTGACCTCGCAGCCGCGGGTCTCCCGGTTTGAGAGTAATACGGTAATTTGCATATTTAAAGACTTAGGCTTAAAAACATGACGTTAGAGGGTGAAAACTCGAAACAGCCCCCGAACGGCCCCGTGGGTGGCACCAACACCTCCCACGGGACCAACGTAACTCGTAGGAACTGACCCCGCAGCCGCGGGACTCCCGGTTTGAGAGTACGACGGTAATTTGCTTATTTCTAGACTTAGGCTTAAAAAAATGATGTTAGAGGGTGAAAACTTAAAACAGCCCCCGAACGGCCTCGTGGGTGGCACCAACACCTCCCACGGGACCAACGTAACTCGTAGGAACTGACCTCGCAGCCGCGGGTCTCCCAGTTTGAGAATACGACCGTAATTTGCTTAGTTCTACACTTAAGCAAAACATGGCGTTAAAGGGTGAAAACTTAAAACAGCCCCCGAACGGCCCCGTGGGTGGCACCAAAACCTCCCACGGGACCAACATAACTCGTAGGAACTGACCCCGCAGCCGCGGGAATCCCGGTTTGAGAGTAATACGGTAATATGTATATTTTAAGACTTATGCTTAAAAACATGACGTTAAAGGGTGAAAACTCGAAACAGCCCCCGAACGGCACCGTGGGTGGCACCAACACCTCCCACGGGACCAACATAACTTGTAGGAACTGACCCCGCAGCCGCGGGTCTCCTAGTTTGAGAGTACGAGGGTAATTTGCGTATTTCTACACTTAAGCAAAACATGACGTTGGAGGGGGAAAACTCGAAACAGCCCCCGAACGGCCCCGTGGGTGGCACCAACACCTCCCACGGAACAACATAACTCGTAGGAACTGACCCCGCAGCCGCGGGTTTCCCGGTTTGAGAGTACGAGGGTAATTTGCGTATTTCTACACTTAAGCAAAACAAGACGTTAGAGGGTGAAAACTCGAAACAGCCCCCAAACGGCCCCGTGGGTGGCACTAACATCTCCCACGGGACCAACGTAACTCCTAGGAACTGACACCGCAGCCGCGGGTCTCCCGGTTTGAGAGTACGACGGTAATTTGTTTATTTCTAGACTTAGGATAAAAAACATGACGTTAGAGTGTGAAAACTCGAAACACAGCCCCCGAACGGCCCCGTGGGTGGCACCAACACCTCCCACGGGACCAACGTAACTCGTAGGAACTGACCCCGCAGCCGCGGGACTCCCGGTTTGAGAGTACGACGGTAATTTTCTTATTTCTAGACTTAGGCTTAAAAACTTGACGTTAGAGGGTGAAAACTCGAAACAGCCCCCGAACGGCCCCGTGGGTGGCTCTAACACCTCCCACGGGACCAACGCTACTCTTAGGAACTGACCCCGCAGCCGCGGGTCTCCCGGTTTGAGAGTACGACGGTAATTTGCTTATTTCTAGACTTTGGCTTAAAAAGATGACGTTAGAGGGTGAAAACTCGAAACAGCCCCCGAACGACCCCGTGGGTGGCACCAACACCTCCCACGGGACCAACGTAACTCGTAGGAACAGACCTCGCAGCCGCGGGTCTCCCGGTTTGAGAGTAATACGGTAATTTGCATATTTAAAGACTTAGGCTTAAAAACATGACGTTAGAGGGTGAAAACTCGAAACAGCCCCCGAACGTCCCCGTGGGTGGCACCAACACCTCTCACGGGACCAACATAACTCGTAGGAACTGCCCCCCCAGCCGCGGGAATCCCGGTTTGAGAGTAATACGGTAATAAGTATATTTCAAGACTTAGGCTTAAAAACATGACGTTAAAGGGTGAAAACTCGAAACAGCCCCCGAACGGCACCGTGGGTGGGACCAACACCTCCCACGGGACCAACATAACTTGTAGGAACTGACCCCGCAGCCGCGGGTCTCCTGGTTTGAGAGTACGACGGTAATTTGCGTATTTTTACACTTAAGCAAAACATGACGTTAGAGGGTAAAAACTCGAAACAGCCCCCAAACGGTCCCGTGGGTGGCACTAACACCTCCCACGGGACCAACGTAACTCGTAGGAACTGACCCCGCAGCCGCGGGTCTCCCGGTTTGAGAGTACGACGGTAATTTGCTTATTTCTAGACTTCGGCTTAAAAACATGACGTTAGAGGGTGAAAACTCGAAACAGCCCCCGAACGGCCCCATGGGTGGCACCAACACCTCCCACGGGACCAACATAACTCGTAGGAACAGACCTCGGAGCCGCGGGTCTCCCGGTTTGAGATTAATACGGTAATTTGCATATTTAAAGACTTAGGCTTAAAAACATGACGTTAGAGGGTGAAAACTCGAAACAACCCCCGAACGGCCCCGTGGGTGGCACCAACACCTCCCACGGGACCAACGTAACTCGTAGGAACTAACCTCGCAGCCGCGGGTCTCCCGGTTTGAGAGTAACACGGTAATTTGCATATTTAAAGACTTAGGCTTAAAAATATGACGTTAGAGGGTGAAAACTCGAAACAGCCCCCGAACGGCCCCGTGGGTGGCATCAACACCTCCCACGGGACCAACATAACTCGTAGGAACTGACCCCGCAGTCGCGGGACTCCCGGTTTGAGAGTACGACGGTAATTTGCTATTTTCTAGACTTAGGCTTAAAAACATGACATTAGAGGGTGAAAACTCGAAACAGCCCCAGAACAGCCCCGTGGGTGGCACCAACACCTCCCACGGGACCAACGTAACTCATAGAAACTGACCTCGCTGCCGCGGGTCTCCCGGTTTGAGAATACGACCGTAATTTGCTTATTTCTACACTTAAGCAAAACATGGCGTTAAAGGGTGAAAACTCGAAACAGCCCCCGAACGGCCCCGTGGGTGGCACCAACACCTCCCACGGGACCAACATAACTCGTAGGAACTGACCCCGCAGCCGCGGGAATCCCAGTTTGAGAGTAATACGGTAATTTGTATATTTCAAGACTTAGGCTTAAAAACATGACGTTAAAGGGTGAAAACTCGAAACAGCCCCCGAACGGCACCGTGGGTGGCACCAACACCTCCCACGGGACCAACATAACTCGTAGGAACTGACCCCGCAGCCGCGGGTTTCCCGGTTTGAGTGTACGAGGGTAATTTGCGTATTTCTACACTTAAGCAAAACATGACGTTAGAGGGTGAAAACTCGAAACAGCCCCCAAACGGCCCCGTGGGTGGCACTAACACATCCCACGGGACCAACGTAACTCGTAGGAACTGACCCCGCAGCCGCGGGTCTCCCGGTTTGAGTGTACGACAGTAATTTGCTTATTTCTAGACTTAGGCTTAAAAACATGACGTTAGAGGGTGAAAACTCGAAACAGCCCCCGAAAGGCCCCGTGGGTGGCACTAACACCTCCTACGGGACCACCGTAACTAGTAGAAACTGACCTCGCAGCCACGGGTCTCCCGGTTTGATAATACGACCGTAATTTGCGTATTTCTACACTTAAGCAAAATATGGCGTTAAAGGGTGAAAACTCGAAACAGCACCCGAACGGCCCCGTGGGTGGCACCAACACCTCCCACGGGACCAACATAACTCGTAGGAACTGACCCCGCAGCCGCGGGAATTCCGGTTTGAGAGTAATACGGTAATTTGTATATTTCAAGACTTAGGCTTAAAAACATGACGTTAACGGGTGAAAACTCGAAACAGCCCCCGAACGGCCCCGTGGGTGGCACCAACACCTCCCACGGGACCAACGTAACTCGTAGGAACTGACCCCGCAGCTGCGGGACTCCCGGTTTGAGAGTACGACGGTAATTTGCTTATTTGTAGACTTAGGCTTAAAAAAATGATGTTAGAGGGTGAAAACTCGAAACAGCCCCCGAACGGCCTGGTGGGTGGCACCAACACCTCCCACGGGACCAACGTAACTCGTAGGAACTGACCTCGAAGCCGCGGGTCTCCCGGTTTGACAGTACGACGATAATTTGCTTATTTCTAGACTTAGGCTTAAAAACATGACGTTAGAGGGTGAAAACTCGAAAGAACCCCCGAACGGCCCCGTGGGTGGCACCAACACCTCCCACGGGACCAACGTAACTCGTAGGAACTAACCTCGCAGCCGCGGGTCTCCCGGTTTGAGAGTAACACGGTAATTTGCATATTTAAAGACTTAGGCTTAAAAATATGACGTTAGAGGGTGAAAACTCGAAACAGCCCCCGAACGGCCCCGTGGGTGGCATCAACACCTCCCACGGGACCAACATAACTCGTAGGAACTGACCCCGCAGTCGCGGGACTCCCGGTTTGAGAGTACGACGGTAATTTACTTATTTCTAGACTTAGGCTTAAAAACATGACGTTAGAGGGTGAAAACTCGAAACAGCCCCCGAACAGCCCCGTGGGTGGCACCAACACCTCCCACGGGACCAACGTAACTCATAGAAACTGACCTCGCTGCCGCGGGTCTCCCGGTTTGAGAATACGACCGTAATTTGCTTATTTCTACACTTAAGCAAAACATGGCGTTAAAGGGTGAAAACTCGAAACAGCCCCCGAACGGCCCCGTGGGTGGCACCAACACCTCCCACGGGACCAACATAAGTCGTAGGAAATGACCCCGCAACCGCGGGTCTCCCGATTTGAGAGTACGAGGGTAATTTGCGTATTTCTACACTTAAGCAAAACATGACGTTAGGGGGTGAAAACTCGAAACAGCCCCCAAACGGCCCCGTGGGTGGCACTAACGCCTCCCACGGGACCAACGTAACTCGTAGGAATTGACCCCGCAGTCGCGAGTCTCCCGGTTTGAGAGTACGACGGAAATTTGCTTATTTCTAGACTTAGGCTTAAAAACATGACGTTAGAGGGTGAAAACTCGAAACAGCCCCCGAACGGCCTAGTGGGTGGCACTAACACCTCCCACGGGACCAACGTACTCGTAGGAACTGACCTCGCATCCGCGGGTCTCCCGGTTTGAGAGTAATACGGTAATTTTCATATTTAACGACTTAGGCTTAAAAACATGACGTTTGAGGGTGAAAACACGAAACATCCCCCGAACGGCCCCGTGGGTGGCACCAACACCTCCCACGGGACCAACGTAACTCGTAGGAACTGATCTCGCAGCCGCGGGTCTCCCGGTTTGAGAGTAATAAGGTAATTTGCATATTTAAAGACTTAGGCTTAAAAACATGACGTTAGAGGGTGAAAACTCGAAACAGCCCCCGAAGGGCCCCGTGGGTGGCACCAACACCTCCCACGGGACCAACGTAACTCGTAGGAACTGACCCCGCAGCCGCGAGACTCCCGGTTTGAGAGTACGACGGTAATTTGCTTATTTCTACACTTAGGCTTAAAAAAATGATGTTAGAGGGTGAAAACTCGAAATAGCCCCCGAACGGCTTCGGGGGTGGCACCAACACCTCCCACGGGACCAACGTAACTCGTAGGAACTGACCTCGCAGCCGCGGGTCTCCCGGTTTGAGAATACGACCGTAATTTGCTTATTTCTACACTTAAGCAAAACATGGCGTTAAAGGGTGAAAACTCAAAACAGCCCCCGAACGGCCCCGTGGGTGGCACCAAAACCTCCCACGGGACCAACATAACTCGTAGGAACTGACCCCGCAGCCGCGGGAATCCCGGTTTGAGAGTAATTGGGTAATATGTATATTTCAAGACTTATGCTTAAAAACATGACGTTAAAGGGTGAAAACTCGAAACAGCCCCCGAACGGCACCGTGGGTGGTACCAACACCTCCCACGGGACCAACATAACTTGTAGGAACTGACCTCGCAGCCGCAGGTCTCCTGGTTTGAGAGTATGAGGGTAATTTGCGTATTTCTAAACTTAAGCAAAACATGACGTTAGAGGGTGAAAACTCGAAACAGCCCCCAAACGGCCCCGTGGGTGGCACTAACACCTCCCACGGGACCAACGTAACTCGTAGGAACTGACCCCGCAGCCGCGGGTCTCCCGGTTTGAGAGTACGATGGCAATTTGCTTATTTCTAGACTATGGCTTAAAAACATGACGTTAGAGGGTGAAAACTCGAAACAGCCCCCGAACGGCCCCGTGGGTGGTACCAACACCTCCCACGGGACCAACGTAACTCGTAGGAACTGATCTCGCAGCCGCGGGTCTCCCGGTTTGAGAGTAATACGGTAATTTGCATATTTAAAGACTTAGGCTTAAAAACATGACGTTAGAGGGTGAAAACTCGAAACAGCCCCCGAAGGGCCCCGTGGGTGGCACCAACACCTCCCACGGGACCAACGTAACTCGTAGGAACTGACCCCGCAGCCGCGAGACTCCCGGTTTGAGAGTACGACGGTAATTTGCTTATTTCTACACTTAGGCTTAAAAAAATGATGTTAGAGGGTGAAAACTCGAAATAGCCCCCGAACGGCTTCGGGGGTGGCACCAACACCTCCCACGGGACCAACGTAACTCGTAGGAACTGACCTCGCAGCCGCGGGTCTCCCGGTTTGAGAATACGACCGTAATTTGCTTATTTCTACACTTAAGCAAAACATGGCGTTAAAGGGTGAAAACTCAAAACAGCCCCCGAACGGCCCCGTGGGTGGCACCAAAACCTCCCACGGGACCAACATAACTCGTAGGAACTGACCCCGCAGCCGCGGGAATCCCGGTTTGAGAGTAATTGGGTAATATGTATATTTCAAGACTTATGCTTAAAAACATGACGTTAAAGGGTGAAAACTCGAAACAGCCCCCGAACGGCACCGTGGGTGGTAACAACACCTCCCACGGGACCAACATAACTTGTAGGAACTGACCTCGCAGCCGCAGGTTTCCTGGTTTGAGAGTATGAGGGTAATTTGCGTATTTCTAAACTTAAGCAAAACATGACGTTAGAGGGTGAAAACTCGAAACAGCCCCCAAACGGCCCCGTGGGTGGCACTAACACCTCCCACGGGACCAACGTAACTCGTAGGAACTGACCCCGCAGCCGCGGGACTCCCGGTTTGAGAGTACGATGGCAATTTGCTTATTTCTAGACTTTGGCTTAAAAACATGACGTTAGAGGGTGAAAACTCGAAACAGCCCCCGAACGGCCCCGTGGGTGGTACCAACACCTCCCACGGGACCAACGTAACTCGTAGGAACAGACCTCGCAGCCGCGGGTCTCTCGTTTTGAGAGTAATACGGTAATTTGCATATTTAAAGACTTAGGCTTAAAAACATGACGTTAGAGGGTGAAAACTCGAAACAGCCCCCGAACGGCCCCGTGGGTGGCACCAACACCTCCCACGGGACCAACATAACTCGTAGGAACTGACCCCCCAGCCGCGGGAATCCCGATTTGAGAGTAATACGGTAATTTGTATATTTCAAGACTTAGGCTTAAAAACATGACGTTAAAGGGTGAAAACTCGAAACAGCCCCCGAATGGCACCGTGGGTGGCACCAACACCTCCCACGGGACCAACATAACTTGTAGGAACTGACCCCGCAGCCGCGGGTCTCCTGGTTTGAGAGTACGAGGGTAATTTGCGTATTTCTACACTTAAGCAAAACATGACGTTAGAGGGTGAAAACTCGAAACAGCACCCAAACGGCCCCGTGGGTGGCACTAACACCTCCCACGGGACCAACGTAACTCGTAGGAACTGACCCCGCAGCCGCGGGTCTCCCGGTTTGAGAGTACGACGGTAATTTGCTTATTTCTAGACTTCGGCTTAAAAACATGACGTTAGAGGGTGAAAACTCGAAACAGCCCCCGAACGGCCCCGTGGGTGGCACCAACACCTCCCACGGGACCAACGTAACTCGTAGGAACAGACCTCGCAGCCGCGGGTCTCCCGGTTTGAGAGTAATACGGTAATTTGAATATTTAAAGACTAAGGCTTAAAAACATGACGTTAGAGGGTGAAAACTCGAAACAGCCCCCGAACGGCCCCGTGGGTGGCACCAACACCTCCCACGGGACCAACGTAACTCGTAGGAACTAACCTCGCAGCCGCGGGTCTCCCGGTTTGAGAGTAACACGGTAATTTGCATATTTAAAGACTTAGGCTTAAAAATATGACGTTAGAGGGTGAAAACTCGAAACAGCCCCCGAACGGCCCCGTGGGTGGCATCAACACCTCCCACGGGACCAACGTAACTCGTAGGAACTGACCTCGCAGCCGCGGGACTCCCGGTTTGAGAGTACGACGGAAATTTGCTTATTTCTAGACTTAGGCTTAAAAACATGATGTTAGAGGGTGAAAACTCGAAACAGTCCCCGAACGGCCTCGTGGGTGGCACCAACACATCCCACGGGACCAACGTAACTCGTAGGAACTGACCTCGAAGCCGCGGGTCTCCCGGTTTGAGAGTACGACGGTAATTTTCTTATTTCTAGACTTAGGCTTAAAAAAATGATGTTAGAGGGTGAAAACTCGAAACAGCCCCCGAACGGCCTCGTGGGTGGCACCAACACCTCCCACGGGACCAACGTAACTCGTAGGAACTGACCTCGCAGCCGCGGGTCTCCCGGTTTGAGAATACGACCGTAATTTGCTTATTTCTACACTTAAGAAAAACATGGCGTTAAAGGGTGAAAACTCAAAACAGCCCCCAAACGGCCCCGTGGGTGGCACTAACACCTCCCACGGGACCAACGTAACTCGTAGGAACTGACCCCGCAGCCGCGGGTCTCCCGGTTTGAGAGTACGATGGTAATTTGTTTATTTCTAGACTTAGGCTTAAAAACATGACGTTAGAGGGTGAAAACTCGAAACAGCCCCCGAACGGCACCGTGGGTGGCACCAACACCTCCCACGGGACCAACATAAGTCGTAGGAACTGACCCCACAACCGCGGGTCTCCCGATTTGAGAGTACGAGGGTAATTTGCGTATTTCTACACTTAAGCAAAACATGACGTTAGGGGGTGAAAACTCGAAACAGCCCCCAAACGGCCCCGTGGGTGGCACTAACGCCTCCCACGGGACCAACGTAACTCGTAGGAACTGACCCCGCAGCCGCGAGTCTCCCGGTTTGAGAGTACGACGGAAATTTGCTTATTTCTAGACTTAGGCTTAAAAACATGACGTTAGAGGGTGAAAACTCGAAACAGCCCCTGAACGGCCCAGTGGGTGGCACTAACACCTCCCACGGGACCAACGTACTCGTAGGAACTGACCTCGCATCCGCGGGTCTCCCGGTTTGAGAGTAATACGGTAATTTTCATATTTAACGACTTAGGCTTAAAAACATGACGTTAGAGGGTGAAAACACGAAACAGCCCCCGAACGGCCCCGTGGGTGGCACCAACACCTCCCACGGGACCAACGTAACTCGTAGGAACTGATCTCGCAGCCGCGGGTCTCCCGGTTTGAGAGTAATACGGTAATTTGCATATTTAAAGACTTAGGCTTAAAAACATGACGTTAGAGGGTGAAAACTCGAAACAGCCCCCGAAGGGCCCCGTGGGTGGCACCAACACCTCCCACGGGACCAACGTAACTCGTAGGAACTGACCCCGCAGCCGCGAGACTCCCGGTTTGAGAGTACGACGGTAATTTGCTTATTTCTAGACTTAGGCTTAAAAAAATGATGTTAGAGGGTGAAAACTCGAAACAGCCCCCGAACGGCTTCGGGGGTGGCACCAACACCTCCCACGGGACCAACGTAACTCGTAGGAACTGACCTCGCAGCCGCGGGTCTCCCGGTTTGAGAATACGACCGTAATTTGCTTATTTCTACACTTAAGCAAAACATGGCGTTAAAGGGTGAAAACTCAAAACAGCCCCCGAACGGCCCCGTGGGTGGCACCAAAACCTCCCACGGGACCAACATAACTCGTAGGAACTGACCCCGCAGCCGCGGGAATCCCGGTTTGAGAGTAATTGGGTAATATGTATATTTCAAGACTTATGCTTAAAAACATGTCGTTAAAGGGTGAAAACTCGAAACAGCCCCCGAACGGCACCGTGGGTGGTACCAACACCTCCCACGGGACCAACATAACTTGTAGGAACTGAACCCGCAGCCGCGGGTCTCCTGGTTTGAGAGTACGAGGGTAATTTGCGTATTTCTACACTTAAGCAAAACATGACGTTAGAGGGTGAAAACTCGAAACAGCCCCCGAACGGCCCCGTGGGTGGCACCAACACCTCCCACGGGACAACATAACTCGTAGGAACTGACCCCGCAGCCGCGGGTCTCCCGGTTTGAGAGTACGAGGGTAATTTGCGTATTTCTACACTTAAGCAAAACATGACATTAGAGGGTGAAAACTCGAAACAGCCCCCAAACGGCCCCGTGGGTGGCACTAACATCTCCCATGGGACAAACGTAACTCGTAGGAACTGACCCCGCAGCCGCGGGTCTCCCGGTTTGAGAGTACGACGGTAATTTGTTTATTTCTAGACTTAGGCTAAAAAACATGACGTTAGAGTGTGAAAACTCGAAACACAGGCCCCGAACGGCCCCGTGGGTGGCACCAACACCTCCCACGACACCAACGTAACTCGTAGGAACTGACCCCGCAGTCGCGGGACTCCCGGTTTGAGACTACGACGGTAATTTGTTTATTTCTAGACTTAGGCTTAAAAACATGACGTTAGAGGGTGAAAACTCGAAACAGCCCCCGAACGGCCCCGTGTGTGGCTCTTACACCTCCCACGGGACCAACGCAACTCGTAGGAACTGACCTCGCAACCGCGGGTCTCCTGGTTTGAGAGTATGAGGGTAATTTGCGTATTTCGAAACTTAAGCAAAACATGACGTTAGAGGGTGAAAACTCGAAACAGCCCCCAAACGGCCCCGTGGGTGGCACTAACACCTCCCACGGGACCAACGTAACTCGTAGGAACTGACCCCGCAGCCGCGGGTCTCCCGGTTTGAGAGTACGCCGGTAATTTGCTTATTTCTAGACTTTGGCTTAAAAACATGACGTTAGAGGGTGAAAACTCGAAACAGCCCCCGAACGACCCCGTGGGTGGTACCAACACCTCCCACGGGACCAACGTAACTCGTAGGAACAGACCTCGCAGCCGCGGGTCTCTCGGTTTGAGAGTAATACGGTAATTTGTATATTTAAAGACTTTGGCTTAAAAACATGACGTTAGAGGGTGAAAACTCGAAACAGCCCCCGAACGGCCCCGTGGGTGGCACCAACACCTCCCACGGGACCAACATAACTCGTAGGAACTGACCCCCCAGCCGCGGGAATCCCGGTTTGAGAGTAATACGGTAATTTGTATATTTCAAGACTTAGGCTTAAAAACATGACGTTAAAGGGTGAAAACTCGAAACAGCCCCCGAATGGCACCGTGGGTGGCACCAACACCTCCTACGGGACCAACATAACTTGTAGGAACTGACCCCGCAGCCGCGGGTCTCCTGGTTTGAGAGTACGAGGGTAATTTGCGTATTTCTACACTTAAGCAAAACATGACGTTAGAGGGTGAAAACTCGAAACAGCCCCCAAACGGCCCCGTGGGTGGCACTAACACCTCCCACGGGACCAACGTAACTCGTAGGAACTGACCCCGCAGCCGCGGGTCTCCCGGTTTGAGAGTACGACGGTAATTTGCTTATTTCTAGACTTCGGCTTAAAAACATGACGTTAGAGGGTGAAAACTCGAAACAGCCCCCGAACGGCCCCGTGGGTGGCACCAACACCTCCCACGGGACCAACGTAACTCGTAGGAACAGACCTCGCAGCCGCGGGTCTCCCGGTTTGAGAGTAATACGATAATTTGAATATTTAAAGACTAAGGCTTAAAAACATGACGTTAGAGGGTGAAAACTCGAAACAGCCCCCGAACGGCCCCGTGGGTGGCACCAACACCTCCCACGGGACCAATGTAACTCGAAGGAACTAACCTCGCAGCCGCGGGTCTCCCGGTTTGAGAGTAACACAGTAATTTGCATATTTAAAGACTTAGGCTTAAAAATATGACGTTAGAGGGTGAAAACTCGAAACAGCCCCCGAACGGCCCCGTGGGTGGCATCAACACCTCCCACGGGACCAACGTAACTCGTAGGAACTGACCTCGCAGCCGCGGGACTCCCGGTTTGAGAGTACGACGGAAATTTGCTTATTTCTAGACTTAGGCTTAAAAACATGACGTTAGAGGGTGAAAACTCGAAACAGCCCCCGAACGGCCCCCTGGGTGGCACCAACACCTCCCACGGGACCAACGTAACTCATAGAAACTGACTTCGCAGCCGCGAGTCTCCCGGTTTGAGAATACGACCGTAATTTGCGTATTTCTAAACTTAAGCAAAACATGGCGTTAAAGGGTGAAAACTCGAAACAGCCCCCGAACGGCCCCGTGGGTGGCACCAACACCTCCCACGGGACCAACATAACTCGTAGGAACTGACCCCCCAGCCGCGGGAATCCCGGTTTGAGAGTAATACGGTAATTTGTATATTTCAAGACTTAGGCTTAAAAACATGACGTTAAAGGGTGAAAACTTGAAACAGCCCCCGAACGGCACCGTGGGTGGCATCAACACCTCCCATGGGACCAACATAACTCGTAGGAACTGACCCCGCAGCCGCGGGTCTCCTGGTTTGAGAGTACGAGGGTAATTTGCGTATTTCTACACTTAAGCAAAACATGACGTTAGAGAGTGAAAACTCGAAACAGCCCCCAAACGGCCCCGTGGGTGGCACTAACACCTCCCACGGGACCAACGTAACTCGTAGGGACTGACCCCGCTGCCGCGGGTCTCCCGGTTTGAGAGTACGACGGTAATTTGCTTATTTCTAGAGTTGAGCTTAAAAACATGACGTTAGAGGGTGAAAACTCGAAACAGCCCCCGAATGGCCCCGTGGGTGGCACCAACACCTCCCACGGGACCAACGTAACTCGTAGGAACTGACCTCGCAGCCGCGGGTCCCCCGGTTTGAGAGTAATATGGTAATTTGTATATTTCAAGACTTAGGCTTAAAAACATGACGTTAGCGGGTGAAAACTCAAAACATCCACCGAACGGCCCCGTGGGTGGCACCAACACCTCCCACGGGACCAACGTAACTCGTAGGAACTGACCTCGCAGCCGCGGGTCTCCCGGTTTGAGAGTAATACGGTAATTTGCATATTTAAAGACTTAGGCTTAAAAACATGACGTTAGAGGGTGAAAACTCGAAACAGCCCCCGAACGGCCCCGTGGGTGGCACCAACACCTCCCACGGGACCAACGTAACTCGTAGGAACTGACCTCGCAGCCGCGGGTCTCCCGGTTTAAGAATACGACCGTAATTTGCGTATTTCTACACTTAAGCAAAACATGGCGTTAAAGGGTGAAAACTCGAAACCGCTCCCGAAGGGCCCCGTGGGTGGCACCAACACCTCCCATGGGAACAACATAACTCGTAGGAACTGACCCCGCAGCCGCGGGAATCCCGGTTTGAGAGTAATACGGTAATTTGTATATTTCAAGACTTAGGCTTAAAAACATGACGTTAAAGGGTGAAAACTCGAAACAGCCCCCGAACGGCACCGTGGGTGGCTCCAACACCCACCACGGGACCAACATAACTCGTAGGAACTGACCCCGCAGCCGCGGGACTCCCGGTTTGAGAGTACGACGGTAATTTGCTTATTTCTAGACTTGGGCTTAAAAAAATGATGTTAGAGGGTGAAAATTCGAAACAGCCCCCGAACGGACTCGTGGGTGGCACCAACACCTCCCACGGGACCAACGTAACTCGTAGGAACTGACCTCGCAGCCGCGGGTCTCCTGGTTTGAGAGTACGAGGTTAATTTGCATATTTCTATACTTAAACAAAACATGACGTTAGAGGGAGAAAACTCGAAACAGCAACCAAACGGCCCCGTGGGTGGCACTAACACCTCCCACGGGACCAACGTAACTCGTATGAGCTGACCCCGCAGCCGCGGGTTTCCCAGTTTGAGAGTACGACGGTAATTTGCTTATTTTTAGAGTTAGGCTTAAAAACATGACGTTAGAGGGTGAAAACTCAAAACAGCCCCCGAATGGCCCCGTGGGTGGCACCAACACCGCCCACGGGACCAACGTAACTCGTAGGAACTGACCTCGCAGCCGCGGGTCTCCCGGTTTGAGAGTAATATTGAAATTTGCATAGTTAAAGACTTAGGCTTAAAAACATGACGTTAGAGGGTGAAAACTCGAAACAGCCCCCGAACGGCCCCGTGGGTGGCACCAACACCTCCCACGGGACCAACGTAACTCGTAGGAACTGACCCCGTAGCCGCAGGACTCCCGATTTGAGAGTACGACGGTAATTTGCTTATTTCTAGACTTAGGCTTAAAAACATGACGTTAGAGGGTGAAAACTTGAAACAGCCCTCAAACGGCCTCGTGGGTGGCACCAACACCTCCCACGGGACCAACGTAACTCGTAGGAACTGACCTCGCAGCCGCGGGTCTCCCGGTTTGAGAATACGACCGGAATTTGCGTATTTCTACACTTAAGCAAAACATGGCGTTAAAGGGTGAAAACTCGAAACAGCTCCCGAAGGGCCCCGTGGGTGGCACCAACACCTCCCACGGGACCAACATAACTCGTAGGAACTAACCCCGCAGACGCGGGAATCCCGGTTTGAGAGTAATACGGTAATTTGTATATTTCAAGACTTAGGCTTAAAAACATGACGTTAAAGGGTGAAAACTCGAAACAGCCACCGAACGGCACCGTGGGTGGCACCAACACCTCCCACGGGACCAACATAACTCGTAGGAACTGACCCCGCAGCCGCGGGTCTCCCGGTTTGGGAGTACGAGGGTAATTTCCGTATTTCTACACTTAAGCAAAACATGACGTTAGAGGGTGAAAACTCGAAACAGCTGGGTGGCACTAACACCTCCCACGGGACCAACGTAACTCGTAGGGACTGACCCCGCAGCCACGGGTCTCCCGGTTTGAGAGTACGACGGTAATTTGCTTATTTCTAGACTTAGGCTTAAAAATATGACATTAGAGGGTGAAAAATTAAAACAGCCCCCGAACGGCCCCGTGGGTGGCACCTACACCTCCCACGGGACCAATGTAACTCGTAGGAACTGACCTCACAACCGCGGGTCTCCCGGTTTGAGAGTAATACGGAAATTTGCATATTTAAAGACTTAGGCTTAAAAACATGACGTTAGAGGGTGAAAACTCGAAACAGCCCCGGGGGTGGCACCAACACCTCCCACGGGACCAACGTAACTCGTAGGAACTGACCCCGCAGCCGCGGGACTCCCGGTTTGAGAGTACGACGGTAATTTGCTTATTTCTAGACTTAGGCTTAAAAACATGATGTTAGAGGGTGAAAACTCGAAACAGTCCCCGAACGGCCCCGTGGGTGGCACCAACACCTCCCACGGGACCAACGTAACTCGTAGGAAATGACCTCGAAGCCGCGGGTCTCCCGGTTTGAGAGTACGATGGTAATTTTCTTATTTCTAGACTTAGGCTTAAAAAAATGATGTTAGAGGGTGAAAACTCGAAACAGCCCCCGAACGGCCCCGTGGGTGGCACCAACACCTCCCACGGGACCAACATAACTCGTAGGAACTGACCCCACAGCCGCGGGAATCCCAGTTTGAGAGTAATACGGTAATATGTATATTTCAAGACTTAGGCTTAAAAACATGACGTTAAAGGGTGAAAACTCGAAACAGCCCCCGAACGGCCCCGTGGGTGGCACTAACACCTCCCACGGGACAACATAACTCGTAGGAACTGACCTCGCAGCCGCGGGTCTCCCGGTTTGAGAGTACGAGGGTAATTTGCGTATTTCTACACTTAAGCAAAACATGACGTTAGAGGGTGAAAACTCGAAACAGCACCAACACGGCCCCGTGGGTGGCACTAACACCTCCCACGGGACCAACGTAACTCGTAGGAACTGACCCCGCAGCCGCGGGTCTCCCGGTTTGAGAGTACGATGGTAATTTGTTTATTTCTAGACTTAGGCTTAAAAACATGACGTTAGAGGGTGAAAACTCGAAACAGCCCCCGAACGGCACCGTGGGTGGCACCAACACCTCCCACGGGACCAACATAAGTCGTAGGAACTGACCCCGCAACCGCGGGTCTCCCGGTTTGAGAGTACGAGGGTAATTTGCGTATTTCTACACTTAAGCAAAACATGACGTTAGGGGGTGAAAACTCGAAACAGCCCCCAAAACGGCCCCGTGGGTGGCATTAACGCCTCCCACGGGACCAACGTAACTCGTAGGAACTGACCCCGCAGCAGCGAGTCTCCCGGTTTGAGAGTACGACGGAAATTTGCTTATTTCTAGACTTAGGCTTAAAAACATGACGTTAGAGGGTGAAAACTCGAAACAGCCCCCGAACGGCCCAGTGGGTGGCACTAACACCTCCCACGGGACCAACGTACTCGTAGGAACTGACCTCGCATCCGCGGGTCTCCCGGTTTGAGAGTAATAAGGTAATTTGCATATTTAACGACTTAGGCTTAAAAACATGACGTTAGAGGGTGAAAACTCGAAACAGCCCCCGAACGGCCCCGTGGGTGGCACCAACACCTCCCACGGGACCAACGTAACTCGTAGGAACTGACCTCGCAGCCGCGGGTCTCCCGGTTTGAGAGTAATACGGTAATTTGCATATTTAAAGACTTAGGCTTAAAAACATGACGTTAGAGGGTGAAAACTCGAAACAGCCCCCGAACGGCCCCGTGGGTGGCACCAACACCTCCCACGGGACCAACGTAACTCGTAGGAATTAACCCCGCAGCCGCGGGACTCCCGGTTTGAGAGTACGAATGTAATTTGCTTATTTCTAGACTTGGGCTTAAAAAAATGATGTTAGAGGGTGAAAACTCGAAACAGCCCCCGAACGGCCTCGTGGGTGGCACCAACACCTCCCACGGGACCAACGTAACTCGTAGGAACTGACCTCGCGGCCGCGGGTCTCCCGGTTTGAGAGTAATACGGTAATATGTATATTTTAAGACTTATGCTTAAAAACATGACGTTAAAGGGTGAAAACTCGAAACAGCCCCCGAACGGCACCGTGGGTGGCACCAACGCCTCCCACGGGACCAACATAACTTGTAGGAACTGACCCCGCAGCCGCGGGTCTCCCGGTTTGAGAGTACGAGGGTAATTTGCGTATTTCTACACTTAAGCAAAACATGACGTTAGGGGGTGAAAACTCGAAACAGCCCCCAAACGGCCCCGTGGGTGGCACTAACACCTCCCACGGGACCAACGTAACTCGTAGGAACTGACCCCGCAGCCGCGGGACTCCCGGTTTGAGAGTACGACGGAAATTTGCTTATTTCTAGACTTAGGCTTAAAAACATGACGTTAGAGGGTGAAAACTCGAAACAGCCCCCGAACGGCCCAGTGGGTGGCACTAACACCTCCCACGAGACCAACGTACTCGTAGGAACTGACCTCGCATCCGCGGGTCTCCCGGTTTGAGAGTAATACGGTAATTTGCATATTTAACGACATAGGCTTAAAAACATGACGTTAGAGGGTGAAAACTCAAAACAGCCCCCGAACGGCCCCGTGGGTGGCACCAACACCTCCCACGGGACCAACGTAACTCGTAAGAACTGACCTCGCAGCCGCGGGTCTCCCGATTTGAGAGTAATACGGTAATTTGCATATTTAAAGACTTAGGCTTAAAAACATGACGTTAGAGGGTGAAAACTCGAAACAGCCCCCGAACGGCCCCGTGGGTGGCACCAACACCTCCCACGGGACCAACGTAACTCGTAGGAACCGACCCCGCAGCCGCGGGACTCCCGGTTTGAGAGTACGACGGTAATTTGCTTATTTATAAACTTAGGCTTAAAAAAATGATGTTAGAGGGTGAAAACTCAAAACAGCCCCCGAACGGCCTCGTGGTGGCACCAACACCTCCCACGGGACCAACGTAACTCGTAGGAACTGACCTCGCAGCCGCGGGTCTCCCGGTTTGAGAATACGACCGTAATTTGCTTAGTTCTACACTTAAGCAAAACATGGCGTTAAAGGGTGAAAACTTAAAACAGCCCCCGAACGGCCCCGTGGGTGGCACCAAAACCTCCCACGGGACCAACATAACTCGTAGGAACTGACCCCGCAGCCGCGGGAATCCCGGTTTGAGAGTAATACGGTAATATGTATATTTCAAGACTTATGCTTAAAAACATGACGTTAAAGGGTGAAAACTCGAAACAGCCCCCGAACGGCACCGTGGGTGGCACCAACACCTCCCACGGGACCAACATAACTTGTAGGAACTGACCCCGCAGCCGCGGGTCTCCTGGTTTGAGAGTACATGGGTAATTTGCATATTTCTACACTTAAGCAAAACATGACGTTGGAGGTGGAAAACTCGAAGCAGCCCCCGAACGGCCCCGTGGGTGGCACCAACACCTCCCACGGGACAACATAACTCGTAGGAACTGACCCCGCAGCCGCGGGTCTCCCGGTTTGAGAGTACGAGGGTAATTTGCGTATTTCTACACTTAAGCAAAACATGACGTTAGACGGTGAAAACTCGAAACAGCCTCCAAACGGCCCCGTGGGTGGCACTAACATCTCCCACGGGACCAACGTAACTCGTAGGAACTGACACCGCAGCCGCGGGTCTCCCGGTTTGAGAGTACGACGATAATTTGTTTATTTCTAGACTTAGGATAAAAAACATGACGTTAGAGTGTGAAAACTCGAAACACAGCCCCCGAACGGCACCGTGGGTGGCACCAACACCTCCCACGGGACCAACGTAACTCGTAGGAACTGACCCCGCAGCCGCGGGACTCCCGGTTTGAGAGTACGACGGTAATTTTCTTATTTCTAGACTTAAGCAAAACATGACGTTAGAGGGTGAAAACTCGAAACAGCCCCCGAACGGCCCCGTGGGTGGCACCAACACCTCCCACGGGACCAACGTAACTCGTAGGAACTGACCCCGTAGCCGCAGGACTCCCGATTTGAGAGTACGACGGTAATTTGCTTATTTCTAGACTTAGGCTTAAAAACATGACGTTAGAGGGTGAAAACTTGAAACAGCCCTCAAACGGCCCCGTGGGTGGCACCAACACCTCCCACGGGACCAACGTAACTCGTAGGAACTGACCTCGCAGCCGCGGGTCTCCCGGTTTGAGAATACGACCGGAATTTGCGTATTTCTACACTTAAGCAAAACATGGCGTTAAAGGGTGAAAACTCGAAACAGCTCCCGAAGGGCCCCGTGGGTGGCACCAACACCTCCCACGGGACCAACGTAACTCGTAGGAACTGACCCCGCAGCCGCGGGTCTCCCGATTTGGGAGTACGAGGGTAATTTCTGTATTTCTACACTTAAGCAAAACATGACGTTAGAGGGTGAAAACTCGAAACAGCTGGGTGGCACTAACACCTCCCACGGGACCAACGTAACTCGTAGGGACTGACTCCGCAGCCACGGGTCTCCCGGTTTGAGAGTACGACGGTAATTTGATTATTTCTAGACTTAGGCTTAAAAATATGACATTAGAGGGTGAAAAATTAAAACATCCCCCGAACGGCCCCGTGGGTGGCACCTACACCTCCCACGGGACCAATGTAACTCGTAGGAACTGACCTCACAACCGCAGGTCTCCCGGTTTGAGAGTAATACGGTAATTTGCATATTTAAAGACTTAGGCTTACAAACATGACGTTAGATGTGAAAACTCGAAACAGCCCCGTGGGTGGCACCAACACCTCCCACGGGACCAACGTAACTCGTAGGAACTGACCCCGCAGCCGCGGGACTCCCGGTTTGAGAGTACGACGGTAATTTGCTTATTTCTAGACTTAGGCTTAAAAACATGATGTTAGAGGGTGAAAACTCGAAACAGTCCCCGAACGGCCTCGTGGGTGGCACCAACACCTCCCACGGGACCAACGTCACTCGTAGGAACTGACCTCGAAGCCGCGGGTCTCCCGGTTTGAGAGTACGATGGTAATTTTCTTATTTCTAGACTTAGGCTTAAAAAAATGATGTTAGAGGGTGAAAACTCGAAACAGCCCCCGAACGGCCCCGTGGGTGGCACCAACACCTCCCACGGGACCAACATAACTCGTAGGAACTGACCCCACAGCCGCGGGAATCCCAGTTTGAGAGTAATACGGTAATATGTATATTTCAAGACTTAGGCTTAAAAACATGACGTTAAAGGGTGAAAACTCGAAACAGCCCCCGAACGGCCCCGTGGGTGGCACCAACACCTCCCACGGGACAACATAACTCGTAGGAACTGACCTCGCAGCCGCGGGTCTCCCGGTTTGAGAGTACGAGGGTAATTTGCGTATTTCTACACTTAAGCAAAACATGACGTTAGAGGGTGAAAACTCGAAACAGCCCTCACACGGCCCCGTGGGTGGCACTAACACCTCCCACGGGACCAACGTAACTCGTAGGAACTGACCCCGCAGCCGCGGGTCTCCCGGTTTGAGAGTACGATGGTAATTTGTTTATTTCTAGACTTAGGCTTAAAAACATGACGTTAGAGGGTGAAAACTCGAAACAGCCCCCGAACGGCACCGTGGGTGGCACCAACACCTCCCACGGGACCAACATAAGTCGTAGGAACTGACCCCGCAACCGCGGGTCTTCCGGTTTGAGAGTACGAGGGTAATTTTCGTATTTCTACACTTAAGCAAAACATGACGTTAGGGGGTGAAAACTCGAAACAGCCCCCAAAACGGCCCCGTGGGTGGCACTAACGCCTCCCACGGGACCAACGTAACTCGTAGGAACTGACCCCGCAGCCGCGAGTCTCCCGGTTTGAGAGTACGACGGAAATTTGCTTATTTCTAGACTTAGGCTTAAAAACATGACGTTAGAGGGTGAAAACTCGAAACAGCCCCCGAAAGGCCCAGTGGGTGGCACTAACACCTCCCACGGGACCAACGTACTCATAGGAACTGACCTCGCATCCGCGGGTCTCCCGGTTTGAGAGTAATACGGTAATTTGCATATTTAACGACTTAGGCTTAAAAACATGACGTTAGAGGGTGAAAACTCGAAACAGCCCCCGAACGGCCCCGTGGGTGGCACCAACACCTCCCACGGGACCAACGTAACTCGTAGGAACTGACCTCGCAGCCGCGGGTCTCCCGGTTTGAGAGTAATACGGTAATTTGCATATTTAAAGACTTAGGCTTAAAAACATGACGTTAGAGGGTGAAAACTCGAAACAGCCCCCGAACGGCCCCGTGGGTGGCACCAACACCTCCCACGGGACCAACGTAACTCGTAGGAATTAACCCCGCAACCGCGGGACTCCCGGTTTGAGAGTACGAATGTAATTTGCTTATTTCTAGACTTGGGCTTAAAAAAATGATGTTAGAGGGTGAAAACTCGAAACAGCCCCCGAACGGCCTCGTGGGTGGCACCAACACCTCCCACGGGACCAACGTAACTCGTAGGAACTGACCTCGCAGTCGCGGGTCTCCCGGTTTGAGAATACGAGGGTAATTTGCGTATTTCTACACTTAAGCAAAACATGACGTTAGAGGGTGAAAACTCGAAACAGCCCCCAAACGCCCCCGTGGGTGGCACTAACACCTCCCACGGGACCAGCGTAACGCGTAGGAACTGACCCCGCAGCCGCGGGTCTCCCGGTTTGAGAGTACGATGGTAATTTGTTTATTTCTTGACTTAGGCTTAAAAACATGACGTTAGAGGGTGAAAACTCGAAACAGCCCCCGAACGGCCCCGTGGGTGGCACCAACACCTCCCACGGGACCAACGTAACTCGTAGGAACTGACCCCGCAGCCGCGGGACTCCCGGTTTGAGAGTACGAATGTAATTTGCTTATTTCTAGACTTAGGCTTAAAAACATGACGTTAGAGGGTGAAAACTCGAAACAGCCCCCGAAAGGCCCCGTGGGTGGCACCAACACCTCCCACGGGACCAACGTAACTCGTAGGAACTGACCTCGCAGTCGCGGGTCTCCCGGTTTGAGAATACGAGGGTAATTTGCGCATTTCTACACTTAAGGAAAACATGACGTTAGAGGGTGAAAACTCGAAACAACCCCCAAACGGCCCCGTGGGTCGCACTAACACCTCCCACGGGACCAGCGTAACGCGTAGGAACTGACCCCACAGCCGCGGGTCTCCCGGTTTGAGAGTACGATGGTAATTTGTTTATTTCTTGACTTAGGCTTAAAAACATGACGTTAGAGGGTGAAAACTCGAAACAGCCCCCGAACGGCACCGTGGGTGGCACCAACACCTCCCACGGGACCAACATAAGTCGTAGGAACTGACCCCGCAACCGCGGGTCTCCCGGTTTGAGAGTACGAGGGTAATTTGCGTATTTCTACACTTAAGGAAAACATGACGTTAGAGGGTGAAAACTCGAAACAGCCCCCAAACGGCCCCGTGGGTGGCACTAACACCTCCCACGGGACCAGCGTAACGCGTAGGAACTGACCCCACAGCCGCGGGTCTCCCGGTTTGAGAGTACGATGGTAATTTGTTTATTTCTTGACTTAGGCTTAAAAACATGACGTTAGAGGGTGAAAACTCGAAACAGCCGCAGAACGGCACCGTGGGTGGCACCAACACCTCCCACGGGACCAACATAAGTCGTAGGAACTGACCCCGCAACCGCGGGTCTCCCGGTTTGAGAGTACGAGGGTAATTTGCGTATTTCTACACTTAAGCAAAACATGACGTTAGAAGGTGAAAACTCGAAACAACCCCCAAACGGCCCCGTGGGTGGCACTAACACCTCCCACGGGACCAGCGTAACTCGTAGGAACTGACCCCGCAGCCGCGGGTCTCCCGGTTTGAGAGTACGATGGTAATTTGTTTATTTCTTAACTTAGGCTTAAAAACATGACGTTAGAGGGTGAAAACTCGAAACAACCCCCGAACGGCACCGTGGGTGGCACCAACACCTCCCACGAGACCAACATAAGTCGTAGGAACTGACCCCGCAACCGCGGGTCTCCCGGTTTGAGAGTACGAGGGTAATTTGCGTATTTCTACACTTAAGCAAAACATGACGTTAGGGGGTGAAAACTCGAAACAGCCCCCAAACGGCACCATGGGGGGCACTAACGCCTCCCACAAGACCAACGTAACTCGTAGGAACTGACCCCGCAGCCGCGAGTCTCCCGGTTTGAGAGTACGACGGAAATTTGCTTATTTCTAGGCTTAGGCTTAAAAACATGACGTTAGAGGGTGAAAACTCGAAACAGCCCCCGAACGGCCCAGTGGGTGGCACTAACACCTCCCACGGGACCAACGTACTCGTAGGAACTGACCTCGCATCCGGGGGTCTCCCGGTTTGAGGGTAATACGGTAATTTGTATATTTAACGACTTAGGCTTAAAAACATGACGTTAGAGGGTGAAAACTCGAAACAGCCCCCGAACGGCCCCGTGGGTGGCACCAAAACCTCCCACGGGACCAACGTAACTCGTAGGAACTGACCTCGCAGCCGTGGGTCTCCCGGTTTGAGAGTAATACGGTAATTTGCATATGTAAAGACTTAGGCTTAAAAACATGACGTTAGAGGGTGAAAACTCGAAACAGCCCCCGAACGGCCCCGTGGGTGGCACCAACACCTCCCACGGGACCAACGTAACTCGTAGGAACTGACCCCGCAGCCGCGGGACTCCCGGTTTGAGAGTACGACGGCAATTTGCTTATTTCTACACTTAGGCTTAAAAAAATGATGTAAGAGGGTGAAAACTCGAAACAGCCCCCGAACGGCCTCGTGGGTGGCACCAACACCTCCCACGGGACCAACGTAACTCGTAGGAACTGACCTCGCAGCCGCGGGTCTCCCGGTTTGAGAATACGACCGTAATTTGCTTATTTCTACACTTAAGCAAAACATGGCGTTAAAGGGTGAAAACTAAAAACAGCCCCCGAACGGCCCCGTGGGTGGCACCAAAACCTCCCACGGGACCAACATAACTCGTAGGAACTGACCCCGCAGCCGCGGGAATCCCGGTTTGAGAGTAATTGGGTAATATGTATATTTCAAGACTTATGCTTAAAAACATGACGTTAAAGGGTGAAAACTCGAAACAGCCCCCGAACGGCACCGTGGGTGGTAACAACACCTCCCACGGGACCAACATAACTTGTAGGAACTGACCTCGCAGCCGCAGGTTTCCTGGTTTGAGAGTATGAGGGTAATTTGCGTATTTCTAAACTTAAGCAAAACATGACGTTAGAGGGTGAAAACTCGAAACAGCCCCCAAACGGCCCCGTGGGTGGCACTAACACCTCCCACGGGACCAACGTAACTCGTAGGAACTGACCCCGCAGCCGCGGGACTCCCGGTTTGAGAGTACGATGGCAATTTGCTTATTTCTAGACTTTGGCTTAAAAACATGACGTTAGAGGGTGAAAACTCGAAACAGCCCCCGAACGGCCCCGTGGGTGGTACCAACACCTCCCACGGGACCAACGTAACTCGTAGGAACAGACCTCGCAGCCGCGGGTCTCTCGTTTTGAGAGTAATACGGTAATTTGCATATTTAAAGACTTAGGCTTAAAAACATGACGTTAGAGGGTGAAAACTCGAAACAGCCCCCGAACGGCCCCGTGGGTGGCACCAACACCTCCCACGGGACCAACATAACTCGTAGGAACTGACCCCCCAGCCGCGGGAATCCCGATTTGAGAGTAATACGGTAATTTGTATATTTCAAGACTTAGGCTTAAAAACATGACGTTAAAGGGTGAAAACTCGAAACAGCCCCCGAATGGCACCGTGGGTGGCACCAACACCTCCCACGGGACCAACATAACTTGTAGGAACTGACCCCGCAGCCGCGGGTCTCCTGGTTTGAGAGTACGAGGGTAATTTGCGTATTTCTACACTTAAGCAAAACATGACGTTAGAGGGTGAAAACTCGAAACAGCACCCAAACGGCCCCGTGGGTGGCACTAACACCTCCCACGGGACCAACGTAACTCGTAGGAACTGACCCCGCAGCCGCGGGTCTCCCGGTTTGAGAGTACGACGGTAATTTGCTTATTTCTAGACTTCGGCTTAAAAACATGACGTTAGAGGGTGAAAACTCGAAACAGCCCCCGAACGGCCCCGTGGGTGGCACCAACACCTCCCACGGGACCAACGTAACTCGTAGGAACAGACCTCGCAGCCGCGGGTCTCCCGGTTTGAGAGTAATACGGTAATTTGAATATTTAAAGACTAAGGCTTAAAAACATGACGTTAGAGGGTGAAAACTCGAAACAGCCCCCGAACGGCCCCGTGGGTGGCACCAACACCTCCCACGGGACCAACGTAACTCGTAGGAACTAACCTCGCAGCCGCGGGTCTCCCGGTTTGAGAGTAACACGGTAATTTGCATATTTAAAGACTTAGGCTTAAAAATATGACGTTAGAGGGTGAAAACTCGAAACAGCCCCCGAACGGCCCCGTGGGTGGCATCAACACCTCCCACGGGACCAACGTAACTCGTAGGAACTGACCTCGCAGCCGCGGGACTCCCGGTTTGAGAGTACGACGGAAATTTGCTTATTTCTAGACTTAGGCTTAAAAACATGATGTTAGAGGGTGAAAACTCGAAACAGTCCCCGAACGGCCTCGTGGGTGGCACCAACACATCCCACGGGACCAACGTAACTCGTAGGAACTGACCTCGAAGCCGCGGGTCTCCCGGTTTGAGAGTACGACGGTAATTTTCTTATTTCTAGACTTAGGCTTAAAAAAATGATGTTAGAGGGTGAAAACTCGAAACAGCCCCCGAACGGCCTCGTGGGTGGCACCAACACCTCCCACGGGACCAACGTAACTCGTAGGAACTGACCTCGCAGCCGCGGGTCTCCCGGTTTGAGAATACGACCGTAATTTGCTTATTTCTACACTTAAGAAAAACATGGCGTTAAAGGGTGAAAACTCAAAACAGCCCCCAAACGGCCCCGTGGGTGGCACTAACACCTCCCACGGGACCAACGTAACTCGTAGGAACTGACCCCGCAGCCGCGGGTCTCCCGGTTTGAGAGTACGATGGTAATTTGTTTATTTCTAGACTTAGGCTTAAAAACATGACGTTAGAGGGTGAAAACTCGAAACAGCCCCCGAACGGCACCGTGGGTGGCACCAACACCTCCCACGGGACCAACATAAGTCGTAGGAACTGACCCCACAACCGCGGGTCTCCCGATTTGAGAGTACGAGGGTAATTTGCGTATTTCTACACTTAAGCAAAACATGACGTTAGGGGGTGAAAACTCGAAACAGCCCCCAAACGGCCCCGTGGGTGGCACTAACGCCTCCCACGGGACCAACGTAACTCGTAGGAACTGACCCCGCAGCCGCGAGTCTCCCGGTTTGAGAGTACGACGGAAATTTGCTTATTTCTAGACTTAGGCTTAAAAACATGACGTTAGAGGGTGAAAACTCGAAACAGCCCCTGAACGGCCCAGTGGGTGGCACTAACACCTCCCACGGGACCAACGTACTCGTAGGAACTGACCTCGCATCCGCGGGTCTCCCGGTTTGAGAGTAATACGGTAATTTTCATATTTAACGACTTAGGCTTAAAAACATGACGTTAGAGGGTGAAAACACGAAACAGCCCCCGAACGGCCCCGTGGGTGGCACCAACACCTCCCACGGGACCAACGTAACTCGTAGGAACTGATCTCGCAGCCGCGGGTCTCCCGGTTTGAGAGTAATACGGTAATTTGCATATTTAAAGACTTAGGCTTAAAAACATGACGTTAGAGGGTGAAAACTCGAAACAGCCCCCGAAGGGCCCCGTGGGTGGCACCAACACCTCCCACGGGACCAACGTAACTCGTAGGAACTGACCCCGCAGCCGCGAGACTCCCGGTTTGAGAGTACGACGGTAATTTGCTTATTTCTAGACTTAGGCTTAAAAAAATGATGTTAGAGGGTGAAAACTCGAAACAGCCCCCGAACGGCTTCGGGGGTGGCACCAACACCTCCCACGGGACCAACGTAACTCGTAGGAACTGACCTCGCAGCCGCGGGTCTCCCGGTTTGAGAATACGACCGTAATTTGCTTATTTCTACACTTAAGCAAAACATGGCGTTAAAGGGTGAAAACTCAAAACAGCCCCCGAACGGCCCCGTGGGTGGCACCAAAACCTCCCACGGGACCAACATAACTCGTAGGAACTGACCCCGCAGCCGCGGGAATCCCGGTTTGAGAGTAATTGGGTAATATGTATATTTCAAGACTTATGCTTAAAAACATGTCGTTAAAGGGTGAAAACTCGAAACAGCCCCCGAACGGCACCGTGGGTGGTACCAACACCTCCCACGGGACCAACATAACTTGTAGGAACTGAACCCGCAGCCGCGGGTCTCCTGGTTTGAGAGTACGAGGGTAATTTGCGTATTTCTACACTTAAGCAAAACATGACGTTAGAGGGTGAAAACTCGAAACAGCCCCCGAACGGCCCCGTGGGTGGCACCAACACCTCCCACGGGACAACATAACTCGTAGGAACTGACCCCGCAGCCGCGGGTCTCCCGGTTTGAGAGTACGAGGGTAATTTGCGTATTTCTACACTTAAGCAAAACATGACATTAGAGGGTGAAAACTCGAAACAGCCCCCAAACGGCCCCGTGGGTGGCACTAACATCTCCCATGGGACAAACGTAACTCGTAGGAACTGACCCCGCAGCCGCGGGTCTCCCGGTTTGAGAGTACGACGGTAATTTGTTTATTTCTAGACTTAGGCTAAAAAACATGACGTTAGAGTGTGAAAACTCGAAACACAGGCCCCGAACGGCCCCGTGGGTGGCACCAACACCTCCCACGACACCAACGTAACTCGTAGGAACTGACCCCGCAGTCGCGGGACTCCCGGTTTGAGACTACGACGGTAATTTGTTTATTTCTAGACTTAGGCTTAAAAACATGACGTTAGAGGGTGAAAACTCGAAACAGCCCCCGAACGGCCCCGTGTGTGGCTCTTACACCTCCCACGGGACCAACGCAACTCGTAGGAACTGACCTCGCAACCGCGGGTCTCCTGGTTTGAGAGTATGAGGGTAATTTGCGTATTTCGAAACTTAAGCAAAACATGACGTTAGAGGGTGAAAACTCGAAACAGCCCCCAAACGGCCCCGTGGGTGGCACTAACACCTCCCACGGGACCAACGTAACTCGTAGGAACTGACCCCGCAGCCGCGGGTCTCCCGGTTTGAGAGTACGCCGGTAATTTGCTTATTTCTAGACTTTGGCTTAAAAACATGACGTTAGAGGGTGAAAACTCGAAACAGCCCCCGAACGACCCCGTGGGTGGTACCAACACCTCCCACGGGACCAACGTAACTCGTAGGAACAGACCTCGCAGCCGCGGGTCTCTCGGTTTGAGAGTAATACGGTAATTTGTATATTTAAAGACTTTGGCTTAAAAACATGACGTTAGAGGGTGAAAACTCGAAACAGCCCCCGAACGGCCCCGTGGGTGGCACCAACACCTCCCACGGGACCAACATAACTCGTAGGAACTGACCCCCCAGCCGCGGGAATCCCGGTTTGAGAGTAATACGGTAATTTGTATATTTCAAGACTTAGGCTTAAAAACATGACGTTAAAGGGTGAAAACTCGAAACAGCCCCCGAATGGCACCGTGGGTGGCACCAACACCTCCTACGGGACCAACATAACTTGTAGGAACTGACCCCGCAGCCGCGGGTCTCCTGGTTTGAGAGTACGAGGGTAATTTGCGTATTTCTACACTTAAGCAAAACATGACGTTAGAGGGTGAAAACTCGAAACAGCCCCCAAACGGCCCCGTGGGTGGCACTAACACCTCCCACGGGACCAACGTAACTCGTAGGAACTGACCCCGCAGCCGCGGGTCTCCCGGTTTGAGAGTACGACGGTAATTTGCTTATTTCTAGACTTCGGCTTAAAAACATGACGTTAGAGGGTGAAAACTCGAAACAGCCCCCGAACGGCCCCGTGGGTGGCACCAACACCTCCCACGGGACCAACGTAACTCGTAGGAACAGACCTCGCAGCCGCGGGTCTCCCGGTTTGAGAGTAATACGATAATTTGAATATTTAAAGACTAAGGCTTAAAAACATGACGTTAGAGGGTGAAAACTCGAAACAGCCCCCGAACGGCCCCGTGGGTGGCACCAACACCTCCCACGGGACCAATGTAACTCGAAGGAACTAACCTCGCAGCCGCGGGTCTCCCGGTTTGAGAGTAACACAGTAATTTGCATATTTAAAGACTTAGGCTTAAAAATATGACGTTAGAGGGTGAAAACTCGAAACAGCCCCCGAACGGCCCCGTGGGTGGCATCAACACCTCCCACGGGACCAACGTAACTCGTAGGAACTGACCTCGCAGCCGCGGGACTCCCGGTTTGAGAGTACGACGGAAATTTGCTTATTTCTAGACTTAGGCTTAAAAACATGACGTTAGAGGGTGAAAACTCGAAACAGCCCCCGAACGGCCCCCTGGGTGGCACCAACACCTCCCACGGGACCAACGTAACTCATAGAAACTGACTTCGCAGCCGCGAGTCTCCCGGTTTGAGAATACGACCGTAATTTGCGTATTTCTAAACTTAAGCAAAACATGGCGTTAAAGGGTGAAAACTCGAAACAGCCCCCGAACGGCCCCGTGGGTGGCACCAACACCTCCCACGGGACCAACATAACTCGTAGGAACTGACCCCCCAGCCGCGGGAATCCCGGTTTGAGAGTAATACGGTAATTTGTATATTTCAAGACTTAGGCTTAAAAACATGACGTTAAAGGGTGAAAACTTGAAACAGCCCCCGAACGGCACCGTGGGTGGCATCAACACCTCCCATGGGACCAACATAACTCGTAGGAACTGACCCCGCAGCCGCGGGTCTCCTGGTTTGAGAGTACGAGGGTAATTTGCGTATTTCTACACTTAAGCAAAACATGACGTTAGAGAGTGAAAACTCGAAACAGCCCCCAAACGGCCCCGTGGGTGGCACTAACACCTCCCACGGGACCAACGTAACTCGTAGGGACTGACCCCGCTGCCGCGGGTCTCCCGGTTTGAGAGTACGACGGTAATTTGCTTATTTCTAGAGTTGAGCTTAAAAACATGACGTTAGAGGGTGAAAACTCGAAACAGCCCCCGAATGGCCCCGTGGGTGGCACCAACACCTCCCACGGGACCAACGTAACTCGTAGGAACTGACCTCGCAGCCGCGGGTCCCCCGGTTTGAGAGTAATATGGTAATTTGTATATTTCAAGACTTAGGCTTAAAAACATGACGTTAGCGGGTGAAAACTCAAAACATCCACCGAACGGCCCCGTGGGTGGCACCAACACCTCCCACGGGACCAACGTAACTCGTAGGAACTGACCTCGCAGCCGCGGGTCTCCCGGTTTGAGAGTAATACGGTAATTTGCATATTTAAAGACTTAGGCTTAAAAACATGACGTTAGAGGGTGAAAACTCGAAACAGCCCCCGAACGGCCCCGTGGGTGGCACCAACACCTCCCACGGGACCAACGTAACTCGTAGGAACTGACCTCGCAGCCGCGGGTCTCCCGGTTTAAGAATACGACCGTAATTTGCGTATTTCTACACTTAAGCAAAACATGGCGTTAAAGGGTGAAAACTCGAAACCGCTCCCGAAGGGCCCCGTGGGTGGCACCAACACCTCCCATGGGAACAACATAACTCGTAGGAACTGACCCCGCAGCCGCGGGAATCCCGGTTTGAGAGTAATACGGTAATTTGTATATTTCAAGACTTAGGCTTAAAAACATGACGTTAAAGGGTGAAAACTCGAAACAGCCCCCGAACGGCACCGTGGGTGGCTCCAACACCCACCACGGGACCAACATAACTCGTAGGAACTGACCCCGCAGCCGCGGGACTCCCGGTTTGAGAGTACGACGGTAATTTGCTTATTTCTAGACTTGGGCTTAAAAAAATGATGTTAGAGGGTGAAAATTCGAAACAGCCCCCGAACGGACTCGTGGGTGGCACCAACACCTCCCACGGGACCAACGTAACTCGTAGGAACTGACCTCGCAGCCGCGGGTCTCCTGGTTTGAGAGTACGAGGTTAATTTGCATATTTCTATACTTAAACAAAACATGACGTTAGAGGGAGAAAACTCGAAACAGCAACCAAACGGCCCCGTGGGTGGCACTAACACCTCCCACGGGACCAACGTAACTCGTATGAGCTGACCCCGCAGCCGCGGGTTTCCCAGTTTGAGAGTACGACGGTAATTTGCTTATTTTTAGAGTTAGGCTTAAAAACATGACGTTAGAGGGTGAAAACTCAAAACAGCCCCCGAATGGCCCCGTGGGTGGCACCAACACCGCCCACGGGACCAACGTAACTCGTAGGAACTGACCTCGCAGCCGCGGGTCTCCCGGTTTGAGAGTAATATTGAAATTTGCATAGTTAAAGACTTAGGCTTAAAAACATGACGTTAGAGGGTGAAAACTCGAAACAGCCCCCGAACGGCCCCGTGGGTGGCACCAACACCTCCCACGGGACCAACGTAACTCGTAGGAACTGACCCCGTAGCCGCAGGACTCCCGATTTGAGAGTACGACGGTAATTTGCTTATTTCTAGACTTAGGCTTAAAAACATGACGTTAGAGGGTGAAAACTTGAAACAGCCCTCAAACGGCCTCGTGGGTGGCACCAACACCTCCCACGGGACCAACGTAACTCGTAGGAACTGACCTCGCAGCCGCGGGTCTCCCGGTTTGAGAATACGACCGGAATTTGCGTATTTCTACACTTAAGCAAAACATGGCGTTAAAGGGTGAAAACTCGAAACAGCTCCCGAAGGGCCCCGTGGGTGGCACCAACACCTCCCACGGGACCAACATAACTCGTAGGAACTAACCCCGCAGACGCGGGAATCCCGGTTTGAGAGTAATACGGTAATTTGTATATTTCAAGACTTAGGCTTAAAAACATGACGTTAAAGGGTGAAAACTCGAAACAGCCACCGAACGGCACCGTGGGTGGCACCAACACCTCCCACGGGACCAACATAACTCGTAGGAACTGACCCCGCAGCCGCGGGTCTCCCGGTTTGGGAGTACGAGGGTAATTTCCGTATTTCTACACTTAAGCAAAACATGACGTTAGAGGGTGAAAACTCGAAACAGCTGGGTGGCACTAACACCTCCCACGGGACCAACGTAACTCGTAGGGACTGACCCCGCAGCCACGGGTCTCCCGGTTTGAGAGTACGACGGTAATTTGCTTATTTCTAGACTTAGGCTTAAAAATATGACATTAGAGGGTGAAAAATTAAAACAGCCCCCGAACGGCCCCGTGGGTGGCACCTACACCTCCCACGGGACCAATGTAACTCGTAGGAACTGACCTCACAACCGCGGGTCTCCCGGTTTGAGAGTAATACGGAAATTTGCATATTTAAAGACTTAGGCTTAAAAACATGACGTTAGAGGGTGAAAACTCGAAACAGCCCCGGGGGTGGCACCAACACCTCCCACGGGACCAACGTAACTCGTAGGAACTGACCCCGCAGCCGCGGGACTCCCGGTTTGAGAGTACGACGGTAATTTGCTTATTTCTAGACTTAGGCTTAAAAACATGATGTTAGAGGGTGAAAACTCGAAACAGTCCCCGAACGGCCCCGTGGGTGGCACCAACACCTCCCACGGGACCAACGTAACTCGTAGGAAATGACCTCGAAGCCGCGGGTCTCCCGGTTTGAGAGTACGATGGTAATTTTCTTATTTCTAGACTTAGGCTTAAAAAAATGATGTTAGAGGGTGAAAACTCGAAACAGCCCCCGAACGGCCCCGTGGGTGGCACCAACACCTCCCACGGGACCAACATAACTCGTAGGAACTGACCCCACAGCCGCGGGAATCCCAGTTTGAGAGTAATACGGTAATATGTATATTTCAAGACTTAGGCTTAAAAACATGACGTTAAAGGGTGAAAACTCGAAACAGCCCCCGAACGGCCCCGTGGGTGGCACTAACACCTCCCACGGGACAACATAACTCGTAGGAACTGACCTCGCAGCCGCGGGTCTCCCGGTTTGAGAGTACGAGGGTAATTTGCGTATTTCTACACTTAAGCAAAATATGACGTTAGAGGGTGAAAACTCGAAACAGCACCAACACGGCCCCGTGGGTGGCACTAACACCTCCCACGGGACCAACGTAACTCGTAGGAACTGACCCCGCAGCCGCGGGTCTCCCGGTTTGAGAGTACGATGGTAATTTGTTTATTTCTAGACTTAGGCTTAAAAACATGACGTTAGAGGGTGAAAACTCGAAACAGCCCCCGAACGGCACCGTGGGTGGCACCAACACCTCCCACGGGACCAACATAAGTCGTAGGAACTGACCCCGCAACCGCGGGTCTCCCGGTTTGAGAGTACGAGGGTAATTTGCGTATTTCTACACTTAAGCAAAACATGACGTTAGGGGGTGAAAACTCGAAACAGCCCCCAAAACGGCCCCGTGGGTGGCATTAACGCCTCCCACGGGACCAACGTAACTCGTAGGAACTGACCCCGCAGCAGCGAGTCTCCCGGTTTGAGAGTACGACGGAAATTTGCTTATTTCTAGACTTAGGCTTAAAAACATGACGTTAGAGGGTGAAAACTCGAAACAGCCCCCGAACGGCCCAGTGGGTGGCACTAACACCTCCCACGGGACCAACGTACTCGTAGGAACTGACCTCGCATCCGCGGGTCTCCCGGTTTGAGAGTAATAAGGTAATTTGCATATTTAACGACTTAGGCTTAAAAACATGACGTTAGAGGGTGAAAACTCGAAACAGCCCCCGAACGGCCCCGTGGGTGGCACCAACACCTCCCACGGGACCAACGTAACTCGTAGGAACTGACCTCGCAGCCGCGGGTCTCCCGGTTTGAGAGTAATACGGTAATTTGCATATTTAAAGACTTAGGCTTAAAAACATGACGTTAGAGGGTGAAAACTCGAAACAGCCCCCGAACGGCCCCGTGGGTGGCACCAACACCTCCCACGGGACCAACGTAACTCGTAGGAATTAACCCCGCAGCCGCGGGACTCCCGGTTTGAGAGTACGAATGTAATTTGCTTATTTCTAGACTTGGGCTTAAAAAAATGATGTTAGAGGGTGAAAACTCGAAACAGCCCCCGAACGGCCTCGTGGGTGGCACCAACACCTCCCACGGGACCAACGTAACTCGTAGGAACTGACCTCGCGGCCGCGGGTCTCCCGGTTTGAGAGTAATACGGTAATATGTATATTTTAAGACTTATGCTTAAAAACATGACGTTAAAGGGTGAAAACTCGAAACAGCCCCCGAACGGCACCGTGGGTGGCACCAACGCCTCCCACGGGACCAACATAACTTGTAGGAACTGACCCCGCAGCCGCGGGTCTCCCGGTTTGAGAGTACGAGGGTAATTTGCGTATTTCTACACTTAAGCAAAACATGACGTTAGGGGGTGAAAACTCGAAACAGCCCCCAAACGGCCCCGTGGGTGGCACTAACACCTCCCACGGGACCAACGTAACTCGTAGGAACTGACCCCGCAGCCGCGGGACTCCCGGTTTGAGAGTACGACGGAAATTTGCTTATTTCTAGACTTAGGCTTAAAAACATGACGTTAGAGGGTGAAAACTCGAAACAGCCCCCGAACGGCCCAGTGGGTGGCACTAACACCTCCCACGAGACCAACGTACTCGTAGGAACTGACCTCGCATCCGCGGGTCTCCCGGTTTGAGAGTAATACGGTAATTTGCATATTTAACGACATAGGCTTAAAAACATGACGTTAGAGGGTGAAAACTCAAAACAGCCCCCGAACGGCCCCGTGGGTGGCACCAACACCTCCCACGGGACCAACGTAACTCGTAAGAACTGACCTCGCAGCCGCGGGTCTCCCGATTTGAGAGTAATACGGTAATTTGCATATTTAAAGACTTAGGCTTAAAAACATGACGTTAGAGGGTGAAAACTCGAAACAGCCCCCGAACGGCCCCGTGGGTGGCACCAACACCTCCCACGGGACCAACGTAACTCGTAGGAACCGACCCCGCAGCCGCGGGACTCCCGGTTTGAGAGTACGACGGTAATTTGCTTATTTATAAACTTAGGCTTAAAAAAATGATGTTAGAGGGTGAAAACTCAAAACAGCCCCCGAACGGCCTCGTGGTGGCACCAACACCTCCCACGGGACCAACGTAACTCGTAGGAACTGACCTCGCAGCCGCGGGTCTCCCGGTTTGAGAATACGACCGTAATTTGCTTAGTTCTACACTTAAGCAAAACATGGCGTTAAAGGGTGAAAACTTAAAACAGCCCCCGAACGGCCCCGTGGGTGGCACCAAAACCTCCCACGGGACCAACATAACTCGTAGGAACTGACCCCGCAGCCGCGGGAATCCCGGTTTGAGAGTAATACGGTAATATGTATATTTCAAGACTTATGCTTAAAAACATGACGTTAAAGGGTGAAAACTCGAAACAGCCCCCGAACGGCACCGTGGGTGGCACCAACACCTCCCACGGGACCAACATAACTTGTAGGAACTGACCCCGCAGCCGCGGGTCTCCTGGTTTGAGAGTACATGGGTAATTTGCATATTTCTACACTTAAGCAAAACATGACGTTGGAGGTGGAAAACTCGAAGCAGCCCCCGAACGGCCCCGTGGGTGGCACCAACACCTCCCACGGGACAACATAACTCGTAGGAACTGACCCCGCAGCCGCGGGTCTCCCGGTTTGAGAGTACGAGGGTAATTTGCGTATTTCTACACTTAAGCAAAACATGACGTTAGACGGTGAAAACTCGAAACAGCCTCCAAACGGCCCCGTGGGTGGCACTAACATCTCCCACGGGACCAACGTAACTCGTAGGAACTGACACCGCAGCCGCGGGTCTCCCGGTTTGAGAGTACGACGATAATTTGTTTATTTCTAGACTTAGGATAAAAAACATGACGTTAGAGTGTGAAAACTCGAAACACAGCCCCCGAACGGCACCGTGGGTGGCACCAACACCTCCCACGGGACCAACGTAACTCGTAGGAACTGACCCCGCAGCCGCGGGACTCCCGGTTTGAGAGTACGACGGTAATTTTCTTATTTCTAGACTTAAGCAAAACATGACGTTAGAGGGTGAAAACTCGAAACAGCCCCCGAACGGCCCCGTGGGTGGCACCAACACCTCCCACGGGACCAACGTAACTCGTAGGAACTGACCCCGTAGCCGCAGGACTCCCGATTTGAGAGTACGACGGTAATTTGCTTATTTCTAGACTTAGGCTTAAAAACATGACGTTAGAGGGTGAAAACTTGAAACAGCCCTCAAACGGCCCCGTGGGTGGCACCAACACCTCCCACGGGACCAACGTAACTCGTAGGAACTGACCTCGCAGCCGCGGGTCTCCCGGTTTGAGAATACGACCGGAATTTGCGTATTTCTACACTTAAGCAAAACATGGCGTTAAAGGGTGAAAACTCGAAACAGCTCCCGAAGGGCCCCGTGGGTGGCACCAACACCTCCCACGGGACCAACGTAACTCGTAGGAACTGACCCCGCAGCCGCGGGTCTCCCGATTTGGGAGTACGAGGGTAATTTCTGTATTTCTACACTTAAGCAAAACATGACGTTAGAGGGTGAAAACTCGAAACAGCTGGGTGGCACTAACACCTCCCACGGGACCAACGTAACTCGTAGGGACTGACTCCGCAGCCACGGGTCTCCCGGTTTGAGAGTACGACGGTAATTTGATTATTTCTAGACTTAGGCTTAAAAATATGACATTAGAGGGTGAAAAATTAAAACATCCCCCGAACGGCCCCGTGGGTGGCACCTACACCTCCCACGGGACCAATGTAACTCGTAGGAACTGACCTCACAACCGCAGGTCTCCCGGTTTGAGAGTAATACGGTAATTTGCATATTTAAAGACTTAGGCTTACAAACATGACGTTAGATGTGAAAACTCGAAACAGCCCCGTGGGTGGCACCAACACCTCCCACGGGACCAACGTAACTCGTAGGAACTGACCCCGCAGCCGCGGGACTCCCGGTTTGAGAGTACGACGGTAATTTGCTTATTTCTAGACTTAGGCTTAAAAACATGATGTTAGAGGGTGAAAACTCGAAACAGTCCCCGAACGGCCTCGTGGGTGGCACCAACACCTCCCACGGGACCAACGTCACTCGTAGGAACTGACCTCGAAGCCGCGGGTCTCCCGGTTTGAGAGTACGATGGTAATTTTCTTATTTCTAGACTTAGGCTTAAAAAAATGATGTTAGAGGGTGAAAACTCGAAACAGCCCCCGAACGGCCCCGTGGGTGGCACCAACACCTCCCACGGGACCAACATAACTCGTAGGAACTGACCCCACAGCCGCGGGAATCCCAGTTTGAGAGTAATACGGTAATATGTATATTTCAAGACTTAGGCTTAAAAACATGACGTTAAAGGGTGAAAACTCGAAACAGCCCCCGAACGGCCCCGTGGGTGGCACCAACACCTCCCACGGGACAACATAACTCGTAGGAACTGACCTCGCAGCCGCGGGTCTCCCGGTTTGAGAGTACGAGGGTAATTTGCGTATTTCTACACTTAAGCAAAACATGACGTTAGAGGGTGAAAACTCGAAACAGCCCTCACACGGCCCCGTGGGTGGCACTAACACCTCCCACGGGACCAACGTAACTCGTAGGAACTGACCCCGCAGCCGCGGGTCTCCCGGTTTGAGAGTACGATGGTAATTTGTTTATTTCTAGACTTAGGCTTAAAAACATGACGTTAGAGGGTGAAAACTCGAAACAGCCCCCGAACGGCACCGTGGGTGGCACCAACACCTCCCACGGGACCAACATAAGTCGTAGGAACTGACCCCGCAACCGCGGGTCTTCCGGTTTGAGAGTACGAGGGTAATTTTCGTATTTCTACACTTAAGCAAAACATGACGTTAGGGGGTGAAAACTCGAAACAGCCCCCAAAACGGCCCCGTGGGTGGCACTAACGCCTCCCACGGGACCAACGTAACTCGTAGGAACTGACCCCGCAGCCGCGAGTCTCCCGGTTTGAGAGTACGACGGAAATTTGCTTATTTCTAGACTTAGGCTTAAAAACATGACGTTAGAGGGTGAAAACTCGAAACAGCCCCCGAAAGGCCCAGTGGGTGGCACTAACACCTCCCACGGGACCAACGTACTCATAGGAACTGACCTCGCATCCGCGGGTCTCCCGGTTTGAGAGTAATACGGTAATTTGCATATTTAACGACTTAGGCTTAAAAACATGACGTTAGAGGGTGAAAACTCGAAACAGCCCCCGAACGGCCCCGTGGGTGGCACCAACACCTCCCACGGGACCAACGTAACTCGTAGGAACTGACCTCGCAGCCGCGGGTCTCCCGGTTTGAGAGTAATACGGTAATTTGCATATTTAAAGACTTAGGCTTAAAAACATGACGTTAGAGGGTGAAAACTCGAAACAGCCCCCGAACGGCCCCGTGGGTGGCACCAACACCTCCCACGGGACCAACGTAACTCGTAGGAATTAACCCCGCAACCGCGGGACTCCCGGTTTGAGAGTACGAATGTAATTTGCTTATTTCTAGACTTGGGCTTAAAAAAATGATGTTAGAGGGTGAAAACTCGAAACAGCCCCCGAACGGCCTCGTGGGTGGCACCAACACCTCCCACGGGACCAACGTAACTCGTAGGAACTGACCTCGCAGTCGCGGGTCTCCCGGTTTGAGAATACGAGGGTAATTTGCGTATTTCTACACTTAAGCAAAACATGACGTTAGAGGGTGAAAACTCGAAACAGCCCCCAAACGCCCCCGTGGGTGGCACTAACACCTCCCACGGGACCAGCGTAACGCGTAGGAACTGACCCCGCAGCCGCGGGTCTCCCGGTTTGAGAGTACGATGGTAATTTGTTTATTTCTTGACTTAGGCTTAAAAACATGACGTTAGAGGGTGAAAACTCGAAACAGCCCCCGAACGGCCCCGTGGGTGGCACCAACACCTCCCACGGGACCAACGTAACTCGTAGGAACTGACCCCGCAGCCGCGGGACTCCCGGTTTGAGAGTACGAATGTAATTTGCTTATTTCTAGACTTAGGCTTAAAAACATGACGTTAGAGGGTGAAAACTCGAAACAGCCCCCGAAAGGCCCCGTGGGTGGCACCAACACCTCCCACGGGACCAACGTAACTCGTAGGAACTGACCTCGCAGTCGCGGGTCTCCCGGTTTGAGAATACGAGGGTAATTTGCGCATTTCTACACTTAAGGAAAACATGACGTTAGAGGGTGAAAACTCGAAACAACCCCCAAACGGCCCCGTGGGTCGCACTAACACCTCCCACGGGACCAGCGTAACGCGTAGGAACTGACCCCACAGCCGCGGGTCTCCCGGTTTGAGAGTACGATGGTAATTTGTTTATTTCTTGACTTAGGCTTAAAAACATGACGTTAGAGGGTGAAAACTCGAAACAGCCCCCGAACGGCACCGTGGGTGGCACCAACACCTCCCACGGGACCAACATAAGTCGTAGGAACTGACCCCGCAACCGCGGGTCTCCCGGTTTGAGAGTACGAGGGTAATTTGCGTATTTCTACACTTAAGGAAAACATGACGTTAGAGGGTGAAAACTCGAAACAGCCCCCAAACGGCCCCGTGGGTGGCACTAACACCTCCCACGGGACCAGCGTAACGCGTAGGAACTGACCCCACAGCCGCGGGTCTCCCGGTTTGAGAGTACGATGGTAATTTGTTTATTTCTTGACTTAGGCTTAAAAACATGACGTTAGAGGGTGAAAACTCGAAACAGCCGCAGAACGGCACCGTGGGTGGCACCAACACCTCCCACGGGACCAACATAAGTCGTAGGAACTGACCCCGCAACCGCGGGTCTCCCGGTTTGAGAGTACGAGGGTAATTTGCGTATTTCTACACTTAAGCAAAACATGACGTTAGAAGGTGAAAACTCGAAACAACCCCCAAACGGCCCCGTGGGTGGCACTAACACCTCCCACGGGACCAGCGTAACTCGTAGGAACTGACCCCGCAGCCGCGGGTCTCCCGGTTTGAGAGTACGATGGTAATTTGTTTATTTCTTAACTTAGGCTTAAAAACATGACGTTAGAGGGTGAAAACTCGAAACAACCCCCGAACGGCACCGTGGGTGGCACCAACACCTCCCACGAGACCAACATAAGTCGTAGGAACTGACCCCGCAACCGCGGGTCTCCCGGTTTGAGAGTACGAGGGTAATTTGCGTATTTCTACACTTAAGCAAAACATGACGTTAGGGGGTGAAAACTCGAAACAGCCCCCAAACGGCACCATGGGGGGCACTAACGCCTCCCACAAGACCAACGTAACTCGTAGGAACTGACCCCGCAGCCGCGAGTCTCCCGGTTTGAGAGTACGACGGAAATTTGCTTATTTCTAGGCTTAGGCTTAAAAACATGACGTTAGAGGGTGAAAACTCGAAACAGCCCCCGAACGGCCCAGTGGGTGGCACTAACACCTCCCACGGGACCAACGTACTCGTAGGAACTGACCTCGCATCCGGGGGTCTCCCGGTTTGAGGGTAATACGGTAATTTGTATATTTAACGACTTAGGCTTAAAAACATGACGTTAGAGGGTGAAAACTCGAAACAGCCCCCGAACGGCCCCGTGGGTGGCACCAAAACCTCCCACGGGACCAACGTAACTCGTAGGAACTGACCTCGCAGCCGTGGGTCTCCCGGTTTGAGAGTAATACGGTAATTTGCATATGTAAAGACTTAGGCTTAAAAACATGACGTTAGAGGGTGAAAACTCGAAACAGCCCCCGAACGGCCCCGTGGGTGGCACCAACACCTCCCACGGGACCAACGTAACTCGTAGGAACTGACCCCGCAGCCGCGGGACTCCCGGTTTGAGAGTACGACGGCAATTTGCTTATTTCTACACTTAGGCTTAAAAAAATGATGTAAGAGGGTGAAAACTCGAAACAGCCCCCGAACGGCCTCGTGGGTGGCACCAACACCTCCCACGGGACCAACGTAACTCGTAGGAACTGACCTCGCAGCCGCGGGTCTCCCGGTTTGAGAATACGACCGTAATTTGCTTATTTCTACACTTAAGCAAAACATGGCGTTAAAGGGTGAAAACTCAAAATAGCCCCCGAACGGTCCCGTGGGGGGCACCAAAACCTCCCACGACACCAACATAACTCGTAGGAACTGACCCCGTAGCCGCGGGAATCCCGGTTTGAGAGTAATACGGTAATATGTATATTTTAAGACTTATGCTTAAAAACATGACGTTAAAGGGTGAAAACTCGAAACAGCCCCCGAACGGCACCGTGGGTGGCACCAACGCCTCCCACGGGACCAACATAACTTGTAGGAACTGACCCCGCAGCCGCGGGTCTCCCGGTTTGAGAGTACGAGGGTAATTTGCGTATTTCTACACTTAAGCAAAACATGACGTTAGGGGGTGAAAACTCGAAACAGCCCCCAAACGGCCCCGTGGGTGGCACTAACGCCTCCCACGGGACCAACGTAACTCATAGGAACTGACCCCGCAGCCGCGAGTCTCTCGGTTTGAGAGTACGACGGAAATTTGCTTATTTCTAGCCTTAGGCTTAAAAACATGACGTTAGAGCGTGAAAACTCGAAACAGCCCCCGAACGGCCCAGTGGGTGGCACTAACACCTCCCACGGGACCAACGTACTCGTAGGAACTGACCTCGCATCCGCGGGTCTCCCGGTTTGAGAGTAATACGGTAATTTGCATATTTAACGACATAGGCTTAAAAACATGACGTTAGAGGGTGATAACTCGAAACAGCCCCCGAACGGCCCCGTGGGTGGCACCAACACCTCCCACGGGACCAACGTAACTCGTAGGAACTGACCTCGCAGCCGCGGGTCTCCCGGTTTGAGAGTAATACGGTAATTTGCATATTTAAAGACTTAGGCTTAAAAACATGACGTTAGAGGGTGAAAACTCGAAACAGCCCCCGAACGGCCCCGTGGGTGGCACCAACACCTCCCACGGGACCAACGTAACTCGTAGGAACTGACCCCGCAGCCGCGGGACTCCCGGTTTGAGAGTACGACGGTAATTTGCTTATTTCTAGACTTAGGCTTAAAAAAATGATGTTAGAGGGTGAAAACTTAAAACAGCCCCCGAACGGCCTCGTGGGTGGCACCAACACCTCCCACGGGACCAACGTAACTCGTAGGAACTGACCTCGCAGCCGCGGGTCTCCCAGTTTGAGAATACGACCGTAATTTGCTTAGTTCTACACTTAAGCAAAACATGGCGTTAAAGGGTGAAAACTTAAAACAGCCCCCGAACGGCCCCGTGGGTGGCACCAAAACCTCCCACGGGACCAACATAACTCGTAGGAACTGACCCCGCAGCCGCGGGAATCCCGGTTTGAGAGTAATACGGTAATATGTATATTTCAAGACTTATGCTTAAAAACATGACGTTAAAGGGTGAAAACTCGAAACAGCCCCCGAACGGCACCGTGGGTGGCACCAACACCTCCCACGGGACCAACATAACTTGTAGGAACTGACCCCGCAGCCGCGGGTCTCCTAGTTTGAGAGTACGAGGGTAATTTGCGTATTTCTACACTTAAGCAAAACATGACGTTGGAGGGGGAAAACTCGAAACAGCCCCCGAACGGCCCCGTGGGTGGCACCAACACCTCCCACGGAACAACATAACTCGTAGGAACTGACCCCGCAGCCGCGGGTTTCCCGGTTTGAGAGTACGAGGGTAATTTGCGTATTTTTACACTTAAGCAAAACAAGACGTTAGAGGGTGAAAACTCGAAACAGCCCCCAAACGGCCCCGTGGGTGGCACTAACATCTCCCACGGGACCAACGTAACTCCTAGGAGCTGACACCGCAGCCGCGGGTCTCCCGGTTTGAGAGTACGACGGTAATTTGTTTATTTCTAGACTTAGGATAAAAAACATGACGTTAGAGTGTGAAAACTCGAAACACAGCCCTCGAACGGCCCCGTGGGTGGCACCAACACCTCCCACGGGACCAACGTAACTCGTAGGAACTGACCACGCAGCCGCGGGACTCCCGGTTTGAGAGTACGACGGTAATTTTCTTATTTCTAGACTTAGGCTTAAAAACTTGACGTTAGAGGGTGAAAACTCGAAACAGCCCCCGAACGGCCCCGTGGGTGGCTCTAACACCTCCCACGGGACCAACGCAACTCTTAGGAACTGACCCCGCAGCCGCGGGTCTCCCGGTTTGAGAGTACGACGGTAATTTGCTTATTTCTAGACTTTGGCTTAAAAAGATGACGTTAGAGGGTGAAAACTCGAAACAGCCCCCGAACGACCCCGTGGGTGGCACCAACACCTCCCACGGGACCAACGTAACTCGTAGGAACAGACCTCGCAGCCGCGGGTCTCCCGGTTTGAGAGTAATACGGTAATTTGCATATTTAAAGACTTAGGCTTAAAAACATGACGTTAGAGGGTGAAAACTCGAAACAGCCCCCGAACGTCCCCGTGGGTGGCACCAACACCTCTCACGGGACCAACATAACTCGTAGGAACTGCCCCCCCAGCCGCGGGAATCCCGGTTTGAGAGTAATACGGTAATAAGTATATTTCAAGACTTAGGCTTAAAAACATGACGTTAAAGGGTGAAAACTCGAAACAGCCCCCGAACGGCACCGTGGGTGGCACCAACACCTCCCACGGGACCAACATAACTTGTAGGAACTGACCCCGCAGCCGCGGGTCTCCTGGTTTGAGAGTACGACGGTAATTTGCGTATTTTTACACTTAAGCAAAACATGACGTTAGAGGGTAAAAACTCGAAACAGCCCCCAAACGGTCCCGTGGGTGGCACTAACACCTCCCACGGGACCAACGTAACTCGTAGGAACTGACCCCGCAGCCGCGGGTCTCCCGGTTTGAGAGTACGACGGTAATTTGCTTATTTCTAGACTTCGGCTTAAAAACATGACGTTAGAGGGTGAAAACTCGAAACAGCCCCCGAACGGCCCCGTGGGTGGCACCAACACCTCCCACGGGACCAACATAACTCGTAGGAACAGACCTCGGAGCCGCGGGTCTCCCGGTTTGAGATTAATACGGTAATTTGCATATTTAAAGACTTAGGCTTAAAAACATGACGTTAGAGGGTGAAAACTCGAAACAACCCCCGAACGGCCCCGTGGGTGGCACCAACACCTCCCACGGGACCAACGTAACTCGTAGGAACTAACCTCGCAGCCGCGGGTCTCCCGGTTTGAGAGTAACACGGTAATTTGCATATTTAAAGACTTAGGCTTAAAAATATGACGTTAGAGGGTGAAAACTCGAAACAGCCCCCGAACGGCCCCGTGGGTGGCATCAACACCTCCCACGGGACCAACATAACTCGTAGGAACTGACCCCGCAGTCGCGGGACTCCCGGTTTGAGAGTACGACGGTAATTTGCTATTTTCTAGACTTAGGCTTAAAAACATGACATTAGAGGGTGAAAACTCGAAACAGCCCCAGAACAGCCCCGTGGGTGGCACCAACACCTCCCACGGGACCAACGTAACTCATAGAAACTGACCTCGCTGCCGCGGGTCTCCCGGTTTGAGAATACGACCGTAATTTGCTTATTTCTACACTTAAGCAAAACATGGCGTTAAAGGGTGAAAACTCGAAACAGCCCCCGAACGGCCCCGTGGGTGGCACCAACACCTCCCACGGGACCAACATAACTCGTAGGAACTGACCCCGCAGCCGCGGGAATCCCAGTTTGAGAGTAATACGGTAATTTGTATATTTCAAGACTTAGGCTTAAAAACATGACGTTAAAGGGTGAAAACTCGAAACAGCCCCCGAACGGCACCGTGGGTGGCACCAACACCTCCCACGGGACCAACATAACTCGTAGGAACTGACCCCGCAGCCGCGGGTTTCCCGGTTTGAGTGTACGAGGGTAATTTGCGTATTTCTACACTTAAGCAAAACATGACGTTAGAGGGTGAAAACTCCAAACAGCCCCCAAACGGCCCCGTGGGTGGCACTAACACATCCCACGGGACCAACGTAACTCGTAGGAACTGACCCCGCAGCCGCGGGTCTCCCGGTTTGAGTGTACGACAGTAATTTGCTTATTTCTAGACTTAGGCTTAAAAACATGACGTTAGAGGGTGAAAACTCGAAACAGCCCCCGAAAGGCCCCGTGGGTGGCACCAACACCTCCTACGGGACCACCGTAACTAGTAGAAACTGACCTCGCAGCCACGGGTCTCCCGGTTTGATAATACGACCGTAATTTGCGTATTTCTACACTTAAGCAAAATATGGCGTTAAAGGGTGAAAACTCGAAACAGCACCCGAACGGCCCCGTGGGTGGCACCAACACCTCCCACGGGACCAACATAACTCGTAGGAACTGACCCCGCAGCCGCGGGAATTCCGGTTTGAGAGTAATACGGTAATTTGTATATTTCAAGACTTAGGCTTAAAAACATGACGTTAAAGGGTGAAAACTCGAAACAGCCCCCGAACGGCCCCGTGGGTGGCACCAACACCTCCCACGGGACCAACGTAACTCGTAGGAACTGACCCCGCAGCTGCGGGACTCCCGGTTTGAGAGTACGACGGTAATTTGCTTATTTGTAGACTTAGGCTTAAAAAAATGATGTTAGAGGGTGAAAACTCGAAACAGCCCCCGAACGGCCTGGTGGGTGGCACCAACACCTCCCACGGGACCAACGTAACTCGTAGGAACTGACCTCGAAGCCGCGGGTCTCCCGGTTTGACAGTACGACGGTAATTTGCTTATTTCTAGACTTAGGCTTAAAAACATGACGTTAGAGGGTGAAAACTCGAAAGAACCCCCGAACGGCCCCGTGGGTGGCACCAACACCTCCCACGGGACCAACGTAACTCGTAGGAACTAACCTCGCAGCCGCGGGTCTCCCGGTTTGAGAGTAACACGGTAATTTGCATATTTAAAGACTTAGGCTTAAAAATATGACGTTAGAGGGTGAAAACTCGAAACAGCCCCCGAACGGCCCCGTGGGTGGCATCAACACCTCCCACGGGACCAACATAACTCGTAGGAACTGACCCCGCAGTCGCGGGACTCCCGGTTTGAGAGTACGACGGTAATTTGCTTATTTCTAGACTTAGGCTTAAAAACATGACGTTAGAGGGTGAAAACTCGAAACAGCCCCCGAACAGCCCCGTGGGTGGCACCAACACCTCCCACGGGACCAACGTAACTCATAGAAACTGACCTCGCTGCCGCGGGTCTCCCGGTTTGAGAATACGACCGTAATTTGCTTATTTCTACACTTAAGCAAAACATGGCGTTAAAGGGTGAAAACTCGAAACAGCCCCCGAACGGCCCCGTGGGTGGCACCAACACCTCCCACGGGACCAACATAACTCGTAGGAACTGACCCCGCAGCCGCGGGAATCCCAGTTTGAGAGTAATACGGTAATTTGTATATTTCAAGACTTAGGCTTAAAAACATGACGTTAAAGGGTGAAAACTCGAAACAGCCCCCGAACGGCACCGTGGGTGGCACCAACACCTCCCACGGGACCAACATAACTCGTAGAAACTGACCCCGCAGCCACGGGTTTCCCGGTTTGAGTGTACGAGGGTAATTTGCGTATTTCTACACTTAAGCAAAACATGACGTTAGAGGGTGAAAACTCGAAACAGCCCCCAAACGGCCCCGTGGGTGGCACTAACACATCCCACGGGACCAACGTAACTCGTAGGAACTGACCCCGCAGCCGCGGGTCTCCCGGTTTGAGGGTACGACAGTAATTTGCTTATTTCTAGACTTAGGCTTAAAAACATGACGTTAGAGGGTGAAAACTCGAAATAACCCACGAAAGGCCCCGTGGGTGGCACCAACACCTCCTACGAGACCAACGTAACTAGTAGAAACTGACCTCGCAGCCACGGATCTCCCGGTTTGATAATACGACCGTAATTTGCGTATTTCTACACTTAAGCAAAATATGGCGTTAAAGGGTGAAAACTCGAAACAGCACCCGAACGGCCCCGTGGGTGGCACCAACACCTCCCACGGGACCAACATAACTCGTAGGAACTGACCCCGCAGCCGCGGGAATTCCGGTTTGAGAGTAATACGGTAATTTGTATATTTCAAGACTTAGGCTTAAAAACATGACGTTAAAGGGTGAAAACTCGAAACAGCCCCCGAACGGCCCCGTGGGTGGCACCAACACCTCCCACGGGACCAACGTAACTCGTAGGAACTGACCCCGCAGCCGCGGGACTCCCGGTTTGAGAGTACGACGGTAATTTGCTTATATGTAGACTTAGGCTTAAAAAAATGATGTTAGAGGGTGAAAACTCGAAACAGCCCCCGAACGGCCTGGTGGGTGGCACCAACACCTCCCACGGGACCAACGTAACTCGTAGGAACTGACCTCGAAGCCGCGGGTCTCCCGGTTTGACAGTATGACGGTAATTTGCTTATTTCTAGACTTAGGCTTAAAAACATGACGTTAGAGGGTGAAAACTCGAAACAACCCCCGAACGGCCCCGTGGGTGGCACCAACACCTCCCACGGGACCAACGTAACTCGTAGGAACTAACCTCGCAGCCGCGGGTCTCCCGGTTTGAGAGTAACACGGTAATTTGCATATTTAAAGACTTAGGCTTAAAAATATGACGTTAGAGGGTGAAAACTCGAAACAGCCCCCGAACGGCCCCGTGGGTGGCATCAACACCTCCCACGGGACCAACATAACTCGTAGGAACTGACCCCGCAGTCGCGGGACTCCCGGTTTGAGAGTACGACGGTAATTTGCTTATCTCTAGACTTAGGCTTAAAGACATGACGTTAGAGGGTGAAAACTCGAAACAGCCCCCGAACAGCCCCGTGGGTGGCACCAACACCTCCCACGGGACCAACGTAACTCATAGAAACCGACCTCGCTGCCGCGGGTCTCCCAGTTTGAGAATACGACCGTAATTTGCTTATTTCTACACTTAAGCAAAACATGGCGTTAAAGGGTGAAAACTCGAAACAGCCCCCGAACGGCCCCGTGGGTGGCACCAACACCTCCCACGGGACCAACATAACTCGTAGGAACTGACCCCGCAGCCGCGGGAATCCCAGTTTGAGAGTAATACGGTAATTTGTATATTTCAAGACTTAGGCTTAAAAACATGACGTTAAAGGGTGAAAACTCGAAACCGCCCCCGAACGGCACCGTGGGTGGCACCAACACCTCCCACGGGACCAACATAACTCGTAGGAACTGACCCCGCAGCCGCGCGTTTCCCGGTCTGAGTGTACGAGGGTAATTTGCGTATTTCTACACTTAAGCAAAACTTGACGTTAGAGGGTGAAAACTCGAAACAGCCCCCAAACGGCCCCGTGGGTGGCACTAACACATCCCACGGGACCAACGTAACTCGTAGGAACTGACCCCGCAGCCGCGGGTCTCCCAGTTTGAGTGTACGACAGTAATTTGCTTATTTCTAGACTTAGGCTTAAAAACATGACGTTAGAGGGTGAAAACTCGAAACAGCCCCCGAAAGGCCCCGTGGGTGGCACCAACACCTCCTACGGGACCAACGTAACTAGTAGAAACTGACCTCGCAGCCACGGGTCTCCCGGTTTGATAATACGACCGTAATTTGCGTATTTCTACACTTAAGCAAAATATGGCGTTAAAGGGTGAAAACTCGAAACAGCACCCGAACGGCCCCGTGGGTGGCACAAACACCTCCCACGGGACCAACATAACTCGTAGGAACTGACCCCGCAGCCGCGGGAATTCCGGTTTGAGAGTAATACGGTAATTTGTATATTTCAAGACTTAGGCTTAAAAACATGACGTTAAAGGGTGAAAACTCGAAACAGCCCCCGAACGGCCCCGTGGGTGGCACCAACACCTCCCACGGGACCAACGTAACTCATAGGAACTAACCCCGCAGCCGCGGGACTCCCGATTTGAGAGTACGACGGTAATTTGCTTATTTGTAGACTTAGGCTTAAAAAAATGATGTTAGAGGGTGAAAACTCGAAACAGCCCCCGAACGGCCTGGTGGGTGGCACCAACACCTCCCACGGGACCAACGTAACTCGTAAGAACTGACCTCGAAGCCGCGGGCCTCCCGGTTTGACAGTACGACGGTAATTTGCTTATTTATAGACTTAGGCTTAAAAAAATGATGTTAGAGGGTGAAAACTCGAAACAGCCCCGGAATGGCCCCGTGGGTGGCACCAACACCTCCCACGGGACCAACATAACTCGTAGGAACTGACCCCGCAGCAGCGGGACTCCCGGTTTGAGAGTACGATGGTAATTTCCTTATTTCTAGACTTAGGCTTAAAAAAATGAGAGGGTGAAAACTCGAAACAGCCCCCGAACGGCCTCGTGGGTGGCACCAACACCTCCCACGGGACCAACGTAACTCATAGGAACTGACCTCGCAGCCGCGGGTCTCCCGGTTTGAGAATACGACCATAATTTGCTTATTTCTAGACTTAAGCTTAAAAACATGACGTTAGAGGGTGAAAACTCGAAACAGCCCCCGAACGGCCCCGTGGGTGGCACCAACACCTCCCACGGGGCCAACGTAACTCGTAGGAACTGACCTCGCAGCCGCGAAACTCCCGGTTTGAGAGTATGACGGTAATTTGCTTATTTCTAGACTTAGGCTTAAAAACATGACGTTAGAGGGTGAAAACTCGAAACAGCCCCCGAACGGCCCCGTGGGTTGCACCAACACCTCCCACGGGACCAACGTAACTCGTAGGAACTGACCCCGCAGCTGCGGGACTCCCGGTTTGAGAGTACGGCGGTAATTTGCTTATTTCTAGACTTAGGCTTAAAAACATGACGTTAGAGGGTGAAAACTCGAAACAGCCCCCGAACGGCCCCGTGGGTGGCACCAACACCTCCCACGGGACCAACATAACTCGTAGGAACTGACCACGCAGCCGCGGGTCTCCCGGTATGAGAATACGACCGTAATTTGCGTATTTCTACACTTAAGCAAAACATGGCGTTAAAGGGTGAAAACTCGAAACAGCCCACGAACGGCCCCGTGGGTGGCACCAACACCTCCCACGGGACCAACATAACTCATAGGAACTGACCCCGCAGCCGCATGAATCCCGGTTTGAGAGTAATACGGTAATTTTTATATTTCCACACTTAGGCTTAAAAACATGACGTTAAAGGGTGAAAACTCGAAACAGCCCCCGAACGGCACCGTGGGTGGCACCAATACCTCCCACGGGACCAACATAACTCGTAGGAACTGACCCCGCAGCCGCGCGTCTCCCGGTTTGAGAGTACGAGGGTAATTTGCGTATTTCTACACTTAAGCAAAACATGACGTTAGAGGGTGAAAACTCGAAACAGCCCCCAAACGGCCCCGTGGGTGGCACTAACACCTCCCACGGGACCAACGTAACTCGTAGGAACTGACCCCGCAGCCGCGGGTCTCCCTGTTTGAGAGTACGATGGTAATTTGTTTATTTCTAGACTTAGGCTTAAAAACATGACGTTAGAGGGTGAAAACTCGAAACAGCCCCCGAACGGCACCGTGGGTGGCACCAACACCTCCCACGGGACCAACATAAGTCATAGGAACTGACCCCGCAACCGCGGGTCTCCCTGTTTGAGAGTACGAGGGTAATTTGCGTATTTCTACACTTAAGCAAAACATGACGTTAGGGGGTGAAAACTCGAAACAGCCCCCAAACGGCCCCGTGGGTGGCACTAACGCCTCCCACGGGACCAACGTAACTCGTAGGAACTGACCCCGCAGCCGCGAGTCTCCCGATTTGAGAGTACGACGGTAATTTGCTTATTTCTACACTTAGGCTTAAAAAAATGATGTTAGAGGGTGAAAACTCGAAATAGCCCCCGAACGGCTTCGGGGGTGGCACCAACACCTCCCACGGGACCAACGTAACTCGTAGGAACTGACCTCGCAGCCGCGGGTCTCCCGGTTTGAGAATATGACCGTAATTTGCTTATTTCTACACTTAAGCAAAACATGGCGGTAAAGGGTGAAAACTCAAAACAGCCCCCGAACGGCCCCGTGGGTGGCACCAAAACCTCCCACGGGACCAACATAACTCGTAGGAACTGACCCCGCAGCCGCGGGAATCCCGGTTTGAGAGTAATTGGGTAATATGTATATTTCAAGACTTATGCTTAAAAACATGACGTTAAAGGGTGAAAACTCGAAACAGCCCCCGAACGGCACCGTGGGTGGTACCAACACCTCCCACGGGACCAACATAACTTTTAGGAACTGACCCCGCAGCCGCGGGTCTCCTGGTTTGAGAGTACGAGGGTAATTTGCGTATTTCTACACTTAAGCAAAACATGACGTTAGAGGGTGAAAACTCGAAACAGCCCCCGAACGGCCCCGTGGGTGGCACCAACACCTCCCACGGGACAAAATAACTCGTAGGAACTGACCCCGCAGCCGCGGGTCTCCCGGTTTGAGAGTACGAGGGTAATTTGCGTATTTCTACACTTAAGCAAAACATGACGTTAGAGGGTGAAAACTCGAAACAGCCCCCAAACGGCCCCGTGGGTGGCACTAACATCTCCCACGGGACCAACGTAACTCGTAGGAACTGACCCCGCAGCCGCGGGTCTCCCGGTTTGAGAGTACGATGGTAATTTGTTTATTTCTAGACTTAGGCTAAAAAACATGACGTTAGAGTGTGAAAACTCGAAACACAGGCCCCGAACGGCCCTGTGGGTGGCACCAACACCTCCCACGGGACCAACGTAACTCGTAGGAACTGGCCCCGCAGCCGCAGGACTCCCGGTTTGAGACTACGACGGTAATTTGCTTATTTCTAGACTTAGGCTTAAAAACATGACGTTAGAGGGTGAAAACTCGAAACAGCCCCGAACGTCCCCGTGGGTGGCTCTAACACCTCCCACGGGACCAACGCAACTCGTAGGAACTGACCTCGCAGCCGCGAGTCTCCTGGTTTGAGAGTACGAGGGTAATTTGCGTATTTCTAAACTTAAGCAAAACATGACGTTAGAGGGTGAAAACTCGAAACAGCCCCCAAACGGCCCCGTGGGTGGCACTAACACCTCCCACGGGACCAACGTAACTCGTAGGAAGTGACCCCGCAGCCGCGGGTCTCCCGGTTTGAGAGTACGACGCTAATTTGCTTATTTTTAGACTTTGGCTTAAAAACATGACGTTAGAGGGTGAAAACTCAAAACAGCCCCCGAACGGCCCCGTGGGTGGTACCAACACCTCCCACGGGACCAACGTAACTCGTAGGAACAGACCTCGCAGCCGCGGGTCTCTCGGTTTGAGAGTAATATGGTAATTTGCATATTTAAAGACTTAGGCTTAAAAACATGACGTTAGAGGGTGAAAACTCGAAACAGCCCCCGAACGGCCCCGTGGGTGGCACCAACACCTCCCACGGGACCAACATAACTCGTAGGAACTGACCCCCCAGCCGCGGGAATCCCGGTTTGAGAGTATTACGGTAATTTGTATATTTCAAGACTTAGGCTTAAAAACATGACGTTAAAGGGTGAAAACTCGAAACAGCCCCCGAACGGCACCGTGGGTGGCACCAACACCTCCCACGGGACCAACATAACTTGTAGGAACTGACCCCGCAGCCGCGGGTCTCCTGGTTTGAGAGTACGAGGGTAATTTCCGTATTTCTACACTTAAGCAAAACATGACGTTAGAGGGTGAAAACTCGAAACAGCCCCCAAACGGCCCCGTGGGTGGCACTAACACTTCCCACGGGACCAACGTAACTCGTAGGAACTGACACCGCAGCCGCGGGTCTCCCGGTTTGAGAGTACGACGGTAATTTGCTTATTTCTAGACTTCGGCTTAAAAACATGACGTTAGAGGGTGAAAACTCGAAACAGCCCCCGAACGGCCCCGTGGGTGGCACCAACACCTCCCACGGGACCAACGTAACTCGTAGGAACAGACCTCGCAGCCGCGGGTCTCCCAAATTGAGAGTAATACGGTAATTTGAATATTTAAAGACTTAGGCTTAAAAACATGACGTTAGAGGGTGAAAACTCGAAACAGCCCCCGAACGGCCCCGTGGGTGGCACCAACACCTCCCACGGGACCAACGTAACTCGTAGGAACTAACCTCGCAGCCGCGGGTCTCCCGGTTTGAGAGTAACACGGTAATTTGCATATTTAAAGACTTAGGCTTAAAAATATGACGTTAGAGGGTGAAAACTCGAAACAGCCCCCGAACGGCCCCGTGGGTGGCATCAACACCTCCCACGGGACCAACGTAACTCGTAGGAACTGACCTCGCAGCCGCGGGTCTCCCGGTTTGAGAGTACGACGGTAATTTGCTTATTTCTAGACTTCGGCTTAAAAACATGACGTTAGAGGGTGAAAACTCGAAACAGCCCCCGAACGGCCCCGTGGGTGGCACCAACACCTCCCACGGGACCAACGTAACTCGTAGGAACTAACCTCGCAGTCGCGGGTCTCCCGGTTTGAGAGTAACACGGTAATTTGCATATTTAAAGACTTAGGCTTAAAAATATGACGTTAGAGGGTGAAAACTCGAAACAACCCCCGAACGGCCCCGTGGGTGGCATCAACACCTCCCACGGGACCAACATAACTCGTAGGAACTGACCCCGCAGTCGCGGGACTCCCGGTTTGAGAGTACGACGCTAATTTGCTTATTTCTAGACTTAGGCTTAAAAACATGACGTTAGAGGTTGAAAACTCGAAACAGCCCCCGAACAGCCCCGTGGGTGGCACCAACACCTCCCACGGGACCAACGTAACTCGTAGGAACTGACCCCGCAGCTGCGGGACTCCCGGTTTGAGAGTAATACGGTAATTTTTATATTTCAAGACTTAGGCTTAAAAACATGACGTTAAAGGATGAAAACTCGAAACAGCCCCCGAACGGCACCGTGGGTGGCACCAATACCTCCCACGGGACCAACATAACTCGTAGGAACTGACCCCGCAGCCGCGGGTCTCCCGGTTTGAGAGTACGAGGGTAATTTGCGTATTTCTACACTTAAGCAAAACATGACGTTAGAGGGTGAAAACTCGAAACAGCCCCCAAACGGCCCCGTGGGTGGTACTAACACCTCCCACGGGACCAACGTAACTCGTAGGAACTGACCCCGCAGCCGCGGGTCTCCCGGTTTGAGAGTACGATGGTAATTTGTTTATTTTTAGACTTAGGCTTAAAAACATGACGTTAGAGGGTGAAAACTCGAAACATCCCCCGAACGGCACCGTGGGTGGCACCAACACCTCCCATGGGACCAACATAAGTCGTAGGAACTGACCCCGCAACCGCGGGTCTCCCGGTTTGAGAGTACGAGGGTAATTTGCGTATTTCTACACTTAAGCAAAACATGACGTTAGGGGGTGAAAACTCAAAACAGCCCCCAAACGGCCCCGTGGGTGGCACTAACGCCTCCCACGGGACCAACGTAACTCGTAGGAACTGACCCCGCAGCCGCGAGTCTCCCGGTTTGAGAGTACGACGGAAATTTGCTTATTTCTAGACTTAGGCTTAAAAACATGACGTTAGAGGGTGAAAACTCGAAACAGCCCCCGAACGGCCCAGTGGGTGGCACTAACACCTCCCACGGGACCAACGTACTCGTTGGAACTGACCTCGCATCCGCGGGTCTCCCGGTTTGAGAGTAATACGGTAATTTTCATATTTAACGACTTAGGCTTAAAAACATGACGTTAGAGGGTGAAAACTCGAAACAGCCCTCGAACGGCCCCGTGGGTGGCACCAACACTTCCCACGGGACCAACGTAAGTCGTAGGAACTGACCTCGCAGCCGCGGGTCTCCCGGTTTGAGAGTAATACGGTAATTTGCATATTTAAAGACTTAGTCTTAAAAACATGACGTTAGAGGATGAAAACTCGAAACAGCCCCCGAACGGCCCCGTGGGTGGCACCAACACCTCCCACGGGACCAACGTAACTCGTAGGAACTGACCCCGCAGCCGCGGTACTCCCGGTTTGAGAGTACGACGGTAATTTACTTATTTCTAGACTTAGGGTTAAAAAAATGATGTTAGAGGGTGAAAACTCGAAACAGCCCCCGAACGGCCTCGTGGGTGGCACCAACACCTCCCACGGGACCAACGTAACTCGTAGGAACTGACCTCGCAGCCGCGGGTCTCCCGGTTTGAGAATACGACCGTAATTTGCTTATTTCTACACTTAAGCAAAACATGGCGTTAAAGGGTGAAAACTCAAAACAGCCCCCAAACGGCCCCGTGGGTGGCACTAACACCTCCCACGGGACCAACGTAACTCGTAGGAACTGACCCCGTAGCCGCGGGTCTCTCGGTTTGAGAGTACGATGGTAATTTGTTTATTTCTAGACTTAGGCTTAAAAACGTGACGTTAGAGGGTGAAAACTCGAAACAGCCCCCGAACGGCACCGTGGGTGGCACCAACACCTCCCACGGGACCAACATAAGTCGTAGGAACTGACCCCGCAACCGCGGGTTTCCCGGTTTGAGAGTACGCGGGTAATTTGCGTATTTCTACACTTAAGCAAAACATGACGTTAGGGGGTGAAAACTCGAAACAGCCCCCAAACGGCCCCGTGGGTGGCACTAACGCCTCCCACGGGACCAACGTAACTCGTAGGAACTGACCCCGCAGCCGCGGGTCTCCCGGTTTGAGAGTACGACGGTAATTTGCTTATTTCTAGACTTCGGCTTAAAAACATGACGTTAGAGGGTAAAAACTCAAAACAGCCCCCGAAAGGCCCCGTGGGTGGCACCAACACCTCCCACGGGACCAACGTAACTCGTAGGAACAGACCTCGCAGCCGCGGGTCTCCCGGTTTGAGAGTAATACGGTAATTTGAATATTTAAAGACTTAGGCTTAAAAACATGACGTTATAGGGTGAAAACTCGAAACAGCCCCCGAACGGCCCCGTGGGTGGCACCAACACCTCCCACGGGACCAATGTAACTCGTAGGAACTAACCTCGCAGCCGTGGGTCTCCCGGTTTGAGAGTAACACGGTAATTTGCATATTTAAAGACTTAGGCTTAAAAATATGACGTTAGAGGGTGAAACTTCGAAACAGCCCCCGAACGGCCTCGTGGGTGGCACCAACACCTCCCACGGGACCAACGTAACTCGTAGGAACTAACCTCGCAGCCGCGGGTCTCCCGGTTTGAGAATACGACCGTAATTTGCTTATTTCTACACTTAAGCAAAAGATGGCGTTAAAGGGTGAAAACTCAAAACAGCCCCCGAACGGCCCCGTGGGTGGCACCAAAACCTCCCACGGGACCAACATAACTCGTAGGAACTGACCCCGCAGCCGCGGAAATCCCGGCTTGAGAGTAATTGGGTAATATGTATATTTCAAGACTTATGCTTAAAAACATGACGTTAAAGGGTGAAAACTCGAAACAACCCCCGAACGGCACCGTGGGTGGTACCAACACCTCCCACGGGACCAACATAACTTGTAAGAACTGACCCCGCAGCCGTGGGTCTACTGGTTTGAGAGTACGAGGGTAATTTGCGTATTTCTACACTTAAGCAAAACATGGCGTTAGAGGGTGAAAACTCGAAACAGCCCCCGAACGGCCCCGTGGGTGGCACCAACACCTCCCACGGGACAACATAACTCGTAGGAACTGACCCCGCAGCCGCGGGTCTCCCGGTTTCAGAGTACGAGGGTAATTTGCGTATTTCTACACTAAACCAAAACATGACATTAGAGGGTGAAAACTCGAAACAGCCCCCAAACGGCCCCGTGGGTGGCACTAACATCTCCCACGGGACCAACGTAACTCGTAGGAACTGACCCCGCAGCCGCGGGTCTCCCGGTTTGAGAGTACGATGGTAATTGGTTTATTTCTAGACTTAGGCTAAAAAACATGACGTTAGAGTGTGAAAACTCGAAACACAGGCCCCGAACGGCCCCGTGGGTGGCACCAACACCTCCCACGGGACCAACGTAACTCGTAGGAACTCACCCCGCAGCCGCGGGACTCCCGGTTTGAGACTACGATGGTAATTTGCTTATTTCAAGACTTAGGCTTAAAAACATGACGTTAGAGGGTGAAAACTCGAAACAGCCCCCGAACGGCCCCGTGGGTGGCTCTAACACCTCCCACGGGACCAACGCAACTCGTAGGAACTGACCTCGCAGCCGCGGGTCTCCTGGTTTGAGAGTACGAGGGTAATTTGCGTATTTCTAAACTTAAGCAAAACATGACGTTAGAGGGTGAAAACTCGAAACAACCCCCAAACGGCCCCGTGGGTGGTACTAACACCTCCCACGGGACCAACGTAACTCGTAGGAACTGACCCCGCAGCCGCGGGTCTCCCGGTTTGAGAGTAGGACGGCAATTTGCTTATTTCTTGACTTTGGCTTAAAAACATGACGTTAGAGGGTGAAAACTCGAAACAGCCCCCGAACGGCCCCGTGGGTGGTACCAACACCTCCCACGGGACCAACGTAACTCGTAGGAACAGACCTCGCAGCCGCGGGTCTCTCGGTTTGAGAGTAATACGGTAATTTGCATATTTAAAGACTTGGGCTTAAAAACATGACGTTAGAGGGTGAAAACTCGAAACAGCCCCCGAACGGCCCCGTGGGTGGCACCAACACCTCCCACGGGACCAACATAACTCGTAGGAACTGACCCCCCAGCCGCGGGAATCCCGGTTTGAGAGTAATACGGTAATTTGTATATTTCAAGACTTAGGCTTAAAAACATGACGTTAAAGGGTGAAAACTCGAAACAGCCCCCGAACGGCACCGTGGGTGGCACCAACACCTCCCACGGGACCAACATAACTTGTAGGAACTGACCCCGCAGCCGCGAGTCTCCTGGTTTGAGAGTACGAGGGTAATTTACGTATTTCTACACTTAAGCAAAACATGACGTTAGAGGGTGAAAACTCGAAACAGCCCCCAAACGGCCCCGTGGGTGGCACTAACACCTCCCACGGGACCAACGTAACTCGTAGGAACTGACCCCGCAGCCGCGGGTCTCCCGATTTGAGAGTACGACGGTAATTTGGTTATTTCTAGACTTCGGCTTAAAAACATGACGTTAGAGGGTGAAAACTCAAAACAGCCCCCGAACGGCCCCGTGGGTGGCACCAACACCTCCCACGGGACCAACGTAACTCGTAGGAACAGACCTCGCAGCCGCGGGTCTCCCGGTTTGAGAGTAATACGGTAATTTGAATATTTAAAGACTTAGGCTTAAAAACATGACGTTAGAGGGTGAAAACTCGAAACAGCCCCCGAACGGCCCCGTGGGTGGCACCAACACCTCCCACGGGACCAACGTAACTCGTAGGAACTAACCTCGCAGCCGCGGGTCTCCCGGTTTGAGAGTAACACGGTAATTTGCATATTTAAAGACTTAGGCTTAAAAATATGACGTTAGAGGGTGAAAACTCGAAACAGCCCCCGAACGGCCCCGTGGGTGGCATCAACACCTCCCACGGGACCAACGTAACTCGTAGGAACTGACCTCGCAGCCGCGGGACTCCCGGTGTGAGAGTACGACGGAAATTTGCTTATTTCTAGACTTAGGCTTAAAAACATGGCGTTAGAGGGTGAAAACTCGAAACAGCCCCCGAACGGCCCCGTGGGTGGCACCAACACCTCCCACGGGACCAACGTAACTCATAGAAACTGACTTCGCAGCCGCGGGTCTCCCGGTTTGAGAATACGACCGTAATTTGCGTATTTCTACACTTAAGCAAAACATGGCGTTAAAGGGTGAAAACTCGAAACAGCCCCCGAACGGCCCCGTGGGTGGCACCAACACCTCCCACGGGACCAACATAACTCGTAGGAACTGACCCCCCAGCCGCGGGAATCCCGGTTTGAGAGTAATACGGTAATTTGTATATTTCAAGACTTAGGCTTAAAAACATGACGTTAAAGGGTGAAAACTCGAAACAGCCCCCGAACGGCACCGTGGGTGGCACCAACACCTCCCATGGGACCAACATACCTCGTAGGAACTGACCCCGCAGCCGCGGGTCTCCTGGTTTGAGAGTACGAGGGTAATTTGCGTATTTCTACACTTAAGCAAAACATGACGTTAGAGGGTGAAAACTCGAAACAGCCCCCAAACGGCCCCGTGGGTGGCACTAACACCTCCCACGGGACCAACGTAACTCGTAGGGACTGACCCCGCTGCCGCGGGTCTCCCGGTTTGAGAGTACGACGGTAATTTGCTTATTTCTAGAGTTAGGCTTAAAAACATGACGTTAGAGGGTGAAAACTCGAAACATCCCCCGAATGGCCCCGTGGGTGGCACCAACACCTCCCACGGGACCAACGTAACTCGTAGGAACTGACCTCGCAGCCGCGGGTCCCCCGGTTTGATAGTAATATGGTAATTTGTATATTTCAAGACTTAGGCTTAAAAACATGACGTTAGCGGGTGAAAACTCGAAACAGCCCCCGAACGGCCCCGTGGGTGGCACCAACACCTCCCACGGGACCAACGTAACTCGTAGGAACTGACCTCGCAGCCGCGGGTCTCCCGGTTTGAGAGTAATACGGTAATTTGCATATTTAAAGACTTAGGCTTAAAAACATGACGTTAGAGGGTGAAAACTAGAAACAGCCCCCGAACGGCCCCGTGGGTGGCACCAACACCTCCCACGGGACCAACGTAACTCGTAGGAACTGACCCCGCAGCCGCAGGACTCCCGGTTTGAGAGTACGACGGTAATTTGCTTATTTCTAGACTTAAGCTTAAAAACATGACGTTAGAGGGTGAAAACTTGAAACAGCCCCCGAACGGCCCCGTGTGTGGCACCAACACCTCCCACGGGACCAACGTAACTCGTAGGAGCTGACCTCGCAGCCGCGGGTCTCCCGGTTTAAGAATACGACCGTAATTTGCGTATTTCTACACCTAAGCAAAACATGGCGTTAAAGGGTGAAAGCTCGAAACAGCTCCCGAAGGGCCCCGAGGGGTGGCACCAACACCTCCCACGGGACCAACATAACTCGTAGGAACTGACCCCGCAGCCGCGGGAATCCCGGTTTGAGAGTAATACGGTAATTTGTATATTTCAAGACTTAGGCTTAAAAACATGACGTTAAAGGGTGAAAACTCGAAACAGCCCCCGAACGGCACCGTGGGTGGCACCAACACCCACCACGGGACCAACATACTCGTAGGAACTGATCCCGCAGCCGCGGGACTCCCGGTTTGAGAGTACGACGGTAATTTGCTTATTTCTAGACTTGGGCTTAAAAAAATGATGTTAGAGGGTGAAAATTCGAAACAGCCCCCGAACGGACTCGTGGGTGGCACCAACACCTCCACGGGACCAACGTAACTCGTAGGAACTGACCTCGCAGCCGCGGGTCTCCTGGTTTGAGAGTACGAGGGTAATTTGCATATTTCTATACTTAAGCAAAACATGACGTTAGAGGGTGAAAACTCGAAACAGCCACCAAACGGCCCCGTGGGTGGCACTAACACCTCCCACGGGACCAACGTAACTCGTAGGGACTGACCCCGCAGCCGCGGGTCTCCCGGTTTGAGAGTACGACGGTAATTTGCTTATTTTTAGAGTTAGGCTTAAAAACATGACGTTAGAGGGTGAAAACTCGAAACAACCCCCGAATGGCCCCGTGGGTGGCACCAACACCGCCCACGGGACCAACGTAACTCGTAGGAACTGACCTCGCAGCCGCGGGTCTCCCGGTTTGAGAGTAATATGGAAATTTGCATATTTAAAGACTTAGGCTTAAAAACATTACGTTAGAGGGTGAAAACTCGAAACAGCCCCCGAACGACCCCGTGGGTGGCACCAACACCTCCCACGGGACCAACGTAACTCGTAGGAACTGACCCCGCAGCCGCAGGACTCCCGATTTGAGAGTACGACGGTAATTTGCTTATTTCTAGACTTAGGCTTAAAAACATGACGTTAGAGGGTGAAAACTTGAAACAGCCCTCGAACGGCCCCGTGGGTGGCACCAACACCTCCCACGGGACCAACGTAACTCGTAGGAACTGACCTCGCAGCCGCGGGTCTCCCGGTTTGAGAATACGACCGGAATTTGCGTATTTCTACACTTAAGCAAAACATGGCGTTAAAGTGTGAAAACTCGAAACAGCTCCCGAAGGGCCCCGTGGGTGGCACCAACACCTCCCACGGGACCAACATAACTCGTAGGAACTGACCCCGCAGCCGCGGGAATCCCGGTTTGAGAGTAATACGGTAATTTGTATATTTCAAGACTTAGGCTTAAAAACATGACGTTAAAGGGTGAAAACTCGAAACAGCCCCCGAACGGCACCGTGGGTGGCACCAACACCTCCCACGGGACAAACATAACTCGTAGGAACTGACCCCGCAGCCGCGGGTCTCCCAGTTTGGGAGTACGAGGGTAATTTCCGTATTTCTACACTTAAGCAAAACATGACGTTAGAGGGTGAAAACTCGAAACAGCTGGGTGGCACTAACACCTCCCACGGGACCAACGTAACTCGTTGGGACTGACCCCGCAGCCACGGGTCTCCCGGTTTGAAAGTACGACGGTAATTTGCTTATTTCTAGACTTAGGCTTAAAAATATGACATTAGAGGGTGAAAAATTAAAACAGCCCCCGAACGGCCCCGTGGGTGGCACCTACACCTCCCACGGGACCAATGTAACTCATAGGAACTGACCTCACAACCGCGGGTCTCCCGGTTTGAGAGTAATACGGTAATTTGCATATTTAAAGACTTAGGCTTAAAAACATGACGTTAGAGGGTGAAAACTCGAAACAGTCCCCGAACGGCCCCGTGGGTGGCACCAACACCTCCCACGGGACCAACGTAACTCGTAGGAACAGACCTCGCAGCCGCGGGTCTCCCGGTTTGAGAGTAATACGGTAATTTGCATATTTAAAGACTTAGGCTTAAAAACATGACGTTAGAGGGTGAAAACTCGAAACAGCCCCGTGGGTGGCACCAACACCTCCCACGGGACCAACGTAACTCGTAGGAACTGACCCCGCAGCCACGGGACTCCCGGTTTGAGAGTACGATGGTAATTTGCTTATTTCTAGACTTAGGCTGAAAAACATGACGTTAGAGGGTGAATACTCGAAACAGCCCCCGAAAGGCCCCGTGGGTGGCACCAACACCTTTCGCGGGACCAACGTAACTCGTAGAAACTGACCTCGCAGTCTCGGGTCTCCTGGTTTGATAATACGACCGCAATTTGCGTATTTCTACACTTAAGCAAAACATGGCGTTAAAGGGTGAAAACTCGAAACAGCCCCCGAACGGCCCCGTGGGTGGCACCAACACCTCCCACGGGACTAACATAGCTCGTAGTAACTGACCCCGCAGCCGCGGGAATCCCGATTTGAGAGTAATACGGTAATTTGTATATTTCAAGACTTAGGCTTAAAAACATGACATTTAAGTGTGAAAACTCAAAACAGCCCCCGAACGGCCCCGTGGGTGGCACCAACACCTCCCACGGGACCAACGTAACTCGTAGGAACTGACCCCGCAGCCGCGGGACTCCCGGTTTGAGAGTACGACGGTAATTTGCTTATTTCTAGACTTAGGCTTAAAAAATGATGTTAGAGGGTGAAAACTCGAAACAGTCCCCGAACGGCCTCGTGGGTGGCACCAACACCTCCCACGGGACCAACGTAACTCGTAGGAACTGACCTCGAAGCCGCGGGTCTCCCGGTTTGAGAGTACGACGGTAATTTTCTTATTTCTAGACTTAGGCTTAAAAAAATGATGTTAGAGGGTGAAAACTCGAAACTGCCCCGTGGGTGGCACCAACACCTCCCACGGGACCAACATAACTCGTAGGAACTGACCCCACAGCCGCGGGAATCCCGGTTTGAGAGTAATACGGTAATATGTATATTTCAAGACTTAGGCTTAAAAACATGATGTTAAAGGGTGAAAACTCGAAACAACCCCCGAACGGCCCCGTGGGTGGCACCAACACCTCCCACGGGACAACATAACTCGTAGGAACTGACCTCGCAGCCGCGGGTCTCCCGGTATGAGAGTACGAGGGTAATTTGCGTATTTCTACACTTAAGCAAAACATGACGTTAGAGGGTGAAAACTCGAAACAGCCCCCACACGGCCCCGTGGGTGGCACTAACACCTCCCACGGGACCAACGTAACTCGTAGGAACTGACCCCGTAGCCGCGGGTCTCCCGGTTTGAGAGTACGATGGTAATTTGTTTATTTCTAGACTTAGGCTTAAAAACATGACGTTAGAGGGTGAAAACTCGAAACAGCCCCCGAACGCCACCGTGGGTGGCACCAACACCTCCCACGGGACCAACATAAGTCGTAGGAACTGACCCCGCAACCGCGGGTCTCCTGGTTTGAGAGTACGAGGGTAATTTGCGTATTTCTACACTTAAGCAAAACATGACGTTAGGGGGTGAAAACTCGAAACAACCCCCAAACGGCCCCGTGGGTGGCACTAACGCCTCCCACGGGACCAACGTAACTCGTAGGAAATGACCCCGCAGCCACGAGTCTCCCGGTTTGAGAGTACGGCGGAAATTTGCTTATTTCTAGACTTAGGCTTAAAAACATGACGTTAGAGGGTGAAAACTCGAAACAGCCCCCGAACGGCCCAGTGGGTGGCACTAACACCTCCCACGGGACCAACGTACTCGTAGGAACTGACCTCGCATCCGCGGGTCTCCCGGTTTGAGAGTAATACGGTAATTTGCATATTTAACGACTTAGGCTTAAAAACATGACGTTAGAGGGTGAAAACTCGAAACAGCCCCCGAACGGCCCCGTGGGTGGCACCAACACCTCCCACGGGACCAACGTAACTCGTAGGAACTGACCTCGTAGCCGCGGGTCTCCCGGTTTGAGAGTAATACGGTAATTTGCATATTTAAAGACTTAGGCTTAAAAACATGACGTTAGAGGGTGAAAACTCGAAACAGCCCCCGAACGGCCCCGTGGGTGGCACCAACACCTCCCACGGGACCAACGTAACTCGTAGGAACTGACCCCGCAGCCGCGGGACTCCCGGTTTGAGAGTACGACGGTAATTTGCTTATTTCTAGACTTAGGCTTAAAAAAATGATGTTAGAGGGTGAAAACTCGAAACAGCCCCCGAATGGCCTCGTGGGTGGCACCAACACCTCCCACGGGACCAACGTAACTCGTAGGAACTGACCTCGCAGCCACGGGTCTCCCGGTTTGAGAATACGAGGGTAATTTGCGTATTTCTATACTTAAGCAAAACATGACGTTAGAGGGTGAAAACTCGAAACAGCCCCCAAACGGCCCCGTGGGTGGCACTAACACCTCCCACGGGACCAACGTAACTCGTAGGAACTGACCCCGCAGCCGCGGGTCTCCCGGTTTGAGAGTACGATGGTAATTTGTTTATTTCTTGACTTAGGCTTAAAAACATGACGTTAGAGGGTGAAAACTCGAACCAACCCCCGAACGGCACCGTGGGTGGCACCAACACCTCCCACGGGACCAACATAAGTCGTAGGAACTGACCCCGCAACCGCGGGTCTCCCGGTTTGAGAGTGCGAGGGTAATTTGCGTATTTCTACACTTAAGCAAAACATGACGTTAGGGGGTGAAAACTCGAAACAGCCCTCAAACGGCCCCATGGGGGGCACTAACGCCTCCCACGAGACCAACGTAACTCGTAGGAACTGACCCCGCAGCCGCGAGTCTCCCGGTTTGAGAGTACGACGGAAATTTGCTTATTTCTAGACTTAGGCTTAAAAACATGACGTTAGAGGGTGAAAACTCGAAACAGCCCCCGAACGGCCCAGTGGGTGGCACTAACACCTCCCACGGGACCAACGTACTCGTAGGAACTGACCTCGCATCCGGGGGTCTCCCGGTTTGAGAGTAATACGGTAATTTGTATATTTAACAACTTAGGCTTAAAAACATGACGTTAGAGGGTGAAAACTCGAAACAGCCCCCGAACGGCCCCGTGGGTGGCACCAAAACCTCCCACGGGACCAACGTAACTCGTAGGAACTGACCTCGCAACCGTGGGTCTCCCGGTTTGAGAGTAATACGGTAATTTGCATATGTAAAGACTTAGGCTTAAAAACATGACGTTAGAGGGTGAAAACTCGAAACAGCCCCCGAACGGCCCCGTGGGTGGCACCAACACCTCCCACGGGACCAACGTAACTCGTAGGAACTGACCTCGCAGCCGCGGGTCTCCCGGTTTGAGAATACGACCGTAATTTGCTTATTTCTACACTTAAGCAAAACATGGCGTTAAAGGGTGAAAACTCGAAACAGCTCTCGAAGGGCCCCGTGGGTGGCACCAACACCTCCCACGGGACCAACATAACTCGTAGGAACTGACCCCGCAGCCGCGGGAATCCCGGTTTGAGAGTAATACGGTAATTTGTATATTTCAAGACTTAGGCTTAAAAACATGACGTTAAAGGGTGAAAACTCGAAACAGCCCCCGAACGGCACCGTGGGTGGCACCAACACCTCCCACGGGACCAACATAACTCGTAGGAATTGACCCCGCAGCCGCGGGTCTCCCGGTTTGGGAGTACGAGGGTAATTTCCGTATTTCTACACTTAAGCAAAACATGACGTTAGAGGGTGAAAACTCGAAACAGCTGGGTGGCACTAACACCTCCCACGGGACCAACGTAACTCGAAGGGACTGACCCCGCAGCCACGGGTCTCCCGGTTTGAAAGTACGACGGTAATTTGCTTATTTCTAGACTTAGGCTTAAAAATATGACATTAGAGGGTGAAAAATTAAAACAGCCCCCGAACGGCCCCGTGGGTGACACCTACACCTCCCACGGGACCAATGTAACTCATAGGAACTGACCTCACAACCGCGGGTCTCCCGGTTTGAGAGTAATACGATAATTTGCATATTTAAAGACTTAGGCTTAAAAACATGACGTTAGAGGGTGAAAACTCGAAACAGCCCCGTGGGTGGCACCAACACCTCCCACGGGACCAACGTAACTCGTAGGAACTGACCCCGCAGCCGCGGGACTCCCGGTTTGAGAGTACGACGGTAATTTGCTTATTTCTAGACTTAGGCTTAAAAACATGACGTTAGAGGGTGAATACTCGAAACAGCCCCCGAAAGGCCCCGTGGGTGGCACCAACACCTCCCGCGGGACCAACGTAACTCGTAGAAATTGACCTCGCAGCCGCGGGTCTCCCGGTTTGATAATACGACCGCAATTTGCGTATTTCTACACTTAAGCAAAACATGGCGTTAAAGGGTGAAAGCTCAAAACAGCCCCCGAACGGCCCCGTGGGTGGCGCCAACACCTCCCACGGGACCAACATAACTCGTAGGAACTGACCCCGCAGCCGCGGGAATCCCGGTTTGAGAGTAATACGGTAATATGTATATTTCAAGACTTATGCTTAAAAACATGACGTTAAGGGGTGAAAACTCGAAACAGCCCCCGAACGGCCCCGTGGGTGGCACCAACACCTCCCACGGGAAGACATAACTTGTTGGAACTGACCCCGCAGCCGCGGGTCTCCCGGTTTCAGAGTACGAGGGTAATTTGCGTATTTCTACACTTAAGCAAAATGTGACGTTAGAGGGTGAAAACTCGAAACAGCCCCCAAACGGCCCCGTGGGTGGCACTAACATCTCCCACGGGACCAACGTAACTCGTAGGAACTGACCCCGCAGCCGCGGGTCTCCCGGTTTGAGAGTACGACGGTAATTTGTTTATTTCTAGACTTAGGCTAAAAAACATGACGTTAGAGCGTGAAAACTCGAAACACAGCCCCCGAACGGCCCCGTGGGTGGCACCAACACCACCCACGGGACCAACGTAACTCGTAGGAACTGACCCCGTAACCGCGGGACTCCCGGTTTGAGAGTACGACGGTAATTTGCTTATTTCTAGACTTAGGCTTAAAACATGACGTTAGAGGGTGAAAACTCGAAACAGCCCCCGAACGGCCCCGTGGGTGGCACCAACACCTCCCACGGGACCAACGCAACTCGTAGGAACTGAACTCGCAGCCGCGGGTCTCCCGGTTTGAGAATACGACCGTAATTTGCGTATTTGTACACTTAAGCAAAACATGGCGTTAAAGGGTGAAAACTCGAAACAGCCCCCGAACGGCCCCGTGGGTGGCACCAACACCTCCCACGGGACCAACATAACACGTAGGAACTGACCCCCCAGCCGCGGTAATCCCGGTTTGTGAGTAATACAGTAATTTGTATATTTCAAGACTTAGGCTTAAAAACATGACGTTAAAGGGTGAAAACTCGAAACAGCCCCCGAACGGCACCGTGGGTGGCACCAACACCTCCCACGGGACCAACATAACTCATAGGAACTGACTCCTCAGCCGCGTTTCTCCCGGTTTCAGAGTACGAGGGTAATTTGCGTATTTCTACACTTAAGCAAAACGTGACGTTAGAGGGTGAAAACTTGAAACAGCCCCCGAACGGCCCCGTGGGTGGCACCAACACCTCCCACGGGACCAACGTAACTCGTAGGAACTGACCCCACAGCCGCGGAACTCCCGGTTTGAGAGTATGACGCTAATTTGCTTATTTCTAGACTTAGGCTTAAAAACATGACGTTAGAGGGTGAAAACTCGAAACAGCCCCCGAACGGCTCCGTGGGTGGCACCAACACCTCCCACGGGACCAACGTTACTCGTAGGAACTGACCCCGCAGCTGCGGGACTCCCGGTTTGAGAGTACGGCAGTAATTTGTTTATTTATAGACTTAGGCTTAAAAACATGACGTTAGAGGGTGAAAACTCGAAACAGCCCCCGAACGGCCCCGTGGGTGGCACCAACACCTCCCACGGGACCAACATAACTCGTAGGAACTGACCACGCAGCCGCGGGTCTCCCGGTATGAGAAAACGACCGTAATTTGCATATTTCTACACTTAAGCAAAACATGGCGTTAAAGGGTGAAAACTCGAAACAGCCCCCGAACGGCCCCGTGGGTGGCACCAACACCTCCCACGGGACCAACATAACTCGTAGGAACTGACCCCGCAGCCGCAGGAATCCCGGTTTGAGAGTAATACGGTAATTTTTATATTTCAAGACTTAGGCTTAAAAACATGACGTTAAAGGGTGAAAACTCGAAACCGCCCCCGAACGGCACCGTGGGTGGCACGAATACCTCCCACGGGACCAACATAACTCGTAGGAACTGACCCCGCAGCCGCGGGTCTCCCGGTTTGAGAGTACGAGGGTAATTTGCGTATTTCTACACTTAAGCAAAACATGACGTTAGAGGGTGAAAACTCGAAACAGCCCCCAAACGACCCCGTGGATGGCACTAACACCTCCCACGGGACCAACGTAACTCGTAGGAACTGACCCCGCAGCCGCGGGTCTCCCGGTTTGAGAGTACGACAGTAATTTGCTTATTTCTAGACTTAGGCTTAAAAACATGACGATAGAGGGTGAAAACTCGAAACAGCCCCCGAACGGCCCCGTGGGTGGCACCAATACCTCTCACGGGACCAACGTAACTCGTTGGAACTGACCTCGCAGCCGCGGGTCTCCCGGTTTGAGAGTAATACGATAATTTGCATATTTAAAGACTTAGCCTTAAAAACATGACGTTAGAGGGTGAAAACTCGAAACGGCCCCCGAACGTCCCCGTGGGTGGCACCAACACCTCCCACGGGACCAACGTAACTCGTTGGAACTGACCCCGCAGCCGCGGGACTCCCGGTTTGAGAGTACGACGGTAATTTGCTTATTTCTAGACTTAGGCTTAAAACATGACGTTAGAGGTTGTAAACTCGAAACAGCCCCCGAACGGCCCCGTGGGTGGCACCAACACCTCCCACGGGACCAACGCAACTCGTAGGAACTGAACTCGCAGCCGCGGGTCTCCCGGTTTGAGAATACGACCGTAATTTGCGTATTTGTACACTTAAGCAAAACATGGCGTTAAAGGGTGAAAACTCGAAACAGCCCCCGAACGGCCCCGTGGGTGGCACCAACACCTCCCACGGGACCAACATAACTCGTAGGAACTGACCTCCCAGCCGCGGTAATCCAGGTTTGTGAGTAATACAGTAATTTGTATATTTCAAGACATAGGCTTAAAAACATGACGTTAAAGGGTGAAAACTCGAAACAGCCCCCGAACGGCACCGTGGGTGGCAGCAACACCTCCCACGGGACCAACATAACTCGTAGGAACTGACCCCACAGCCGCGGGTCTCATGGTTTGAGAGTATGAGGGTAATTTGCGTATTTCTACACTTAAGCAAAACATGACGTTAGAGGGTGAAAACTCGAAATAGCCCCCAAAACGGCCCCTTGGGTGGCACTAACACCTCCCACGGGACCAACGTATCTCGTAGGAACTGACCCCGCAGCCACGGGTCTCCCGGTTGAGAGTACGACGGTAATTTGCTTATTTCTAGACTTAAGCTTAAAAAATGACGTTAGAGCGTGAAAACTCGAAACAGCCCCCGAACGGCCCCGTGGGTGGCACCAACACCTCCCACGGGACCAACGTAACTCATAGGAACTGACCCCACAGCCGCGGAACTCCCGGTTTGAGAGTATGACGGTAATTTGCTTATTTCTAGACTTAGGCTTAAAAACATGACGTTAGAGGGTGAAAACTCGAAACAGCCCCCAAACGACCCCGTGGATGGCACTAACACCTCCCACGGGACCAACGTAACTCGTAGGAACTGACCCCGCAGCCGCGGGTCTCCCGGTTTGAGAGTACGACAGTAATTTGCTTATTTCTAGACTTAGGCTTAAAAACATGACGTTAGAGGGTGAAAACTCGAAACAGCCCCCGAACGGCCCCGTGGGTGGCACCAACACCTCCCACGGGACCAACATAACTCGTAGGAATTGACCCCGCAGCTGCGGGAATCCCGGTTTTAGAGTAATACGGTAATATGTATATTTCAAGACTTAGGCTTAAAAACATGACGTTAAAGGGTGAAAACTCGAAACAGCCCCCGAACGGCACCGTGGGTGGCACCCACACCTACCACGGGACCAACATAACTCGTAGGAACTGACCCCGCAGCCGCGGGTCTCCCGGTTGGAGAGTACGAGGGTAATTTGCGTATTTCTACACTTAGGCAAAACATGACGTTAGAGGGTGAAAACTCGAAACAGCCCCCAAACGGCCCCGTGGGTGGCACTAACACCTCCCACGGGACCAGCGTAACTCGTAGGAACTGACCCCGCAGCCGCGGGTCTCCCGGTTTGAGAGTACGATGGTAATTTGTTTATTTCTTGACTTAGGCTTAAAAACATGACGTTAGAGGGTGAAAACTCGAACCAACCCCCGAACGGCACCGTGGGTGGCACCAACACCTCCCACGGGACCAACATAAGTCGTAGGAACTGACCCCGCAACCGCGGGTCTCCCGGTTTGAGAGTGCGAGGGTAATTTGCGTATTTCTACACTTAAGCAAAACATGACGTTAGGGGGTGAAAACTCGAAACAGCCCCCAAACGGCCCCATGGGGGGCACTAACGCCTCCCACGAGACCAACGTAACTCGTAGGAACTGACCCCGCAGCCGCGAGTCTCCCGGTTTGAGAGTACGACGGAAATTTGCTTATTTCTAGACTTAGGCTTAAAAACATGACGTTAGAGGGTGAAAACTCGAAACAGCCTCCGAACGGCCCAGTGGGTGGCACTAACACCTCCCACGGGACCAACGTACTCGTAGGAACTGACCTCGCATCCGGGGGTCTCCCGGTTTGAGAGTAATACGGTAATTTGTATATTTAACAACTTAGGCTTAAAAACATGACGTTAGAGGGTGAAAACTCGAAACAGCCCCCGAACGGCCCCGTGGGTGGCACCAAAACCTCCCACGGGACCAACGTAACTCGTAGGAACTGACCTCGCAGCCGTGGGTCTCCCGGTTTGAGAGTAATACGGTAATTTGCATATGTAAAGACTTAGGCTTAAAAACATGACGTTAGAGGGTGAAAACTCGAAACAGCCCCCGAACGGCCCCGTGGGTGGCACCAACACCTCCCACGGGACCAACGTAACTCGTAGGAACTGACCTCGCAGCCGCGGGTCTCCCGGTTTGAGAATACGACCGTAATTTTCTTATTTCTACACTTAAGCAAAACATGGCGTTAAAGGGTGGAAACTCGAAACAGCTCTCGAAGGGCCCCGTGGGTGGCACCAACACCTCCCACGGGACCAACATAACTCGTAGAAACTGACCCCGCAGCCGCGGGAATCCCGGTTTGAGAGTAATACGGTAATTTGTATATTTCAAGACTTAGGCTTAAAAACATGACGTTAAAGGGTGAAAACTCGAAACAGCCCCCGAACGGCACCGTGGGTGGCACCAACACCTCCCACGGGACCAACATAACTCGTAGGAATTGACCCCGCAGCCGCGGGTCTCCCGGTTTGGGAGTACGAGGGTAATTTCCGTATTTCTACACTTAAGCAAAACATGACGTTAGAGGGTGAAAACTCGAAACAGCTGGGTGGCACTAACACCTCCCACGGGACCAACGTAACTCGAAGGGACTGACCCCGCAGCCACGGGTCTCCCGGTTTGAAAGTACGATGGTAATTTGCTTATTTCTAGACTTAGGCTTAAAAATATGACATTAGAGGGTGAAAAATTAAAACAGCCCCCGAACGGCCCCGTGGGTGGCACCTACACCTCCCACGGGACCAATGTAACTCATAGGAACTGACCTCACAACCGCGGGTCTCCCGGTTTGAGAGTAATACGGTAATTTGCATATTTAAAGACTTAGGCTTAAAAACATGACGTTAGAGGGTGAAAACTCGAAACAGCCCCGTGGGTGGCACCAACACCTCCCACGGGACCAACGTAACTCGTAGGAACTGACCCCGCAGCCGCGGGACTCCCGGTTTGAGAGTACGACGGTAATTTGCTTATTTCTAGACTTAGGCTTAAAAACACGACGTTAGAGGGTGAATACTCGAAACAGCCCCCGAAAGGCCCCGTGGGTGGCACCAACACCTCCCGCGGGACCAACGTAACTCGTAGAAATTGACCTCGCAGCCGCGGGTCTCCCGGTTTGATAATACGACCGCAATTTGCGTATTTCTACACTTAAGCAAAACATGGCGTTAAAGGGTGAAAGCTCAAAACAGCCCCCGAACGGCCCCGTGGGTGGCGCCAACACCTCCCACGGGACCAACATAACTCGTAGGAACTGACCCCGCAGCCGCGGGAATCCCGGTTTGAGAGTAATACGGTAATATGTATATTTCAAGACTTATGCTTAAAAACATGACGTTAAGGGGTGAAAACTCGAAACAGCCCCCGAACGGCCCCGTGGGTGGCACCAACACCTCCCACGGGAAGACATAACTTGTTGGAACTGACCCCGCAGCCGCGGGTCTCCCGGTTTCAGAGTACGAGGGTAATTTGCGTATTTCTACACTTAAGCAAAATGTGACGTTAGAGGGTGAAAACTCGAAACAGCCCCCAAACGGCCCCGTGGGTGGCACTAACATCTCCCACGGGACCAACGTAACTCGTAGGAACTGACCCCGCAGCCGCGGGTCTCCCGGTTTGAGAGTACGACGGTAATTTGTTTATTTCTAGACTTAGGCTAAAAAACATGACGTTAGAGCGTGAAAACTCGAAACACAGCCCCCGAACGGCCCCGTGGGTGGCACCAACACCACCCACGGGACCAACGTAACTCGTAGGAACTGACCCCGCAACCGCGGGACTCTCGGTTTGAGAGTACGACGGTAATTTGCTTATTTCTAGACTTAGGCTTAAAACATGACGTTAGAGGGTGAAAACTCGAAACAGCCCCCGAACGGCCCCGTGGGTGGCACCAACACCTCCCACGGGACCAACGCAACTCGTAGGAACTGAACTCGCAGCCGCGGGTCTCCCGGTTTGAGAATACGACCGTAATTTGCGTATTTGTACACTTAAGCAAAACATGGCGTTAAAGGGTGAAAACTTGAAACAGCCCCCGAACGGCCCCGTGGGTGGCACCAACACCTCCCACGGGACCAACATAACTCGTAGGAACTGACCCCCCAGCCGCGGTAATCCCGGTTTGTGAGTAATACAGTAATTTGTATATTTCAAGACTTAGGCTTAAAAACATGACGTTAAAGGGTGAAAACTCGAAACAGCCCCCGAACGGCACCGTGGGTGGCACCAACACCTCCCACGGGACCAACATAACTCGTAGGAACTGACTCCTCAGCCGCGTTTCTCCCGATTTCAGAGTACGAGGGTAATTTGCGTATTTCTACACTTAAGCAAAACGTGACGTTAGAGGGTGAAAACTCGAAACAGCCCCCGAACGGCCCTGTGGGTGGCACCAACACCTCCCACGGGACCAACGTAACTCGTAGGAACTGACCCCACAGCCGCGGAACTCCCGGTTTGAGAGTATGACGCTAATTTGCTTATTTCTAGACTTAGGCTTAAAAACATGACGTTAGAGGGTGAAAACTCGAAACAGCCCCCGAACGGCCCCGTGGGTGGCACCAAGACCTCCCACGGGACCAACGTAACTCGTAGGAACTGACCCCGCAGCTGCGGGACTCCCGGTTTGAGAGTACGGCAGTAATTTGTTTATTTATAGACTTAGGCTTAAAAACATGACGTTAGAGGGTGAAAACTCGAAACAGCCCCCGAACGGCCCCGTGGGTGGCACCAACACCTCCCACGGGACCAACATAACTCGTAGGAACTGACCACGCAGCCGCGGGTCTCCCGGTATGAGAATACGACCGTAATTTGCATATTTCTACACTTAAGCAAAACATGGCGTTAAAGGGTGAAAACTCGAAACAGCCCCCGAACGGCCCCGTGGGTGGCACCAACACCTCCCACGGGACCAACATAACTACTCGTAGGAACTGACCCCGCAGCCGCAGGAATCCCGGTTTGAGAGTAATACGGTAATTTTTATATTTCAAGACTTAGGCTTAAAAACATGACGTTAAAGGGTGAAAACTCGAAACAGCCCCCGAACGGCACCGTGGGTGGCACGAATACCTCCCACGGGACCAACATAACTCGTAGGAACTGACCCCGCAGCCGCGGGTCTCCCGGTTTGAGAGTACGAGGGTAATTTGCGTATTTCTACACTTAAGCAAAACATGACGTTAGAGGGTGAAAACTCGAAACAGCCCCCAAACGACCCCGTGGATGGCACTAACACCTCCCACGGGACCAACGTAACTCGTAGGAACTGACCCCGCAGCCGCGGGTCTCCCGGTTTGAGAGTACGACAGTAATTTGCTTATTTCTAGACTTAGGCTTAAAAACATGACGATAGAGGGTGAAAACTCGAAACAGCCCCCGAACGGCACCGTGGGTGGCACCAATACCTCCCACGGGACCAACGTAACTCGTTGGAACTGACCTCGCAGCCGCGGGTCTCCCGGTTTGAGAGTAATACGGTAATTTGCATATTTAAAGACTTAGCCTTAAAAACATGACGTTAGAGGGTGAAAACTCGAAACGGCCCCCGAACGTCCCCGTGGGTGGCACCAACACCTCCCACGGGACCAACGTAACTCGTTGGAACTGACTCCGCAGCCGCGGGACTCCCGGTTTGAGAGTACGACGGTAATTTGCTTATTTCTAGACTTAGGCTTAAAACATGACGTTAGAGGTTGTAAACTCGAAACAGCCCCCGAACGGCCCCGTGGGTGGCACCAACACCTCCCACGGGACCAACGCAACTCGTAGGAACTGAACTCGCAGCCGCGGGTCTCCCGGTTTGAGAATACGACCGTAATTTGCGTATTTGTACACTTAAGCAAAACATGGCGTTAAAGGGTGAAAACTCGAAACAGCCCCCGAACGGCCCCGTGGGTGGCACCAACACCTCCCACGGGACCAACATAACTCGTAGGAACTGACCTCCCAGCCGCGGTAATCCAGGTTTGTGAGTAATACAGTAATTTGTATATTTCAAGACATAGGCTTAAAAACATGACGTTAAAGGGTGAAAACTCGAAACAGCCCCCGAACGGCACCGTGGGTGGCAGCAACACCTCCCACGGGACCAACATAACTCGTAGGAACTGACCCCTCAGCCGCGGGTCTCATGGTTTGAGAGTATGGGGGTAATTTGCGTATTTCTACACTTAAGCAAAACATGACGTTAGAGGGTGAAAACTCGAAACAGCCCCCAAACGGCCCCTTGGGTGGCACTAACACCTCCCACGGGACCAACGTAACTCGTAGGAACTGACCCCGCAGCCACGGGTCTCCCGGTTGAGAGTACGACGGTAATTTGCTTATTTCTAGACTTAAGCTTAAAAACATGACGTTAGAGGGTGAAAACTCGAAACAGCCCCCGAACGGCCCCGTGGGTGGCACCAACACCTCCCACGGGACCAACGTAACTCGTAGGAACTGACCCCACAGCCGCGGAACTCCCGGTTTGAGAGTATGACGGTAATTTGCTTATTTCTAGACTTAGGCTTAAAAACATGACGTTAGAGGGTGAAAACTCGAAACAGCCCCCGAACGGCCCCGTGGGTGGTACCAACCCCTCCCACGGGACCAACGTAACTCGTAGGAACTGACCCCGCGGCCGCGGGTCTCCCGGTTTGAGAGTAATATGGTAATTTGCATATTTAAAGACTTAGGCTTAAAAACATGACATTAAAGGGTGAAAACTCGAAACAGCCGCCGAACGGCCCCGTGGGTGGCACCAACACCTCCCACGGGACCAACGTAACTCGTTGGAACTGACCCCGTAGTCGCGGGACTCCCGGTTTGTGAGTACGACGGTAATTTGCTTATTTCTAGACTTAGGCTTAAAAACATGACGTTAGAGGGTGAAAACTCGAAACAACCCCCGAACGGCCCCGTGGGTGGCACAAACACCTCCCACGGGACCAACGTAACTCGTAGGAACTGACCTCGCAGCCGCCGGTCTCTCGGTTTGAGAGTAATACGATAATTTGCATATTTAAAGACTTAGGCTTAAAAACATGATGTTAGAGGGTGAAAACTCGAAACAGCCCCCGAACGGCCCCGTGGGTGGCGCCAACACCTCCGACGGGACCAACGTAACTCGTAGGAACTGACCTCGCAGCCGCGGGTCTCCCAGATTGAGAGTAATACGGTAATTTGCATATTTAAAGACTTCGGCTTAAAAACATGACGTTAGAGGGTGAAAACTCGAAACAGCCCCCGAACGTCCCCGTGGGTGGCACCAACACCTCCCACAGGACCAACGTAACTCGTTCGAACTGACCCCGCAACCACGGGTCTCCCGGTTGAGAGTACGACGGTAATTTGCTTATTTCTAGACTTAAGCTTAAAAACATGACGTTAGAGGGTGAAAACTCGAAACAGCCCCCGAACGGCCCCGTGGGTGGCACCAACACCTCCCACGGGACCAACGTAACTCGTAGGAACTGACCCCACAGCCGCGGAACTCCCGGTTTGAGAGTATGACGGTAATTTGCTTATTTCTAGACTTAGGCTTAAAAACATGACGTTAGAGGGTGAAAACTCGAAACAGCCCCCGAACGGCCCCGTGGGTGGCGCCAACACCTCCCACGGGACCAACGTAACTCGTAGGAACTGACCTCGCAGCCGCGGGTCTCCCGGTTTGAGAGAAATACGGTAATTTGCATATTTAAAGACTTAGGCTTAAAAACATGACGTTAGAGGGTGAAAACTCGAAACAGCCCCCGAACGTCCCCGTGGGTGGCACCAACACCTCCCACGGGACCAACGTAACTCGTTGGAACTGACCCCGCAGCCGCGGGACTCCCGATTTGTGAGTACGACGGTAATTTGCTTATTTCTAGACTTAGGCTTAAAAACATGACGTTAGAGGGTGAAAACTCGAAACAGCCCCCGAACGGCCCCGTGGGTGGCACCAACACCTCCCACGGGACCAACGTAACTCGTAGGAACTGACCTCGCAGCCGCGGGTCTCTCGGTTTGAGAGTAATACGATAATTTGCATATTTAAAGACTTAGGCTTAAAAACATGACGTTAGAGGGTGAAAACTCGAAACAGCCCCCGAACGGCCCCGTGGGTGGCGCCAACACCTCCCACGGGACCAACGTAACTCGTAGGAACTGACCTCGCAGCCGCGGGTCTCCCGGTTTGAGAGTAATACGGTAATTTGCATATTTAAAGACTTAGGCTTAAAAACATGACGTTAGAGGGTGAAAACTCGAAACAGCCCCCGAACGTCCCCGTGGGTGGCACCAACACCTCCCACGGGACCAACGTAACTCGTTGGAACTAACCCCGCAGCCACGGGACTCCCGATTTGTGAGTACGACGGTTATTTGCTTATTTTTAGACTTAGGCTTAAAAACATGACGTTAGAGGGTGAAAACTGGAAACAGCCCCCGAAAGGCCCCGTGGGTGGCGCCAACACCTCCCACGGGACCAACGTAACTCGTAGGAACTGACCTCGCAGCCACGGGTCTCCCGGTTTGAGAGTAATACGGTAATTTGCATATTTAAAGACTTAGGCTTAAAAACATGACGTTAGAGGGTGAAAACTCGAAACAGCCCCCGAACGTCCCTGTGGGTGGCACCAACACCTCCCACGGGACCAACGTAACTCGTTGGAACTGACCCCGCAGCCGCGGGACTCCCGGTTTGTGAGTACGACGGTAATTTGCTTATTTCTAGACTTAGGCTTAAAAACATGACGTTAGAGGGTGAAAACTCGAAACAACCCCCGAACGGCCCCGTGGGTGGCACCAACACCTCCCACGGGACCAACATAACTCGTAGGAACTGACCACGCAGTCGCGGGTCTCCCGGTATGAGAATACGACCGTAATTTGCGTATTTCTACACTTAAGCAAAACATGGCGTTAAAGGGTGAAAACTCGAAACAGCCCCCGAACGGCCCCGTGGGTGGCACCAACACCTCCCACGGGACCAATATAACCCGTAGGAACTGACACCGCAGTCGCAGGAATCCCGGTTTGAGAGTAATACGGTAATTTTTATATTTCAAGACTTAGGCTTAAAAACATGACGTTAAAGGGTGAAAACTCGAAACAGCCCCCGAACGGCACCGTGGGTGGCACCAATACCTCCCACGGGACCAACATAACTCGTAGGAACTGACCCCGCGGCCGCGGGTCTCCCGGTTTGAGAGTACGAGGGTAATTTGCGTATTTCTACACTTAAGCAAAACATGACATTAGAGGGTGAAAACTCGAAACAGCCCCCAAACGACCCCGTGGATGGCACCAACACCTCCCACGGGACCAACGTAACTCGTAGGAACTGACCCCGCAGCCGCGGGTCTCCCGGTTTGAGAGTACGACAATAATTTGCTTATTTCTAGACTTAGGCTTAAAAACATGACGTTAGAGGGTGAAAACTCGAAACAGCCCCCGAACGGCCCCGTGGGTGGCACCAATACCTCCCACGGGACCAACGTAACTCGTAGGAACTGACCTCGCAGCCGCGGGTCTCCCGGTTTGAGAGTAATACGGTAATTTGCATATTTAAAGACTTAGGCTTAAAAACATGACGTTAGAGGGTGAAAACTCGAAACAGCCCCCGAACGTCCCCGTGGGTGGCACCAACACCTCCCATGGGACCAACGTAACTCGTTGGAACTGACCCCGCAGCCGCGGGACTCCCGGTTTGTGAGTACGATGGTAATTTGCTTATTTCTAGACTTAGGCTTAAAAACATGACGTTAGAGGGTGAAAACTCGAAACAGCCCCCGAACGGCCCCGTGGGTGGCACCAACACCTCCCACGGGACCAACGTAACTCGTAGGAACTGACCTCGCAGCCGCGGGTCTCTCGGTTTGAGAGTAATACGGTAATTTGCATATTTAAAGACTTAGGCTTAAAAACATGACGTTAGAGGGTGAAAACTCGAAACAGCCCCCGAACGGCCCCGTGGGTGGCGCCAACACCTCCCACGGGACCAACGTAACTTGTAGGAACTGACCTCGCAGCCGCGGGTCTCCCGGATTGAGAGTAATACGGTAATTTGCATATTTAAAGACTTAAGCTTAAAAACATGACGTTAGAGGGTGAAAACTCGAAACAGGCCCCGAACGTCCCCGTGGGTGGCACCAACACCTCCCACGGGACCAACGTAACTCGTTGGAACTGACCCCGCAGCCGCGGGACTCCCGATTTGTGAGTACGACGGTAATTTTCTTATTTCTAGACTTAGGCTTAAAAACATGACGTTAGAGGGTGAAAACTCGAAACAGCCCCCGAACGGCCCCGTGGGTGGCACCAACACCTCCCACGGGACCAACGTAACTCGTAGGAATTGACCTCGCAGCCGCGGGTCTCTCAGTTTGAGAGTAATACGGTAATTTGCATATTTAAAGACTTAGGCTTAAAAACATGATGTTAGAGGGTGAAAACTCGAAACAGCCCCCGAACGGCCCCGTGGGTGGCGCCAACACCTCCCACGGGACCAACGTAACTCGTAGGAACTGACCCCGCAGCCGCGGGACTCCCGGTTTGTGAGTACGACGGTAATTTGCTTATTTCTAGACTTAGGCTTAAAAACATGACGTTAGAGGGTGAAAACTCGAAACAACCCCCGAACGGCCCCGTGGGTGGCACCAACACCTCCCACGGGACCAACGTAACTCGTAGGAACTGACCTCGCAGCCGCGGGTCTCCCGGTTTGAGAATACGACCGTAATTTGCGTATTTCTACATTTAAGCAAAACATGGCGTTAAAGGGTGAAAACTCGAAACAGCCACCGAACGGCCCCGTGGGTGGCACCAACACCTCCCACGGGACCAACATAACTCGTAGGAACTGACCCCGCAGCCGCGGGAATCCCGGTTTGAGAGTAATACGGTAATTTGTATATTTTAAGACTTAGGCTTAAAAACATGACGTTAAAGGGTGAAAACTCGAAACAGCCCCCGAACGGCCCAGTGAGTGGCACCAACACCTCCCACGGGACCAACATAACTCGTAGGAACTGACCCCGCAGCCGTGGGTCTCCCGGTTTGAGAGTACGAGGGTAATTTGCGTATTTCTACACTTAAGCAAAACATGACGTTAGAGGGTGAAAACTCGGAACAGCCCCCAAACGGCCCCGTGGGTGGCATTAACACCTCCCACGACGGTAATTTTCATATTTCTACTTGGTTACTGATAATTTTAACTCATATATGCAATTTTTCGGCTTGATTAAATTTTTTGTAAAAATACTTGGTTACTGATATTTTTGTTTTTTGTATCCTATCATTTGTCGGATTTTTGCACGTGGATCAAATGAAGGAGGCAATAGTTTAGAACATGATGATTATTTATATGTTGTGGACATTCAGGATAATGTTTTTTATGTGTTATAGCCGTGCAGGCTTTTATTGTTTAGTTTTATGGCCGTGCAGGCTTTTATAATTTGATTGTTGAATTTTATAGCCGTGCGGGCTTTATAATAAACATGTTTTTCATTTACAGGTTTTGGAATGTCAAGAAAATAGAGGAAACTCCGCCCAATTTTTTTTTTGTCTTTGAATTATTAAGACGTGTAATATTTTTAAGTTTGTATATATATTTGTTAATTAACGGCATTCTCAATTCGCAATTTGTGATTTTTTTTATTGTTTTGCCTATAATAAATATTTGTAACACCTCGTAGCAACCGACGGTGCACTCACAGGACCCCCAATTTTAGGATTTGACAAAAAAAATATATTTTTTTTTAAATTATAGATAAATATGGTCATGGACTTTGTCCATGACCATTTTTATTTTTTTTGTCGCGCTTAAAAATGGTCGCGGCCAAAGTCCGCAACCATTTTTTTTATTTTTTTGTCACGGTTATGGGTCGCGGACTAGGGCCGCGACCAATTTCTTTAATTTTTTTTTGTCACGCACGTGAGTCGCGGACTTTATCCGCGACCAATTTGTCACGGTTGTGAGTCACGGGCAAGATCCGCGACCAATTTTTTTTTATTTTTTTTGTCACGGGTGTGAGTCGCGCCGCGATCAATTTGTCATGGTTATGGGTCACGGATAAGGGCCGCGACCAATTTTTTTTTAATTTTTTTTGTCGCAGACGTGGGTCGCGGACTTTGGCCGCGACCAATTTGTCACGGTTGTGGGTCACGGATAAGGGCCGCGACCCGTCACGGCATGGGTCACGGCCAAAGTCCGCGACCATCTGCCGTGACCATTTTTTGGTCACGGACTTGGGCCGCGACCCACGAAAAATGGTCACGCCAGAAATGGTCACGGCCAAAGTCCGCGACCCACAGTTTTGGTCAGGGATTTTGGCCGTGACCAATCGCCAGTTTTGGTGTAGTGCATCTCGGTTAATATTCAGCATTTAGTGATTTCCATTAAAAATCAATTTAAGACTGAATGTTCTAATTTTTGTGGCCTATTTGTGTAAAATAATGCATTAGTGTCTCAATCCAATAATTTCAGTTAGGCAACTTTGAGACCAATGAGATTTGATTCAACAGTATAAAGCTTCGTAGACAAAACTTTTTTTTTCTTATTTTCATAAATCCCAAGTGCTACTATACAAAATTTTCTTAATTTAGTTGTGTTCGCATTGTATATTTAGCTTTGTGTAGTATATCAATATTTTTCATTTCTCGAAATAATGATTAATTACGCTGAAAACAAAAGTTCAAGTTTGTAAAACTCACACTCCAAACTCAAATTTATTGATTTTCACTATAAAATTAAAATTGCATTTTGGCAATTGATAATTGGAGCCAACAATTAATGGGCCGGCTGAAATATTAAAAAATGTAGTAAAACAAATTAGAAAATAGATAGCGCAAATTTAATTTTGCACTCTGTCGAGTTCATATGACTGTCGTGATATCGATAGTCCAACGTTTAAATAATTAATATCATAATCATTTTTTTCTTAAAAAGACAACATTAAATTTTAGAAAAAAAAATTGAGGACTAGATTTGTAAATAAAACAAACGATAAGTAGTATTTTTACAAAATAAAGCAACTTACATTGAGGAGAAAATGAACAGGAACTATTTTTTTTAAAACAAATAATTTGGGGCTTCAAACTCAATCCTATACGCAACTTTTCTTGACTCATGTAACATTAGAAAAATCCCACAGAACATAAATTGGCATGAACAATTGACCGAACAAATGGAACATTCAAAAGTTAACTGTTTCCAAAAATTCATAATCCACTTAGAAAATTCCCATTATACTTGCAGATAATTGACAAATAACCCCTCGAAAGACAATCCACTTTATTTGTAGCAACAATAGCATTCCAAAACCGACTAACGTTGCTGAAAAACTATCACTCGCAACTCATTATTACATGTGGTATATATCAAATAGTCCCTCTAACATTTTTTAATACACATTTAGTTCAACCCTTCAAAAAGCCCTTTACCATGACGCTGGCGCGTACCGCTACAAGTAAGAGAATAAGGGACTTTTTGGTACAAAATAAAAGGCTTGGACTAAATGTGTATTAAAAAATGTTTGAGAGACTTTTTGGTATTTGATCCTTATTACAATATCAACAACACAAAACCAAAAAACCCCGCGACGAAAAGCGACAAATAACTCGGACCAAATCCCGGGGCATGGCCGCCAGTCCACGGGAACGTAAGATTCACTTTTCCTTGACAATGCACTAAGACAACCTCGAGGTATTTGTTTGTGTAGCCCATGGACTCGACCAACCATGTATAGCACCTTTCATCGTGTTTTTCGAATTTTACCATAAAATTACAACATTCATCTCCAACTTTAATAAGTACACCAGGAATGTATATATTGTGAAAATAGTTGTTTAATCTGGTACCACAGTAATCTTCAAAGTCAGGCAGGTTGGTTAAACAATCGGAGTAGGAAAGTTGCTTTGGTTTCTTTGGTAGTGCCACAAGAGAAGAGGCTAACAAAAGAGTCAAAACAAGTTTAAAAGAGGAAGACATGTTTGAGAGATCAAGAAAAGAGATGAAAGCCATGAGACTAAAAGAAATTGGTTTGATATATATAGAGGGGAAGATATCGAAGAGTTATGGGCATATTAAGAGACCCATTTTAATTTAAGGGAACTCAAACGTTTTTTTATTTTAGTTTTTAATACTAGTTTTTGTTTTATATCTTTAATAGTGTTAAAGATTGTAATTAAGGAATCCAACAGTTTTTTTAAACGTTTTATTTTCCTAAATAGTAATTTTTATTTTCTGGCGTTAATAGTGTGCTAATTTAGTTATAAAAAAAAAGGTCCATATATATATATTGTGGGGTAAGTCACTCAGACATATATGGGCATATTAAGAGACCCATTCTAATTTAAGGGAACTCAAACGTTTTTTTATTTTAGTTTTTAATACTAGTTTTTGTTTTATATCCTTAATAGTGTTAAAGATTGTAATTAAGGAATCCAACAGTTTTTTTAAACGTTTTATTTTCCTAAATAGTAATTTTTATTTTCTGGCGTTAATAGTGTGCTAATTTAGTTATAAAAAAAAAGGTCCATATATATACTGTGGGGTAAGTCACTCAGACATATATGGGCATATTAAGAGACCCATTCTAATTTAAGGGAACTCAAACGTTTTTTTATTTTAGTTTTTAATACTAGTTTTTGTTTTATATCCTTAATAGTGTTAAAGATTGTAATTAAGGAATCCAACAGTTTTTTCAAACGTTTTATTTTCCTAAATAGTAATTTTTATTTTCCGGCGTTAATAGTGTGCTAATTTAGTTATAAAAAAAAAGGTCCATATATATATTGCGGGGTAAGTCACTCACACATATATGGGCATATTAAGAGACCCATTCTAATTTAAGGGAACTCAAACGTTTTTTTATTTTAGTTTTTAATACCAGTTTTTGTTTTATATCCTTAATAGTGTTAAAGATTGTAATTAAGGAATCCAACAGTTTTTTTAAACGTTTTATTTTCCTAAATAGTAATTTTTATTTTCTGGCGTTAATAGTGTGCGAATTTAGTTACAAAAAAAAAAAGGTCCATATATATATTGTGGGGTAAGTCACTCAGACATATATGGGCATATTAAGAGACCCATTCTAATTTAAGGGAACTCAAACGTTTTTTTATTTTAGTTTTTAATACTAGTTTTTGTTTTATATCCTTAATAGTGTTAAAGATTGTAATTAAGGAATCCAACAGTTTTTTTAAATGTTTTATTTTCCTAAATAGTAATTTTTATTTTCTGGCGTTAATAGTGTGCTAATTTAGTTATAAAAAAAAAAGGTCCATATATATATTGTGGGGTAAGTCACTCAGAAATATATGGGCATATTAAGAGACCCATTCTAATTTAAGGGAACTCAAACGTTTTTTTATTTTAGATTTTAATACTAGTTTTTGTTTTATATCCGTAATAGTGTTAAAGATTGTAATTAAGGAATCCAACAGTTTTTTTAAACGTTTTATTTTCCTAAATAGTAATTTTTATTTTCTGGCGTTAATAGTGTGCGAATTTAGTTACAAAAAAAAAAAGGTCCATATATATATTGTGGGGTAAGTCACTCAGACATATATGGGCATATTAAGAGACCCATTCTAATTTAAGGGAACTCAAACGTTTTTTTATTTTAGTTTTTAATACTAGTTTTTGTTTTATATCCTTAATAGTGTTAAAGATTGTAATTAAGGAATCCAACAGTTTTTTTAAATGTTTTATTTTCCTAAATAGTAATTTTTATTTTCTGGCGTTAATAGTGTGCTAATTTAGTTATAAAAAAAAAAGGTCCATATATATATTGTGGGGTAAGTCACTCAGAAATATATGGGCATATTAAGAGACCCATTCTAATTTAAGGGAACTCAAACGTTTTTTTATTTTAGATTTTAATACTAGTTTTTGTTTTATATCCGTAATAGTGTTAAAGATTGTAATTAAGGAATCCAACAGTTTTTTTAAACGTTTTATTTTCCTAAATAGTAATTTTTATTTTCTGGCGTTAATAGTGTGCTAATTTAGTTATAAAAAAAAAGGTCCATATATATATTGTGGGGTAAGTCACTCAGACATATATGGGCATATTAAGAGACCCATTCTAATTTAAGGGAACTCAAACGTTTTTTTATTTTAGTTTTTAATACTAGTTTTTGTTTTACATCCTTAATAGTGTTAAAGATTGTAATTAAGGAATCCAACAGTTTTTTTAAACGTTTTATTTTCCTAAATAGTAATTTTTATTTTGTGGCGTTAATAGTTTGCTAATTTAGTTATAAAAAAAAAGGTCCATATATATATTGTAGTGTAAGTCACTCAGACATATATGGGCATATTAAGAGACCCATTCTAATTTAAGGGAACTCAAACGTTTTTTTATTTTAGTTTTTAATACTAGTTTTTGTTTTATATCCTTAATAGTGTTAAAGATTGTAATTAAGGAATCCAAAAGTTTTTTTAAACGTTTTATTTTCCTAAATAGTAATTATTATTTTCTGGAGTTATAAAAAAAAAGGTCCATATATATATTGTGGGGTAAGTCACTGAGACATATATGGGCATATTAAGAGACCCATTCTAATTTAAGGGAACTCAAACGTTTTTTTATTTTAGTTTTTAATACTAGTTTTTGTTTTATATCCTTAATAGTGTTAAAGATTGTAATTAAGGAATCCAACAGTTTTTTCAAACGTTTTATTTTCCTAAATAGTAATTTTTATTTTCCGGCGTTAATAGTGTGCTAATTTAGTTATAAAAAAAAAGGTCCATATATATATTGTGGGGTAAGTCACTCACACATATATGGGCATATTAAGAGACCCATTCTAATTTAAGGGAACTCAAACGTTTTTTTATTTTAGTTTTTAATACTAGTTTTTGTTTTATATCCTTAATAGTGTTAAAGATTGTAATTAAGGAATCCAACAGTTTTTTTAAACGTTTTATTTTCCTGAATAGTAATTTTTATTTTCTGGCGTTAATAGTGTGCTAATTTAGTTATAAAAAAAAGGTCCATATATATATTGTGGGGTAAGTCACTCAGACATATATGGGCATATTAAGAGACCCATTTTAATTTAAGGGAACTCAAACGTTTTTTTATTTTAGTTTTTAATACTAGTTTTTGTTTTATATCCTTAATAGTGTTAAAGATTGTAATTAAGGAATCCAACAGTTTTTTTAAATGTTTTATTTTCCTAAATAGTAATTTTTATTTTCTGGCGTTAATAGTGTGCTAATTTAGTTATAAAAAAAAAAAGGTCCATATATATATTGTGGGGTAAGTCACTCAGAAATATATGGGCATATTAAGAGACCCATTCTAATTTAAGGGAACTCAAACGTTTTTTTATTTTAGTTTTTAATACTAGTTTTTGTTTTATATCCGTAATAGTGTTAAAGATTGTAATTAAGGAATCCAACTGTTTTTTTAAACGTTTTATTTTCCTAAATAGTAATTTTTATTTTCTGGCGTTAATAGTGTGCTAATTTAGTTATAAAAAAAAAAGGTCCATATATATATTGTGGGGTAAGTCACTCAGACATATATGGGCATATTAAGAGACCCATTCTAATTTAAGGGAACTCAAACGTTTTTTTATTTTAGTTTTTAATACTAGTTTTTGTTTTACGTCCTTAATAGTGTTAAAGATTGTAATTAAGGAATCCAACAGTTTTTTTAAACGTTTTATTTTCCTAAATAGTAATTTTTATTTTGTGGCGTTAATAGTTTGCTAATTTAGTTATAAAAAAAAAAGGTCCATATATATATTGTAGGGTAAGTCACTCAGACATATATGGGCATATTAAGAGACCCATTCTAATTTAAGGGAACTCAAACGTTTTTTTATTTTAGTTTTTAATACTAGTTTTTGTTTTATATCCTTAATAGTGTTAAAGATTGTAATTAAGGAATCCAACAGTTTTTTTAAACGTTTTATTTTCCTAAATAGTAATTATTATTTTCTGGAGTTATAAAAAAAAAAGGTCCATATATATATTGTGGGGTAAGTCACTGAGACATATATGGGCATATTAAGAGACCCATTCTAATTTAAAAGAACTCAAACGTTTTTTTATTTTAGTTTTTAATACTAGTTTTTGTTTTATATCCTTAATAGTGTTAAAGATTGTAATTAAGGAATCCAACAGTTTTTTTAAATGTTTTATTTTCCTAAATAGTAATTTTTATTTTCTGGCGTTACTAGTGTGCTAATTTAGTTATAAAAAAAAGGGTCCATATATATATTGTGGGGTAAGTCACTCAGAAATATATGGGCATATTAAGAGACCCATTCTAATTTAAGGGAACTCAAACGTTTTTTTATTTTAGTTTTTAATACTAGTTTTTGTTTTATATCCGTAATAGTGTTAAAGATTGTAATTAAGAATCCAACAGTTTTTTTAAACGTTTTATTTTCCTAAATAGTAATTTTTATTTTCTGGTGTTAATAGTGTGCTAATTTAGTTATAAAAAAAAAGTTCCATATATATATTGTGGGTAAGTCACTCAGACATATATGGGCATATTAAGAGACCCATTCTAATTTAAGGGAACTCAAACGTTTTTTTTATTTTAGTTTTTAATACTAGTTTTTGTTTTACATCCTTAATAGTGTTAAAGATTGTAATTAAGGAATCCAACAGTTTTTTTAAACGTTTTTTTTTTTCCTAAATAGTAATTTTTATTTTGTGGCGTTAATAGTTTGCTAATTTAGTTATAAAAAAAAAGGTCCATATATATATTGTGGGGTAAGTCACTCAGACATATATGGGCATATTAAGAGACCCATTCTAATTTAAGGGAACTCAAACGTTTTTTTATTTTAGTTTTTAATACTAGTTTTTGTTTTATATCCTTAATAGTGTTAAAGATTGTAATTAAGGAATCCAACAGTTTTTTTAAACGTTTTATTTTCCTAAATAGAAATTTTTATTCTCTGGAGTTATAAAAAAAAAAGGCCCCTATATATATTGTGGGGTAAGTCACTCAGACATATATGGGCATATTAAGAGACCCATTCTAATTTAAGGGAAGTCAAACGTTTTTTTTTATTTTAGTTTTTAATACTAGTTTTTGTTTTATATCCTTAATAGTGTTAAAGATTGTAATTAAGGAATCCAACAGTTTTTTTAAACGTTTTATTTTCCTAAATAGTAATTTTTATTTTCTGGCGTTAATAGTGTGCTAATTTAGTTATAAAAAAAAAGGTCCATATATATATATTGTGGGGTAAGTCACTCAGACATATATGGGCATATTAAGAGACCCATTCTAATTTAAGGGAACTCAAACGTTTTTTTATTTTAGTTTTTAATACTAGTTTTTGTTTTATATCCTTAATAGTGTTAAAGATTGTAATTAAGGAATCCAACAGTTTTTTTAAACGTTTTATTTGGCGTTAAAGGGTGAAAACTCGAAACAGCCCCCGAACGGCCCCGTGGGTGGCACCAACACCTCCCACGGGACCAACATAACTCGTAGGAATTGACCCCGCAGCTGCGGGAATCCCGGTTTTAGAGTAATACGGTAATATGTATATTTCAAGACTTAGGCTTAAAAACATGACGTTAAAGGGTGAAAACTCGAAACAGCCCCCGAACGGCACCGTGGGTGGCACCCACACCTACCACGGGACCAACATAACTCGTAGGAACTGACCCCGCAGCCGCGGGTCTCCCGGTTGGAGAGTACGAGGGTAATTTGCGTATTTCTACACTTAGGCAAAACATGACGTTAGAGGGTGAAAACTCGAAACAGCCCCCAAACGGCCCCGTGGGTGGCACTAACACCTCCCACGGGACCAGCGTAACTCGTAGGAACTGACCCCGCAGCCGCGGGTCTCCCGGTTTGAGAGTACGATGGTAATTTGTTTATTTCTTGACTTAGGCTTAAAAACATGACGTTAGAGGGTGAAAACTCGAACCAACCCCCGAACGGCACCGTGGGTGGCACCAACACCTCCCACGGGACCAACATAAGTCGTAGGAACTGACCCCGCAACCGCGGGTCTCCCGGTTTGAGAGTGCGAGGGTAATTTGCGTATTTCTACACTTAAGCAAAACATGACGTTAGGGGGTGAAAACTCGAAACAGCCCCCAAACGGCCCCATGGGGGGCACTAACGCCTCCCACGAGACCAACGTAACTCGTAGGAACTGACCCCGCAGCCGCGAGTCTCCCGGTTTGAGAGTACGACGGAAATTTGCTTATTTCTAGACTTAGGCTTAAAAACATGACGTTAGAGGGTGAAAACTCGAAACAGCCCCCGAACGGCCCAGTGGGTGGCACTAACACCTCCCACGGGACCAACGTACTCGTAGGAACTGACCTCGCATCCGGGGGTCTCCCGGTTTGAGAGTAATACGGTAATTTGTATATTTAACAACTTAGGCTTAAAAACATGACGTTAGAGGGTGAAAACTCGAAACAGCCCCCGAACGGCCCCGTGGGTGGCACCAAAACCTCCCACGGGACCAACGTAACTCGTAGGAACTGACCTCGCAGCCGTGGGTCTCCCGGTTTGAGAGTAATACGGTAATTTGCATATGTAAAGACTTAGGCTTAAAAACATGACGTTAGAGGGTGAAAACTCGAAACAGCCCCCGAACGGCCCCGTGGGTGGCACCAACACCTCCCACGGGACCAACGTAACTCGTAGGAACTGACCTCGCAGCCGCGGGTCTCCCGGTTTGAGAATACGACCGTAATTTGCTTATTTCTACACTTAAGCAAAACATGGCGTTAAAGGGTGGAAACTCGAAACAGCTCTCGAAGGGCCCCGTGGGTGGCACCAACACCTCCCACGGGACCAACATAACTCGTAGAAACTGACCCCGCAGCCGCGGGAATCCCGGTTTGAGAGTAATACGGTAATTTGTATATTTCAAGACTTAGGCTTAAAAACATGACGTTAAAGGGTGAAAACTCGAAACAGCCCCCGAACGGCACCGTGGGTGGCACCAACACCTCCCACGGGACCAACATAACTCGTAGGAATTGACCCCGCAGCCGCGGGTCTCCCGGTTTGGGAGTACGAGGGTAATTTCCGTATTTCTACACTTAAGCAAAACATGACGTTAGAGGGTGAAAACTCGAAACAGCTGGGTGGCACTAACACCTCCCACGGGACCAACGTAACTCGAAGGGACTGACCCCGCAGCCACGGGTCTCCCGGTTTGAAAGTACGATGGTAATTTGCTTATTTCTAGACTTAGGCTTAAAAATATGACATTAGAGGGTGAAAAATTAAAACAGCCCCCGAACGGCCCCGTGGGTGGCACCTACACCTCCCACGGGACCAATGTAACTCATAGGAACTGACCTCACAACCGCGGGTCTCCCGGTTTGAGAGTAATACGGTAATTTGCATATTTAAAGACTTAGGCTTAAAAACATGACGTTAGAGGGTGAAAACTCGAAACAGCCCCGTGGGTGGCACCAACACCTCCCACGGGACCAACGTAACTCGTAGGAACTGACCCCGCAGCCGCGGGACTCCCGGTTTGAGAGTACGACGGTAATTTGCTTATTTCTAGACTTAGGCTTAAAAACACGACGTTAGAGGGTGAATACTCGAAACAGCCCCCGAAAGGCTTCGTGGGTGGCACCAACACCTCCCGCGGGACCAACGTAACTCGTAGAAATTGACCTCGCAGCCGCGGGTCTCCCGTTTTGATAATACGACCGCAATTTGCGTATTTCTACACTTAAGCAAAACATGGCGTTAAAGGGTGAAAGCTCAAAACAGCCCCCGAACGGCCCCGTGGGTGGCGCCAACACCTCCCACGGGACCAACATAACTCGTAGGAACTGACCCCGCAGCCGCGGGAATCCCGGTTTGAGAGTAATACGGTAATATGTATATTTCAAGACTTATGCTTAAAAACATGACGTTAAGGGGTGAAAACTCGAAACAGCCCCCGAACGGCCCCGTGGGTGGCACCAACACCTCCCACGGGAAGACATAACTTGTTGGAACTGACCCCGCAGCCGCGGGTCTCCCGGTTTCAGAGTACGAGGGTAATTTGCGTATTTCTACACTTAAGCAAAATGTGACGTTAGAGGGTGAAAACTCGAAACAGCCCCAAAACGGCCCCGTGGGTGGCACTAACATCTCCCACGGGACCAACGTAACTCGTAGGAACTGACCCCGCAGCCGCGGGTCTCCCGGTTTGAGAGTACGACGGTAATTTGTTTATTTCTAGACTTAGGCTAAAAAACATGACGTTAGAGCGTGAAAACTCGAAACACAGCCCCCGAACGGCCCCGTGGGTGGCACCAACACCACCCACGGGACCAACGTAACTCGTAGGAACTGACCCCGCAACCGCGGGACTCTCGGTTTGAGAGTACGACGGTAATTTGCTTATTTCTAGACTTAGGCTTAAAACATGACGTTAGAGGGTGAAAACTCGAAACAGCCCCCGAACGGCCCCGTGGGTGGCACCAACACCTCCCACGGGACCAACGCAACTCGTAGGAACTGAACTCGCAGTCGCGGGTCTCCCGGTTTGAGAATACGACCGTAATTTGCGTATTTGTACACTTAAGCAAAACATGGCGTTAAAGGGTGAAAACTTGAAACAGCCCCCGAACGGCCCCGTGGGTGGCACCAACACCTCCCACGGGACCAACATAACTCGTAGGAACTGACCCCCCAGCCGCGGTAATCCCGGTTTGTGAGTAATACAGTAATTTGTATATTTCAAGACTTAGGCTTAAAAACATGACGTTAAAGGGTGAAAACTCGAAACAGCCCCCGAACGGCACCGTGGGTGGCACCAACACCTCCCACGGGACCAACATAACTCGTAGGAACTGACTCCTCAGCCGCGTTTCTCCCGATTTCAGAGTACGAGGGTAATTTGCGTATTTCTACACTTAAGCAAAACGTGACGTTAGAGGGTGAAAACTCGAAACAGCCCCCGAACGGCCCTGTGGGTGGCACCAACACCTCCCACGGGACCAACGTAACTCGTAGGAACTGACCCCACAGCCGCGGAACTCCCGGTTTGAGAGTATGACGCTAATTTGCTTATTTCTAGACTTAGGCTTAAAAACATGACGTTAGAGGGTGAAAACTCGAAACAGCCCCCGAACGGCCCCGTGGGTGGCACCAAGACCTCCCACGGGACCAACGTAACTCGTAGGAACTGACCCCGCAGCTGCGGGACTCCCGGTTTGAGAGTACGGCAGTAATTTGTTTATTTATAGACTTAGGCTTAAAAACATGACGTTAGAGGGTGAAAACTCGAAACAGCCCCCGAACGGCCCCGTGGGTGGCACCAACACCTCCCACGGGACCAACATAACTCGTAGGAACTGACCACGCAGCCGCGGGTCTCCCGGTATGAGAATACGACCGTAATTTGCATATTTCTACACTTAAGCAAAACATGGCGTTAAAGGGTGAAAACTCGAAACAGCCCCCGAACGGCCCCGTGGGTGGCACCAACACCTCCCACGGGACCAACATAACTACTCGTAGGAACTGACCCCGCAGCCGCAGGAATCCCGGTTTGAGAGTAATACGGTAATTTTTATATTTCAAGACTTAGGCTTAAAAACATGACGTTAAAGGGTGAAAACTCGAAACAGCCCCCGAACGGCACCGTGGGTGGCACGAATACCTCCCACGGGACCAACATAACTCGTAGGAACTGACCCCGCAGCCGCGGGTCTCCCGGTTTGAGAGTACGAGGGTAATTTGCGTATTTCTACACTTAAGCAAAACATGACGTTAGAGGGTGAAAACTCGAAACAGCCCCCAAACGACCCCGTGGATGGCACTAACACCTCCCACGGGACCAACGTAACTCGTAGGAACTGACCCCGCAGCCGCGGGTCTCCCGGTTTGAGAGTACGACAGTAATTTGCTTATTTCTAGACTTAGGCTTAAAAACATGACGATAGAGGGTGAAAACTCGAAACAGCCCCCGAACGGCCCCGTGGGTGGCACCAATACCTCCCACGGGACCAACGTAACTCGTTGGAACTGACCTCGCAGCCGCGGGTCTCCCGGTTTGAGAGTAATACGGTAATTTGCATATTTAAAGACTTAGCCTTAAAAACATGACGTTAGAGGGTGAAAACTCGAAACGGCCCCCGAACGTCCCCGTGGGTGGCACCAACACCTCCCACGGGACCAACGTAACTCGTTGGAACTGACTCCGCAGCCACGGGACTCCCGGTTTGAGAGTACGACGGTAATTTGCTTATTTCTAGACTTAGGCTTAAAACATGACGTTAGAGGTTGTAAACTCGAAACAGCCCCCGAACGGCCCCGTGGGTGGCACCAACACCTCCCACGGGACCAACGCAACTCGTAGGAACTGAACTCGCAGCCGCGGGTCTCCCGGTTTGAGAATACGACCGTAATTTGCGTATTTGTACACTTAAGCAAAACATGGCGTTAAAGGGTGAAAACTCGAAACAGCCCCCGAACGGCCCCGTGGGTGGCACCAACACCTCCCACGGGACCAACATAACTCGTAGGAACTGACCTCCCAGCCGCGGTAATCCAGGTTTGTGAGTAATACAGTAATTTGTATATTTCAAGACATAGGCTTAAAAACATGACGTTAAAGGGTGAAAACTCGAAACAGCCCCCGAACGGCACCGTGGGTGGCAGCAACACCTCCCACGGGACCAACATAACTCGTAGGAACTGACCCCTCAGCCGCGGGTCTCATGGTTTGAGAGTATGAGGGTAATTTGCGTATTTCTACACTTAAGCAAAACATGACGTTAGAGGGTGAAAACTCGAAACAGCCCCCAAACGGCCCCTTGGGTGGCACTAACACCTCCCACGGGACCAACGTAACTCGTAGGAACTGACCCCGCAGCCACGGGTCTCCCGGTTGAGAGTACGACGGTAATTTGCTTATTTCTAGACTTAAGCTTAAAAACATGACGTTAGAGGGTGAAAACTCGAAACAGCCCCCGAACGGCCCCGTGGGTGGCACCAACACCTCCCACGGGACCAACGTAACTCGTAGGAACTGACCCCACAGCCGCGGAACTCCCGGTTTGAGAGTATGACGGTAATTTGCTTATTTCTAGACTTAGGCTTAAAAACATGACGTTAGAGGGTGAAAACTCGAAACAGCCCCCGAACGGCCCCGTGGGTGGTACCAACCCCTCCCACGGGACCAACGTAACTCGTAGGAACTGACCCCGCGGCCGCGGGTCTCCCGGTTTGAGAGTAATATGGTAATTTGCATATTTAAAGACTTAGGCTTAAAAACATGACATTAGAGGGTGAAAACTCGAAACAGCCGCCGAACGGCCCCGTGGGTGGCACCAACACCTCCCACGGGACCAACGTAACTCGTTGGAACTGACCCCGTAGTCGCGGGACTCCCGGTTTGTGAGTACGACGGTAATTTGCTTATTTCTAGACTTAGGCTTAAAAACATGACGTTAGAGGGTGAAAACTCGAAACAACCCCTGAACGGCCCCGTGGGTGGCACAAACACCTCCCACGGGACCAACGTAACTCGTAGGAACTGACCTCGCAGCCGCAGGTCTCTCGGTTTGAGAGTAATACGATAATTTGCATATTTAAAGACTTAGGCTTAAAAACATGATGTTAGAGGGTGAAAACTCGAAACAGCCCCCGAACGGCCCCGTGGGTGGCGCCAACACCTCCGACGGGACCAACGTAACTCGTAGGAACTGACCTCGCAGCCGCGGGTCTCCCAGATTGAGAGTAATACGGTAATTTGCATATTTAAAGACTTCGGCTTAAAAACATGACGTTAGAGGGTGAAAACTCGAAACAGCCCCCGAACGTCCCCGTGGGTGGCACCAACACCTCCCACTGGACCAACGTAACTCGTTCGAACTGACCCCGCAACCACGGGTCTCCCGGTTGAGAGTACGACGGTAATTTGCTTATTTCTAGACTTAAGCTTCAAAACATGACGTTAGAGGGTGAAAACTCGAAACAGCCCCCGAACGGCCCCGTGGGTGGCACCAACACCTCCCACGGGACCAACGTAACTCGTAGGAACTGACCCCACAGCCGCGGAACTCCCGGTTTGAGAGTATGACGGTAATTTGCTTATTTCTAGACTTAGGCTTAAAAACATGACGTTAGAGGGTGAAAACTCGAAACAGCCCCCGAACGGCCCCGTGGGTGGCGCCAACACCTCCCACGGGACCAACGTAACTCGTAGGAACTGACCTCGCAGCCGCGGGTCTCTCGGTTTGAGAGAAATACGGTAATTTGCATATTTAAAGACTTAGGCTTAAAAACATGACGTTAGAGGGTGAAAACTCGAAACAGCCCCCGAACGTCCCCGTGGGTGGCACCAACACCTCCCACGGGACCAACATAACTCGTTGGAACTGACCCCGCAGCCGCGGGACTCCCGATTTGTGAGTACGACGGTAATTTGCTTATTTCTAGACTTAGGCTTAAAAACATGACGTTAGAGGGTGAAAACTCGAAACAGCCCCCGAACGGCCCCGTGGGTGGCACCAACACCTCCCACGGGACCAACGTAACTCGTAGGAACTGACCTCGCAGCCGCGGGTCTCTCGGTTTGAGAGTAATACGATAATTTGCATATTTAAAGACTTAGGCTTAAAAACATGACGTTAGAGGGTGAAAACTCGAAACAGCCCCCGAACGGCCCCGTGGGTGGCGCCAACACCTCCCACGGGACCAACGTAACTCGTAGGAACTGACCTCGCAGCCGCGGGTCTCCCGGTTTGAGAGTAATACGGTAATTTGCATATTTAAAGACTTAGGCTTAAAAACATGACGTTAGAGGGTGAAAACTCGAAACAGCCCCCGAACGTCCCCGTGGGTGGCACCAACACCTCCCACGGGACCAACGTAACTCGTTGGAACTAACCCCGCAGCCACGGGACTCCCGATTTGTGAGTACGACGGTTATTTGCTTATTTTTAGACTTAGGCTTAAAAACATGACGTTAGAGGGTGAAAACTGGAAACAGCCCCCGAAAGGCCCCGTGGGTGGCGCCAACACCTCCCACGGGACCAACGTAACTCGTAGGAACTGACCTCGCAGCCACGGGTCTCCCGGTTTGAGAGTAATACGGTAATTTGCATATTTAAAGACTTAGGCTTAAAAACATGACGTTAGAGGGTGAAAACTCGAAACAGCCCCCGAACGTCCCTGTGGGTGGCACCAACACCTCCCACGGGACCAACGTAACTCGTTGGAACTGACCCCGCAGCCGCGGGACTCCCGGTTTGTGAGTACGACGGTAATTTGCTTATTTCTAGACTTAGGCTTAAAAACATGACGTTAGAGGGTGAAAACTCGAAACAACCCCCGAACGGCCCCGTGGGTGGCACCAACACCTCCCACGGGACCAACATAACTCGTAGGAACTGACCACGCAGTCGCGGGTCTCCCGGTATGAGAATACGACCGTAATTTGCGTATTTCTACACTTAAGCAAAACATGGCGTTAAAGGGTGAAAACTCGAAACAGCCCCCGAACGGCCCCGTGGGTGGCACCAACACCTCCCACGGGACCAATATAACCCGTAGGAACTGACACCGCAGTCGCAGGAATCCCGGTTTGAGAGTAATACGGTAATTTTTATATTTCAAGACTTAGGCTTAAAAACATGACGTTAAAGGGTGAAAACTCGAAACAGCCCCCGAACGGCACCGTGGGTGGCACCAATACCTCCCACGGGACCAACATAACTCGTAGGAACTGACCCCGCGGCCGCGGGTCTCCCGGTTTGAGAGTACGAGGGTAATTTGCGTATTTCTACACTTAAGCAAAACATGACGTTAGAGGGTGAAAACTCGAAACAGCCCCCAAACGACCCCGTGGATGGCACTAACACCTCCCACGGGACCAACGTAACTCGTAGGAACTGACCCCGCAGCCGCGGGTCTCCCGGTTTGAGAGTACGACAATAATTTGCTTATTTCTAGACTTAGGCTTAAAAACATGACGTTAGAGGGTGAAAACTCGAAACAGCCCCCGAACGGCCCCGTGGGTGGCACCAATACCTCCCACGGGACCAACGTAACTCGTAGGAACTGACCTCGCAGCCGCGGGTCTCCCGGTTTGAGAGTAATACGGTAATTTGCATATTTAAAGACTTAGGCTTAAAAACATGACGTTAGAGGGTGAAAACTCGAAACAGCCCCCGAACGTCCCCGTGGGTGGCACCAACACCTCCCATGGGACCAACGTAACTCGTTGGAACTGACCCCGCAGCCGCGGGACTCCCGGTTTGTGAGTACGATGGTAATTTGCTTATTTCTAGACTTAGGCTTAAAAACATGACGTTAGAGGGTGAAAACTCGAAACAGCCCCCGAACGGCCCCGTGGGTGGCACCAACACCTCCCACGGGACCAACGTAACTCGTAGGAACTGACCTCGCAGCCGCGGGTCTCTCGGTTTGAGAGTAATACGGTAATTTGCATATTTAAAGACTTAGGCTTAAAAACATGACGTTAGAGGGTGAAAACTCGAAACAGCCCCCGAACGGCCCCGTGGGTGGCGCCAACACCTCCCACGGGACCAACGTAACTTGTAGGAACTGACCTCGCAGCCGCGGGTCTCCCGGATTGAGAGTAATACGGTAATTTGCATATTTAAAGACTTAAGCTTAAAAACATGACGTTAGAGGGTGAAAACTCGAAACAGGCCCCGAACGTCCCCGTGGGTGGCACCAACACCTCCCACGGGACCAACGTAACACGTTGGAACTGACCCCGCAGCCGCGGGACTCCCGATTTGTGAGTACGACGGTAATTTGCTTATTTCTAGACTTAGGCTTAAAAACATGACGTTAGAGGGTGAAAACTCGAAACAGCCCCCGAACGGCCCCGTGGGTGGCACCAACACCTCCCACGGGACCAACGTAACTCGTAGGAATTGACCTCGCAGCCGCGGGTCTCTCAGTTTGAGAGTAATACGGTAATTTGCATATTTAAAGACTTAGGCTTAAAAACATGATGTTAGAGGGTGAAAACTCGAAACAGCCCCCGAACGGCCCCGTGGGTGGCGCCAACACCTCCCACGGGACCAACGTAACTCGTAGGAACTGACCCCGCAGCCGCGGGACTCCCGGTTTGTGAGTACGACGGTAATTTGCTTATTTCTAGACTTAGGCTTAAAAACATGACGTTAGAGGGTGAAAACTCGAAACAACCCCCGAACGGCCCCGTGGGTGGCACCAACACCTCCCACGGGACCAACGTAACTCGTAGGAACTGACCTCGCAGCCGCGGGTCTCCCGGTTTGAGAATACGACCGTAATTTGCGTATTTCTACATTTAAGCAAAACATGGCGTTAAAGGGTGAAAACTCGAAACAGCCACCGAACGGCCCCGTGGGTGGCACCAACACCTCCCACGGGACCAACATAACTCGTAGGAACTGACCCCGCAGCCGCGGGAATCCCGGTTTGAGAGTAATACGGTAATTTGTATATTTTAAGACTTAGGCTTAAAAACATGACGTTAAAGGGTGAAAACTCGAAACAGCCCCCGAACGGCCCAGTGAGTGGCACCAACACCTCCCACGGGACCAACATAACTCGTAGGAACTGACCCCGCAGCCGTGGGTCTCCCGGTTTGAGAGTACGAGGGTAATTTGCGTATTTCTACACTTAAGCAAAACATGACGTTAGAGGGTGAAAACTCGGAACAGCCCCCAAACGGCCCCGTGGGTGGCATTAACACCTCCCACGACGGTAATTTTCATATTTCTACTTGGTTACTGATAATTTTAACTCATATATGCAATTTTTCGGCTTGATTAAATTTTTTGTAAAAATACTTGGTTACTGATATTTTTGTTTTTTGTATCCTATCATTTGTCGGATTTTTGCACGTGGATCAAATGAAGGAGGCAATAGTTTAGAACATGATGATTATTTATATGTTGTGGACATTCAGGATAATGTTTTTTATGTGTTATAGCCGTGCAGGCTTTTATTGTTTAGTTTTATGGCCGTGCAGGCTTTTATAATTTGATTGTTGAATTTTATAGCCGTGCGGGCTTTATAATAAACATGTTTTTCATTTACAGGTTTTGGAATGTCAAGAAAATAGAGGAAACTCCGCCCAATTTTTTTTTTGTCTTTGAATTATTAAGACGTGTAATATTTTTAAGTTTGTATATATATTTGTTAATTAACGGCATTCTCAATTCGCAATTTGTGATTTTTTTTATTGTTTTGCCTATAATAAATATTTGTAACACCTCGTAGCAACCGACGGTGCACTCACAGGACCCCCAATTTTAGGATTTGACAAAAAAAATATTTTTTTTTTTAAATTATAGATAAATATGGTCATGGACTTTGTCCATGACCATTTTTATTTTTTTTGTCGCGCTTAAAAATGGTCGCGGCCAAAGTCCGCAACCATTTTTTTTATTTTTTTGTCACGGTTATGGGTCGCGGACTAGGGCCGCGACCAATTTCTTTAATTTTTTTTTGTCACGCACGTGAGTCGCGGACTTTATCCGCGACCAATTTGTCACGGTTGTGAGTCACGGGCAAGATCCGCGACCAATTTTTTTTTATTTTTTTTGTCACGGGTGTGAGTCGCGCCGCGATCAATTTGTCATGGTTATGGGTCACGGATAAGGGCCGCGACCAATTTTTTTTTAATTTTTTTTGTCGCAGACGTGGGTCGCGGACTTTGGCCGCGACCAATTTGTCACGGTTGTGGGTCACGGATAAGGGCCGCGACCCGTCACGGCATGGGTCACGGCCAAAGTCCGCGACCATCTGCCGTGACCATTTTTTGGTCACGGACTTGGGCCGCGACCCACGAAAAATGGTCACGCCAGAAATGGTCACGGCCAAAGTCCGCGACCCACAGTTTTGGTCAGGGATTTTGGCCGTGACCAATCGCCAGTTTTGGTGTAGTGCATCTCGGTTAATATTCAGCATTTAGTGATTTCCATTAAAAATCAATTTAAGACTGAATGTTCTAATTTTTGTGGCCTATTTGTGTAAAATAATGCATTAGTGTCTCAATCCAATAATTTCAATTAGGCAACTTTGAGACCAATGAGATTTGATTCAACAGTATAAAGCTTCGTAGACAAAACTTTTTTTTTCTTATTTTCATAAATCCCAAGTGCTACTATACAAAATTTTCTTAATTTAGTTGTGTTCGCACTGTATATTTAGCTTTGTGTAGTATATCAATATTTTTCATTTCTCGAAATAATGATTAATTACGCTGAAAACAAAAGTTCAAGTTTGTAAAACTCACACTCCAAACTCAAATTTATTGATTTTCACTATAAAATTAAAATTGCATTTTGGCAATTGATAATTGGAGCCAACAATTAATGGGCCGGCTGAAATATTAAAAAATGTAGTAAAACAAATTAGAAAATAGATAGCGCAAATTTAATTTTGCACTCTGTCGAGTTCATATGACTGCCGTGATATCGATAGTCCAACGTTTAAATAATTAATATCATAATCATTTTTTTCTTAAAAAGACAACATTAAATTTTAGAAAAAAAAATTGAGGACTAGATTTGTAAATAAAACAAACGATAAGTAGTATTTTTACAAAATAAAGCAACTTACATTGAGGAGAAAATGAACAGGAACTATTTTTTTTAAAACAAATAATTTGGGGCTTCAAACTCAATCCTATACGCAACTTTTCTTGACTCATGTAACATTAGAAAAATCCCACAGAACATAAATTGGCATGAACAATTGACCGAACAAATGGAACATTCAAAAGTTAACTGTTTCCAAAAATTCATAATCCACTTAGAAAATTCCCATTATACTTGCAGATAATTGACAAATAACCCCTCGAAAGACAATCCACTTTATTTGTAGCAACAATAGCATTCCAAAACCGACTAACGTTGCTGAAAAACTATCACTCGCAACTCATTATTACATGTGGTATATATCAAATAGTCCCTCTAACATTTTTTAATACACATTTAGTTCAACCCTTCAAAAAGCCCTTTACCATGACGCTGGCGCGTACCGCTACAAGTAAGAGAATAAGGGACTTTTTGGTACAAAATAAAAGGCTTGGACTAAATGTGTATTAAAAAATGTTTGAGAGACTTTTTGGTATTTGATCCTTATTACAATATCAACAACACAAAACCAAAAAACCCCGCGACGAAAAGCGACAAATAACTCGGACCAAATCCCGGGGCATGGCCGCCAGTCCACGGGAACGTAAGATTCACTTTTCCTTGACAATGCACTAAGACAACCTCGAGGTATTTGTTTGTGTAGCCCATGGACTCGACCAACCATGTATAGCACCTTTCATCGTGTTTTTCGAATTTTACCATAAAATTACAACATTCATCTCCAACTTTAATAAGTACACCAGGAATGTATATATTGTGAAAATAGTTGTTTAATCTGGTACCACAGTAATCTTCAAAGTCAGGCAGGTTGGTTAAACAATCGGAGTAGGAAAGTTGCTTTGGTTTCTTTGGTAGTGCCACAAGAGAAGAGGCTAACAAAAGAGTCAAAACAAGTTTAAAAGAGGAAGACATGTTTGAGAGATCAAGAAAAGAGATGAAAGCCACGAGACTAAAAGAAATTGGTTTGATATATATAGAGGGGAAGATATCGAAGAGTTATGGGCATATTAAGAGACCCATTTTAATTTAAGGGAACTCAAACGTTTTTTTATTTTAGTTTTTAATACTAGTTTTTGTTTTATATCTTTAATAGTGTTAAAGATTGTAATTAAGGAATCCAACAGTTTTTTTAAACGTTTTATTTTCCTAAATAGTAATTTTTATTTTCTGGCGTTAATAGTGTGCTAATTTAGTTATAAAAAAAAAGGTCCATATATATATTGTGGGGTAAGTCACTCAGACATATATGGGCATATTAAGAGACCCATTCTAATTTAAGGGAACTCAAACGTTTTTTTATTTTAGTTTTTAATACTAGTTTTTGTTTTATATCCTTAATAGTGTTAAAGATTGTAATTAAGGAATCCAACAGTTTTTTTAAACGTTTTATTTTCCTAAATAGTAATTTTTATTTTCTGGCGTTAATAGTGTGCTAATTTAGTTATAAAAAAAAAGGTCCATATATATACTGTGGGTTAAGTCACTCAGACATATATGGGCATATTAAGAGACCCATTCTAATTTAAGGGAACTCAAACGTTTTTTTATTTTAGTTTTTAATACTAGTTTTTGTTTTATATCCTTAATAGTGTTAAAGATTGTAATTAAGGAATCCAACAGTTTTTTCAAACGTTTTATTTTCCTAAATAGTAATTTTTATTTTCCGGCGTTAATAGTGTGCTAATTTAGTTATAAAAAAAAAGGTCCATATATATATTGCGGGGTAAGTCACTCACACATATATGGGCATATTAAGAGACCCATTCTAATTTAAGGGAACTCAAACGTTTTTTTATTTTAGTTTTTAATACCAGTTTTTGTTTTATATCCTTAATAGTGTTAAAGATTGTAATTAAGGAATCCAACAGTTTTTTTAAACGTTTTATTTTCCTAAATAGTAATTTTTATTTTCTGGCGTTAATAGTGTGCGAATTTAGTTACAAAAAAAAAAAGGTCCATATATATATTGTGGGGTAAGTCACTCAGACATATATGGGCATATTAAGAGACCCATTCTAATTTAAGGGAACTCAAACGTTTTTTTATTTTAGTTTTTAATACTAGTTTTTGTTTTATATCCTTAATAGTGTTAAAGATTGTAATTAAGGAATCCAACAGTTTTTTTAAATGTTTTATTTTCCTAAATAGTAATTTTTATTTTCTGGCGTTAATAGTGTGCTAATTTAGTTATAAAAAAAAAAGGTCCATATATATATTGTGGGGTAAGTCACTCAGAAATATATGGGCATATTAAGAGACCCATTCTAATTTAAGGGAACTCAAACGTTTTTTTATTTTAGATTTTAATACTAGTTTTTGTTTTATATCCGTAATAGTGTTAAAGATTGTAATTAAGGAATCCAACAGTTTTTTTAAACGTTTTATTTTCCTAAATAGTAATTTTTATTTTCTGGCGTTAATAGTGTGCGAATTTAGTTACAAAAAAAAAAAGGTCCATATATATATTGTGGGGTAAGTCACTCAGACATATATGGGCATATTAAGAGACCCATTCTAATTTAAGGGAACTCAAACGTTTTTTTATTTTAGTTTTTAATACTAGTTTTTGTTTTATATCCTTAATAGTGTTAAAGATTGTAATTAAGGAATCCAACAGTTTTTTTAAATGTTTTATTTTCCTAAATAGTAATTTTTATTTTCTGGCGTTAATAGTGTGCTAATTTAGTTATAAAAAAAAAAGGTCCATATATATATTGTGGGGTAAGTCACTCAGAAATATATGGGCATATTAAGAGACCCATTCTAATTTAAGGGAACTCAAACGTTTTTTTATTTTAGATTTTAATACTAGTTTTTGTTTTATATCCGTAATAGTGTTAAAGATTGTAATTAAGGAATCCAACAGTTTTTTTAAACGTTTTATTTTCCTAAATAGTAATTTTTATTTTCTGGCGTTAATAGTGTGCTAATTTAGTTATAAAAAAAAAGGTCCATATATATATTGTGGGGTAAGTCACTCAGACATATATGGGCATATTAAGAGACCCATTCTAATTTAAGGGAACTCAAACGTTTTTTTATTTTAGTTTTTAATACTAGTTTTTGTTTTACATCCTTAATAGTGTTAAAGATTGTAATTAAGGAATCCAACAGTTTTTTTAAACGTTTTATTTTCCTAAATAGTAATTTTTATTTTGTGGCGTTAATAGTTTGCTAATTTAGTTATAAAAAAAAAGGTCCATATATATATTGTAGTGTAAGTCACTCAGACATATATGGGCATATTAAGAGACCCATTCTAATTTAAGGGAACTCAAACGTTTTTTTATTTTAGTTTTTAATACTAGTTTTTGTTTTATATCCTTAATAGTGTTAAAGATTGTAATTAAGGAATCCAAAAGTTTTTTTAAACGTTTTATTTTCCTAAATAGTAATTATTATTTTCTGGAGTTATAAAAAAAAAGGTCCATATATATATTGTGGGGTAAGTCACTGAGACATATATGGGCATATTAAGAGACCCATTCTAATTTAAGGGAACTCAAACGTTTTTTTATTTTAGTTTTTAATACTAGTTTTTGTTTTATATCCTTAATAGTGTTAAAGATTGTAATTAAGGAATCCAACAGTTTTTTCAAACGTTTTATTTTCCTAAATAGTAATTTTTATTTTCCGGCGTTAATAGTGTGCTAATTTAGTTATAAAAAAAAAGGTCCATATATATATTGTGGGGTAAGTCACTCACACATATATGGGCATATTAAGAGACCCATTCTAATTTAAGGGAACTCAAACGTTTTTTTATTTTAGTTTTTAATACTAGTTTTTGTTTTATATCCTTAATAGTGTTAAAGATTGTAATTAAGGAATCCAACAGTTTTTTTAAACGTTTTATTTTCCTGAATAGTAATTTTTATTTTCTGGCGTTAATAGTGTGCTAATTTAGTTATAAAAAAAAGGTCCATATATATATTGTGGGGTAAGTCACTCAGACATATATGGGCATATTAAGAGACCCATTTTAATTTAAGGGAACTCAAACGTTTTTTTATTTTAGTTTTTAATACTAGTTTTTGTTTTATATCCTTAATAGTGTTAAAGATTGTAATTAAGGAATCCAACAGTTTTTTTAAATGTTTTATTTTCCTAAATAGTAATTTTTATTTTCTGGCGTTAATAGTGTGCTAATTTAGTTATAAAAAAAAAAAGGTCCATATATATATTGTGGGGTAAGTCACTCAGAAATATATGGGCATATTAAGAGACCCATTCTAATTTAAGGGAACTCAAACGTTTTTTTATTTTAGTTTTTAATACTAGTTTTTGTTTTATATCCGTAATAGTGTTAAAGATTGTAATTAAGGAATCCAACTGTTTTTTTAAACGTTTTATTTTCCTAAATAGTAATTTTTATTTTCTGGCGTTAATAGTGTGCTAATTTAGTTATAAAAAAAAAAGGTCCATATATATATTGTGGGGTAAGTCACTCAGACATATATGGGCATATTAAGAGACCCATTCTAATTTAAGGGAACTCAAACGTTTTTTTATTTTAGTTTTTAATACTAGTTTTTGTTTTACGTCCTTAATAGTGTTAAAGATTGTAATTAAGGAATCCAACAGTTTTTTTAAACGTTTTATTTTCCTAAATAGTAATTTTTATTTTGTGGCGTTAATAGTTTGCTAATTTAGTTATAAAAAAAAAAGGTCCATATATATATTGTAGGGTAAGTCACTCAGACATATATGGGCATATTAAGAGACCCATTCTAATTTAAGGGAACTCAAACGTTTTTTTATTTTAGTTTTTAATACTAGTTTTTGTTTTATATCCTTAATAGTGTTAAAGATTGTAATTAAGGAATCCAACAGTTTTTTTAAACGTTTTATTTTCCTAAATAGTAATTATTATTTTCTGGAGTTATAAAAAAAAAAGGTCCATATATATATTGTGGGGTAAGTCACTGAGACATATATGGGCATATTAAGAGACCCATTCTAATTTAAAAGAACTCAAACGTTTTTTTATTTTAGTTTTTAATACTAGTTTTTGTTTTATATCCTTAATAGTGTTAAAGATTGTAATTAAGGAATCCAACAGTTTTTTTAAATGTTTTATTTTCCTAAATAGTAATTTTTATTTTCTGGCGTTACTAGTGTGCTAATTTAGTTATAAAAAAAAGGGTCCATATATATATTGTGGGGTAAGTCACTCAGAAATATATGGGCATATTAAGAGACCCATTCTAATTTAAGGGAACTCAAACGTTTTTTTATTTTAGTTTTTAATACTAGTTTTTGTTTTATATCCGTAATAGTGTTAAAGATTTTAATTAAGAATCCAACAGTTTTTTTAAACGTTTTATTTTCCTAAATAGTAATTTTTATTTTCTGGTGTTAATAGTGTGCTAATTTAGTTATAAAAAAAAAGTTCCATATATATATTGTGGGTAAGTCACTCAGACATATATGGGCATATTAAGAGACCCATTCTAATTTAAGGGAACTCAAACGTTTTTTTTATTTTAGTTTTTAATACTAGTTTTTGTTTTACATCCTTAATAGTGTTAAAGATTGTAATTAAGGAATCCAACAGTTTTTTTAAACGTTTTTTTTTTCCTAAATAGTAATTTTTATTTTGTGGCGTTAATAGTTTGCTAATTTAGTTATAAAAAAAAAGGTCCATATATATATTGTGGGGTAAGTCACTCAGACATATATGGGCATATTAAGAGACCCATTCTAATTTAAGGGAACTCAAACGTTTTTTTATTTTAGTTTTTAATACTAGTTTTTGTTTTATATCCTTAATAGTGTTAAAGATTGTAATTAAGGAATCCAACAGTTTTTTTAAACGTTTTATTTTCCTAAATAGAAATTTTTATTCTCTGGAGTTATAAAAAAAAAAGGCCCCTATATATATTGTGGGGTAAGTCACTCAGACATATATGGGCATATTAAGAGACCCATTCTAATTTAAGGGAAGTCAAACGTTTTTTTTTATTTTAGTTTTTAATACTAGTTTTTGTTTTATATCCTTAATAGTGTTAAAGATTGTAATTAAGGAATCCAACAGTTTTTTTAAACGTTTTATTTTCCTAAATAGTAATTTTTATTTTCTGGCGTTAATAGTGTGCTAATTTAGTTATAAAAAAAAAGGTCCATATATATATATTGTGGGGTAAGTCACTCAGACATATATGGGCATATTAAGAGACCCATTCTAATTTAAGGGAACTCAAACGTTTTTTTATTTTAGTTTTTAATACTAGTTTTTGTTTTATATCCTTAATAGTGTTAAAGATTGTAATTAAGGAATCCAACAGTTTTTTTAAACGTTTTATTTGGCGTTAAAGGGTGAAAACTCGAAACAGCCCCCGAACGGCCCCGTGGGTGGCACCAACACCTCCCACGGGACCAACATAACTCGTAGGAATTGACCCCGCAGCTGCGGGAATCCCGGTTTTAGAGTAATACGGTAATATGTATATTTCAAGACTTAGGCTTAAAAACATGACGTTAAAGGGTGAAAACTCGAAACAGCCCCCGAACGGCACCGTGGGTGGCACCCACACCTACCACGGGACCAACATAACTCGTAGGAACTGACCCCGCAGCCGCGGGTCTCCCGGTTGGAGAGTACGAGGGTAATTTGCGTATTTCTACACTTAGGCAAAACATGACGTTAGAGGGTGAAAACTCGAAACAGCCCCCAAACGGCCCCGTGGGTGGTACTAACACCTCCCACGGGACCAACGTAACTCGTAGGAACGAACCCCGCAGCCGCGTGTCTCCCGGTTTGAGAGTACGACGGTAATTTGCTTATTTCTAGATTTAGGCTTAAAAACATGACGTTAGAGGGTGAAAACTCGAAACAGCCCTCGAACGGCCCCGTGGGTGGCACCAGCACCTCCCACGGGACCAACGTAACTCGTATGAACTGACCTCGCAGCCGCGGGTCTCCCTTTTTGAGAATACGACCGTAATTTGCGTATTTCTACACTTAAGAAAAACATGGCGTTAAAGGGTGAAAACTCGAAACAGCCCCCGAACGGCCCCGTGGGTGGCACCAACACCTCCCATGGGACCAACATAACTCGTAGGAACTGACCCCGCAGCCGCGGGAATCCCGGTTTGAGAGTAATACGGTAATTTGTATATTTCAAGGCTTAGGCTTAAAAACATGACGTTAGAGGGTGAAAACTCGAAACAGCCCCCAAACGGCACCGTGGTTGGCACCAACACCTCCCACGGGACCAACGTAACTCTTAGGAACTGACCCCACAACCACGAAACTCCCGGTTTGAGAGTATGACGGTAATTTTCTTATTTCTAGACTTAGGCTTAAAAACAAGACGTTAGAGGGTGAAAACTCGAAACAACCCCCGAACGGCCCCGTGGGTGGCACCAACACCTCCCACGGGACCAACGTAACTCGTAGGAACTGACCTCGCAGCCGCGGGTCTCCCGGTATGAGAATACGACCGTAATTTGGGTATTTCTAAACTTAAGCAAAACATGGCGTTAAAGGGTGAAAACTCGAAACCGCCCCCGAACGGCCCCGTGGGTGGCACCAACACCTCCCACGGGACCAACATAACTCGTAGGAACTGACCCCGCAGCCGCGGGAATCCCGGTTTGAGAGTAATACGGTAATTTGTATATTTCAAGACTTAGGTTTAAAAATATGACGTTAAAGGGTGAAAACTCGAAACAGCCCCCGAACGGCCCCGTGGGTGGCACCAACACCTCCCACGGGACAACATAACTCGTAGGAACTGACCCCGCAGCCGCGGGTCTCCCGGTTTGAGAGTACGAGGGTAATTTGCGTATTTCTACACTTAAACAAAAGATGACGTTAGAGGGTGAAAACTCGAAACAACCACCAAACGGCCCCGTGGGTGGCACTAACACCTCCCACGGGACCAACGTAACTCGTAGGAACTGACCCCGCAGCCGCGGGTCTCCCGATTTGAGAGTACGACGGTAATTTGTTTATTTCTAGACTTAGGCTTAAAAACATGACGTTAGAGGGTGAAAACTCGAAACAGCCCCCGAACGGCCCCGTGGGTGGCACCAACACCTCCCACGGGACCAACGTAACTCGTAGGAACTGACCCCACAGCCGCGGAACTCCCGGTTTGAGAGTACGACGGTAATTTGTTTATTTCTAGACTTAGGCTTAAAAACATGACGTTAGAGGGTGAAAACTCGAAATAGTCCCCGAACGGCCCCGTGGGTGGCACCAACACCTCCCACGGGACCAACATAACTCGTAGGAACTGACCTCGTAGCCGCGGGTCTCCCAGTTTGAGAATACGACCGTAATTTGCGTATTTCTACACTTAAGCAAAACATGGCGTTAAAGGGTGAAAACTCGAAACAGCCCCCGAACGGCCCCGTGGATGGCACCAACACCTCCCACGGGCCCAACATAACTCGTAGGAACTGACCCTGCAGCCGCGGGAATCCCGGTTTGAGAGTAATACGGTAATTTGTATATTTCAAGACTTAGGCTTAAAAACATGACGTTAAAGGGTGAAAACTCAAAACAGCCCCCGAACGGCACCGTGGGTGGCACTAACACCTCCCACGGGACCAACATAACTCGTAGGAACTGACCCCGCAGCCGCGGGACTCCCGGTTTGAGAGTACGACAGTAATTTACTTATTTCTAGACTTAGGTTTAAAAAATAATGTTAGAGGGTGAAAACTCGAAACAGCCCCCGAACGGCCTCGTGGGTGGCACCAACACCTCCCACGGGACCAACGTAACTCGTAGGAACTAACCTCGAAGCCGCGGGTCTCCCAGTTTGAGAGTACGACGGTAATTTGCTTATTTCTAGACTCAGGCTTAAAAAAATGATGTTAGAGGGTGAAAACTCGAAACAGCCCCCGAACGGCCCCGTGGGTGGCACCAATACCTCCCACGGGACCAACATAACTCGTAGGAACTGACCCCGCAGCCGCGGGAATCCCGGTTTGAGAGTAATACGGTAATATGTATATTTCAAGACTTAGGCTTAAAAACATGACGTTAAAGGGTGAAAACTCGAAACAGCCCCCGAACGGCCCCGTGGGTGGCACCAACACCTCCCACGGGACAACATAACTCGTAGGAACTGACCTCGCAGCCGCGGGTCTCCCGGTTTAAGAGTACGAGAGTAATTTGCGTATTTCTACACTTAAGCAAAACATGACGTTAGAGGGTGAAAACTCGAAACAGCCCCCATAAGGCCCCGTGGGTGGCACTAACACCTCCCACGGGACCAACGTAACTCGTAGGAACTGACCCCACAGCTGCGGGTCTCCCGGTTTGAGAGTACGACTGTAATTTGTTTATTTCTAGACTTAGGCTTAAAAACATGACGTTAGAGGGTGAAAACTCGAAGCAAAGCCCCCGAACGGCCCCGTGGGTGGCACCAACACCTCCCACGGGACCAACGTAACTCGTAGGAACTGACCCCGCAGCCGCGGGACTCCCGGTTTTAGAGTACGACGGTAATTTGCTTATTTCTAGGCTTAGGCTTAAAAACATGACGTTAGAGGGTGAAAACTCGAAACAGCCCCCGAACGGCCCCGTGGGTGGCACCAACACCTCCCACGGGACCAACGTAACTCGTAGGAACTGACCTCGCAGTCGCGGGTCTCCCGGTTTGAGAATACGACCGTAATTTGCGTATTTCTAAACTTAAGCAAAACATGGCGTTAAAGGGTGAAAACTCGAAACAGCCCCCAAACGGCCCCGTGGGTGGCACTAACACCTCCCACGGGACCAACGTAACTCGTAGGGACTGACCCCGCTGCCGCGGGTCTCCCGGTTTGAGAGTACGACGGTAATTTGCTTATTTCTAGAGTTAGGCTTAAAAACATGACGTTAGAGGGTGAAAACACGAAACAGCCCCCGAATGGCCCCGTGGGTGGCACCAACACCTCCCACGGGACCAACGTAACTCGTAGGAACTGACCTCGCAGCCACGGGTCCCCCGGTTTGAGAGTAATATGGTAATTTGTATATTTCAAGACTTAGGCTTAAAAACATGACGTTAGCGGGTGAAAACTCGAAACAGCCCCCGAACGGCCCCGTGGGTGGCACCAACACCTCCCACGGGACCAACGTAACTCGTAGGAACTGACCTCGCAGCCGCGGGTCTCCCGGTTTGAGAGTAATACGGTAATTTTCATATTTAAAGACTTAGGATTAAAAACACGACGTTAGAGGGTGAAAACTCGAAACAGCCCCCGAACGGCCCCGTGGGTGGCACCAACACCTCCCACGGGACCAACGTAACTCGTAGGAACTGACCTCGCGACCGCGGGTCTCCCGGTTTGAGAGTAATACGGTAATTTGCATAGTTAAAGACTTAGGCTTAAAAACATGACGTTAGAGGCTGAAAACTCGAAACAGCCCTCGAACGGCCCCGTGGGTGGCACCAACACCTCCCACGGGACCAACGTAACTCGTAGGAACTAACCCCGCAGCCGCAGGACTCCCGATTTGAGAGTACGACGGTAATTTGCTTATTTCTAGACTTAGGCTTAAAAACATGACGTTAGAGGGTGAAAACTTGAAACAGCCCTCGAACGGCCCCTTGGGTGGCACCAACACCTCCCACGGGACCAACGTAACCCGTAGGAACTGACCTCGCAGCCGCGGGTCTCCCGATTTGAGAATACGACCGTAATTTGCGTATTTCTACACTTAAGCAAAACATGGCGTTAAAGGGTGAAAACTCGAAACAGCTCCCAAAGGGCCCCGTGGGTGGCACCAACACCTCCCATGGGACCAACATAACTCGTAGGAACTGACCCCGCAGCCGCGGGAATCCCGGTTTGAGAGTAATACGGTAATTTGTATATTTCAAGACTTAGGCTTAAAAACATGACGTTAAAGGGTGAAAACTCGAAACAGCCCCCGAACGGCACCGTGGGTGGCACCAACACCTCCCATGGGACCAACATAACTCGTAGGAACTGACCCCGCAGCCGCGGGTCTCCCGGTTTGGGAGTACGAGGGAATTTCCATATTTCTACACTTAAGCAAAACATGACGTTAGAGGGTGAAAACTCGAAACAGCTGGGTGGAACTAACACCTCCCACGGGACCAACGTAACTCGTAGGAACTGACCCCGCAGCCACGGGTCTCCCGGTTTGAGAGTATGACGGTAATTTGCTTATTTCTAGACTTAGGCTTAAAAATATGACATTATAGGGTGAAAAATTGAAACAGCCCCCGAACGGCCCCGTGGGTGGCACCTACACCTCCCACGGGACCAATGTAACTCGTAGGAACTGACCTCACAACCGTGGGTCTCCCGGTTTGAGAGTAATACGGTAATTTGCATATTTAAAGACTTAGGCTTAAAAACATTAAGTTAGAGGGTGAAAACTCGAAACAGCCCCGTGGGTGGCACTAACACCTCCCACGGGACCAACGTAACTTGTAGGAACTGACCCCGCAGCCGCGGGACTCCCGGTTTGAGAGTACGACGGTAATTTGCTTATTTCTAGACTTAGGCTTAAAAACATGACGTTAGAGGGTGAAAACTCGAAACAGCCCCCGAACGGCCCCGTGGGTGGCACCAATACCTCCCACGGGACCAACGTAACTCGTAGGAACTGACCTCGCAGCCGCGGGTCTCCCGGTTTGAGAGTAATACGGTAATTTGCATATTTAAAGACTTAGGCTTAAAAACATGACGTTAGAGGGTGAAAACTCGAAACAGCCCCCGAACGGCCCCGTGGGTGGCACCAACACCTCCCACGGGACCAACGTAACTCGTAGGAACTGACCCCGCAGCCGCGGGACTCCCGGTTTGAGAGTACGACAGTAATTTACTTATTTCTAGACTTAGGCTTAAAAAATGATGTTAGAGGGTGAAAACTCGAAACAGCCCCCGAACGGCCTCGTGGGTGGAACTAACACCTCCCACGGGACCAGCGTAACTCGTAGGAACTAACCTCGAAGCCGCGGGTCTCCCGGTTTGAGAGTACGACGGTAATTTGCTTATTTCTAGACTTAGGCTTAAAAAAATGATGTTAGAGGGTGAAAACTCGAAACAGCCCCCGAACGGCCCCGTGGGTGGCACCAATACCTCCCACGGGACCAACATAACTCGTAGGAACTGACCCCGCAGCCGCGGGAATCCCGGTTTGAGAGTAATACGGTAATATGTATATTTCAAGACTTAGGCTTAAAAACATGGCGTTAAAGGGTGAAAACTCGAAACAGCCCCCGAACGGCCCCGTGGGTGGCACCAACACCTCCCACGGGACAACATAACTCGTAGGAACTGACCTCGCAGCCGCGGGTCTCCCGGTTTAAGAGTACGAGGGTAATTTGCGTATTTCTACACTTAAGCAAAACATGACGTTAGAGGGTGAAAACTCGAAACAGCCCCCATAAGGCCCCGTGGGTGGCACTAACACCTCCCACGGGACCAACGTAACTCGTAGGAACTGACCCCACAGCTGCGGGTCTCCCGGTTTGAGAGTACGACTGTAATTTGTTTATTTCTAGACTTAGGCTTAAAAACATGACGTTAGAGGGAGAAAACTCGAAGCAAAGCCCCCGAACGGCCCCGTGGGTGGCACCAACACCTCCCACGGGACCAACGTAACTCGTAGGAACTGACCCCGCAGCCGCGGGACTCCCGGTTTTAGAGTAGGACGGTAATTTGCTTATTTCTAGGCTTAGGCTTAAAAACATGACGTTAGAGGGTGAAAACTCGAAACAGCCCCCGAACGGCCCCGTGGGTGGCACCAACACCTCCCACGGGACCAACGTAACTCGTAGGAACTGACCTCGCAGCCGCGGGTCTCCCGGTTTGAGAATACGACCGTAATTTGCGTATTTCTAGACTTAAGCAAAACATGGCGTTAAAGGGTGAAAACTCGAAACAGCCCCCAAACGGCCCCGTGGGTGGCACTAACACCTCCCACGGGACCAACGTAACTCGTAGGGACTGACCCCGCTGCCGCGGGTCTCCCGGTTTGAGAGTACGACGGTAATTTGCTTATTTATAGAGTTAGGCTTAAAAACATGACGTTAGAGGGTGAAAACACGAAACAGCCCCCGAATGGCCCCGTGGGTGGCACCAACACCTCCCACGGGACCAACGTAACTCGTAGGAACTGACCTCGCAGCCGCGGGTCCCCCGGTTTGAGAGTAATATGGTAATTTGTATATTTCAAGACTTAGGCTTAAAAACATGACGTTAGCGGGTGAAAACTCGAAACATCCCCCGAACGGCCCCGTGGGTGGCACCAACACCTCCCACGGGAGCAACGTAACTCGTAGGAACTGACCTCGCAGCCGCGGGTCTCCCGGTTTGAGAGTAATACGGTAATTTGCATATTTAAAGACTTAGGATTAAAAACACGACGTTAGAGGGTGAAAACTCGAAACAGCCCCCGAACGGCCCCGTGGGTGGCACCAACACCTCCCACGGGACCAACGTAACTCGTAGGAACTGACCCCACAGCCGCGGAACTCCCGGTTTGAGAGTACGACGGTAATTTGTTTATTTCTAGACTTAGGCTTAAAAACATGACGTTAGAGGGTGAAAACTCGAAACAGCCCCCGAACGGCACCGTGGGTGGCACCAATACCTCCCACGGGACCAACGTAACTCGTAGGAACTTACCCCGCAGCCGCAGGACTCCCGATTTGAGAGTACGACGGTAATTTGCTTATTTCTAGACTGAGGCTTAAAAACATGACGTTAGAGGGTGAAAACTTGAAACAGCTCTCGAACGGCCCCTTGGGTGGCACCAACACCTCCCACGGGACCAACGTAACCCGGAGGAACTGACCTCGCAGCCGCGGGTCTCCCGGTTTGAGAATACGACCGTAATTTGCGTATTTCTACACTTAAGCAAAACATGGCGTTAAAGGGTGAAAACTCGAAACAGCTCCCGAAGGTCCCCGTGGGTGGCACCAACACCTCCCACGGAACCAACATAACTCGTAGGAACTGACCCCGCAGCCGCGGGAATCCCGGTTTGAGAGTAATACGGAAATTTGTATATTTCAAGACTTAGGCTTAAAAACATGACGTTAAAGGGTGAAAACTCGAAACAGCCCCCGAACGGCACCGTAGGTGGCACCAACACCTCCCACGGGACCAACATAACTCGTAGGAACTGACCCCGCAGCCGCGGGTCTTCCGGTTTGGGAGTACGAGGGAATTTCCATATTTCTACACTTAAGCAAAACATGACGTTAGAGGGTGAAAACTCGAAACAGCTGGGTGGCACTAACACCTCCCACGGGACCAACGTAACTCATAGGAACTGACCCCGCAGCCACGGGTCTCCCGGTTTGAGAGTATGACGGAAATTTGCTTATTTCTAGACTTAGGCTTAAAAATATGACATTAGAGGGTGAAAAATTGAAACAGCCCCCGAACGGCCCCGTGGGTGGCAACTACACCTCCCACGGGACCAATGTAACTCGTAGGAACTGACCTCACAATCGCGGGTCTCCCGGTTTGAGAGTAATACGGTAATTTGCATATTTAAAGACTTAGGCTTAAAAACATTAAGTTAGAGGGTGAAAACTCGAAACAGCCCCGTGGGTGGCACTAACACCTCCCACGGGACCAACGTAACTTGTAGGAACTGACCCCGCAGCCGCAGGACTCCCGGTTTGAGAGTACGACGGTAATTTGCTTATTTCTAGACTTAGGCTTAAAAACATGACGTTAGAGGGTGAAAACTCGAAACAGCCCCCGAAAGGCCCCGTGGGTGGCACCAACACCTCCCGCGGGACCAACGTAACTCGTAGAAACTGACCTCGCAGCCGCGGGTCTCCCGGTTTGATAATACGACCGTAATTTGCGTATTTCTACACTTAAACAAAACATGGCGTTAAAGGGTGAAAACACGAAACAGCCCCCGAACGGCCCCGTGTGTGGCACCAACACCTCCCACGGGACCAACATAACTCGTAGGAACTGACCCCGCAGCCGCGGGAATCCCGGTTTGAGAGTAATACGGTAATTTGTATATTTCAAGACTTAGGCTTAAAAACATGACGTTAAAGGGTGAAAACTCCAAACAGCCCCCGAACGGCCCCGTGGGTGGCACCAACACCTCCCACGGGACCAACGTAACTCGTAGGAACTGACCCCGCAGCCGCGGGACTCCCGGTTTGAGAGTACGACGGTAATTTGCTTATTTCTAGACTTAGGCTTAAAAAAATGATGTTAGAGGGTGAAAACTCGAAACAGTCCCCGAACGGCCTCGTGGGTGGCACCAACACCTCCCACGGGACCAACGTAACTCGTAGGAAGTGACCTCGAAGCCGCGGGTCTCCCGGTTTGAGAGTACGACGGTAATTTTCTTATTTCTAGACATAGGCTTAAAAAAATGATGTTAGAGGGTGAAAACTCGAAACAGCCCCCGAACGGCCCCGTGGGTGGCACCAACACCTCCCACGGGACCAACATAACTCGTAGGAACTGACCCCACAGCCGCGGGAATCCCGGTTTGAGAGTAATACGGTAATTTGTATATTTCAAGACTTAGGCTTAAAAACATGACGTTAAAGGGTGAAAACTCGAAACAGCCTCCGAACGGCCCCGTGGGTGGCACCAACACCTCCCACGGGACAACATAACTCGTAGGAACTGACCTCGCAGCCGCAGGTCTCCCGGTTTGAGAGTACGAGGGTAATTTGCGTATTTCTACACTTAAGCAAAACATGACGTTAGAGGGTGAAAACTCGAAACAGCCCCCAAACGGCCCCGTGGGTGGCACTAACACCTCCCACGGGACCAACGTAACTCGTAGGAACTGACCCCGCAGCCGCGGGTCTCCCGGTTTGAGAGTACGATGGTAATTTGTTTATTTCTAGACTTAGGCTTAAAAACATGACGATGGAGGGTGAAAACTCGAAACAGCCCCCGAACGGCACCGTGGGTGGCACCAACACCTCCCACGGGACCAACATAAGTCGTAGGAACTGACCCCGCAATCGTGGGTCTCCCGGTTTGAGAGTACGAGGGTAATTTGCGTATTTCTACACTTAAGCAAAACATGACGTTAGGGGGTGAAAACTCGAAACAGCCCTCAAACGGCCCCGTGGGTGGCACTAACGCCTCACACGGGACCAACGTAACTCGTAGGAACTGACCCCGCAGCCGCGAGTCTCCCGGTTTGAGAGTACGACGGAAATTTGCTTATTTCTAGACTTAGGCTTAAAAACATGACGTTAGAGGGTGAAAACTCGAAACAGCCCCCGAACGGCCCAGTGGGTGGCACTAACACCTCCCACGGGACCAACGTACTCGTAGGAACTGACCTCGCATCCGCGGGTCTCCCGGTTTGAGAGTAATACGGTAATTTTCATATTTAACGACTTAGGCTTAAAAACATGACGTTAGAGGGTGAAAACTCGAAACAGCCCCCGAACGGCCCCGTGGGTGGCACCAACACCTCCCACGGGACCAACGTAACTCGTAGGAACTGATCTCGCATCCGCGGGTCTCCCGGTTTGAGAGTAATACGGTAATTTGCATATTTAAAGACTTAGGCTTAAAAACATGACGTTAGACGGTGAAAACTCGAAACAGCCCCCGAAGGGCCCCGTGGGTGGCACCAACACCTCCCACGGGACCAACGTAACTCGTAGGAACTGACCCCGCAGCCGCGGTACTCCCGGTTTGAGAGTACGATAGTAATTTGCTAATTTCTAGACTTAGGCTTAAAAAAATGATGTTAGAGGGTGAAAACTCGAAACAGCCCCCGAACGGCCTCGTGGGTGGCACCAACACCTCCCACGGGACCAACGTAACTCGTAGGAACTGACCTCGCAGCCGCAGGTCTCCCGGTTTGAGAATACGACCGTAATTTGCTTATTTCTACACTTAAGCAAAACATGGCGTTAAAGGGTGAAAACTCAAAACAGCCCCCAAACGGCCCCGTGGGTGGCACTAACACCTCCTACGGGACCAACGTAACTCGTAGGAACTGACCCCGCAGCCGCGGGTCTCCCGGTTTGAGAGTACGATGGTAATTTGTTTATTTCTAGAATTAGGCTTAAAAACATGACGTTAGAGGGTGAAAACTCGAAACAGCCCCCGAACGGCACCGTGGGTGGCACCAACACCTCCCACGGGACCAACATAAGTCGTAGGAACTGACCCCGCAACCGCGGGTCTCCCGGTTTGAGAGTACGAGGGTAATTTGCGTATTTCTACACTTAAGCAAAACATGACGTTAGGGGGTGAAAACTCGAAACAGCCCCCAAACGGCCCCGTGGGTGGCACTAACGCCTCCCACGGGACCAACGTAACTCGTAGGAACTGACCCCGCAGCCGCGAGTCTCCCGGTTTGAGAGTACGACGGAAATTTGCTTATTTCTAGACTTAGGCTAAAAAACATGACGTTAGAGGGTGAAAACTCGAAACAGCCCCCGAACGGCCCAGTGGGTGGCACTAACACCTCCCACGGGACCAACGTACTCGTAGGAACTGACCTCGTATTCGCGGGTCTCCCGGTTTGAGAGTAATACGGTAATTTGCATATTTAAAGACTTAGGCTTAAAAACATGACGTTAGAGGGTGAAAACTCGAAACAGCCCCCGAACGGCCCCGTGGGTGGCACCAACACCTCCCACGGGACCAACGTAACTCGTAGGAACTGACCCCGCAGCCGCGGGACTCCCGGTTTGAGAGTACGACGGTAATTTGCTTATTTCTAGACTTAGGCTTAAAAAAATGATGTTAGAGGGTGAAAACTCGAAACAGCCCCCGAACGGCTTCGGGGGTGGCACCAACACCTCCCACGGGACCAACGTAACTCGTAGGAACTGACCTCGCAGCCGCGGGTCTCCCGGTTTGAGAATACGACCGTAATTTGCTTAGTTCTACACTTAAGCAAAACATGGCGTTAAAGGGTGAAAACTCAAAACAGCCCCCGAACGGCCCCGTGGGTGGCACCAAAACCTCCCACGGGACCAACATAACTCGTAGGAACTGACCCCGCAGCCGCGGGAATCCCGGTTTGAGAGTAATTGGGTAATATGTATATTTCAAGACTTATGCTTAAAAACATGACGTTAAAGGGTGAAAACTCGAAACAGCCCCCGAACGGCACCGTGGGTGGTACCAACACCTCCCACGGGACCAACATAACTTGTAGGAACTGACCCCGCAGCCGCGGGTCTCCTGGTTTGAGAGTACGAGGGTAATTTGCGTATTTCTACACTTAAGCAAAACATGACGTTAGAGGGTGAAAACTCGAAACAGCCCCCGAACGGCCCCGTGGGTGGCACCAACACCTCCCACGGGACAACATAACTCGTAGGAACTGACCCCGCAGCCCCGGGTCTCCCGGTTTGAGAGTACGAGGGTAATTTGCGTATTTCTACACTTAAGCAAAACATGACGTTAGAGGGTGAAAACTCGAAACAGCCCCCAAACGGGCCCGTGGGTGGCACTAACATCTCCCACGGGACAAACGTAACTCGTAGGAACTGACCCCGCAGCCGCGGGTCTCCCGGTTTGAGAGTACGACGTTAATTTGTTTATTTCTAGACTTAGGCTAAAAAACATGACGTTAGAGTGTGAAAACTCGAAACACAGGCCCCGAACGGCTCCGTGGGTGGTACCAACACCTCCCACGGGACCAACGTAACTCGTAGGAACTGACCCCGCAGCCGCGGGACTCCCGGTTTGAGACTACGATGGTAATTTGCTTATTTCTAGACTTAGGCTTAAAAACATGACGTTAGAGGGTGAAAACTCGAAACAGCCCCCGAACGGCCCCGTGGGTGGCTCTAACACCTCCCACGGGACCAACGCAACTCGTAGGAACTGACCTCGCAGTCGCGGGTCTCCTGGTTTGAGAGTACGAGGGTAATTTGCGTATTTCTAAACTTAAGCAAAACATGACGTTAGAGGGTGAAAACTCGAAACAGCCCCCAAACGGCCCCGTGGGTGGCACTAACACCTCCCACGGGACCAACGTAACTCGTAGGAACTGACCCCGCAGCCGCGGGTCTCCCGGTTTGAGAGTACGACGGTAATTTGCTTATTTCTAGACTTTGGCTTAAAAACATGACGTTAGAGGGTGAAAACTCGAAACAGCTCCCGAACGGCCCCGTGGGTGGTACCAACACCTCCCACGGGACCAACGTAACTCGTAGGAACAGACCTCGCAGCCGCGGGTCTCTCAGTTTGAGAGTAATATGGTAATTTGCATATTTAAAGACTTAGGCTTAAAAACATGACGTTAGAGGGTGAAAACTCGAAACAGCCCCCGAACGGCCCCGTGGGTGGCACCAACACCTCCCACGGGACCAACATAACTCGTAGGAACTGACCCCCCAGCCGCGGGAATCCCGGTTTGAGAGTAATACGGTAATTTGTATATTTCAAGACTTAGGCTTAAAAACATGACGTTAAAGGGTGAAAACTCGAAACAGCCCCCGAATGACACCGTGAGTGGCACCAACACCTCCCACGGGACCAACATAACTTGTAGGAACTGACCCCGCAGCCGCGGGTCTCCTGGTTTGAGAGTACGAAGGTAATTTGCGTATTTCTACACTTAAGCAAAACATGACGTTAGAGGGTGAAAACTCGAAACAGCCCCCAAACGGCCCATTGGGTGGCACTAACACCTCCCACGGGACCAACGTAACTCGTAGGAACTGACCCCGCAGCCGCGGGTCTCCCGGTTTGAGAGTACGACGGTAATTTGCTTATTTCTAGACTTCGGCTTAAAAACATGACGTTAGAGGGTGAAAACTCGAAACAGCCCCCGAACGGCCCCGTGGGTGGCACCAACACCTCCCACGGGACCAACGTAACTCATAGGAACAGACCTCGCAGCCGCGGGTCTCCCGATTTGAGAGTAATACGGTAATTTGAATATTTAAAGACTAAGGCTTAAAAACATGACGTTAGAGGGTGAAAACTCGAAACAGCCCCCGAACGGCCCCGTGGGTGGCACCAACACCTCCCACGGGACCAACGTAACTCGTAGGAACTAACCTCGCAGCCGCGGGTCTCCCGGTTTGAGAGTAACACGGTAATTTGCATATTTAAAGACTTAGGCTTAAAAATATGACGTTAGAGGGTGAAAACTCGAAACAGCCCCCGAACGGCCCCGTGGGTGGCATCAACACCTCCCACGGGACCAACGTAACTCGTAGGAACTGACCTCGCAGCCGCGGGACTCCCGGTTTGAGAGTACGACGGAAATTTGCTTATTTCTAGACTTAGGCTTAAAAACATGACGTTAGAGGGTGAAAACTCGAAACAGCCCCCGAACGGCCCCGTGGGTGGCACCAACACCTCCCACGGGACCAACGTAACTCATAGAAACTGACTTCGCAGCCGCGAGTCTCCCGGTTTGAGAATACGACCGTAATTTGCGTATTTCTAAACTTAAGCAAAACATGGCGTTAAAGGGTGAAAACTCGAAACAGCCCCCGAACAGCCCCGTGGGTGGCACCAACACCTCCCACGGGACCAACATAACTCGTAGGAACTGACCCCCCAGCCGCGGGAATCCCGGTTTGAGAGTAATACGGTAATTTGTATATTTCAAGACTTAGGCTTAAAAACATGACGTTAAAGGGTGAAAACTTGAACCAGCTCCCGAACGGCACCGTGGGTGGCACCAACACCTCCCATGGGACCAACATAACTCGTAGGAACTGACCCCGCAGCCGCGGGTCTCCTGGTTTGAGAGTACGAGGGTAATTTGCGTATTTCTACACTTAAGCAAAACATGACGTTAGAGGGTGAAAACTCGAAATAGCCCCCAAACAGCCCCGTGGGTGGCACTAACACCTCCCACGGGACCAACGTAACTCGTAGGGACTGACCCCGCTGCCGCGGGTCTCCCGGTTTGAGAGTACGACGGTAATTTGCTTATTTCTAGAGTTAGGCTTAAAAACATGACATTAGAGGGTGAAAACTCGAAACAACCCCCGAATGGCCCCGTGGGTGGCACCAACACCTCCCACGGGACCAACGTAACTCGTAGGAACTGACCTCGCAGCCGCGGGTCCCCCGGTTTGAGAGTAATATGGTAATTGGTATATTTCAAGACTTAGGCTTAAAAACATGACGTTAGCGGGTGAAAACTCGAAACAGCCCCCGAACGGCCCCGTGGGTGGCACCAACACCTCCCACGGGACCAACGTAACTCGTAGGAACTGACCTCGCAGCCGCGGGTCTCCCGGTTTGAGAGTAATACGGTAATTTGCATATTTAAAGACTTAGGCTTAAAAACATGACGTTAGAGGGTGAAAACTCGAAACAGCCCGCGAACGGCCCCGTGGGTGGCACCAACACCTCCCACGGGACCAACGTAACTCGTAGGAACTGACCCCGCAGCCGCAGGACTCCCGGTTTGAGAGTACGACGGTAATTTGCTTATTTCTAGACTTAGGCTTAAAAACATGACGTTAGAGGGTGAAAACTTGAAACAGCCCCCGAACGGCCCCGTGTGTGGCACCAACACCTCCCACGGGACCAACTTAACTCGTAGGAACTGACCTCGCAGCCGCGGGTCTCCCAGTTTAAGAATACGACCGTAATTTGCGTATTTCTACACTTAAGCAAAACATGGCGTTAAAGGGTGAAAACTCGAAACAGCTCCCGAAGCGCCCCGTGGGTGGCACCAACACCTCCCACGGGACCAACATAACTCGTAGGAACTGACCCCGCAGCCGCGGGAATCCCGGTTTGAGAGTAATACGGTAATTTGTATATTTCAAGACTTAGGCTTAAAAACATGACGTTAAAGGGTGAAAACTCGAAACAGCCCCCGAACGGCACCGTGGGTGGCACCAACACCCACCACGGGACCAACGTAACTCGTAGGAACAGACCTCGCAGCCGCGGGTCTCCCGATTTGAGAGTAATACGGTAATTTGAATATTTAAAGACTAAGGCTTAAAAACATGACGTTAGAGGGTGAAAACTCGAAACAGCCCCCGAACGGCCCCGTGGGTGGCACCAACACCTCCCACGGGACCAACATAACTCGTAGGAACTGACCCCGCAGCCGCGGGACTCCCGGTTTGAGAGTACGACGGTAATTTGCTTATTTCTAGACTTGGGCTTAAAAAAATGATGTTAGAGGGTGAAAATTCGAAACAGCCCCCGAACGGACTCGTGGGTGGCACCAACACCTCCCACGGGACCAACGTAACTCGTAGGAACTGACCTCGCAGTCGCGGGTCTCCTGGTTTGAGATTACGAGGTTAATTTGCATATTTCTATACTTTAACAAAACATGACGTTAGAGGGTGAAAACTCGAAACAGCCACCAAACGGCCCCGTGGGTGGCACTAATACCTCCCACGGGACCAACGTAACTCGTATGAGCTGACCCCGCAGCCGCGGGTCTCCCGCTTTGAGAGTACGACGGTAATTTGCTTATTTTTAGAGTTAGGCTTAAAAACATGACGTTAGAGGATGAAAACTCAAAACAGCCCCCGAATGGCCCCGTGGGCGGCACCAACACCGCCCACGGGACCAACGTAACTCGTAGGAACTGACCTCGCAGCCGCGGGTCTCCCGGTTTGAGAGTAATATGGAAATTTGCATAGTTAAAGACTTAGGCTTAAAAACATGACGTTAGAGGGTGAAAACTCGAAACAGCCCCCGAACGGCCCCGTGGGTGGCACCAACACCTCCCACGGGACCAACGTAACTCGTAGGAACTGACCCCGTAGCCGCAGGACTCCCGGTTTGAGAGTACGACTGTAATTTGCTTATTTCTAGACTTAGGCTTAAAAACATGACGTTAGAGGGTGAAAACTTGAAACAGCCCTCAAACGGCCCCGTGGGTGGCACCAACACCTCCCACGGGACCAACGTAACTCGTAGGAACTGACCTCGCAGCCGCGGGTCTCCCGGTTTGAGAATACGACCGGAATTTGTGTATTTCTACACTTAAGCAAAACATGGCGTTAAAGGGTGAAAACTCGAAACAGCTCCCGAAGGGCCCCGTGGGTGGCACCAACACCTCCCACGGGACCAACATAACTCGTAGGAACGGACCCCGCAGCCGCGGGAATCCCGGTTTGAGAGTAATACGGTAATTTGTATATTTCAAGACTTAGGCTTAAAAACATGACGTTAAAGGGTGAAAACTCGAAACAGCTGGGTGGCACTAACACCTCCCACGGGACCAACGTAACTCGTAGGGACTGACCCCGCAGCCACGGGTCTCCCGGTTTGAGAGTACGACGGTAATTTGCTTATTTCTAGACTTAGGCTTAAAAATATGACATTAGAGGGTGAAAAATTAAAACAGCCCCCGAACGGCCCCGTGGGTGGCACCTACACCTCCCACGGGACCAATGTAACTCGTAGGAACTGACCTCAGAACCGCGGGTCTCCCGGTTTGAGAGTAATACGGTAATTTGCATATTTAAAGACTTAGGCTTAAAAACATGACGTTAGAGGGTGAAAACTCGAAACAGCCCCGTGGGTGGCACCAACACCTCCCACGGGACCAACGTAACTCGTAGGAACTGACCCCGTAGCCGCGGGACTCCCGGTTTTAGAGTACGACGGTAATTTGCTTATTTCTAGACTTAGGCTTAAAAACATGACGTTAGAGGGTGAAAACTCGAAACAGCCCCCGAAATGCCCCGTGGGTGGCACCAACACCTCCCGCGGGACCAACGTAACTCGTAGAAACTGACCTCGCAGCCGCGGGTCTCCCGGTTTGATAATACGACCGCAATTTGCGTATTTCTACACTTAAGCAAAACATGGCGTTAAAGGGCGAAAACTCGAAACAGCCCCCGAACGGCCCCGTGGGTGGCACCAACACCTCCCACGGGACTAACATAACTCGTAGGAACTGACCCCGCAGCCGCGGGAATCCCGGTTTGAGAGTAATACGCTAATTTGTATATTTCAAGACTTAGGCTTAAAAACATGACGTTAAAGGGTGAAAACTCAAAACAGCCCCCGAACGGCCCCGTGGGTGGCACCAACACCTCCCACGGGACCAACGTAACTCGTAGGAACTGACCCCGCAGCCGCGGGACTCCCAGTTTGAGAGTGAGACGGTAATTTGCTTATTTCTAGACTTAGGCTTAAAAAAATGATGTTAGAGGGTGAAAACTCGAAACAGTCCCCGAACGGCCTCGTGGGTGGCACCAACACCTCCCACGGGACCAACGTAACTCGTAGGAACTGACCTCGAAGCCGCGGGTCTCCCGGTTTGAGAGTACGACGGTAATTTTCTTATTTCTAGACTTAGGCTTAAAAAAATGATGTTAGAGGGTGAAAACTCGAAACAGCCCCCGAACGGCCCCGTGGGTGGCACCAACACCTCCCACGGGACCAACATAACTCGTAGGAACTGACCCCACAGCCGCGGGAATCCCAGTTTGAGAGTAATACGGTAATATGTATATTTCAAGACTTAGGCTTAAAAACATGACGTTAAAGGGTGAAAACTCGAAACAGCCCTCGAACGGCCCCGTGGGTGGCACCAACACCTCCCACGGGACAACATAACTCGTAGGAACTGACCTCGCAGCCGCGGGTCTCCCGGTTTGAGAGTACGAGGGTAATTTGCGTATTTCTACACTTAAGCAAAACATGACGTTAGAGGGTGAAAACTAGAAACAGCCCCCACACGGCCCCGTGGGTGGCACTAACACCTCCCACGGGACCAACGTAACTCGTAGGAACTGACGCCGCAGCCGCGGGTCTCCCGGTTTGAGAGTACGATGGTAATTTGTTTATTTCTAGACTTAGGCTTAAAAACATGACGTTAGAGGGTGAAAACTCGAAACAGCCCCCGAACGGCACCGTGGGTGGCACCAACACCTCCCACGGGACCAACATAAGTCGTAGGAACTGACCCCGTAAGCGCGGGTCTCCCGGTTTGAGAGTACGAGGGTAATTTGCGTATTTCTACACTTAAGCAAAACATGACGTTAGGGGGTGAAAACTCGAAACAGCCCCCAAACGGCCCCGTGGGTGGCACTAACGCCTCCCACGGGACCAACGTAACTCGTAGGAACTGACCCCGCAGCCGCGAGTCTCCCGGTTTGAGAGTACGACGGAAATTTGCTTATTTCTAGACTTAGGCTTAAAAACATGACGTTAGAGGGTGAAAACTCGAAACAGTCCCCGAACGGCCCAGTGGGTGGCACTAACACCTCCCACGGGACCAACGTACTCGTAGGAACTGACCTCGCATCCACGGGTCTCCCGGTTTGAGAGTAATACGGTAATTTTCATATTTAAGGACTTAGGCTTAAAAATATGACGTTAGAGGGTGAAAACTCGAAACAGCCCCCGAACGGCCCCGTGGGTGGCACCAACACCTCCCACGGGACCAACGTAACTCGTAGGAACTGACCTCTCAGCCGCGGGTCTCCCGGTTTGAGAGTAATACGGTAATATGCATATTTAAAGACTTAGGCTTAAAAACATGACGTTAGAGGGTGAAAACTCGAAACAGCCCCCGAACGGCCCCGTGGGTGGCACCAACACCTCCCACGGGACCAACGTAACTCGTTGGAACTGACCCCGCAGCCGCGGGACTCCCGGTTTGAGAGTACGACGGTAATTTGCTTATTTCTAGACTTAGGCTTAAAAAAATGATGTTAGAGGGTGAAAACTCGAAACAGCCCCCGAACGGCCTCGTGGGTGGCACCAACACCTCCCACGGGACCAACGTAACTCGTAGGAACTGACCTCGCAGTCGTGGGTCTCCCGGTTTGAGAATACGAGGGTAATTTGCGTATTTCTACACTTAAGCAAAAGATGACGTTAGAGGGTGAAAACTCGAAACAGCCCTCAAACGGCCCCGTGGGTGGCACTAACACCTCCCACGGGACCAGCGTAACTCGTAGGAACTGACCCCGCAGCCGCGAGTCTCCCGGTTTGAGAGTACGACGGAAATTTGCTTATTTCTAGACTTAGGCTTAAAAACATGACGTTAGAGGGTGAAAACTCGAAACAGTCCCCGAACGGCCCAGTGGGTGGCACCAACACCTCCCACGGGACCAACATAAGTCATAGGAACTGACCCCGCAACCGCGGGTCTCCCGGTTTGAGAGTACGAGGGTAATTTGCGTATTTCTACACTTAAGCAAAACATGACGTTAGAGGGTGAAAACTCGAAACAACCCCCAAATGGCCCCGTGGGTGGCACTAACACCTCCCACGGGACCAGCGTAACTCGTAGGAACTGACCCCGCAGCCGCGGGTCTCCCGGTTTGAGAGTACGATAGTAATTTGTTTATTTCTTGACTTAGGCTTAAAAACATGACGTTAGAGGGTGAAAACTCGAAACAGCCCCCGAACGGCACCGTGGGTGGCACCAACACCTCCCACGAGACCAACATAAGTCGTAGGAACTGACCCCGCAACCGCGGGTCTCCCGATTTGAGAGTACGATTATAATTTGCGTATTTCTACACTTAAGCAAAACATGACGTTAGGGGGTGAAAACTCGAAACAGCCCCCAAACGGCCCCATAGGGGGCACTAACGCCTCCCACGAGACCAACGTAACTCGTAGGAACTGACCCCGCAGCCGCGAGTCTCCCGGTTTGAGAGTACGACGGTAATTTGCTTATTTCTAGACTTTGGCTTAAAAATATGACATTAGAGGGTGAAAACTCGAAACAGCCCTCGAACGGCCCCGTGGGTGGCACCAACACCTCCCACGGGACCAACGTAACTCGTAGGAACAGACCTCGCAGCCGCGGGTCTCCCGGTTTGAGAGTAATAAGGTAATTTGCATATTTAAAGACTTAGGCTTAAAAACATGACGTTAGAGGGTGAAAACTCGAAACAGCCCCCGAACGTCCCCGTGGGTGGCACCAACACCTCTCACCGGACCAACATAACTCGTAGGAACTGACCCCGCAGCCGCGGGACTCCCGGTTTGAGAGTACGACGGTAATTTGCTTATTTGTAGACTTAGGCTTAAAAAAATGATGTTAGAGGGTGAAAACTCGAAACAGCCCCCGAACGGCCTGGTGGGTGGCACCAACACCTCCCACGGGACCAACGTAACTCGTAGGAACTGACCTCGAAGCCGCGGGTCTCCCGGTATGACAGTACGACTGTAATTTGCTTATTTCTAGACTTAGGCTTAAAAAAATGATGTTAGAGGGTGAAAACTCGAAACAGCCCGTGGGTGGCACCAACACCTCCCACGGGACCAACATAACTCGTAGGAACTGACCCCGCAGCAGCGGGACTCCTGGTTTGAGAGTACGATGGTAATTTGCTTATTTCTAGACTTAGGCTTAAAAAAATGATGTTAGAGGGTGAAAACTCGAAACAGCCCCCGAACAGCCTCGTGGGTGGCACCAACACCTCCCACGGGACCAACGTAACTCATAGGAACTGACCTCGCAGCCGCGGGTCTCCCGGTTTGAGAATACGACCATAATTTGCTTATATCTACACTTAAGCAAAACATGACGTCAAAGGGTGAAAGCTCAAAACAGCCCCCGAACGGCCCCGTGGGAGGCACCAACACCTCCCACGGGACCAACATAACTCGTAGGAACTGACCCCGCAGCCGCGGGAATCCCGGTTTGAGAGTAATACGGTAATATGTATATTTCAAGCCATATGCTTAAAAACATGACGTTAAAGGGTGAAAACTCGAAACAGCCCCCGAACGGCCCCGTGGGTGGCACCAACACCTCCTACAGGAAGACATAACTTGTTGGAACTGACCCCGCAGCCGCGGGTCTCCCGGTTTCAGAGTACGAGGGTAATTTGCGTATTTCTACACTTAAGCAAAACGTGACGTTAGAGGGTGAAAACTCGAAACAGCCCCCAAACGGCCCCGTGGGTGGCACTAACATCTCCCACGAGACCAACGTAACTCGTAGGAACTGACCCCGCAGCCGCGGGTCTCCCGGTTTGAGAGTTCGACGGTAATTTTTTTATTTCTAGACTTAGGCTAAAAAACATGACGTTAGAGCGTGAAAACTCGAAACACAGCCCCCGAACGGCCCCGTGGGTGGCACCAACACCACCCACGGGACCAACGTAACTCGTAGGAACTGATCCCGCAACCGCGGGACTCCCGGTTTGAGAGTACGACGGTAATTTGCTTATTTCTAGACTTAGGCTTAAAACATGACGTTAGAGGGTGAAAACTCGAAACAGCCCCCGAACGGCCCCGTGGGTCGCACCAACACCTCCCACGGGACCAACGCAACTCGTAGGAACTGAACTCGCAGCCGCGGGGCTCCCGATTTGAGAATACGACAGTAATTTGCGTATTTGTACACTTAAGCAAAACATGACGTTAGAGGGTGAAAACTCGAAACAGCCCCCAAACGGCCCCTTGGGTGGCACTAACACCTCCCACGGGACCAACGTAACTCGTATGAACTGACCCCGTAGCCGCGGGTCTCCCGGTTTGAGAGTACGACGGTAATTTACTTATTTCTAGACTTAAGCTTAAAAACATGACGTTAGAGGGTGAAAACTCGAAACAGCCCCCGAACGGCCCCGTGGGTGGCACCAACACCTCCCACGGGACCAACGTAACTCGTAGGAACTGACCGCACAGCCGCGGAACTCCCGGTTTGAGAGTATGACGGTAATTTGCTTATTTCTAGACTTAGGCTTAAAAACATGACGTTAGAGGGTGAAAACTCGAAACAGCGCCCGAACGGCCCCGTGGGTGGCACCAACACCTCCCACGGGACCAACGTAACTCGTAGGAACTGACCCCGCAGCTGCGGGACTCCCGGTTTGAGAGTACGGCGGTAATTTGCTTATTTCTAGACTTAGGCTTAAAAACATGACGTTAGAGGGTGAAAACTCGAAACAGCCCCCGAACGGCCCCGTGGGTGGCACCAACACCTCCCACGGGACCAACATAACTCGTAGGAACTGACCACGCAGCCACGGGTCTCCCGGTATAAGAATACGAATGTAATTTGCTTATTTCTACACTTAAGCAAAACATGGCGTTAAAGGGTGAAAACTCAAAACAGCCCCCGAACGGCCCCGTGGGTGGCACCAAAACGTCCCACGGGACCAACATAACTCATAGGAACTGACCCCGCAGCCGCAGGAATCCCGGTTTGAGAGTAATACGGTAATTTTTATATTTCAAGACTTATGCTTAAAAACATGACGTTAAAGGGTGAAAACTCGAAACAGCCCCCGAACGGCACCGTGGGTGGTACCAACACCTCCCACGGGACCAACATAACTTGTAGGAACTGACCCCGCAGCCGCGGGTCTCCTGGTTTGAGAGTACGAGGGTAATTTGCGTATTTCTACACTTAAGCAAAACATGACGTTAGAGGGTGAAAACTCGAAACAGCCCCCGAACGGCCCCGTGGGTGGCGCCAACACCTCCCACGGGACAACATAACTCGTAGGAACTGACCCCGCAGCCGCGGGTCTCCCGGTTTGAGAGTACGAGGGTAATTTGCGTATTTCTACACTCAAGCAAAACATGACGTTAGAGGGTGAAAACTCGAAACAGCCCCCAAACGGCCCCGTGGGTGGCACTAACATCTCCCACGGGACCAACGTAACTCGTAGGAACTGACCCCGCAGCCGCGGGTCTCCCGGTTTGAGAGTACGACGGTAATTTGTTTATTTCTAGACTTAGGCTAAAAAACATGACGTTAGAGTGTGAAAACTCGAAACACAGCCCCCGAACGGCCCCGTGGGTGGCACCAACACCTCCCACGGGACCAACGTAACTCGTAAGAACTGACCCCGCAGCCGCGGGACTCCCGGTTTGAGACTACGACGGAAATTTGCTTATTTCTAGACTTAGGCTTAAAAACATGACGTTAGAGGGTGAAAACTCGAAACAGCCCCCGAACGGCCCCGTGGGTGGCTCTAACACCTCCCACGGGACCAACGCAACTCGTAGGAACTGACCTCGCAGCCGCGGGTCTCCTGGTTTGAGAGTACGAGGGTAATTTGCGTATTTTCTAAACTTAAGCAAAACATGACGTTAGAGGGTGAAAACTCGAAACAGCCCCCAAACGGCCCCGCGGGTGGCACTAACACCTCCCACGGGACCAACGTAACTCGTAGGAACTGACCCCGCAGCCGCGGGTCTCCCGGTTTGAGAGTACGACGGTAATTTGCTTATTTCTAGACTTTGGCTTAAAAACATGACGTTAGAGGGTGAAAACTCGAAACAGCCCCCGAACGGCCCCGTGGGTGGTAGCAACACCTCCCACGGGACCAACGTAACTCGTAGGAACAGACCTCGCAGCCGCGGGTCTCTCGGTTTGAGAGTAATACGGTAATTTGCATATTTAAAGACTTAGGCTTAAAAACATGACGTTAGAGGGTGAAAACTCGAAACAGCCCCCGAACGGCCCCGTGGGTGGCACCCACACCTCCCACGGGACCAACATAACTCGTAGGAACTGACCCCCCAGCCGCGGGAATCCCGGTTTGAGAGTAATATGGTAATTTGTATATTTCAAGACTTAGGCTTAAAAACATGACGTTAAAGGGTGAAAACTCGAAACAGCCCCCGAACGGCACCGTGGGTGGCACCAACACCTCCCACGGGACCAACATAACTTGTAGGAACTGACCCCGCAGCCGCGGGTCTCCTGGTTTGAGAGTACGAGGGTAATTTGCGTATTTCTACACTTAAGCAAAACATGACGTTAGAGGGTGAAAACTCGAAATAGCCCCCAAACGGCCCCGTGGGTGTCACTAACACTTCCCACGGGACCAACGTAACTCGTAGGAACTGACCCCGTAGCCGCGGGTCTCCCGGTTTGAGAGTACGACGGTAATTTCCTTATTTCTAGACTTCGGCTTAAAAACATGACGTTAGAGGGTGAAAACTCGAAACAGCCCCCGAACGGCCCGTGGGTGGCACCAACACCTCCCACGGGACCAACGTAACTCGTCGGAACAGACCTCGCAGCCGCGGGTCTCTCGGTTTGAGAGTAATACGGTAAATTGAATATTTAAAGACTTAGGCTTAAAAACATGACGTTAGAGGGTGAAAACTCGAAACAGCCCCCGAACGTCCCCGTGGGTGGCACCAACACCTCCCACGGGACCAACGTAACTCGTAGGAACTAACGTCGCAGCCGCGGGTCTCCCGGTTTGAGAGTAACACGGTAATTTGCATATTTAAAGACTTAGGCTTAAAAATATGACGTTAGAGGGTGAAAACTCGAAACAGCCCCCGAACGGCCCCGTGGGTGGCATCAACACCTCCCACGGGACCAACGTAACTCGTAGGAACTGACCTCGCAGCCGCGGAACTCCCGGTTTGAGAGTACGACGGGAAATTGCTTATTTCTAGACTTCGGCTTAAAAACATGACATTAGAGGGTGAAAACTCGAAACAGCCCCCGAACGGCCCCGTGGGTGGCACCAACACCTCCCACGGGACCAACGTAACTCGTAGGAATAGACCTCGCAGCCACGGGTCTCCATGTTTGAGAGTAATACGGTAATTTGAATATTTAAAGACTTAGGCTTAAAAACATGACGTTAGCGGGTGAAAACTCGAAACAGCCCCCGAACGGCCCCGTGGGTGGCACCAACACCTCCCACGGGACCAACGTAACTCGTAGGAACTAACCTCGCAGCCGCGGGTCTCCCGGTTTGAGAGTAACACGGTAATTTGTATATTTAAAGACTTTGGCTTAAAAATATGACGTTAGAGGGAGAAATCTCGAAACAGCTCCCGAACGGCCCCGTGGGTGGCACCAACACCTCCCACGGGACCAACGTAACTCGTAGGAACTGACCCCACAGCCGCGGAACTCCCGGTTTGAGAGTATGACGGTAATTTGCTTATTTCTAGACTTAGGCTTAAAAACATGACGTTAGAGGGTGAAAACTCGAAACAGCCCCCGAACGGCCCCGTGGGTGGCACCAACACCTCCCACGGGACCAACGTAACTCGTAGGAAAAGACCTCGCAGCTGCGGGACTCCCGGTTTGAGAGTACGGCGGTAATTTGCTTATTTCTAGACTTAGGCTTAAAAACATGACGTTAGAGGGTGAAAACTCGAAACAGCCCCCGAACGGCCCCGTGGGTGGCACCAACACCTCCCACGGGACCAACATAACTCGTAGGAACTGACCACGCAGCCGCGGGTCTCCCGGTATGAGAATACGACCATAATTTGCGTATTTCTACATTTAAGCAAAACATGGCGTTAAAGGGTGAAAACTCGAAACAGCCCCCGAACGGCCCCGTGGGTGGCACCAACACCTCCCACGGGACCAACATAACTCGTAGGAACTGACCCCGCAGCCGCAGGAATCCCGGTTTGAGAGTAATACGGTAATTTTTATATTTCAAGACTTACGCTTAAAAACATGACGTTAAAGGGTGAAAACTCGAAACAGCCCCCGAACGGCACCGTGGGTGGCACCAATACCTCCCACGGGACCAACATAACTCGTAGGAACTGACCCCGCAGCCGCGGGTCTCTTGGTTTGAGAGTACGAGGGTAATTTGCGTATTTCTACACTTAAGCAAAACATGACGTTAGACGGTGAAAACTCGAAACAGCCACCAAACGGCCCCGTGGGTGGCACTAACACCTCCCACGGGACCAACGTAACTCGTAGGAACTGACCCCGCAGCCGCGGGTCTCCCGGTTTGAGAGTACGATGGTAATTTGTTTATTTCTAGACTTAGGCTTAAAAACATGACGTTAGAGGGTGAAAACTCAAAACAGCCCCCGAACGGCACCGTGGGTGGCACCAACACCTCCCATGGGACCAACATAAGTCGTAGGAACTGACCCCGCAACCGCGGGTCTCCCGGTTTGAGAGTACGAGGGTAATTTGCGTATTTCTACACTTAAGCAAAACATGACGTTAGGGGGTGAAAACTCGAAACTGCCCAAAAAACGGCCCCGTGGGTGGCACAAACGCTTCCCACGGGACCAACGTAACTCGTCGGAACTGACCCCGCAGCCAAGAGTCTCCCGATTTGAGAGTACGACGGAAATTTGTTTATTTCTAGACTTAGGCTTAAAAACATGACGTTAGAGGGAGAAAACTCGAAACAGCCCCCGAACGGCCCAGTGGGTGGCACTAACACCTCCCACGGGACCAACGTACTCGTAGGAACTGACCTCGCATCCGCGGGTCTCCCGGTTTGAGAGTAATACGGTAATTTTCATATTTAACGACTTAGGCTTAAAAACATGACGTTAGAGGGTGAAAACTCGAAACAGCCCTCGAACGGCCCCGTGGGTGGCACCAACACTTCCCACGGGACCAACGTAACTCGTTGGAACTGACCTCGCAGCCGCGGGTCTCCCGGTTTGAGAGTAATACGGTAATTTGCATATTTAAAGACTTAGGCTTAAAAACATGACGTTAGAGGGTGAAAACTCGAAACAGCCCCCGAACGGCCCCGTGGGTGGCACCAACACCTCCCACGGGACCAACGTAACTCGTAGGAACTGACCCCGCAGCCGCGGTACTCCCGGTTTGCGAGTACGACGGTAATTTACTTATTTCTAGACTTAGGCTTAAAAAAATGATGTTAGAGGGTGAAAACTCGAAGCTGCCCCCGAACGGCCTCGTGGGTGGCACCAACACCTCCCACGGGACCAACGTAACTCGTAAGAACTGACCTCGCAGCCGCGGGTCTCCCGGTTTGAGAATACGACCGTAATTTGCTTATTTCTACACTTAAGCAAAACATGGCGTTAAAGGGTGAAAACTCAAAACAGCCCCCAAACGGCCCCGTGGGTGGCACTAACACCTCCCACGGGACCAACGTAACTCGTAGGAACTGACCCCGTAGCCGCGGGTCTCCCGGTATGAGAGTACGATGGTAATTTGTTTATTTCTAGACTTAGGCTTAAAAACATGACGTTAGAGGGTGAAAACTCGAAACAACCACCGAACGGCCCCGTGGGTGGCACTAACACCTCCCACGGGACCAACGTACTCGTAGAAACTGATCTCGCAGCCACGGGTCTCCCGATTTGAGAGTAATACGGTAATTTGCATATTTAACGACTTAGGCTTAAAAACATGACGTTAGAGGGTGAAAACACGAAACAGCCCCCGAACGGCCCCGTGGGTGGCACCAACACCTCCCACGGGACCAACGTAACTCGTAGGAACTGATCTCGCAGCCGCGGGTCTCCCGATTTGAGAGTAATACGGTAATTTGCATATTTAAAGACTTAGGCTTAAAAACATGACGTTAGAGGGTGAAAACTCGAAACAGCCCCCGAACGGCCCCGTGGGTGGCACCAACACCTCCCACGGGACCAACGTAACTCGTAGGAACTGACCCCGCAGCCGCGGGACTCCCGGTTTGAGGGTACGACGGTAATTTGCTTATTTCTAGACTTAGGCTTAAAAAAATGATGTTTGAGGGTGAAAACTCGAAACAGCCCCCGAACGGCCTCGTGGGTGGCACCAACACCTCCCACGGGACCAACGTAACTCGTAGGAACTGACCCCGCAGCCGCGGGAATCCCGGTTTGAGAGTAATTGGGTAATATGTATATTTCAAGACTTATGCTTAAAAACATGACGTTAAAGGGTGAAAACTCGAAACGGCCCCCGAACGGCACCGCAGGTGGTACCAACACCTCCCACGGGACCAACATAACTTGTAGGAACTGACCCCGCAGCCGCGGGTCTCCTGATTTGAGAGTACGAGGGTAATTTTCGTATTTCTACACTTAAGCAAAACATGACGTTAGAGGGTGAAAACTCTAAACAGCCCCCGAACGGCCCCGTGGGTGGCACCAACACCTCCCACGGGACCAACATAACTCGTAGGAACTGACCCCGCAGCCGCGGGAATCCCGGTTTGAGAGTAATTGGGTAATATGTATATTTCAAGACTTATGCTTAAAAACATGACGTTAAAGGGTGAAAACTCGAAACGGCCCCCGAACGGCACCGCAGGTGGTACCAACACCTCCCACGGGACCAACATAACTTGTAGGAACTGACCCCGCAGCCGCGGGTCTCCTGATTTGAGAGTACGAGGGTAATTTTCGTATTTCTACACTTAAGCAAAACATGACGTTAGAGGGTGAAAACTCTAAACAGCCCCCGAACGGCCCCGTGGGTGGCACCAACACCTCCCACGGGACAACATAACTCATAGGAACTGACCCCGCAGCCGCGGGTCTCCCGGTTTGAGAGTACGAGGGTAATTTGCGTATTTCTACACTAAACCAAAACATAACGTTAGAGGGTGAAAACTCGAAACAGCCCCCAAACGGCCCCGTGGGTGGCACTAACATCTCCCACGGGACCAACGTAACTCGTAGGAACTGACCCCGCAGTCGCGGGTCTCCCGGTTTGAAAGTACGACGGTAATTTGTTTATTTCTAGACTTAGGCTAAAAAACATGACGTTAGAGTGTGAAAACTTGAAACACAGGCCCCGAACGGCCCCGTGGGTGGCACCAACACCTCCCACGGGACCAACGTAACTCGTAGGAACTGACCCCGCAGCCGCGGGACTCCCGGTTTGAGACTACGACGGTAATTTGCTTATTTCTAGACTTAGGCTTAAAAACATGACGTTAGAGGGTGAAAACTCGAAATAGCCCCCGAACGGCCCCGTGGGTGGCTCTAACACCTCCCACGGGACCAACGCAACTCGTAGGAACTGACCTCGCAGCCGCGGGTCTCCTGGTTTGAGAGTACGAGGGTAATTTGCGTATTTCTAAACTTAAGCAAAACATGACGTTAGAGGGTGAAAACTCGAAACAGCCCCCGAACGGCCCCGTGGGTGGCACTAACACCTCCCACGGGACCAACGTAACTCGTAGGAACTGACCCCGCAGCCGCGGGTCTCCCGGTTTGAGAGTACGACGGTAATTTGCTTATTTCTAGACTTTGGCTTAAAAACATGACGTTAGAGGGTGAAAACTCGAAACAGCCCCCGAACGGCCCCGTGGGTGGTACCAACACCTCCCACGGGACCAACGTAACTCGTAGGAACAGACCTCGCAGCCGCGGGTCTCTCGGTTTGAGAGTAATACGGTAATTTGCATATTTAAAGACTTGGGCTTAAAAACATGACGTTAGAGGATGAAAACTCGAAACAGCCCCCGAACGGCCCCGTGGGTGGCACCAACACCTCCCACGGGACCAACATAACTCGTAGGAACTGACCCCCCAGCCGCGGGAATCCCGGTTTGAGAGTAATACGGTAATTTGTATATTTCAAGACTTAGGCTTAAAAACATGACGTTAAAGGGTGAAAACTCGAAACAGCCCCCGAACGGCACCGTGGGTGGCACCAACACCTCCCACGGGACCAACATAACTTGTAGGAACTGACCCCACAGCCGCGGGTCTCCTGGTTTGAGAGTACGAGGGTAATTTGCGTATTTCTACACTTAAGCAAAACATGACGTTAGAGGGTGAAAACTCGAAACAGCCCCCAAACGGCCCCGTGGGTGGCACTAACACCTCCCACGGGACCAACGTAACTCGTAGGAACTGACCCCGCAGCCGCGGGTCTCCCGGATTGAGAGTACGACGGTAATTTGCTTATTTCTAGACTTCGGCTTAAAAACATGACGTTAGAGGGTGAAAACTCGAAACAGCCCCGAACGGCCCCGTGGGTGGCACCAACACCTCCCACGGGACCAACGTAACTCGTAGGAACAGACCTCGCAGCCGCGGGTCTCCCGGTTTGAGAGTAACACGGTAATTTGCATATTTAAAGACTTAGGCTTAAAAATATGACGTTCGAGGGTGAAAACTCGAAACAGCCCCCGAACGGCCCCGTGGGTGGCATCAACACCTCCCACGGGACCAACGTAACTCGTAGGAACTGACCCCACAGCCGCGGGAATCCCAGTTTGAGAGTAATACGGTAATATGTATATTTCAAGACTTAGGCTTAAAAACATGACGTTAGAGGGTGAAAACTCGAAACAGCCCCCGAACGGCCCCGTGGGTGGCACCAACACCTCCCACGGGACCAACGTAACTCATAGAAACTGACTTTGCAGCCGTGGGTCTCCCGGTTTGAGAATACGACCGTAATTTGCGTATTTCTACACTTAAGCAAAATATGGCGTTAAAGGGTGAAAACTCGAAACAGCCCCCGAACGGCCCCGTGGGTGGCACCAACACCTCCCACGGGACCAACATAACTCGTAGGAACTGACCCCCCAGCCGCGGGAATCCCGGTTTGAGAGTAATACGGTAATTTGTATATTTCAAGACTTAGGCTTAAAAACATGACGTTAAAGGGTGAAAACTCGAAACAGCCCCCGAACGGCACCGTGGGTGGCACCAACACCTCCCATGGGACCAACATAACTCGTAGGAACTGATCCCGCAGCCGCGGGTCTCCTGGTTTTAGAGTACGAGGCTAATTTGCGTATTTCTACACTTAAGCAAAACATGAAAGAGGGTGAAAACTCGAAACAGCCCCCAAACGGCCCCGTGGGTGGCACTAACACCTCCCACGGGACCAACGTAACTCGTAGGGACTGACCCCGCTACCGCGGGTCTCCCGGTTTGAGAGTACGACGGTAATTTTCTTATTTCTAGAGTTAGGCTTAAAACATGACGTTAGAGGGTGAAAACTCGAAACAGCCCCCGAATGGCCCCGTAGGTGGCACCAACACCTCCCACGGGACCAACGTAACTCGTAGGAACTGACCTCGCAGCCGCGGGTCCCCCGGTTTGAGAGTAATATGGTAATTTGTTTATTTCAAGACTTAGGCTTAAAAACATGACGTTAGAGGGTGAAAACTCGAAACAGCTCCCGAACGGCCCCGTGGGTGGCACCAACACCTCCCACGGGACCAACGTAACTCGTAGGAACTGACCTCGCAGCCGCGGGTCTCCCGGTTTGAGAGTAATACGGTAATTTGCATATTTAAAGACTTAGGCTTAAAAACATGACGTTAGAGGGTGAAAACTCGAAACAGCCCCCGAACGGCCCCGTGGGTGGCACCAACACCTCCCACGGGACCAACCCAACTCGTAGGAACTGACCCCGCAGCCGCAGGACTCCCGGTTCGAGAGTACGACGGTAATTTGCTTATTTCTAGACTTAGGCTTAAAAACATGACGTTAGAGGGTGAAAACTTGAAACAACCCCCGAACGGCCCCGTGTGTGGCACCAACACCTCCCACGGGACCAACGCAACTCGTAGGAACTGACCTCGCAGCCGCGGGTCTCCCGGTTTAAGAATACGACCGTAATTTGCGTATTTCTACACTTAAGCAAAACATGGCGTTAAAGGGTGAAAACTCGAAACAGCTCCCGAAGGGCCCCGTGGGTGGCACCAACACCTCCCACGGGACCAACATAACTCGTAGGAACTGACCCCGCAGCCGCGGGAATCCCGGTTTGAGAGTAATACGGTAATTTGTATATTTCAAGACTTAGGCTTAAAAACATGACGTTAAAGGGTGAAAACTCGAAACAGCCCCCGAACGGCACCGTGGGTGGCACCAACACCCACCACGGGACCAACATAACTCGTAGGAACTGACCCCGCAGCCGCGGGACTCCCGGTTTGAGAGTACGACGGTAATTTGCTTATTTCTAGACTTGGGCTTAAAAAAATGATGTTAGAGGGTGAAAATTCGAAACAGCCCCCGAACGGACTCGTGGGTGGCACCAACACCTCCCACGGGACCAACGTAACTCGTAGGAACTGACCTCGCAGCCGCGGGTCTCCTGGTTTGAGAGTACGAGGGTAATTTGCATATTTCTATACTTAAGCAAAACATGACGTTAGAGGGTGAAAACTCGAAACAGCCACCAAACGGCCCCGTGGGTGGCACTAACACCTCCCACGGGACCAACGTAACTCGTAGGGACTGACCCCGCAGCCGCGGGTCTCCCGGTTTGAGAGTAAGACGGTAATTTGCTTATTTTTAGAGTTAGGCTTAAAAACATGACGTTAGAGGGTGAAAACTCGAAACAGCCCCCGAATGGCCCCGTGGGTGGCACCAACATCGCCGACGGGACCAACGTAACTCATAGGAACTGACCTCGCAGCCGCGGGTCTCCCGGTTTGAGAGTAATATGGAAATTTGCATATTTAAAGACTTAGGCTTAAAAACATGACGTTAGAGGGTGAAAACTCGAAACAGCCCCCGAACGGCCCCGTGGGTGGCACCAACACCTCCCACGGGACCAACGTAACTCGTAGGAACTGACCTCGCAGCCGCGGGTCTCCCGGTTTGAGAGTTATACGGTAATTTGCATAGTTAAAGACTTAGGCTTAAAAACATGACGTTAGAGGGTGAAAACTCGAAACAGCCCCCGAACGGCCCCGTGGGTGGCACCAACACCTCCCACGGGACCAACGTAACTCGTAGGAACTGACCCCGCAGCCGCAGGACTCCCGGTTTGAGAGTACGACGGTAATTTGCTTATTTCTAGACTTAGGCTTAAAAACATGACGTTAGAGGGTGAAAACTCGAAACAGCCCCCGAACGGCCCCGTGGGTGGCACCAACACCTCCCACGGGACCAACGTAACTCATAGGAACTGACCCCGCAGCCGCGAGTCTCCCGGTTTGAGAGTACGACGAAAATTTGCTTATTTCTAGACTTAGGCTTAAAAACATGACGTTAGAGGGTGAAAACTCGAAACAGCCCCCGAACGGCCCAGTGGGTGGCACTAACACCTCCCACGGGACCAACGTACTCGTAGGAACTGACCTCGCATCCGCGGGTCTCCCGGTTTGAGAGTAATACAGTAATTTGCATATTTAACGACATAGGCTTAAAAACATGACGTTAGAGGGTGAAAACTCGAAACAGCCCCCGAACGGCCCCGTGGGTGGCCCCAACACCTCCCACGGGACCAACGTAACTCGTAGGAACTGACCTCGCAGCAGCGGGTCTCCCGGTTTGAGAGTACGAGGGTAATTTGCGTATTTCTACACTTAAGCAAAACATGACGTTAGAGGGTGAAAACTCAAAACAGCCCCCGAACGGTCCCGTGGGTGGCACCAAAACCTCCCACGACACCAACATAACTCGTAGAAACTGACCCCGCAGCCGCGGGAATCCCGGTTTGAGAGTAATACGGTAATATGTATATTTTAAGACTTATGCTTAAAAACATGACGTTAAAGGGTGAAAACTCGAAACAGCCCCCGAACGGCACCGTGGGTGGCACCAACACCTCCCACGGGACCAACATAACTTGTAGGAACTGACCCCGCAGCCGCGGGTCTCCCGGTTTGAGAGTACGAGGGTAATTTGCGTATTTCTACACTTAAGCAAAACATGACGTTAGGGGGTGAAAACTCGAAACAGCCCCCAAACGGCCCCGTGGGTGGCACTAACGCCTCCCGCGGGACCAACGTAACTCATAGGAACTGACCCCGCAGCCGCGAGTCTCCCGGTTTGAGAGTACGACGGAAATTTGCTTATTTCTAGACTTAGGCTTAAAAACATGACGTTAGAGGGTGAAAACTCGAAACAGCCCCCGAACGGCCCAGTGGGTGTCACTAACACCTCCCACGGGACCAACGTACTCGTAGGAACTGACCTCGCATCCGCGGGTCTCCCGGTTTGAGAGTAATACGGTAATTTGCATATTTAACGACATAGGCTTAAAAACATGACGTTAGAGGGTGAAAACTCGAAACAGCCCCCGAACGGCCCCGTGGGTGGCCCCAACACCTCCCACGGGACCAACGTAACTCGTAGGAACTGACCTCGCAGCCGCGGGTCTCCCGGTTTGAGAGTAATACGGTAATTTGCATATTTGAAGACTTAGGCTTAAAAACATGACGTTAGAGGGTGAAAACTCGAAACAGCCCCCGAACGGCCCCGGGGGTGGCACCAACACCTCCCACGGGACCAACGTAACTCGTAGGAACTGACCCCGCAGCCGCGGGACTCCCGGTTTGAGAGTACGACGGTAATTTGCTTATTTCTAGACTTAGGCTTAAAAAAATGATGTTAGAGGGTGAAAACTCGAAACAGCCCCCGAACGGCCTCGTGGGTGGCACCAACACCTCCCACGGGACCAACGTAACTCGTAGGAACTGACCTCGCATCCGCGGGTCTCCCGGTTTGAGAATACGACCGTAATTTGCTTATTTCTACACTTAAGCAAAACATGGCGTTAAAGGGTGAAAACTTAAAACAGCCCCCGAACGGCCCCGTGGGTGGCACCAAAACCTCCCACGGGACCAACATAACTCGTAGGAACTGACCTCGCAGCCGCGGGAATCCCGGTTTGAGAGTAATACGGTAATATGTATATTTCAAGACTTATGCTTAAAAACATGACGTTAAAGGGTGAAAACTCGAAACAGCCCCCGAACGGCACCGTGGGTGGCACCAACACCTCCCACGGGACCAACATAACTTGTAGGAACTGACCCCGCAGCCACGGGTCTCCTGGTTTGAGAGTACGAGGGTAATTTGCGTATTTCTACACTTAAGCAAAACATGACGTTGGAGGGTGAAAACTCGAAACAGCCCCCGAACGGCCCCGTGGGTGGCACCAACACCTCCCACGGGACAACATAACTCGTAGGAACTGACCCCGCAGCCGCGGGTCTCCCGGTTTGAGAGTACGAGGGTAATTTGCGTATTTCTACACTTAAGCAAAACATGACGTTAGAGGGTGAAAACTCGAAACAGCCCCCAAACGGCCCCGTGGGTGGCACTAACATCTCCCACGGGACCAACGTAGCTCGTAGGAACTGAAAACGCAGCCGCGGGTCTCCCGGTTTGAGAGTACGACGGTAATTTGTTTATTTCTAGACTTAGGCTAAAAAACATGACGTTAGAGTGTGAAAACTCGAAACACAGCCCCCGAACGGCCCCGTGGGTGGCACCAACACCTCCCACGGGACCAACGTAACTCGTAGGAACTGACCCCGCAGCCGCGGGACTCCCGGTTTGAGAGTACGACGGTAATTTTCTTATTTCTAGACTTAGGCTTAAAAACATGACGTTAGAGGGTGAAAACTCGAAACAGCCCCCGAACGGCCCCGTGGGTGGCTCTAACACCTCCCACGGGACCAACGCAACTCGTAGGAACTGACCTCGCAGCCGCGGGTCTCCTGGTTTGAGAGTACGAGGGTAATTTACGTATTTCCACACTTAAGCAAAACATGACGTTAGAGGGTGAAAACTCGAAACAGCCCCCAAACGGCCCCGTGGGTGGCACTAACCCCTCCCACGGGACCAACGTAACTCGTAGGAACTGACCCCGCAGCCGCGGGTCTCCCGGTTTGAGAGTAAGACGTTAATTTTCTTATTTCTAGACTTTTGCTTAAAAACATGACGTTAGAGGGTGAAAACTCGAAACAGCCCCCGAACGGCCCCGTGGGTGGCACCAACACCTCCCACGGGACCAACGTAACTCGTAGGAACAGACCTCGCAGCCGCGGGTCTCCCGGTTTGAGAGTAATACGGTAATTTGCATATTTAAAGACTTAGGCTTAAAAACATGACGTTAGAGGGTGAAAACTCGAAACAGCCCCCGAACGTCCCCGTGGGTGGCACCAACACCTCTCACGGGGCCAACATAACTCGTAGGAACTGACCCCCCAGCCGCGGGAATCTCGGTTTGAGAGTAATACGGTAATATGTATATTTCAAGACTTAGGCTTAAAAACATGACGTTAAAGGGTGAAAACTCGAAACAGCCCCCGAACGGCCCCGTGGGTGGCACCAACACCTCCCACGGGACAACATAACTCGTAGGAACTGACCCCGCAGCCGCGGGTCTCCCGGTTTGAGAGTACGAGGGTAATTTGCGTATTTCTACACTTAAGCAAAACATGACGTTAGACGGTGAAAACTCGAAACAGCCCCCAAACGGCCCCGTGGGTGGCACTAACACCTCCCACGGGACCAACGTAACTCGTAGGAACTGACCCCGCAGCCGCGGGTCTCCCGTTTTGAGAGTACGATGGTAATTTGTTTATTTCTAGTCTTAGGCTTAAAAACATGACGTTAGAGGGTGAAAACTCGAAACAGCCCCCGAACGGCCCCGTGCGTGGCACCAACACCTCCCACGGGACCAACATAACTCGTAGGAACAGACCTCGCAGCCGCGGGTCTCCCGGTTTGAGAGTAATACGGTAATTTGCATATTTAAAGACTTAGGCTTAAAAACATGACGTTAGAGGGTGAAAACTCGAAACAACCCCCGAACGGCCCCGTGGGTGGCACCAACACCTCCCACGGGACCAACGTAACTCGTAGGAACTAACCTCGCAGCCGCGGGTCTCCCGGTTTGAGAGTAACACGGTAATTTGCATATTTAAAGACTTAGGATTAAAAATATGACGTTAGAGGGTGAAAACTCGAAACAGCCCCCGAACGGCCCCGTGGGTGGCATCAACACCTCCCACGGGACCAACATAACTCGTAGGAACTGACCCCGCAGTCGCGGGACTCCCGGTTTGAGAGTACGAGGGTAATTTGCTTATTTCTAGACTTAGGCTTAAAAACATGACGTTAGAGGGTGAAAACTCGAAACAGCCCCCGAACGGCCCCGTGGGTGGCACCAACACCTCCCACGGGACCAACGTAACTCATAGAAAGTGACCTCGCTGCCGCGGGTCTCCCGGTTTGAGAATACGACCGTAATTTGCTTATTTCTACACTTAAGCAAAACATGGCGTTAAAGGGTGAAAACTCGAAACAGCCCCCGAACGGCCCCGTGGGTGGCACCAACACCTCCCACGGGACCAACATAACTCGTAGGAACTGACCCCGCAGCCGCGGGAATCCCAGTTTGAGAGTAATACGGTAATTTCTATATTTCAAGACTTAGGCTTAAAAACATGACGTTAAAGGGTGAAAACTCGAAACAGCCCCCGAACGGCACCGTGGGTGGCACCAACACCTCCCACGGGACCAACATAACTCGTAGGAACTGACCCCGCAGCCGCGGGTTTCCCGGTTTGAGTGTACGAGGGTAATTTGCGTATTTCTACACTTAGGCAAAACATGACGTTAGAGGGTGAAAACTCGAAACAGCCCCCAAACGGCCCCGTGGGTGGCACTAACACATCCCACGGGACCAACGTAACTCGTAGGAACTGACCCCGCAGCCGCGGGTCTCATGATTTGAGTGTACGACAGTAATTTGCTTATTTCTAGACTTAGGCTTAAAAACATGACGTTAGAGGGTGAAAACTCGAAACAGCCCCCGAAAGGCCCCGTGGGTGGCACCAACACCTCCTACGGGACCAACGTAACTAGTAGAAACTGACCTCGCAGCCGCGGGTCTCCCGGTTTGATAATACGACCATAATTTGCGTATTTCTACACTTAAGCAAAATATGGCGTTAAAGGGTGAAAACTCGAAACAGCCCCCGAACGGCCCCGTGGGTGGCACCAACACCTCCCACGGGACCAACATAACTCGTAGGAACTGACCCCGCAGCCGCGGGAATTCCGGTTTGAGAGTAATAAGGTAATTTGTATATTTCAAGACTTAGGCTTAAAAACATGACGTTAAAGGGTGAAAACTCGAAACAGCCCCCAAACGGCCCCGTGGGTGGCACTAACACATCCCACGGGACCAACATAACTCGTAGGAACTGACCTCGCAGCCGCGGGTCTCCCGGTTTGAGAATACGACCGTAATTTGCTTATTTCTACACTTAAGCAAAACATGGCGTTAAAGGGTGAAAGCTCAAAACAGCCCCCGAACGGCCCCGTGGGTGGCACCAACACCTCCCACGGGACCAACATAACTCGTAGGAACTGACATGAAAGATCTGCTCCTGACAGAACGAGTCATTAGCCTGTGCCCGTACTACCTTCGTGACAATCTGCGGTGTAACGGTCATTACAGACATGAAAGATCGGGCCACTGCATCCTGGTGTCCCAATTCCTTCCACTTTGCCTTCCACACCTCTACCACCTCATTTGCTGGCCTACGGCTCAACGCGTCTGCTACCACGTTAGCCTTGCCTGGGTGATACTGGATATCGAACTGGTAGTCCTTCACAAACTCAAGCCACCTACGCTGCCGCATATTCAACTCCTTCTGCGTGAACAGGTACTGTAGGGACTTATGGTCCGTGAACAGTTGGAACTTCTCCCCCAAAAGATAGTGCCTCCAAATCCGTAGGGCAAATACCACAGCTGCCAACTCCAAATCATGCGTGGGGTAATTCTTCTCATGAGTCTTAAGCTTACGGGAAGCATAAGCTATGGCCTGTCTCTCCTGCTGCAATACACCTCCAAGTCCTTGCAAAGACGCGTCGGTGTAAACCAAATACTCAACTCCCGATCTCGGCAATGCTAACACAGATGCTGAGGTCAATTTGTCCTTTAACTCATCAAATGCCAACTGACAGGCATCACTCCAGATGAATGGCACACCCTTTCGAGTCAGATGTGTCAAAGGACCCGCTATCTTCGAAAATCCCCGAATGAACCTCCTGTAGTATCCTGCTAGGCCCAAGAAACTACGAATTTCAGTCGGTGTCGTGGGCTGTCCCCACTCCCTCACCGCGGATATTTTCCCCGGATCAACAGATATTCCCCGGTCGGAAATGATATGTCCCAAAAATTGGACCTCCTTCAACCAAAACCCGCATTTCTCATATTTTGCATATAACTCGTTCTGACGAAGTGTCTGCAAAACCTGCCTCAAATGCTCGACGTGCTCCTCCTCTGTCTGGGAGTAAACCAGTGTATCATCAATAAAGACAATGACAAACTGATCTAGGAAATCCCTGAACACTCTATTCATGAAGTCCATAAACACAGCTGGAGCGTTGGTCAAACCAAAAGGCATAACCCGAAACTCGTAAGAACCATATCTCGACAAGAACGTAGTCTTCGAGACATCCTCCTCCCTGATACGCAACTGATGGTATCCTGATCTCAAATCAATCTTCGAGAAGAAAGAAGCTCCTCTCAACTGGTCGAATAAGTCATCGATTCGAGGCAACGGATACTTATTCCGTATCGTGACCTTATTCAACTCTCGATAGTCCACACACAATCTCAGTGAACCGTCCCTCTTCTTCACAAGCAAAACTGGAGCGCCCCAAGGTGAGGTAATCCTGCGAATAAAGCCCTGACCTAACAGCTGCTATATCAGATCTCGTAGCTCTCGCATCTCTGCCGGAGCCATACGGTACGGTGCGCGTGCTATAGGCCTCGTATCTGGCAATAGGTCTATAACAAAGTCTATCTCTCGACTGGGGGGTAGGCCTGGTATCTCCTGAAACACATCTGAATACTCCCTGACTACTGGGATAGAATCTAAAGGAATCACTACCTCCTTAGAGGTATCCTCCTCAATGTAATACAGATGAGCGGTCGATCCTCCCTCTGGGCGAGGCATCGCCACTACAAACATCTCTTGCCCCGGAATGGCAAAAACAATGCTCCCGCTGAAGCAATCAATCATGGCCCTATAAGCTACGAGCCAATCCATACCGATAATCACATCGTGAACATGCATATCTAATACCAACATGTCTGCAGGTAATACCAAACCACCAATCTCTACCCCCACTCTCCGGCATATAAAGAAAATAAGTGACCCACTCCCCAATGGTGAGTCGACACACGTCACTGTGCTCTCTGCCGTAGCTAACAATCCTAAAGCTTTCGTGAAGTGTGTAGCTATAAAACAGTGTGTAGCCCCCGTATCAAATAATACCCGACCCATAGTGCCATGGATAGGAAACGTACCCTCAATCGCGGGCAGTGCCTGTGGAACTGCAGCCTGGTGGACGTTATAGACACGTCCATACTGTAGCTGCCCCTGCTAAGATGGGACTGCTGGAATGGGTGGCAATGCTGCCATCTGTGGCGGTGCGGGAAGAGCGGCGGGAAACATAGGCCTCTGTGGCTCCTGGCGAGCACCCCGCTGCTGCTGTTGTGGGGCCCTGCCCCTATCAGGACAATCCTGTCATTTATGGCCAGTCTTGCCACAAACAAAACACTTCCCTGGGAAGTTCCTTCCTCTCTGCCCCTGCGGTCCCCGGCCCTGGTGGCCGTTACCGTTCCTCCCTTGGCCCTGCTGGCCCTGGTGAAACTGCTGCCCATTCTGCCCCTGTTGGCCCTGATGGCCGTTTGGACCCTGATGGCCCTGACGAAAACCTCCCTGTCCCTGTCTGTAGTTCCCTGATCGGAACCTCTTCTGATCCCCCTGCTGCGAACCCTGCTCACCCTGTCTCTGCCCCTGGACAGATTGTGCCCCACCGGCACCATGTCCTCCTGTCCTGCCCTGATGGCTAGACTCTCCCGACCTCTTGCCCTCGGCCATATGAAAGCGGTGGTCCTGGCAGTGTAACAGAGCAGCGTTAACCACATCAGAATACATGGCCAACGAAAGGTTCCCTAACAGATGCTGACGGATCCTCCATGTCAACCCGTCCGTGAACTTCTCAATCTTCTTCTTCTCTGTTGGTATCTCATCTGGAACGATATTCAACAGATTCGTGAACTCGGCCTCATACTCGGCCACAGTCTTACCCTCTTGCTTCAGACTCATCAATTTCCTCCTCATTTCCGTGTGAACAGCCGACGGAAAGTACTTGCGGTCAAACCGCACCCAGAAGTCCTGAATAGTGAGAGTATCCCTCTCCTCCACGGTGGTAATAGACTCCCACCACTGCAGTGCAGATCCAACTAGCTTGAAAGTAGCTAGCACCTGCTTCTGGACGTCCGTGCACTCATACATCCTTAAGTGCCTCTGCATATCCTTCCTCCACTGGCTCGACACTACCATATCTGAGCTACCTGCAAACTCTGGCGGATGCGCTTTCTGAAATGCGTCACGTATACGTTCCCAAGAAGACGGGAATGCATTTGCCTGTACTGGCGCGGCAATCGGCGCCTGAGGTGGTGCCTGCTGAACAACGGCAATTGCGGAATTTACCGCTTGGGCTACTATAGCTGCAACCTCAGCGGCGTTCATCATGCCCTGAACTGGAGCGGGCTGGGGTTCGGGCGTTGCATCCCTGGGAACTCGTCGTGCACGTCGTGGAGGCATCTGAAATAAGAACAAAGTTTATAAGTTCGCTGTTTATAAACTTAAGATAGCTGAAGAACGAAGCATACACAAAAAGAGTACAACAGTCCTAAAATATAGGGCTCTATGTCAAAGAAACTTAGCTGAAACATAATAAGCCGTCAGATCCTAAAGGACACTAGAACCTGATGCTCTGATACCACCTGTGACACCCCGACTAATTAAATACCGGGTAGCTACTCCTTTATTAAATTAATTCAAAATGCCAAGTTGGTCCAGTTAATAGCATCACTGTCGAAAACATTTTAATGATTACTAACCACCTAGTATTTAACAAGTAAGTGCCAAATTTTAATTTAAGTCTGATTAACATGCAACAAGTGTAATAAAGAATAATAATACCATTCACCATAATGAAGTAAATAGAATAACCATCACGCAATGTAAATAAAGTCTGGAGGAAAAACTCCTCACTACAAACCCACAACTGAAATAAGTAAACCGAATACTAAAACAATACATGCCAAAGTCTGAAAACTGTAATGGAAAGATGTAACTCTAATAGAAATGGGCAACATGCCCTACAACTGATAGATAATGAATCTGGAATCCAAGTGATAGAAGCGTCTACAAGCAAATCCCTGTAGCTTCCACAACCAGCTACAGCTCGTCACCAGAATGAGTATCCTATGCATGGTGTCCTTGTGGCTGGGCACCTAAAATGGTTTTACAAAGAAAAATAGATTTGAAAGCAAACGGGTCAGAGCCCGAATGTGGAGATATTTTAAAAACCTGCAAGTGCTTTAAAAACATTTAAAATATTAAATGCAAAGTACATGTTAGGACGTGCACTCACATGATATTCTCACCTCTCGTGTAACTGTGCACTCCTAACGTAAGTACCCATCTACAACGACCCAAACCACTAGCTAAGTGACATCATATCTAGCTAGACTTTCATAGGTCCTACCCTTATTACTCGGTTCTATTAACATTATAACGCTCGTAATTAAATAGGGGTTTAACGTAAACTCAGATGCTCAATATGCAATATATTACTCTATCAACTAACCCGTTATGTTTCTCGAAACAATACTGTAATTATTTTCACAACATTAACATGAAGGTTCCCATTAATTAAGTGTATATTATTCACATCATAAATATACAATATAAGCACCCCGAGACGAAGCTGCGGTGCACACATACTCTGCTATCCATCCCGGTACATCACGTACATAAGGATCACATATTCCGAATCTCTCAGGAATAGTTCACAGATAACAACATCACAAATAGTGGAGGCGAACACAGTCACATCACATGGGTCATGCACATACCTACGCTCCCACGATCAGCGGACTTATTAACATCCCAATACGTCTTTCTCTGACCTATGTTCATCAAGGTAACCAGTCTAAATCCGGGCAACACAAGGATTAGAGGGCCCTAAGCGAACGCAAACCTCCCGTGATAGCAAGTATGGTAGGTATGTCATACACACAATTCATATACCAATACTAAGTAAACACACATCTTAGTAATCCCGTAGTTTAATTGTAGTACTATTCTCATTCTAGTACCAATATATAATTTACCCACTTTATACGATTCCGGTTTATAATCATGCACGCCATAATCTATTCTCACGTCGTAGTAGACACTCACGTCTCAACCCAAACGGTTCATTGATTTAAATCACTCGTATATAATTTACTCCTCATAATAACCCAAAAGTCCCAAATCTATCGATACATCATCAAAGGGATGTTAACTCTACCCTCGAACAAGTTTACGGGACTCAAAAAATCAAAACAGGCCAAAAAGGCCCAAACTGCCAGCTCGTTAGAAGTCTCGTTCGAACGAGGCTGTTCGAACGAGATCAAACTATCAGCTCGTTAGAAGTCTCGTTCGAACGAGACTGTTCGAACGAGATCCAGTTCGTTCGAACGAACTGTACCTTCTAACGAGATCTCGTTCGAACGAAGTTATCGAACGAAGTTCCCTTTCGTTAGAAGCGACTGGTCAATTCGTTAGAAGCTCGTTCGAACGAGTTCGTTCGAACGACCTGGGCAGGGGCTTCTAACGACCTACCAGTTTCGTCCCAGATTTGTCTAAATCTCGTTTTTCACCATTTTTACTCCTCAAATCTCCTCCAAACTTAGTCCCAACCATTGTTTTAAGGTCTCTAATCATCCTAAAACATACTAAGGTCATATACTAACACCTTTTAAGGAATTACTACATCCTAAACATCATTAGATCACAAGATTCTACACTTTTCCCCAATTCTTTTCAAGAACACAAACCCTAACATTTTAAATCATGAATTAACCCAATATAAATCCGTTTTAATTTCTTTCAATCACAAATATCATGAGTATAATCATCTACCTATCATTCTACATGCAATCCTCCTCCAGATTTTCAAGTTCTAAGTTCCAAACTACATGGGTTTTCATATTTCACCAAGAACAAACATAAAGTTTGAATTATCTAACATGGAAAGAACATTCTCTGAAATTAAATGGAGTTAAGTCACTTGCCTCGAGTTTATCTCTGATTTAGATGTTGGTTTGATGGAGCTTTTCTGCAGAATTTCCTTTCTCTCTCTTTCCCTAAGCTTCTTCTCCAATGGTGGCTAGGGTTTGCTTTGGGAAGGTATTAGAAAACCTAATTCTAATAACCTACGTAGCTTGTTGGGTTAATATGGGTTGGTTAGTGGCTTAGTGGGTCAATTCCCAATCAGATTAAAACTCCCAATTTTCGTCACTTTTAATTCTCCAAAAAATACAAAATTACTAAAATGCCCTTTATGTTGCCGGTATGGCCTAAAAATACCCCGGGACCCAAACTAAACCCCCGGCTAGTGTTTTCTGACTATCTCGACCCTTCCGGACGCGTTGGCGCACTCAAAACAACCATATGGTTTAAAGAATTTAAATTCACTATTATAATCAAAATATTACACCGTGACGCGGCGGTCACACGCGTCTCAACAAAATTTCCAAAATGCCGTATATCAATCTCACGACAAATTTTTCATAATTCGATATTCATATAAAAACATGTATGCACATAATCAAATACCAACTCGCATCTCGTTAGTATTTTTAACCCGGATTAATTTCCAATTAATACGCATTTAATTAATTAATCCCAAAAATAAATATAGCCAAAAGTACGGGGTATTACAGAATAGTTCTTTTATAAAGATATTATAGGACCATTATTGACAACCACACTTTGGGCCTAATTGAATATGACATTAGTGGGGTAGTACATGGAAGAAACCATGCTCTTGAATAAGTCTGGAAATGCCATGAATCACATTAGTGTATTAGTTAATTAAGGTAAATACTTGATTATGATTATTCTAAAGTTTATTATGTGTCTAATGTTCCTTTAATCAAATCATAAAGTTAAATGATTATATGGACCAAGTGGAAGACTATTGGAAATATTTAATAAATATCTAATTTTGAAATTAAGATAATTCGAAATTAGTTATTTAATTAAATATAAGTGTCCAACTTGTTTTTTTCTATATAAGAATTTGGATTTGATAGGATTCTTTTTGATAAATAATTTAAATATTAACGACTTTGATGGGTGGTTAATTCCTAATCAAACCCTATTGTGATGGATGGTAGAATTATAGTCTAACTAGGAAATTGGGTCCTATCTCACCTTATATATAATTGATTATTCTCTTTCAAATAATTTGCATTAAACACAATATATTGGGTAAGAGGGGAAAATTTGATATAACAACATTTATTTTTTATAAAATTGATGAACTTTATAGTGGAGCAATCATCAAGATGATTCAAAAAGATTTTTACAACATACTTGATCAATGGATTGGATCAAGGTAAGTCTACATTTCTATCATTTAGGAATATTTTTGAAAAAATGAAGATCCAAGATTCTTTTATTAAGAAAAATTGTATGCTAAAGTTTAATCAAATTAATGTGTTCTTTATTAATATTATGGTGTTCTTAAGTATGTTTTCACTAAGCCAAAATACCACTAAAGGTAAACTAGATATCGACCTCTAGAAACACTTTAGTTTATTATAGTATATGAAATGAAACATCAATGATTGTTAAAAAAATTACACACGAGCTGCAATAACAACCATAGCTAATAGAATCTCACCAAAAAGCCTACCCACAGAATACAATGTAGATGTTTCATTATGTGAACCTTTATCCACCGAAACTTGAGGGAAGGGAAAAGAATATACAAATGGAGATGGATATGGTAATGGATAGGGAGTCATCGAGGGTAAAGTAAGTGGAGATGGAGTCATTGGAACATGAGAAGATGGTAAATTAGATGGAGATGGAGATAGAGCTGTGGGAACTTGAGGAGATGTTAGAGTGGGTGGAGATGCGGCTGTTGGAACTTGAGGAGAGGGTAAAGAATGTGGAGATGGAGTTATTGGAACTTGATGAAACAGTATATCAGTTGGAGATGATGGAGCCGTTGTAATTTGAGGAGAGGGTAAAGTAGGTGGACCTGAAGATGGAGTTGTTGGAACTTGAGGAGACGATATATCAGTTGGAGATGATGGAGTCGTTGGAATTTGAGGAGAGGGTAAAGTAGATGGACTTGAAGATGGAGTTTTTGGAACTTAAGGAGGAGATGTAGCCACCACATTGATTTCCACCTTCTGTCCAACCATGCAATTATCGAGGTCTCCACAAATGAAGTAATTGTATCCGATATTCTTAAGAGTGATGGAGTCATTTCCTCTTGCATAGGTGGCAAGAGGGGACGTCATATCGCATGATAAATACTTTTCTTTCATATCAACTTGCACCACATTGATGTTATCCTCTAGCGAGTACCGAAAAACTGTGCACAATGACATTTATGAGATATTACAAAGAAGATATATTATTATTTATATCTAATCTCAAATTATTTTAACATATCATGTATTATAGTTCAACGTAACATAATCTACTGAAAGTGAAGTTCACTGATTAATGATCATTTGCAAATAACATAGAATAACTATTTTCTTCACTCTCTCTCAAAATATTTTTTTTAAAATAAAAATACAAGAGAAGAGAAGAATAGGATATTATAAATCTCTTGATTGATCTGATTAGACATTGTCGATTTCGTGTTGTGTTGCATGACATTTTATGACACGTTAACACTATTTTGAGTTTTTACTAGTATTAAATATAATATAACATTGGAACATAACACAAAAAAAATAAAACTCAATTAAAGCCTAAATTCATTGATATTCTCTATTCGATCACTAAAATTGTAAACCTGTAATATGAATGGTCATGTACTTTCATACACAATTTAAGAAAATTATATATATATATACCGAGCTATCAATTAAACATAGTGGAATTGAATTATATGAGTCATATAGCAAGTAGAATTTACAACGCAATTCCCATCAATTGTGTCAGTGTGTGCTATGAATAGAAATTCTCATTATGAATTTTAAGATTTTAACACTATGTCCAAAACCCATGCTTTGTCTGGGAACTAAAACCATAAAAAAATAAAGTCAACTAAGACTCAAAGTTTAAGTGATATAACTATTTCTTTCTAACAAATATCTATTTCTAATAGAGAAACGTCCATTTACAAAAGACTGTTGCACATCCTCTTGCAATTTATTTATAAATACCAATAAGAATTATGAGTTTTTTTTACTTTAGTACAATATTATTAGTTTAATAGACAAAAAGTCACCAATGATCACTTTTAGTGATGAAATTTTCACATATAGCGATGAAAAATGTATTAAATTCTAATAAACTGATAATTTTTTATTAAAGTATGAAATCAAAGATTATAATGTGTTGAATTAAAAAAGAGTATCACTACACTTACACACCTTTATACCCACTTTCATACCCGCCTAATAAGACAAGGCAATAAAAGCTTGTATCGTATCCCCTGGCAGGACCCACAACAACAAGGTACAAAATTTTAATGCAATGTGTATGGAAAATGGGTACACCAAACTTTATCCTTAAAAAAAACAAGAATTATTGATGCATGGCATGATAGAAAAACCCCAATAACCCAACACAAACTAGAAACAAAAGTAAAATAACACACACAAACACAAACACAAAGATATATATATATATATATATATATATATATAAGAGAAGTAGAAATCAATCACAGAGGATATAATTAATATGAAATTGGCGATTACTGATAATACGCAAATATTACGTATTTCATCCGTCGAACCTACGCATTTTAGCCCCCTCGGGTGCCTTAATCTCTATGTTCAAGCCCGTTAACCAGACATCCTCGATTTATATTGATAACATGCTATATGAGGTATAATTGGGCTTTTGTAGGTATTTAGGTACTAAGTATGGGATTCGGATGCATTCCGATGAAGTTCCGTACGCAATCGCACGTTCAAGGGCAATCTGGTCATTACACAGCTTGGGCGTCGACTTGACATCTACACGAAAGTTATAGCCCTCCTCGCTAGCTTCACGTGGTCATGAACGGTGCGCGAATCCGATACATAATGAAGAAGTTACGGTGATTTCAGCGGAGGGAAAAACAAGGAAATCAAAAGAGGAGGAGAGAAGAGAAGAAAAGAATGCAGAAGCTGCTGCTTGGCTCACCCCTGCTTGATCGATCAATCGATGATTTTGGTCGATCGATCGATCCTTCTGTATAGCCAAAATTTTACCTTGGTCGATCGATCGATCCCCTATTTTCTGTAGATATTTTACTTTCTTTTCTTTCTTCTTTTCTTTTATACCAACTTACTATATAAGCTAATTTTGTTGTAATATTTTAGGGACTGAGTTTTAGAAGACATTTTAGGTTAGGGTTTTGTTTTGAGAGCTCATCTTCTTATTTTCTTGGGTTGACAACCATTTGGTTTTGTAAGATTGAACTATTCACTATCATCTCCATTAATATAGCTTTGTTCTTCATTATTTCTTGCTTTGTAGAATAATTTCCATGCTTCCTTAATTAGTTTAATTGCTTTATTACTTGCTTTTCTAGTTTAATTAGTATAAATTAACGTAGTTCATTATGTGCCCTTAGATAAATAGGGTCGGGATATCATTTCGCCATTAACGGGTCCCGAGCTCCGAAAATTAGGTTTTGTACAAACCGTTTCACCGACGAGGAGTACTCGCTCGAGCCGCTTTCCATGACGGCAATTTCACCCTCATGTGTGCCGTCTCCCATTCCAACTTTAAAATACTTGGTAGATGATTCAATTTCTCTTGGCCTACATGTGTATTTGCCGCCCATCCTATCCAAATCCACCATCCTCCCTCCCAAAGTTTCAATTGGGGATGGTTCACCTTCACCGCCTTACACATGCCTTCCGTTGTTTGAACGGAATTCCTATTGTCCGGGAGGCATGAATGAAAGGGAGGATCCACCGTCGATCCGCCAAATTCAAATTGTGTTTTGGATGGACCCTCAAAAATTTCAACTTTTAGTATATAGCTAATTAGAAGTCCTATATGTAGTTTGTATATAATTAACTTTTTTATTTTCATCTTTTCTTCATTTAGTCTAGTGCAATTAGTTAATCTTTTTCTATATTTTTTGTGTATGCTTGGTTCTAACTCTTTTTTAGGTTCGAAGGACTTGAATTTGCGAAGACTATGCGCCCCGGCACACACTTGTTAAGAAAACAATGAAAAAAGTCACAAAAAAGAAGATTTTTTCCTTATTTTACACACACTCATTCTCACACATTTGCATTTGTTTTTCTTTTTTTTTTATTTTATTTTATTTTTCATTTCTTTGTGAACATGCGTGTGTGTTGCTCGTTGTACATATTTTTCAATTTTTGGTTAGCATAGGCCTATGTATGTGCATATTTTAGCCTAAGTCTATGTTATTTTATTTTATCTTTTTTTTATTTTATATTTTTCAATCCTTATACTTATATATACTATATGCATAATATATCTATTTATATTTACTTATTCCCCCCTTATACCCCCATAATTGCAATCCCCCCCCCCCCTTTAAAATTGGAGGCAGTAGGCAATTAACTGCTAGGTCGATCAATCGACCAAAAGGGTCGATCGATCGATCGACCAGTTAATTGTCGAGATCTACTTTTTTTTTCCTTCTTCTTCTATTATCTCTTCTCTCCTCTTAACCGATTTCGTGCCCTAGTTTTTTCCCCCGCCTTTTTTTCTCAAATTAACCTCATTTCTCTACTCATTTCAGGTATAACACTTACTAACTACCTGATTTTGTCATTGATTTGTTGGTTTATCGTCACTTTCATATTATTTACACATTTTTGGACATTGTTTGAGTTTTTCTCCATGTTTGTTATTCCAACTACTTTTGTGCAACAATGTTGATTAAAATCCATTCATGAACACTTTGTGTTGATTGCTAAATGATTTTGTTCATGAATGGGGCTTGTTTATTGGATCAATGGCAGTTTCGTATCCTCATTTCACATTGTGCACGCCAAGTGTTCGCTGAAATTCCACAAACATTTTTCAATCCATTTTTTGGCGCACACGCGGGTGATTTTCACTCCTTGTCGCATTTCGACAAATTTTATCGCAATGTTGAATTTGTTTCCTCGATTTTGCGCACATGCACCACTATTTCTACTACTTCACTAACTAGCCATTAATTGCGCTTACAATTTTTTTTTGTTGCCTAATTATTATTTTGTAGGTTGAAATGGAAAACCTAAATAAATACGATTCCACTATGTGCGTGCCCACCCGAGGTTTCGAGGGGTTCCGTTGCAAGAAAGAACGGGAGTGGTTCCAAGCATATTTTGAGACTGCTCAGAGGCCTTTGGGCTGGAAACTTGTTGATTTTCCAGAGGAGGCGCGTGTTCTTTTGCGGCGCCAGGGATGGGAACCTTTTCTCGCCATTAATGGCCGCATCAATGAAGAGCTGGTCAGGTTTTTTTATGCGACACTAGTGGTGGTAAAAGGGGACGGGCCGACTACATATGAGGCCATGGTCCTAGGGGTAAGGGACCATTCCGCCGTTCTGATTTGGCTGTCTTTATGAATGTACCGAACCCTAAGGAATCAGTTAGGTTTACCGATGGGGATGTTTTTGGACTCGGGACATTGATTGAGACCCTTGCACCGGGGGAAGAATGGGAAAAAATGGCCTTCTGTTCGGTTGCAATGGAGGATTTGCCGAGACTACTTCACTATATCAATGTCCACTCATTCATGGTGATGAGCAACCGGTCAGAGGTGCGTCACAAGCACGCCGCATTTATCTACTCACTGATAAATAATTTGGGCGATATTAGCTTGCCCAATATATTTCTGGATATGATGTGCGCGACGGCTAAGGAGAGAGCCAGGACATTCTCCCTTCCTTTTCCTGCCCTCATCACGAGGATCTGTTTATCGCACGGTTGCCCAGAATTCGACGCTGACCGGAAGTAGGACCCACTAGGGCTTCTCACGAAGAACAATATTTGAAAGATACTGAAACACGAGTGGGGGAAATCGGGGAACAAAAGACAGAGGCCAAAGTTAGCTGAAGAGCTCGACGAGGAGGAGGCTGAGATTAGGATGGCAGAGCAGGGGAAGAGTTCGTAGGTGCCACCCACAGATTTTGATGCCCACTTTGAGGCATACAGGGCACAGCAGGACCACCACTGGGAGGAGACCCAGCTTAGGTGGGCTACATGGGAGTCCCTCCTAGACCAGCAGGAGGCCGATCTGCGGTGGGATAGAGACGAGCAGAGGCAGGCGAGAGCACTTCAGAGATGAGAGTTCCGGATGATGCAGGCGATGTTGCGAGATTTATATTTGCAGCATCATGATTCGATCCCACTCTACCTCCTCATTTTCAGGACCCTTCTGATCCTTGTGGTTCCGGCCACTAGGCTACTGCTTGTACTGGGTCATTTTTGGCATTTCTGGATCAGATAGTATGTTGTATTTTTTTATTTTTTTTATTTCTTTCTTTTTATTAGTTGTAATCTATTATGTTGTTTTGTATTGAACTTATGAAATGGGAAATGAGAATGTAGTTTGTGGTTGTTTATTGGATTTTGATTTGTGTGACCTTCCATTTTATAAAATTAAAAAGTTCACCATCAATTTATCTAGTATTTGCACTTCAACCCCTCTATATTATTATGACTTGTGACATAGATTCTTTTAACTTAATACATCGGTATATATTCTTCCTATGCTTTGTACTAATTATTTTGCAGATTCATTTGGACTTGTGTTTATGGAGATTGCTCCATATGTGGGTAATATCATTATTTTCCTATCTTTGTGTTGTGTTCTTTAATGGATGCATTGGGGACAATGCAACATTTAAGTTAGGGGGTGTGGGATATTCTATCCATTTCATGTTTAGTCCTTGAATTTAACCACAATTTAGTTACAAAGCATGTTTTTGTTAAAAATTTGAAAATTTTCAAAAATATTTTCTTTCTTTTTTCTCCTTTATTAGGCATTTTGCCCATGTTTCCGATGATTAATTTTAATAATTGCCCGATCCATTAGATAATTCAACGATGCATGCTCTCGATTTTAGAAGTTATTAGACTTTAGTCCTTAAATCATTAATATTTTGAATATCTTCATGAATTAAACTTTAATCCCTTGAGCTCATGCGTTTTTCTTATTATATTGATTTGGTTTATGATTTTTATAACTCTGTAAGCTTTTGTTGCATTGTATATACTTACAACGAGTGAGATTAAAGACTTATCTTCATTTGTGAGTGTATATACTATTCTTTCCTCTTTGAAAACGTTACAGTCGTTGGTAATCTCTTTATTCTTTCATTGATCGTTCATTAATTGAGTTCATAATTGAAATGTGTTACTTGATCATGATTTTCATATATTGTTTTGACTCGAGAATTACGTAAACTTTGTGAAATGATCATAGGCCATCTTTGTCAAATCACCCATATTAGCCTTGACCTCACCCTTATATGTTTACCCTCGTTAACCCCATTGAGCCTAAATATAGCCTTTCGTTTCATAACCCAAATCCCATAACCAACTCCACATTGGAGTTTTAAACCATACATACACCTTACATACCTTTGTTTGGATTGTTACTTGGGATTGAATGATGTTGTTCTGTAGCGGTTGCAATTTCGGCATGTGAGAGTGTGAAAAGTAAAGAAAAGAAAAAATGAAGAAAAAGTGAAAAAGAGAAAGCAAGAAAACAAAAGAAAACAAAAGAGAAAATGAGAAAAAGAAGAAAAGAAAAAGAAAAAGAAAGAGAAAGTTGTATATGTTGTATAGTTTTCAATAAGCTTTGATTACTCTCCCGGGTGATATATTTAATGTCGTTTTGGAAGTTATTTTCCAATTTTGATATTGCTCGCATTTTCCCATTATCCCGAGTTTTCATTTCGAACACTTTGAATCCGTATATACATTCCTTCATTTCGTACCCTAACCTAACCTACATTACAACCCTAATAAAGTCCTATGTGATCTTAAGTAGATGTAATTTAAAGGCTTAAATAGTTTTGATAATCTGTGAAAATGCATTTCGCCTCTTTTATATGTACGGTATCCTTTCGCTGAGATTACAGTTTTTATTTTCTATATAGCGTTCTTCTTTTGTGACATGTGTGCGACCTAGTTTCCCTTTACATTTACTCCTTATGCCCGCATGTCCCGTGTGTTACCTCCCTGTTTCAAGTGAATTCATTTGATTAGTGTAATGCCCACGAGGATTGACTTTTATGCATGCTTTGATATTTATTATCCGAGTTATTTAAGTTTTTGCCAAATAATATTTTGCATGTCACACTCCTCTCCCACATGTTAAAGTTTCAATTCATTGAGGTGCATTCGATAATGTTAATAACTGCGGACTTTTCACATGAATTCGTTTGCTATGCTAATAACATGTTGAAATCGTGTTCGTATTGTTGAGTTTGTCGCATGTGATTGGGCATATTTTGAGGAAACTTTATGATATTTGTGGGTAAATCACTGAAAACCCTCACGAGACGACACTCGTCCACTAGGGTAACCTAGGGGTTTAACGGCTTATTGCATACGCTAAATGCAATCGTTCGCCCGCGAAAGTGGCCTTATCTTTTTATTACTTTTATACCATATTTTTTTATTATCTCCTGTTTTGGTTTACTTGTTCTTTGTGTTGCATCCTATTTCATTACTAGGCACTATCAATGTGTAAGTTAGGGGGTGTGATAATACATAAATATTGCGTATTTCATCCGTCGAACCTATGCATTTTAACCCCCTCAGGTGCCTTAATCTATATTTTTAAGCCCGTTAACCACACAACCTCGGTTTATATTGATAACATACTATATGAGGTATAATTGGGCTTTTGTAGGTATTTAGGTACTAAGTATGGGATTCGGATGCATTCCGAAGAAGTTTCGTACCCAATCGCACGTTCAAGGGAAATCTGGTCATTTCACAGCTTGCGCACCTAGCCCGACATCTACACGGAAGTTGTATCCCTCCTCGCTAGCTTCACGTGGCCGTGAACGGTGCGCAAATCTGATTCATAACGAAGAAGTTACGGCAATTTTAGCGGAGGGAAAAACAAGGAAATCAAAAGAGGAGGAAAAAATAGAAGAAAAGAATGCAGAAGCTGCTGCTTGGCTCACCCCTGCTTGATCGATTGATCGACGATTTTGGTCGATCGATCGATCCTTCTGTACAGCCGAAATTTTGCCTTTGTCGATCGAACGACCAAAGGGGTCAATCGATCGATCCCCTGTTTTCTTCAGATATTTTACTTTCTTTTCTTTCTTCTTTTCTTTTATACCAACTTACTATATAAGCTAATTTTTTTGTAATATTTTAGGGACTGAGTTTTAGAAGACATTTTAGGCTAGGGTTTGGTTTTTAGAGCTCATCTTTTTCTTTTCTTGGGTTGACAACCATTTGGTTTTGTAAGATTGAACTATTCACTATCATCTCCATTAATATAGCTTTGTTCTTCATTATTTCTTGCTTTGTAGAATAATTTCCATGCTTCCTTAATTCGTTTAATTGCTTTATTACTTGCTTTCCTAGTTTAATTAGTATAAATTAGCGTAGTTCATTATGTGCCCTTAGATAAATAGGGTCGGGATGTCGTTCTGCCATTAACGGGTCCCGAGCTCCAAAAATTAGGTTTTGTGCAAAATTGCGTTTAATTGCACTCGCGTGAATTAAAGTCGGATTATTATGCGTTTAAATTTCTTTGTCATGCAACATTAGTGTTTAAAGCGATAATCCGAGTTTAATCTGTATGCGACCATTTTCGGATTAAATGTTTAATCTCGCAACTTTTTATTTTATTCCTTATTGTGTGATGTTTATGATTAATTGATAATGCTCGATTAAATTGCTCTCGAGTCGGAATTCTGATTATTAGTTGTTTCGAGCCATATGGATGGATGATATCCCGATCCTCTCTTTACTTTTATTTATACTTAACTTATTCTTTTCATTTATTTCCTAGCACACATCACCTTTTTACACTTTTATTCTTGAATTAATAATTCGTTACGATCTATCAAACTTTCTCTGTGGATTCGATACTCGACTTACCGCTATACTTGTATCGCAAGTATAGTCGTAACTTAGGTTTGTTTGTATTGAGGCGGTGAAACTAAAACAACGATCGGCGTTTGACACGCGCCTCTTTTCACCCCCAGTCAATTACCAACCCAGTCCTCGTAATCAACGTTCATAGAGGTCCAACCTTCAGCGTCCCCAACCACGTAAACAACTACATTAGATACTTTTGGTGAAGAAAATTGAGCAGCATGGTTATCAACATAGCCAATTTCAGACCCAAACCCATGTTTTGTTTATTTATTTTCTAAGTTGAGATGAGGGAAAATGGGAAGGTCTTGATGTACATTACACTATTTATAACGCACACACCATTAAATTAAGAAATTGGGGCTTTTCGTCTATTCGTCTCTTCACATCCTATTAACTAAAAAGAGGGAGGGTATATCAGTTAGAGATGATGGAGCCATTTAAATTTGAGGAGAGGGTAAAGTTGGTGGACCTGAAGATGGAGTTGTTGGAACTTCAGGAGATGGTATACCAACTGGAGATGTAGCTGCTGAAGCGATTTCAACCACATTGATTTCCACCTTTTGTCCAGCGAAGCAACTACCGAGGTATCCACAAATGAAGTGATTGTATCCGATATTCTTGAGAGTGATGTAGTCATTTCCTGCTGCGTAGGTGGCAAGAGGGGACCTCGTATCGCCTGATAAATACTTTTCTTTCGTATCAACTTGCACCACATTGGTGTTATCCTCTAGCAAGTACCGAAAAACTGTGCACAATGACATTTATGAGATATGACAAAGAAGATATATTATTATTTATATCTAATCTCAAATTATTTTAACATATCATGTATTATAGTTCAACATAACATAATCTACTTAAAGTGAAGTTCAATGATTAATGATCATCTGCAAATAACGTAAAATAACTATTTTCTTCACTCTCCCTCAAAATATTTTTTTTAATAAAATTAAAATACAAGAGAAGAGAATAATATGTGATGATATTAAAATACAAGAGAAGAGCATAATAGGATATTATGAATCTCTTGATTGATCTGATTAGACATTATCGATTTCGTGTTGTGTTGCATGACATTTTATGATACGTTAACACTATTTTTAGTTTTCACTTATATTAAATATAATATAACATTCAAACATAACACAAAAAAATAAAACGCAGTTAATGCCTAAATTCATTGATATTTCTCTATTCGATGAGTAAAATTGTAAACCTGTAATATGAATGGTCATGTACTTTCATACACAATATATATATATATATATATATATATATATATATATACCGAGCTATCAATTAAACGTAGTGGAATTGAAATGTACGTCATATAGCAAGTAGAATTTACAACGCAATTCCCATCAATTCATTGTAAATTTTAAGATTTTAACACTATGTCTAAAACCCATGCTTTGTGTGGGAACTAAGACCATAAAAAAAAAAGTCAATTAAGACTCAAAGTTTAAGAGACATAACTATTTTTTTCTAACAAAAATCTATTTCTAATAGAGAAACGTCCCATTTACAAAAGACTGTTACACATCCTCTTGCAATTTATTTATAAATTCCAATAAGAATTATGGATTTTTTTTTTTACTTTAGTACAATGTTATTAGTAATTTTTTTATTAAAGTATGAAATCGAAGATTATAATGTGTTAAATTAAAAAAAAAAACAAGAATTATTGATTCATGGCACGATAGAAAAAAACGCAATAACCGAACACAAACTACAAACAAAAGTAAAATAACACACACAAACACAAAGATATATATATATATATATATATATATATATAAGAGAAACAGAAAGCACTCACGGAGGATATTATGAATGTGAAATTGGTGATTAGCAACCCAGTTCGTGTATGAGTCCAACCTTCAGTATCCCCAATCACGTAAAGAGTTGCATTAGATACTTTTAGTGAAGAAAAAATGAGCTGCATGATCATCAACATAGTCAATTTCGCACTCAAACCCATGTTTTGTTTATTTATTTTGTATGTTGAGATGAGAGAAAATGGGAAGCGCTGATGTACATTAGACTATTTATAACGCACAGTCCATTAAATTGAGAAAATGGGACTTTTCTTGTGTTCGTCCCTTCAGATTCTATTATATTCTATTCTATTAAGTAAAAAGAGGGAATTGTTATTCCCTTAACGCAGACACCATTAAATTAAGAAAATGGGACGCACGATTCGTCTCTTCACATTCGTCTCTTGATATGTCCCAGCAAATTCGTCTCTTCACATTCATCTCTTGAATATACGTCTCTTCATATGTCCACCCTTGAATTACCCGAAGAGACTCATCTCTTCATATGTCCACCCTTGAATTACCCTTAGTCTCTTCACATTCGTCTCTTTATATGTCCAACCTTGAATTACCCTTCGTCTCTTCACATTCGTCTCTAATATACAAACCCTTAAATCCTCATATGTCCCATCCCTTTGATTTTTGTCCAAGGATCCACACTGTCGAGCTGAAACACCAAGAGCCGATGGTTTGTTCTTCAAAATTCAAGGTTTGTTTTCAAATATTATTGTCAATGTCAGTGGTTTGAATTTTGTTAAATACTATGTCTCAATTGATGAATGTTTTTTGTTATTCATGTATTCCCATTTGGATTTCAATAATGATACGAGTACAAAAATAGGGGTAAAGCCAGTATTGTATCTTGGGGGGGCGGGGGGGAATTTAGTGAGATGGTGTGGCAGTGTCGAGTATCGCCGGGGGTTGGGGAGTGGGATCCCCTGAGGCGGGTTTTTTTAAGGTTATTTATAGTTTTATACAATTTTTTAGCACTAAAAATATATTAATTGATTGATAAATACTTGTTCAACTTGTAAATGTAATAATTACTCCTTCCAATTATTTTTTTGCGCTAAAATTTCATTAAACAAAAAATTCAGCAATTAAAAAATAAATGACAATAATTATTCACCAAAATAAGCAACAACCCAATAATAAATAGTTAACATGTTTCAAAAATTTAACAATGAAGCTAACTTACAAAAAATTACCATGGACTGCAGCTGAGAGTTGAAAGTGAGTTGGGGTCACAAGGGCTGGAAGAGGGGAGGGGAGGAGCAGGGTGGTGCTTCTATCGGCTGAGATGAGAGAGAGATGAAACTTTCATCAAAGGAAGGGAGGTGGGGGGCTGCTGAGAGCTTTTTGGAGTTAAGAGAGGAAAAGGATTGGAAAAAGGGGGAAAAGGTTTTGGTTTTAATTAAAGTTTTCGTTTTTGTCCACTGACTTTGGTAAGTTAATAATGAAGAAGATGTACAAGTGGGGCTGTATGTTGGGGATGATATGACACATTCTAAAGTTTAGACCCTAGGTTAGTTTTAGTGCCTTTGATTTACCATAAAAAAAATTATTTGGGGGGGACCATTCCATGTGAAACAGCACTAAATTTTTAAATGGGGACTGAGTATGCTAGCTATTATTAAAAAGTTAGAAATCTCGGGGGAGACCAAGGCCCCCCTCTGCCATGCCGTGGCTTCACCCCTGTACAAAAATCTCTACAAAAATCTGACGTGGATTCCACTTATTCTATCACCCACCTATTAAATACTGCCTTGTGGTAATAAGTCCCGCCAGGGCACCAATAACACTACTTTTTGTGGAGATTTTGTGGATTTACTTTGTACCCATAGCACTACTCTTTGGATTTTGTCAAGTATGATATCTTAATTGATAAATGTTTTGTAACTATGTATTTCAGTTTACTCCTCTGTTTCAATTTTTTATCAGTTCAATCTCTGTTTGTTTTTGTAAATGTTATTTAGAGGTTATGTGTTTGAATAATTACATGCCAACAGTAGTTCGTAAAAGGATACGAGTATGGAAATGTTCTTTATGACTGTTTAAATTTTAGAGTATACAACCTATTAGTGAATGATAATACACAAATGGTAGTTGTGTCCGATTCTTCGATCTTCCATCTGTATAATTAGACAATGTAAAATTTGCGTGATATACAATCTTCTCCCGATCGTTTCAAACGGCACATTACGTATGCCAACTATTGACATACATTATACGATGAGAAATACAAAATTGATGGTTGGTTTATGTGATTTAGTTTACAACATATTTAAAGTGTGTTCGATAAGTAATAGTTTAAACACTCATTTCTTTCCTTTGAATATTTGTAGGATCTTACCGAAATTTGTGCGAGAAGCGTGGATTGTGATTATGAGATTGAAGGAATTCCTTGTTTGTTTAGGAGGTAATTTTAATTGATTTGTGTTTCGTTATTGTCAAGTAAAATAATATTTACTGTTTTGTAATTGATTTGTGTTTCATTGGTATCATTTGTATTGAGAAATCATTGCGAATTATGAATATGTTCATGAGAATAAAAAAAATTGACAGGAAGCAATATTATTTAAGGCTTTCGTAGACAATCGTGAAATTGTTTCGGGTCATATTATTATTTAATTTTATATATATGTATGAGGAGGTACAAAACTATCCTAGTTATGAGGACATTTTATCTCAAAAGGGGGAAATATCGCTTGGTTAGTCAGAGTCGCGTGTTAAAACAAGTAAAAAAGGGCGTTGTCAATTGTTAAGTTCTTAACTGGTTCAAAAATTTAATATTCCTTAGTGTGATTAAGTAAGAGAAAATACGGGATCTAAACGATGGTTGGTAATTCCAAGGTATTATTAATAAGGTTCTTTTAGAAGATCTTACAATTTTTGCCAACAAGTTCAAACCAAATTCAAAGACATAAATGAACCGAAAGCATATATAAGTAAGAGAAAAATACTTTAAAGACGACATATTTTAATTCAAACCAAATTCAAAGACATAAATGAACCGAGAGCGTATATATCGATATCAACATCTTAATTAATCCATCAAGAACATATATGGAAAAAAACCTAATATAATATTGCTTGCATTCCACCTGAACGGGAACTCCCAAATTTTAGAGCAGAGATAATACAAAATATAAAACACACACATGCGCGCGCGCACATACACACACACACATATATACTAGCGGATGGTCGTGCCTGAAGGCATGGCGAAAATTTCTATACTACGTAACCGCGAAGCGACGGAAATTTCAAAAGTACATAATCGCAAAACGACAAAAATGAACGTGAAATTCATGCCAACAAAGTGCTCTTCTCATGCTTTTCACGATGCAATGAAGTGTTAAGGATTATGCAACTATAACTTAGATATTCATTATGACTATGTTTAAATAACTGTGGATTTAAAATCCCATGGCTTACTTGATGAAATTGCTTTCGTTTTTTGGCTGGATGATATAATTAAATAGTGTATTCATTAAATAAAGACAAATATATTATGGAAATGCTGATTGTTAGAATAATAATTTAGGCCGAAAAAATGGATTTATATAAATTGATTCATTGGACTTAATGCATATATACACACTTCTCAACACCCAAAGAGAGGTTAAAAGAGAAAAAAAAACGTATTAAAAAGTACCAAGTTTCATATTTACACATTTCTAAAAAAATTAATGCGTATGTACAATGTTATTCAAGTCGTTGATGTAGGTGGCCAAGCTGTTGATGTAGGTGGCCAAGTTGCAGTTGCAAATGTCCTAGCTGACCAAGTTGCTGCAATTTTAAGTGGCCAAGTATATTGAGCTGCTGCAGTTTACTGCAGTTGGTTGAGCTGCTGCACTTTACTGCAGTTGAGCTGTTGTAGTAGCATTATCCATCCAATCATTTTTGTAATATTCAAGACCAAGTCATTAAGCCATTCAAGTTCCAAATTATGTGGTGCAACCATAATCAATTTATGTCTGTATGGTTGAACTCTTGGGATGGTGTCATACATGGAAGCCCTCTTAATTCTTTTGCTCTCAAATTGAAAAGGCTCAAAAATGATTTAAAGGTTTCGAACAGAAGCTCATTCGAAAAATATAACATATCCTCATTATGATTTAAAAGATTCTATGATTTGAAGATCACAAATCCCAAATAATGGTCATTTTCATAAAAACTAATAATGATGACAATGAACATAAATTTGTCGGATGTGTATGTGTACCATGAACATAAATTTAAAGGTATAAGAAAAAAGGGTTAATTGGTCATTATACCCCACTTTCTCAAATGGGTATTTTTTTTACTAAATAAATGCCTATAAAACTTAATTTAATGTAAGAAAAACATCATAAGCCTTTGGTGTAACCATAGTTCTTTGACAACTTGCCTGAATATGAAGCGAACTTGACCATGACTTTCTTGACAATACTGTGGAAAATCTAGGTTGGGCCGTTGCACAGTTTTGTTCTGTCAAGTTTACATCTGTTCAAAGTTCATGAAAAACTATTATCACCGCACATTCAAAGCTTCTAACATTCTCTGCACGTGTAAGCATAGTCTGCACGTGAAGACCAATGGTATACATAATTACTCAATCTGCGGATAAATCCCAAGTATATACATGCTCCCTACTTTTTTACAATCGAAACCAACAAAATACACGGAAGTGAGTGAATGAGGGAACGTTATCAAAATAATACCAAATACAACCACGAACGTGAATTAAAATAATAATTAAGGCATGAAAATTAAGGTCAGAATAAAGGATAAAAGGCCATTGCCGATACATTTCTTATTATAATAATGAAACTTATTGAAGTGAATATGGGTAAAGCTTAACAAAATCACTCATTTTCTAAAGTCTATAGTAACTTAACAACTGGAGAGAACATATCATAAAGCGCATGGAGGGGGAGAGGGAACAAATAGCAGAACTGTGAGATATTTCAAACCCAAAACAAAATAGGGAGGGGAGGGGAGGGGGATAAAAAAATACAGCACCTATGTTTGTCAAGGCTGCTACTATTGCATCAGGGCTGCTAAAAATTGAAGAGAAAAAAAATATAAAGAAATAAGAAAGGGTGTAAAGCCAGCACCTATTCTTGTCAGCTGCAGCTGCTATCGCGCCCGCTAAAGTCGTTATAGCTTCCAGTACGCATCCCCAAACCGTTATTTAAAACCATGGTACCTACAATTCAAAAACCAAATATCATATCATAAGGTAATAAAATATATCAGCATGATCTTGTAAATATCCCCCAAGCAAGTTAAATTTATCATTTTTAGAACCAATCGTAAACAGAATAAGCCAGCAATCAAGCTGGTATGTATCCGATAGTTCTCAATCAAGCTTGTATGATTTTTTCCCTACTGTGTTTGATAGAAAAATCAGGGATGGACAGTTTAAGGTTTGAGCAGGAAAAAAGATGAAGTAATGAAACTTGTCTTTGGCTCTAGTAGAACAGAAACAGAGTACTTTGTGTATATTGTTTGATAAGTTTTTATTGAATAAAGATTGATTAAATAAACTGGTCCTTTCCATAAAAAAAATAAAAATAAATAAAAAGTATTAAGCTCGGATTTTGGCTAAGATACCGATCGCTTACGTCGGTGCGAATGGAATAAGTTGGAGTCGATCTCAAACATCAGTGAAGAACCAAAAAGTCAGTATATACATGAAACATACAAACCAACATCAATATTTTTTAACTCTAAAAAGGCTACTATCTAACCAATCAAAGTCTTATCAATTAACTAACACAACTCCATAAAAGTAATCATAACATCCCAAACTTGGAAACTGCCAAACTGAAAATTTCCATTGATGTAAGAGTGATCCTCGTAATTAGTATCCAAATAAATATCTAAATGTCCACTGCTGAGAATCGTTGAAAATAACAAAAAAATACTTGGTTGGTCCAAACACAAAAAGGCCATAAATTCAAAATCCTACAACTGATTCTAGAGCATAAAACTGTTATGATATAACATAAACTGAAATTATACAACCAAAACAAACATGAAAGATATGTGCATCTGTAAGAAATAAGGTCATATCCAAATCTTCTTATCTGAAAACAAACATACCCTAATGTTATAGAAACTACGGTCAAATATGAAACTATGGCCAGATCTTAAACCCCGAGTATCCAAATTGTTTGATTTGATATCAAACCAAACAATCCCTAAAGTTCAGAAATTTTATTTAAAAACGTATGGATTTCGTTGTCAAATTTTATGAATAAAAGATTTCCCAGTGTAGAAAAAAAATTCTAGCAGGTCTGTTGTAACTACTCAATATATGAGTACATATTCATTTTGGAACTATGTCAAACACAAAGTCTACATAAAACCAAACTTTATTGAACTGTTACTTTATAAAAACATATGCGTATTCAAATGGGAAATACAAAATGAACCAAATCAAATTTGTAAATACCAAATCAACAAAATATGGAAAGCATCAGTAAAAAAAAAGTATCCACCAAACAAAAACTAAACACCCAACCCACTCTAACACCACCCCAACCTGAAAAATAAAATAAGGAAATCCAATATAGAAATATGTACCTATAACTAGCAAATAGTGCATAAACGGAACAAAGAAAAAAGTAAATCGATGACCCAATTCGAAATTTCAAAAAACCCAATTCGAAATTTCAAAAAACCCAGAAAATCCCCAAATTTAAGTGTGCAAAAAAACACTTACCCATAATCAATCCACAAATAGATTTTGTATGACCCAAAAACATTATATCTGGAAAAAAAAAATATAAATGTGACAAAAATTACGTCTGTGAGTGTGTGTGTGTGTGTGTGTGTGTGTGTGTTGTATGTGTGCATGTGTGTGGTGAGAAACACAAAAAAAAAAGTTCCAATCAAAACTGAAAAAAAATCACAAAGTTTGGGGCCGACTGATGTTGGCCAGAGGTAGCGGAGGTGGGATGGAAAAAAACTCACAAAGTTTGGGGTGGCCGGTGGTATGAAGTTTGGTGTCGACTGATGTTGGCCAAAGGCAACGGCGATGGGAGGGTTTGAGAGGGATTACACGATATCGTTTATGAGAGAAGGATAGGTGGAGATCAAGGTTATCGAGGCATGAAAATGGTCTAAGTAGGAGAGAGAGAGATTTGGGTGGGACAATGAAAATGGAAGAGTTAATCTCATCCTTTTATTTCCCATTGAAGAATCCTAACCCTTATCGTGATTTTACATTTTTGTCAATTCAAAAATCATTCCATCTTATTTTATATATATATAGAAAGAGAGAGATAGGGAGAGAAGATCACAAGTGGTCCAAAAGAATGAACTTTTTAATGGACTTAACAAAAAACACTAATAACCCTTTAATTTTAATTCTTATAGTTTCATTGGTCCGCTCCAGCGGCACCCGAGACCCACTTTCACCCCCTACCCACTACCCTCTACCCCCTAGCCCTCCCCCCACCCACCCACCCAAATCCAGACAGCACACCTGATGTACCCATTTGATGGCAGATGGGGGTGGGGGTGGGGGTGGGTGGGTGGGTAGGGGTGAAAGTGGGTCTCGGGTGCCGCTGACGCGGACCAATTAAACTATAAAAATTAAAATTAAAGGGTTATTAGTGTTTTTTGTTAAGTCCATTAAAAAGTCCATTCTTTTGGTCCACTTGTGATCCTCTCTCTCTCTCTCTCTCTCTCTCTCTTGAGAATAGGGTTTCTAGGAGTTACAAAGTCCCTAAAGGGTAAAGGAAGGGACATCAATATATGACAGCTAGGGATAAGGAGATGCAATAGTGTAATGAAATGGAAATGAGTCAAATTTTGTGGAGGAGTTCAATGGAGAAATGACTTCATATGTGGAGAAAGGAGTTTAATAATTATGATTGACATGTGTCACAAAATGGTGACGAGTCCATTTTTAAATTATTATATTATATATATAGATATATGTGAAAAGTGGAAGCCAAAAAACCATCAAAATATCATTGACGATCGTCTCATTCACCCAATCCCAACCCTTCAGCTTCTCTCCATAAATACATCTCAAATTCCATCACAAAGCCCTAATAAGTTCAACTCTCCTCACAACATATTTTGTAGCACCTCCAGAAACAATCCTCAATCATTATCTCTCTATCTCCGATCCCACCATTCTAGTGGTTCTAATGTGTCCAAAAGACTCAAAGATTTTGAGATCAATCGGTTAAAATCCGCATGAACCTCACAAATCAATGAAGATAAATTTGTCAAATCACTAATGCTTTGTTTGGTTGCGCAAATTGATTCATTGTGTAAAAATGAGTAGATTTGAAGTGAGTTTAAATATAATTTTACGCGATGTTTGGTAATCTAAAATTGATATTGAGGTTCAATCAGAAAAAGTTAGAAACTGATGTAAATATATATTTTGGGATTATAAAAAATGGGTTTCGGACTTACCAGATTGTAGAATAGTTCAAGTATCGTTGTTGTTTTGATATTCGTATTATTATTACCAGTCGAATAATGCTTGAACTGAAAGATAGCCCGAAAGCTTTTTTTGTGTATGACTTTGTTCCCGTGAGTGTTCTGAATTAGCTACTAGAGTTTCTCCGATTAATCAATGAACATAGAACCAAGGCTCCCAACTAATAGCCTAGAGAGAAGGATGAGAGAAATAAAGAGGGAAAGTTTTAGGACTACAAGAGGATGGGAGAACGTTTTCGTGAATGATATTTAGAGAGAGAATCATATTAATATGAGATATATGTAATCTTATCCTAACCAATTGAATATTTGTCTCTTTAACTATATATAGATAATATATTACATAAATATTAATATCACTAACCCAATACATGAATTAGGATCCACCACCCATGTGGAAAAATCACGGGGGGTTCGAAATACACGACCCGACCCAAATATTAACATCTCTCACTCGTCCACAAAGGATAAGTGTAAAATATGACGACGGAATGCTGTGTGTGATAACGATTTAAATTTATTCGCAAGTTTCCAAGTAAACCTTATTTATTTGGAGTCAAAATAATCCAAATCAATTCATCCCATAAACATGCATCTATGAGTGTGCGTGTGTCAATCCATAAATAGATAAAGCATGCGACACAAATATTAAGGAAAAATCCCCGAAGGGCAAAACCTTTTATTTCTAGAACTTTGAAGAATTCACAAGACCATTGACTTACATACAACCTGATAATCGCCCACAGGAGTAATGCACGGTGTCTTCGTCAAACCTCCAAAGCAATGGCTAGAAATAACGTCGACTGAAATCTCCCACAAGAACTCCAAATGGTCAGCAATGAAGAAGAAAACGGCTTCTCCACAAAAGTGAAATTTATAAGGACTCCCTCCACAATAGCACGCAACTCTCCGGTTGTAGAGTTCTCCCCACAAAGATTAAACCACAGCAAAGGTGTGTTCTTCAAAACCAAAATAATTCACTAAAGCATATTGGGAGTTTTGTGAACTGTAAACAAAAAGGGATTAAACCCTAAAAGAAGAAGTCAAAAAGGATTCTGCTTTCGCAGTTTTTCTATTCTGTAAAATGCTGGGACTTCTTAAACAAAATGAAACCACATAATGAGTTTTTATAGAAAATAACGCCACCTTGAAAACAGTGGTCGTTCGAACGAGATCAACATGTTGCTCGAACGAAGGACAACTGTCGTTCGAATGAGATCGCGCGACATGGCTATCTCGCGCGAACAACATTGCTCTATCGCTCGAACGACTGTTGCGTCAAAAAATTATTATTTTAATATCCTCTACAACACTTAGAAAAAATACTCATTGTCAAATTTTGACGAAAATGTCTACTCCAACACTTAGAAAATATTTTGTAAAAATATCCCAAAAGCTCTAAGTGAAAAGTTAAGGTATTAAAAACATAATCTTACCAAAGTAAACTTCGTAGAGTCTTGAATGATTACGAACTTGAGTAATTCGGATCCGTCTTTGATATAAATGTCTCTTGAATACTCTTCGACAGTGTAGCGGTATATGACATAATAAATTGATAACGGACCTATGAAAATATGTCCTTACAAATCTCCCTCTATGCCTATGCCTATGCCAGTACATACATAAAAAATTCGAATTATCAAAAACTAAAATGCCTATACAAATCTACCCTCCCATGAATAAATTTGCAAGACCTCAAAATTGTTCTTCAAACATCTTCGTCAAATCTCAAAGGTTTTCTCATCAAGGTGTGCAACATCATGATCTTAAATCTTTATACCTACACATATAAGATAAAGCAAAATACCTTCGTGACGAATTGAGTTTGAAATTAAGTAAGAATAAAGCATTAATAAATCAAATCTCCCCCATAATGCAAAAACTCCCCCATAACATGATAATTCTTTCTCCCCCTTTTTACGATGTCCCCAAATAGACAGATAAGAGGAAAAAAATCAAAACATGAAGTGTCACGATAAAATGCATAGCAAATATGGATCAAGCTACGCGCATCCAAAGGTATGTCTCAAAAACATTCACAAACTATTTTTTATTTTTCAATTTTTCATACAAAATAGGATACTAAAAGTCACACCATGGATTTAAACTAAAACAACCGAGTCATGGAAATGGAATGTATAGGTGTGAACACATTCGATAGGTAAATAAACTCAATCAATCATATGTGCATGATGCATATGTGTACTCCTAACGAATGAACATCAAAAGTATCCTTAGGTGTAAAAAATTATTGAATTTAAATGACATCGTCTTATACAAATCAATAAACCAAAGTCAAAGTGATTTCCACACTAATAACGTCCAAAACTATTTAGCGCTTTTTTAAGATTTTCATGGACGTGCAAACCTGTTATAAAATCTCTAACCAAACTCCCTCAAAAATATTTTCTTTTAGAGGTGTATAAACTAAATTCTCAAACTTTGGAGAATTGGTGCAAAAGCCTAAATGGCCCATAATTGGCTTGAATTTCTTTTTATTACCTTTAAATTTTTTCTGGCTCTTTTAAACCTCTTTGGACCCCAGATAATAAAATTTCTCAATTTCTTTAGGTCCAATTAAATGGAGGCTTAATCGCAAAGGATTAAAAATAATCTTTCGTTGCCCTTCACCGTTTTCAAACAAAGCACATAAACTCACAAATGGCTCTTACATGCACAACTTTCTTATCAAGTTTTATCGTGCTTGGTTCGTTTAAGGACATAATTGAAGTGAAAACACCCAACCAACATGTGATAAGACAAGCATAATAATCAAACAAATCTGGGTTGTGTGCAATAAAGGAAATAATGAGTTAAACATGTAGGAAGTAACACTTAATTACATCTCAATGACTCCAAACATTATAAAGCACATGGATGAATTGACATATTATCTCAAAACACTATCAAATAGTCACATGAAAAATGTGACTCGGTCATCCTAAGTGTGTATCCATAAAAGGTGTAAACAAAATACAAAAATCTTTTTGGATTTTCAAATTTGACAAAAAAAATATGAATGGACACTCAAAAAAATAAAATCTTTTTGCACTTTTCATAATTTTTCAAAAGCAAAAATTTATACAAAAAGTACATGTCACAACGCTAGCAAACATAAATATCATGAAACAAAAACTACCTTATGACAAACATGCGAACACAATCATCTATATGATATAGCAAGAGAAGAATCATGTACAAGCAAATGGGAATCAACTTGACTAAAATCTAGTGCTTCTAAAAGTGATTTTCTAACCCAAATAGATGTGAAACGTCGTGTGGGGGATTTAGGAACCAAGGGAACACTAGACATAAACTTCCTAGGACTTTTTCTAAGATCAAAACAAAAACGCCTAAGGTGACGTTTCCTACCACAATATGAACATGTGTAAACGGGTGGAACGACACTTATGGGTTGACCTTTTCTAATGTCCATGGGAATGATTGACCCTCCAAAACAAATAATGATTTTGGCTTTAGCATGAGAAAAAGATGAAACATTACCATCACTATTAAACCTACTCGAGTCTGTTAAATCATTTTTTAACTTTAAATTTTTTTACTCAAGCAAAGAATTAGACTCTTTCAATTTAAGGGACGCCTTTTTGCAAATTTTCAACAATTCCTAAAAGGGTATCTCTCTCTCCTTCAATCAAAGAAAACTTTTCCCTAAGAGTCTCTTTACGTGCCACAAACTCATTGACTAAAATATTTTTATCCTCTTTGGCACAAACACAAACCATCGAATTTTTAAGGTCCTCCAATTCCTTTTTTAAAAATAGGACCCTATCATCACTTTCCTTCTTGAAGAATTTTAAAGCAACAAATTCATGGTCCAAGGAAACAAGTTTCTTGCGATAAAAATCTCTTTGATTTTGAACCGTTTGCAAAAGATTTATCGCGGATTTAAAACGAGAATTTTCTTTTTACAAAAAATCTATTCTTTTAGCAAACGTCAAATTCAAATGATTTATATCATCAAAACTCTGACTCGTGTCATCAAAGGGGGGCATCTGATTAGATAAGTGCTCCATCAGAAAATTGTAATTTTTCACAAAATTGATTTTAAAAAAATCAATCACACAAATTTTGCGAAAAATAGGAATATGAGTTAAATTAGTGCAACCTGCTCTGATACTAATTTGTAAAATATGATGACGAAACGCGGTGTGTGATACCGATTTAAATTAATTCGCAAGTTTCCAAGTAAACCTTATTTAATTGGATTCAAAATAATCCAAATCAATTCAGCCCATAAACATACATCTTATGAGTGTGCGTGTGTCAATCCATAAATAGATAAAGCATGCGACACAAATATTAAGAAAAAATCCCCGAAGGGCAAAACCTTTTATTTCTAGAACTTTGAAGAATTAACAAGACCATTGACTTACATACAACCTGATAATCGCCCACAAGTGTAATGCACGGTGTCTTCGTCAAACCTTCAAAGCAATGACTAGAAGTAACATCAGTTGGAATCTCCTGCAAGAACTCCAGGTGGTCAGCAATAAAGAAGAAAATGGCTTCTCCACAAAAGTGAACTTTATAAGGACTCCCTTCACAATAGCACGCAGCTCTCCGGTTGTAGAGTTCTCCCCAAAAATATTAAACCACGGCAAAGGTGTGTTCTTCAAAACCAAAACAATTCACTAAAGCATATTGGGAGTTTTGTGAATTGTAAACAAAGAGGGATTAAACCCTAAAAAAATAAGTAAAAAAGGATTCTACTTTTGTAGTTTTTCTGTTCTGCAAAATGCTGGGACTTCTTAAACAAAATGATACCATAAAATGAGTTTTTATAGAAAATCATATCGCCTCGAAAGCAGTGTTCGTTCTAACGAGATCAGCATGTTGCTCGAATGAAGGACAGTTGTCGTTCGAACGAGATCGCGCGACATAGCTATCTCGCGCTAACGACATTGCTTTGTCGCTCAAACAACTATTGCGTCAAAAAATTATTATTTTAATATCCGCTACAACACGTAGAAAAAATACTCATTCTCAAATTTTGACGAAAAAGTCCGCTCTAACACTTAGAAAATATTTTGTAAAAATATACCAAAAGCTCTAAGTGAAAAGTTAAGGTATTAAAAACATAAACTTACCAAAGTAAACTTCGTGGAGTCTTGAATGATTACGAACTTGAGTAATTCGGATCCATCTTTGATATAGATGTCTCTTGAATGCTCTTCGACGGTGTAGCAGTATATGACATAATAAATTGATAACGGACCTATGAAAATATGTCCTTACAATAAGTTTGAACAAGCATCTCCTTAAATATCTCTTTGAATCTCATCCATTCATATCCCCATACATGAAATGTGTCGTGCGACCTCTCAAGAAAGAAGATACAGTCTCAGGAGTGTAATTGCTAAGCCATCACCATACTAGCGAAGATGCATCACTTGCAAAAAATCTCCCTTATGTTTAGGCAATTAGAGTACACTAGATTACACACTCTTAATCCCTCTTAGAAAGCAGTGCATAACCCCTAATATGTAAGTAACTCATGGCCACAATCAAATACATGTCTCGATATGGTCATTGGCCACCTAATGAGTCACAAAACATGGTGTATTTCCAAACAATGTTTAAAAAGGCGAAAGGCGAGGCAAGGCGAGGTGTAAGCCTCGAGGCGTTTGAGGCGTAAGCCTCACCGAAAAGGAAAAAAAAGAGCAAAATAATATTTAAAAATACTAATAAAATCGTAAAAATAAAATAACAAAGAAATATTAAAAAAACTACGAAAAAAACATCCTTGAGGGTTTTTTCACATAGTTTGACATTTTTTTGTTCCCCCCGAGATAACTTTTTAGAAAAAGAAAATCAATTTTAACATATTGGTTATTTTACAATATGACAATAAATTAATCAATGCAAAATCGTACTGGAAAAATAATTTTTTTAGCTTCATTCTCATATTGGTTATTTTATAATATGACAATAAATTAATCAATGCAACTTAACAAGCAAATTTATTAAAAAACATTGATTTTCAAGCTAAGATTAAAAAAATAGTAAATTTATTAAAAAAATAATAAAACATATCAACCTAAGTTTAATAAAAAAGAAAAACCTTTAAAATATATTAGTATAAGTTAAAGAAAACATATTAATCTAAGTTGAAAATAAAAAAACAGAAACCTTTTTTAAAAAAAGTCATATTGAAGTTAATTTAGTACATTTATTTCAAACAAACTATATATTTATAACAAAATATAGTTTCAAACAAATTTATACACTTATTTCAAACAAATTAGTAAAGAAAAACAAAATTAAGTGCAATTTTATAACTAAACTAAAAAAAAAAAAAAAAGAATAAGAGTTAGTAGATTAAAACAACAATTTTTTAAGTTAAGTGCAATTTTAGAAAAATGAAGAACTTTAACCTTTAAAAAAAACAAACTTTGTGATGAAAGAAGAAAAATAGTTTTTTTTTCCTTTTTTCTGCGCCTCGGCAAAAAGGCTTTAGGCGAGTCGTGAGGCACATCGGGGTGTAAGCCTCGAGGTGCATTGAGGCGTAAGCCTTAAATTCAGCCCTGCGGCTTAAGCCTTGAGGCTTTTTTTCAGCGCCTCGCCTCGAGGCGTACACCTCGAGTGCCTTTTTAAACATTGTTTCCAAATAGTCGTCCTTAAGTCCTCATGTGAATTCAATTTGGATAAACCACTTTACAAGACATGCCCCTTATATGATATCTTGCATAATCTTAGGTAAACATGCTAAAGTAGTGTCATAGAGTCTCCTCTTTATGACATAGTCTCAAGTCAACAAAGGCATAAGCTGGGATCGTGATGATCCAAGTCGCTCACACAATGGCAAAGCAGGGATTCGATCATTGCTCAAGCTATCAATCAATAAATTACATATAATATGAAATGTATAGTCTAGCATTCTCTCATAATAATGGGCATGTCATTTGTATAATGTACATCATAGGAATCTAAGTCTAGTGACTCAACAAGTGCCAAACCTGACTCACAGCCCTGTCACTTCCTCGGCGCTTACCTAAAATCTTACATTTGGTTTGTAGCAGGCTACATAGAGTCGTGGAGTTATCTATGAACGACCTAGATGAGGTCTCATCTTAGTTCTAATTAATGTGACATGAAATATATAATATTTAACTATATATATATATATATATATATATATATATATATATATATATATATGAGACAGGGGTGTTTGAATAGTGCCAACGAATTAACGATTGAGATCGAATTTGTTGGAACGATATAAGGGTTTGAGGTTGTGCCACATCACAACTTTAACATTATGACATGATAAAATCGAAGATAACCTCACGAAACAAACCCACACTACCGGCCAGTTTCAAATGCCCAGTCTGCCTCGAGTCTCCCAAACATCCCATCTTTCATTCACTATCCCCTTTACAAACCCAACACCTCATATTCTCTCTCCAAAACATCCACGCTCTCTCTCTTTGTTCGTGCGATGGCTATTGGTTTTTTCACCATCTTCTTCCATTTACAACCTCTCAAACCTCTTCTTCCGTCCAAACTGACTCTGTACGAAAGGTATTTTACTTCAAGGCCTGATTTATGGTTTTGTTTTGATTTCACATTAGGATTTTCGCTTGGTAAGTTTTTTTTTAATCATTTGGTATTTTGGGTGTTCATTTGAATTTTATTTAACTATTATGGTATTTTTATTAGGATTTCAGGTCTTGCAAGGTATACTCTCTCCTCTTATATCCTCTTTTCCCCTCTCTGTGCGATTCTATATCTCTCTCTCATAACATTTAGGATTTTTTATTCAAAAGAATAAGAAAAACATTGGCCTTGAAATTAATTTATTATTTGATACATATTTGTCCATATTTGCTTAAAGATTTTAGCTTTGATGTAACGGCATTTCATGTGATAATGGGTTCCGAGCAAAATATATTTTCACACCAAAGAGAACCACCAACTCCGTGGGTAATTTTTTTCAGTTCATATCTACTTTATCTTCATTGTTTTCTCATTATTTTTTGTGGATTTTAGTTATTTATTGTAATAATCTCATGCTTGATAGTGTGACAACCCACTCAAAATAATAATGGGTGACCAGCCCTATACTACATTAAATTAGGTATCTCATATGGCACAGTCTCAACATCAACTGACAATACAAATCATATAAGGCTAACTACCCGAAACTATTAAAAGCGAATTGTCAAAAATTTAAAACTTTATATTTAACAACAACAACAAAACCAATAATGCAAACATAACCAACAATACACATCTAACTATGATGAGTGATAAGTGCAAACTCCAATATATACAAGAGTGTAATACAATGTACCAATAAAATCTCTACAATAAATACCCGAATATGCTGTCGGATAACAGACAATACAATAATCTGATAAATGAAATATGAAAGTGTTAATCTACAACACTTGAATACTAACTCAATATACAAACTGAATCCTAATCTAGATATACAAAGATAGGAATTGACTAAAACAAAGTGCCGCAACAGTCCGCTATTGCCACAGCTCCACAAATACTGGATGGATGAACATCAATGGCGTCCTTGCGGAGGAACACCTAAAGTAATACAATATATACATGGAGGGAGAAAATATAAACGGATCAGAGCCCGAGTTGAAAATATTTTATAGCAAGTGTATTAAAATGCATAATAATTATAAATGCATTATTACATGATTTAATGGAATCGTCCTCTCCATAAAAATCCATCTCACCTCTCAACTAGAGTGCGTACTATACGTATGCACGAGGTCTCCAAATGGATGCCCAAATATAAATTAGGCAATAAAATCTAACTAGATCCCAAAATGCAGATTCGATTAAGATTATCTAACTTATTTCGCAATCTACCCATGCCTAAGTTTTATCTACAACATTACTTTATTTTAAATGTCATAGTTCTCTTTATATTTGTTCATTTGTTGAACATATAAAGTTACATAACCATCCTCATAACAACATAATCACAATACATCAACATTCTCTTACTAGAATTTCATATATTCTAGTTATGCCCTCATTTGGCATGAAAACATATATAAAGTTAATTATACGAGTTATTAGCATCAAGAGTTAAGGACAAAACTTCTCCCGATTCTCAATATGGCACTGCGTTTCGTGCGTGGGACGCCTCGCCGAGGCGAAATCCAAACAAGGAACCCTCCCGTTACACTACTCCTGACAGTACTGATCCTCGAGATTCATTATGCCCTCAATGCATGATGCATGTAACCCAAATTATTATTACTCAAATTTTAATTAATTAATATTCCCAATTCTCAACAGTACACGGCGTTTCATGCGTGGGACGTCTCGTCAAGGCGAAATCCAAACAAGGAACCCCCCCCCCCCCCCCGTTACACTACTCCTAGCATTGTCGATTGTCGGGATAGGTGATATATATATAAGTATGAGCATTAAGGACTAACTTCTCCCCAATTTCCAACATTACACTGCGGTTCGTGCGTGGGACGTCTCGCCGAGGCGAAATCCAAACAAGGAACCCCCCCCCCCCCCCGATACACTTGTCCTGGCAATGTTAGTCCTTGAGGTCCATTATGCCATTGATACCCAAGTACAAGCACAATCAACAATAACCATCCAACCGAGATATAACTCGAGGACGCAGGCTCACATGCTATCATCTTCCAGCAGCCCATACACGTAGCAAACTGGGGCCACTTGGTGGGATTCAACGGAACCCACCTCGTGATCTACTCACGCACACAACTTCCCGGGAAGAGGCCATAGCTCCTAATCGGTGTGTGAGAACGTCACATACCCCGGACTTATCACCCCCAAAAGAATGCATATATATATCGCATAAATAATCAGAATGGACGACTATGACTTGGGGAATATCCACACCCTGCTCTTTGAGCCAGGATGCTCACCCTCAACGCACGCAATTTCCCAATGATAGCAAGGAGGTGGTATGCTTCACTATATATATTTATACCATCATATAAGGTATACATACATCATCACATCATATAAAGATATACCATCATATAAGGTATACCTGCCACATCATTTGCATTCTCAATATTGCGCACTTAGGCGTAGTTGAATTAATATCATTATTTAGTATATCACTCTCTTTTGATACAATAACTGTCAATTCTCCCACATTAACCCCACTTAGTATACCTTATACTATTTCTCGCTTGAAGCTCACAAGTCGCTTCTAATAATGAATTGTTTCTCAATTCAATTCTCGTTAAGGATATTCTTTTATCCTAATGCTCTTCAATTATCAATTCTCATTGTGTGAGACATCTCCCAAATCAAACATCAATAAGGATTTTTCTATATCCATATGCACATTAAATAGCATTTATAATTCTCCATCCATAATAGGGTTCAATTTATTTTTATGAACCTTTTAAAGTTATCCCATTTGGAATTGGATTCTAAAATCCAATATCACTAAACTTATTATCGTTCTTCTATATGAATTTAATAATTATCTCCCAATAGAGTCTCTAATCAAGGTGGGCTTCCCCACTTAGAAAATACCAAAATCTCTAATCGGTATTCCTTAAATTTAGTCAATATGACTCCAAAAATTTTCTTATAAGGAAAACTCGCTAAAGTCTCCAAAACATACTCCAAATATCTCCTATAGAGGTTCCCAATCGATAACCTCGAACAAAACGGAATGAAATTCTCCTTAGAAAAACATCCGTTGAAAAGCCCTGTTTCCGAATCGATTCGGGCCAATTTCGAATCGATTCGGCCAGGAAGGCCAATCGATTCGGGTCATCAGACCTGGGACTCTGTCTCAGGCCGAATCGATTCGGCCGGGGTCTGAATCGATTCGGTCACTCAGACCTGGGCACCTACATATTTTCGAATCGATTCGGTTTAAATCCCAAAATTTGTTTAATCATTTTCTCTTCATTTCTGTTCAACCCAATCACAAATATATCATTAATATTCATCCTAGAATACATATAAACCAATTTCTACCCTCAAATCAAAGATCTACATATCAAATCTAAGATTATATCCAAAAGTTAGGTTTTGATAAACTAAACCTAAAACCCAAAGATTCAATCCACAAATCTTGAAATAAATGGTACACAACAATTATTTAGCAAGTTTAATCACTTGCCTCGGGTTCGTAGGGTCTGAATCCTCCTTGAGATCGCGTGGATGCCGGAGAATCCTCTTTCTCTCTCTTTTCTCCTTCTTTCTCTTCTTCTTTCTATTTCTTTTCTCTCTTTGGAGAATTAAATCTCACGTAGTCTTAATAAGCCTTAAATCCCAAGATACAAATCTTTAAATGATAATACACACTTTAAATGACTCGGTGACTTTAATTCGAGTCAAACTGACTTAAATTATTTCGGAACCTGAATAGACCCCAAGTACAGTCATTTTGATTTTCTCGACCCCTCCGGACACAACTACACCCTCAAAATCGCCATTCGATACACTTCCTAACGACTCCAAGTTTTGGCCACAAGTGCCAAATTTAATTATTCTCCAATAAAATATTATTTATTTCTCCCAAAATAAATAAATCCTCGTCTCCAAGACCTCGGGTTGTTACAGATAGTTGCTTAAGATCTGTAATTTAAAGGTTTTGATGCGTTTTTCCAGATTTGGATAGTGTTGGTTTCTTGACAATCTGCTACATTTTGCCTTGAAATCTCTATTATAACTGTTTGGAAAGTTTGGGGACGAATTTACAACCATAAAATGAATATAGGCTATTTTGGAATACCTCAAAAAGTTTAGGGGTCAAATGAGAAGTTTAGTTATTTCTATTATATTTTCTCTATTTTATGTGGTTTTAGTTATTTTTATTAGAAGATCTGTTGTTTAAAGGCCTTGATGGGTTTTTTTAGATCCGAATCTTGGTGATATGGGTTTTTTGTATCTTAGGTTTCTTGATAATCTACTACATTTTGCCTTGAAAACCATGTGGGTAGTTTGGCGGTAATTTGCAACAAAAAGTAAGTTAGGGGCCTTTTTGAAATAACCCAAATCGTGTGTTTATAATCTTACTTTTCCAAATGGGGATCTTCCTGACAACTGGAAAGTTGAAAAATCAAGTAAAACTGGAGAAAACAGAAAGTCCATTAAGTTGTGAAAGGGCTATGACCTAGCCTTAAAGGCTTAATGCAATTACTTTTGATGCAATTACATGTTGGGCAGAGAGGGTACTATTTTTAATGGGTTAGAGCATCCGTATCTGAGGATAATGGGTTGTCAGTGTGTATAATCTATATATATCGTGTGTATTAAATATATTTGGTAATGTTTTTAATAATAAAAGTCATATATCTGTCGTCGAAACAATTTTATTTTATTTTTTTACCCAAGTATAAATTCTTATATTCCTCAAGAAGTTTATGCGTGTGTGTGTTCATTTTTCTTTTTAGTGGGGTGTTTTCACTAGAGTCTATTAAAAGAAAATGACACTATTATGTTCATTTTCAATATATAAACTGTCAAATATAGTTTTCAATATATAAACTATCAAATATAGTTTGTTAAAAAGACAATTACAAAAAAATGATTAAAGTTATTGGTTAAGAGTTAAGAGTTATAACTTACTTTGATGTGTCCTTAATTTGCCTTGCTATAGTGATTGTTGAGGGGATGTGATAACTGAAGTTGGATTGAAGGCATGGTAGGCCAATATCATTTTTTCTTTATTATATCTCATAGACACGGAGCATACGTTTTTTTTTTTCGTTAGTAATTTTTTCTCTATTACTTCTATTAGCTTTGGTCATATTGTTACTGAAATTACATTGCCCTTATATTTGTTATTTTTTTTGTTAGATACAAAGAACCCTGTTACAGATACAAGTGAAAAACTATGTGTTTTGTATGGGTGTGTGTTCTCTGGGCAGGTGTGACACCCCGCCTAATTAAATACCGGGTGATCAGTCCTTTATTAAATTATAATCAAGGTGACGGTTGGTTCATTCTTAGCATCACTGTCGTGAAAATATCTTTTCCAATTTAAACATCCTAAATAATTAATCTTAGTGTCAAAATCATTTTTAGACATTACTTTCCAAATTTTATATTATAAACCAACATTTAAAACTTTACATAATTCATAGTTAAATAATCACACAACAACTATCCTGGAACATATAATCCAATTAATTAAACATTCAACCAATTGATTCCAACATTAAAACTTAAAGGAAAAACATCCTGACAATAATAAATCCCAAAGTGCAAAATACTGAAAATAAATGAATTACAATATCCAATAAAACAACTGAATAATGGAAAAAGGGCGACACGTGCCCAACTAGATAAAATAAATGCTAGAAGTGGAATCAAGAAATGAGTTCGTCTAAGCAAGAGGCCTGCAACTCCCACCTAAGTTGCAGCGCGTTCCTTCCAAAGGATCCTATGCAAGACGCCCCTGTGGCTGGGCACCTGTAATATATACATATATACAAGAGAGAAAAGAAAATGGAAACGGGTCAGAACCCGATTGTAAAAACGATTTAAAATTTGTTTAGCAAGTATTTAAATTGTTTACTGGCCAATGCAACAACATATTAGTGCGGCACTCCCTTGAGAAATTATCACCTCTCTTCTAATGTGCACGCCTATCGCATTAACCTTCCCAACGGTTTAACTTATCTTATCTTAGGTTGCTCGTAAGATTTAAACTGATAAATTCAATTGTTTAAGAGGTGAATTTTATTTAACAACAAAGTTCTCATTTAACCCTTATTTACTAATAAAGTTTCTCAGTAACACATTATACTTTTCAAACACTTATTCCCAAATTGAAATAGTTATTCCATTCTTACTTACCATAGACACAACAGGTAGTTCCCAAATTCCAGATGTTGATACCAAATTTAACCTGCTGACGTGGACCAATTATGTGAAGACACGTGTCAATCTACATGGCACCCGCGAACATTTTTGACAACACATTGAATCCGAGGAACTCAACCTCCCCGACCAACTCAGTCGCTCCGAGCAGAAAGTGTTCTCCGAGGAACTTTATTGTACCGAGCAACTCATTTATACCGAGCTACTTAGGCTGTCCGAGCTACACCTCGTACAAAGCATTTATAACCGAATAATTAAGAGGATTGAATGTGCATTAAATGCTTATTATTATCATACAGATGTGCACGCCTATTGGACAACTATGTAATATTCTCTCGCATGTACAGCCTCAAGGCTATAAATACATTGTAACCTCCTCATTAGCAGGGGACTCGGAATTTCTTGGTAAACTCATTATCAAGAATTCTGCAAACAGTCAGCAATAACACAAACAGTGGACGTAGGCCATTCTTTCAAGACAGAACCACTTTAAAAATCTCTTGTCTTATTTATTTTTTATCTGTGATTAAATAATTAGAGATAATCTAATTTTTTACATCAACAGGTTGGCACCGTCTGTGGGAAACGATTGAAACTATCGTTTTTCACCAAAATAATTCATCCTCAATGGCTGATAATCCTGAATCCAGTAATCGAAACGCTAGAAACCCCTCAAATCTATCCACTCCTCCAAGTGTCCAAGTTCTGGCTGGAATAATGGCTAATTTAGCTCAGGGCCAGACCGCCATGCAAGAAACCATGCGACAACTCATGCAAACTATCCAGGGTGGAGAACATGCCCAGTCAGGACAACGAAGCATTCAGAGAAATACCCAATTGCCTTCCTCACGAACTATACGAACATTACTCCCAGAGGAATCTCGATCTAGACATGTCGATTCATATCGCACTGATAAATCTAATGATTTTTCTTATCAACCTGGCCGAACTTCATCAGTACGAGCCACGGATACTGAACAAAACGTCACTCTATCTCCAGAAAGGATCAGTGCTCTTGAAAGATTGAGTAGAGTATCTCCCTTTGATCGTTTGGGTCCTAGGAGGAATAAAATTCCCCCTAGGATGGTGTCGAGGAACTCTCAATGATTCTCTGATTTAAAGGAAGGTTCTGCCCAATCCCAACCAGCTGCTCGTCGTGAAAGATCCCAAGAAGCGAATTCAGCACGATCAGTTTCTCGGACCAATAGACCCGAGGAGGAAAATGATGCATGGAAAGGCTCTATTCAGAGGTTGGAGGATAGATTAGGGGAAATGGCTAAGGCCAAAAATCCTCTACAAAGAACTTTTGTCCAAGGGACACCTTTTATCCAAGCAATTGTGGATTTTCCCACACCATCAAAGTTCAAAGTCCCAGTGGTAACACCAAAATATGATGGAAAAACTGATCCTGTTCTACATATAGAACAATATCAGGCAACTGCTGATATTTATGCTGTTCTAGACGAGATGCGATGTAGAGCATTTTCCGAAACTCTCACTGGATCTACTCAAATATGGTACAACAATCTTCCTCGGGGGAAGATTGTAACTTTCTTTTAACTGGCCGAGCTCTTTATTGGAAACTTATATTTTAGAGCAAAACTAGTTAAGCGAGTAGCACACTTGCTAAGCGTTAGACAAAAAGTAGGTGAGAGCACCAGGGATTATATTACTCGTTTCAATAACGAGAAGCTCGAAGGTATTGATTACGAGGAAAAGATAGCAATCACTGCTCTGATGAGTGGATTGTTGCCAAATAAATTGTACTATACTTTGGCGAAAGATCCACCTAGGACCATGTCAGAATTAATGGCAAAAGCAGCCAAAATCATGAATGCCGCGGAAGCTATGGCAGCAAAGAAGAGCATGGAAACTAAGGAGACCAAAGTTGAGGCTGAGAAGATGGAGAAGAAGGATCAAAAGAATAATGGTGGTAACAAGCAGTAAAAAGCACAGCAAGCGTTGGAACAGTTGAAGAAATTTGGAAACTATACTCCTCTGAAGGTAGATATAAACCACGTTCTGGAAGAGATCAAGAACAGCGAAGAGTTAAACTGGCCTGAGAAAATGAAGACAGATCCTGACAAAAGGAATAAGGCCAAATATTGCGAGTTCCATAAAGACCATGGTCACATGACCAAAAATTGCATAGCTCTTCAGAATGAAATTGAAGCGCTCATCAAACGAGGAAAGCTGGCCAAGTATGTTGATCGTAGAAATGAAGGAAAAAATAACGACCGAGCAAGATAGAGATCTAGATCTCCTCGTCGAGCAAAAGAAAATAAGAAAAGAGATCATGAAGATGATCTAGAAGACGACCCCGATCTCCCTAAAAGACCAAGACAGCCAGAACGTGAGGTATTTTCTATCCGTTTTAGGTCATTTAATTGCAATATTATTACTGGTGGAGATACAGGAGGTGGAGACCTTACTGCAGAAAGGAAAGCTTACCTCAACGAGGCTCAAGCTTGTTCGTATATTCAACGAATAAATCTAGATGAAGAAGATCGCCTAAGAAATGTGAACAAAGATAAACTGGTCATCAGTTTCTCTAAGAATGACCTCGCAGGTGTGCTATATCCTCATGATGACCCATTGGTGATCAAAATGAGGATGAAGGAAGTAATGATTTCGCGAGTCTTGGTGGATAATGGCAGTTCGGCAGATATTATGTTCTACCCATGTTTTGACAGCTTAAATCTAAAGTTGTCTCAGTTGGAACCTTATCACAGGCCCCTCCTCGATTTTGCTGGCAAGAAAGTTTTTCCACTTGGGACGATCAAGTTGGATATGCTCATCGGCACATGGCCTGCTTGTCGAACAGAAAGAGTGCGCTTTTCGTGATGGATAAAAATGTCCAATCAGCTTACAATATCATCATAGGAAGGGTAGGATTGAAGAAGTTTGATGCAGTATCATCTACTGTACATCAATGCCTAAAATTTCCAACCAACTTTGGAGTAGGAATTGTGAAGGGTGACCAAAAAGTAGCTCGGGAATGCTACTATTGATCGGCCGAGCAAGAAGAACTGGAAGAATCTAGGAAAAAGACTACCACCTATCAAGTGGATGAAGGTGCACAAATTGAAACATTAGATCCTAAAGATGAGTCACAGCACGTAAAAGGTCAGGTGGTGGAAGCTATTGAAAATATCATTCTGGACGATGAACATCCGGAACGAACAACTCAAATCGGTTCATCGTTGGACACCCCACTAAAATAGGAATTGATAGCCTTCCTAAAAAGCAGAAAACAAACTTTCGCATGGAGCCACGAAGATATGCCAGGAATAGACCCAAATTTCTTGTGTCACGAACTTAATGTGAACAAGGAAATTAAACCTGTGAAGCGGCGAAGAAGAGTGTTCAGCCCCGAGAAAAACCAAGCTATACAGGAGGAGGTCAAGAAGCTCCAAAAAGATTGCTTTATTGAAGATGTCAAATATCCAGATTGGTTAGCTAATGTGGTGATGGTGAAGAAGAAGAACAACAAGTGGAGGATGTGTGTAGACTTCACCGACCTCAACAAGGCATGCCCAAAGGATCATTTTCCTTTACCCCGAATTGATCAATTAATGGACGCTACCTCAGGACATGAGCTGTTGAGCTTCATGGATGCTTATTCTGGTTACAACCAGATTAAAATGAAACCTGAAGACAGGGAGAGTACCTCTTTTATTACCCCTAGGAGAACTTACTGTTATAATGTTATGCCTTTTGGTTTGAAAAATGCAGGTGCAACATATCAGCGGCTGATGAACAAGGTGTTTGCAGAGAAAATCAGTCATAATATGGCGGTTTATTTTGATGATATGCCGACAAAGAGCAAGAAAGCTGCTGACCATCTAATTGATCTAGGTCAAACCTTTAATCAATTAGATAAATATCAAATGAAGTTGAACCCTACCAAGTGCATATTTGGAGTACGAGAAGGCATGTTCCTCGGGTATATTGTTAACCAATGAGGTATTGAAGCAAATCCAGAAAAGATCAAGGCTTTATTGGGGCTACGATCTCCAACGATGAAGAAGGAAGTGCAAAATCTCACAGGGCGAGTTGCATCACTTAATAGATTCGTATCACGAGCAACTGATAGATGCCTCCCATTCTTCAAAACACTCCAAAAAACGTTTGAATGGAATGATGAATGCGAGAAGGCCTTTAAAGAGTTAAAGAAATACTTGGGAGCACCCCCACTGTTGTCCAGACCAGTGATGGGAGAAGGATTGTACTTGTATCTGGCAGTTTTGGAGAATGCAATTAGCTCGACATTGAAAAGAATGGAGGATGGAGTGCAAAAATCAATATATTACACTAGCAAGGCCTTCCGAGGAGCAGAGATCAAATATCCAAGACTAGAAAAGTTGGCGCTAGCGTTGATTGAAGCGAGTAGAAGAATGAGGTCGTACTTTCAAGCTCATACCATAATTGTGTATACTGATATGCCATTGAGGAAAGCTCTCCATAAACCAAAAAAATCAGGGAGATTGATGTATTGGGCAGTAGAACTTGGTGAATATGACATAGTTTATGAACCTAGATCTTCGCTTAAAGGGGAAGCAGTAGCAGATTTTATAGCAGAGTTCACCTACCCTAATACCCCCGAGGAGCAAAAGTTGAACACCGACCAACCTGTGGATGTTACAGGATCATCAGATTTCAACACCGACCAACTTAAGTCGGTTGACGATCAAGAGGAGATGGTTGACGAGCAGCCGGAGGTGCTAGGGGAGGACATAAAGAAGAAACAAATATTCCACCGAGGAACTCTATCCGATAAAAAATTTGAGGAAGAGGTACCTATATGGAATTTGTATGTGGATGGCTCATCTTGCAGTACAGGCTATTGAGCAGGGATTATTTTAAGCAGCCCGGATGAAATCGATGTGGAGTATGCTCTGCGCTTTCAATTCAAAGCCTCTAATAATGAGGCTGAGTATGAAGCTATGATTCCAGGTCTTAGTTTAGCAAAAACCATGGGGGCAGAGCAGGCCATCGCATTCAGTGACTCATAGTTGATCGTAAATCAAATGCTGGGAGTATATGCAAGAAAGGGAGAATTGATGATCAAATATCATGTAAAAGCGATGGAAATTGTATCAAGCTTTAACGTTGTGCAATTAATTAGAACACCAAGATTAGAGAATGCAAGAGTGGATGCTTTAGCTCGGTTAGCCTCAGCCACACGCACCGGGCTATGAAGAACAATTCCAATAGAGATTTTGACTAGCAGGAGCATCGACGAAGATCTGATGATGAACTTTATTACCCTTGATTTAGGACCATCTTGGATGGATCCCATCAGGGCATATATTGAAGAAGGGGTTTTGCCAACTGATAAGCTCGCAGCCAAGAAACTGAAGTTTAAAGTTGCTTGTTATGTATTAACTAATGGCATTTTATATAGACGAGGAATTATAGCAGGACTGCAAACATATGTGCATCCCTCCGAGGTAAAGGATTTGGTTGGAGAAGTCCATGAAGGGTCCTGTGGAGCTCATGTAGCAGGTCGAACGCTTTTGCAAAGAGTAATGACACAAGGATACTATTGGCCAACAATGAGGGCTGATTGTATAGCCTATCCCAAAAAATGTGATAAATGTCAACGCTTATCCTCTATCCGAAGAACTCCCCAAGCATTGCTAACACCCATAACATCCCCTTGGCCATTTTCCATGTGGGGAATAGACTTGGTCGGGCCACTCCCGACGACAAGAGGAAGGTTCAAATACCTCGTCGTCACTGTGGATTATTTTACTAAATGGGTGGAAGCTGAACCTCTAATTGATATGACTTATGAGAAGGTGTATCAATTTATTTGGAAGAATATCATTTGCATATATGGTCTTCCCCATGCATTCATTACTGATCATGGAACCCAATTTGATAACGAGGAGTTCGCCGCATATTGTCATCAGTCAAATATTTTGAAAACCCACTCGGCACCATGCCATCTCCAGAGCAATGGACAAACTGAGGTGACAAACAGAACACTGCTGAATGGTTTGAATAAAAGACTAGATGATGCGAAGGCAAATTGGATCAACGAGCTGCATTCTATATTGTGGGCTTATCGTACTACACCACGAGCAACAACAGGAGAATCTCCATATATACTGGCTTTTGGAAGTGAAGCTGTTATACCTGCCAAGCTGGGCCTCCCCACACACAGAGTGCTGAATTTCAATTCTCCTATCAGTGACTTGATGAGAAGATTAGACTTGGATATGCTCGAGGAAGTTAGAGAAGAAGCAGCAATCAGTAATGCTGCATACCAACAACGAACAGCTCTGTTCTACAACAAGAGGGTACAAAAGTGTGATTTGAAGGAAGGAGACTACGTGCTAAAGAAAGTAATTCAAAAGCACAATAAATTGGAAGCTAACTGGCATGGACCCTATAGATTAACAGAAGTTGTTCGCCTAGGAACTTACAGGATTGAAACCTTGGAGGGGGAAGAATTTAAGAATGCATGGAATGCAGAGCATCTACGCAAGTATTATCAGTAGTAGGGATTCCTATGTAAATGAATAAATGAAGTTTTCTTCAGTATGAATAAAGTGTTGAAGTTTTTATCCAATTCTCTCATTTTGATGAAATTTTTTCGGAGTATTAGTGCTACACACTATGCATCAAGTTCAAAATAAAAATCCCACCAACTACGGTTGGTCGGTCTACCAACTACGGTTCGTCGATAAACAAAAACCCTACCAACTACGGTTGGTCAATAAATAAAAATCCCACCAACTACGATTGGTCGGTCTACAAACTATGGTTGGTCGATAAATAAAACCCTACCAACTATGATTGGTCGGTCTACCAACTACGGTTGGTCGATAAATAAAAATCCCACCAACTACGGTTGGTCGGTCTACCAACTACGGTTGGTCGATAAATAAAACCCTACCAACTACGGTTGGTCGGTCTACCAACTACGGTTGGTCGATAAATAAAAATCCCACCAACTATGGTTGGTCGGTCTACCAACTACGGTTGGTCGATAAATAAAACCCTACCAACTACGGTTGGTCGGTCTACCAACTACGGTTGGTCGATAAATTAAAATTCCACCAACTACGGTTGGTCGGTCTACCAACTGCGGTTGGTCGATAAATAAAATCCCACCAACTACGGTTGGTCGGTCTACCAACTATGGTTGACAAATAAAAATCCCCTAACTACGGTTGGTCGGGGAATAAAAGTTCACCAACTCCGGTTGGTCGGAAACAAATATCTTAATAAACTCTAGTTGGTCAGTAAGCCAATTACAATCATCTCCAGTTGTTTAAATTAAACAGGATCATGAGATAAATGATATTTTATCACATAAAGATCAAAGATTGATAAATCACTGCAATGAAATAAGCAACCAACAAGCAAAAACATTCTACAAATTATTTAGAAGAAAATGACAAAGGACAAATTTTCATTCATACTAAATAAAATTACAAATGTATTACTAAAATTTTTCATTCAAATTAAATAGAATTACATAAGAGGTGAAAAGTAAAAGTCATTACATAAAATCCTATTCTATGGGTTTCTTTCCCTCTGCCTTTGAAGCAGGTTCCATTCTGGCAGGAGGATCATCTAAGGCATATGGGGAGTTTATGAAGTTTATGTCTTTCAACATTCGAATATTCATCACAAAAGGACGAGCAAGCAGGTGCTCTGGCCGAGATATCTCAAAATTTGAATGAATATTGTAGTCACCAAGATACTTTGAGATCAAGCACTGAGGAATGGCCCGAGCAGGAATCCAACTCATGTAAAGCTTAAATGGAGGCACTGGCAAATCGAGCAACCCAGGATCATAATAGTCCCACAAATAGTGACCTTGTTCCAACTGTAGCACACCCAAGGCATTCAGCCATCCTTGCTTGTACCCCTTGTTGTTCGACTGCTGGATCCGGTCATCAAGGTGGTAAAGGGCTTCACTATAACCAGCCATCCAAAATTCTTTGGGCTGCTTGTGGAACTGATAGGTCAACCTCTCTAACTGATCGTGAAGATTCTTCACCAGATTTGTCTTATTCTCCAAGGTAGAATTTTGGGCAGTAAGTTGCTTATCGAAGGTCTGAATCTTCTTGGACATCTCAGCTAATGCTTGATTCTTCGCTATTAATTGGAATGCTTCATTCTCCAAGGCTGCCTGTGTTCTAGCTTCTTCAATAGTTACCCGAGAAGTCCTTGCTCGTCCCCGAGAAGCTCTTGCTCGTCCGCGAGCAGATGTAGAGGGTCCCAACCTCTTTAAAGTTTCCAACTCGTCTCTCAAATTGGCATTTTCAACCTCCAAAAATGAGAAACCTTCGTCATTGACAGGGACCAAGGCTCCCGAGGTCGATGCTGTAGATTTTAGTTGGGATATTTATCCTCGCAAGTTGTTATTTTCCTGCTCCAGTAGTTTCGCGATCTGCCTATGCTCTTCAACTTCGGTCTTCAAAGTCCTCTCCTTAAAATCATAAGCAGCGACTAACTTATCATAGCCTTTGTCAGCATTTAGCTGCTGATACTTTTTCTCATACCCCTGATGCAAAAGGGCAGAGGATTCATTGTATTGTTGCTGAAGTTCCTCGATGGTACCCTGGAGATCTTCAATCATCTCGTAATAAGCCACATTATTGGCAACAGCTCGGTCGAATAAGCATTTCAGATATTGGTAAGCTTCCACTGCTCGTTCAGAGGCATCTGAGCCCAGGATATCAAAAATTTGTGACTCATCCATGTCTGTATGGCCAGCTTTGAAATATTCATTACAATTTTTCATCAACTCAGTATCGTGAGCTGACAAGAGTTCCATCCTGGCTATAAACTAGCAAAGAGAAGCAATAAACAGGATTAATAAATGATAAAGGCAGATCAAGACAAAGAAACTCAACATGAACAATAAAAACTCAATTTTTTATTCATCAAAAGACAAGTACAAGGTTCAGGGTTACATTCAAAAGAAATAATAAAATTAAAGCCCGAGCAACTCTACACCTTCTCCTTATGTTTTGCGACTTCCTCGGAAGGCTGAGATAAGGAGGTTGGTTGCTCGGAGGATATTGGCATTTGCTCGACAAAGGTACTGGTAGATTGAAGCTGCTCGGTAGGAGTAATAGTTGGTTGGGGCTGCTCATAGCGAAGTTCAATAGTAGGGACCTGATCCCCAACCATCATTGAAGACTCTTCAGAGGAAGATTCGTCCTCTTCTTCTTCTCCAGGAGAGGGAGGAGGACCATGAACATGGCGCTAAAAAGTTTAGAACTCTCTGAGACCTTTAACTCCTGCAGAGCAGCAATCCATCCGTCCCTGAAGAATTTAAGGATAGAAAAATCCAACTGAGAGGACATGGCAGCTAGGCCTTTATTCCAACCTTTATCCCAACCAGCACTGAAGGACTTTTTAACATCCAGTTTCCTCTTCACCTTCTCCGAGGAAATCTTCTCAGATAGAAGTTCCTCGGCAGATTTCAATTTCCTTTCTGCCTCTTCCTTCTGACGATCAGTTTCAAGGAGTTCGTCCAGTTCCTCTTCAGCAGTTTTGAGCCTGGTCTCAAGATCTCCAGCATTCTTGAGCTTTTCTTCAAGCTCTTCATTTTTCTTCTTAAACTCTTTCATTTTCCTCTCCGACTTTTGAGAGGCCTCCACAGCTTTTTCTCTCTCTTGCTCGACGGACCTCAATTGCTTCTCCCAAGCAACCTTATCTTTTTTATATTTCTGACGAGAATCCTTTAAGGATTGAGTCAGACCTACAAAAGCCTCCTCCACACCTCCCGAGGAGCTCGAAGCTTTAAGAGTTTCATCCTTTTTCAAAATAGTATTGAAACATATTACCAGCTGATAAGAAAAATAACTTTGAGTCAGTACAAGAATAGAACATTGAAAAGTGAAAGTTTAGATTAGTAATACTTACTGAGACAATATGTTAAGCTGCCAAGGTGGTAACCCTATCCCGAGAAAGAGTGTCTTCAAGGCCTTGAATTTCTGGGATAACCCAAGACTTCACAGAGCCCATGGCAGAGCTCGGAGCAACAAAAGTGGGACACCACTTCCAGCAGTTAGAGGCTAAGAGATGGACTCAACCAATTTATTCGAGGAGCTTTTATTCAATTTCCTCGTGGGAGCAGGAACATTCTTGACCAAGGATGTTATTTTGGTCGGTGATATAACTATAACCTCGCTGGGAGGAGAAATAGATACAACCTTGCTCGGAGCCACAGGGGGCTTCTTAGCAACTTTCTTAGCAATAGCAGAAGGGGGTGCATCAACTTTTCTTGTCCCTTCCTCTGGGACATCTTGCTTATTTATCTTTGCCTCTACATTGGCAGAGTCTGATTTGTCAAAGTATGAGGGAGCTCTTATTCTCTTCATTCTGTCACTGAGAGGAATATTTGATTCAGGAGAGGAACCTTCAGAAGCTGGTGCTAGTTCTATGTCACTTATTACTGGACGAGCAGTAAAAGAAGAAGTGTAACTCTTTTACTGCAACAAGTACGAGGCTGATCTGATATGTTCGTCAGCAATAGTTTGGTGCAAACTCCAGATAAGTTTCAAGTGCCTCAAATTGACATCAGTTTCTTTAGGGGATTTCTTTTTGCTATCAACTGCAAATAAACAAAAATTAAAATGTCAATGACGCATTTTATCAAACGCAAAGAAAACATAATTTCAAAAATAAAATAAAATAAAAACAACCTATCCCATTGCCATAGGGAGGGCATCTAGGAAGCTGATACACATCATCTCCATTTAATGGAGCATGTTGCCAATTTTTCATAACAACCCCATGCTCGAAGTAATCCCCGTTGGCATCGGGGAGATTGACAACTAAAGCCCTATTTAAAAACCAAGTTTTTAAATCAAATGTGCTATCACTAACAACCCATCTATAACAAAACATAATTTCTGGAATTCCTAAACGGGTTCCATGAATTTGATTTAACCTATGAACTCCATTAACTATTCTCCAAGTATTGGGTGCTATTTTTGCAGGAACAACATCGAAATACTGACATAACTCCAAACATAGGGGATTTGGAGGAAAAGAAAATCCACATTCGGCCACAAAGAGACTGGGGAACCAATGTCCCTCAGCCAAAGAGAAATAGTCAGAAGGTTCAGAGAGTTCCTCCAAAATGACCCAAGAAGGAATTAAAAACTCAGAACGAAATTTGTTAAGAGATTCAATGACGTAAACCATGATGAACAAAAGAAATAAAAGAGAAGGAAGAAGATCTTACGGGAAAAAGATGAATCAGGTGACAACGAACAATGGAAGAAACGAACGCACAAGATAGAGAAGAAGTGAAGAAGTTCTAAAGATGCAGATTTGAAAAAGTAAAAGACGATCAAGTTTTCTGAAGCGTTTAAATACTTTACCTCGAGAATGGAGAAAAGCAATGATTACCAAGATGGACGATTGCATATCCGGCGGCTAAAAAGAAGAAAAAGGCAGGAAACACGAAGCGGTTATGGAAATTCAAAATACTTTAAAAGCCTGATACTATGTATTCAAAAAGGAGTTATGTACAACGAACGATTGTCTAAAATTCATAAAGTTTAGGCAACATAAATGTTCCATACTTTTCTTCAACATCAAACCATGAAACATTGGGGGCTTCTGTTGATACCAAATTTAACCTCCTGGCGTGGACCAATTATGTGAAGACACGTGTCAATCTACATGGCACCCGCGAATATTTTTGACAACACATTGACTCCGAGGAACTCAACCTCCTCGACCAACTCAATCGCTCCGAGAAGTAAGTGTTCTCTGAGGAACTTTATTGTACAGAGAAACTCATGTATACCGAGCTACTAAGGCGGTATGAGCAGCTCAAGCGGTCCGAGCTGCACCTCGTACAGAGCATTTATAACCGAATAATTAAGAGGATTGAATGCGCATTAAATGCTGATTATTATCATACAGATGTACACGCCTATTGGACAGCTATGTAATATTCTCTCGTATGTACTGCCTCAAGGCTATAAATACATTGTAACCTCCTCATTAGCAGGGGACTCGGAATTTCTTGGTAAACTCATTATCGAGAATTCTACAAACACAGCAATAACACAAACAGTGGACGTAGGTCATTCTTTCAAGGCTGAACCACTTTAAAAATCTCTTATCTTATTTATTTTTTATCTGTGATTAAATAATTAGAGATAATCTAATTTTTTACATCAACACCAGATTTAAATATATATATTAAATACTCATATAATATATATATATTTTAACAGCACCCCACATAATAATTATGGTGTGGGCATACTCTGTTATCCAGTCCCCGTATCACTCGTACTAAGGGAAATACAAGTTCAGAATCACTCTCGAACTGTACTAACACAAACACAAACAATATTGAGGCGAAGCATAGATTTCAAGTCTCTAAGAGGTCAGCACATGCCCCCACATCTCTTAGGACCGTTTGACTATCGATCTGATAGCCTGTACCAAAGGATTTCTATCTTCTAGGGTACGTGTCAATATCCCCCATAAAGTCCCATCGAGATAAGACTGTCCCAGTGCGGTAATCTCAGGGATAGCAAGTAGCGCGGGCATGATTTTCACACGTATATAGTATATGCATAATCACAGTCATATAAATATACTACTATTACCATATCAAATTTAGGTACATCTCATAACCCATAATTATGATATTTATCCTTATTTCTCATTATTTAGTTATCACGTATAACAGTTCGTTTCTTACTTTAATTTGAGGGATTATTCCAACTTACTACGTAACACTCATGGATTCTTATCTTTCCAAAGTGGAATTTCATTAGGTACTTATTAATTTTCTAACATAACTACCCTATGTGTCTCCCCACTTTAATACACAGTTCCATCGTCCCTTATATGTGAACATCCCCGAAAAATGTAAATTTCGTCTTACATTAAAGGTTTCATATTTTTAATAAGTCCTACTGGTCTTCTTTTATCTCCCAAAATATTTTAATAAGGATGTCCAAAGATTATTACTCATTTAAATTGAATTCAACTATTTAGAAGGGGAAATATAAGTCTGCCAGGAGGGGTTGATCGATCGAGGGCGGGTGTTCGATCAATCGAACCATCTATCGATCGATGCTCTATGATCGATCAATCGATCAAGCAGGTATTGCGAATTCTGCAGAAAACCAGTTACGGGTTCTATCATCCAACTTCATCCAAATCTGAATTTTTAACTCCCATAAATTTATACCACAAACGTTCTAAACCCAAATGGACAATATTCAACGTAAGGCATGTGAGTTTTCATCAAGAATCATGGATTAAAGTGCCAAAATTTATACAATTCACATGAACCCTAAAAATTTCTTTAACTTAATTCAAATCATTATTTTCCAGAATTTCTACTTCTAATCCATCATAAATCCGTGGTTCAACCTCTACATATGAAGGGGAATTACAGAATAATGTTTATATCACTACAACATGCGATTTCTAATTACCAACATGGGTTTTCTTCCATAAAAACTCATCCTAATCAATCCTAATAAAAATATGAATGAAACATTAACGAAATTAAGCAAGATAAATACTTGCCTGAGAATTTTTGGTCTCTGATTTGTGCTGAAATCAGTGTGGTGGTGATCCTCGTTACGCGATCTATCATTTGGCGGCGACGGCGGCGCAAACGGAGGGGTTCTTGGCCTAGAACTCTTGGATAAGCTCTCTCCTTCCTTCTCTAATGGACGTCTCTTGTTTTTGGTTGAGTTAACGCTAGAAGGCAACCCTAAGCATCTGATATAACTCTAAAATTTTCGTGTATTTTCAAGCCTAAAAATATAAAATGTCCAAAACGCCTTTCAGGGTGTCAATTAGGCCTAAAAACGCCCCGAGACCCAAACTAAACCCCCGCGTACATTATTTTGACTATCTCGACCCTTCCGAACACTTTGGCACACTCTAAATGACCATACGGGTGATTTATAATTTATTCACTTTTATTAATCAACATTTAGTCCCGACACGACACGAGCGCGTCCCGACTTAAATTTCCAAAATTGTCATTTTATTCACTCGTGACATTTAATAGAACCAATATCATATATTACTTTACTCATTAGTAATATTCAATGAATTTGCAATGATTACTAACTCTCATCACATTAGTAATTATAAAAATAAATAATTTTCGGATTCATATTAAATTAATATCTCACATTAAATTTAATAAATCCCCAAATTTAAAAAGCATACAAATACGGGGTATTACAGCAGGGCTTAGTAGTAGTGTGTTGCTTCTAATATTCTCTATAGCAATAAGGAGGGCGTAGAATGAGTTTTATCACTTGCTAATTATGGATGCTTATTTATATTAATGAGTTTTATATATTGTGTTATTAAGTTGGATCCACTTATTTGAGTTCAACATTTTTTTAGAATATGAAATATATCTCCATGTTTTGATATTGGGGGAGTTGGATCTACTACAAAAGCGTTTATTTAATTCACTAATGTTTTGTCTTTGTATATTTTTAATTCAAGTGCTCATATCTTTGCAATCTAATATTCTTTTATGGTTCAGGATTTAAGCGGGAAATTCTTGAAAATCCTTAATGCTCTCAATTTGTTGAGGAGAGGTAATTGAAGTCTAGATCTATTTTCTTTGTTTTTGATGCAATCTAATATTCTTATGTTTTACGCATACTTCAAGACTTTGGGTTCAATTTTCAATGATAAGATCTCTATCATATTTTAATACTTTTTTAATTGAATTACATTCAATTTTATGTCATTCTGCAATTCTAGGTAGTCACATAGGACTATATACCGACTGAGTGATGTGGTGTAAGTGAATTGATCAGTCAAACTGCGTGTTATGTGGATCCCTTGACATTGGCTATATTTTGATGTCATTGGTTATATTTTTTGTTTTATTGAACTATGGAATACTTTTAATTATTCATCACCATATCCATTACTTTTGATTTTTGTTGATGGGAACATCTTCGGATTGATGATAGTTGGATACTCTATTATTTTTTGTGATTTCTAAAGTTGATTTGTTGGTTAGTTATTTTTCATTTTTATTTCTGATTTCTGGGGTTGTGTATGTAGTGTAATTTTGGTAACTATTTGTCTATTTTATTCCTTTTATTCCACATTTGGATATTGTTGGAATTAGTTACATGTCTGATTGACAACTGTAGTGATTAAGATATCAACATATAAACAATGGTTAGGGATCTCCGGAACATCATCTTTGTAAGTTGCAAATATATGCTCTAATTGCATTTAATGAACTATATGGGCTATTTAATCTACTTTATATGTACTGATATTTTAAATATATTAGTTCATAAGTAAATAATGTTGTGTTAAAGATCTTTTGGTTTGTAATGGACTTGAGTACGTACTGTTTATTTTAACAGTTCAGATACTTTTTTGGTTCAGCACTAAACGCACTTCATTGTTGCTATGTATGAGTTTATCAAAGAACCACACTACTATTTCTTAAAATTGAGGTTCTTTTTTGCAGATCCGGGTATGTCGTTTAAAAGTACTTGGGTATGTCATCCAAAAGTATTTTCAAATTTCTGATTTAGGACTTTTCTTCTATGTTTTTACTGATTTTTTATTTGTATTGTTTGTATGTTGCTATGTTAGGCATAGGCGAAGCTTGTGCAAAAAAAATTCAACAGCATTGCTCCCATGTCACTGCTGCCCTTGAGTCCAATGTTTCCCCCTCATAAACTCTCCCTCCCCACTTCCTCCCCTGCTGCTGCCTCCCTTCAACTGCCTCTCACGCTGTCGCCTACCAAGAGTAATTTTCATTTGGATTCTATTTTCTTTTTTGACATTTATATTGTCTATTCAATCTATTGCGTAACTGGGATTTAACCTTTTGGTCTATTCATGACATTTATATTCTTTTTTGGTGTATTCGTGAAATTTTAGTTTAGATATCATCCTAAAGTAATTCGTGGAATTGTGAAATTTTAGTTTAGGTACGTATTCGTGAAACTTATATCACAATAATTCTTCAGTATATTTCTTATCTTGATACTACTAGGTTTAGTCACAGTGGGCATGTCTCGAAAGTTAAGGATACCTTCAAGTAAAGGCAAACAAAGTGTAAACCATTCTATCCCGTGATATCTTATATCTTCTACATTTCGACCATTCCGAAAAAAAATGAAAAAATATGTATGTTTTTATGCATTTACGCTTACGTTCTTCTATGACCTATGATTTGGCAAGCAGATCTTATAAAGTTATTTGAGAATAGACATGTTACACAGGTTTTTTGAAATTTCAATCCACTCAAGTTAAAAATACATCAGGGTATACATTGGGATATATTTTGCAAAGGTCATGCTGGCCAAGCTTCAGTCCACTCAAATTGATTCGGGGATATATTTTGCATTTGATTTTATTTGGTTTGATATGCAGAAGCTTTGTCACTTTGGCACCGTGTGAAGACTTTAATTTGGGTTCTCAAACAGTCAGAGTAAGATGGTTTGCATGGTTTCTTTTAGATGAAATTGTTTCTTTTAGGGGTGCACATCGAAACCGAAAATCTGATAAACCGAACCAAACCGATTGCATTGGTTCGGTTTGGATCGATTTTTTTTCTCAATGGTTCGGTTCCAATTTGAAAAAAAAATGATACATCGGTTCGGTTCTCGGTTCCAGGGTAAAAAAACCCAATCCGATCTGAAAACCGATTCGATCTGAACCAATCCGGGACCGAACCGATTTATAATTACATATATATATTTATTTAATATATTTAACACTTGTAATTTATATTTTTGTGATTATTTGAGTTTCTAACTTAAGTTATTGAGGTCAAAATTAATTTTGACCTTAAAAAAATTAGTTATGAAACACATTAATCTTTAAAAAAATTAGTTATGAAATATGATTTTGGAACCGAAACCGATCCGATCCGATCCGGGAACCACTGGTTCGGTTTGGTTCGGTTCTGTATTAAAGTCGGTTCGGTTCCGGTTCCAAAAAATTTGGAACCGACCCAGGTCGGTTCGGTTCTCGGATTAGTACCAAAACCGATCCAAACCGAACCGTGTGCACCCCTAGTTTCTTTATTTACTAGGTTATATGTTTTCTTTGATTATGTCATTGTGGGCCTTAGCGAGAGCTTCGTAGGATTAAGTTCGAAAGGTCCGATTGGTGAAACCTTATTGCCCCATGCGAGAATCTTCTGGCAGGATTACATTTTGACACGTTCTGTATATACCTTATTTTTTTATATTAGTTATATGATATTTCTCCCCCCCCAACCACCCCAACCACCAACACAAAAAAAATATAAGGTCCAAGGTTCATGTGTCAAAACCTATGATAACAAGTTGAAATTGTATTTATTGAAATTTTATTAGTTAGTAGTTAATTGATTTGATCCATTCATTTAGATCAAAGGAAGGAATAATGTTTCATAATTCTATCTCTGCTTCGAAATGCGTACAAGATTTTTTGGTAGGCGCTATTTATCGCTTTGAAATTCTATCTTTGTTCTTCATTTTATGCCTTCTTTCTTTTTGCAATTATTGATTCATTTTCTCAAAATCAAAGTTCAATTTCTTATTTTATTTTCATTTATTAATTGGATGCCAAAAGCGTTTCACAAATTTGATTCGCTAAGAACCAGTCTCTATCTCTTATGAGTTTAGGTTTACTGTTCTCCTAATATTTGAAAATATGTGCATCTCTTACTCATTATGTTTAAATGATTACTATTATTGAGTACATATCTTATAGAAATGTTACCAGGCTTGGATAAACTCTCTCATATGGGTGATCCACCTTGGCACTTAGACAACGAGCAAGTTGAGACAATATTATCTATGACGCTTTGATAGCGAGCTAAGATATTTACATCTTTAGTGCCCAACGAGCAAGATCTATATACACTAGGGTATGCCCGTGCCTGAAGGCACAGCGAAAATTTTCAAAGTACGTAATCGCAAACTGGTAAAAAAATTTAAAATACATAATTGCAAAATAGAAAAAATTTAGTTCCCCAACAAAATAAAGTCTAATTTTTAAAAAAATTGGTTATAATTTCCAAAGTATAAGGACCTCCCTTTCAACTAAAAATCATGCAATTTTGCGATGTATTTACATCATACAGGAATAACACATGAGGCTAAATATCTATCAAATATAAAAACATATGGATTATGCTATTCCCACTTCATACAAATACATCCCCAAATCAAAACACATTTACATACACATTAAGGAAGTTGGGTCAATAGAAGTTTTTGGAGAGCTCGAGGATTTGTGTGAGGTGAGAATACCATATTCAAATATTAATGGGACAGTGATAAATATAAAAAAACTTATAAACATTAGAAACTGTCATCTATAAATATTGAAAATTGTATAGATATGTCCACAGGGAATCGAGAAAGGTCCACAAAATTCCATTACTAACAAAAAATGAAGATAAAAGGGAAAAAAAAAGCCTAAACAAACACATAATATTAATAAATAAGGAAAAAAGTTGCGTATTGAAAACCAAGGCTCTGGAAACCACATCCAGTTGTTGGAAGTTGCAAGTAATATATCTCGGCCATTCTCGTGAACTCTCTTGTAAGACCTGCACTCTGAAGAAACTCAAAAAAAAATTAGGACATAAAATGTTAAGTTAATGCAACTGTTTTTTACCCCAAAATGAAAAGAATTTACCCAAACATAAGAAAAATATGTTTTCCCCCTAAAATCATTATTTATAAAAAGTACATTCACAAACAAAAAAATAAAAAATAAAAAAATTCCAATACAACGAATCTAACATAATAATACTATCTATCATTGTTGAGAATGTTACATCAAGATTACATTTCACACACATTACCGACAATTTCAAACTTATTGGCAATGAACATAATAATACCATCATTGTTAAGATTATTACTATATGCTGGATGGTTGTACACACTGTGGAACTGAATCCTTATTTCAAACCGAAGTAGTGGGGTGTGAGAGTGAAATTAGTCAATAAACAAACCCAATTAATTTACTATGTATGACCTCAAATTTTTTGAATATGACAGAGCTATATAAAAATAGTCTACCAGCAGAATAGTATATAAAAAATATAAAAGTACATCCAGAATTTAAAACAAAAATTAAAAAACATTAATCTCAAGCTTACTAAAGACAATGATGCACAAAAGCAATAGCATATACCTATTTAACTATTTGCATCTATTTATTTCTCACGCAGACGAATATGAAAGAGACCGTAACTAAATCATAAACATGAATGCACTAATTTGTAACACTTACTGATATCAAATCACAAAATACACCCGGTGAACCACATAGTGAGCATATAAAAATGAATATGAAAGAGACCGGTTAATGAACATAAATCTACAGCGATAGGAATTACTATGTATAATGAGCAAATAGAAATTAGTATGTACCTTAATCCAACCATTCTACTAATAGTGAACCACTTAGTGATCATCTCTTTTGCATATCAAACGTCTTCCTCTTGTGAATCAGTCAACGGACCAAAAAATATAATATCAAATCATGTTAGCTAATATAAAATGTAATGAAAAGTAGTCATAAAATAAAGAAATATTAAACATTATTGGCCTTGTATCACCACCTGGGATTAGCAGCTGCCAGATATGGAGCAACTTACTTGTATGAATTCAAAATGGGCTTCAACTTCAATGTCAGAGCGCCTGCTTGCAGCTGCTGATTGGTATTGTTTAGAGAGGCTCAAGTTGCACTGCGAGGCTAAACTATGTGAGGTTATTGCCATCAACACAGTTGCAACAACATGCTAAGAAACATCACTCCTTTGAGCTTAAATAATTTTATCCCATGTTTGTACCAAGTTACCTAAAGAAGGTGAATAATCAGCATTTTAACCTTAACAAAATATCGCAATAGAATGTGAGCAAGGGACATGTTTATATAGAGGGCAGCAGGTGCGATTTGGTCTTATCTTATTACATAAGCAATTAAGAATCCTACTTAGGTCGCTTGAATGTATTTGACATGTATTGGTTCGTGGCACTCAGTCGAATCATGAAGAAAGTATGCACCATTACCAAAGACACCAAAACAAAATGTTAAGTTCAGACTTGAGACAACAAAAGATGCAACAGAGCATCATTCACCACCCAAACACAAATATAATGTGTAAATAGGTAGAAAAGAACATACACATTCATAATATAAGCCCAAAGCTGTTACATGAAGTCAAGAGCAATTTTAAGGTAAACATGAATACCACAAAAAAAAATGGAAAATTAAATTTTTTAAAGTTATGCAAAAATAAGAAATCGTAAAGTACTAATAACACCAATAAAGATTCAATACAATGATTACATTCAAAGTAAGTAAAAAGACGAACACAATCATTATATTTTTTGTTGCTCAACATTTTCAATAGACTACTGAACCAAAACTCTAGAGTCCCAACACACGTTGATGCAAGTAGAGGAGTGAAGACCATGTGATTCCTCGATTATATGCAAACAATATCGTATATTCCAATGTCAATACCTTTAAGGAATATGCATGTGGCCCACCTAGTGGGTAATGATATCTGCAGCAGTCCTGCATACATAAAAGAAAAGCAAATGTCAGTGAATCTGCCACCGATCATGTAGAATAGTCATGTCTACTAAAATTCTATTTATGAAAAAGCTCTAAATGGAAAGAAGAATACCCAAAATTGTAGAACGGTCCATTGTAGAAAAGTAATTAAATTGGAGCAACCTCCATAAGCATGAGTCCAAACGAATCTACAAAACAAGTTAGTACAAAGCAGAGCAAAAGGCAATAACAAAAACTTTAACCAATTACACTAGACTAAATTAAAAGGAAAGAAAAAAATGAAAAGCTAACTATTTACAACCTACTATTTAGACAACACACTAACTATACGCTAGAAGTCTAAATAATTGAGGGTCTACCCAAAAAGGGATTTGACTTTGAAAGATCAACGGTGGACCCTCCAAAGAAAACATGCCTCCCGCAAAATAGGAATTATGCTTGAACAGCGGAAGGCATGCGGGTGGTGGAAAAAGTGAACCATCGCCAATTACGAATTTTGAGGGGATGATGGGGGATTTGGATAAAACGGGGGAAAAGACCACATTGATCTTGGGAAAATCAAAATCAGATCCCCAAGATTCTTCAATTGGAAGGGGAGGTGGGGCTAGTGCAAGTGAATAGCCCATGAGATGAAGCATCTCAAAATAACATTCTCGTTCAAGAATCGAGTCAAAGTCCTCAAGACTTTCAACCAATTCTTGTGATAAATTTAATGGTTCGCTACTAGTAGGGGGAAAGGAAAGGAAGGACCAACAACCTCAATACAATTGGAAGAATTAATTATAGGTTGAAATTAGAAAGTGCTAAAGCTTGGATCGCTCTCAATGATTTCTTCAACAAAAAGGGGTGGAGGTGAAACGCAAGTTTCAACCTCGACCCGATTTTGTATAGAAATAATCTCATCGAGCATGGCATAATTTTCTAGAAACCAAGCTTGAGAACTTTTGGATCGGTCATTAATTTCCTAAATCATTAACTCGTAATCAAACGAATAAGAAGACATATAATCTTCTTGTATGGTTTGCTCATAGCTAATGGAATCCCCGCTACTATTCAGAGAAGAATTAAAGTTATCTAAAGAGTTATAGCGAGACATTTCAAAATAGGCAATTCAATAAAACGACAAGCACTGAGATTCTAATTTCTCAAAACAATCTAGCACAAGTCAAAAAGAAAGGAGAAAATAAAGAATACAAATATGAATGAAAGAAATATTACGAAATAATAAAACAATCACTATCTAAAACACTCTCCCCAGCAACGGTGCCATTTTGATGCGAGGGAAACTGAGTGTTCATGTAGGGAGATTGTCATTGATTTTGGCTCCCGCTCTACATGCAAAAACCTAAGCTACTACACTTGCGAGGCAAGCACAGCGGTAAGTTGGGTATCGTATGAAATCTACATGGAGTGATTAAATTTTAGATTTTAATTGTTTTAAAACTTCAGGAATAAAAGTGTAAAATCAATAAAAGAAAAGGTGATGGTTGGGAAAGGTGACAAAAGAAAAGAATAAGTTATGCTACACAAAAGTAAAGCGAGGGTCGGGATTGCATCCTACCACACGGATCAAAACAACTACTAATCAAGATTTCGGCTCGAAAGCTATTTAACCGACATAATCAATTAAGCATAAACATCACACAATAAGGAATTCAATCCAAAATTGCGAGATTAAACATTTAACGGAAAATGGTCACACACGGATTAAATTCGGATTGTCGCTATAAACTCTAACGTTGCGTGACAAAGGAAGATAAACGCATAACAATCCGCTTTTAATACGCAAAGTTTCAATCAAACGCAATTTTGCACGAAACCCTAACTTTCAAGGTCTGAGGCCCTAAATGGCAGTCACACAATCCCGACCCTATTTAACGAAGGGCTAGTCATGAATAAACTAATATAACATTAATTAATCTACCACTAAACTAATTAAGCAAGAAATAAATAACTACAACTAAATATCTAGGCAAGATATGGAATGACATCAATGGAAATAAAGCAAGAAGAGGAAATATAACTATATTAATAGAGAAGAAGATGAATAGTGTTACGTACAAACCCAAATGGTGCAAACCCTAGAGAGATAAGCTCCACCACCAAAATCCTCTCCTCTAACCTAAAAATGAATCTTATCTTATCTATAAATGAATTTTCACTTAATAGAATTTTGTACCTCCAAATAACCCACCAAAAACCAACTTAAAAGTAGAAATTTGCGGACAATCTAGTGCCAAAACGAATCGATTCGCATAGTCCGAATCGATTCGCACCTACAAGTCTGCAATTTTGCAGCTCTACCCAATTTTACGGAATATGTCGTCATTTTTTCGTTATAGCTCGGAATCAGGCACAGTCGGAGGCTACACGAAGATACTAAGAGGTATACAACATCCAATAAGATATTAGGCCAAAAAACAAAAATATGAAATAGCCCTTGAATGTGCCCTTGAGTGTGAATTTGAAGTAAAACCATCCAAAAATGCCATAACTCCTTCGATATAACTCGGATCCATGCACAGTCGGTGTCCATGCGAAGAGAAATCAAAGGGCTTCAACTTTCATGAAGAGATCGGGATTCAAACCCGAATGATGGAATTACTAAAATGCCCCCAAAGCTGCAAAAGTCTACGAAACTTTTCCAAAAAGCGTTCGAACTTCAAACTAAGCATTCAAATACCTACAAAAGCTCAATTAACCCCTGCAAAGTATGTATATATAAAAATCCGAGGTTGTCCGGTTATGAGCATAAGTATAGGTATTAAGATACCCGAGGGAGACTAATAACATGTAGGTTAACGGGTGAAATACGAAATATTTGCATCATATCACTCACTAACTTGGCTAAAATCATACATAATGGAGGCGGCCATATTCCTTCCCTAAAGTGAGATGCCCCTCACCCATATAACGGACGCTATGACCTGGGAATATATTTGCCATACTCCACAAGCTAGGGGATCCATCCAATACGCACAACCTCCCCTGGTAGCACAAGAGTATGTATATTAATAATATCTAATCACTGATATTTATGCACACACCATATATATATACTATCGCACACCGTATATATATAGAGAGAGAAATAAAATACCCCAGCTTTACCGTGCACTAAGTCCGTAACATAAGACTATACAAAATTATGACACCCTGCCTAATTAAACATCGGGTATTCAAGCCTTTATTAAATTAAAAGCATGTCTCTCAAATTGTTCATTCTTAGCATCACTGTCGAAAACTTTTTAATTACTAATCCCATAAGTAAAAATTAGACCGGTGCCAAATTATATCTTTCTCAAAATAGATAAATCAACCATGCAGAACAAAGTATAACAATCACCATTTACTGTAACCCAATCAACAAAGTATAAGTATAAAAGAATAAGAGTATTACTGAATAAACCATCGGCTAAAATCTCAAAACAACAATAGAACAACCACTAGTCTAAAACTAAACATCTGAGACTGATACCCGACCACAAGTCCATACATATAATAGTGTGAGATCCTGCACTAGATCTGAATGAGAGATATCGTTATATCAAAATCCTTTAAGAATCCACTGTGCTACAGCTTCGAGTCCCTGGAATGAAATCATCATACATGGCATCCCTGGGCTGGACACTTAAAAGGTTTTGAAAATATTTTATAGCAAGAGTTAGTACTCAAAACATTTTGAAAATATTTAGCAAGCGTTTATCACAATATAAAATGCGGTTATTGATTACACATGTTAGGTTCTCGTACACTCTCTTGAGTTTACTCACTCCTCATCTATTTTGCACACCTAACGTTATAATCTTAGCCTACCTAGACATACCCCTCAAGATAACTAGGACTAAAGAAATCATCTGAACTTATTTATCCTAAGTTCTCGTACCACCCATACAGTACATCCATTTCATTAACATATCACGAAGGTTAATTAATTCACAAGTAACATTTCACTTATGTTATGTTTCAAAACTTCTCATTTAGTTTCACTACTAAATTTCTAATATTCTCACAATTAATATCTTCCCACTTTTGTAATCAAGTTTCACTACTTAAATTACTAATTAGATATTCTCTATCTAACGTTACATTTCGTAATTAAGTTTCACTACTAAACTCACCAGTTTGACATGTATCGTTAAACACGTCATATATCAATCTACTAATACACATCATTAGAATATCAGTAAGTATATATTTCACACACATTATATACTAAATATCAGTCATTACTATTATGTCCTTCTGACACACGTAAAGGACTCTTGGTTCGGAATGATCCATCGACCCCAAGTGAGAATTGGTTCGGAATGATACATCGACCCCAATTATTTATATACACATATTATGGCTCGGACTCTTTCATCACGCCACCAGTTCAAAGGTTTGGTTCGGCATTTTTAATCGACCCCAAACATATGATAATCCAATGTTAGTTCGGAATACTTCATCGACCCTAACATATAATAATCCTACATTAGTTCGTAATACTTCATTGACCCTAACGTAGTTAATTTAGGTATACATCTTTCAACCTAATCATTCATACATTTTAGTAGGTACACCCCTGACCTATCAATCATGCTTGTACGTAATATACTATTCTCTTATATTAGCGGTATTCGTCAATTTACGATTTCTCACTATCACATTTATTTGAGTATACACTTAACTCTAAGGGTCGTACTTACCCCTCACATATAATTTCAGTTGTTATTACTTACCCTACTGGTCTATTACTTGAATTGACTTTACCTCGCCTCATAACTCAATTCCAAATTCCCTGATGCCCTACTCAATCGGTTTATTCTCGTCAGTCCAAAATCCAAGTCCTGCACCCAATGGCCTTATCGGACCTCAATAGTATACCTACTGGTCTTATTCTCACTCCCATATAAGTATAATATAAATCCTAGGATTCCCATTCATTCTCGGAAATCAAAGAAACCTTAAACAAGGAAAATTTGAGAAAAACACCTTAAGTCGATCGATCGACTCCTGGGTTCGATCGATCAACCTAGTCGATCGATCGACATTCAATATCGATCAATCGATCGATCTGGGGCAGCATTAGTTCATCTTCTACGTTAGTTTCTTCTTCCATTAACAAACCTCCAAACTTCATTATAGTACACCAAACTTTGACCCAATTATCCTAACGTGTTCCCACATATACTAGGACAATTTCTAACATTTCAAATACATCAAAACCTCATTCCATTTAAAGAAATAATGAATTAAACTCAGAATTTCTTAAAACCCTAGTTATGGTGTTCTTCCCATATTTTCATTCAAAACCCAGATTTTATTCCGAAATAATTATAAAGTCAGCTCTGAATATTATTCCTCTACATATGCTAAATCATTCTACATGAGATTCCTATCTTAACATGCGTAAATATCATTCTTTTCTTTCCAAGATATTGATTTAACAAAACTATTCAAAAACCCTACACATGGGTATTATAACTTTATAATTTTTTTGTAATAAACAACTTGCCTTGACAGAGGGATTCTGATTTCGTGGCGTTGATGATGGATTAATGGTTCTCTTCTTCAATCCTTCCTCCTTTGGCTCCTAGGATGTAAGATCCAAACCCAACCTCCTCAAAAGCATCTTCTAAGCCTTGAGAATGGTTTTCTCCTTCTCTCTAATGGTCTTGGTGTTTACATGGGTTTTATAACCCTAATTCCTCTTTCACACGGCTGATAAAAGACTCTCAAATTCGTAGGTCTCCATACCCTCACATGTTAAAAGACCAAAATGGCCCCGAACGGTCTCGATTTAGTCCAAAATTACCCCGAGACTCAACTAGTACCCCCGGGTATACTATTTTGACTAATTCGACCCTTCTGAACTCATCTGTGTCCACTAAATTATCATTTGAGTCACTTAAAATATATTACTCATTCTCAGCCCAAAATGGTTTGCACGTGCTAAGTAACTATTTACTACACGCGCTAAGTAAATAGAATGAAGCAATATTAATCAGTATCTATCTCTCGATTAATACTCCATAAATTATAATTATTAATAAAACTCACTAAATTAATTCTCTTGCATAATTTAAATTAAACCGTATTTTCTCATTTTATTCTCTAATTTAATTAAATAGAAATATTCGAAAAACGGGGTATTATATACTTCCCCCCTTACAAAGGAATTTCGTCCTCGAAATTAGGATAAGACTGGTATTAATACCAAGGACCTTAAACATAACTGCATCCTATAATACCCAAAAATCAAATCATATCATCCTAAGGGTCATCCCAAGTACATGCCTTGCTTCATTTTAAACCCTTACTGCATGTTATGCATGTCTCGTATATTATAATTAAGTCTCACTACTTAATTTCCCCATAGATTTTTCCCAATCTAACGTTAACTCTTGAAATTAAGTTTCTCCCTACTTAATTTATCCTTTAGATGTATATCTCTATATATATTAGATCTATGTGTCTACTATCACTCATAAGTAGAATATTACAAGGTATATATTTCACTCAGAATATATATTATAAGGAATATTGGTCTGATAAAATCATAGACCCAAATCATCCTATCATTTACGTTGGTCGGAAATCCCTTGACCCCAAGGTAAATGTAATGCATATGTTGGTTCAGACCTTCCGTCGATACCAATGTTTATCTGTAATACCCCGTATTCTTATGCTATATTAATTTGGGGATTTATTAAATTTAACGTGAGTGAATTATTTAATAACAATCCAGAAATTAATTATGTTATAATTATTAACGTGACGAGAGTTAGTAATTATGGAAAATTGTTGAATATTACTAATGAGCAAAGTAATATATTATATTGGTTATATTGAATGTCATGAGTGAATTAAATGATAATTTTGGAAATTTAAGTCGAGACGTGCTCGTGTCGCGTCGGGACTAAATTTTGATAAATAAAAAGTGAATATTTTAAAAGTTGCCCATATGGTCATTTTGAGTGCACCAACGCGTCTGGAAGGGTCGAGATAGTCAGAAAAGTGTACCCGGGGGTGTAGATTGGGTCTCGGGGTGTTTTTAGGCCTAATTAGTAACCCGGGAGTGCATTTTGGTCATTTTACATTCTTGGGTAATTAAACCCACGAAATTCAGCAACCTATATCAGCCTTTTAGGTTAGTCATTTAGGGTTAGAATATTCATAACCCTAGAACGGCCATTAGAGAAGAGAGGAGAGAGCTCTCAAGACAATTCAAGGCCAAAAAGTCACCGGTTTGCACCGCCGCCATCACCAACGCGTAGATCGCGAGAAGGGGAACGCAACCACACCAAAATCAGCCACAATCCAAAATTTTGAAAATCCCAGGCAAGTGTTTATCTTGCTATTTTCGTTGGTGCAATTTTCATATTAGTTTAGGAATGATTAGGGATGAAAAATATGGAAGAAAACACAAATTGCGATAGGAATTTGCATGTAGTAAAGACTTAAACCTTATTCTGGAAGTCTCTTGCGATGTAGAAAGATAACCCACAAAATTTTGGTGTAAATAGGAAGGAAATTCTGGGATTAAACAGATTAGAATCATGAGTTAGAGATTTTTAGGGTTTTTGAGTTTTATATGAATTATGGCATGATAAATCCATGTTTAGTGATGTAAATTGATATGTTTTACGTTGAATATACCTGTTATGATGATATAAGGTTAGTAGTATTAATTCTGGGATGATTGGAACTTTAAAATATGGATTTGGTGTAAATTTGGAGATGAAACCCGTAACTGAAATTCTGTAGATTTCGCAGACCTGCTTGATCGATCGATCGAAGGTTCGATCGATCGAGCCCCAAACCTCGATCGATCGACCCCTCCTGGAAAACTCCTATTTCCCTTTGTAAATGATTTAAAAATCGAATTTTTGTGATATAATTCTTGGTCATTCTTAGTATAATGATTTGGGAGACATGGAGGACCAGTTGGGCGTATGAAAATGTTGGGATCATTAATATTCGACGAGAATGGTATTTATGGGATATTTACTTTAGGGTTAGTAAATTGTTATATTAAAGGATGAGGCGCGTAAGAGAGTTACGTTGAAACGTAATAAGAACACCTACTGAATTTTCTACTTGGAAGGATAGAATCCACGAGTGTCACGTAATAAGTGAGAAAACCCTTCGAGTTAAGGTTAGAGATGAAACCTTATATATAATACTATTAATGTGAAATTAAGGATAAATGTTGTAATTATGGGTGACGAGAGGAACCTATAGTAATATGATAAAAGTGGTATATTTATATGCTTGTGTGTACATATATTATATACATGTGAAAAACATACCGCGCTACTTGCTATCCTTGAGGTTACCGCGCTGGGACAGTCTTATCTCGATGGGACCTTTATGGGGGATATTGACTTGTACCCTAGAAGATAGATATCCTTGGTACAGGCTATCGAATTGATAGTTCAGACGGTCCTAAGAGACGCGAGTATGTGCCATCCTCTTAGAGACTTGGAATCTATGCTTCGCCTCGATATTGTTTGTGCATGTGTTAATACAGTTCGAGAGTGATTCCAAATTTGTATTCCCCTTGATATGAGTGGTATGGGGTTTGGATAGTAGAAGTATGCACGCACCATAGTTTTATTTGGGGTGATGTTATTATATATATATTATACGAGTAGTTAATATATATATGAGATCGAAAATTTGAAACTGCCTACTGTGATTTGATAAGTAGGACATGGTTGATGACTCAAATAGTAAATACTTGTTTTGTGAAAGTACAATATGACACTGTGAAACTTTATAAATTAATAAAAGCTAAAACGAGAGTTGTGCTGCTAATTGGAAGTATTCTTTTTAAACAATTATATTGTTCGGATTTGAAATCTTATGAGTAAGTTAAGATAAGCAAATTTGTTGGGAAGGTTAGTATGATGAAATGATAAGATAAACCGTTGGGAAGGTTAGTACGATAGGTGTGCACATTAGAAGAGAGGTGAGAATTTCTCAAGAGAGTGTCGCACTAATATATTGTTGCATTGGCCTGTATCAATTTAAATACTTGCTAAACGTATTTTAAATCAAACACACTTTCGGGCTCTGACCCGTTTATTTTTCTCTTTCTCTCTTGTATATATATGTATATATTTCAGGTGCCCAGCCACAGGGGCGTCTTGCTTAGGATCCCTTGAAAGGAAGGTGCTGCAGGTTAGGTGGGAGTTGCAGGTCACTTGCATAGACGGCTTCCTTTATTGACTCCACTTCTAGCATTATCATTTATTGGGCATGTGTCGCCCTTTCCATTATTTCATTTTTATTGGGACATTTTGTATTTCAGTTATTTCCAGTACTGTTACTATGGGATTTATTCAGTAGTTGTGTTACTCTATTTTTCGCATGTTGACATTCGATTGACGAATGTTTTAAATTAATTGGATTATGCTCCAGGTTATTGTGGTGTGATTCTTATTTATTGATGTTGTTAATAAAATAAATGATTTTCTTTAAATAAAATTTGGAAAGTGTGTATGAAAATGGTTTTGACACTTAGCTTAATTATTTAGGGTGTTAAATTGGAAAATTTATTTTTATCGACAGTGATGCTGAGAATGAACCAACTGTTTACCTTGATTTAATTTAATAAAGGAGTGATCGCTCGGTATTTAATTAGGCGGGGTGTCACAGGTGGTATCAGAGCATCAGGTTCTAGTGTCCATAGGATCTGTACGGCTTATTTCGCTTTCAGCTTAACGTTATTGCTATAGAGCCCTATTTTTAGGATTGTTGTATTCTTGATTTTACGTTTAAGTCTTCAGCTATTTGAGATTTGATAATAACTGTAGACTAATAAACTTATTCACGTTTCAGATGCCTCCGAGACGTGCTCCGAAAGATAGGCGTGCCCAGGCCGAGCAGCCAGCAGCTCCGGCACCAGGCACAATGAATGCAAAAGAAGTAGCCGCCATTGTTGCTCAGGCAGTGAATGCCGCGATAGCGGTGATTAAGCAGGCTCCACCCCAGGTTCAGGCAGTGGCGCTAGTACCAGCACAACTTCCATCTTCATGGGAGAGGGTTCGGGATGCTTTTCAGAAAGCACATCCCCCTGAGTTCTCTGGTAGCTCCGATATTGTCACAGTTAGCCAATGGAAGAAAGACATCCAGCGGCACCTCCGTATGTATGAGTGCACTGACGTGAAAAAGCAGTTATTGGCTTCCTTTAAGCTGGTGGGAGCCGCTTTGTAGTGGTGGGAGTCCACTACCACATTGGAGGAGAGGGACACGATCCCTATTCAGTTGTTCTGGGAGCGGTTTGACCGCAAGTATTTTCCACCCGCCATGCAGACTGAGATGAGGTGGAAACTACTGAATCTGAAGCAGGAGAGTCTTACCGTAGCGGAATATAAGGAGGAGTTCACGAGACTTCTCACCATTGTGCCAGATGAGGCACCTACTGAGAGCAAAAAGATTATGCTGTTTGTCGACGGGTTAGCTTGGAGGATCCGTCAGCACCTTATTGGGAATCTATCCCTGAGTACGTTCACTGATGTACTCAATGCCGCGTTGCTACATTGTCAGGATCACCGCTTCCATCTGTAGGGAAGCAAGAGAGCAGGAGAGTCCAGCCAACAGGGTAGGACCGGGGGTAATAGTGTCAGTGGGGTACCATCTCATGGACAGACTCGTCAGCACGAGTAGAGTTCCCATCAGGGGGACCCTGCTAAGCGATTCCGTTCGGGTGATTCTAGTTAGGGATTCGGGGGTTTTAGGCAGGGCCAGCCTAATCAGCAGGGCCAGCAGGGCCAACACCGACAGCAGGGACAGCAGCAGGGCCAACAGCGTGCACATCAGGGCCAACAGGGCCAGTGGCGTGGAGGTAACGGCCAATAGGGCCGTGGATAGCAGGGTCAGAGGGGAGGTAATTTCAAAGGCCGATGTTTTGGGTGCGGTAAACATAGCCATAGGCACCAGGATTTCCCAGAGGGTGATAGGGCCCCACAGCAGTAGGGAGCCCGTAATGAGCCACAGAGACCACTTTTTCCACCTGCCCTCCCAGCTCCAGCCCAGGTGCCAGCCCTACCAGCCATTCCAGCAGCTCCAGTGCAGCAGGGGAAATTACAGTATGGACGTGTCTATAACGTCCACTAGGCAGCAGCTCCATAGGCACCACCCACGATTGAGGGTATGTTTCCTATCCATGGTACTATGGGTCGGGTTTTGTTTGATACTGGGGTGACGCACTGTTTTATAGCTACACATTTTGCGAAGTCCTTAGGGTTGTTAGCCACAGCAGAGAGCACCGTGACGTGTGTGGACTCACCACTGGGGAGTGGGTCACTTATTTTCTTTATATGCCGGGGAGTGGGGGTAGAGATTGGTAGCTTGGTATTACCTGTAGACATGTTAGTTTTAGACATGCACGAGCATGATGTGATTATTGGTATGGATTGGCTCGCAGCTTATAGAGCCATGATTGATTGCTTCGGTGGTAGCATTATTTTTGCCATTCCGGGGCAAGAGATGTTTGTAGTGGCGATGCCTCGCCCAGAGGGAAGTTCGATTGCTAATTTATATTACATAGAGGAGGATACCTCTAAGGAGGTTGTGATTCCCTTAGATTCGATTCCAGTTGTCAGGGAGTATTCCGATGTGTTTCAGGAGATACCAGGCCTACCCCCCAGTCGAGAGATAGACTTTGTTATAGATTTATTGCCAGATACGAGACCTATAGCACGCGCACCGTACCGTATGGCTCCGGCAGAGATGCGAGAGCTACGAGATCAGATAGAGCAGCTGTTAGGTCAGGGCTTCATTCGTAGGAGTACCTCAACTTTGGGCGCTCCAGTCTTGTTTGTGAAGAAGAGAGATGGTTCACTGAGATTGTGTGTGGACTACCAGGAGCTGAACAAGGTAACGATACAGAATAAGTATCCGTTGCCTCGAATCGATGATCTGTTCGACCAGTTGAGGGGAGCAACTTTCTTTTCGAAGATAGATCTGAGGTCGGGGTACCATCAGTTACGTATTAGAAGCGGGATGTTTCAAAGACTGCCTTCTTATCGAGATATGGGTCCTATGAGTTCAGGGTAATGCCGTTCGGACTCACAAATGCCCCAGCCATTTTCATGGACTTGATGAACCGAGTATTCAGAGAGTTCTTGGACCAGTTTGTCATCGTCTTCATAGATGACATCTTGATATATTCACACTCCAAGGAGGAGCATGCCGAGCACTTGAGGCAGGTTCTTCAGACTCTACGAGAGCATCAGTTGTATGCTAAGTACGAGAAGTGTGGATTCTCGTTGCGAGAGGTACAGTTCTTGGGGCATGTTATTTCTGACCAGGGGATAGCAGTTGACCCGAGTAAAGTGTCAGCGGTGAGAGAGTGGGGACAGCCCACGACACCGACGGAAGTGCGAAGTTTCTTGGGGTTAGCTGGTTACTACAGGAGATTCATTCGGGGATTCTCCAAAATAGCGGGTCCATTGACCAATCTGACTCGGAAGGGGGTACCATATGTTTGGGATGACGCTTATCAGTTGGCTTTCGACGAGCTGAAAGACAAGCTTACTTCAGTGCCAGTCCTTGCGTTACCGAAGCCGGGTGTGGAGTACCTGGTTTACACCGATGCCTCTTTACGGGGACTTGGGGGAGTACTTCAGCAGGAGGAGAAGGCTATAGCTTTTTCCTCCCGCAAGCTTAAGCCACATGAGAAGAATTACCCCACCCACGACCTGGAGTTAGCAGCGGTCGTCTTTGCATTGAGGATATGGAGGCACTATTTGTTGGGAGAGAAATTCCGTTTGTTCACAGACCATAAGTCACTGCAGTACCTGTTCACTCAGCGAGAGCTGAATATGCGTCAGCGCAGGTGGTTAGAGTTTGTGAAAGACTATCAGTTCGAAATACAGTATCATCCGGGGAAGGCCAACATAGTTGCTGATGCGTTGAGCCGTAGACCGGTAGACGATGTAGCGGACGTCTGGAAAGCAAAGTGGAAGGAGTTGGGTCACCAGGATGCAGTAGCACGTTCTTTCATATCCGTGATGTCAGTCACACCCGAGATTGTTACGAGGGTGATACAGGCACAGACCACAGACCCGTTTTGTCAAGAGCAGATTGTGCGACTTTTAGCCGAGGGCACTGAGTCCTATTCTGTTAGTTCTGATGGAGGTTTGCGGTTTAATGGGAGATTGATGGTTCCAGAAGGAGCAGAACTACGTCATGCAGTGATGACTCATTCTCATGGGTCCCGATTTGCAGTACATCCGGGAGGCGATAAGATGTACCAGGATATGAGGCGACAATACTGGTGGAGTGGGATGAAGAAGGACATCGCCGAGTTCGTGTCCAAGTGTTCTACCTGCCAACTGGTAAAGGTGGACCACCAGAAATCATCGGGATTGCTTCAGCCATTGGAAGTACCTGCGTGGAAGTGGGAGAGTATTTCCATGGATTTTATTACAGGGTTGCCTACATCACAGCGGGGCCACGATTCTATCTGGGTGATTGTAGACCATTTGACCAAGGTGGCTCATTTTCTGTCGGTGCGGACAGATTATACCACGGGTCAGTATGCTCAGTTGTTCATCGCTGAGATTGTCAAATTACACGGGGTACCCCTGAATATTGTGTCAGATAGGGACAAGATTTTCGTGTCACGTTTTTGGGAAAGCTTTCAGGAGGCTATGGGTACTGAGTTGAGGTTGAGTTCAGCTTATCACCCCCAGACAGACGGACAGACAGAGCGTACTAATCAGATGTTAGAGGATATGCTACGCATGTGTGTCCTTGATTTTGGAGGAGGTTGGGAGCCACACCTTCCACTGGTGGAGTTCGCTTATAATAACTCGTATCAGTTTACGATTGGTATGGCTCCATTTGAGGCTTTGTATGGAAGGCCTTGTCGTTCTCCCACTTGTTGGATCGAAGTGGGGGACAACAAGTTTCTAGGACCGGAGGTGATTCAGGAGACTTCCGCGAGGATTGAGATGATCAGGAGTCGCATTAGGGTAGCCCAGGACAGGCAAAAGAGCTACGCCGATGCAAAATGGTTCTTCTGAGAGTTTAATGTGGGGGACCAAGTGTTATTGCGTGTATCTCCTATGAAGGGAGTGATGAGGTTCGGGAAGAAGGGGAAGTTGGCTCCGAGGTACGTGGGACCATTTCCCATCATCGAGAGAATTGGACCGGTTGCATACAGGTTGGGACTGCCAGAGTATTTACATCGCATTCACAATGTATTCCACATCTCGTCGTTGAGACGGTATCTTCGGGATGATATGTCCCATACTCACATCGCGATAGATGAGATCGACTTACAGCCTGATAGCTCTTACGAGGAGAGACCGGTGGCTATCCTAGACTATAGTGAGAGGAGATTGAGGTCAAAGATAGTTCCACTTGTGCGGGTCCAGTGGGAGCACCACAATGTGGAGGAATCCACTTGGGAGCGCGAGGCAGATATGCGCGAAAGATATCCAGAGTTGTTTTTACCAGGTATGCCTTATTTTCCGAATTTCAGGACGAAATTCCGTTATTAGGGGGGAAGTATGTAATACCCCGTATTTTTATGCTATATTAATTTGGGGATTTATTAAATTTAATGTGAGTGAATTATTTAATAAAAATCCGGAAATTAATTATGTTATAATTATTAACGTGATGAGAGTTAGTAATTATGGAAAATTGTTGAATATTACTAATGAGCAAAGTAATATATTATATTGGTGATATTGAATGTTATGAGTGAATTAAATGACAATTTCGGAAATTTAAGTCGGGACGTGCTCGTGTCGCGTCGGAACTAAATTTTGATAAATAAAAAGTGAATATTTTATAAGTTGCCCGTATGTTCATTTTGAATGCGCCAACGCGTCCGGAAGGGTCGAGATAGTCAGAAAAGTGTACCCGGGGGTGTAGTTTGGGTCTCGGGGTGTTTTTAGGCCTAATTAGTAACCCGGGAGGGCATTTTGGTCATTTTACATTCTTGGGTAATTAAACCCACGAAATTCAGCAAGCTATATCAGCCTTTTAGGTTAGTCATTTAGGGTTAGAATATTCAGAACCCTAGAACGGCCATTGGAGAAGAGAGGAGAGAGCTCTTAAGGCAATTCAAGGCCAAAAAGTCACCGGTTTGCACCGCCGCCACCACCAACGCGTAGATCGCGAGAAGGGGAACGCAACCACCACAAAATCAGCCACAATCCAGACTTCTGAAAATCCCAGGCAAGTGTTTATCTTGCTATTTTCGTTGGTGCAATTTCCATATTAGTTTAGGAATGATTAGGGATGAAAAATATTAAAGAAAACCCAAATTGTGATAGGAATTCGCATGTAGTAAAGACTTAAACCTTATTCTGGAAGTCTCTTGTGATGTAGAAAGATAACCCACGAAATTTTGGTGTAAATAGAAGGAAATTCTGGGATTAAACAGATTAGAATCATGAGTTAGAGATTTTTAGGGTTTTTGAGTTTTATATGAATTATGGCATGATAAATCCATGTTTAGTGATGTAAATTGATATGTTTTACGTTGAATATACCTGTTATGATGATATAAGGTTAGTAGTATTAATTCTGGGATGATTGGAACTTTAAAATATGGATTTGGTGTAAATTTGGAGATGAAACCCGTAACTGCAATTCTGCAGATTTCGCAGACCTGCTTGATCGATCGATCGAGCCTAGAGCTTCGATCGATCGAAGGTTCGATCGATCGAGCCCCAAACCTCGATCGATCGACCCCTCCTGGCAAACTCCTTTTTCCCTTTGTAAATGATTTAAAAATTGAATTTTCGTGATATAATTCTTGGGCATTCTTAGTATAATGATTTGGGAGACATGGAGGACCAGTAGGGCGTATGAAAATATTGGGATCATTAATATTCGACGAGAATGGTATTTATGGGATATTTACTTTAGGGTTAGTAAATTATTATATTAAAGGATGAGGCGCGTAAGAGAGTTACGTTGAAACGTAATAAGAACACCTACTGAATTTTCTACTTGTAAGGATAGAGTCCACGAGTGTCACGTAATAAGTGAGAAAACCCTTCGAGTTAAGGTTAGAGATGAAACCTTATATATAATACTATTAATGTGAAATTAAGGATAAATGTTGTAATTATGGGTGACGAGAGGAACCTATAGTAATATGATAAAAGTGGTATATTTATATGCTTGTGTGTACATATATTATATACATGTGAAAAACATACCGCGCTACTTGCTATCCTTGAGGTTACCGCGCTGGGACAGTCTTATCTCGATGGGACCTTTATGGGGGGATATTGACTTGTACCCTAGAAGATAGATATCCTTGGTACAGGCTATCGAATTGATAGTTCAGACGGTCCTAAGAGACGCGAGTATGTGCCATCCTCTTAGAGACTTGGAATCTATGCTTCGCCTCGATATTGTTTGTGCATGTGTTAATACAGTTCGAGAGTGATTCCGAATTTGTATTGCCCTTGATATGAGTGGTATGGGGTTTGGATAGTAGAAGTATGCATGCACCATAGTTTTATTTGGGGTGCTGTTATTATATATATATTATACGAGTAGTTAATATATATATGAGATCGAAAATTTGAAACTGCCTACTGTGATTTGATAAGTAGGACATGGTTGATGACTCAAATAGTAAATACTTGTTTTGTGAAAGTACAATATGACACTGGGAAACTTTATAAATTAATAAAAGCTAAAACGAGAGTTGTGCTGCTAATTGGAAGTATTCTTTTTAAACAATTATATTGTTCGGATTTGAAATCTTATGAGTAAGTTAAGATAAGAAAATTTGTTGGGAAGGTTAGTATGATGAAATGATAAGATAAACCGTTGGGAAGGTTAGTGCGATAGGTGTGCACATTAGAAGAGAGGTGAGAATTTCTCAAGAGAGTGTCGCACTAATATATTGTTGCATTGGCCTGTATCAATTTAAATACTTGCTAAACGTATTTTAAATCAAACACACTTTCGGGCTCTGACCCGTTTATTTTTCTCTTTCTCTCTTGTATATATATGTATATATTTCAGGTGCCCAGCCACAGGGGCGTCTTGCTTAGGATCCCTTGAAAGGAACGTGCTGCGGCTTAGGTGGGAGTTGCAGGTCACTTGCGTAGACGGCTTCCTTTATTGACTCCACTTCTAGCATTCTCATTTATTGGGCATGTGTCGCCCTTTCCATTATTTCATTATTATTGGGACATTTTGTATTTCAGTTATTTCCAGTACTGTTACTATGGGATTTATTCACTAGTTGTGTTACTTTATATTTCGCATGTTGACATTCGATTGACGAATGTTTTAAATTAATTGGATTATGTTCCAGGTTATTGTGGTGTGATTCTTATTTATTGATGTTGTTAGTAAAATAAATGATTTTCTTTAAATAAAATTTGGAAAGTATGTATGTGTAAGAGGGTACTTTAGATTATATATGTGGAGGCGTAACCCCTATTGAGTATGGTAACCACGGGTTAAATTAGCCAACACCCTAGACTAATTATAGGAAACACACACACAAAACTCAATGAAGATGGACTCAGTTTAAACTCGCAAAGCCTCTCGTGTATGACTCAGGGAATAATAATGAACTTTAGAAGTGACTTAGCTAGAGGGAGAGGGAAAATAAGCACCCTAGGTACATCCTGGTAGGCAGGTAGCAACACACCAAACTCCCTCAAGAATCTCTGTCAAATATTAAAAGCTTCGCAATAAATGACAATGGTGAGTTAGTGAACTCTTTAGTTTGCAATGACTCTTTTTCTTAATTCTCCAAAAAGATCATCCTCTCCTCAAAGGTGGTTGGGGTCCTTAAATAGCCCCCCACACCACCCCCGAGGCAACTCAGTCATTAAAGAGTATGAAAGACATCCCTCATACTTTATGTCACAACATTAAATGCCTGATGCACTAGTTGTCTCCACGTCATAAACATTAAATGCCAAGACATGCCTTTTGCCTATCCACTGTGTGTCAGGGGTTTGTTGTCGCAGAGGTGGTTCACCAACTACCTGACAGCCCCAAATACCACAGCGGTTTACTCAAGTGTATGTCTGACAAACGTTTAGATGGCTAGTGACATCACCCATAGTAGATGTGACATTAAGTATAGGGTTGTTTGGTCCATAACTTAATGCCCGATAGAACTCCAAGCTGCTCCGCTTGAGGTTCCACGGTCAGGGTCCTTCGGTGTTTTACCAGGTGTATCTAAGATGGTCAGGACAAGCCCCAACGGTGCCTTACTTCTCAATCCTCCAAACCAGGTCCCTCTAAAGTTCCCACAGTGAGGTCATTCGATAGAGCATGAAAGCTCTCCCAGGCCCTGCCAAGCCTGGTCTCTCGCGAGTACCGTTTGACCTCATACAAACCCTTCCATTATTATCGTTACGTCATTACAATCGTTAAAGCTTACAGAAATCAATAATGAAAGTACGATGTGATTAAAACCACAAGCTATAATATGAGTTGCCACGCTGAGCTGCCTCACCAAGGTGTCACGCTTGAGTTGCCATGCTGAGCTGCAAGCCCCCTCTACATTTGCCCCCTCGTGGAGAGATTTATTGGGACAAGAAATGTCTGCACGAAATGGCTCATCTTGATGGATTTTTCTTTGTGTAACCGTTGGAACATCTTCTTCGTTGTGGCTCCGTTGGGTAAGTCTGACAAGGAGATTGGCGCCAAAACTCAAACTTGCTGAGCAAGGCAACGCTTCCTGTTCTCTATGCATCATTTCATTAGTGACGTGCGCTGTCTTTTCAACTGTCACAGCACTTCCCGAAGTGCCACGTGTTCTTGTGAAATGATTACAGGCGGCCGTGCACGTGCGAGGGTGGGAAAATCTAAACGCCAAACTCGAAAGTCTCAACAGCCATTTTTCCAAAATACTTTGAACCTTAACCACGTGGGCCTAAAGGGTCTGCTTCTACTTCTTCTTTCCTACTTCATTGTTACCTTCTTTCCTCAGACTATCGCTTCTGTTCTTATAAAGAGAGAGAGAGAGGTAGATACGCCATTGTTGCAGAGAGTTATAATCACTACTTGTGATCGTTCGTCTCCAGTGTTGCCTTCAATCCCTTTTTTCTCAAAACCTTCTTTGTTACGGCTTCAAGCACCATTTCTGCCATGGCGTCTTCAAGCGACCCCACCATTTCTGCCACCAGTGTTCCGTCTGCCACCACCACTGCTGCCTCCGCCCGGGGTGCTGCTCGCCAAGAGCAGCTGAGATTTTACCGTCGCTCTCCCGTTTTTGGGGAGGGTGATGGCTTTGCTGTTGCCTGTAAGGCTGTTTGCTTTTCCTCCAAGTTTGACGCCCTGTTGCTGGGTGATGAAGACGAAGAGGTGTCTAAGTGGGGATTTTTGCCCCCAGAAGGAACTCTGAGATTTCGCTTAGAGCGAGGGGACTTTCCATGGTCCCACATTGATTTCGAAGCACCCGGGGGATCCCCCGCCCACTTTGCTGCCTGGAACTCGCACATGCAGAGTTCCTATGCTGATATTCTTACCAAGATTGGACTGCAACGGGCTAAATGGTTTGGTGAGTTCACCATTTCAAAGAACAATGCTGCCCTTCCTGTCTTGATCTCTCGATGGAACGTGGATACTCATACGTTCATTGCTGCCTGGGGTGAGTTTACCATAACTCTGGAGGATGTGTGTGAGCTCTTGGGCCTCGATGCAACAGGCCATGAGCCCTACACCGATGAAGCTCTTGATGCTCAAGAGACTGCGGATCGTTCTGAGTTGGATCGCATATGCCGAAGCTGCATCGGCTCTTCCAACAAAGCTACTTTTTCTCCCCTGATCAACTATTTCTTCCAGAGTTCCAGCGAAGGCAGCTCTTCATCAACTGCCCCTGGTCAAGGTACTTCGTTGGAGCTTGCCGCTTACATTCTTGTGATTTTGTCCCGTTTCTTTTTGACGGGCAAGCCTAATGATCAGCCCCGAAGAGACCTCATCAACCTGTCCCTTCGCCTAGCTCGAGGCATAAAGCTTCCCCTGGCTGCAATTGCCCTGGGATCCTTGTACACCTGGTTAGACAGGACTTTATTCGACATGGAACGCTCTATTGGTCGTTATAACTTAGCCAATTTCGCCAATAGCGTGCTTCTGACTAGCTTTCTTTACTTCCGCTTTCCTGCCGTAGCGGCCAAGTCCAACCGACCTCCTTCGGCTGAATCAATTCTGCCTCCTCGGTCCTTTATTTACCATAAGAGGCAAAGCCGAAAGGAGTTGATTTCAGTGATTGACCGTTTTGAGAGCTTCGTTATGAGGCCTTATCAAGAAGAGGCCTTTTTTCACACTTGTAAGTTTTTTCATCCTGATGCCCGAATGATACGGGATCCCTCTCCTGACATCGAGGACCCCTCGCTGGCCGTAGTTCTTCTTCTTTCTCCTGGATATCTGCCCTCATACACCGAGTGGGGATACTCGAGCGAGCATTACAACCCCAACCGATGCAGCCGTCAGTTTGGGTTTGACCAGGGGGTGCCACGTCCAGTTTTCCAATCGTCAAACCCCAAAGTCTCCTTTGCCGAGGCATGTTCGTTGTTTTCTTCAACTGCTGCGTGGGGGATATCCTCAGCAATGGCTGGGCGTGTCACCATTCCTAGTATTACTAGGCGTGGGGATGTGACCCCTCTTTTTGCCACCAAATATTGGCCAAGACAACTAGCTGAAATTGCTAAGTTCATCGAGCAAGAGCCAGTGTACCCTCCTGTTTGCTCATTTTCTGCCCTAGAGTTGGGGCTAAAGGGCAACTCTGTGCTTGGGATAGAGTTCCCTCTAAGTTCAACCCACAAAGCACCTCCCAAGGAGCTTCCCCCACTTTGTGCCATGGTCCCAGTTGCCACGCCTAAGTCAAAAACTGCTGCTGCAAAGAAGGCTGCCCCCTCTGCTGCAGCTACTACCGATGAGGGGGCTTCTCAACCTCTTGCTAAGAAAGCAAGAACGGCCAAGAGTGGGACATCAAAATCAAAGTCGAAGTCCCAGAAGCCCCAAACTCCCGTGGCAGCTCTTCCTATAGCATCCGTTCCTCCTCCCATGCCTGCTGAGATGGCTGAGCGTGTGAGGAAGGAGGCCCAGGCAGAACTGGACCGAATACATGCTGAGTATCATCGGCATGCGGTCGTTGCCCCTTCCCCCGCTGCTTTCCCCATGGTGGTGGTGGATCCTTCAGAGCCAACGGCCAAAAAGAGGAAGAGTTCCCGGGTTCCTCAAGGCGTCAGCATTAGTGCAGCTAGCTCGAGAAAGAAGACTCTGGGCACCAAGTCCCAGAAGAAACGGACTCCTGAAGTACGCCTGACCCCTGAGGTGCAATCAACCTCTGCCCCCTCAATTGCTGCCACTCCTCCCACTTCGCCCGTGGTTGTGCCCTCTCGTTCTCCTTCTGAATCGGAGGTATGCATTGCTGACTTAATTATTATCCCCTTTTTGCTTGAGGATGACTGTCTTTGCTTGTGTGTATGCTTATCCCTCGCCCCCTTTCTTTGACAACTGTTTTGCAGGGGGTTGAAATAGAAAAACCAGACTCGTCCAGTCCTCCCGTGAGCCCTTTTGTGGGGGGACGCTTCGGTGTATCTCATACCGATGTGACTCCTCCCCGTTCCCCCATGACAGGGCTTACGTATTCTCGTCGTTTAGTCAGCCAACGTGCGAGGGATGTCATTGCGGGAGGTGATGCCGTTGACCCTGCGAGTGCTTCCTCGCCTGAAGCGATGACCCTGCCCGAAGTGGCATCTCCCGAGATAACACCTTTGGTCCCTTCAGATTTACAGGCCTCATCCGAGGTTCCTCTGCCCCTTGTACTTACTGAGGAGAGTGAACCCGAGGTATGATGTGATCTGTAATTTGTTTGTTGTAGTTCTTTCAGTCATATTCTTTCCTTATTTGGCTTACTGAATTGTGATATGTTTTGGGTACCCCAGGTTGAAGTGTCTTCGTTGTTGGAAAGTATTCTTCTTCGAACGATGTTGATGAGACCCCCGACTGTCATTCCTTTGTTTAGCACCATAACTGAGGTAAGCAACACGTCGAGCTATTTCTTCATATTTTCTGTGCCCATTCTTCTTTTCTAACACTTGGCTTTGTGCACAGTTTTCTCCCGATCTTGCATCAACTCCTGTAGTGAGGGCCCAGGTTGGTGTGTTTACACCCCTTCCTGATGTGGCTTTGTTTGAGGGCTCCGTGTCCTCTCGTGATGAACCCCATATGCTTGCCCTTGTGCCCTACACGGGTGATCAAGTTTGGACAAGCGTGGAGGCTTCTGCGTCCATGGATCCCGTTATGGCATCTGGGTTAATAATTGCTCCCCCAACGGTTCCTGTCCCTGAGGCTGCCTCGAATGCTCCCATTGTGACTGAGGTATATCTTTCCTCCTATCTTTTGTTAAGATTTTCATAATCTCCATCCTATAATGTTGACTTAACAACGAAAGCGCTTGTTAAGATTTTTCACAAAACTCCACCTTATAACGGTGACTTAACAACGAAAACACTTGTTAAGATTTTTTTCCATAAAACTCCACCTTATAACGGTGACTTAACAATGAAAACACTTGTTAAGATTTTTTTCGCAAACTCCACCTTATAACGGTGACTTAACAACGAAAACACTTGTTAAGATTTTTCATAAACTCCACCTTATAACGGTGACTTAACAACGAAAACGCTTGTTAAGATTTTTCATAAACTCCACCTTATAACGGTGACTTAACAACGAAAACGCTTGTTAAGATTTTTCATAAACATCACCTTATAACGGTGACTTAACAACGAAAACGCTTGTTAAGATTTTTTTTTCGCAAACTCCACCTTATAACGGTGACTTAACAACGAAAATACTTGTTAAGATTTTTCATAAACTCCACCTTATAACGGTGACTTAACAACGAAAACGCTTGTTAAGATTTTTCATAAACTCCACCTTATAACGGTGACTTAACAACGAAAACGCTTGTTAAGTTTTTTTTCAATAAACTCCACCTTATTTGGGCTTTTCTTTTCAGGTTGCTCGGGGAGATTCGCCCCCAGTCCTCTCACCTGTAGGCTCGCCCTTCCGAGAACCTGATGCTTCGGAAAATTCTATTCATGATGATCAAGGTTCTACGACTGGTGCTGCAGTTGAGAGCGAATCTGGGTGTGAGGTCCCTCTTCCCGACCTAGCTCCTCACTCGTTCTGTCTCATGGTGCTTCGGCAATCTCCTCAAATGCCCGTCAACCATCGGCTGGTGATTGAACAATTGGTGGATCACCATCCTGAGACCTTCACACCGGATTGCCTGCGCTCAAATATTCATGTGATGAGTCACAGGCTGCAAGGCATGGCGATCGTTGTTGCTGAAATTGCTAGTACCCCCACTGCCAGTGTTACCAGATCCCTTCTCAACCAATTTCTAGGTTTTCTGAAGGAGTTGGGGCGTGATGGTTTCCGTTTTGACTGGCTTATCACGCATCTGAAGACTTTGAAGAACCAGCAACTGATCGGCCAGAGGGAAGTGTTGATAAGGTACCAGGAGGACCAACGGGCTGAGGAGGTTAAGTTAGCCGAGCTGGCACCTCTTTTGGAATCGGCCGATGAAGAAGTAACGAAAGCCGAAGAAGCTCTGCGTTTGGCTAAGCTAAAACGGGAAAAGCTCCTTATTGAACGCGCCCAGGTGCAAACCAGGCTAGAGGTTGCTGTCAACGCTCAAAATTCGTTTGCATCAGCTTCTTCGAGCCTCCCCGGGGATTTTTTCTCTTCCCCGGATCTGTGGTTTCTCCTAGCATAGTAAAACTCCTGTACATATTTTCTTTCTTTCATTCATGTAATTCCTGGGCAGTAGTTCCCTATTTTGCTTGTAATGCTCTCTTCTTTAATGAATGGAAGAATGTACGTTGTTTAATTTATCTCTGAGTTATGCTTGCTTTCATATCAATGTCTATATTTCATATCATCAGTAAAACTTGTATATTCATAATAAGAAGACCCAATACATCGATGGTACAAACAAACTGTCTACACATGATATACTTTCAGCCATTTATTGTTAATTTTGAATGGCCTATCTTCCTCCAACTTAGAAATTAGGCAATAACCTGAATCATGAGCTTCGTTCACGATGAAAGGCCCCTCCCAATTGGCTGCGAACTTTGGCAGAGGAAGTCCCCTAATGTGTTTCACTGCTGCCTTCAAAACGAGATCTCCCTCCACGAACCTCCTTGGTCTTACCATGTTGTCATATGCCCTAGAGAGCTGCTTTGTATACATTTGAAAATGTTGGATCGCGTTGTCTCTGTGTTCATCCAATGCCTCCAACTGCACATGCCTGTTCTGAGGGAGCATGCTGCTTCGCAAGGCGTATCGAGCCGAGGGAACTTCCAACTCTACTGGAAGAATTGCCTCAGCCCCATAGACAAGGGAGAACGGAGTGTACCCTGTGGGCTTCCTCTTCGTCGTTCGATAGGCCCACAACACTGTTGGTATCTTGTCATCCCACGATCCTGGAAAGTCCTCCATCGTTTTAGCCAAGATATTAACCAGAGTTTTGTTAGTTGCTTCAGCCTGACCATTCCCCTTCGGGTATGCTACCGTTGAAGTGTGATGAACAATGGAGTACTTGTCTGTGAGCATCGTTACTTCTGAGTTGACGAAGGGAGTCCCATTATCTGAGAGAATAACCTTTGGGATCCCAAAACGGCAAATGATATACTCTCTGATGAAGCTACTCACTACTCCAGCCGTGGCCCTTCTAAGTGGTATTGCTTCAGCCCATTTTGTAAAGCACTCCGTTGCTACCAGTATCCATATCTTACCCCTCGACGAAGGATGTATCGCCCCCACGAGGTCGAACGCCCAAGTGTGGAAAGGATAAGGCGTTGCCAGAGAGTGTAAGTCCACCGATGGGGCATGGATCATATTTCCATGAAGCTGGCAAGCCTTGCATTTTCGGACAAATTCGGCGGAGTCTTTCTCCATCGTTGGCCAATAATACCCCAACGTCATCAGCTGATCATATAACTTGGCCCCTCCCATGTGAGCTGGGTCATGGGCTTGTTTGAGGACCTCAGTTGCCTCTTCTTTTGTAATGCAACGCAACGGCCTGTTGAAGTACCCCCTTCGATAAAGCTGCCCCTCTTGGATATAGAACCTCGGGGCCCTTCGCCTTAGCCCCATCGCATCCAATTTCTCCGTTGGGACAATTCCATCCTGAATAAAGTCGATATAGGGCCGCCTCCAGTCTGTTTGGGCTTCAATGAAATGGCACTCAGCTGCTTCGAAAAATAGCTGACACTTATCACAATTCCGTTGTAGTTCTGCCGCATCCTGTTTCATTTTAGGCCAAAAATATCCCTCTCTTTGAATTCTCCTATAAAGAGGTATCTCAGTTGTTTCGCAGTGCTCCTCATGTGTTTTCTTCAACCTCCGCTCTGCTTCCTCTGGCCCAATGCATCTCGATAACCATCCCCCTGCATTTCTGAAGTAAAGATTTCCCTGGTTTGTAAAGTATTGGGCCAACTCTCTGAGTCCCATAGCTCCTTCGCCAGACTCCAGTTGCTTCCTGACCTCTCGTCTCCAACCCGCGTCTCCCTCCGTCGGTAGTATTGACTGTATCACCGAAGGAGCTGTTCTTCGTTGGATCGTAACAATAGTCGTATCGCTCCTCATGACCATCTTTTGAGCAATAGTGGCATAAGCGTCTGGATGTCGGTTCATTGTTCTGGGATGTCTTCTGATTTTGGCCCGATGGAACTGGCTGAGGAGCCTTTGAATGATCGTTCTGTATGGTGCCAAATTCATGTGTTTCAACGCATATTCTCCATTAACTTGCTGAATTACTAAGTTCGAATCACCCTTGATGCAGAGTGAACGAATTCCCCTTCGAAGAGCCTCCAGCAACCCTAGCACCAACGCTTCGTATTCTGCTTCGTTATTGGAGCAAGGGAAATCTAGTTTGTAGGAAAGGCAAATTTCCTCCGTTCCTTTTGAAAGGATGACCCCTGCCCCTCCTTTTTTTTCAGCCGAAGACCCGTCGAACTGCATCGTCCATTCCTCATCGGTTGTGTCCAGATAGTTGGCTTGTAAGTCGTCTCCCGGAATGTCTTCTTTAGGTGGTTCAAACGTTCCTGATGGAAAGATTGCCAACAGATCAGCATACGCCTGGCTCTTGATAGCACGAGGAACCACACACTTTAAATCATATTCGGAGAGAATAAGGAACCACCTAGCTGCCCTGCCAATCAAGATAGTTCTAGCCAACAAGTACTTAATAGGATCACATCTAGTTACAATATGAATTGTAAAAGACAGCATATAATGTCTAAGTTTTTGTGCTACAAAGACTAAGGCCAAACAATGCCTTTCTAGGCTGCTATATCTAATCTCCGGCCCCTGTATGATTCTACTGAGGTAATACACTGGCCGTTCTTGCCCGTCGATCTCCTGTGCCAGCAAAGCTCCAACGGACCTTGTAGTGGAGGTGAGGTATAGCTGCAACGGTGCTCCTGCCTGTGGAGGAACCATGATTTGTGGTGACACGAGCAGTTTCTTCAACTCATCGAGGGACTCCTGGTGATCCTTTTCCCACCTGAACTTTGTGTTCTTTCGCAGCAGTTGCATCAACGGGTGTGTTACCTCGGCCAATCCTGGTACAAATCTTCTAAGGTAGGAGACTTTACCGAGGAAACTTTTCAGCTCCTTCGCCGTTCTTGGGTACGGCATTTCTAAGATCGCGCGTTGTTTATCCTGGTCCATCTGCACCCCTTGTCGATCAACCACAAAGCCTAGAAACTTCCCACATGTTACTCCGAAGACGCACTTCAATGGGTTCATCCTTAGTTTATACTTCCTACATCGAGTAAACACCTTCTTTAAGTCATTTAGGTGGGACTCCTCCTTCTTCGATTTGATGACCAAATCATCCACATAGAATTCTACAAATTTGTGGAGGAAATCGTGAAAAATGGCCATCATTGTTCTTTGATAAGTGGCTCCCGCGTTCTTAAGTCCAAACGGCATTACTTTGTACATGAAATTGCCCAACGGGGTTCTGAATGCCGTTTTCTCTGCGTCCACGGGGTCCATCTTGATCTGATTGTACCCAACGTACCCATCCATGAAGCTATACATCTCATGTCCAGCCGTGGCATCTATCAAGCTATCGATGGAAGGTAGAGGGAACTCATCTTTGGGGCAAGCCCTGTTCAAATCTCTAAAATCCACACAGATCCTTATTTGATTCTTGTCCTTCTTCCCTACTGGCACAATGCTAGATAGCCACAGGGGATGTTGTATTGGTTTGATGAATCCTGCTGCCAATAAACGCTGAACCTCTTCCTTGATCTTCAAATCCAACTCAGGTTTATAAGTTCTTGTTGCCTGTTTTACCGGGATGGCTGAAGGTGTCACGTTTAACTTGTGGCAGCTCACTTCCTCATCTAGCCCTTCCATTTCGGTATACTTCCACGCAAAGACATCTATGAACTCCCGGATTAGCCCAACCAGGGCTTCTTGCTTCGCCTTACCGAGATCCTTCGCGATGAAGATGGGCCTTGGGTCTTCCCCTTCTTCTGCCAGGTTCAACCGCTCCAACACTTGTGCCTGGGGCTTTGGTTGATTTGCCATGTAGTCTGGTTCTTCGGCGACCTCCTCCACGAACTCCTGTATGTTGGAGTTGTCTATCACCATACACTGTCCCTGTTGATCTATCAAGAAACACTCATATAACGGGTCAGCCCCATCCTCGGTCTCTTCGGCCGCCCGCTCACATCGTTATAAACGGTATACCACCTTCCCCTCCTCAGTGATCACCTTCTTGCATTGCCTGTTGGTAGCTGTTGCCAAGGCCTTCCTCTTCCTTTCTCTCGAAGCCTCAGCGATTATTCCTCCTGAGAAGCGACTCAGCACGCTTTGCCGTTGGACCTCATGCTCCACAGGATCCATTCTAAGCTTTACTTTGTTTTTGAGCTGCTTCGTAGTACCTTGGGGTCGAGGGATCACCTGATGGGTTTCTTCGGCCCCCACCCCTTCATTATTCGCGGCTTCTTTGCCTTGCTCGTTCAGAGGCCCCATTCTATCTCTGATCGAGGGAACCCATGCCCCCTCCATTCTTCTTGTTAGGACTCGAGCATCTTCCTCCAACTCCGTATAAAAGGCCGCATCCACAAAGTGAGCTTCCTCGATGGCGAAGGGCCTTTTTGTAGCCCTAATGGTCACTTCTGTTCCTTTAACATTCGCCTTGGCGCATTGATGATATGTTGAAGGAACTAAACCTTGATTGTGCATCCATACTCTTCCTATTAGTAAATGATAGGAAGTTGCACTTTCTATTACATGGAACTTGATGTGGGAACTCAGATTTCCCATTACAATTCCCACATTCACATACCCAATGGATTTGGAAGATTGGTTGTCATACCCTGAGATTACCAGAGGCATGGGGACCAACCTTTCTTCTGGGATATCAGCTGCGTGGAAGGAGTTGATCGGCATAATGTTGATGGAAGCACCCCCATCCATAAGCGTTCTTGCAAAACTAACCCCGTTGATACTGGCCGTCACATACAAGGGCCTGTTATGAGGGAACCTTACAGCTCTATCTGCATCGCTGAAGGTCACCTCTGATAGGAACTTTTTTACCAGCCTCGCCATGGGTCCTCTCCATTTCAGCGAGGGAACCGCGTCCTTCTTCGCGATGTCAAGGATCGCCCGAGTTATCTCCAGTCTGCTCTCCTTTGGTATCCCCACTTGATCGAAGAACCAAGCGAACTTTGGGGATTTTGAAACTGCGCTGTATTCTATGATTGGACCTGTTTCCTCGCCCTCAACGCTATAGGCGTCTTCTGCGTCCCTAGCACTTGCTTCATCATACGCCAGAACTACGTTGGCCATTCCTCTAGTGCAATACTCAAGTGCTTTATCGAACTCCCTCGTTGCCCCTCTCCCCTCTCGCTCTACCTCTTCATCATAGGCCGTCACAACATTGGCCCCGTGCGCCGGGAGCGGGTTATTGTTAACGTTTTGTGGGGGAATTTGCAGCGTTCCCGCCTTCACGTACTTGTCTATGATTCTTCGCAGCGTGAAGCAGCTTTCTGTTGGATGCTGGACCTTTCGATGCACCTGACAATATTTGGGATTGGCCCTAGTTGCCACGTCGGGCTCCTCTATCGGGACACCTTTTGGCTCGTAAACCGTTCCGCCTTGGACCATTGCGTTATAGCAACTCATAGCCTCCTCCACCGTACAAGGCAACGGTGGCGGGTCTTCCCTATCCCTTCCGAACTTTCTTTTGTTGTCCTTCCTCTGAGCCTTGCCCCCATCTTCTCTCTCGACATATCCTACCCGTGGGGCCTGTGTCCTTCCCCCGAGGGGTTGTAATGTCTGTCTGAACATCATGGGGGCTACTACCGGGCTAGGTCGCACCACCAACGATATATTTCTTGCAGATTTTAAGAAAGCTGAAAAAGTTCCCTCGCGTGTCTCATTGATCAAGTGACAGATATACTCAGGAAGTAATCCCTCAGCACAAATTTGTAGTAACCTGGCCTCCTTAGCTTCTTCCCTCACGTCAAGGGACCTTTCTCTAAATCTTCGGATATAGGCCACTACCTCCTCTCCTGGCCTTTGCCTCTCCCTGCCAAGTTGGGTTAGGGTGAACTCATCTTCTGCCAAGAAGAACTTTCGGACAAACGACACGTGCATCTCCTCCCACGTGGAGACACTATTGGGAGGCAGGTGAGAGTACCAAGTGTAGGCCTTATCAGTCAAGGATTTGGAAAACTCCCTCAGCCTAAGCTTTTTGTCATTGCAATGCGCCCCCAGGTGCTCGACGAAACGCTTGATGTGCTCCTTCGGGTTCCCCCCCTTCCCTGAATATTTTTCAAAGGTAGGGGGAATATAGTCCTTCGGGTAGGGTTCGTCATTGTACTCCTGGGGGTAAGGTGTCCGGAAGTCGTCGTAGACTGCTGCCACCTCGCCCACAGCCTGCGAGGAAGACTGCATGAACTTCAGCATCTCCTTCTGCATCTCTTTTCTCATCTCTTCCAAGGGCGAGGCCACTGGGGCCACCTGCAACGGAGCAGATGGTTGAGCGCTTGTTGCAACTGGAGCGAACGTTATCGGTTGCGCCATTGAAACGCCTGAGCCGCCCATAGTGGGATTCACAACAGAGGGTACACTTGCTGGTACCGCTCCCGTAACGCCTGCCCCTGGTGGGGCCCCTGGGGCCACTCCTGGTGTCACGAAGGCACTAGTCTCCAATCCTCCCAGCATAGTGGAAGCTACTGGGGTTTGCAAAAACTCGTAAAATTTGCTCATGAGGAGCGCCATCTGGGTAGGTCCCAGCCCTACGCTCGTGGAGGGTTGTGCAGCCCCTGGGACGCCTATCGTTATTGGAGCCAGCGGTATCTCTCCCCGAGGAGCCCCATCTCTTAAGGCCTCCTGTTCCCTTGCAGCTTGTTCTTCATTATGCTGTATGTCATCAAAATTGAGTCTTCTAGTAGCGTTATCCTGCGCCATACTCCTTCTCTAGGAGGATGCCTCCCCAGCAGAGTCGCCAAATGTAAGAGGGTACTTTAGATTATATATGTGGAGGCGTAACCCCTATTGAGTATGGTAACCACGGGTTAAATTAGCCAACACCCTAGACTAATTATAGGAAACACACACACAAAACTCAATGAAGATGGACTCAGTTTAAACTCGCAAAGCCTCTCGTGTATGACTCAGGGAATAATAATGAACTTTAGAAGTGACTTAGCTAGAGGGAGAGGGAAAATAAGCACCCTAGGTACATCCTGGTAGGCAGGTAGCAACACACCAAACTCCCTCAAGAATCTCTGTCAAATATTAAAAGCTTCGCAATAAATGACAATGGTGAGTTAGTGAACTCTTTAGTTTGCAATGACTCTTTTTCTTAATTCTCCAAAAAGATCATCCTCTCCTCAAAGGTGGTTGGGGTCCTTAAATAGCCCCCCACACCACCCCCGAGGCAACTCAGTCATTAAAGAGTATGAAAGACATCCCTCATACTTTATGTCACAACATTAAATGCCTGATGCACTAGTTGTCTCCACGTCATAAACATTAAATGCCAAGACATGCCTTTTGCCTATCCACTGTGTGTCAGGGGTTTGTTGTCGCAGAGGTGGTTCACCAACTACCTGACAGCCCCAAATACCACAGCGGTTTACTCAAGTGTATGTCTAACAAACGTTTAGATGGCTAGTGACATCACCCATAGTAGATGTGACATTAAGTATAGGGTTGTTTGGTCCATAACTTAATGCCCGATAGAACTCCAAGCTGCTCCGCTTGAGGTTCCACGGTCAGGGTCCTTCGGTGTTTTACCAGGTGTATCTAAGATGGTCAGGACAAGCCCCAACGGTGCCTTACTTCTCAATCCTCCAAACCAGGTCCCTCTAAAGTTCCCACAGTGAGGTCATTCGATAGAGCATGAAAGCTCTCCCAGGCCCTGCCAAGCCTGGTCTCTCGCGAGTACCGTTTGACCTCATACAAACCCTTCCATTATTATCGTTACGTCATTACAATCGTTAAAGCTTACAGAAATCAATAATGAAAGTACGATGTGATTAAAACCACAAGCTATAATATGAGTTGCCACGCTGAGCTGCCTCACCAAGGTGTCACGCTTGAGTTGCCATGCTGAGCTGCAAGCCCCCTCTACATTATTATTGGGACATTTTGTATTTCAGTTATTTCCAGTACTGTTACTATGGGATTTATTCACTAGTTGTGTTACTTTATATTTCGCATGTTGACATTCGATTGACGAATGTTTTAAATTAATTGGATTATGTTCCAGGTTATTGTGGTGTGATTCTTATTTATTGATGTTGTTAGTAAAATAAATGATTTTCTTTAAATAAAATTTGGAAAGTATGTATGAAAATGGTTTTGACACTTAGCTTAATTATTTAGGGTGTTAAATTGGAAATTTTATTTTTATCGACAGTGATGCTAAGAATGAACCAACTGTTTACCTTGATTTAATTTAATAAAGGAGTGATCGCCCGGTATTTAATTAGGCGGGGTGTCACATTATCATTCATCATCGATTTGGTTCGAAAAATCATCGACCCTAAATCGATCCTTCATCTATTGGTCCGGAACATCATCGACCCCAATACAGAATTAAGCATACTTATTATCGCACATAAGTAGGAAAATCATAAGGTGTATATTTCTTACACATAACATATACTATCAACACTTATATTATAATCACCCCCTTCTATAACACCTTTGGGTTTATTGGCTCGTAATCCCACATCGATCACCAATAGTGATTTGTTATATCTATCTCATCGCACATGAGTAGACAATTTAGGAAATATATATTTCACACTTCATATATTCTAAAATGTCATACTCCAATAGAATGTCCTCATATCACGCATTAAGGACTAAGAGTTCGGAATGTCCTCATACCACGAACCTAATCCTTATTTATAGTCCATATAGGCACACTCACACTACATATAAATATGCTCATATAGGTATACATTTAACCTATGAATTGATCAGTGGGTTCTTCCAAAATTCCACTATCGTTAGGGCGTAGTATCTTCCTTTTTTACGATCATTGAGTCATAGGCGACACAACATACCCAAAATAAAACTTCATATCCATTCCTCCCTGACTATCTCTCACAGGGTGGGATTTTAGGATTTCATCCTGATTCACAACAATATAGGGCGGCACCTTGCACTTGTGCACTCTTTCTTTCCAATGGCATATTAGTCCATCTCGGTCAACCCATTCCGCTACCCCAACAGAATGTTGACTTAGTTACGATGTTTATAGCCCATCCATAAATTATAAGTCTGCCTACGCATTCCATCACTGGAAACGTAGGTTCACCACCAAATTTCGATTGCTCATTTAGAGCCCATCTTTCTCTATTAACTAGTGGTGCGTTTGGAGACAATCTCACTATGTCTCTTCCGCAACACTACTTCCCACTTACGTTATCTTTCCTCAAGTGGTACTCTATTCCCCTTTCCCTTCGGGTATTTTATGCGCTCTTCATAATTGGCGCACTTTTAGGGTTGGTTACCTTATAAGAATCAACATTTTAGTAACGCGTAAGTCACTCTCAACACTCAGTCAAGTGGCACCTTGCATTACTTCTTCACAACAGTTAGGTCTCCCATATCATGATATAATCTTTTAATGGCTTCCCACTGCTTCTTATCCCATAGGGTGTGTTGGCTCTCTCAGCACATATAAGCTTGGATCATCGTCTATCTCCCATGACGTTCAATCCATTTCATCAATACTACTTGCCTCATAACTTCCCCACCGGTTTACTTATCAAAAATAATTTTTCATATCCCTCTATCTCGGATGACTAAGAAAGTCAATTGACTAGGGAGCCCATACACCCTTTTCTCCGTGAACATTTGCAAAAACATTACAACTATCGCACTCGTAATATGCTTTTCCTTCAACTCCCTCCTTGTCTTCACGACATGACTACAATCCTGCGGGTATTCTCAATCCCCTATAGACCAAAAATCAAATTCTTGCCCACAAAGTCCTACTTATCCCTTCGTGGTGAAATAAGCCTTTTAGTATTCTCCATAACACTACCGGCTCCACTGATGCCCTAGCATCTAACAACGTCTCTTCTCTGGACGTGCATAAAAATTCAGTCGTATCCCCTTTCGCAACCGAACTTAAACAATGGACTTCTCCCCATGCATTCTTATTGCGCACTGTAGGAAGAACACATAGTTGAGATACTCAAATTCCATTCCCCGACAATATGTGCAACCATACTCCAATATCTCTAAAGGAGTCAAGTGGCACTGCGCTTATACTATCACTAAGTCCTTAGCACTAATCACAACAACGAGCTCGGTCTCTCCTCTCAGCGATCATACGATATACTTTGAATCACATCATTAAAGTCCCTATACACCGGGATCAATTACTATGATACATCCATAATCTCTAAATTCTCCAACATACAAATGAATTACGTGAGCTCGACCCTCTTTTAGGTGAGGAATCGTCATATACCTCATTCACTCGAGGCTAAAACTCATACACTTTCTTGCCCATCGCACTAGTGGTTCAAATGGTTCCCGGACATAATACGATTGTCCTTCCAGGAATAAAAAAATTATCGGAGTTATTATTCCCCTAAATAACTTCGAGCAAGATCAAAATACGTGGTATTACGTCCCACATGAGACATATTTTCATAAATCCCCTTATTTCAGGCCACACCAACCAATTTAGGATATTCCTCCTCTCGAACTTGGCAGACTCGATTTCTGAACACTATCTTCATGGTTCCCTTAGTTTCGCTGACCAAGAGGAACGCACTATTGGACTTAACAGTCATGACTTAGAATCAAATTAATGAATCCCCTATTGGGTTTCCACTTATAGCTTGCAGTAGCCCCATTACTTCCAGTCTTACTCTTTGACTAAATCTTTAAACTCTTTTAGCTCTGCTTACTTAGGAGCATTTACATCAGTCGTGTAAAAAGCACCATACCGCCATCATACACATAAGTCGTCCAGGCAGAGTTTTCCCAAAATTGTGGGCGATAACAACTCGTGAGTCCATACTCTCAAGGGCTCCTCTTTTTTCTTTTTTTTTCTTGTACCTGTCTCATCGGGTACAGGTTCACTTCAACTGATAAATTTCTTTCCTACCATTTGCCTCTACCAGGCTTTCACGTGATGGGTTCAAAAATTTCCATTTACTTTCCTTCTGAATCATCATTGGAAGAATTTGCGATTAAACTATACTTAAGATCCCTGTATTTATATACTGACCCTCGGTTCGGATGCGGTGACTGGTATCCCCACCACGTTGCCTCTATAAAAATTGACCCAAATTTTCACTTATGAGTACTTATTCTCTATCCCTAATGTTAAGACCTCTGGATATTCTACATCCATTGGTTAACATGTACAGTCGACGCTTTCAGTCCTTCAGACCGCCTCCCATTATCACTGCTTTGAGCGGGTCTATATTAGCATCACCCTTTGTCATCGCGGTACATGGAAAATGCCTGCTACGCCCCAACAGTCCTTGTAGAATCTACTTCCATTACACACTAGGAGTGACCTCAACAATGGTCATCTCTTCCACGATTACTATCCTCGAACACTCCATTCATCATGCCGAGCCCCTTCCTCTTGCAGTTCTTTCAATGCCTACGCTGGTCCTACCACCATGTTCGACGCACTATACCCAATCGCACTCGTATATATATATCACTTCATCTACTAAATAGCAGGAGAACGTAAACCACGTACGTAGAGGAGTATAACAATCCTAAGATAGGGCTCTATATCAATCAAATGATATGTTGAAAACGTAGTAAGCCGTACAGATCCTATGGACACTAGAACCTGACGCTCTGATACCATCTGTGACACCTCGCCTAATTAAACATCGGGTGATCAAGCCTTTATTAAATTATAAGCAGGTCTCTCAAATGGTTCATTATTAGTATCACTGTCGAAAACTTTTTAATTACTAATCCCTTAAGTGAAAATTAGACCGGTGCCAAATTTTATCTTTCTTAAAAAAGATAAATCAACCATGCGGAACAAAGTATAACAATCACCATGTACTATAACCCAATCAATAAAGTATAAGTACAAAAGAATAAGAGTATTACCGAATAAACCATCAGCTAAAATCTCAAAACAACAATAGAACGACCACTAGTCTGAAACTAAATAGCTGAGATTGAGACTGGACCACAAGTCCATATATAGAATAGTGTGAAATCCTTAACTAGATCTGAATGAGAGATATGGTCTAATCAAAATCCTGTAAGCATCCACTATGCTACAACTTCGAGTCCCTAGAATGAAATCATCATACATGGCATCCATGTGGCTGGACACCTAAAAGGTTTTGAAAATATTTTATAGCAAGAGTTAGTACTCAAAACATTTTGAAAATATTTAGCAAGCGTTTATCACAATATAAAATGCGGTTCTTGATTACACATGTTAGGTTCTCGTACACTCTTTTGAGTTTACTCACTCCTCATCTATTGTGCACACCTAACGTTCTACTCTTATCCTACCTAACCATATCTCCCAAGATAACTAGGACTAAAGTAATCATCTGAACTTATCTATCATAAGTTCTCGTATCACCCATACAGTACATCCATTTAATTAACATCTCACGAAGGTTAATTAACTCTCAAGTAACATTTCACTTATGTTATGTTTTAAAACTTCTCATTTAGTTTCACTACTAAATTTCTAAGATTCTCACAATTAATATCTTCCCACTTTTTTAATCAAGTTTCACCACTTAAATTACTAATTAGATATTCTCTATCTAACGTTACGTTTCGTAATTAAGTTTCACTACTTAACTTACCAGTTTTACATGTATAGTTAAACACATCATATATCAATCTACTAATACACATCAGTAGAATATCATTCAGTATATATTTCACACACAATATATACTAAATATCATTCATTACGATTATGTCCTTATGACACACGTAAAGGACTCTTGGTTCAGAATGATCCATCGACCCTAAGTGAGAATTAGTTCGGAATGATACATCGACCCCAATTATTTATATACACATATTTTGGCTCGGACTATTTCATCACGCCACCAGTTTGAAGGTTTGGTTCAGCATTTTTCATCAACCCCAAACATATGATAACCCAATGTTAGTTCGGAATACTTCATCGACCCTAACATATAATAACCCTACGTTAGTTCAGAATACTTCATCGACCCTAACGTAGTTAATTTAGGTATTCACCTCTCAACCTAATAATTCATATAATTTAGTAGGTACACCCCCGACCTATCAATCATGCTTGTACGTAATATACTATTCTCTTATATTAGCCGTACTCGTCAATTTACGATTTCTCTCTATCGCATTTATTTGAGTATTCACTTAACTCTAAGGGCCCTACTTACCCCTCACATATAATTTCAGTAGTTATTACTTATCCTACTGGTCTATTACTTGAATTGAATTTACCTCACCTTCTAACTCAATTCCAAATTTCTCGATGCCCTACTCAATCGGTTTATTCTCGTTAGTCCATAATCCAAGTCCTACACCCAATGGCCTTACCGGACCTCAACAATATACCTACCGGTCTTATTCTCACTCCCATATAACTATAATATAAATCCTAGGATTCCCATTCATTCCCAAAAATCAAAGAAACCTTAACCAAGGAAAATTTGAGAAAAACACCTTAAGTCGATCGATGAGTTCAATCGATCGACATTCAAGGTCGATCGATTGATCAATCTGGGGCAGCAGCAGTTCGTTTTCTACGTTAGTTTCTTCTTCCATTAACAAACCTCCAAACTTCATTATAGTAAACCAAACTTCGACCCAATTATCCTAACGTGTTCCCACATATACTAGGATAATTTCTAACATTTCAAATACATCAAAACCTCAATTCATTTAAAGAAATAGTGGATTAAACTCAGAATTACTTAAAACCCTAGTTATGGTGTTCTTACCATATTTTCATTCAAAACCCATATTTTATTCCGAAATAATTATCAAGCCGGTTCTGAATATTATTCCTCTACATATGCTAAATCATTCTACATGCGATTCCTATCCCAACATGCGTAAATATCGTTCTTTTCTTTCCAAGATATTGATTTAACAAAACTATTCAAAAACCCTACACATGGGTATTATAACTTTATAATTTTTTTATAATAAACAACTTGCCTTGACAGAGGGATTCTGATTTCGTGGTGTTGATGATGAATTGACGGTTCTCTTCTTCAATCCTTCCTTCTTTGGCTCCTAGGATGTAAGATCCAAACCCAACCTCCTCAAAAGCATCTTCTAAGCCTTGAGAATGGTTTTCTCCTCCTCTCTAATGGTATTGGTGTTTACATGGATTTTCTAACCCTAACCCCTCTTTCATACGGCTGATAAAATACTCTCAAAGTCATAGTTCTCCGTACCCTCGCATGTTAAAAGACCAAAATGCCCCTGAACGGTCTCGATTTAGTCCAAAATTACCCCGAGACTCAACTAGTATCCCCGGGTATACTATTTTGACTAATTCCACCTTTCCGGACTCATCTGTGTCCTCTAAATTATAATTTGAGTCACTTAAAATATATTATTCGTTCTCACCCCAAAATGGTCTACACGTGCTAAGTAACTATTTACTACACGCGCTAAGTAAATAGAATGAAGCAATATTAATCAGTATCTATCTCTCGATTAATGCTCCATAAATCACAATTATTAATAAAACTCACTAAATTACTTCTCTTGCGTAATTTAAATTAAACCGTATTTTCTCATTTAATTCTCCAATTTAATTAAATAAAAATATTCAGAAATACGGGGTATTACAAAAATATCATGGGTTTATGGTCCAACCCTGATTATTAAATAATTTGCACATTAATTAATTAAATTACTTTGGTTGTCGCCCAATCGATATATTCGGACTCGCTCTCATGGCCCGAGAATAAAAAAATACCCGAGTCTATATCCCCGACTCCGAATTAATTAGCTTTCATTCTTAATTAATTTATTACCTTGGCATCACTCAACCAATATACCCGGACTCGCCCACTCAATCCGTATTTAATTATTTTGGAACATTTTTTCCCAAAATTAACCGTAATGTGTCACACATAAATCCCTCCCAATCCCAATTACTTTCTCTTATAATTGTTAGGAATATGTTCCATATTTATTTCTCACTAAATAATGTATGGGAATTGAAATTTTAAATTTATTTTTCTTATATAAAGAAAACTGGCCGACCTATCAAAAATACTGGACAATCGATCGATCGACCCTTTCCATCGATCGAGCAGGTCTTCGTATTCTCCAACACTATTTCAGCCATTAACGAATTTCTCTCAATTCCAAACTCTTCTATGATTCAACCCAAACGCAGACAGCATTCTTAATACATGGGAACATGATTAGAACCTCCCCTAAAACTTCAAACATGACTTAATTCCCACAAATCTCTACTTATTCAAAAATTGAGAAATTTTTGGCCTTTCTTTGTTCAGTCCCAATTTCATCCATTTATCCCAACTTCGTTCTTCAATTTCTACGGGTTTTTTCACATCTAAGTTAAATATCTACTCAGAATCATGTAACACGATGAATTCCTACACCAATTCTCATTTTTGTGTTACAAAAAACCCATTTTTGTATCCGTTTATACCCAAAACGAATTTTAGATTTTCACATCACACAAATATGAATTGAAAACATAAATAAATGCTACAATAAGTTAACCACTTGCCTTATGGGCTCATTGGGTCTGATCCGTTGATGTAGAGGCAAGTTTGATGACGAATACACCCAATCTCGTTCCTAGTTTTGTCTCCAAAAGGATCCCCAATGCACTCTAACTGCTCCATATAGTTTTCTCTCAAAACTTAGGATTTATATTTGTGTTTTCTTCCATTTCCCTTTTCTCCCAAATAGGTATTAAAGCTAAATCCCGTTTTTATCCTAATGGTCCAAGCCCGAGTGACCCAAATACCCCCGGGGTACTCTTTTTCGACTATTTAGGCCCATAGGACTCAACCATGCACTCAGAAATTGCATCCGAATTAATTTACAAAATTTCTTATCTCACACCTAACTTAGTCTATAACCGACTCCCAACTAAGATAAGTGAATCCCACATCACTATTACACTTATGACGTAAATAATTATTACTATTCACTTAGTAATTTAATTTCCATAAATATTAACCATTTATTCTCTCCATTAATATTTATATACAAATTCCCATAATTAATTCCATTAAATTATGACACACAAGTAATTTAAATTTTTACCCGAATTAATTAATTTTTAATTGCATAAAATTACCGGGTGTTACATACTCCCCCCCTTACAAAGGAATTTCATCCCTGAAATTAGGTCGTACCTGCGGTGAATAACTCTGGATATCGCTCCCATATATCCTCCTCCCACTCCCAAGTAGACTCCTCAATGCTGTGATGACCCCACTATACTCTCACTAGTGGAACAACCTTGGATCGCAGCTTGCGCTCACTACGGTCCAAAATAGCTACCAATCTCTCCTCACACGAGATGTCTGGGTGTAAGTCAATTTTCTCGAGTGGAACATGCCAGAAGGCCCTCTCGCTCCTCCGATATTTCTTCAGCGATACCACATGGAACACATCGTGTATCCGCTGAAGATGCTCCAGCAAACCTAGTCTATAAGCTACTGGTCCCACCCTCTCAATAATTGGGAAGGGACGCTAACTTACCTTTCTTGCCGAACCTCATCACCCCATTCATAGGGGACACCTGAACCAATACCTGATCTTCAACCTCCAACTCCACATGTCTTCGCGTAGCATCATCATAACTCTTCTGCCTATCCTGAACAATTCGAATCCATCTCCGAATTAGCTCTATCTTGGCAGTCATCTCCTGGACAATCTCTGGCCCCAATAACTTATTATCCTGCACTTGCAACCAATAAGCGAGTGAACGACAAGGTCTCCCGCACAGTGCCTCGAATGGTTCCATTCCAATAGTAAACTGGTAAGAGTTGTTATACGCAAACTCTACCAAAGGAAGGTATGGATCCCATCCTCCCCCAAAGTCTAAAATGCACATCCTTAGCATGTATTCCAGTATCTAATTCACTCTCTCAGTCTACCCATATGTCTAGGGATGATAGGCGGTACTCAACCGTAACTCTATGCGCATATCCTCCTGAAAGCTCTACCAGAAATGGGCCACAAAAACCTTGTCTCTGTCAGACACAATATTAACCGGCACCCCGTGCAGCTTAACTATCTCCACTATGAATAGCTGCGCATAACGCATCGTCTCGACGTCTATGAGAACCGATAAAAAATGGACTACCTTGGTTAATCGATCCACAATTACCCATATACAATCGTAACCCCATTACGATGTAGGCAACCCGATAATGAAGTCCATAGAGATGCTCTCCCACTTCCACACGGGAATCTCCAGTGGCTGTAGCGTCCCTGGAGGTCTTTGATTATTAACTTTCACAAGCTGACACGTGGTACATTTCGAGACGAACTCTTCTATGTCCCATTTTATTCCTGACCACCAATACTACCTTCTCATATCTCGGTACATTTTTATCCCCGTCGGGATGTACCGTAAACCTCAAACTATGGGACTCTGTCATAACAACGTGCCTCAAATACACATCTTCTGGCACAATCAACCTCCGATTAAGGGGTAGGCCTCCCTTTGTGCTGACTGAATAACCCTCTGCCCCCTCGGCTAATAGCTGACGTAATCTGTCCTGAAAGATCTGGTCCTCCGCCTGTGCCCTCACAACCCGTATAATGATCTCAGGAGTGATGGATAAAGCTGACATACACGACCTGGAAACATCATCATCATGTCGAAGCTCTCTCCACTTCGCTTTCCAGACCTCTGAAATCTTCCATGTAAGCCTTCGGCTTAACGCATCTTCCACCACGTTAGCCTTACCAGGATGATACTGGATGTCAAACTGGTAGTCTTTAACGAATTCTAGCCACTGCCTCTACCTCATATTCAGATCCTTCTGTGTGAAAAGATACTGGAGTGACTTGTGATCTATGAATCGAGTAACTGCTCTCCCAGAAGATAGTGCCTCCATATCCTCTAGGCAAAAATGATCGCTGCTAAGTCAAGCTCGTGAGTGGGGTAATCCCTCTCATGGGGCTTTATCTTCCTGGATGCATAAGATATAGCCCTCTCCTCCTGCTATAGAACACCCCCAAGTCGCTGTAAGGATGCGTCGGTGTAGACTCGATATTCCAGTCCTCCCCTCGGTCAGGCAAGTACGGGTACAGATGTCAACTTGTCCTTTAGCTCATCGAAAGCTAAATGACAATGATCACTCCAAGTAAAAGGTACCCCTCTGTGAGTCAAATTCGTCAAAGGACTCGCAATATTAGAAAACCCCTTAATGAATCGCCTGTAATACCCTACCAGTCCTAGAAAACTTTGGACCTCAGTCGGTGTCATGGGCTTCCCCCACTCCCTCGTCGTCGATACCATATTCGAATCCATAGATATACCCCGGTTCGACACCACATGACCCAGAAATTATACCTCCCGCAGCCAAAATCCACACTTCCCGAATTTGTATAAAGTTGGTGGTCTCGTAGCATCTGTAGAACCATACGCCAATGTTATGTGTGCTCTTACTCCGTGCACAAGTAGATTAGAATGTTACCAATGAACACAATAACAAACTGCTCGAGATACTCTCTGGAAACCCTTTTCATGAGATCCATGAACATCGTCGACGCATTAGTGAGCCCGAATGGCATCACCCTGAACTCGTAGGATCCATACCGCGACAGGAGACGGGTCTTAGGAAATCCTCCTCCCTAATGCGTAGTTGATGATACCCTGATCTCAGATCAATATTTGAGAAGTATGCCACCCCTCTTAGCTGGTCAAATAAATCATCGATCCTAGGTAATGAATACTTGTATCGTGTCGTCACCTTTTTTAGTTCCCTGTAGTCTACGCACAACCGAAGTGAACCATCCCGTTTCTTCACAAATAACACCGGCGCACCCCACGGTGACGTACTCCGCCGAATGAAACCCTAACCCAGGAGCTGCTGAATCTTCTCTCTCAGCTCATGCATCTCAGAAGGGGCTATACGGTAAGGTCCTCGAGAAATCGTCATCGTACCCGGTGTTAGATCAATTACAAACTCGATTTCCCTACTGGGTGGCAACCCTGGTATTTCCTAGAACACATCCTCGAAGTCCCTCACTACCGGAATCGAATCCAACAGAACAACCACCTCCTGTGAGGTCTCCTCCTCGATATAATAATGTATAAGGGTGTCTTCCCCAAAAAAAACTTTTCTTTAGATATTGAGAGGGAACCTAACCTAGGTGGTGGCAGAAGCCTATGTTGAGAAGCCTCCGCAAGGGTCCCGGTAGAAACTCAAGTTGAGAGGGAACCCACCTAAGTAGCAGCAAAAGCCTATGTTGAGAGGGTCCCCCGCAAGGGTCACTGTAGAAACCCAAGTTGAGAGGGAACCCACCTAGGTAGCAGTAAAAGACCAAGTTGAGAGGGGCCCCCCAAAGGGTCCCTGCAGAAACTCAAGTTGAGATGGAACCCACCTAGGTAGCAACAGAAGCCTATGTTGAAAGGGGCCCCCGTAAAGGTCACTGCAGAAACCCAAGTTGAGAGGGAACCCACCTAGGTAGAAGCAGAAGCCCAAGTTGAGAGGGGACCCCAAAAGGGTCCCTACAGAAACTCAAGTTAAGAGGGAACCACCTAGGTAGCAGCAGAAGCCTATGTTGAGAGGGGCCCCCGTAAGAGTCACTGCAGAAACCCAAGTTGAGAGGGAACCCACCTAGGTAGCAGTAGAAGTTCAAGTTGAGAGGGGCCCCTGTAAGGGTCCTTACAGGAACTCAAGTTGAGAGGGAAGCCACTTAGGTAGCAGCAGAAGCCTACGTTGAGAGGGGCCTCCTCAAGGGTCACTGCAGAAACCTAAGTTTAGAGGGAACCCACCTAGGTAGTAGTAGAAGCCCAAGTTGAGAGGGACCCCCGCAAGGGTCCCTGCAGAAACTCAAGTTGAGAGGAAACCTACCTAGGTTAGTAGCAGAAGCCCAAGTTGAGAGGGGACCCCGCAAGGGTCCCTGTAGAAACTCAAGTTGAGAAGGAATCGTTGTTAAGAGGGACTTCCCCGAAGGTCTTCGCAAAAACTCACGTTGAGAAGAAATCCCACCAAGGTGGAAGCAGAAGCCTACGTTGAGAGGGCTGCCCGCAAGGGTCCCTGTAGAAAATCACGTTGAGAAGGAACTTCACTTAGATAGCGGCAGAAGCCCAAATTAAGAAGGACTCCCCCAAGAGTCCCTGCAGAAATAACATTTGAGAAGGAACCCTCTAAGGCTTCCTCAACAAAAAAAATGATGTTTGAGAAGGACCCCCCCCCCCACTAGGGTTCCTCAACAGCAGAAACATACATGGGAGGAGGGACCCGCAAGTTCCTCCCCCCTCAGCTCCCAGAAAATCAAATTAGGATGATGGGGTGTCTACCATAAGAAGCCCCTCTTCATAAAAAAAAACAGAAGTACTAACACTTATTTTCTTGTACAAGTTGCCTAGTTGAACAAGCAGGGATCAAGTAGGCCCTTGGGAGTTTTGGCTTGGCGTCTAAGTGACAAGGTATGTTGAGAAAACTCAACCACTTAGCAATATAGGATTGAGATAATACTAGTAGGAAGACCCAGAATTCACTCAAGACTACACACACTTTCACTTGATCACAAGTGAAGTGAGCAACCAAAGAGATGGCTGCTCACAAGGAATAAACTCTTTACAAAAAATGACTTTTTCACAAGAGGGGGTCCTCGAGGTCCCTCTCAAGAAAAATAATGATTTTAGAAGAGATGGGTCCTTAAGGACTCCTCTCTCAAGATTTTTAAAGATTTCACCACAAGTTACAATTTCAAAAGATATTTACCAAATCAGATATCTTGTCTTCCTTGGGAGACATATGTGCTTTTTTACGTTGGTTGGCGCTAGGTGGTGCCAGCAGGAGGGGACAGGCAGGGCTGCCTGCAGGTAGGAACAAATGGTACACTTCAGACATTGTCCCCCACCAACCCTCTCAATTTTGGTGCCCAGAAGTGCCAACTTATCCCTAATGCCCAAGTATAAATAGACCTTTGGGCAAGGTAAAAAAGAGACACAGTTGAAATTGCACTGTTACTCTGCCAAAATCATACTAGACCTACCTAGTACTTTCTCTCTGCTCATTCTCTTAGTGCTAAGTGCCTTGTTCTTTCACTCCTCAACTGACAGCCATCATTCTCAGGTGTTTCCCTTGAGAAAATTACTATTTTTTCTGTGAAAGTTCATCTTCTTGCAGGGAGTGAGTTGAATCTTGAGCTCTATTATTACCAGAAAGAGAAGGTATCTTGAGAAGTTGCAGCAGAAGACCTTGCAAGCAGTGTCTATTGGAGTGGGCTATGCCTCACCCTTTCCAGATATTCATAGACCTTAGTTTCACTATCCTCCTACATTTGGCGACTCCGCTGGGGAGGTCACTACAAGAAAAAAGCCTTTTTATGGCCTTTTTTAAGTGTCATAAAACGAATTTTATGACGCTTTATTTTTTAATAAAAAAAGTCATAAGTTTGGGTGTCATAATTGATACCCATAAAAAGTGTCATATTAGGTAACGGTTATATATGATGTTTTTTTTCAAAACTGTCATATCTGCTACAAAAAAAGGTCATAATATACTCTATATGATGTCATATTTGATTTAAAAAGTGTCATGATAAACAGTTTTAAAATTTTTAAAAGATCATATAAAAAGTTTCATCACATGAGGGTTTAATATGAACGATCATAAATTAAACATATAATAAAAAAATTAATAATCAATATTAATATCATAGTTGACAAATAAATCTAAACACAAACCAAAATTCGTAGAATGATTTATTTCACATTCAATGTTACAGTTGATACATTATAAATTATATCATTTAGCCAAGAAATACATAAACACTCCCACCAACATATTTGTTGTCTCACATCAAATTGAGCTGACACATAAACCAAATTAAATTTATCTGTCAAAATTATGTGTTCCTCTGTAGTAATCATCGCCTCATAATTTTTGGCAACAATGCGTCGAAGTCCTCTTCCCGCTTATGTACATTGTCATGTTGTCTAACAGTAATACACCTTTCACATGCCTCTAATTAGATGCTCCTGCATAAGTTCAAAACACCATATATAAATCTCCTGTGCAATGTAAAACACAACATATGAATTCTAATTTTTCCAAAGTATTAATTCCAACATATGAATTCCAATTCAAATCTAACATGGATGAAACAATAACTAAAATAAAAGCAAGATAGATACTTGCCTGGAAATTCAAGGGTATGATTTGTGGATGAAAAAGATTCGGTTGCGTTCCTCTTCGTGCGATCTACGTTTTGGTGGTTGTGGCGGTGTAAACGGATGAGTTCTTGACCTTGGATTGCTTGGAAAGCTTCCTACCTTCTTCTCTAATGGTCGTTCTTAAGTTTTGTGATTGTTAACCCTAAAAGCCTAACTCAAATGGCTGATATACCTTAGGAAAATTTGTGGGTTTAATTATCCAAAAATACAAAATGTTTAAAATACCCTCTCGGGATGCCAATTAGGCCTAAAAACGCATTGAAGCCCAAACTAAACCCTCGGGTATACTTTTCTGACTATCTCGACCCTTTCGGACACATTGGCGCACTCGAAATGACCATACGAGCGACTTATAATTTATTCACTTTTAATAATAATAATTTAGTCCTGACACGACACAGGCGCGTCCCGACTTAAATTTCCATAATTGCCATTTTATTCACTCGTGACAATTTTAATAAAATCAATCTTATATATTACTTTTACTAATCTAGTAATATTCAACAAATTCTCAATAATTAATAACTCTCGTCACGCTAGTAAATATATAAAATAATTTCCGGATTAATATTAAATTAATATCTCAATTTAAATTTAATAAATCCCCAAATTAAAAGCCATAAAAATACGAGGTATTACACTCCAGTTATGCTTGGATGGCCTTCTTGGCACTTAATACGGCCTCCTCATAGAAGGTATCAAAACCTCTTGCTTCCAAGCCTAATATCTCACAGACATCCTCGAGAGTAATGGTAAATTCACCCCATGAGGCAACGAAAGTGTGGGACCTATGGCTCCATCGAGATACAAGTAATTGAAGAGTATTGTTATTCTTCGCGAGGGTGAGATCACCCAACCAGTTGGTAGACGACAAACCAACCAAAGCCAATTGCACAGGATACTTGGAATGGATATGGTCAGTCCAGGGGCCCAACCCTTCGTAAGTACCTGAGGTGGACTCAAGTTTCACCTTGTAAAAAGAGTAGTTACCTCGCTCGATACAAAATCGGGTAACGATGGCAGTTGGTATGTAGGTGAAATCCTCAGCGCTATCACTCTCCTCCATCAGCAGGTTCGTCGGCCCCCACCGGTGGAAGATAACCGGTGAAATTTTTTGCTCGAGTCCAAAAGCAGTCTGACTCACAAAAATATGGCGCACGACGATTGTGTGCCCACTGGTGTTGAAAAACACCCCTTGCAGAAGGAGTTTTCTTCACTTTGGGTGCCATGGATGCGAAAAAGTGAGAAAGAAAAAAAGTGAATGGTTAGGGTTTGAAACGAAGGTAGAAGGCAAACACTGAGCTTTCTCTCTCAAAACACACAGTTGCAAGAAAACCCAAGGGTGAAGGTGTGTAAAATGTAAGCACACCTTTTTATTGGGGTAGCATAAACCCTAACATATGATAAATGATAGTGCTTTGGGAAACGTAGAGACGATCGAGTTATCTCGCGTGGCTTGTACGCACGCGTAGGGGCAGGAATTCAAAGGTCGTAATGATGATGCTTTAAAAAGTGACGTGTAAATACCATCGCATGAGAAAAATGCGCTAGCCCCGAAGCCACCACGTGTAAAGCACAGAAGTACAAGTGACAACCTCATTAAAGGTGATGTGGCCAGAGTAATAAATGGGGAACTCTTAGAGTTTCCCCAACTTGGGGGAGAGGAAGCGCTTTGGAGGAAATTTGAAAAAACATCTTCACCTCCCCCAAGGCAGCTGTCACACTCAATCATAATTTCCCATCAAGGAATGGTGATATCAGAAATATCCTAAGGCATTTAAAAAACGAAGTAGTTCAAATGAAGGACTAGATAAGTTCCTCGTACACACTTATTTATAGCGAATAATTTGATATTTATTGTGATATGATTATTTGCCTATGGATATTGCCTATTTTTTTCAGAAAAGTTTTAAAAAGCAACCAAGTATTTCGTACAAATATTTCTTCATGCAATAAACAAATATCTCTACGAAGGGGAAAATGTAGGGGGAGTCCCCGAAAAAATATTGACCAGCTAAGTTGATCCTTTGTTTAGAAAATAAGATAGAAGACAAAGATCGCTCGAGGGAATTCCCACGAAGACCCTCCATAGGCACTCCTCGAAGGACTCTCTTCGAAGGCCAAAGTTATTCGAATAACTATATTTTATAATAGGAAAAAGAATGTATTTGATTATATACTCTAGAGGGACCATGCCTGGAAGGTAATGGGAGAGCTCACAGGCCCTATCGAATGACCTCCTCTTGGTAATCTCGCAGGAACATGGTTTGGAGTAATAGGAGCAAGGCAACTTTGGGAACACAATAACCAACCCTCTTGGCACACTTGGGCAAAACTTCATTAAGTACAAATGGTTGCTCGAGCCACTTCCAGTCGAGATACCATGACTTCATCATCCTCGGAGGGAACCTCCTCGATTAGCCTCAAATGCATACACCATTTCCTTGATTGATGTGACCACACGTCTAGTGGGAATCATTGTTCACCTACTTTATGATGCCATACCGTCTGACCTTTAGTGACTCAAAGTTACAGCACTCAAGTGAGTTTATCCTTAGGATGGCAGGCCTAGTTAACCAAATATGATTTCATAGCCATCCTAAGGTAAGCCTTTGAGCTACCATGTCATGCCCTCATTAATGCCAACATGCTTCCAGCTGGTCGAGCAGTTTCCTGCCAAAATATAATATCCCATGCATTTAATGTAGTATCTCTGACATTAGTGCTACGGTACTTTAGCATTTAATGCTAGTCAATCACATTTAATGCCAGTAAGGTTACTCGAGTAACCTTTCCTCCATATAAATAGACCAACCAAATAGTTTACAAGGACGACAGTCTTTATGCCCATTTTTTGTTGGATATTCCTTACACACGAGAGCTTCTATGAGAACATTTATTGTCCAAACATTCTCCCCACACCCTTGAATACCCATATCATTGAGCATTAACCGAGCTTGGAGTTCCCACCTCACCTTTTTGTGCCAAGAGTGATTGTTATTTCTCCCTCCAACCAAGTTACCTGTGGGTCCCACCTATCTATTATATTTACAGTGCATTTGTGGTGTAAAAAGATATCATTTAATATTAATTTGAGTGCTGAATGTTATTGCCTCTCTTGCCCTCATTTATTGTCATCATCAAATATTGTCTTGAACATCAATCCCGATCTTGATAAGGGGTTACGCCTCACTTGAAACTAATTGTATTCTAAGAACCCACGTCTTACAATAGACATCATTTTAGCTAAGCAAGAATCTAATATGGTCATCCAATCCTTACTCGTTTCGAGAGGAATGGATTCCACATCTTTAGGTCAATGGTATGTCACTCGAGAGAATTATCTCTATTCAAGTCATAATATTTAAGGTGTACTTTCTTTATTATTCTAATTTATAGAACTTAACTAACAATTTTTTTGTGATGAATTGCAGATATTAACGGATGAAGACTCATATTGGCAAAAAGTTTTTGTATATTATGTCTTGGTGCGAATCGAAGTGAAAATTTGGGAGAATGTTGACGTCGACCACGATATTTTGTTATTAGACATTGTGGCACGCTTTTTTGTGAACTTTTGTTATTAGACATTACAACATATTTTTCAGTGGAATTTTGTGGCACAAAGATGGTGCCTTATTTTGTTAACGACACTTTGTGTTTTAAATATATGCACTTTTTTAATATGATTTTACATTCTAATTGTCATTTCATTAATATGTGGATGGACTTGCCAAATTTCACAAAGTATAATTAGTAATGTTCTTAATTATTTATCAATTCAGAATTGATTCTTTGATAACTGCTTTGAAAAAAATAGTTAATAATATTTGCCAAGATAATATGGGAAAATGATAATAATATTAACATTAGGCGCGATTTTAATTTCTGGACAATTGTGCTAAAAACATTTTATTTGCAACGACTTTTAGTTGTGGCAAAAAGTGAAAATATATTCAGCCATGATTTTTTAAGAATACGTGGGATATAATTTGCCACGAAATATGACTATTTACAATGAAAGATATTAACAAAACAACAGCAAAAAGGAATATTGCGAAAGGTGGACATTAGACAACGACTTTTTTTCCGTTCTCATATACTTTAATCCACGAGGCTTTGTCCACGACCATGCAACGAAAAAATATCATTGTTATATTTCTTTTACGATAAAATTTTAACATTTGGCCACTATTTATTTCGCAACAAATTGTATAGTTTCTTGTAGTAAAAGCAGCTATCAGACAAATAGGGGTGTTGCAATGAATACATTAGGTAATTAGAAAAAATATGAAGTTCTCAAAGCTCAAACATTATTTTTCTAACCACAAAGATAAGTATTAGGGGTCCTAATTAAGGTATGTTATATAATAATTGGATTGTGTTTCTTTGTGTTTGATTATTACATTTGAGTACCTATATTTAAAAGGGGCGTTCAGATACGAATCCATTATATATAATTAATATATAAGGAGATCCTACATCTATAGTTTTAAACAAATCGCCTCCTCTCATTAATTCACAATCGGGTGGACTTTTTTTAATAGATAAATTGGCATATATATACCTTGAATAAAATCTTATTTTTCTTATACAGATAACCATAAGTACAAAATCTTATCATAATCCCTTACGAAACTGAATCTTAATAGATTCCTATCTCCATCATTTTTATAAATCTCCCTCTTATAATAAAACGCTATTTAGATATCAATTTGGTTTCTACCATTTGATGTTGTTGTAAGAATAATTTTTCTGTCATTGTTCATAACATAGCGTCGGGCTATTTTGGCGTAACCCGTTACAAATCGTCACGCATCTTCAAAACGAACCAAACTCAAACATCTCTAAGTTTGGAAACTTCCCGACATCCCAATGAGGTATTAAACGATTTAGAGTTTGAATTAATTTACGGAATTATATTTGGGATGTTTATTTTTTTATAAAATAACGAACATGGCTTTTCATTTCAAAAAGGAAAAATGTTTTTTGTTTTCAAAATAAGTTTGGAACTTATTTTTTCAAAAACATATTTCCTGAGTTACTGTAGGTGGAGCTTTGAAAAATATTTTTTTTTGTTTATGTCATTCAAATGACATCCTAATGTCGTTCCAATGACATCTATAGGTTGTTAGATCCTTATTTTTGTTTTGGATCATTTTTGGATCAAACATAATGCTACTATTTTATTTTTTAAAAGGTCATTTTTATGATCATTCAAACAATATTGAGAAGTCATTCAAACATGATTTCTTCATTGTTCGAACGACCTGCTTATATCGTTCGAACTACCCACCGACTTAAAATTTTATAAATACCTGTTTCGTGATTTAGATTGTTTAAGACTTTTGTGAAAACGTATCTGCATATCTGATACAAAAAATCTTCAAGTTTTGTGTTGAAAAACATTATTTTAATTCACAACAAATCATCCTTGAATATTATTTTTGTGATCTAGTTTAGAACCCTTGAAAGTTTTATATCTTTTGCATACACCTTGTGGAGAGGCAGTCCTTGTCTGACTATGATACCTGTGGGGACTCACTACTGATCGGTTGACACCAAGCATTGAGCTGCTACGTGTGGACGACTTGGACTGAGGACTCAGGTGTATTCTTTGAAGGTTGTATGAAGATACTGTGCATTATACTTAAGGGAAATTATCAACTAGTTTGTAAGTCGATGGTCTTGTAAACTTTTCAATGTGATGAACAAAGGTTTTACCCTAAAAGGTTTTTTTTCCTTAATCTTGTCTTCATTGTTAGCTTGGTTTGAATTATTTGTTATATCACCATAGATGCATCATTAGCATAAAAAGATAAAATCGGTTTAAAATTGGGTTTTGAATGCTTGGACTTTAAAATTGTTAAAACTTGCAAAAAGAGAATTTTTGTTTTTAAGAAAACCACCCTTGGGAATATTTGCATTTACAAATTGGTATCATAGTTTTTAGCTCGGGATTTCACTTTCTCAAATTGGTATCAGATCAAGTTTCACTAAGTTATAGTGTTTGATCTTGTTTACCTGCTTTTTGGGTTATTGTTTATTCATCTCTCATGTGCCTGTTTTTGTCTCTCGATGGAATCTCATTTGAATTTGAAGTTTGCTGAAAGAATTGAATTTCTTGAAAATCATTTTAAAAATGTGTTGGAACTTTTTCAAACTATTCAAAATCAAAGAGATATCGTTCGTGAGAAGTTTGGTTCTTTATATGATGACTTAAAATCTTTGAAAGTGGCCAAAAAGGAGAGTGATGATAGAGTCCTTGTTTTAGAAAAAAATTGTAGGGCTTCAAAAAATCTAGGGTTCGTGCTTGTGTCATTGAGATTAAAAATATTTTGATCAATGATTTTAAGGCACGTGAGAAGACTCTTAGGGATAGGTCTGCTCACATTGAGGGGGTGCGAGATAACCTTCTTGGTTTGATTGAAAATTTAAAGAAGGAGTCCCGAAAAGTTGAGGAGTATAATTCTTTGCTTGAGTCCAAAGTCTTGAAGTTGAAAAATGATTTAAATGACTCAAGTAGTGTTAATGGGAATGGCTCGTCTTGTTCTAATGCTTTTGTTGCTAAAGCCAAAACCATAGTTTATTTTAGAGGGTCAACCGGATCCAAGAACGTTAGAAAAGGCCACACCTTAGGTAACATTCCTCGCACTTTCACATGTTCGCATTGGGGTAGGAAAGGTAACCTTAGACGTTTTTGTTTTGATCTTTTGAAAAGTCCTAGGAAGTTGAAGTCTAGTGTTCCCTTGGTTCCCGAAACCCCCGTGCGTCGTTGTAAATCTATTTGGGTTAGGAAATCACTTTTAGAGGCACTAGATGGTAGACTAGTTGAATCTCTTTTGCTTGCACATAATTTTTCTCTTATTATATCTTATATATGATTGTGTTCGCATGTTTGTCATATGCTAGTTGTGCTTCATGTTATATGTTTGCTAGTGTTATGACATGTGTACTTTTTGTATTATATTTTTCTTTTATTGAGTCATATTTGAAAAATACAAAAAGATTTTTGGTTTTGTGTATTTGAGTTTTACACATTTTGCGTGGCATATTGGTGTGTTTAAATCGAATTCATTCAATTCATTCCATGTGGCTAGGACATTTGGTTATGACGTGTGATCCTTAGATTGTTCTTAACCATGTTTATGGAGTTGTTTCAAACTTAATTTGCTTTATGGATTCGACTTTGTATTTGCCTCCGCACACACATACACGAGCTTATTGGATTTTGACTTCATGATGTATATTTGAGCTTAGTGAGGTGTTCTCCCATCAATTTTTTCATCAACATGCTTATGTGACTTAGGGGGATTTGTACATGTAAGAATCGTTTCCCGTGAGATTTTGTTTAGTATTGAAATATATGAGTATACATGGGAAAGGGCTACGAGATACAGGTTGACTTGTCGTGAAAGCCACCGGTTTAAAAGAGCCCAAGAAAAAATTATGGAAATAAAAGGAATAATATGCCTAAAAGGGGTCAATTTTGTTTAGTTTGTTTGATCTTGCAAAGAATAAAAATCTCTTCAAAAGAAAAAGAAAAGAATAATATATGATTATGTTTATCTTTGGAGGAGGTTTAGTTGAAGATCAACGAGTTTACATAATGATATCTGGTTATTCTTATTTTGTCATGACACTATTGATTTGTAGAATCATTAATATTCTAGGCTTGTGTGCATTGTGCTTGTTTTGTTCATTAAGTTCACTTTATTTATCATTTGAGGCTAACGCTTAGGTTGATAAAGTTTTAAGGTCTATTATAACTTCTTGAACATATTTTAGTGTTTGGGTTATAAATATTTTGTTGCTAGTTTATGCCCATTCATTCCACCACACATGTTTAGACTCATCGATACTATGTTAATGTGTATGATATATGTATTTTGTATCATGTTTTGTGGTCATTTATACTTATATATGTTTGTCGGATTTACTTTGGTATATGTTGCATATATTATATAAGGTATTGCATGTTGTATTTGTGAAATTTGTTTTGTTTTGAAAAAATTGAAAATTTCAAAATAGTATGTGTTTGTTTGCCTCTCAGATGATCATTACACATGCTTGATTTATATCTTTTGTGATGATATATTTTCTTCGTCGTGATGCTTTGATCTTAATGTTTGTTGTTTATACTTCTTTGTATATTTGTCAATTTCGAATACAAACAAAGGGGGAGTGCAAATTAAAAAGGATTTTTTTATGAGTTTGAATTATGGGGGAGAAATATATTTATGAGTTTTACTTTGTTTCAAACTCGATGCGTCATGAGGTATTTATTTTGTCTAATGTGTGTAGGTATTTAAAAGAGGAATTCAAACACACACGGATGAAGACAAAATTTGCAAAAAGGGAATAAGAATAAGTTTGAAGACAAAGAGACTTATGTCGTTTCGTACCAGGGTTAGGAAGGGTGTTAGTATTTTTGTCACTGGAGATTTGATTTCATAGGAGATTTTGATTTTCATTTGGTGCTCAGACTATTTGTTTGTTTTGTACCGGAATAGCCAAAGGGTGAGATTTGTATGAACAATTTTTTGTCATTGTTCATAGCATAGCTTTAGGCTAGTTTGACGTATCTCATTACAAATCATCATGTATCATCAAGACGAACCGAACTAAATCATATCCAAGTTTGAAGATTTTTCGACATCCCAATAATGTATTGAATGACTTAGTGTTTGAATTAATTTATGGAATTATATATAGGATGTTTATTTTTTATATATAAAATAACGAACGGGGCTTTTAATTCAAAAAGGAACTTTTTTTTTCAAAATCAGTTTGGAACTTATTTTTTTGAAAGCAAGTTTTCTGAGTTACTCTAGGCGGAGTATTGAAAAATAATATCTTTTTTATGTCGTTCAAACGACATCTATAGGTCCTTAGATCCTTATTTTTATTTTGGATTGTTTTTGGATCAAACGACAAGCTACTGTTTTATTTTTTAAAAGGTCATTTTTATGGTCGTTAAAATGACAAGGAGAAGTCGTTCAAATGACATATCTTCCTTGTTCGAACGACCCGCTTATATCGTTCGAATGACCCACCAACTTAAAGTTTTTATAAATACCTGTTTCATGATTCATATTGTTTAAGACTTTTGCAAAAACGTATCTGCATATCTGATACATAAGTTTTTATAGTTTTGTGTTAAAAACACTGTTTTAATTCACAACAAAGCATCCTTGAATATTGTTCTTATGAATTAATTTAGAACCCTAGAAGGTTTTGTATCTTTTGAATATACCTTGTAGAGAGGCACTCCATAGCTAACCTATGATACCTGCGGGGACTCACTGTTGATCGGTGGATGCCGAGCGTAGACCTGCTACGTGTGGATGACTTGGACTATGGATAGTGGCGTATTCTATGAAGGTTCTACGAAGACACCACGCGTTATACTTGTGGGCGATTATCAAGTAGTTTGTAAGTCGATGGTCTTGTAAACTTTTCAGTGCTGAAAAAAGGTTTTACCCAAAAGGGGTTTTTCCGTTAACCTTGCCTTCATTGTTTGCTTGGTTTGATATATTTTTTTTATGACCATAGATGCATGACTAGGATATAAAGATAATTTTTTTTTTAAATTGGGTTTTGTCTACTTGGACTTTAAAATTGATAAAACTTATAAACAGAGAATTTTTGTTTATAAGAAAACCACACTTGGGAATATTCACTTTTATAAATTAGTATCAGAGATTTTAGCTCGGGATTTTACTTTCTCATTTATGTGGGATGAAAAATTGAAACGTTAAGGTATAGAACGAAGGACATGCAATCAGGATAATAAATAGGAGATATATTTTAGTTTGATACTATTTTTGGTATCAATATCAGCAAGAACTACTTTATTCATGGATCTTTTTCTGTGTAATATGTCTTTTTTTTCAAATTTTAATGATCCTAAACTAAATTATTGTGTTATTGGTCTATGGAGATAGTTTATTGTTGGTATTAATTTGTATATATTCTCTAAAAATACTTCGATTTCTTATGTTTTTAAAATTTTGGTTTTTACATGCAATTTTGGATGAATAAGATACATATTTGTGCTTTGTCTTGATTTGTTTTTCGCCAATCTTATAATAGTATAAAGGCGATTACATTGTGGAATGTAGTTTGATTTTTACAATGTGGAATATAGCTTGATTTTTACGAATAGATTGCAATTTTACATATAGGTATACTTTAATCCATTACCAAATAAATTAGTGATGTTAGAATTAGGGATGCATAGTATACCCATTTGTGATGTTCTTTTTCCTTGTTTTGATTTCAATTTTTTGCTGGCAACGTTATTGCTAATATTTATTTTTAGGTACCAAAATCTTGGTATTGGATGAAAGTATATGTTTATGTTATAAATGCATATCTAGATAGAGTTTGTGTAGTAATGATACCCATTTGTAAGTTATATTTCATCTCTTTTGATTCAGTGGAAAATCTCTATCTAAATATACCTTGACTTTTGCTTCATTTTAACAGTTCTTGATAAATACCATTTTATTGGTAATGGCTGAAAACCTATTACTAATTCATAGCTATATGTGGTTTATAAAGGAATAAAACACCATTTGTATTACAAGTTTTAATTCACATAAATCCACTTTTAAAAAATGCATCGATAATTTGCTTCCTTCATTATGTGCATTTGTATATTTCATTTTCTACAAATCTTATGTGCATTGGCAAGGTTGTATACATGTTTGATTACATTTATACTTGCCATAGTACCAATAGGTTTAGTTGTATAGTATTATATTTATTCATAATGATATAACTTTTGATTCATTTGTCTATAAAATAAGACTAATATTATATGGAACAATTTTATATTGTATTACAACTTTTGTATGGACCATGTAAATGGGTAAATACTATTTAAAAACTTTTTTGTGTTACCCACATACCCCGTATTTCTGTATATTTTAAAATCGATTTAATTTGGTAATTAATTCAATTTATTATTAAATTACACGAGTGAAGTAATTTAATGCAATTTAATACTAATGTCAAAATTAGTTATTAATTGAGAGAGTGAGTGATTAATATTATGAAATAAATTTTACTAAGTGAATAGTAAATAATTTATGAGAATTATTACGTGTAATAGCGAGTGATATTGGCATAATTAAATTTATTTGAATCAGGAGTCGCGTGTAGACTAAATTGAGGTTGATATAGGATGATTGTTTAGAGTGACTCGTATGATGATTTTGAGGTCACAAATGATTTCAGAAGGGTCGAAATAGTCAAAATAGTATACTCGGGGGTGCTAATTGAGTCCTGGGGCAATTTTAGGCTAAATCGAGACCGTATGAGGGTAATTTGGTCATTCTGTAAAATGGGGTAAAGAGACGTATGCATTTTGTAACCTTATATCAGATGTTAGATAGAAATGGCTAGGGTTAAGAGTGTTTCAAACAAATAGAGGCCGTTGGAGTAGAATGAGGGACCATTCTTGGAGCTTTTGAAGAGTTCTTGAAGAATTAAAGGGTGTTCTTGCTTCATAACCAAGTTTGTAGTGATGATTGGAAGAGAAGATCATCAATCCATCATCCCAACCACGAAATCAGAACCTACCGATCTATAGGCAAGTGTTTATTACAAATTCCTTTGAGGTTATAATGTTAATGTTGTGAGGGTTTCATTATAGTTGATTAAATCAATGTTTTCGGAAAGAAACTAATGATTAAAACTCATGTTTGGGTAGGAATTGCATGTAGTTTGTATCAACATTTGTAGAGAATAAGAAATCAGATGATATATGATAATCTCCACGAATTAAATCTGGGTTTTTGGATGAGTATTGGTGGAAGAAAATAAAACCTCGAGTTTTTTGTGAAAACTGGATTTGATCAATTCTCGGGTGAGAATTATTAGGTTTTGATTTATGTTAAAAATCATCCTAACGCATGTAGAAATGGTTAGGGATAATTGGTTTCAAGTTTGGTGAAGAAACATGTAAGTTATGGGAGTAATAATGGTGAAACACACAAGTCTGTAAGGAAGAAGACGATTCTGCAAACTTTCGAATCGATTCGGCTCAGAGGCCAATTGATTCGTAAAGTGAATCGATCCGACCTCCTAGCGAATTGATTCAGTTTCCCAAAAACATAAAAATTCCCCTTTTAAGCCTAGAACACCTAAATTGTTGCTGGGAAGACTTTTGGGACATTATTAAGATATAATGAGGGATTTATCATATTGCTGTAGGCCATGATAGGGTTATGGGGTTAAGTCTTATCGAGAGAATTAAGACGATGATTAAACGGACTTGAATGGTATAGTAATTAATTCGAGAGAATGAGAATAAATTACTGTTGATTCGAGTGGGTTTGTTATTGACCAGTAGTGTGTGATTAAGTTTGCTATTGAATTCATGTTAGGGGTAACTAGGGCCCTTAGAGTAGAAAATAATATTCGGATAATACGATAGTGAATTAAATCGTAAAATAGTAAGTACGGGGAGTATGCGAGTGAACTACACTACGTACGAAGAATGATAATTAGAATGTGTGAATACTTACTAAAAATGCGTATATGTATATATATATATAGGTTATGTGTGTACCTATTATGTGATTGATGATATGTTTTAACTTACCTACGTTGCTTGCTATCACCGGAGGTTCTCGCGTATTGGGCAATCCCACCTTGATGATTCCAGTGAGGTCTGGATAAATGCCCCAAAACATAGAACTTAGAGTGTCTCGCTATGTGACGTGTATTAGTGAGACCGTCATGTCATTTGGGTACGTTGGGTATGTGCATAGCCCAAAGGCTTAGAACTATGTTCTCCCCCATTGCTTGTTATTTGATTTTTGGGTTCGAGGAGACATACCAAACACATAGTCTCTATTTAGTATGAGAGGTACATGGACTGATAGCAGAGTATGCCCATATTTCACGGTGGTCCTTATGAGAGACATCGTATTGATATATATTAGTGAGATAAATATATATGCGCCAATGTAAATATTCTACTTACATGTGACAGTAGATTGTTAGATAGTGTATATAAAAAGAATGAATTAAGTAGTGAAACTTAATTAATTCTTTAAATGAGAATATAAGTGAAATGATAATTTAAACTCTTAACGTATGAGAAACATTAATTATCGAATAAAGTACTGTAAGGGCGATGCGAGAACTGAGACGTGTTGGTAACCAGTTAGATACTTAAGTCTAGTTAGCTTGTATAGTATAGCTAGGTGGGCTAAGTAGAGAATGGTATGCGTGTGATGATAGGCAAATATTTTGTATTTCACCCCTCGAACATACGCACTTTAGCCCCATCGGGTATCTTATACCCTATATTTATGCTCGTTAACTAGATAACCTTGGATTTCTACGTTAACATGTTTTGCAGGGGTTAATTGAGTTTTTATAGGTATTTGGATGCTAAGTGTGAAGTTCGGACGCGTTCCACTCGATTTTCATATGCGATTACACGTTCAAGGGAAATTTAGTCATTTCATAGCTTAGGCACCTGGCCCAACATCTCACGGAAGTTGTAGCCCTCCTCGCAAACTACGCGTGGCCATGAACGGTGTGCGATTGCGATTCAGAACGAAGAAGTTACGGCGATTTCAGCGGACGGGAATTGCATACAAGCCAAAACAGCAATGCAGTATGCTGATAACTGCTTGATCGATCGATCGATCAAAAGGATCGATCAATCAATCCTTCTCGATAGTGGGATATTTTGTTCACCATCGATCGATCGATCAAAGGGGTCGATCGATCGATCCCCTGTTTCCAGGACATATTTTGCCTTTTATTTTATTTTTTCTTTTCTTTTCTAATTCTTTTCCCACTTACTATATAAAGCATTTTTTGTTATAATAATCAGATATGGACGTTTTAGAATAGTTTTTAGGTTAGAATAGCTTAGGGTTTGGGTTTTTGGTTAGTTCTTCTTCATTTCTCTTTGGATTGACACCCTTTTTGGTATGTAAGTTGACTATTCATTACCCTCTCCATTAATATAGCTTGCATTTCATTATTTCTTGCTTTATAGTGTAATTTACATGCTTTGTTAATTAGATTACATGCTTTGATTTACTTACTTTGCAGTATAGATTTACTGCGTTTATTTACTGTTTTCCATTTACCGCGTTTTTAACATGCTTTCTAGCTAATTTAAATTAGGTTGTGTTTGAATTGAACTCACTCGAGTTGACGCGTTGCTTGGATTTGGTGATGGTGTTTACGGGTCTATTTTGGGTGCGTTGTCCTCGTTATTGCGCCTAGGAAATTTGACGGGGCATATCATGTATGTTCCGTGCTTACCACCTTTCGTGCGTAATTTCTGGGGTATTTGTTGACGCCAAAATCCTATTAGGCTTTTATGCGGATTTAGGGCCGTGACAACCCTTGATTCAATTAACTGTCGAAACGAGATGCATTCTAAATAACTCGTCGACCCATGTATCCATTTTATACAAATTAACTCGGATGAGGTATATTCGACGCAACCTATAGTTTTACCGCTTTGTTAATTTAGTTTATTTTCCCTCGCCTAGTTAAACATTTCCCTTTTATGCATCTTTTTCCTTTTAGTTTGTAATTCACCTTTTACACTTTTATTTCGAAGTACTAAATCACTTGAATTCTAGCATCTCGTCCCAGTGGATCTTTCGATACCCGGCTTACCACTAGACTTGCCTCACAAGTGTAGTTGTAATTTAGGTTTTTGTATTACCGCGATGAAACGAAAACAACGATTGTGTCCTTACACGAACACATTTTGATTAGCGTATGAAATCAGCAAATAGGAATTTGGGGCTACATGTTATGGACTGATAGTCGATAGTCACATTATAATTTAAGGTCGGTAGAGCCGTATAGTCTTGATGTGAAAACCAATGTGGAAAGCTTACACCATGAGTGGATCGGTGGGATAACCTAGGGAATGATTAAACTGCGATTGTAGGGTGATTGAGTATAATGTTACTAAATAGTAATGCCTAGTATGAAAGGTTTAACTCAAAACAAGTATATTATAATCGACTAATTGGTGCAGGAATACACAGCGCATAGGGTGTACAGGCGCCCAAGTTAGTGAAATTTTAGTATCATTCACGATGAGATGACGTGCAAACATATAAATTAAGAGAAGATGTAGGGATAAATTTGAGACAAAATTAGAATGAGACAAAGGATATGGATCGAGTTCTTGAAAGACTACATGTTTTCTATACAGTATCATCTTAGTAAGTCTAATATGGTGGAAGATTCATTGAGCCAGTGACCTACGGGGGGAATTAACAGAGGTCTCGAAAGCGAAGTGGAGTGAGCTTCGATATGACGATGAGATCTCCTGAGCGTGTATGACAGTTTGGCTATAACTCCCATGATTGTGATGTGGGTAGTGAAAGAACATGCAGAGGATGAGTTCTGTCAAAGCAGGGTCCGATAGTTGTTAGGAGAGGGTACAGAGTCTTACTCGATCAGCTTAGAGGGAGGCCTTTATTTTAGTAGGAGACTTGTAGTTCCTGAGGATGAGGACTTGAGGCATGCGATGAGGACTGAGTCTCATAGTTTGAGGTTTCCGATACATCTCGATAGGGAAAATATGTACTAAAATATGATGAAGCAGTATTGGTGGTCGGGGATGAAGCGATATATAACAGAGTTTATCTCAAAGTGTGTTACTTGTCAGCTTGTGCAAGTTGACCACCAGCGACCTTCAGGGATGCTACATCCACTAGAGATTCTCGTGTGGAAGTGGGAAATCATTTTGATGGATTTTATTACCGGATTACCGACGTCACAGAGAGGTCACGACTCCATTTGAGTGACAGCGGATCGGTCGACCAAAGTGGCCCATTTCTTACCAGTTCACATCGATTACAAGACGATGCAGTATGCACAATTGTTCATTACGAAAATAGTGAAGCTACATGGGGTGCCGATTAACATTGTGTCCAATAGAGATAAGATCTTTGTGTCTCACTTTTGGAAGAGTTTTCAGAAGTCCATGGGCACAGACTTGCAGTTGAGTACCGCATATCATCCACAAACAGACGGGCAGACTAAGAGGGTTAATCAGATGTTGGAGGACATATTGCGGATGTGCATCCTAGATTTTGGGGGAGGTTGGGAGCGATATCATCCATTGGTAGAGTTTGCGTATAATAACTCTTACCAATTTACCACTGACATGACACCATTTGAAGCACTTTATGGTAGGCTTTTTTGTTTGCCCACTGTATGGTTAGAAGTGGGGGATAATAATTTATTAGGGACAGAGATGATACAGGAGACGACTGCAAATATTGAGCTTATTTGGGGACGTATTTGAATAGCTCAAGATATACAGAAGAGTTATTCTTATGCCGATCAGTGACACATTGAGTTATAGGTTGGCGACCAGGTGTTGGTATGTGTGTTGATGTAAAAAACTAGATTACTCTAATTATTTAATCACAGATAAAATAAATGAGACAAGAGATTTTTAAAGTGGTTCAGCCTTATATGAATGGCCTATGTCCACTGTTATGTTATTGCTGAGTGTTTGGGAATTCTCGATTACAAGTGCTATCAAGAAATTCCCGTCCCCTTGAATGAGGGTGATACAAGGTATTTATAGCCCTTTAGGCTATACATGAAAGGGTGTTACATTAAATGATACACATATGAAACGGTAATTCATTTAATGTTCTTCAAACGTGCGCGTCAAGATGATAAGCATTCAATGAATAGTTGAACTGTTGATTATCTGGCAATTAATTCTGTGGTCGAGGTGCAGCTCAAACCGCCTTAGTTGCTCGTCGTCCAAGAGTTCCTTGGAGCATTGGAGTTCCTCGGAAGATAAGAGTTCCTCGGAGGATTGGTGTTGGTCGGGGGAATGATCTTCCTTGTTGCTATTGTGCCACGTAGATTGACACGTGTCTTCTTATTATTTGTCCACATCAGCATACTAATTTTGGTATCAACAGATATGTGGTTGATCGATGGTTGTTAATCTTTCTTTTGAGGAACTCCGTGTGTTATGTATCATCCCTGGGAATTTGGATGCAGCCATGCCATAGTATGCAGCTTGTAGCTTATCATAATCTTCAAGTATGTTGATTGGTTTGCTAGCCGACCAACTGCCTCCTATGCCGAGTAACTGAGTGCTAACTTCACGTGCTTGATTCTTCTGATTTATGATCCTCTGAATACTTTGTCGAGTAACATACTAGCTTTTGAACCCAACTCTTCAATCTGATTAGTACCAAGCTAGTGGTGGACTTCGAAACATTTTCACACAACTTCTTCTTCATTATTTGTCGAGACAGTAGTAGCAAAGATCTCAGTGTTGTAGATGCTAATTTTGACTTCTACCTCTGCTCGGGAATGAGCAAGAGGTTCTCTTGGACTAGCAAGAGCTGCTCGGGTAACTGTCGAAGAACAGAGAACTCAATCTGCTTTGGAGAATCAAGCCTTCCAACTAATGGCAAAGAACCAGGCCTTGGCTGAGATGTCCGAGAAGATCATGAGTCTTGAAGAGCAACTTCCTGCTTGATGATGAGCAAGAGCTTCTTGGGGACGAGCAAGAGCTGCTCGGACAGACCATCTGTGATGAACATCAGAATGCTGAAAGATTTTAACTTCATAAACTCCCCTTATGCTTTGGATGATCCTCCTGCTGGCGAGGAACCTGTTTCAAAAGAAGAGGGAAAGAAACCAATAGAGTAGGAATCTCAATGTAATAGTTAGTATACATTTTCATTCTCAATGTATTTTGTTTTTTATTTTAATGAAAGACTTTCATTTTTGTTTGCATAAAAATGGGATTCCACTGAGGAGATTGAAGAAATCCTCCTCGGTTAGTTTTTCTGAAGCCATTCCCCAGCTCCAAACTAGTGGAGCTGGTGTTCCAACCATCATTCCCCCGAGCTCTGCAATGAGCTCGGTAAAGACTTGGATTATTCCTGAAGTCCAAAGCATCGAGGAAAACATGCCTAGGGATATGCTGACATCCCTAGCTACTCGTCACATTGCTTCAGTAAGTTTCTTTTATCTTGAATTTTTCCTTCTATCAATATATGTATCTCGGCACTAACTTATCACTACCTTCTTTTTTCAGTTGGTGAGTTGTTTTAACACCATTGTAAAGAAAGATGAAGCGCTCAAGGCTTCAAGCTCCTCATCTGGAGTAGAGGATGCATTCCAGGGTTTGGCCCAATCTCTGAAGGAATCCCGTCAGAAGTACGACGAGGATAAAGGTGTATGGGAAAAGAAATTGGCTGCGTCTGAAGCAGAGAAGATGCAGTTGCGAAATAAAGTGAAGGACTTGGAGAGGGAGAACAAGAAATACTCCGAGAAGCTCACTACTTTCGGGGAGCTTGAAAATAAGCTGAAATCAGCTGAGGAAGAGCTGACACTTCTGCGCAAAGCAAATCGTCAGAAGGAGGAGTTGGAGGCCAAGCTGAAAGCCTCCGAGGATCTTCTGTCCGAGAAGCTCTCCTCGGAGAAAATGAAGAGAAAAACAGCTGTAAAGAAGTCCTTTCGAACTGGTTGGGACAAAGGATGGGATAAGGGGGTAGCAGCAATGATGACTCAGGTGAAGTATGGAAGTTTGAAATACTTCCATGATGGTTGGGTTGCTGCCTTGCAGGAATTGAAGGTGAGCGAGGACTCCGAACTATTTCAACAACATCTCCCTGGTCCTCCTCCAGTTATTGAAGATGAAGACGAAGCTGCTTCTGAATAATTCAATGACAGTGGGTGATCAAGTCCTTGTTCCACCACCCAACCAGACAGCCACCGAGGAGATTTCTTCCTTGCCTGCTCCTCCAGAACAAGTCCCAGCTTCTGCCGACCAACTCATTATCACCACCGAGCAACTAAGCTCCTCGTCCCAACCTCCCGAGAAAGTCTTGGGAGATAAGGAAAAGGTGTGAAGTTGTTCGGTATTCTCTTTTTGTTTTTCTTTTGCTTGTACTTTGAATCTCAGATATTTGTAACTTTGCCTTATGATCTAATAAAATTTGAGTTCTTTTCTTCCATATGATTGTCTCTTCTTTATCTGCACTCTGTCTTGATCTTCTTTTTCTTTCTCTGTTAGTTTCTGGCCAGGATGGATCTTTTGTCTGCCAATGACACAAAGTTGATGCAGCAATGCCATGAGTATTATAAAGCTGGTCACAAGACCTCAGTGCATCAGAAGTTGCCGACATCCTTGGCCATGGTGCTTCGGAGCAGGCAATAGAAGCTTATCAATACTTGAAATGTCTTCTTGATCGTGCTGTAGCCAACAACGTGGCCTATTATGACATGATTGAGGAGCTTCAATATACTTTGGAAGATCTTCAGACTCAGTACAAAGAATCAAATGCTTTGTTACATGAGGGGTATGAAAAGAAATACCAACAACTTTCTGCCGAGAAGGGCTACGACAAACTCCTGGCTGGGTACGATGTCAGAGAGAGAACCCTAAAGGGAGAAGTTGAAGCTTGTAGACAAATTGCTGAACTGCTGGAGCAAGAGAACAACAATTTGCAAAAAAAGTTGGCACAGTATGAGTCTGCAGCTTCATCTTCCACTGCCTTGGTACCGGTCACCGATGAAGGATTCTCATTCTTAGAAGTTGAGAATGCCAAATTAAGGCAAGAGTTGGATACCTTGAGAAGGTCTGGTACTTCTCCTGCTGCTCGGGGACGAGGAAGAGGTTCTCGTGGTCGAGGAAGGATTTCTCAGAACATCATCGAGGAACCAAGTTCTCCACCTGCTCGGGGAGGATCAAGAGCTCTTAGTCGTAACGTTGAAGAAGCTCGTACTCGATCAACGTTGGAAACTCAGGCGTTCCAATTGAATGCGAAAGATCGGGCTTTGTCTGAAATGTCCAAGAAGATTCTAACTTTGGAGGATCAACTTACTGCGACGAAGTCTGCTTTAGAGAATAAGGACATTTTTGCCAAAAACCTTCACGAGCAGTTGGAGAGACTAACTTTCCAATTCCATAAACAGCCCAGGGAATTTTGGATGGCTGGATACAACGAGGCACTATTCCATTTAGATGCTCGTATCCAGAATGCCAATAATGAGGGCTATAAACAAGGCTGGTTGAATGCCTTATGCGTATTGAAACTGGAACAGGGTCATTACTTATGGGACTATTACGACCCTGGGGTACTTGACTTGCCTGCGCCACCGTTCAATTTGGAAATGGAATGGATACCAGCTCGTGCCATTCCTCGGAGCTTGCTTGCACAATACCTCGGTGACTATAATCTTCATTCTCAGATCGAGGTATCTCGTCCCGAGCATCTATTGGACACTCCTTCAGTAATGAATGTCATAATGTTGAAGGACTTGAATTTTATCAATTCTCCTCAGACCTTAAACGATCCTCCTGCTGGTGAGGAACCTATTTCAAAAGCTGAAGGAAAGAAACCAATAGAATAGGATTTTCAATGTAATAGTTAGCACACATATGTAACTTGTAATTTATTTTGAATTTAATGAAAGACTTTCATTTTTGTTTGCAAATCTGTATTGCTTATTCTTTTGTACTTGTCTAACACTTTTACATTTGTGCATATGTATCTGTTAAAAAGATAACAATATTGTGTGCATAAGTATTAGTAATGTTGCTCGATCACTTAATAATAAAGTAATGAGTATAAAATGTTTAAAATGTTTCCAACCAACCAAGGTTGTTAAGTTGTGTTTGTCGACCAACTACAGTTGGTGGGTTTTTATCCCCGACCAGCCATACTTGGTTCAATTTGAAAATATTTTCTCCTCGTTGACCAAATACAGTTAGTGGGTTTTTATCCCCGATCAACCATACTTGGTAAATTTTTTCATAAAATGTGTCCGACCAACCAAGGTCGATAATTTATCCTCGTCGACCAACTACAGTTAGTGGGTTTTGATCACCGACCAACCATACTTGGTTCAGTTTGGAATTTTTTGTATTTTCTGGAATAGTTTTACCTTCCGACCAACATAAGTTAGCATATTTTGTTTCTTAACCAGCCGAAATTGGCATTTTTAAAAATGTTGTTCTTGCCCTTTTACCAACCGGAGTTGGTCATGGGTTTGAACTATCATGTCCACTAGTTATTTTACCAACCGGAGTTGATCACGCTAGTGTATGCCTCCTAACCAAAGGAGTATAGTTTGTTCTCGCTATTTTACCAACCGAAGTTGATCATGCTCGAACTATCATGTCCACTAGTTATTTTACCAACCGGAGTTGATCACGCTAGTGTATGCCTCCTAACCAAAGGAGTATCGTTTGTTCTCTCCCTTTTACCAACCGGAGTTGGTCGTGGGTCTGAACTATCTACTAGTTATTTTACCAACCGGAGTTGGTCACGCTAGTGTATGCCTCCTAACCAAAGGAGTATAGTTTGTTCTCGCCCTTTTACCAACCGGAGTTGGTCGTGGGTCTGAACTATCATCTTCTTTTTGCTGTCGAGCAGTGTAGTGTACAACACTAGTATTCCGTAAAAAACTTTCAAAAAAATGTTGAAACATCATCGTTTTATTCATATTGATGGAACTGCTGTACATTTTACATCACTGATAATACTTGCGAAGGTGTTCAGCATTCCAAGCATTCTTGAATTCCTCTCCTTCTAGAGTTGCTATTCGGTAAGTTCCTGGTCGAACAACTTCTGTAACTCGGTAAGGTCCATGCCAGTTTGCTTCCAATTTATTATGCTTCTGAATGACCTTCTTTAGCACATAATCACCTTCTTTTAAATCTCATTTCTTCACCCTCTTGTTGTAGAACAGAGTTGTTCGTTGTTGATATGCAGCATTCCTAATGGCTGCTTCTTCTCTAACCTCCTCGAGCATATCCAAATCCAGTCTTCTCATCAAGTCACTGACTGGGGAATTGAAATTCAGCACTCTATGTGTTGGAAGACCCAACTCGGCAGGTATTACAGCCTCACTTCCAAATGCCAGCATATATGGTGATTCTCCAGTTGCTGCTCGGGGAGTTGTTCGGTAAGCCCACAGTACTGACTGTAGCCTCTTCTTCAAACCATTTAATAATGTTCTATTCGTCACTTCAGTCTGTCCATTGCTTTGAGGATGGCCTGGTGTTGAATGAACCTTCAAAATGTTCGACTAATGACAATAGGCAGCAAATTCCTCGTTATCAAATTGTGTTCCATGGTCTGTGATGAAGGCATGAGGGAGACCATATCGACAGATTATATTCTTCCAAACGAACTGGTATACCTTCTCGTACGTCATATCAATAAGTGGCTCAGCTTCTACCCACTTAGTAAAATAGTCCACTGCGACGACGAGGTACTTGAATCTTCCTCGGGTGGTTGGCAGTGGTCCAACCAAATCAATTCCCCACATGGCAAATGGCCAAGGGGAAGTTATGGGTGTCAATAATGCTTGTGGAGTTCGTCGGATGGAGGAAAAACGTTGTCACTTGTCACATCTCTTAGCATAGGCTATACAGTCAGCCCTCATCGTCGGCCAGTAGTATCCTTGAGTCATCACCCTTAGCAAAAGTGTCCGACCTGCTACATGAGCTCCACAGGACCCTTCATGACCAATTATTTCACCTCGGAAGGATGTACACATCTTTGCAAACCTGCCATAATTCCTCGTCTATACAAAATACCATTAGTTAGTACATACCGAGTAGCTTTATACTTCAATTTCTTGGCAGCGAGCTTATCTTCCGGTAATTGTCCTTCTTCAACATATGCCCTGATGGGATCCATCCAAGATGGCCCTAAATCAAGGGTGATAATATTCATCGTCAGGTTTTCATCTATGCTCCGACTTTCTAATACTTCAATTTGTATTGTTCTTCGCAGCTCAGTACGAGTAGCTGATGCTAGTCGGGCCAGTGCGTCTGCTCGTGCATTCTCTATTCTTGGTATTCTGATTAACTGAATCGCAACAAATTCTGCCAATAACTCCATTACCTTGGCATGATACTTGACCATTAATTCTCCTTTAACTGCATATGTTCCCATCATCTGATTCACAATCAATTGAGAATCACTGAATACCATCACTTGTTGCGCTTCCATAATCTTTGCTAAATTAAGACCTGCTATCATGGCCTCATACTCAGCCTCATTATTGGAGGCTTTGAATTGGAATCGCAAGGCATATTCCATGTCAATCTCGTCTGGGGTGTTCAAAATAATTCCTGCCCCACAACCTGTTGTGCAAGATGAGCCATCTACATATAATCTCCATATGGGTAACCCGTCTTCAAATTTCTTATCTGATAGAGTTCCTCGGTGAAATATTTGCTGCCTCCTTTCGTCCTCCCCTGGTACTTTTTGCTCCTCGTCGATCATTTTTTCTCGCTCTTTTACCAATCGGAGCTGGTCTGAGTTCGAAGTTGATGATCCTTCTACATCCACAAGTTCTTTTACCAACCGGGGTTGGTCTGAGCTTATGTCTGTTGATTTTTTAACATCCACTCATCCTTTTACCGACCGGAGTTGGTCTGGGCTCGTGTTTGTTGATCTTGTAACATCCACAAGTTGATCAGTGAGCAACTTTTTCTCCTCGAGGGTATCAGGATAGGTAAATTCTGCTATAAAATCTTCTACGGTCTGCCCTTTTAGTGATGATCTGGGTTCATACACAATATCATATTCACCGAGCTCTATTGCCCAATACATCAGTCTCCCTAATTTTTCTGGCTTATGAAGGGCTTGTCGTAACGGCATGTCGGTATACACGACGATGGTATGGGCCTGGAAATATGGCCTCATTCTTCTACTTGCTTCAATTAATGCCAATGCTAATTTTTCTAGCTTTGGGTATCTGATCTATGCACCTCGGAAAGCCTTACTTGTGTAATAAATTGGCTTCTGGACTCCATTCTCTACTCTGATCAATGCCGAGCTGACTGCATTCTCTGATACTGCCAGGTATAAGTACAACTTTTCTCCCATTACTGGCCTGGACAATAGTGGAGGTGTTCCCAAATATTTCTTCAAGTCTTGAAAGGCTTTCTCACATTCCTCATTCCACTCGAAAGTTTTTCGAAGTGTTTTAAAGAATGGAAGGCATCTATCAGTTTCTCGGGATACAAATCTGTTGAGCGCTGCAACTTGTCCTGTAAGACTCTGCACCTCTTTCTTCGTCGTTGGAGATCGCAACCCTAAAAGAGCTTTGATCTTTTCTGGATTCGCCTCAATGCCTCGCTGGTTGACGATGTATCCGAGGAACATCCCTTCTCGTACTCCAAATGTACACTTCATCGGGTTGAGCTTCATTTGGTATTTATCCAGTTGATCAAAGGTCCGAGCTAAGTCAACTAGATGATCAGCAGCTGTCTTGCTCTTTGTCAGCATGTCATCGACATAGACTTCCATGTTGCAACTGATTTGTTTGGTGAAAACCTTGTTCATCAGCCGCTGGTATGTCGCTCTTGCATTTTTCAAACCAAAAGGCATAACATTAAAGCAATAAGTTCCCCTAGGGGTAATAAAAGAAGTACTTTCCCTGTCTTCAGGTTTCATTTTGATCTGGTTGTAGCCAGAGTAAGCATCCATGAAGCTGAGTAGCTCGTGTCCCGAGGTAGCATCCACTAGTTGATCAATTCTAGGCAATGGAAAATGATCCTTTGGGCATACCTTGTTGAGATCGGTGAAATCAACACACATTCTCCATTTATTGTTTTTCTTTTTTACCATCACCACGTTTGCCAACCGGTCTGGATACTTCACGTCTTCAATGAATTGGGCTTTTTGGAGCTTCTCGACCTCCTCTTGTATAGCCTGATTCTTCTCGGGGCTAAATACCCTTCTTCTCTGCTTTACAGGCTTGATCTCCTTATTCACATTGAGCTCATGACATAAGAAGTTTGGATCTATTCCTGATATGTCTTCATGACTCCACGCAAAAGTTTTCTTTCTATCTCTCAAGAAAGTTATCAACTCTTGTTTTACTAAAGCCTCTAACGACGAACCTATCTGAGTTGTTCGTTCAGGGTGTTCATCGTCCAGAATAACATTTTCTGTAGATTCCACCACCTGTCCTTTTACAAGTTGGGATTCATCTCGAGGATCCAGTGTTTCCATTTTCGTACCTTCATCCACCTTGTAGGTAGTAGTCTTTTTCCTTGACTCTTCAAGCTCCTCTTGCTCGGCAGATGAATAATAGCATTCTCGAGCTACTTTTTGATCACCTTTTACAACTCCTACTCCAAAATTTGTTGGGAATTTTAAGCATTGATGTACTGTGGATGGAACTGCTTCGAACTTCTTCAAACCAACTCTTCCCATGATGATGTTGTGGGCTGATTGCACATTCTTATCCATCACAAAGAAGCGTATTCTCTCTGTTCGACAAGAAGGCCAAGTTCCAATGAATATATCCAACTTGATCGTCCCAAGCGGAAAAACTTTCTCGCCAGCAAAACCCAGAAGAGGTCTGTGATAAGGTTCCAATTGAGATAGTTTTAAATTCAAGCTGTCGAAGCATGAATAGTACATGATATCTGCCGAACTACCATTGTCTACCAGCACCCTTGAAATCACTACTTCTTTCATCCTCATTTTGATCACCAAAGGGTCGTCGTGAGGATAAAGAACACCTGCCAGGTCGTTTTTTGAAAAGCCAATGACCAGCTTCTCTTTGTTTACCTTTCTCGGACGATCCTCCTCGGCCAAATTTATTCGCTGAATGTACGAGCAAGCTTGTGCCTCTCCGAGGTAAGCTTTTCTTTCTGCAGTAAGGTCTCCTCCTCCTGCATCTCCTCCTGTAATAACATTACAATCAAATGATCCAAAACGCATGGAAAATACCTCTCGTTCTGGCTGCCTTGGTTTCTTGGGGAGATCGGGGTCATCCTCTGCATCATCTTTATGATCTCTCTTCTTTTTCTCCTCTGCTCGACGAGGAGATTTAGATCTCTCTCTAGTTTGATCATTATTTCTTCTTTCACCTCCCCGATCAACATATTTTGCTAGCTTTCCTCTTCGGATGAGTGTTTCAATCTCGTTCTGAAGAGCTATGTAATTTTTAGTCATATGGCCATGGTCCTTGTGGAACTCGCAATATTTATCCCTATTCCTCGCATCAGGGTCTGACCTCAGTTTCTTCGGCCACTTTACCTCCTCGCTATTCTTGATTTCTTCCAAGACATGATTAATACCCATTTTCAAGGGAGTATAATTATCGAATTTCTTCAGGAATTCCCACGACGACTTATTATTTCTGGAACGCATCGCCATTGCCCTTATGTTCTTTATTCTTAGACTTGTCGATTTCCACCTTGGTGTCTTTATCCATATTCTTCTTTGCAGCCATAGCCTCCTCGGCATTCATGATTTTGGCCGCTTTTGCCATCAACTCTGACATAGTTTTAGGTGGATCTTTCGCCAAAGTGTAATACAACTTATTAGGCAACAACCCACTCATCAAGGCGGTGATTGCTGTCTTTTCCTCATAATCTATGACTTTCAGCTTCTCGTTATTGAAACGAGTTATGTAATCTCTAGTGCTCTCACCAGATTTTTGTCTAACACTTAAAAAGTGTGCTACTCGTTTTACTGGCTTTGCTCCAAAACAGAAATTGCCGATGAACAACTCGGCCAATTGAAAGAAATTTGAAATCTTACCCCGAGGAAGATTGTTGTACCATATCTGGGCAGATCCAGTAAGAGTTCATGGGAATGCTCTACATCTCATCTCGTCGGGGACAGCATAGATGTCGGCAGCAGCTTGATATTGCTCTATATGAAGAACAGGGTCTGTCTTTCCATCGTATTTGGGGGTCACCACAGGGGCTTTAAACTTTGACGGTGTAGGAAAATTCACAATGGCCTGGACAAAAGGTGTCCCTTGAACAAAAGTTCGTTGTAGGGGATTCTTCGCCTTAGCCATTTCTCCCAATCTATCTTCTAACCGCTGAAGAGATCCTTTCCACGCTTCATTTCCTTCCTCGGGCCTATTGGTTCGAGCAATTGATCGTTCTGAAGTAGCCTCTTGAGATCTATCTTGTCGAGCAGCTGGTCGTGATTGTGCTGATCCTTCTCTTAGATCTGACGGTTGTCGAAAACTCCTCGACAAGGTTTTAGGTGGACTCCTATTCCTCCTAGGGCCTAATCGGCTGAAAGGAGAGGCCCTACTTAACCTTTCCAATGCGCTGGCCCTTTCTGGGGAAAGGGTGACACGTTGTTCAGTATCTGTAACCCGTATTGATGAAGTTTGCCCAGGTTGATAAGAGAAATCATCAGATTCCTCATTACGATATGATCCAGTACGCCTGGATCGTGAAGAAAGTAAATAAGTCTGCCTCTGACCACTTCGCTGTCCTGACTGTGCAGGTGCGCCGCCATGAAGGGTTTGTATGAGTTGCCGTATTGTCTCCTGCATGGTGGTTTGTCCTTGAGCCAGATTCGTCATAATCCCGGCCAGATCTGGAGGCGCAGAGGGATTTAGAGGATTTCCAGCATTGCCAGCGTTTCGATTGATAGATTCTGGGTTATCCGCCATTGATGATGAATGATTTTTGGTGAAAAACGATAACAACAGTCGTTTCCCACAGACGGCGCCAATCTTTTGATGTAAAAAACTAGATTATTCTAATTATTTAATCACAGATAAAATAAATGAGACAAAAGATTTTTAAAGTGGTTCAGCCTTATATGAATGGCCTACGTCCACTTTTATGTTATTACTGAGTGTTTGGGAATTCTCGATTACAAGTGCTATCAAGAAATTCCCATCCCCTTGAATGAGGGTGATACAAGGTATTTATAGCCCTTTAGGCTGTACATGAAAGGGTGTTACATTAAATGATACACATATGAAAGGGTAATTCATTTAATGTTCTTCAAACGTGCGCGTCAAGATGATAAGCATTCAATGAATAGTTGAACTGTTGATTATCTGGCAATTAATGTTGTGGTCGAGCTGTAGCTCGAACCGCCTTAGTTGCTCATCGTCCAAGAGTTCCTCGGAGCATTGGAGTTCCTCGGAAGATAAGAGTTCCTCGGAGGGTTGGTGTTGGTCGGGGGAATGATCTTCCTTGTTGCTATTGTGCCACGTAGATTGACACGTGTCTTCTTATTATTTGTCCACATCAGCATACTAATTTTGGTATCAACAATTTGTGTCTCCCATGAAGGGGGTCATGAGGTTCGACAAGAAAGGGAAGTTAGCACCGAGGTATGTGGGACCTTTTCCTAGCATTGAGAGAGTTGGGACCGGTGGCATATAGACTGGGTTTATCGGAGCATCTTCACTAAATACAAGATGTATTCGATTTGGCATCGCCGAAGAAATACAGGACGAGCGAGAGAGCATTTTGCATGTTCCACTTGAGGAGATTGATTTGCAGCTAGACGTCTCATTTAAGGAGAGACCCGTGGCTATATTAGAGCGTAGTGAGTGTAAACTGCGGTCTAAGGTGGTACCACTAGTCAGAGTTCAGTGTGGGCACCACAGTGTTGATGAGTCTACATGGGAGCGGGAGGATGACATGCGAGAGCAGTATCCATAGTTATTCGCCGCAGGTACGTCCTAATTTTAGGGACAAAATTCCTTTATAAGGGGGAAGTATGTAATACCCCGTATTTTTGCGTATTTTAAAATCTAATTAATTCGATTTATTATTAAATTACACGAGTGACGTAATTTAATGGAATTTAATACTAATGCAAAAATTGGATATTAATCGAGAGAGAGAATGATTAATATTATGAAATAAGTTTTACTGAGTGAATAGTAAATAATTATGAGAATTATTACGCGTAATAACGAGTGATATTGGCGTAATTAAATTTATCTCAACCGGGAGTCGTGTGTAAACTAAATTGAGGTCGAGATAGGATAATTTTTTAGAGTGACTCGTCTGATGATTTTGAGGTCACGAATGATTCCGGAAGGGTTGAAATAGTCAAAATAGTATACCCGGGAGTGCTAATTGAGTCCTGGGGCAATTTTAGGCTAAACCGGGACTGTATGAGGGTAATTTGGTCATTCTTTAAAATAGGGTAAAGAGACCTACGAATTTTGTAACCTTATATCAGATGTTAGATATGTGGGGCTAGGGTTAAGAGTGTTGTAAACAAAGATAGGCCATTAGATAAGAAGGAGGGACCATTCTTGGAGCTTTGGGAGAGTTCTTGAAGAATTAAAGTGTGTTATTGCATCACAGCCAAGTTTGGAGTGAGGATTGGAAGAGAATATCATAAATCCATCATCCCAACCACAAAATTAGACCCTATTGATCTATAGGCAAGTGTTTATTGCAAATTCGTTTAAGGTTATAATGCCCATGTTGTGAGGGTTTCATTATAGTTGATTAAATTGATGCTTTTGGAAATAAAAGAATGATCAAAACTCATGTTTTGGTAAAAATTGCATGTAGTTTTATTCAACATTTGTAGAGGATATGAAATCAGATGATATATGATAATCTCCATGAATTAAATCTAGGTTCTTGGATGATTAATGGTGGAAGAACATAAAAACTAGGGTTTTTGGTGAAAATTGAATTTGATCTATTCTTGGGTGAGAATTATCAGGTTTTGAAGTTATATTTACGTTAGAAATCATCCTAATTAATGCAGAAATGGTTAGGGATAATTGGTTTCAAGTTTGGTGAAGAAACATGTAAGTTATGGGAGTAATAATGGTGAAAAACGCAAGTCCGTAAGGAAAAAGACGATTATGCAGATTTTCGAACCGAGTTGGCTCAGAGGCGAATCGATTTGAAAAGTGAATCGATTCAACCTCGAGGAGAATTGATTTGGTTTCCCAGAAAACATGAAAATTTCCCTTTTAAGCCTAAAACTCCTAAATTGTTGTCGGGAAGACTTTTGGGACATTGTTAAGTTATCATGGGGGATTTATTATATTGCAGTAGGCCATGATAGGGTTATGGGGTTAAGTCTTATCTAGAGAATTAAGACAATGATTAAATGGACTTAAATGGTAAAGTAATTAATTCGAGAGAATGCGAATAAATTACGGTTGATTCAAGTGGGTTTGTTATTGACCAGTAGTGTGTGATTAAGTTTGCTACGGAATTCATGTAAGGGGTAATTATGGCCCTTAGAGTAGAGAATAATACTCGGATAATACGATAGTAAATTAAATCGTAAAATAATAAGTACAGGGAGTATGCGAGTGAACTATACTAGGTATGAACAATGATAATTAGGTTGTGCGCATACCTACTGAAAATGTATATATATATATATATAGAGAGAGAGAGAGAGAGATTGTGTGTGTACATATTATATGATTGATGATATGTGTTAACATACCTATGCTGCTTGCTATCACCGAAGGTTCTTGCGTAGTGGGCAATCCCACCTTGACGATTCTAGTGAGTTCAGGATTTGTGCCCCATAACATAGAATTTAGAGCGTCTCGCTATGTGACGTGTATTAATGACGCCGATGTGTCATTTGGATACGTTAGGTATGTGCATAGCCCAAATAATTGGAACTATGTTCGCCTCTGTTGATACCAAATTTAGTCTGCTGACATGGCCTAATTAACTGATGACACATGGCAATCTACATGGCAACAATAATCACTACCGAGGAACTCACATGCTCCGAGGAACAAGACTACTCCAAAGACCTCTCCGAGGAACTCATACGTTCCGAGGAACAAGACCTCTCCGAGGAACTCATACGTTCCGAGGAACTCACACGCTCCGAGGAACAAGACCTCTCTGAGGAACTCTTGAGTACCGAGAAGCTTAGGCGGTCCGAGATGCATCTCGAACGAAAGAATTAACAGCTGGATAACCAACAGTTCAACTGATTCATTAAATGCTCATCATTCAGACGCACACGCGAAAGGGGCATTGAATGTATTACCCTTTCATATGTACATCATTTAATGTATTACCCTTTCACATTACAGCCTCAGGTCTATAAATACATTGTACAATCCTCATTGTAAGGGACCTTGAATCCAGATCGGATTTTCTGGAGAGAACTTGTAATCGAGAATTCCTAAACACTCAGCAATAATACAACAGTGGACGTAGGCCATTCTTATAAGGCTGAACCACTTTAAAATTCTTTGTCTCGTTTATTTATCTGTGATTGAATAATTAGAGTGATCTAATTTTTTACAACAACAGATTGGTGCCGTCTGTGGGAAACGACTGGTAATATCGTTTTCTCACCAAAAACAATCCATTACCAATGGCTGATATTCCTGAATCCAGCAATCGAAACGCTGGAACCCCTCCAAATCCATCTGCTCCGCCAATTATTCTAGATTTGACTGGAATAATGGCAAATCTGGCTCAGGGCCAGACCGTCATGCAAGAAACAATGCGATAACTCATCCAAACTCTCCATGGTGGTGCATCAGCCCATTCAGGACCACGAAGCATTCAAAGAAATACCCGTGCGCCTTCTTCGCGTACTAGGCGTACCAATTCATATCGCAATGAGGAGTCTGAAGATTTCTCTTATCAACCTGGGCAAACTTCGTCAGTGCGAGCCACAGATAGTGACCAACGTGTCACTCTCTCCCCAGAAAGGACCACCGTATTGGAAAGATTAAGTAGAGTTTCTCCTTTCGATCGATTAGGCCCTAGGAGGAACAAAAATCCTCTTAATGCATCGTCGAGGAGCTTTCGACGATCAACAGCCTTAAGGGAAGGAGCTGCCCAGTCGCAACCAGCTGCTCGTCGAGATAGATCCCATGATCAACCAGTTGCTCGTCAAGATAGATCTCAGGAAGCCACTTCAACGCGATCAGTTGCTCGAACCAATAGGTCCGAGGAAGGAAATGATGCATGGAAAGGATCTATTCAAAGGCTGGAGGATAGATTAGGGGAAATGACTAAGTCTAAGAACCCTCTACAACGAACCTTTGTTCGAGGAACACCTTTTGTCCAGGACATTGTGGATTTTCCAACACCATCGAAGTTCAAAGCACCTGTTGTGACCCCCAAATATGATGGAAAGACTGACCTTGTTCTTCATATAGAACAATATCAAGCTGCTGCCGACATCTATGCTGTCCCAGACGAGATGAGATGCAGGGCATTCTCGGGAACTCTTACCGGATCTGCTCAAATATGGTATAATAATCTTCCTCGGGGTAAGATTTCAACTTTTCTTCAACTGGCCGAGTTATTCATTGGGAATTTCTGTTTTGGAGCAAAGCCAGTTAAACGAGTAGCACATTTGTTAAGTGTTAGACAAAAAGCTGGTCAGAGTACCAGAGATTATATAACTCGTTTTAATAACGAGAAACTCGAAGTCATTTATTACGAGGAAAAGACAGCGATTACTGCTTTGATGAGTGGACTACTGCCAAACAAGTTATACTACACTTTGGCCAAAGATCCACCTCGAACCATGTCGGACCTGATGGGAAAAGCGTCCAAGATTATGAATGCCGAGGAGGCTATGGCTGCGAAGAAGAATATGGACGCCAAAGAAACCAAGGTGGAAGGTGATAAAGTTAAGAAGAAAGAGCATAAGAATAATGGTGGTGACAAACAATCCAAAAATAGGTCGTCATGGGAGGTCTTAAGGAAATTTGATAATTACACTCCTTTGAAGGTAGATATCAACCACGTCCTGGAAGAAATTAAGAACAGCGAAGGGTTAAACTGGCCAAAGAAAATGAAGGCAGACCCTGACACGAGGAATAGGGAAAAATATTACGAGTTTCATAAAGATCATGGCTATATGACCAAAAATTGCATAGCTCTTCAGAATGAGATTGAAACACTCATCCGACGAGGAAAACTGGCAAAGTATGTTGATCGGGGATGCGAAAGAAGAAACAACGATCGAGCAAGAGAGAGGTCTAAATCTCCTCGTCGAGCAGAGGAGAATAAGAAAAGAAACCATGAAGATGATCCCAAGGATGACCCCAATCTTCCCAATAAACCAAGACAGCCAGAACGAGAAGTATTTTCAATACGCTTTGGGTCATTTGATTGTAATGTAATTACAGGTGGAGATGCAGGAGGAGGAGACCTTACTGCAGAAAGAAAAGCTTACCTCTGTGAGGCTCAAGCTTGCTCATACATTCAACGGATAAATCTAGCTGAGGAGGATCGCCCGAGAAAGGTGAACAAAGAAAAATTGGTCATCGGTTTCTCAAAGAATGACCTCGCAGGTGTTCTGTATCCTCATGATGACCCATTGGTGATCAAGATGAGAATGAAGGAGGTAATGATTTCAAGAGTGCTGGTCGATAATGGTAGCTCGGCAGACATCATGTTCTACTCGTGATTCGATAGTTTAAATATAAAGCTATCTCAACTGGAACCTTACCACAGACCCCTCATCGATTTTGCTGGCGAGAAAGTATTTCCACTTGGGACGATCAAGTTGGATATATTCATTAGTACGTGGCCTGCTTGTCGGACAGAAAGAATACGTTTCTTCGTGATGGATAAGAATGTTCAATCATCATACAATATCATCATGGGAAGAGTAGGATTGAAGAAGTTCGAAGCTGTACCATCTATAGTGCATCAGTGCCTAAAATTTCTAACAAACTTTGGAGTAGGAGTTGTGAAAGGTGATCAGAAAGTAGCTCGGGAATGTTATTATTCATATACCGAGCAAGAAGAACTGGAAGAATCAAAGAAAAAGACTACTACCTATCAAGTGGATGAAGGTGCAGAGATTGAAACATTGGATCCTCGAGATGAGTCGCAACTCATGAAGGGTCAAGTGGTGGAAGCTACTGAAAACATCATTCTGGACGACGAGCACCCTGAGCGAACTACTGAAATAGGTTCATCGTTGGAAGCCTCATTAAAACAGGAATTGATAACTTTCCTTAGAAGCAGAAGATAAACTTTTGCATGGAGTCATGAAGATATGCCTGGGATAGACCCAAACTTCTTATGTCACGAGCTCAATGTGAATAAGGAGATCAAGCCTGTGAAGCAGAGAAGAAGAGTATTCAGTCCCGAGAAGAATCAAGCTATACAGGAGGAAGTCGAGAAGCTCTAGAAAGCTTGTTTCATTGAAGATGTTAAATATCCAGATTGGTTAGCCAATATAGTGATGGTAAAGAAGAAAAACAACAAGTGGAGGATGTGTGTAGACTTCACTGACCTCAACAAAGCATGCCCAAAGGATCACTTTCCATTGCCCCGAATTGATCAACTGGTGGATGCTACCTCGAGACACGAGTTGCTGAGCTTCATGGATGCTTATTCTGGTTACAATCAGATCAAAATGAAACCTGGAGACAGGGAGAGTACTTCTTTCATTACCCCTAGGGGAACTTATTGTTATAATGTTATGCCTTTTGGTTTGAAAAATGCAGGTGCGACATATCAGCGGCTGATGAACAAAGTCTTTGCTGAACAAATCAGTTGCAATATGGAAGTCTATATTGACGATATGCTGACGAATAGCAAAAAAGCTACTGATCATCTATTTGACTTAAATCAGACTTTTGATCAACTAGATATATACCAAATGAAGCTGAACCCGATGAAGTGCATATTTGGAGTAAGAGAAGGCATGTTCCTAGGGTACATTGTTAATCAACGAGGCATTGAAGCAAATCCTGAAAAGATCAAAGCTCTATTAGGGCTGCGATCTCCAACGACGAAGAAGGAAGTACAGAGTCTCACAGGACGAGTAGCAGCACTCAATAGATTCGTATCACGAGCAACTGATAGATGTCTCCCATTCTTCAAGACACTCAGAAAGACTTTTGAGTGGAATGATGAATGTGAGAAAGCTTTTCAAGACTTGAAGAAATACTTTGGAGAACCTCCACTGTTGTCCAGGCCGGTGATGGGAGAAAAATTATATTTGTACCTTGCAGTGTCCAAGAATGCAGTTAGCTCGGCGTTGATCAGGGTGGAGAATGGAGTGAAAAAACTAATTTACTATACAAGTAAGGCCTTCCGAGGAGCAGAGATCAGATATCCAAGGCTGGAAAAATTGGCATTGGCGCTGATTGAGGCAAGTAGAAGAATGAGTCCATACTTCCAGGCTCATACCATAGTAGTATATACCGATATGCCATTGAGACAAGCCCTTCATAAGCCAGAAAAATCAGGGAGATTGATGTACTGGGCAATAGAGCTCGATGAATATGATATAGTCTATGAACCCAGATCATCGCTAAAAGGGCACGTTGTAGCAGATTTTATAGCAGAGTTCACCTATCCTGATACCCCCGAGGAGCAAAAGTTACTCATTGATCAACCTGTGGATGTTACAGGATCAACAAACACAAGCTCGGACCAATTTCGATTGGTAAAAAAGGCAAGTGGATGTTACAAGATCATCAAATTCGAGCTCGGACCAATTTCGGTTGGTAAAAGGGCAAGAAGAGATGATCGATGAGGAGCAAGAAATATCCGGGGAGGATGAAAGGAAGCAACAAATATTTCACCGAGGAACTCTGACTGATCAGAAATTTGAAGACGAGTTACCTATATGGAGGCTATATGTAGATGGCTCATCTTGCACTGGAGGATGTGGGGCGGGGATAGTTTTGAGCACTCCGGACGAGGTCAACATGGAATACGCCTTGCGTTTCCAATTCAAAGCTTACAACAATGAGGATGAGTATGAGGCCATGATTGCAGGACTTAGTTTGGCAAAGATTATGAAGGCGCAACTGGTCATTGTTTTCAGTGATTCTCAATTAATCGTAAACCAAATGATGGGAGTATATGCAGTTAGAGGAGAATTAATGATCAGATATCATGTAAAGGCAAAGGAGCTGGTGTCAGAATTTGCCGCTATTCAGCTGGTCAGAATACCAAGAATGGAGAACGCGAAAGCAGACGCCCTAGCTCGACTAGCATCAGCTACTCACACCGAGTTACGACGAACAATCCCAATTGAAGTGTTGGCTGGTCGGAGTATAGATGAAGATCTGATAATGAACTTTATCACCCTTGATTTAGGACCATCTTGGATGAATCCCATCAGGGCGTATATCGAGGAGGGAGAATTGCCAATTGACAAGCTCGCAGCCAAGAAATTGAAATTTAAAGCTGCTCGGTATGTATTAACTAATGGTATTCAATATAAACGAGGAATTATGGCAGGTTTGCAGAGGTGCGTACATCCTTCCGAGGTGAAAGAATTAATTGAAGAGATCCATGAAGGGTCCTGCGGAGCACATGTAGCAGGTCGGACACTTTTGCAAAGGGTGATGATGCAGGGATACTACTGGCCGACGATGAGGGTTGATTGTATAGCCTATGCCAAGAAGTGTGACAAGTGCCAGCGCTTTTCCTCCATCCGAAGAACTCCACAAGCATTGTTGACACCCATAACTTCCCCTTGGCCATTTGCCATGTGGGGAATTGATTTGGTTGGGCCACTGCCAACGACCCGAGGAAGGTTCAAATACCTCTTCGTCACAGTGGATTATTTTACTAAGTGGGTAGAAGCTGAGCCACTCATTGACATGACGTACGAGAAGGTGTACCAATTTGTTTGGAAGAACATCATTTGTCGATATGGTCTTCCTCATGCCTTCATCACAGACCATGGAACACAATTTGATAACGAGGAGTTTGCCGCCTATTGTCATCAATCAAATATTTTGAAGGTCCACTCAGCACCAGGCCATCCTCAAAGCAATGGACAAACTGAAGTGACAAACAGAACGCTGCTAAATGGCTTAAAGAAAAGACTAGATGATGCGAAAGCAAACTGGATCAACGAGCTACAATAATTACTATGGGCTTATCGAACTACTCCCCGAGTAGCAACTGGAGAATCACCATATATGCTGGCGTTTGAAAGTGAAGCCGTTATACCTGCCGAGTTGGGCCTCCCAACACACAGGGTACTAAATTTCAATTCCTCTGTCAGCGACTTAATGAGAAGACTGGATTTAGACATGCTCGAGGAGGTTAAAGAAGAAGCAGTCATTAGAAATGCTGCTTACCAGCAGCGAACAGCTTTGTTTTACAACAAGAGGGTGAAGAAGTGCGACCTGAAAGAAGGAGACTATGTACTGAAGAAAGTAATTCAAAAGCACAATAAACTGGAGGCAAACTGGCATGGACCATACCGAGTTACAGAAGTTGTTCGACCAGGAACTTATCGAATAACAACTCTAGAGGGGGAGGAGTTTAAGAATGCATGGAACGCAGAGCACCTGCGCAAGTATTATCATTGATGTATATTCCCATGTAACGCAGTTCCATCGGTATGAATAAAATGAAGATATTCTGCAAGTCGCTCTTTTTATTTGAAGTTTCTCGGGGAATACTAGTGCTACGCACTACTCGGTAAAGCTCAGACTACTCAGCATAAATATTCCTAAAAATGCCAACCTGTTTGGCTAGGAAACAAAATATTCCTAAAAATGCCAACCTGTTTGGCTAGGAAATAAAATATTCCTAAAAATGCCAACCTGTTTGGCTAGGAAACAAAATATTCCTAAAAATGCCAACCTCAGTTGGTTAGGAAACAAAATATTCCTAAAAATGCCAACTTATGTTGTTTAGGAGGTAAATATATTCTCGCAAATGCCAACTTATGTTGGTCGGGAGGTAAATATATTCTCGCAAATGCCAACTTATGTTGGTCGGGAGGTAAATATATATTCTCGAAAATGCCAGTTAAGGTTGGTCGGGAGCTACAACTATTCCAAATCTACCAAGTATGGCTGGTCGAGAATAAAAACCCACTAACTGTAGTTGGTCGACGAGGAGAATTTATCGACCTTGGTTGATCGGACACATTTTATGAAAAAGACAAAAATCTACCAAGTATGGCTAGTCGGGGATAAAAACCCACTAACCGTAGTTGGTCGACAATGAAAATTTATCGACCTTGGTTGGTCGGAAACATTTAAGAGAAAAATCTACCAAGTACGGCTGGTCGGGGATAAAAACCCACTAACTATAGTTGGTCGACACATAATTTAACGACCTTGGTTGGTTGGAAAAATTTTAAACATTTTTTATACTTGTGACTTTATTATTAAGTGATCGAGCAACATTATTGAAACTTGAAACTTTATAATTATAACTGAGTTGGTCGACAAACAACACAATATCGTTATCTTTTTAACAGATATGCACAAATATAAAGTGTATTACAAGACAGTAGCAATTAAGATTTGCAAACATAAATGAAAGTCTTTCATTGAATTCAAAATAAATTACATTGATAATAAAATGAAAATTACATTGATATTGAAATGTATACTAACTATTACATCAAAAATTCCTATTCTACTGGTCTTTTCCCCTCTGCTTTTGACACAGGTTCCTCGCCAGCAGGCGGATCATTTAAAGACAGAGGAGAATTGATGAAATTGAGATCCTTCAACATCCTGACATTCATCAAGGATGGTCGATCTAATAGGTGCTCGGGATGAGATATCTCGGCATTGGAATAGAGATTGTAGTCGCCGAGATACTTGGAAATTAAGCTCCGAGGAATGGCCCTAGCAGGGATCCAACCCATGTTCAAATTGTATGAAGGCATGGGTAGGTCGAGTAGCCCGGGATCATAGTAGTCCCACAGATAATGACCCTATTCGAGCTTCAGCACACCTAAGGCATTCAGCCAGCCTTGCTTGTAGCCCTCATTGTTGGCATTCTGGATACGATCGTCCAAGTGGTATAGTGCTTCGTTGTATCCAGCCATCCAGAACTCCCTAGGCTGATATGTTAGCCTCTCCATCTGCTCATGAAGATTTTTGATAAACATCTCTTTGTCCTCCAAAGTAGACTTCTGTGTGGAGAGCATCTCTTCCAGATCTCTGATCTTCTTTGACATTTCAGCCAAAGCTTGGTTCTTCACCATCAGCTGGAAGGCCTGGTTCTCTAGGGCAGACTGAGTCCTTTGTTCCTCGACAGGAACTCGAGATGCCCTTGCTCGTCCCCGAGGAGCTCTTGCTCGTCCCCGAGAAGATGTGTAAGGGCCCGACCTCTTCAAGGTGTCCAACTCTTCCCTCAAGTTGGCGTTCTTGATCTCCAAGAATGAAAATCCCTCATCAGTCACTGGGACTAGGGCTTTTGAAGAAGAGGCTGCAGACTTCAATTGTGACAGCTCCTTTTGCAGGTTGTTGTTTTCTTGCTCCAGCAGCTCGGCAATCTATCTGCATTCCTTGACCTCACCCCTTAAAGTTCTTTCCCTCACATCATACCCAGCAAAAAGCTTCTCGTAACCCTTGTCGGCAATGATCAGCTTGTACTTCTTCTCGTACCCCTCATGCAACAGGGCACTTGATTCTTTGTATTGTAACTGAAGGTCTTCGAGGGTGCCTTGGAGATCCTCAATCGTGTCATAATAGGCCATATTATTGGCCACCGCTCGATCAAGTAGACACTTCAGATATTGATATGCTTCAACTGCCTGTTCTGAAGCATCTTGGCCAAGGATGTCGACAATTTGTGCTGCACTTAGGTCTGTGTGACCAGCCTTAAAGTAATCATTGCATTGCCTCAGCAGCACAGTATCGTGGGCAGATAACAATTCCATCCTGGCCAGAAACTAGCAGAGAAAGAAAAAGCAATAATCAATAAGAAGTATAAGCAGAGTATGAATAGAAGATAGACAACAGGATGTAGAAAAATCAAGTTTTATTATATCATAGTTCAGAGTTACATATTCTGGGTTACATTTGATAAAGAGAAAGAAAATATAAAGATAAGCACGAAAAACTCTACACCTTCTCCTTATCTCCCAAAACCTTCTCGGGAGGTTGGTATGAAGAGGTAGGTTGCTCGGAGGTAAGGGATAGTTGCTCGGGGAGAGTAGGCAGTTGCTCGGAGGAAGAAAAGATTTGTTGAATTTCCTCGACAGCTGGATGGATGGCTGAGGAATGATCTTTCATCACCACAGAAGACTCTTCGGAGGCAGCTTCGTCCTCTTCTAAGTATTCAGGAGTTGGAGGGGGACCAGGGATGTGTTGCTGATAGAGTTCAGAATTTTCATCCACTTTCATCTCCTGAAGAGCAGCAACCCATTTATCCCTAAAATATTTGAGGCTGCCACAGTCCACTTGCAACACCATGGCAGCCAACCCCTTGTTCCACCCCTTGTCCCAGCCAGCGCTGAAGGACTTCTTCACAGCCATCTTCCTCTTCAACTTCTCCGAGGAGAGCTTCTCGGACAGCAGGTTCTCAGCAGTCTTCAACTTATTTTCTACCTCCTCCTTCTGCTGACCTACTTCCCAAAGTTGAGCCAACTCCTCCTCGGCAGCCTTGAGTTTATCTTCAAACTCTCCAGCAGTTTTGAGCTTCTCTTAGATCTCCTTATTTGCCTTCTCCAGGGAATTTATTCTCTTCTCCAACTCCTTGGAGGCATCAACAGCTCGAGCTTTATCCTGCTCGGTGGAGGCATGCTTCTTCTCCCAAATAGCCTTATCAGTGGCATACTTCTGGCGAGAGTCTTCCAAGGACTTGATAGCCTCTTCCAGAGCTCCCTCCACACTGGACGAGGAGCATGAAGCTTTAATTGCTTCGTCCTTCTTCAGGATTATATTAAAGCAGCTCGTCAACTGTGAAAGTAAAAAGAAAACAAGTTAGGAACAGAAATGACAAAGGAAATATGAAAAGTTCAAAGTAAAAAGACTTACTGAAGCAAGGTGACGAGCAGCTAAAGAAGTAACCATGTCCCGAGTAAGGTTATCTTCAGTACCCTGGACCTCGGGAATGATCCAGGACTTTACCGAGCTCATGGCAGAGCTCGGGGGAACGAAAGTTGGAACCCCAGTTCCAGCAGCTGGGGGCTGAGTGATGGTCTCAGCCAAATTGACCGAGGAGCTTTTCTTCAGCCTCCTCGGAGGAACAGGAACGGATTGAACCAAGGAAGAATCCTTGGTCGGTGATATTACAATCACCTCTCCAGGAGCAGCAGACCTTCTCGGATCCACTGCGGGTTCTCGGCAACTTTAGCAGGAGCAGCTGGAGGAGCTGCATCAGTCTTCTTTGTCCCCACCCTTGGGACGTCGATCTTACTCCTTTTTGCCTCTCCAGAACCAGAGGCAGTTTTCTCAAACAGGGTGGGAGGTCTTCTCTTCTTCATCCTTTCGCTCAAAGGAATATGGGATTCAGGCGAAGAGCTTGCAGAAGCTGGTACTGGCTCTGCTTCACTGATCACTGGACGAGCAGTGAAAGAGGTAGTATAGCTCTTATACTGCAACAGATAAGAGGATGATCTAATGTGCTCGTCGGCAACACTCTGATGTAGACTCCAGATAAGTTTCAAGTGCCTTATGTTAACGTCTGCTTCCTTGGGACACTTTCTTTTACTGTCAACTGTAAATAAATAAACATTGCCATTAGTGAACATTTTATCAAACACAAAAGAAGCATGATTTCAAAATAAGTAAAATGAAATAAAAATAACCTATCCCATTGCCGTAAGGAGGGCATCTGGGACCCTGGTAAACCTCATCTCCAGTTAATGGAGGGTGTTGCCAATTTTTTATGACAACCCCGTGTTCAAAATAATCCCTATTGCCATCAGGGAGATTGACTACTAAGGCTCTATTTAAAAATCTAGTTTTTAAATAAAAAATATTATCATTAACTGCCCATCTATAGCAGTACATGATTTCTGGAATTCCTATGCGAGTTCCATGGACTTGATTTAATTTATGCACCCCATTAACTATTCTCCATGTGTTGGGGGCTATTCTTGCAGGAACAACGTCGAAGTAATGACAGAATTCCAGACACAAGGGATTGGGTGGAAAAGAAAATCCACACTCAGCCATAAAGAGACTGGGGAACCAATGTCCCTCAGCCAAATTGAAATAATCAGAAGGCTCAGAAAGCTCTTCCAAAACAATCCAAGAGGGAATGGAAAAATCAGAACGAAATTTATCAAGAGATTCAACAGGGTAAACCATGGTGAATAAAATAAATGAAGAAGAAGGATGAAGATCTTACAGAAAAAGAGTGAAGCTGTTCACAACGAACGATGGAAGATGGAAGAGATGAATACACAGGAGAGAAAGAGACTATGGAAAACTCGAAAGTACAAATTTGGAAAAGTAGAAGACGATGGGATTGTCTGTGACGCTTAAATACCTTGCCTTGGGAAAAGGAAAAAGTAATGATTATAAAAAGAAATGATTACGCTACCGGCGGCTAAAAGGACAAAAAGAGCACGGGAATCGAAGCACGCAGAAAAGTCTAAAACAGCATGATTCTACGAATTGGGAAGGAGAAATAAATACAAGGGAAACACTCCTAAAAATCAGGAAGACTATTTAAAGCTACCGTATTCCGAGAAAGAATGTTCCATACCCCTCAAATTTCGAACTATGAAACATTGGGGGCTTCTGTTGATACCAAATTTAGTCTGCTGACATGGCCCAATTAACTGATGACACGTGGTAATCTACATGGCAACAACAATCACTACCGAGGAACTCACATGCTCCGAGGAACAAGACTACTCCGAAGACCTCTCCGAGGAACTCATACGTTCCGAGGAACAAGACCTCTCCGAGGAACTCACACGCTCCGAGGAACAAGACCTCTCCGAGGAACTCTTGAGTACCGAGAAGCTTAGGCGGTCCGAGCAACTCAAGCGGTCCGAGCTGCATCTCGAACGAAAGCATTAATAACTGGATAACCAACAGTTCAACTGATTCATTAAATGCTCATCATTCAGACGCACACGCGAAAGGGGCATTGAATGTATTATCCTTTCATATGTACATCATTTAATGTATTACCCTTTCACATTAAAGCCTCAGGGCTATAAATACATTGTACAATCATCATTGTAAGGGACCCTGAATCCAGATCGGATTTTCTGGAGAGAACATGTAATCGAGAATTCCTAAACACTCAGCAATAATACAACAGTGGACGTAGGCCATTCTTATAAGGCTGAACCACTTTAAAATTCTTTGTCTCATTTATTTATTTGTGATTGAATAATTAGAGTGATCTAATTTTTTACAACAACAGCCTCCATTGCTTGTTAGTTGATTTTTGGGTTCGAGGAGACATATTGAAGCAATAGTCGCTATTTAGTATGAGAGGTACTTGGACTAATAGCATAGTATTCCCGTATTTCACGGTGGTCCTTATGAGAGACACCATATTGATATATATTAGTGAGATAAATATATATGTGCCAATGTGAATATTATACTTATTTGAGATTGTAGATTGTTAGATAGTGTATATCTAAAGAATGAATTAAGTAGTGAAACTTAATTAATTAATTAAATGAGAATATTAGTGAAATGATAATTTCAACTCCTAACGTATGAGAAACGTTAATTATCATACAAAGTACTGTATGGACGGTATGAGAACTGAGACGTGTTGGTAGCCAGTTAGATACTTAAGTCTAGTTGGCTTGGGTAGTATAGCTAGGTGGGCTAAGTAGAGAACATTAGACGTGCACTATATATGAGAGGTGAGGAATATCAAGAGAGAGTGTACGTGAACATAACGTGTGTAATCAATAACTGATTTTTAAATTGTGATAAATTACTTGGTAAATATTTTCAAAATATTTTGGGTTCTAATCCTTGGTATAAAATCTTTTCAAAATCTTTTAGGTGTCCAGCCACAGTGACGCCAGACTTGATGATTCTTTACAAGGACGTATAGTTGTAGCACTGTGGATGCTTGAAGGGTTTTCATTAGACGCATCTATATTTCATTCCTAGTATAGGATCTCATTTCAGTACTTCAATTTGGACTTATTGCCCCATTCAAACTTTACTTATTCAGTTGTTTATTTCAGACTATTTATTATGAGTTGGATTCATTATTGGTTTTGGGTTATACGCCAATGGTTTATTCAATAGGATTTTATTTATCTATATTGTGTGATGATGTAGAATTCATTGTGGTATATTATTTATTATTAGTGTTTTTGCATATTATAGTTATCTGTTAAATGAAAGATAAAATTTGGCGGGGGTTTAATTTGACATAGGTGATTAGTAATTAAAAAGTTTTTGACAATGATACTGTGACAACCCGAATATAATTATGATTAATTATACGTAAATCATGCCTAGCTTGTGTGATATGATTAGTGTGTTATTAATATATGTGATGTTAATTTATTATGTTTAGTCTAATCCTACCTCCAAAAAGCATGAAATGTCGAATTAGTTACAAATACAAAATTTGAAGGTTTCGATAGGAATGTCCATGTTTAAGGCTAGTTTTGACCTTTATGACATAACAATTGGCTTGAGGTGAAAACTACATAATTGTAGACAAGTGAGTTATGGTTGTAACACAACAAACGGTGAATGAAACGGAGGTTCGAGTGAGAAGTTATACCAAAATTACGAAACAAGGGCAAAGTAGTCCATCCGTTAAGTAGTATTTTGTCTTAATATGGCAACAAATGTTTTATTCTCATTGGTTGGGAAGGGTGGTGGCTTTGGCCGACCTCAAACCCTTAGAATTACCTCTTTATTCAGCCAAAATGCAGCCATGAGAGATTTTAAGCCTAAGGAAAGAGAAGTTGGAAGTTAGGAAGAAAAAGTGAGGAGAAAATTGAAGAAAATTCATAGAAAATTACGAAAAAGCCCCTAAGGTAATTCCAACCATGAATCTTGCTATTTTTTCTTTCATTTACGATTTATATGATATAAATCCTTGATTTTTATTGAACTTTCATGTTTGGGTGCATATGTATGGATATATGCAAGTTTAAGTTAAGTTGAATGTACAAAACCCTAAGATTGCTTTGTTTAGAAACTTTGTTTATTCAAACTTCCATATATTTTGTATAGTTACTGGAATCGATCGCTTCCAATTGGATATTAACATGGACTCATATATGTATGACATATCCGAAAATCATGTGAAAATACCAACAAATGAGTCCTTGGTGAGGGTTTGAAGTTCGGGTAAGAAATCTGCCCTAAGGGTGAAAATATGCCCGCCATGTGTTCGGTGTTTTGCTTGACATAGCAAACGAACCTTAAAAATTATGAAACTTTAATCTTATATTTTTCAATGTTTTTACTGATGTTGGGTGAAAGATCATAGAAATTTATGATGTAGAAAAATCATGAAAATTCCTGGAAGTTGAATGAACGATAAAAGAGCCTATAGGGCAGATTTGCTATGTAGTGAAGAAATAGGCTTATTTTGCTCTAGGAAACTCGGAATGATGTGCCGTCTTTTGTTTTGGAAACATGATATAATAAGGATTGGATTACCAAGAATAATTAAAAAGGGTTTGGGCTGTAATTTGAATATGTTAGATATCAGAACCTGAGTCTAGATGGGACTTCATTTTAATGAATGATTTGAATTGAATAATATGATGCTTATGAATTGAGTTATGATTGAAGTTATTCTTTGGACTATTAATATTCTTATGATGATACTAATATTGTGAGAATGATAGGAAGGGAAGGAGAGCTGATTGAACAAGTACAGGATAAAGGCAAGGGAAAATCCAGTTAAACTGTCAAGGTGAGTGTACTTATGATTTGTTTCATATATAAATATGAATATAGCTCTAAGAGCGGATTTGTTTGAATACTTCGGTATTCAGGATTTGTTTGGATATTAAAATATCCAGGATTGGTTGGGTCTTATGATCCAGGATTGGAATTGGACAAAGATCCAATGATTTGTTGGAACTTATGTTCCAGGATTTGTTATTGCCAATGGGCAGGATTGTTCGGATTTTATATCCACTTATTCTATATAGAATTGTTATTACATTTTAGGGAAGGAGTACCTCACTAAGCTTAATGCTTACAGTTATATTTTAACAATTTCAGGTTTCTATGCTGCCAACTAGAATACCATATGACCGGTAACTTTGAGAGTTGCACCGTTGGAAGGAGCCGGGGTTTAAATGTGGGGATTTTATCATTGTCACACTGAAGATTTTAATTTACTCACACATTGTATATTTTGCGTTAGTATGGATTGAGTTGATGATTGTGAAATTTTATCGTAGTTAATCATAGTATTGTATGTCCGCTTAAATTATGACTCTGATATTGATTTCGTTATGGCACAATAATAATATTATGTTGATTATGCGCATTATACAGTAAAATATGGATAGATGAATTATATTTCCAATGGGCTCTAGATTATGATTTAATTATTCTAATAATAAATGATTAGTATGGATATTGGGTTTGGGGTGTGACAATTAGTGGTATCAGAGCGTCTAGGTTATTAATTCTGGACGTGTGTGACGATTAGATGGCAGTTATTGATTGATTTGATATTATTGAATTGTTTATATACTAACAAATAGTTTAGTACTGTAAACTGTTTATATTGGTTGTTAGAATTTTATTGTATTACAGATAATTCCAGATGGAACCTGGGAATGGACAACCTAGAGAAGAGGGAGTCGCTTCTCGTACAGAGAATACTGAAGTGGAGCAAAGTGTTGCTGGAAGGGCTAGAGAGCAAGAGCAGCCTACAGAGATGCAAATAATGGCGCAGGCAATGATGAGGATGGCAGAGAAACAAGAAAGAAATATGGCGCAAATGGCAGAACAACAGGCTAGATATCTAGAATCCAAGACTGTGGCCAGGATTAAGAAAGAGGCAAGGAAGGAAATGAAAGATTCCATGCATGAGAAGTTTTTGAAGTTGAATCCTCCAGAATATTCAGGGTCAGTTGAACCTACGGAAGCTGAGATGTGGGTCAGGGATCTAGAAACTATCTTTGCAGTTATGAAGGTTCCAGATAACCAGAAAGTGAATCTAGCTGTGTTTAAGCTCAAAGGAGAGGCGAAATATTGGTGGGAAGCTAGCAACCATTTGGTGCCCAGGATGGAAGGTACTGATGTTATTACTTGGGCTGAATTTATTAAAGCTTTGTATGTTAAGTATTTCCCTAAGGTCTATAGGAGGGAGAAACTGAGGGAGTTTATAAATTTGACCCAAGGGAACATGTCTGTGAGGGAGTATGATGCTAAATTTACTGCTTTGTCTAGATTTGCTACTAAGTATGTGCAGGAGGAAGAAGATAAATGTAGTAAGTTTCAAGATGGACTGATTTTGCCTATTCAAAATAGAGTAGCCACTTATGAGTTAGAAGATTATGCTTCTCTGGTAAACAAAGCCATGATAGCAGAAAGGCAAATGAACCAAGGGGTGGCGAGCAGAGAGAGTTTTAAGAAAAGTAGATTCGACGCATCTCAGTATAGGGGAGGTGAGAGTGGAAGTGTTAAGGTGGAACCTCATAAATTTCAGAGAGGTGGTGGAGATAGTGGTAGAGGTCAGGGGAGGTTTGGTAGAGATACCAGGGGTGGAGGATCTTTTGGTTCAGCCAGAAAGTCAGGGAGAGGTGAGGCCCCAATAGGAGCTGTTACATGTTTCTTTTGTAAAGAGGAAGGACATTATAAATCTGAGTGTCCTAAGCTTAAGGGATTGGAATGCTACCATTGTCATCAAGTGGGGCATATTAAGAAGAATTGTCCGCAATTGGCACAGACTCCAGCAGCACATAGTGAAGTAGCAAGCAGAATGTTATCTCCAGGCAGTACAGTGAAGAGTGTGGGTAGAGGACAAGCTAGTGGTTCCAGGCCAGGTGGACGAGTCTTTACGATGAAAGAAGCTCAGATTACGCCAGATGTGGTGACAGGTACACTCTCTGTTAGTGATAGAAGTGCTTATGTTTTGGTTGATCCTGGTTCCACACATTCTTTTGTGTCCTATGCTTTTGCCATATACTTGAATATACCGTGTGCTCGTTTAGATGTGGGGTTGGGTATTTATATGCCTATGGGGGATATGGTTGTAACTGAATATGTTTTTCATGATTGTGTTTTGACTGTGGGGTCTAGAGATACAGTTATATATCTACTTCCATTGGATATTTCTGATTTTGATATAATTCTGGGAATGGATTGGCTATCCAAATATCATGCATCCATGGATTGTTTCCGTAAGGAAGTTGTTTTTAATATGCCTGGTGAGCCTGAATTTAAATTTGTGGGGGAAAGGAAAATTGTTCCCAGTTGCATCATTTCTGCTATTCAGACGAGGAAATTATTGAGTAAGGGTTGTGAGGGTTTTATTGCATATGTTCTTGACACTAGGAAGGGGGCTTTACAATTAGTCGATGTTCCTATTGTACGGGATTTTCCTGAAGTGTTTCCTAGTGAGTTGCCAGGGTTACCTCCAGAAAGAGAAGTTGAATTTAGTATTGAATTAGCACCAGGGACAACCCCTATTGCTATGGCACCGTATAGAATGGCACCTGCTGAGTTGAAAGAACTCAAGATTCAATTGCAAGATTTACTTGATAGGGGGTTCATACAACCTAGCGTATCTCCATGGGGTGCGCCAGTTTTATTTGTGAAAAAGAAAGATGGTACCATGCGTTTGTGTATTGATTATAGGCAACTGAATAAAGCTACAATTAAGAACAAGTATCCTTTACCTCGTATAGATGATTTGTTTGATCAGTTGCAGGGTGCTAAAGTGTTTTCAAAGATAGACTTGCGATCGGGTTATCATCAGGTGAGGGTGAAGGAAAGTGATATTTCTAAAACCGCTTTCCGTACTCGGTATGGTCATTTTGAATTTCTTGTGATGCCTTTTGGGGTGACTAATGCTCCAGCTGTATTTATGGATCTTATGAACCGGGTACTGCATCCTTTTGTTGATTCATTTGTGATAGTTTTTATTGATGATATTCTGATTTATTCCCATGATATGGTTGAACATGAAAAACATCTCACAACTATTTTGAATCTGTTGAAAGATAAGAAGTTGTATGCCAAGTTTAGCAAGTGTGAATTTTGGCTATCACAAGTTGCATTTTTAGGCCATGTTATTTCTGGAGATGGTATATGTGTTGATCCTAAAAAGGTAGAGGCTATTGTGAAATGGGAGAGACCCGATAATGTGACTGAGGTGAGGAGTTTTCTGGGTTTAGCTGGGTATTATAGAAGGTTTATTAAGGGATTTTCTTCGATTGCCTTACCAATGACTAAACTGACTCGGAAAGATGTTAAGTTTGAATGGAATTCTGATTGCGAAAATAGTTTTGATGAATTGAAAAAGAGGTTGGTAACCGCACCTGTTCTTACTATTCCGCATGGTGGAGATGGTTTTGGTGTTTATATCGATGCTTCACATCAGGGGTTGGGTTGTGTTTTTATGCAGCATGGTAAAGTTATTGCCTATGCTTCTAGGCAGTTACGTACACATGAACGTAATTATCCTACACATGATTTGGAACTTGCTGCTATTGTATTTGCTTTGAAATTATGGCGTCATTATCTATATGGTGAGGTATGTGAAATTTTTACTGACCATCAAAGCCTTACGTATTTGTTTACTCAGAAGGAGTTGAATTTGAGGCAGAGGCGGTGGATGGAGTTAATTAAAGATTATGATTGTACAATTCACTACCACCCAGGAAAGGCAAATGTAGTTGCAGACGCTTTGAGTAGAAAGGCTTCAGGCAGGTTATCGTGCATTCGATGTGCTAGAGTTGCTCATATTATGGAGTTGAGATTGATGGGAGTGGAATTGCAGCTAGCAGATGGGGACAAATTCTTTGCTCATGTAAGCGTGAGGCCTTTGTTAGCTACCCGTATTCATGATTTGCAAAGTCAAGATCCTTTCCTTGAGAAGAAACGACAAGATCTCCGAGATGGTAAGTCTGAAGATTTTTGTATTGTGAATGATGGCACTTTATTATATAAGCATCGGTTGTGTGTGCCTAATGTGTGTGGATTGAAAGAGGAAATTTTAGATGAGGCTCATAATTCCATTTATACTATGCATCCTGGTAGCACTAAAATGTATAGGGATTTAAAGGAGCATTATTGGTGGAATAATATGAAGAAGGAAATAGCTGATTTTGTTGCGAGGTGCCTTATATGTCAGCAAGTGAAAGTGGAGCATCAGAAACCTACTGGTCTGCTTCAGCCATTGCCGATACCGAAATGGAAATGGGATCATGTAACGATGGATTTTGTGGTTGGGCTTCCTCGATCTCAGAAGGGGTCAGATTCGATTTGGGTAGTGGTGGATAGATTGACAAAGTCCGCTCACTTTCTAGCAGTCAAGACTACGTATACAGTTGATAGGTATGCTAGATTGTATGTTAATGAAATTATTCGATTTCATGGAGCACCGGTATCTATTGTTTCAGATAGGGACCCTACTTTTACATCCAGATTTTGGGATAGCTTGCAGTATGCTATGGGTACTAACTTGAAGTTTAGTACGGCTTTTCACCCCCAGACAGATGGGCAGTCTGAAAGGACAATACAGATTTTGGAAGATATGCTTAGAGCTTGTGTGCTTGATTTCAAAGGTAATTGGGATGAATATTTGCCTTTGATAGAATTTGCATATAATAATAGTTTTCAGTCTACTATTGGTATGGCTCCATATGAAGCCTTGTATGGTAGACGATGTCGTACACCGATATGTTGGGGTGAAGTGGGTGAAAGGAAGATAGAGGGTCCAGAATTAATTGAAGTCACCACTGAAAAAGTGAAGATTATTCAAGATAGAATGAGAATAGCTCAAAGCAGACAGAAAAGTTATGCGGATAAACGACGAAAAGATTTGGAATTCCAGAAAGGGGATTATGTGTTTCTTCGGATATCTCCATGGAAAGGAGTTATGAGGTTTGGAAAGAAAGGGAAATTAAGTCCACGCTACATTGGACCTTATGAAATCCTTGAGAAAGTCGGGATGGTTGCCTACAAGTTAGCGTTACCACCAGAATTATCTCGGTTACATGATGTTTTCCATGTTTCTATGTTGAGAAAGTATGTAGCAGACCCTTCACATGTATTGGTGGAACAACCTATTGAGTTGAAGGAAGATTTGAGCTACGTGGAAGAACCGCTTGCTATCGTTGATAGGAAAGAACAAATATTAAGATCAAAGGTGATCCCACTTGTGAAAGTTGTGTGGAGAAGACATTCCATGGAAGAAGCTACATGGGAGAGTGAGGATAGCATGAAAATGCGTTATCCCTATTTGTTTGATTCGGACAACCAAGGTATGTCAATTTCGAGGACGAAATTTCCTAACAGGGGGAGAATTGTGACAACCCGAATATAATTATGATTAATTATACGTAAATCATGCCTAGCTTGTGTGATATGATTAGTGTGTTATTAATATATGTGATGTTAATTTATTATGTTTAGTCTAATCCTACCTCCAAAAAGCATGAAATGTCGAATTAGTTACAAATACAAAATTTGAAGGTTTCGATAGGAATGTCCATGTTTAAGGCTAGTTTTGACCTTTATGACATAACAATTGGCTTGAGGTGAAAACTACATAATTGTAGACAAGTGAGTTATGGTTGTAACACAACAAACGGTGAATGAAACGGAGGTTCGAGTGAGAAGTTATACCAAAATTACGAAACAAGGGCAAAGTAGTCCATCCGTTAAGTAGTATTTTGTCTTAATATGGCAACAAATGTTTTATTCTCATTGGTTGGGAAGGGTGGTGGCTTTGGCCGACCTCAAACCCTTAGAATTACCTCTTTATTCAGCCAAAATGCAGCCATGAGAGATTTTAAGCCTAAGGAAAGAGAAGTTGGAAGTTAGGAAGAAAAAGTGAGGAGAAAATTGAAGAAAATTCATAGAAAATTACGAAAAAGCCCCTAAGGTAATTCCAACCATGAATCTTGCTATTTTTTCTTTCATTTACGATTTATATGATATAAATCCTTGATTTTTATTGAACTTTCATGTTTGGGTGCATATGTATGGATATATGCAAGTTTAAGTTAAGTTGAATGTACAAAACCCTAAGATTGCTTTGTTTAGAAACTTTGTTTATTCAAACTTCCATATATTTTTGTATAGTTACTGGAATCGATTTCTTCCAATTGGATATTAACATGGACTCATATATGTATGACATATCCGAAAATCATGTGAAAATACCAACAAATGAGTCATTGGTGAGGGTTTGAAGTTCGGGTAAGAAATCTGCCCTAAGGGTGAAAATATGCCCGCCATGTGTTCGGTGTTTTGCTTGACATAGCAAACGAACCTTAAAAATTATGAAACTTTAATCTTATATTTTTCAATGTGTTTACTGATGTTGGGTGAAAGATCATAGAAATTTATGATGTAGAAAAATCATGAAAATTCCTGGAAGTTGAATGAACGATAAAAGAGCCTATAGGGCAGATTTGCTATGTAGTGAAGAAATAGGCTTATTTTGCTCTAGGAAACTCGGAATGATGTGCCGTCTTTTGTTTTGGAAACATGATATAATAAGGATTGGATTACCAAGAATAATTAAAAAGGGTTTGGGCTGTAATTTGAATATGTTAGATATCAGAACCTGAGTCTAGATGGGACTTCATTTTAATGAATGATTTGAATTGAATAATATGATGCTTATGAATTGAGTTATGATTGAAGTTATTCTTTGGACTATTAATATTCTTATGATGATACTAATATTGTGAGAATGATAGGAAGGGAAGGAGAGCTGATTGAACAAGTACAGGATAAAGGCAAGGGAAAATCCAGTTAAACTGTCAAGGTGAGTGTACTTATGATTTGTTTCATATATAAATATGAATATAGCTCTAAGAGCGGATTTGTTTGAATACTTCGGTATTCAGGATTTGTTTGGATATTAAAATATCCAGGATTGGTTGGGTCTTATGATCCAGGATTGGAATTGGACAAAGATCCAATGATTTGTTGGAACTTATGTTCCAGGATTTGTTATTGCCAATGGGCAGGATTGTTCGGATTTTATATCCACTTATTCTATATAGAATTGTTATTACATTGTAGGGAAGGAGTACCTCACTAAGCTTAATGCTTACAGTTATATTTTAACAATTTCAGGTTTCTATGCTGCCAACTAGAATACCATATGACCGGTAACTTTGAGAGTTGCACCGTTGGAAGGAGCCGGGGTTTAAATGGGGGATTTTATCATTGTCACACTGAAGATTTTAATTTACTCACACATTGTATATTTTGCGTTAGTATGGATTGAGTTGATGATTGTGAAATTTTATCGTAGTTAATCATAGTATTGTATGTCCGCTTAAATTATGACTCTGATATTGATTTCGTTATGGCACAATAATAATATTATGTTGATTATGCGCATTATACAGTAAAATATGGATAGATGAATTATATTTCCAATGGGCTCTAGATTATGATTTAATTATTCTAATAATAAATGATTAGTATGGATATTGGGTTTGGGGTGTGACAGATACTAAGAATGAACCAAATGAGAAACATGTTTTAATTTAATAAATGACTGATCACCTGGTATTTAGTTAGGCGGGGTGTCACAACCCAATAATCAATATTTCATACTGAATCATAAATTTCAATGATAGGATAAATTTGTATACTACATACCATAATCAGTATTTATTTTAACATTCTAAATAATTACTTGTAGTTAAATAGAATGATCTTACAGTTTTATACCTTCAGTGATGTTGATAATTCAACTCATATGTTAAATCAACACAAATTTAGTTTTTGTAAGATATATAGTTTGGTTTTGTTTGTATGCATAGTTTTCTTATGTTTATATGAATATCTTATGTAATGAATTTACGAGAGGAAAATAGTAATATATATATATATATATAGAGAGAGAGAGAGAGATAGATAGAGAGAGAGAGAGAGAGAGAGAGAGAGAGAGAGAGAGAGAGAGAGAGGCCTCCTCATGTAAGGACTCCTTATGGTGCAGACCCCGGTACATACCATTTTTTAAAAATAATAAAAAAATGAATTTTTTTTATGAAACTTCATGGATATAATCTCCATGGTGAGAAGATTGTCTCCATTTTTTTTCATCAAAAATTCAATAAAAAATCGTTGAGATGAAGTGATATATAAAAAAATAGTATAAATATGCATTGTCGGCCGTTGAAATGTTAGCGATCATCTCACCCACTTTTTGATTGAATTTTTTGATGAAACATTATGGATATGATCTTGATAGTGAGAAGATCATATCCTTGAAGTTTCATCAAAAAATTCAATCAATAAAGTGGTTGGCGCCGACCCAACATTTTAACGGTTGAAAATGAATATTTATACCATTTTTTTACATATCATCTCATCTCAACAGTTTTTTTATTGAATTTTTTGATGAAAAAAATTGGAGATGATTTGCTAACCGTGAACATCGTATCCATGAAGTTTCATTAAAAAATTTATTTTTTTACAATTTTAAAAAAATAGTATGTACCGGGGTCTGCACCATAAGGAGTCCTTATAGAAGACTTTCTGTATATATATATATATATATATATATATATATATATATATATATTCTGATATAATTCTAATTGCCTAAATAAAAATATATATATTTAGGTATGTTTTGTCATTGCTCTTTTCTGAAGTTAGTTTGATCGGATATGGAAAACTATGCTCTATAAAATAGTGATTTGTACACGTTTTTTAATGCAAATTTTTATGTAAATTCTATATCAGTTTTTTCTCATTTGATCTTGATATATTACAATTGTTGTTAGATGATCACGGATGAGGGTAATGATGAACACAAACAAGTAAAAATAGGCGAACACGATCAATTTAGATGTAGTTTGGTTGCCTTCAATACTTTTACGCATGATTACAAATCCTAATTCAAAGAAGAACATATAAAATTGTTGAGAATGACACCTTTCTGGTCCTTGTTCAATGATTTATAAAATGGAATGGTCACTGATATATTTGTGAAGAAATGTGACTTAAAGATCCTTTCCATTATCCAGCGTTATAACAAAAACATAAAAATATTATTTTGGTGACACTTCGACTGAGTTGATCCCAATGGATGATTCAAATATATTGGGAATCTGTGCACTTAGTGAACCAATATTAGTCCGAAAGGAGAAAAAGACACCAATTCCATTTGGTGAAAGTTATTTTAAGAATGCCAAAAAAATGATGAAGACATTAGTAAAGAATGGGTAGAAGAAATCTATATTTGGTGTAAGAAAATGAGATATATCATATACCGTACGTTTAATTGTCCTTCACTTTTTCATATATGTTTTCTTCCCGAGTAAAAACTCATCTATCGCTTGGTTTTATAAGAATTATATTGAGGACATCAATGAAATATGGAAATTTAATTGGGTTGTAGCTATACATAATTAGTTATGCAAGTCAATTGAGAGTTTAACTGAAACCCCAAACACTATCTCGAGATGCCAAATTTTGTTGCAAATAAGTCAAGTTGTTTCCTTTACTTACATGAGTAATAGATATATTAAAATGTCCCATGACAAAACAATTTTTAGATACCATGAGTATCTATCCTTGAACATACTCGAATGATTCATTTTTTTTACTTGTTTAATTTTACATAAACGTGTACTTAGTTTGCAGCTAAATTTGACTCAGGAAACAAGTATCTTAATTACGAGACTATATGAGTATATAAAATCCACATAATTTTCCTTCCTTATTTTCGTTCTTGAAGGATGAATTTGATGTATGCTAATGTTGTTGACTTGCTTACTGAAATTATAATAGAAAGTATTATATCTTCATTATATCTTAGGGACAACTTATTTTATTTTTTTGCGGGTTTATCTTTACCATCATAAGATATTGATAATGTGTGTTTTGTGCATTTAAAAACTATTACCAAGGGCAAACCTCAAATTTTCTATGTTTTTTGGGGTCAAGTTTTGGCTATGGGAAGTATCAAACTTAACCCTATACCTAGATTCAGCGACGGGGAGCCTGGATTCATTTTATGGAACTTGCAAGTACAATACCCTGTGATGGAAAATATTAAACTTTCATCTCTAAAGGTACGTTAATGCTTTTTGGTTGTGATTTATAACTCATACTAATATAGGTAGAATAATATTGATAAGTATTTAACAATAGAAATTTAGCTTCCAATGCAGATTAATAATTCTTATGATGATATCCCAATATTTACTTTAGGTATATCAAATATTAATATTGCACATAAAAAAAGAATTGAATATGAGATACTCAACGACTTAACAGAGAGGAAGTCAAGGAATAATGTTAATAGTGTATATATTAAAGACGTAATTCACATTGATGAAAATAACTGTACTTCGTCAGAAGAAAGTTATATGGAAGGAGAAGTTAGTATTGAAAGGGTCTTGATTTTCTTGACACGCAAGAAGCGTTGGATATCTATCGGATAAATAATGATAAATTGGATAAATTGGAAGAGGAGGTTGAGGACTTAAGAATTCAACTATAAACATCAAATGAGGAGAAGCAAAAAGTTTACGAGTACTAAAAGAAAGTTTAGAAACAAGTGGAGAAGAATAGAGAATATTTGGAGAAACAACAAGAGATTATAATGCTACTTGAAGATGAAGTTGTTGCACTAAAAACTTAAAAACAGATAATGGAAGACAAAGCATCTAGTTTGTCACTTAAGAAGGATGTGCTTAAGACTAGCCTACACGAACCAAAACATGAAAACAGGTCCCTTCGTAAGGAGATTGCGGCATTACAGAGTAATTTATATGAGAATTATGACTTCTTAAAATATATCGATGAGGGAGTTCCGTATATTAAGGAATTAGAAGATGAGAACATGAAAATGAGTGTCGAGATCAAAGAATTAAATGAAAATTTTGAAAATATATAGGTTGAAATCTCTAACAAATATGTAATTTGGGGAAATGAGAAAAAGGAACTAAAATACTAGTGCCAAAACTAAGAAAGCGTTGTTGACTCTATAAATTTACAAAATAAAAAACTAAAAGACGTCATTGAAGACGTTACCTCGTCAACTATGAGCTCTAAAACCCTCTCCATGTATAAGAGAATCAAAAGGCGAATGGATCGGCTCCCAGCTATAAGACGACCAAATTTTGAATATGCATTTATGGAAAACGGAATGCAACCACAGTTACACATCAAGCCATAAATTGGAATAGAATTGAAGGGGATAATGATTTTGTCCAAGACTTTAAGAATTTAAAATATCCGCATACAATTATAGAGACTACAAAAATAGATGGGGATGATTCGAACATAAAACCACTTGTAGTTGAGCGATTTAATTTAGTATTGCATAATATTGGTTGGCATAAAGAGTTGCATCTAAACCAAGGCCCGGTTGTTAGATACATTAGCAAAGTATGCAATCACAAGCTACGTCTCTTCTGAGATAGAAATGATAACTAGTATTTCGTGAATAATAAAATTTTATCAAACGTAATGATTTCCTATTGAATATTAAAATATAATGATTTTTTACAAGTCTCTATTTTGGGGAGGAGATGCACCACTATTAGTTGTTTTAAATAAGGATATCTTGACTATATTGGAACCCAACACTATATCCAACATGGTAAGAATTTTCCCAGAGTACATTTTAAATGCATACATTTTTAAACAAAATATAAATTCCTTCAAAATTAAGGGGTTCTTAGATACTACCTATAACAACCCTCATTTTCTCATGTAAGGGTTGGCCAGACACAGTACGTCGAATATGAGGCTTGTTATACAATATATATCATTCTTAACATCAAGACCATAATAATATTTATTTGCATACCACATTTGATTTTAAAATTGGATTTAAATTAGTAATCAAGACGATGATAAATCCAACATCCACATAATATAAATGAAACCCAACATAAACATAAATGTCTCAAACCAACTGACATAAAATAGACTTCGAGCTTATACCCATATAATAATCCAAAAACAATAAAACTGAAATAGGGAGGCAATCTAGTCTATAATCAATGATATGAAGTCCGATGCAAAATGAGACTGCAAGTCTGATCTCTCGATAGTCTTGCTATCCATGTCTAGGAGCACCTGAGAGGGGAAACATTTATAATTTTGGGTCAGCGCCCTAGAGTGTGCAAGAACTAACTTATTGAATTTATTTGTGCAAAATTACAGTTAATTCAAGGTGACTATTTTCCATCGTCACTCATATACATACAGTACACCAGAAAGGCTAAATTATCACCTTTTAGCCGATCAGACTTGTCACGATCATTGACTGTGACAACCTTAGAAAGTTGTCACCGTCAAAGACTGTGACATGTCCCGAACAACATTCTCAGTAAAAAAAACCTTCTCCTTTTTTTCCCACCGATTTGTTTCACCCCAAATTCTCTCTCTCACTCTCTCTCTCTCTCTCTCTCTCTACTTTCAGGTTCATTTTTTCCCCTCTCTCTCTCTCCTATGTGTTTGTGTGTGTATATGTATCTATGTGTGTGTGTGTGTGTGTGTGTGTGTGTGTGCAGGTGGGTGCATGTGTAGGTGTGTGTGCAAGTGGGGGTGGGGTGGGGAGCTGCAGAGGGGCAGAGGGCAGTGGAGAGGATGGGGGCTGGGGGGACAGGGAGTGTGGGGGGGTGGGGGCAGTATGTGTTTGTGTGTGCAGGTGTGTGGGGGTTGGTTGGGGGGGGGGGGGGGGGCAGGGTGTGTGTGTGTGTATAAGTGTATGGGGGTGGGGGCAGTGGGGGTGGTGGTGGTGGGGGTGTTATAATTACAAATTTATTAAATTATTAACATAAACTAGGTTGAAACCCGCGCGATGCGCGGTGTATACGGTATTGAAAGCATAATAAATGAAGCAATTTAAAAGTTAACAAATGCGAGGTACCAGTTGAAACATGCGTGATGCGCAGTTAGAACATAAATTAATGAATTATTAAGGCATTGATTTATTAAATTATAATTAGAAATAAAAGAACTTAAATGTATTGAAATTGATGAATATCAGTGATTGTTAAACTCCAAGTCGAAATGCATACAAAGATAGCCAATGTGTTACATTGTGATAGGAAAGAAAATAGAAATTAGATGAAGTAGATGAAGTTTTAATAAGCTGATGAAGAATGAGATCTTGAAAATGAAGTTAAATCATCCTTTTTTTCCTTGAGTCCATGTTCCTACAAAGAAATTAAAATATATGCTAAGAAAATATGTTGAAAGTATTGTATAATAAATGTGAATAGAATTTGAATGTAAAATAAATTTAAAATACCTTGAAGGAAGCTTTCGTTTTGGGTTAACTTCGCTTTCTACATAATTTCCATGAGGTGAACTGTCATTGTCTGCGATAATTATTGATTCTTGTGATGTTGAGACTGGATTTGTTTCCTATTATGTAAATGAGATATGATTAGAATAAGAAAATAAATTATAATATAAATTTGTTATTGAGTATCTAAAAAATACCTTTTGAATGTTGTGGTCAGTGAGTGAAATATTTTCGTCTGAAGAATCTTTAAAAATGGTTGAGACGGTGAAGTTTTCATAGCCACGTATTAAGTTGTAATTATTGAGCTTCAGGCGGAATTTGTGAGAGGTTCCGACGATCCTTGTGATTGCTAGTGGAAGTGAATCTTTTGGTAACTGTTGAAAATATTAAATATATTATTTTTAAAAAAGGAATAGGTAAAATGAATGTATTGATAAAATATTAAAATTATTATGAACAACGTACGAAAACATCATGATTAATATTTGCAAGGTCAGAACATTGGACATTGATTAAAGATTCAGCTTCTTTGTTAAAGAGGACGAATGTGGTGGTAGCTGTTTGGTCCTTGACTGAGATTTGAATTTTGTACCTATTTATGGAGAATTATATAATTGTCAAAATAGATGTGTAGAGCAATAAATGAAATTAAGATGTACGAATAAAATACCTTGGAGAAGGAATAATTTTGTCTGTGTTGCATGTTTCACAGAAGAAAGAAGCGATATAATATTTAAGTTTCTTGTTGCAGTGGTTGCATGCGGCATAATACCAACCACCCTGTTCGTCTACACCTGTGATTCTTGCGTTGCAAGTGACATATATAACCTGTGAAATATATAATATTTATATTATAATTAGATAATGAAGGAGATATAGGAAATGTATATTTAAAAGTGGATACCTCATTTGGAGAGTTGGACCGAAGGGATAAGATTTCCTCAATGGATTTTGATTCTCCTTGAATTTGAATTTGTGAATTGTTGCCTCTGTTTGGATCAGTTGTCATGGTCAAAGAACGATTTTCGTTTTGAAGTCTGTATGTATATCATAAAGATAAACCGGTAATATGTCAGATGTGAAGAAATCCAATACGACTTTGAAAAAAAACTGTAAAGAGAATTATAATAATGCGGCTAAAGTATGAAAAAAAAAAGAAAAAGTAATGCATGGAGCATGGTTTGTGAAATGAAAACAACCCTAAACTGTTATACTCTTGTATTAAAAAATAATCTCAGCATGGTTTGGTTATTTGTTTTAAACGGAAGATAAAAATCACATTCGTAGTATGTAAGCATGCCTTATAATGTAAGATGGTCAATGAGGTATTAGGCTAATATATATATATATATATATATATATATATATATATATATATATATATATATATATATATATATCATTAATAATTGATTTAGATTATGAACTTAACTTACTTCAATACGCAAAAGCATGACTACATTAATCAAGTTGAGAATGCAGAAGTTATATGTGTTTATCAGTCTTTGAATAGCAATAAATATTCGTCCAAGTTGGGTTTCTATATCATATTAAATACTTTCTATGTATTAATCAAGTGAAATGCTACCCAAGTACACACGGTTCCCTCTCCAACAATCTGTCATGATAATCCTACCTCACCTCCACACATTGAAGCAGTTATCAAGATGTGCAGCTGTCGTCCATTGGAACATTCCAAACAGTAAAACCTACTGGCTTCGTGAAATAATTTTGTTGCCCCTTTAGGAATTCATGTATATTTATGATTACGTGTCACATGACTCATAATTGTGTCATAGTGTATTGTAGAAAGCAAACAACTGAGACCAAATTTATGTTTCTTGTGTATACTTTGTGTGTCCCGTTCAGTTCATGCTGTGGGATCTAATGGACTATCTAATGCATACTCTTTTATCAATATATAATGGTATTATTCAGTATCTCCCCTCCAGTGTGTGGATGAAAATTGGTTACATTTAAATATAATATGACTAAGCTCAAAAACACCAACATAAATTAAATCTCCTATATCGGTGATGCCCGTGATTGGAAATTCACTTCTGACATGAACACTGAGACATCAGAGCATAAACAACACCATACAAAAACATAATAAATCCCCATTCATTCAATTTCATGCAGACAAATTCAAATATGTGAGTCAGCAAAAAAAAAAACTCAGATCTACTGTTTTGAAATTCAGTAGGAGCTAAATATAAAAAAATGAAAACAATCAAACACACCAAGAATATGTTGCAACTTTATTCGACATTTTCTCAAACACATCATGGGCATTTTTGGATTCAATGATTGAGCTTTTAATCTCAAGCCCTCAAAGTCCCACAAGAAATTAAATCATGCACCAAACTCAGAGGAATTTCAGACTTTAAATAGCTCCATTCATTATCCGTGGATGACTATTAGGGATTTTAATAGTGTCACAGGGGACAATGAATGTAGAGGACACAATGCCCTAGAGCTTGTGCAGAGTTTGCATATAGGACTGATAGTTATACATTTTCCCAAATTTTAGAGTCAGAAAATGTGTGTATGCATGCAAAACAAAAATAAAAACCAAATTAATTACTGCAAAAAATAAATAAACATAATATAAACACCAAATGATAGATTCTGGAGGAGAATGTAAGATGGTAAACCAATGCCTATGACTGACGTACTAACTTTATTAGACTTATTCATGGTAAAAATGTCATTATAGATGTCCAATAAAAGAAAAAAACTTTAAGAAAATAGTGAAAAACTGTCAATAAATTTGTTCGTTTGTATAGCATTTCATCGAACAGGAGATGAGCCCAATATTCTCGGTGATAGAGAAGCTCAACAAAGTCTTGAAACTCAAACAAAAATATGCATTTAACGTATTATACTAAAGTGTTTCCTGACCAATAGGAAAAACATGTATGGGTTTTGAGGGAGGGAAGCTCTAGTAGGCACTAACATGCCTTTTGTGGGAGTGTCAATTGTTCAAAACTTGAAAAAAAACTCTGGAAAAGTGGCTTCAGATGTGGGTAAAACATATAATATTCAAGATGTTGGAAAACCAAAGCCTATTCCAAATTGCTTAAATGCCAGAATAACTATTATATCATGACAGTTTGAGATAGTCTAACATAACTTAATTTTATATGGTACTATGAAATTTTGAATGATGATAGATAAATAATCTTACCCCTTTAGGAATTCATGTATATTTATGATTACGTGTCACATGACTCACAATTCTGTCATAGTGTATTGTAGAAAGCAAACAACTGAGACCAAATTTATGTTTCTTGTGTATACTTTGTGTGTCCCGTTCAGTTCATGCTGTGGGATCTAATGGACTATCTAATGCACACTCTTTTATCAATATATAATGGTATTATTCAGTATCTCCCCTCCAGTGTGTGGATGAAAATTGGGTACATTTAAATATAATATGACTAAGCTCAAAAACACCAACATAAATTAAATCTCCTATATCGGTGATGCCCGTGATTGGAAATTCACTTATGACATGAACATTGAGACATCAGAGCATGAACAACACCATACAAAAACATAATAAATCCCCATTCATTCAATTTCATGCAGACAAATTCAAATCAATAGTTCATATACGATTTCTTGACTTTTTCTTCAAATGTTGGTTACCTAAATTTCTCATACACATTTAATCAAACATCAAATATGCATTACAAAGAGATAAATACCTTCAAATCAAAATGATTCTATAACAATCACTTACTTTCTCATACACATTTAATGAAACATCAAATATGCAGTCCAAAGAGTTAAATACCTTGTTGGGTGCCGGAAATAATTCGTTTCTGAAAACTCCTCTTGCAAAATAAAATCTTGTTGCTGATGAGGAGCCCTTGTACCCAGCCGCATCTCCAAAGATATATAAGATGGGAAGAACTGTACAACTTCCATTGTAGAGAATAACGGATGGGAGATGGGGGATGGATTTGAGTGCACCTCAATTCGAGTGAAGTGAACGGACTAATGTGGGATGTGGGATGTGGGAGATGTAAGACTTGGAAGGATGAATGACCAATCTTTTGGATTTCCCAAAAATGCTGTCGTGTATCTACTTTTGGATTTCCCGGGTATCTAAATTAAGAGACAGAGAGACGCACAAAACAAACAATAAATTTTAGGTGCCACGTGGATAGGCTAATCACAAACAATAATAAATGCCTTGTTTTGCATTTTATAGTAATAAAAGATTATAGAAAAATATATGCTCCTTAAGTGTACAAAATTTTTTGGTTCCATTGATTTGAGCAAACAAGCCTAATAGGTATTGTTAATATTGATTGAATCTTATTATTTAAAAAATAAAAAAATTTGACATTATAAATATTGTTTGTGTATTCTTATTTAGATTTGAAATTGGTTAGAAATTTTTAATGTTGATTAAGTATTACTATTTAGGGCTTGAAGCTAATTAGTCATATGTATTTAATCTTTTATGTTGTTGGAAATGAATTAACTGAGTAGATGAAGTAGGAGTGTTGCACGTATAACCACCCAAGTCCCGATACAAATAATGAATAACTACTAATGACAGTGTAAGAATTCATCTAGAAAGATATATATGCTGAAATAACGTTAACTAAATTCGAGTTACTATTTCCCAAATTATCTAGACATATCACCCATAAGTGACGACATCCGACATCATTCATACTACGTAGTATTGGGTATTTGTTTTATATTCTACAACATTAGACTTAAAAACTTCTTTCATTAGTTTTCATTGATTATATATGTATTGATATATACGACACTAAGGCTATACCTATAGTGTCCCGTTCGGGCTCTATCGATAAGTGCGTAGGAGTCTCATATCCAAAATGGACGTCGCATAACAGAAGCAAGTGGTTATGCAGTACACCATTTCATGACCCATACCTAGCGATAAAACATGAATCCCATCATCAACACTTCTCTTATAAGTGATGTTGCTACGTAGTACTTAAACTATGACGTACACTATGCCTAGCCCACATATGTTGACGCGTGGTATGGTCCCCGAATGTGCATAACCCCAACCGATAAGACAGTCCACAAACATAGGTAAGTCCACACAAAATATAAATACATATTACCATATCTAAGGGTAATTACTCTATAATTACCCCTAGCTGCCCCGTTAGGATTATCCATAATTATCCTTAGTTAATAATTAACCATCAAATAAATTATTAACCTCCTTTTCTTTATAAAATAGAATTAACCATCTAGTTAAATATTTAAGTCCCCTTCCTTCGAATAATACTTTAAACCATCTAGTTAATTCCATTCAGTAATTACCCCACAATTACCCTCTAGCTACCCCGTAAGAATTATCCATAATTATCCTTAGTTAATAAATAAATATCACGTAAATTATTAACTTCCTTTTCTTTATAAAATACAATTAACCATCTAGTTAATTCAATTTTTCTTTTATTTGTAACAATCACATTTCATTTTTAATAAATTCCACGGTTATCCGTACACGGTCCCACCAGCTCTCATGGACTCCTAAAAATACCCTGGACACAATCGCGGATCCTTCAGTCGGACCCCAAGAGCCGAACCGATTCTCCCCTAATAGCTTCGTACGAATCAAGTAACTGTTTCACTTCGAGATTTGCATTTTTCCATCCAAACCCAATTCTAAAGTCTCAAACCTTATAATAGTCATTAATATCAATCCTCATGAATTTGTTTACCATGTTAAGATCATTTATTACGAAATTTTGAAGCCCAAGTCAAGTCCCAAATCCCAGGATTTCATGTTATTGGTGGTTTCATACCAAATCATATTTATACCTATAAATTATGTATGATTCTACCATGATGCAAGGGTTATAATCAACATATATTCCAGATCTTTAACATAAACAGTAATCATCTACATATGATCAATCATATCAGTTAAACCAGGGCTTTAAAGTACGAATTCCTATCATCCAACTCATAATTAATACCCTTCCTAATTTCTGGATTTTCTATCCTATTTTAGATTCAAATCCTCTACAAACGTGATTCAGTTCATCATTATGTAACCACAAATCCCTACAAAATTCAGAATGCTACATGGAAGATAAATTACAGTGAATTAAGAAATAATTTTAGACACATAAAGTTAGCAAGAAAATTTTGTTGAGGATTTCTTGGTGAGTTCTTTAGCCTTCTGTCTTGATTTCTCCCTATCCTTAGCTCTTTGCCTCCTCTCTCTTCCCAAGTGTATGCTAGCATTCTTGTTTAATGATGGGGAGTTTCGTTAATCTCCTAATTTATATATTTTAAACTCAATTCCCGAGTTGGGCTTAAAGTTCCATATTTGGACCCCCAAACGGGCCCAAACTCATAGTCCAAATAGTCTAATAACTTCCCAACTTATATAAAGGTCTATAACACCTAAATGAGCTCATAAAACCTCGTGGAACAAGTCGCAATTATTTTTATTCAACATAGACATTTTTATTATGTTTAGACAACGTGTAACAATAAATTAATTACTATATGATTTATTTGCTGTAAGTGAATCTATCCTATCCAATTAGGTCCAATAATTATAAAATCCAGAATAAGTATTGTTTCTTAATTTAAATTTTACTCCTTTAAATTTAAAGCCATCCGATTTAATTTATTCCCAAGTTTAATCCAAAATTATTAAATTAATTTTCGTCATAATATTTTATTCCAAAAACATGGGGAATTACACTACCCCTTGATCTAAGAGATATATATACATATAGTTCCATTTTCACTCTTTTTAAACAAACCGGACCCTGTCTTAGCTCTCATTCCATTTATAAAAAAAATTAATAATTGAACTTCCCAATATATCCTTATGATAATTAGCAACTAACGTAATCAACTTCATCTCTAATGGGAAGATCGACAACGATAGTTTCTCTTTAATTTCGGTCTTCCATATTTGGTGATCAAAAGGTTTATGCAACTTTCTATTTTCCCCCTATAATATAGTCATAAATATATTAGTGATGTTCATCTAGATCTTTTTTTTCTACATGAGTATCTAAATCCTCTTTTGGGTATCAAAAGGTCATGATGTTTGGGTTGACAATAGTAGCAATTCATTAAGTCAATGTATGTTTTGTTTTGTATTTTTATCACTAGTTCATGAGTATCTATGTTCATTTTGACATTTTATTATTATTTTTTTCCTTTATAAAAGGTATCTTTATACAACGCATTTTCTCAAAATAAGAATCAAGAACTTGGTATATAGTGGTTCAATCTAAGAAAAATATTTTTGCAACACCTCGTATTTTTAAAGTATTTTAAATTACACGAGTACAAGTAATTTTAATTTAACCAAAAAGTAAATTGCCTTAAATAAATATTAATTAGAAAATAAAAAGGATTAATATTTATGTATATTTATATTTACTTGTGTTATAAGTAAATGATAACATATTGAATTATGTTACGACATAAGTGAGTTAAGGCGACGGGTTTATCGGTATTTCCTTCGGGACATGTGGGTAGAGTCGTGTCAGGAATGAGATGCAATTTTATATTAGGTAACTTGAACGGTAGTTTTGAGTGCACCGATGGTCCGGAAAAGGTCGAAATAGTCCAGAATAGGTACCATGGGGTTACAATTGGGTTCCAGTTTTTTTTTTAGACCAAGTGCGAACCGTAAGAGGTCATATGGGTCATTTTACCTAAGGGGGATGACCTTAATCCGAGTTTAGAGAGTTTAAGGATTATATTTAATGAAGGTTGATAGAGGAGGGCTACTATCCATCCACCCAAAACGTCTAGGGTTTGTGTGAGAGTGAGAAAAGATAAGAGAAAGTGCTAAAAGAGGAAGAAGAAAGGATCCGGGGAGGAAAGCTATCATCTCCGAGTTGTAGATTGTCACCAAAAGAAGTCTTTAATAATGAGAAACTCATATTTCATCATCTTTAAGGCAAGTATTTACTTGATTTGATAATCTTTTGTAGTTACATTTATTCATGCAAAACTTGGTGTAGAATATCATGTGAAAAATATTATTTTGAGTTGGGAAACTAAGGTAAATCTGAGATTAAAAATATATGAATGATGGAAGATGGATTTCATAATATTTTTAGAATGAATCTAATGTAAATCGATAAAGAAATATAAGGTCTTGAATAAATGAAGAGGAAGAAACCATATCTTGAAACCAAGGTTTGTTACGATTTTAATTATTGATCAAACTTGTTATTCGGGTGATTAGAGGTTGTTTTAGGGATGATTTTAAGGTAGAAAACTGATGGAATATGTTTGGGTATGATATAGGGTTCATGGATGGAAGTTTGGGAGAGGTTTCAACTACAATGAAAGGAGGTTAGGGGTGAAAACCCGTCAAAAGTTCATCTTGACAGCCCAACAGAACCAAACCGGTTCGTTGGGAGGAGCGAATCGATTCACTTACCAAATTATTTCGGCCTTGCCAGCAAGCCGGTTCAGTTCTATTGTCTTGTCACTTTTGTTTTGTGTTTATTTTCTCGACCGTTTGAGTATTGGGTGTTAAATTTTGGGTCCAGGGATGAGTTTAGGTTTTTAGGAATTAAGGGTGGGGGTTAGGGAGAGTCGTCAGCTAACTAGGGATTGATTCCATGATAGGGAAGGGTGTGAATAAGAGAGTGAACGTTTGCGGATGGGAATCGGGATATCAAGTTAAGATTTCGGGATAATTAGGCTAGTGCTTTGTGTTATTAACACAGTTGGACATAAGTGTATAATTAGTGAGTTAAATTACAATTAAGGGAATACTCAGATAAATTGGGAAGTTCGATTAAAGTTTGGGATTTGGTATGCTAGTGCAACGGGAGATTTTGTGTAAGTTAGCCGGATATATATATATATATATATATATATATATATATATATATATGTGTGTGTGTGTGTGTGTGTGTGTGTGTGTGATCTCATACCCACTCTAATATGTTATCATTGGAGGTTGCGCATAGTGAGTGGGCCACCCTAGTGTTGGATTATTTTCCCCAGGTCATATTACTGTTGCATGACCAATATTCATGCGTAAGGATATGTGTTAGTTTTGAGTCAAGTTGGGTGTGATGTAGTATAGTTACGACCCAGAATCTATGTTTATGACCGCATCGAGGGGGAGGTGGTGAGATTTTTGGAGTAGGTGACCGAGGGGTGGTATGTGATGTACATGGTGATTGATAGCATACTAGGGATGCATCCGGGAGGTTCTGCTCTGGGATATATATATATATATGTGTGTGTGTGTGTGTGTGTGTGTGTGTGTGTGTGTGTGTGTGTGCTTAAATGGTTGTGTGAATATCAAGTTATAACGAGTGTATGGTTACGTTACCTATGTAGTAAAGAATAAAATTGAGAAACCCTAAGTTATGGCTTATTGTGTTAGCTATGTAATGCTAACCGATGAGGAAGTTTTTGGATCTTGCACAGGAGGCTTGACCAGTGGCCAAGTACGAGGAGGAAAAACTCCATGCCAGACGAGGTGGATACTGATGAGAAGAAGGTGTTGAGGTTTATAGATGGGCTTACCCGGAGGATCCAACAACATCTGTTGGATAATCTGGCATGGAGGACTTATGTCGATGTCGTCAATGCTTCACTTTCCAGGATCACCGCTTCCACCTGAAGGGAAAGAAGAGGGTTGGGGATTCTAGATAGCAAGGCAAGATCGGAGGTAGCAATGCCAGTGGGGCATCACAGTAGGAGGGTAAGCAGCATAAGGAGAATTCTCAGCAGAGGATCCGACTAAGAGGTTCAATCAGGAGGGTTCCAACCCAGAGAAAGTGGGTTCAAACAGGGGCGTCAGGTCCGGTAGCATGTTCTTCAGGGCCAGTAGGGCTATGGGAATAATGAAGGGCCTTCAGGGCCAGAGATTAGGACAAACTCGATAAGGCAAGTAGGGTCAGAGATAGGGAAAATTTATGGGTAAGTGCTTTATATGTGGAGAGCATGGCCACATGCGAAAATCTTGCCTGAATCGAGCCAGAGTATAGCAACAGGGTGATTAGGAAGGGCCACAGATGCCATTACTGCCAGCACCACCAACAGTTCCAGTAGCCCCATAATAGCAGGGACAATTATATTATGGGTGTGTGTACAACATCCATAACGCTAGAGTTTTGCAGGTTCCACCAGCCGTAGAGGGTATATTTCCTATCCATGAGCGTATAGATTGGGTCTTATTTGACATAGGGGCATCATGTTCATTTATTTCCCCTAGATTTCCACAATCGATAGGTTTATTAGATACAGTTAAGAGTATTATTATGTGCATTAACTTACCATTGGGTAGGGAGGTCCTCATCCATTCCATTTATAGGGGAGTGGGTGTGGATATATGGAGACTGTGTTTGGTCTCCGATTTACTTGTGTTGGATATAATAGAGTACAATGTCATTATCGTTATGGAATGGTTGGAGGGATAAAGAGATATGGTGGACTATCATATTCGCTATACTAGGGTAGCAGATGTTTTTAGTATCGATGCCTCATTCCGAGGGAGGATCAAGCACACATCTATATTATATTGAGGAGAAGACCTCAAAGGGAGATGCCATCCCGTTAGATTTGATCCCGGTAGTGAGGGAATTTGCTGATGTTTTTTTGGAGATATAGGTGTTACTGTTGAGTCGAGAGATTGAGTTCGTTATTGACTTAGAACCATGGACTACATCGATAGAACGTGCTCCTTATCGTTTGGCTCCAATGGAGATGCGAGAGTTAAGGGAGAAGATTTAGCAGCTGTTAGGACGGGGACTTATTCACACGAGTACATCATCGTGGGGTGATATGTGTTATTTGTGAAGAAGAAGGATGGTTCATTGATAATTTTTATTGACTGCAGGGAGTTGAAGAAGGTCACGATCTGGAATAAATACCCGTTGCCACGTATCAATGACATGTTCGACCAACTATGAGGAGCAACCTACTTCTTAAATATTAACCCGAGGTCGAGTTACCATCAGGTATGTATTAGGTAGAACGACATTCCTACGACCAAATTACTAATGAGGTATGGGTCATATGAGTTCAGGGTTATGCCATTTAGGTTAATAATCGCACCAGTAGTATTTATGGATCTTAAGAACCTGGTGTTTAGAGATTTTTCATTATCTTTATAGATGACATTTTGGCCTATTCCTAAATAGAGGGAGAGTACGCAGAGCACTTGCGTATGGTTCTCCGAACTTTGCGGGACCATCAGTTGTATGCTAAGTTAAAGAAATGTGGATTCTGGTTACAAGAGGTTCAGTTCTTGGGCCACATTGTATCAGACATGGGTATTTCGATGGAACCGAGTAAGGTAACAGTGGTCATGGAGTGGGGCCGATGCACAACACCGACGGAGGTTCTTAGCTTTATGGGTTTAACTAGTTACTATCACCATTTCATAAAGGGGGTTTTGAAGAACGCAGATTCGTTGATGAACCTGACTCGCAAGTGAGTGTCATTTTTATAGGATGATCAATGTTAGTTGGCTTTTAATGAGCTAAAAGACAAATTGACATCGTCACTAGTGCTCGCACTGCTTAGGGGAGGAATGGAGTACTTTGTTTTTACAAATTCATCCTTACAAGGACTTGGAGGAGTGTTATAGCAGTAGGATAGGGCTACAGCATATGCTTCTCACAAGCTTAAGGCCCACGCGAGGAACTACTCTACATATGATTTGGAGCTTGTAGCGGATGTTTTTTCCTTAAGGATATGGAGGCACTATCTTCTGGGGGAGAAGTTCTGTCTATTCATAGATCATAAATCACTATAGTATTTGTTCACACGGAAGGATCTTAACATAAGGCAGCATAGGTGGATCAAATTCATGAAAGACTACTAGTTCCACATCAAGTATTACCCGGGGAAATCTAATGTGGTGGAAGACATGTTAAGCCGAAGGCCTACGGGGAGTTAGTGGAGGTTTACAAGGCAAAATAGGGTGAGCTTCGACAGGAGGATGTAGTGGCCAGTGCTTGTATGATGGTTTTAAATATCACACCCGAGATCATCATGAGGGTTATGAACGTGCAGGCAGGGGATCCATTTTATTAAGGTAAAGTGAGTTAGTTATTAGTAGATGGAGCATAGTCTTACTCAGTCAGTTCAGACGGAGGCTTATGCTTTAATAGGAGACTGATAGTCCTTAAAGATGGGGACCTATGACATGCATTGAGGACATAGTCTCATGGGTCGCGGTTTTTGATACATCTCAGATGGGATAAGATGTACAAGTACATGACAGGGCAATGTAAGTGGGTTGGGATAAAGAAGGACATTGTTGAGTTTTTCTCCAGGTGCATCACCTATCAATTGGTGAAGGTAGACCATTATAGACCAGTCAAGATTTTACAGCCATTGGAGATTCCAGTATGGAAATGGAAGAGCATCTCAATGGACTTGATCACGGGCTACCGACATTGCAGAGGGGTCATGATTCCATCTAGGTCATTGTGGATCGTCTAACTAAGGTGGCCCATTTCCCACCAATTCGGACAGATTATATTACGGGTCAGTATGCCCAGCTCTTCATAGCGGAGATAGTGAGGTTACATGGAGTGTCGATTAACATTGTTTCGATAAGGACAAGATCTTTGTGTCCCATTTTTGACAGAGTTTCCGGAAGACTATAGGGAGTGGGTTGTGGTTGATTACGTCTTATCACCTGAAAAAAGATGGGAAGATGAAGCAAGGGAATAAAATGCTAGAGGATATGCTAAGGATGTGCATACTAAAATTTAGGAAAGGTTGGGAGCAGTACCTTCCACTGATAGAGTTTGCCTATAATAACTCATACCAGTTCATGATAGACATGACACCTTTTGAGGCATTATATGGTAGACATTATCGTTTGCCTGCTTATTGGTTAGAGGTGGGGGACAATAAGCTTCTTGGACCGAAGATGATCCAGGACACTTATGCTAAGATTGAGTTGATTCGAGGCCGTATATGAATAGCTCAGAAGAGGCAGAAGAGTTATGCTGATGCAAATAGGAGACGCTTGGAGTTTTAAGTGGGTGATTAGGTGTTATCACGGGTGTCTCCCATGAAGGGAGTTATGCAGTTTAGAAGGAAAATAAAGTTGGCACCAAGATATATATGGCCTTTCCAGATCATTGAGAGGATTAGGTTAGTTGTGTATAGGCTCACCTTGCCAGAGCATTTGCAGAGGATTTATGATGTGTTCTATATGTCGTCATTGAAGAAGAGTCGAAGGAGTGACATGGATTACTGGCACATATTGTTAGAGGAGATTGACTTGAATCCATACATATCATATGAGGAGAGACCCGTTGCCATCCTAGATCGTAGTGAACGTAAGCTTCGGTCGAAGGTGGTACGGTCAGTTAGTGTTCAGTGGGGGAATCATAATGCCAATGAGTCGACTTGGGAACGTGAGGATGGGATGCGAGAAAAATATATGAATCTCTTTATGCCAGGTATATCTGAATTTTGAGGACGAAATTCCGTTGTTAAGGGGAAAGTATGTACCACCCCATATTTTTAAAGTGTGACACCTCGACTAATTAAATACCGGGTAGCTACTCCTTTATCAAATTAATACAGAATATCAAGTTGGTTCATTCTCAGCATCACTGTCCAAAATATTTTATTAATTACTAGCCACCTAATACTTAAAAAAACTGATGTCAAATTTTATCTTCCAATTAAACAACAAGCAAAATAAAGAATAAACATCCAACCAACATATAAACAATCTCAAGAATAAGTAACTAAATGAAATAAACTGAACCTGGAGCACACACTCCAACAATAGTCTGAATACAGAATAAATTCCAATACAAGCGTCTGAATGAATGTATAAGTCCAAAACTGAAATAAAATAAATAACTGAACTACTATCTCTAAATGAGGATGGGAGACATGCCCTAATCAGATGAAGATAACTCTAAATGGAATCAAATCGTCTAGTACCGAGATCCTGTAACTTCCACAGCCGCTACAACACGCCAAAGTAATGGAACTCCTATGCCTGGCATCCCTATGGCTGGGCACCTAAAAGATTTTACGAGAAAATAGATTTGGAAGCAAACGGGTCAGATCCCGAGGTGAAATTATTTTGAAAATAGCAAGTGTTTAAATTACAATTTAAACAACACATATTATAAGCATGTTAGGCATGTGCCCTCACTTGAGATACCCACCCCTCAACTATTGTGCACGCTTAACGCTTAATTGATTAACCCATCTAGTTACACTACCCAGTATAACTAGTCTATAGAATTGCTTAACCAAATCAGATTACTTTATGTGCTTACTCAAATGCCCCCAATTAATACGTATTAACATACTCCGTATTATTATTAATCGATTCACATAGATTAATACTCAAATTAGTTCCCACATTTAATCATTATATTAGATTCTCATTTACAAGTAATCATTACAAGTATATATATATATATATATATATATATATATATATATATATATATATATATATATATATATGTATATATACAAATATGGCACCCCTAGGCTGAGTTGTGGTGCATACATACTCTGCTATCAAATCCTGGTACATCACGTACGTGAGGATCATGAGTTAAGAATCACTCGGGAACAATATCAATACAATCACACATATTGGAGGCGAACATAGTTCACATACCTATGGGTCACGCACATACCTACGCTCCCATAGTCAGCTGACTTATCAACTCATAAATAATTCTTCAAAGTCCTATGTTCTTGAGGTCCAAATCTAAATACCCGCCGAAGGCACACAAGGTAAGATTGTCCTCTTCCCAAAAATAACCTCCCGTGATAGCAAGTATGGTTGGTATGTCATACATAAAATCATCCATATACTAGGTAATCACATAACCTAAGTATTTATTAGTTAACTTAATATAGGTATTCACCCGACCCATATCATAAGTCCATAAATAGTACATTAACTCCAACTATCCTAGGTAATAATATATAGCGCGATAACTCTCGTCGTATAACTCGAGTACCTAAACCTATCCCAAAAGGTTACTAGGTCTCCTAGTTATTCTTAAAATTTTCTCAATAATCTAAAGCCCCTTTGCTACTGGTCCTAACCTTACATCATCATTCACCCAATCTCACTCTCAATTATGGGAATTTCTAACTGTACCTCACTCGGTAAACACCCCTGAGAATCCCATTAAATTCCATAAGGTATAACCTATTCCGGGCGCTAACTACAAACCTACTGACCTCAATAAAGTCCCACGATCTTTTATAAATCACACCTCAAATTCTTACAAGCTTGGGATTCGTCAAACCTTAAAGGGAAACAAATTTAAAAAAATCAGAAGGGGTTGATCGATCGATGGAAATGGGTCGATCCATCGATCGATTGACATTCTTGAGTCAATCGATCGATCGATCAAGAATCTGCCTAGAATTTCCTTTAATAGTTACGAGTTCTCTATATTTTACACCCAAATCCTCCATTACAACGTCCCAGACTCCCAAACAAGCATACTAATTATTCAACCAACATTGCTACACAAGTTTTAATGTACACGAATCATCAAATCATCATTATATATCGATTTGTTGGATCAAAACTCATAAGTATTCCTACAACTCTAGTTTTTCCAAATTTCTTCAAGAACATCATAAATCTCAATTAAATCTCGTGATTTCTAACCTTTAATTTATGATTTCGTTATTCAATGATTTCAGAAGATTAACTACATGCAAACCTACCCATATTCAAGGTTTAATTCTCCAACCAACATATAAACAATTTCAAGAATAAGTAACTGAATGAAGTAAACCGAATCTGGAGCAAACACTCCAACAATATTCTAAATACAGAATAAATCCCAATACAAGAGTATAAATGAATAAATAACTCCAAAACTGAAATAAAATAAATGACTGAACTACTGTCTCTAAATGAGGATGGGCGACATGCCCAAATCATATGAAGATAACTCTGAATGGAATCAAATGCAGAATGTGGAGGCGTCTAGTACTTAGATCCTGTAACTTTCACAACAGATACAACACGCCAATGTAATGGAACTCCTATGCCTGGCATCCCTGTGGCTGGGCACCCAAAAGGTTTGACAAGAAAATAGATTTGTAAGCAAAAGGGTCAGATCCCGAGGTGAAAATATTTTGAAAACAACAATTGTTTAAATTACAATTTAAACAACACATAATATAAACATGTTAGTCACGTGCCCTCACTTGAGATACTCAACCCTCAACTATTGAGCACCCCTAACACTTAATTGATTAACCCATCTAGTTACACTACCCAGTCTAACTAGTCTATAGAAATGCTTAACCAAATCGAACTACTTTACGTGCTTACTCAAATGCCCCCAATTAATACGTACTAACATACTCCGTATTATTATTAACCGATTCACATAGAATAATACTCAAATTATTTCCACATTTAATCATTATATTAGATTCTCATTCGAAATCATCTACTCAGCAACACAGTAGAACAATTATAAGTATATACATTTATCACCCTCACCATATATATATATATATATATATATATATATATATATACATACACACACACACACAAAAATACGGCACCCCTAGGCTGAGCTGCGGTGCATACATACTCTACTATCAAATCACGGTACATCACGTACGTGAGTATCATGAGTTCCTAATCACTCAGGAACAGTATCAATACAAATCACACATATTGGAGGCGAACATAGTTCACATACCTATGGGTCATGCACATACCTATGCTCCTATAGTCAGTGACTCATCAACTCACAAATAAGTCTTCACAATCCTATATTCTTGAGGTCCAAATCTGAAAACCCCCCGAAGGCACACACGGTAAGATTGTCCTCTTCCCAAAAATAACCTCCCATGATAACAAGTATGGTAGGTATGTCATACATAAAATCATCCACATATTAGGTAATCACACAACCTAAGTATTTATCAATTAATATAGGTATTCACCCGACCCATATCATAAGTCCATACGTAGTACATTAACTCCAACTATCCTACGTAATAATATATAACGCGACAACTCTCGTCGTATAACTCGAGTACCTAAACCTATCCCAAAAGGTTACTATGTCTTGAAATTATTCTTAAAATTATCTTAGTAATCTAAAGCCCTCTTCTACTGGTCCTAACCTTACATCATCATCCACCCAATCTCACTCTCAATTATGGGAATTTCTAACCGTACCTAACTCGGTAAACACCCCTAAGATTTACATTAAATTCCATAAGGTTCCGGGCGCTAACTACAAACCTACTGACCTCACTCAACTCCCACACTATTTTATAAATGACACCTCAAATTCTTACAAGCTTGGGATTCGTCAAACCTTAAAGGGAAACAAATTTACAAAAATCAGAAGGGGCCGATCGATTGACGGAAAGGGGTCAATCGATCGAAATTCTTGAGTCAATCGATCGATCGATCAGGTATCTGCCCAGAATTTCCTTTAACAGTTACGGTTTCTCTATATTTTACACCCAAATCCTCTATTACAACTTCCCAAACTCCTAAGCAAACATACTAATCATTAAACCAACATATCTACACAAGTTTTAACGTACAAGAATCATCAAATCACCATTATATATCGATTTCTTGGATCAAAAGTCATAAATATTCCTACAACTCTAGTTTTTACAAATTTCTTCATGAACATCATAAATCTCGTGATTTCAAACATTTAATTTCTGATTTCGTTATTCAATGATTTCAGAATATTAACTACATGCAAACCTACCCATATTCAAGGTTTAATTCTCCAATTTCATAATTATATCACTATTTATGATGAATCACCAAATTTAAACTATCATGTAAAATATATGCCTTGAATCTTTGCAAGATAAATCACTTGCCTCTGATTAGAAATCTCTGATCCTTTGACGACGAAAATGGTTGGTTCTCCCTCTCTTTTCGGTCACAAATCCGACAATGGTGGTGGTGTGTGGTAGTTATGGCCTTGGAAACCCCTTGAAACGTCTCCTCTCTTCTCACGTTGCCCACTTTTGGTTTTGATAGATAATAGCCCTAAGGGTTAGCTGATATACAAAACCTAATTTTCATAGGTCACTATTCACCAAATTTGAAAATGACTAAAATACCCTCCCGAGTTGCCGGTTTGGCCTAAAATTACCCCGGGACCCAAACTAATACCCCCGGCTAGTGTTTTCTGACTATCTCGACCTTTCTTGACACGTTGGCACACTCAAAATGACCATACGGATGATATACAAATAAAATTACTTTATAATCCATTAAATTGGGTCCTAACACGACTGACACGCGCGTCTCAACTTAATTACCAAAATTGCCGTATTTTCAACTCGCGAGAATATAAATAAAATCATAATCATAAATTACTATACTCACTCCGTAATATTCAACATCATTATCGTAATAAAATACTAACTCTCATCTATCTAGTATTTAAATCCGGATTAATAACTAAATAATATCACAATTTAATTCAATTAATCCCATAATTAAAATCAATAAAAATATGGGGTATTATATACTTCCCCCCTGAAAAAGAATGTCGTCCCGAAATTCGGAAATAAGGTATACCTGGTAAAAATAACTCTGGATATTTATTGCGCATCTCATCCTCGCACTCTCAGGTAAACTCCTCGACATTATTGTAAGGACACAAATTTACAATTGAGTCCATGTATTGTGTTGGCTCAATTCCGGACAAAAACATTATTTCATAGGTTAGTGTTTTATTGTAATACTCTCAAGCCTATGAAGTATGTGTTGAAGACGTAGCGGCAAAGAATTTAAAGCTTCATCAAAATGCCGGTTTGCGTGCCTCGTTTCTAGGTCATCAACTAAGGTTCCATGCTCCCAAGGTATGAATGTAATTATATTTATATAGGAGCTTGGAACAAAATTTATTTGGGTGTTAGGTTTAATAAAAAACCATGTTTTACTTTCAGAATAATTTAATTGGAACTTTAATTAACGTATATAAAGTTCCTTGGCCAAAATAGAATTTTAGAAAAATTTCTGGAAGTCGTTCGAAATCTCGTTCGAACGAGTTTTTCGTTCTAATGAGGTTTCGTTCGAACGAGTTTGCCAACGAACCTAAACTGGTCAGTCGTTCGATATGTCGTTCGAACGAGTTTGTTCGTTCTAACGAGGTATCTAACGAGTTTCTAACGAGCCCAGACTGGTCGCTCGTTAGAAGTCTCGTTCGAACGAGTGTCAATGTCGTTCGAACGAGAATGCCAGGCGGGAACAGTTTTGAGCAGTTTTTGGCAGTTTTTACCCACTTTCCCCACTTGGTTTTTAACCAACTTTTTCTGACTTAATAATTTGCGGGAATGACATTTTCCAAATTATCTTTTTCATACCATAAAAACTCCTAGAGAGTGTTTTGATAAAAAATTTGTTTAAGGAAAAAGATCAAGTTTTGAGTGTTATTCTTTAATGAAAAATCCTACACACTCTAGTGTTTACACCCAATAGTTGTTTATCCAAGTTCTATATACATATCTTTACTTGGAGTTTTGGCACCGGTTTTCTCTACCGAATTGAAAAAGAGACGTTTCGGGTTTCCTTTTACATCCCATCACAAAGAAGAAGAAGTTTGTTGCGGTATTACTCACTTGGAAAAAGGCTCCAAGCTTGGGTGACGGTGACCATACAAAGTCCTATCGGTGGATTCCGAGATCGCGGTGGAGCTCCGTGGTTGTCCTCTAGGAAGAGGTTTCTACAAGAAGGAGCAACAAGGCTTGAGTGGGTTCGAGTCGAGGATGTAAGTCTTTTGTCTTGTAATTGTAATTCCATATCTAGTGGACTTGTGGCTAGGGCCGTCCGAGGTTTTTTCCCGTCTTGGGTTTTTCCTCGTACATCGCGGCGTAGTGTGATATTGTTTATTTTATCTTGCACAATAATTTAGAATCCATGCTTTAGGTTTAATTCAAGATAAAATTTGGTTTAATTATCACACTCATTTAATTTGGACTTATATTAAATGTTGGGTAATGTTTAATTAATTCAAGTCATTTGCTAAAATTTGGTTTCGCCTAATTTGCTAATTTTGATAAATATAATTTAGGCAAATTCTAGGACTTGGATTAACTTATTTTAATTTGTATTGAAGAAATTAAAATTTGGCTTTGTTTATTTGTGAACCATCATTCAACGCTTCCGCATCATCTCGTGTTTTACATAAAAAGGAAATTATTAACTTTGATTTTAATTAAGAAAATCACCATCCAGGGGTTCCAGCGTTTTCAAATTGGTATCAGAGCCAAAGCGATAAATTATTTCGTTAACGATCTTTTTAAATAATTTTTGGCTAAAATGGATTTTTCCCCATTTTCAAAATTTCCTATTTTCGATGGTTCAAACTACGCGTATTGGAAAGCGCGAATGAGATCGGCACTAAAATCTATCGACGAGAGAGTTTGGATGTCTGTTGTTACCGGGTACTCCCCACCAACTTACTTAGTTGAAAATGAACGAGTTATCAAACCCGCCGATAGATGGACTGAAAATGAGTTTAAACTCGCTAACTTTAATTCCCGAGGTTTAAATGCCTTATTTAGCGCTGTCGCACCGGATGAATTTCGACGTATTATGACGTGTGAAACCGCTAAAGAAGCTTGGGATATTTTACAATTAACTCATGAAGGAACTAGTGTCGTTTAAGCTTCAAAACTCCAAAACCTCACCACTCAATTTGAAACTATCAAAATGGATGAAAAAGAAACTTTTGATAAATTTTATGCTAGACTTTCTGATATTGTTAATTCATCTTTTAACTTGGGAGAGAAAATACCTGACGACCGTGTTGTAAAGAAAATTTTAAGGTCCCTACCCGATAGATTTATTCCTAAAGTGACCGTTTCAAATTCTTTACCCACTTTAGCCTCTACGAAATTATAAGAGCTTGTAGGTGATTTACAAACCTATGAACTAGATATGTTTCCCTCTAAAACTGAAAAGAAAATTGAAAAGGGTGTTGCTTTAAAAGCCCGAAAAGAGGTCAAACAAGTAGTAGAGAGCGATAGTGATAGTGACTCGGAAGATATGGCTTTGTTTGCTCGTAAATTTAGAAAATTTCTTAAATTTAACAAAGATAAATTTAAAAATGATTTTAAGAAATTCGATACTTCTAAACATGATAAAAGCGAGAAGATTTCTAAAGCCGAGAAGATCCCTAAACCTAGCAATGACAATTTAGATAGGGACGAGTCTGATAAGTGTTTTGGTTGTGAAGGTTATGGCCATAGGGCATATGAGTGCCCCACTAAACTAAGGAAAGATGGTAAGCGACCCATTTCATATAATGCAACCCTTAGTGATAGTGATAAGGAAGAAAAGCCAGATTCCCCCACTAAGAAAAATTTTGTGGCTTTTATGGCTAGTCATGTGAGTGATTGTGACAACTCATCGATTGATGAAATGATAGAATATGCCACTTCTAAGGTCATTGTACATGATTCTCTTGCTTTTGATGATAGTAAGAATGAAGAAGAAAGTGAGAGTGAAAATGAAGAAGAGGTTAATGTGAGTGAACTTCAAAATGCCTTTCAAGAACTTTATAAAGAATATATTAAATTGAAAAGAGATAATTTGAAGTTAGAAGCTAGTTTAAAAGAAAGTGTCAAGGTCATTGATGAAAATGTTTTAATAGAAGACCTTAGGACATATGTGAGGACTCTTCAAGAGAAGCTTGATTATGTAGAAGGCGAAAGAGATAGCCTTAGGGGTTTAATGGAATCCTTGAAAAAGGAGCTTCTTGCTTTTGAAGAGCGAAATGTTTTACTAGAATCTAACATTGCAGAATTGGAAAATAAATTAAAAGATTCTAGTAATGTCAAATTTGATTTGGAATGTCGTTCAGAAAAACTAGATAAAATGTTAGGAACGGTCCAAATTAAAAATGACACTTGTGGTTTAGGCTTCAATCCTTGTAATGAATTTACTCATAATGCCCAAACCAATGTTTTAGGAGAATCAACTAGGAATACTTTTAAAGATCACTCCTTATGTAAATCTTTTCGACATGTTCTCACTTGTACACATTGTGGTCGACAAGGTCATCTTAGGAAATTTTGTTTAGATCTTAAACAAATTCCTAGAAAACCCCATAGTAAAGTAACCACGGTAGTTAACGTTCCTACACCCCAAGATAGTCATTCCTCATTAATTTGGGTTAGGAAATCCGACTTGGTTGCCTCACAAAATAGGGTTGTTGATTCTCATTTACTTTCACATGCTTCCTCCCCTGCTAAATCTAAAGGATGAATGTGTTAGTATTTGCATACTTTAGCTTTTGTACTTCATGTTATATTCACATGCTAAAATGTATGCTTGTTTTAGTCATTTTCTAGTCATTGCCTTAGTTCATATCCCAAGCTAGAAATTATGATTGTTGTTTATCTTTTGTATTATATTTCTTTCATATTGTTTGCTTTAAATGAAAAATACAAAAAGATTTTTGGTTTATCATTTGAATTTTATCTCTTGTTAATTTAAGCTTAATGAAAGATTCAAATGATTTTTCTTTATCCTTTTGAGTATATATATTTAATTTTTTGGATAAAAATGTTAAAAACTCAAAAAGATTTTATTTTGTGTGTATTTTTGTTTGACACACTTTATGTGGCATATACTTGTGTTTGAATCCCATCTTTTACGCTCCCACGTGGCTAGAACTTTTGGTTTAGATTTTCAATCCTTAAAATGTTCGTTACCATGCTTTATATGGGGTAGTTGGATTTTGTGTTGTTTAAATGTATTCTATTTTTATATGCCTCTTTTCACACATGCACGAGCTCTTTTGAAATCTTAATGTCACATGTTATATTTGAGCTTTTTGAGGTGTTCTCCTACCAATCTAGTCATCTACATATCTATGACCTAGGAGGACTAGTGCGTGTCAAAATCCGTTGCATGTGAGATTTGTGTGAAAATGAAAACATGATAAATAAATATGCACGGGGAAGGGCTCCGAAAGGACTAAGTGATCCTTTGCGATAGTAAGCCGCCGTTTATTGGATCTAAAAGAAATACGTGATCCAAAGGCCTAAAAACAGAATATTTGGCATTAAAAAGAAATCAATTGCCATGGCCTATGTTTGTTTGATATATTCATTCAAAAGAAAACGAATATATATGCTTATTGAGGGAGAATTGGATGGTATATCAACTGTTTGCACAATGTCCATTTATCCTAGTTGTATTCAATGTCATGACTCTATTTGGTTTGTAGAATCATCATCATGCTAGGCTTGTATGCATTGTGTATGTTTGTTCATTGAGTTCAATCTTTATATTGTCATATGAGGTTATATTTAAATGTGATAAAGTTTGAAATCAAATGAGAACTCCGTGAATGTTTATTAAGTGTTTGGGTCTAAATTTAATTGTTGCTAGTTCACACCCCTACACTTCCGTTTCCATATGACACATTTTTGCCATACGAGTGTGCAAACTTATTGTATTTTGTGTTATATGTGTGTTTATATCTATATATATGCAAGTACTCTATTGGTATATTTCTAATGTATATATATATATGATATTTGTTTGTCTTTGCCTTGCTTTTATTGCCCATATGCTTTCATGTCTTATCACTTTAAGCTTCAACATGCTGTTTATTAGTTCTTTATCCTTTGCCTATTCCTGAACAAAAAGGGGGAGAATGATGATAGGGGGAGAAATGGTATCTAATCCTATTATTATCGTATCTTCGTTTGGGGGTGATTTATCTTAGGGGGAGACGTCTTTCTAAGTAGGTCATGTGCTTGATAAAGGGGAGAATTATTTTAGGGGGAGTAATTATTTAATTGCATCTAGTATTGTGATATTCCCTATGCATTTGATGAGTTTGCTTAAGTGTGCAGGTATTCTACTAAAGCGGCTTCTTTAAAAGGCAAAGATTTTAATCCTTGGGTTGAGTCAAGTTTGGACGAGTTATGTTTTGAGTCTAGTGAGCTTGACGGCCCTTTAGGATTTTTGTTTTGGTTTTTGTCCCAGAATAGCCAAAGGGGGAGATTTGTAAGGACACAAATTTCCAATTGAGTCCATGTATTGTGTTGGCTCAATTCCGGACAAAAACATTATTTCATAGGTTAGTATTTTATTGTAATACTCTCAAGCCTATGAAGTATGTGTTGAAGACGTAGCGGCAAAGAATTTAAAGCTTCATCAAAATGCCGGTTTGCGTGCCTCGTTTCTAGGTCATCAACTAAGGTTCCATGCTCCCAAGGTATGAATGTAATTATATTTATATAGGAGCTTGGAACAAAATTTATTTGGGTGTTAGGTTTAATAAAAAACCATGTTTTACTTTCAGAATAATTTAATTGGAACTTTAATTAACGTATATAAAGTTCCTTGGCCAAAATAGAATTTTAGAAAAATTTCTGGAAGTCGTTCGAAATCTCGTTCGAACTAGTTTTTCGTTCTAACGAGGTTTCGTTCGAACGAGTTTGTCAACGAACCTAAACTGGTCAGTCGTTCGATATGTCATTCGAACGAGTTTGTTCGTTCTAACGAGGTATCTAACGAGTTTCTAACGAGCCCAGACTGGTCGCTCGTTAGAAGTCTCGTTCGAACGAGTGTCAATGTCGTTCGAACGAGAATGCCAGGCGGGAACAGTTTTGAGCAGTTTTTGGCAGTTTTTACCCACTTTCCCCACTTGGTTTTTAACCAACTTTTTCTGACTTAATAATGTGCGGGAATGACATTTTCCAAATTATCTTTTTCATACCATAAAAACTCCTAGAGAGTGTTTTGATAAAAAATTTGTTTAAGGAAAAAGATCAAGTTTTGAGTGTTATTCTTTAATGAAAAATCCTACACACTCTAGTGTTTACACCCAATAGTTGTTTATCCAAGTTCTATATACATATCATTACTTGGAATTTTGGCGCCGGTTTTCTCTACCGAATTGAAAAAGAGACGTTTCGGGTTTCCTTCTACATCCCATCACAAAGAAGAAGAAGTTTGTTGCGGTATTACTCACTTGGAGAAAGGCTCCAAGCTTGGGTGACGGTGACCATACAAAGTCCTATCGGTGGATTCCGAGATCGCGGTGGAGCTCCGTGGTTGTCCTCTAGGAAGAGGTTTCTACAAGAAGGAGCAACAAGGCTTGAGTGGGTTCGAGTCGAGGATGTAAGTCTTTTGTCTTGTAATTGTAATTCCATATCTAGTGGACTTGTGGCTAGGGCCGTCCGAGGTTTTTTCCCGTCTTGGGTTTTTCCTCGTACATCGCGGCGTAGTGTGATATTGTTTATTTTATCTTGCACAATAATTTAGAATCCATGCTTTAGGTTTAATTCAAGATAAAATTTGGTTTAATTATCACACTCATTTAATTTGGACTTATATTAAATGTTGGGTAATGTTTAATTAATTCAAGTCATTTGCTAAAATTTGGTTTCTTTTAATTTGCTAATTTTGATAAATATAATTTAGGCAAATTCTAGGACTTGGATTAACTTATTTTAATTTGTATTGAAGAAATTAAAATTTGGCTTTGTTTATTTCTGAACCATCATTCAACGCTTCCGCATCATCTCGTGTTTTACATAAAAAGGAAATTATTAACTTTGATTTTAATTAAGAAAATCACCATCCAGGGGTTCCAGCGTTTTCAATTTTGATGTTGCCACTGAACATGTACTAACGGTACTACCTTCGACCTTAACTTTCTCTCGCTACGGTCTAGGATAGAAACCGACCCCTCCTCGTAGGAACTATCAGGCTGTAGATCAATCTCCTCTAAAGTAATATGAGTATGGTCCATCTCATTCTGAAGATATCTCCTCAGCGAAGAAATATGGAACACGTCATGAATCCAATGCAAGATCTCCGGTAACCCAAGTCTATAAGCAATTGGCCCAATCCGCTCGATGATAGGAAATGGCCCAACATATCTAGGTGCCAACTTTACCTTCTTCCCCAAATGCATAATCCCCTTCATAGGAGACACTCGCAGCAACACTTGGTCTCTCACATTAAACTCTCGAAAGAACCACTTGGCATCGGCATAACTCTTTTGTCGGTCATGCGTAACCCGAATACGGCTCTGTATTATCTCTATTCTTGTCGAAGTATCCTGGATCACCTCCGGCCCAAGTAACTTATTGTCCCCCACCTCTAGCCAACATGCTGGGGAGTGACATGGTCTACCATATAATGCCTCAAATGGAGCCATGTCAATAGTAAACTGGTAGGAGTTATTATAAGCAAACTCCACCAGTGGTCCACTTCCCAGCCTCCGCCAAAGTCAAGGATACACATGCGCAACATATCCTCTAACATCTGATTTGTCTGCTCGGTCTGCCCATCTGTGTGCGGGTGATAGGTTGTACTCAATCGCAACCCTGTACCCATAGCCTCCTGGAAGCTCTCCCAAAAATAAGACACAAATATCTTATCTCCATCGTATATGATATTAAGAGGTATTCCGTGAAGTCTCACTATCTCGGCTATGAAGATCTGGGCGTACTGTCCCGTAGTATAGTCTGTTCGGACTGGCAGAAAATGAGCTACCTTAGTCAATCGATCCACAAATACCCATATAGAATCGTGACCCTTGTGCGATGTAAGCAACCCCGTGATGAAGTCCATGGAAATGCTCTCCCATTTCCACATAGAAACCTCTAATGGATGTAGAAGTCCTAGCGATCTCTGATGGTCCACTGTTACCAGTTGACAAGTGGCACATTTCAAGACAAACTCTGCATTATCCTTCTTCATCCCACTCCATCAGTATTGTCGCCTCATATCCTGGCACATCTTATCCCCACCGGGATGTACCGTAAATTGTGAACCGTGAGACTCTGTCATCACCTCGCGTTGTAAGTCTTCCCCCTCAGGAACAACTAGTCTCCCATTTAAGCGTAAGCCTCCATCTGAACCAATAGTATAAGACTCGGCCCCCTCTGCTAGGAGTTGTATTATTTGAAACTGGAAGAACGTATCCGTTGGATGAGCTCTTACCACTCTCGTAATGATCTAGGGCATAACTATCATCACAGACATAAATGATCGGGTGACTACATCCTGGTGTCCCAACTCCTTCCATTTCACTTTCAACACCTCGGCCCTCTCACCTACTGGGCTATGGCTCAACGCGTCTGCTACCACGTTAGCCTTCCCTGGGTGGTACTAAATATCAAAATGGTAATCCTTCATAAATTCAAGCCACCGACGCTGACGCATATTTAGCTCCTTCTACGTGAAGATGTACTATAATGACTTATAATCGGTGAGTAAGCAAAATTTCTCTCCCAAGAGATAGTGTCTCCAGATCCGAAGTGCAAACACAACTGCCGCTAACTCCAAGTCACGTGTGAAGTAATTCCTCTCGTAAGGCTTAAGCTTATGGGAAGCATATGCTATCACATGATCCTCCTGCTGAAGCACACCCCCAAGTCCTAGTAAGGACGCATCAATGTAGACTAGATACTCCAACCCGGCCTGGGCATTGCTAGAAGTGGTGCCGAAGTCAGCTTTTCCTTCAATCCATCAAAAGCTAACTGACAAACATCATCCCAGATAAATGGCACCCTCTTGCGAGTCAAATGTGTCAATGGACCCGCTATCTTCGAGAATCCCCTAATGAATCTCCTGTAGTATCCTACTAGGACCAAAAAACTACGTATCTCTGTCGGTGTTGTGGGATGTCCCCACTCCCTCACCGATGACACCTTTCCCGGATCTACTGATATCCCTCTATCAGAAATAATGTGCCCAAAAAACTGGACCTCTTTCATCCAAAATCCACACTTCTCATATTTTGCATACAGTTCGTGCAGACGCAGTGTCTGCAAAACTTATCTCAAGTGCTCGGCATGTTCCTTCTCGGTCTGGGAGTAAATCCGAATGTCATCTATGAAGACAATGACAAACTGATCCAAGAACTCCCTGAATACCCTGTTCATCAAGTCCATAAACACGACTGGGGCGTTGGTTAGCCCCAAAGGCATAACCCTAAACTCATAGGAACCATATCTCGTTAAGAAGGTAGTCTTCGACACATCATGCTCCCTGATACACAACTTATGGTATCCCGACCTCAAGTAAATCTTTGAGAAGAAGGAAACTCCTCTCAACTAGTCGAATAAGTCATCGATTCGGGGCAACAACTACTTATTTCATATCGTGACCTTATTTAACTCCTGGTAATCAACACACAACTGTAAGGATCTATCCCTCTTCTTAACGAACAATACAGGAGCACCCCAAGATAAAGTACTCCTACGGATAAACCCCTGACCCAACAACTGCTCTATCTGATCTCATAACTCCCACATTTCTGCTGGAGCCATACGGTAAGGAGCGCGGGCTATCGTCTGAGTGACCGGCATCAAATATATAACAAAGTCTATCTCTCTACTAGGTAGTAATCCTGGAATATCCTGGAATACATCAGCGAACACCCGCACTACCGGAATCGAATCAAGTATTATCACCACCTCCTTAGAGGTTTCCTCCTATGTGTAATACAAATGAGTGGACGATCCTCCCTCAGGACGAGGCATCGCCACCAGGAACATCTCCTGACCAGGTATAGCAAAAATAATACTCTTATTAAAACAATATATCATGGCCCTATATGCAACGAGCTAATCCATGTCGATAATCGCATCATACTCATACATATCTAATATAAGCATGTCGGTAGGTAAAGTAAATCTCCCAATATCTATACCCATGCCCCGATATATAAAGAAAATCAGGGAAACACTACCCAACGATGAATCTACACAAGTAGCAGTACTCTCCACTGTATCTAATAATCCCATTGCACGTGTAAATATCGTGGTAAAAAAATAGTGTGTGGCCCTCGTGTCAAATAAAACATGCCCTATAGTCCCCTGGATAGAAAACATACCCTCAATTACAGGTGGAGCCCGTGGGACTATGAACTCATGGAAGTTGTAAACATACCCCATACAGAAGCTTCCCCTGTTGAACTGGGACTGCTAGAATAGCTGGCAATGCTGGCATCTGAGGTGGTGCTGGGAGGGCAGTGGGAAATATCGGCCTCTGGGGCTCCTATCGAGCTCCCTACTGCTGCAGCTGTGGGGCCCTACCCCTCTCAGGACACACAGGGTCTTGTCACATATGAAACACTTCCCACTGAAGCTTCCCCCTCGCTGCCCCTACTGTCCTTGGCACTGCTGGCCATTTCCACCTCCTCCTTGTCCCTAATGGCCTTGCTGTCCTTGTTGGCCCTGATGGCCATGCTGACCCTGATGGCCATGCCTAAAACCTCTCTGACCATGTCGAAAACCTCCTAACCTGAATCGCTTAGAATCACCCTAATGGGAACTCTGATCACCCTGCCTCTGCTGACCCTGAGTTGGCTGTGCCCCACTGGCACCATTACCTCCTATCCTGCCCTTGTGGTTGGACTCCCCTACTCGCTTACTCCCATCCATGTGGAAGCGGTGGCTCTGGCAGTGTAGTAGTGCTTCATTAAGCACATCAGTGTAGGTCTGTAATGAGAGGTTACCCAGAAGATGCTGTCTAATCCTCCAGGTAAGGCCATTCATGAACATTTGAATCTTCTTCTCTTCGGTAGGCACTTCTTAGGGTACCAAATTAATCAGCCTGGTAAACTCTTCCTCATACTCAACTACGGTCTTTCCCTCCAGGGTATGGTTTATTAATTTCGACCTCATTTCAGTCTAAACGGTGGAAGAAAAATACTTTCGATCGAATCGTACCCAGAAGTCCTGGATAGTAAAGATATCTCTCTCCTCAGTAGTGGTAATGGACTCCCAGCACTACAGCGTAGATCCAACTAGCTTAAATGTAGCTAGTATCTTCCTCTGCACATCAGTGCACTCGTATATCCTCAGGTGCCTCTGGATATCCTTCTTCCATTAACTCGCCACTACAACATCGAAGCTACCTGTAAACTCTGGAAGATGTGCCTTCTGAAAGGCATCTCTGAAACGTTCCCAAGAATATGGGAATGCATGAGATTGGACTGGGGCTACCACCGGTGCCTGAGGTGGTGCCTGCTGCACAACTGCTGAAGCTACATTTACCACTTGGGCTATAATAGCGGCAACTTCAGCAGCGTTCATAGTACCCTGAACTGGTGCAAGTTGCGGCTCTGGCTGGGCATCCCTAGGAACTTGCCTTGCACTTCGAGAAGGCATCATAAATGAGAGAGAATATTTATAAGTCTACAATTAATATCTCAAGTAGCTGAAGACCTAAAATGCGCAAAATAATACAACAATCCAAGAATATAGGGCTCTATATCAAAGGACTCTAAGCGAAAAACATAACAAGACGTACAGATCCTAAGGACGCTAGATCCTGATGCTCTGATACCACCTGTGACACCCAAACTAATTAGATACCGGGTAGATACTCCTTTATCAAATTAATACAGAATATCAAGTTGGTTCATTCTCAGCATCACTGTCCAAAACATTTTATTAATTACTAGCCACCTAATATTTAAAAAGACTAATGTCAAATTTTATCTTCCAATTAAACAACAAGCAAAATAAAGAATAAACATCCAACCAACATATAAACAATCTCAATAATAAGTAACTGAATGAAATAAACTGAACCTGGAGCACACACTCCAACAATAGTCTGAATACAGAATAAATCCCAATACAAGCGTCTGAATGAATGTATAAGTCCAAAACTAAAATAAAATAAATAACTGAACTACTGTCTCTAAATGAGGATGGGAGACATGCCCTAATCAGATGAAGATAACTCTGAATGGAATCAAATCGCCTAGTACCGAGATCCTGTAACTTCCACAGCAGCTACAACACGCCAAAGTAATGGAACTCCTATGCCTGACATCCCTATGGCTGGGCACCTAAAAGATTTTACGAGAAAATAGATTTGGAAGCAAACGGGTCAGATCCCGAGGTGAAATTATTTTAAAAATAACAAGTGTTTAAATTACAATTTAAACAACACATATTATAAGCATATTAGTCATGTGCCCTCACTTGAGATACCCACCCCTCAACTATTGTGCACGCTTAACGCTTAATTGATTAACCCATCTAGTTACACTACCCAGTATAACTAGTCTATAGAATTGCTTAACCAAATCAGATTACTTTATGTGCTTACTCAAATGCCCCCAATTAATACGTATTAACATACTCCGTATTATTATTAACCGATTCACATAGATTAATACTCAAATTAGTTCCCACATTTAATCATTATATTAGATTCTCATTCTAACTCATCTACTCAGCAACACAGTAGAGCAATTACAAGTATATACATTTATCACACTCGGCACATATATATACAAATACGGCACCCCTAGGCTGAGTTGTGGTGCATACATACTCTGCTATCAAATTCCGGTACATCACGTACGTGAGGATTGTGAGTTTATAATCACTCGGGAACAATATCAATACAATCACACACATTGGAGGCGAACATAGTTCACATACCTATGGGTCACGCACATACCTACGCTCCCGTAGTCAGCTGACTTATCAATTCACGAATAAGTCTTCACAATCCTATGTTCTTGAGGTCCAAATCTAAATAACCCCCGAAGGCACACAAGGTAAGATTGTCCTCTTCCCAAAAATAACCTCCCGTGATAGTAAGTATGGTAGGTATGTCATACATAAAATCATCCATATAATAGGTAATCACATAACCTAAGTATTTATTAGTTAACTTAATATAGGTATTCACCCGAACCATATCATAAGTCCATACGTAGTACATTAACTCCAACTATCCTAGGTAATAATATATAACGCGATAACTCTTGTCATATAACTCGAGTACCTAAACCTATCCCAAAAGGTTACTAGGTCTCCTAGTTATTCTTAAAATTTTCTCAATAATCTAAAGCCCCTTTGCTACTGGTCTTAACCTTACATCATCATTCACCCAATCTCACTCTCAATTATGGGAATTTCTAACCGTACCTCACTCGATAAACACCCCTGAGAATCCCATTAAATTCCATAAGGTGTAACCTATTCCGGGCGCTAACTACAAACCTACTGACCTCAATAAAGTCCCACGATCTTTTATAAATCACACCTCAAATTCTTACAAGCTTGGGATTCGTCAAACCTTAAAGGGAAACAAATTTACAAAAATCATAAGGGGTTGATCGATCGATGGAAATGGGTCGATCCATCGATCGATTGACATTCTTGAGTCAATCGATCGATCGATTAAGTATCTGCCTAGAATTTCCTCTAATAGTTACGAGTTCTCTATATTTTACACCCAAATCCTCCATTACAACGTCCCAGACTCCCAAACAAGCATACTAATTATTCAACCAACATTGCTACACAAGTTTTAATGTACACGAATCATCAAATCATCATTATATATCGATTTGTTGGATCAAAACTCATAAATATTCCTACAACTCTAGTTTTTCCAAATTTCTTCAAGAACATCATAACTCTCAATTAAATCTCGTGATTTCTAACCTTTAATTTATGATTTCGTTATTCAATGATTTCAGAAGATTAACTACATGCAAACCTACCCATATTCAAGGTTTAATTCTCCAATTTCACAATTATATATCACAATTTATGATAAATCACCAAATCTAAACTATCATGTAAAATATATGCCTTGAATCTTTGCAAGATATATCAATTGCCTCTGATTAGAAGTCTCTGATCCTTTGATGACGAAATGGTTGGTTCTCCCTCTCTTTTCGATCACAAATCCGACAGTGGTGGTTGTGTGTGGTGGTTATGGCCTTGGAAACCCCTTGGAACTTTTCCTCTCTTCTCATCTTGCCCACTTTTGGTTTTGAGAGATTATGGACCTAATATATCTAAGGGTTATCTGATATACAAAAACTAATTTTCGTAGGTCACTATTCACCAAATTTGAAAATGACTAAAATACCCTCCCGGGTTACCGATTTGACCTAAAACTACCCCGGGACCCAAACTAAACTCCCAGCTAGTGTTTTCTGACTATCTCGACCCTTCTGGATACGTTGGTGCACTAAATATGATCATACGAATGATATAAAAATAAAATTACTTTATAATCCATTAAATTGGGTCCTGACATGACTGACACGCGCGTCCCAACTTAATTACCAAAATTACCGTATTTTCAACTCGCGATAATATAAATAAAACCATAATCATATATTACTATACTCACTCAGTAATATTCAACATCATTATCATAATCAAATACTAACTCTCGTCTTTCTAGTATTTAAATCCGGATTAATTACTAAATAATATCACAATTTAATTCAATTGATCCCATAATTTAAAATCAGTAAAAATATGGGGTATTTACACGTGTGTACGTAATATTAATTTACCCAGAAAGTAAATTGGCTTAAATAAATATTATTTTGCGAATAAAAAGTAATAATATTTACGTATATTTATATTAACTTGTGTGATAATCAAATGAAAACGTATCAAATTATGTTACGTCGTAAGTGAGTTAAGGCGACGGGTTTATCCGTATTTCATTCAAGACACGTGGGGTAGAGTAGTGTCGGTCATGATATAAAAAATTTATGCTAGGTGACTCAGATGATAGTTTTAAGTGCACTGGAGGTTCGAAATGGGTCGAAATAATCCAGAAGAGGTATCCGGGGGTTACAGTTGGGTTTTGGGGGGTTCTTAGACTAAGGGTCCGTTTGTTTGCACCTCTGAAATCTGAATTTAAACCATTCAGATTTCAGAGGTATTAAATCTCTGTTTGTTTTTCACTCATTTAAGAAATTAACGATAATATTACCCTCTTAATGATTCAGAGGTTTAAAACCCTCTGAATCTGAAAACTGAAATCTGAACTCAAACACTTTCACAATCCCCTTATCAACAATACAGACCTATCAGCATCGTACAGTACATTCAAATAAAAATATATATATATCCGATCCATTATTCACAAGGCAAACCACAGCTCTCAACACATGTGAGATATGAGGTATTGTGAATCGTGCATTGGAATTATATATTCAGCAGTAAAAAAAAAAAAAGTTGTCAACATCCCGTCAACAACTGCAACACACAATTAAAGCTAAAGTAATATAAGAATGGTGAGGCAGTAAACTAGTTGAACTAAAGTAACATACTAAACTGTTAGACTTTTTTTTTGGTATCAATACAAACTAACATAATAAAACAATTTGATAAGCCAACTAATAACTCTATTTGATAAGCCAAAAAAATACAGTTGGTTTATGCGACGGGATGTGTTAAAATACAGCCCGTAAATACATTCCCAAAAAATAACCATTATCTCTATTCACAATCAATCCATCCTATAAATATTTTTTTTAGAAAATATAACTTTCAAGTTTGAAAATATAACATATTGAAATTATATGTGGTAAAATACAATAAGATAAGACACGAAATCATTTTCTTTACTTAATACAAACCAATTAAAAAATTGCACAATGAGATTATAAATCTTTTATTTTTTAACAAACACGTTCACGATTCAAATAAAAACATGACGCGACATTGAGTCGTATTTTTTTTCATACCGTTGGAAAGGACCATTTTTTACTATTTAAAAAAAATATATGTTTACTATATTTAAAAAAATAGTCCGCGCCAGCGGTATGCATAGGGAGTCCGACTACCTATACATACCGTTGACGCAGACCAACATATTAGAAAAAATTATGAGCGATCGATTATTGTTTGTTGTTTATTTTCTTTATAAAATAAATGTAAGGATATAATGGTCCAAATAATCTGCATTCAGATTTCAGATATAAATCTGCAAACAAACTGTATACATTCATAAGTTTCATTCAGACATCAAATAAACAACTTTTTCAGATTCAAACTTCAGACTTCAGATTCAGATTTCAGACTTCAGATTCAGATAAAAAAATAAACGCAACCTAAGTGTGAACCGTTTACTGGTCATTTTACCATAGGGAACTGATCCTAATCCAGTTTTAGTAGGGGTGTAAGCGGTACGGTTTGGTCGGTAAATAGTAGATACCAATACCAAAACCAAACTCTAGATGGTAAAATCAAACCATACCATTTTACCACCGGTACACCAAAATCAATACCAAAACCAAACCGACTGGTATTTCAGTTTTTTCGATAATTTCGGTTTTTTTCTGGTTTCGATAAATTCTATTTTTTTTTTGTTTTTTCTGGTTTCGATAAATTCTAGTTTTTTCTGGTTTCTGGTTTCGGTAAACAATACTAAAAGTCCCAAAAAACTAAAAACAAAACCAACCAACTTTTTTAAATATTGAAACCAAAACCAAAACCAACTTTTTCATGATTTTGGTAAATTCGGTACGGTAATTTTGGTAAATTCGGTACGATACGGTAATTTCGGTACGGTTTTTTCTGGTTTCCATAAATTCGGTACGGTATGGTAATTTCGGTACGATTTTTTCTGGTTTCAGTAAATTCGGTACGATAATTTCGGTAAATCGGTTTTTTAAATATTAAAACCAAAACCAACCAACTTTTTTGTGGTAATTTCGGTTTCGATAAGATTGGTTTCTGGTATTTTAATATATGAAACCAAAATCATTTTTTTTTCGAAGCAAAACGGTACGGTACGATAAAAACACGTACAGCTTCCATCCCTAGGTTTTAAGAAAGTCTAAGGATGATATTGAATGACGGTAGGGTTCGTGAGAGAGTGAGAAAAGAGGAAGAGGAAAGAATCCGAGGAGGAAAGCTATCATCACCGAGTTGTAGATCGTCACCAAAATAATTATTTCATAATGAGAAACTCATATTTCATCATCTTTAAGGCAAGTATTTGCTTTCTTTAATAATCATTTATAGTTACATTTATTCATGCAAACCTTGGTGTAGAATATCATGTGAAAAATATGATTTTTGAATTGGGAAACTAAGGTAAATCCGGGATTAAAAATATATGAATGATGGACGGTGGATTTCATAATTTTTTAGAATGAATATGTTGTAAATTCATAAAGAACGACAAGTTCTTGAATAAATTAAGAGGAAGAAACCATATCTTGAAACTAGGGTTTTTTATGGTGTTAATTCTTGATCAAAGTTGCTATTTGGGTGATTTGAGGTTGTTTTCAGGATGATTTTTACGTAGAAAACAACTGGAATATGTTTGGGTATGAATTAGAGTTCATGGATGGAAGTTTGATTAAGGTTTGAACTACCATGGATGGAGGTTAGGGGTGAAAACCCATCAAAAGTTCATCTTGGAAGCCCAGCAGAACTGAACTGGTTCGCTGGGAGGAGCAAATCGATCCGCTTACCGAATCAGTTCGGCCCTGCCAGCAAACCCGGTTCGGTTCTGCTGGCCTTCCACTTTTGTTTTGTGTTGGTTTTCTAGATCGTTTAAGGATTAGGTATTAGATTTTGGGTCCGGGGATGAATTTAGGTTTCTGGGAATTCCGTGTGAGGGTTAGGAAGAGTCGTAGGCTAACCGGGGATGGATTCCACGATAGGGAAAGACATGAATAAGTGAGTGAACGGTTACAGATATGAATCGAAAAATCAAACTAGGATTTTGGTATGATTAGGCTAGTGCTTTGTGTGATTAGCCTGGTTGGCCATAAGTGTATAATCAACGAGTTAAATTATAATTAGGGGAATACCAAGATAAATCGAGAAGTTGGATTAGACTTTGGAATTTGGTAGGATAGTGCTACAGGATATGTTGCGTACGTTAGCCGTCTTTATATATATATATATATATATATATATATATATATATATATATATATATATATATATATATATATATATATATTTAGGTTATGTTTTTTTTTCATTTTGTGTTTTAGGGGATTTCATCTACTATTTGGGGGATTTTAGATTTTACTAATTTAGGGGAATTTTTGTGTTATCGCTTCTTCAAGACACATTGGAATTTTTGTGAACTACGTATTGTGTTGTAGATTTGGGGGTATAACAGCCTATGGTTTTATTCACTAACAGTTGCCTTTCTATTTTTTCAAGTGTATTGTGTTGTAAATTGGTTTTTATGTTTGAATTTTAGTTTCAGTATATGGTCTTTACCATTTATGGCATGGGTTTTATGTTTGTTTGCAGCTTGAACCCTAATTATGGAAGTTCTCAAGATTTACACAGTAACAGGTAGTAATTTCAAACATAATTTTTTTTAGTAATTACTTTCATTTGTTTCATTTGACACGCTTTATATTTAAAATTGTTCTTTTAATGCTTTGCAAATTCAAACCTTAAATTCATTTACTAGGACTTATGTTCACCCACTCTCTCTTTCAAATAAGGTTTTTTCTCCTTTCAAAGAGTAGTATCAATGTAAATTATTTGAATTTTGTACCTTTTGTTTTTTTGTATGTTTATTGCTATATTCCCCATAATATCTTTATTTTACTAAATTTATGCTTTATATTTTGAAGTTTTTTTTATATGTTTGTTGCTATGTTTGTGCCTTTCCCCCTATATATGATGTTCTTTTTATCATTCAATGAATTAAAGGAGCATATTGCCTAAAAGTAAGGCTTTCTCATTCAGGTAGTTTTGTATACATTTGAGCAATTTTGACAATATATATATTACATAGATTTATATTTGAGCAGGTAATTTTGACCATATGTTGCTTATACATTACATATTCTGATAATCATGCACCAAATTAGCAATCTCCACAGTTCCTTGAACTTTGCAGTCCCTTGAATTTTGACTGTATGTTGTTTTCGTATCTTATTTCTATGCAATTTCTACCACTTTTTCTATGCTTCCTTCTTTATTTATGGGTGTTTTTGAAATCTCCATTTTTCACGTGATATATGCTCCAATTGATTCTCTATGTTGAATGGAAGGAGTCCATCCCTGTTTTTTTTCCTTGGAAGTTAAAGTATTGCCTTTTGTTTTCACTTTTATATTTGAAATGTTTTGAGGTTTAATTTAGGGTGTATGCTTCAATTTTCCCTTCAATTTGCTGTTGAATCTTATCTTTTGGAATCTGTTACTTTTAACTTAAAACATTGCCTCATTGGCATGTGTCAATTTTTTTAATCTTTTGGTGTAATAAAACTCGTTCTAAAATGACAATCCATTTACAGATTATAGTCATGTCCTAGTTGAATCATTAATTGGTGTTTTTTTTTCTTTACAATTGGAGAGTTTTCATTATTATTCTTTTTTTAGTTGGTTTTAGAATTATGGCTACTAATGTGAAGTGGAATATGTATACTTACAATAACATGCTTCATATTGTTTGGAGTTTTTATCGTTTACGATATTCATTCACTATATTATGAGCCTCTATGGAACGTTTTCATATTTATCAAGAGAGATACAAAGTGTATTTGGAGGATTGGGGTAATGTCAATTTGTGGAGTGCTTGAAGCAAATTAGATGAGGCTATCAGAGGACGGGGGTTTTATTTGGATGTAAATGTTATTGAAATTAATTTTTCTCATGTTTTGATTATGTATTAACTTTGTTTTTACCTTCTTTTTACAGGTTATATACGGTGGATTGGATTAAATGAAATTGACTCAAATTAATTCGTATCCGCACTATATGAGTTTATTCTGTGTTTTTCCCCTACTTATTCTACTAAGATTTGTATCAAGAATATATTTATTAGACACAAAAGATTGAAATGAAGTTTTATTGATGCTCAGAGTTAGTATTGAAGTAACTTTCACCCTTTTGTTCGATGAAAAAAAGTCATATATGAGATATACGTGTTATCTCATAATATGAGATCGATTTTTTATAGGTTTTAATGTTGAGTCTCTAGCTGCCAATTATATTTGAAAATGAATATATTCTTCACGCTTTTGTTTAATGAAAAAAAAGTCAGATACATTTGGTCTTGGTTCTTCTCAGCTTTCAAAATTAGATATGTTTATTCTCAAAAGGTCAACGATTTAAATATGATGGTGCTTTTGATATACACCCTGCTTTTTATACTAAAATGCAGCCTCTCATTGTTGACATTGAACTTGCTGTTAAAAAAATTATTCCCTCTTATGATAGAAGCTGAAAATACTGCCTTCATTCAATCTCTCCACAAATGGGTAAAATGGTAATCAGGTTACGCATGCACCTTATATTTCAGTTGTTGATCATTTGAATCAGCTTGAAGAAGTTAACGCTCTGTACAATCACTTATTGCAGATTTTATGATCTCGGAAAATGATATTGAAGTTAAGAAAAATACTATGAAATCTGAACAACAAACATATGACGATCACTCATCGGAAAAGTTGGAGGATGATAGAGTGACGATTCGGCGTTACACCTCATTCGGCGTGAGGAAAATCATTTCAGAGGCAGACAGTTACCAACCTCACCCGAACAAGGTTATCGACGTCTTATTGAGGGGGCATTAAATTTATTTTTATTGTTGGTGCCTTGGAACCTATATGTTCTCACTATTATATTGTATTATTCCTTTGGTTAATTATTTTTCTCATTTTTGCATTGTGAAGAATGCAGATAACTCTTCAATAGTAAGTGACTGGAAACCTTTAAATAAAGGAAGTTGCTCTGGCTACGGTGCCCATGAGGTGTGCTTTGAATTAATTATTTGATGTCAAAACTACAGTTACCAGATTATGTATTGTACAAGTATAAATTTACTAATTAGTTTGTGCCAATTGTGCTGTCATCGCAGAAACAGGTGTGGGTTCAAAAGTCATGTTCAGGTTCTTAACGTGTTTTAAACGGTAAGGTTCAACTCCCAATGTGTCTTATGTTTGGAATGAAATACCCATTTTATGCGACACTAGCAGTGGCGGTGGAGGTGCAATCAAAATATTTAGAACATATCACAATGGCATTGTGATATTCTGATATTTGCCATGGTGATATTATCAAATGTGGGCATCTTTTAACATTGTGATATTTTCAATTGATTTTTCTAATGTTTGTATTGTTATTTCTTTATCCAGGAATGATTTTTCTAATGTTTGTATTGTTATTTCTTTATCCAGGAATGATTTTTCTAATGTCTGTGACTAATTCTTCCTCAAATTGGGCATTCGAAGCGTCTTAAGATACTGAAATTATTCTCGCAACTCAAACTTTAACATCAAATGCGAATCAAACGGCGTTCATCAGTTTGGGGAAGAGCTCACATGAACTATGCATGGTGATTGGCGATCGCTATGAAGCATGGGTGCGGTTAAGGGTGCGGGGTATGGATTCGGCGATTCGGCAAAATAAGGCACGAGTGCTTCATAGGCGATCGGCGAGGATGTAATATTTCGGTGCTCAATATGAGGTAGAACTCTTTAGAAGAAAAAGACATACACTAGGATTGTGGCTATCAAAGCAGCCAGAAGATTCAACGACAGTCCAAGATTCGAAGGAAGATTTCACAAGCAGATTCGAAAATCTGACTTACATAATGCAAGAAATTTGAGCAAAGGTCTATGTTGCATGAGGTCATGGTGTTGGCGCGGGATACACGTTGATAATAATTTGCAGATGGTTTAGTATTCATTTACATCGAATCAGGACACTGTTAGGAATCGAAGTTGTTCGAATACCTGTACTATTCTAATAAAATTATCTAAAGTGGATTAAAGCGACACAGATTTTCTCATGTGGTTTGGGACCTCATGAGGTGGCGACATATAAATCGTTCCTTTACAGCTCGACAAAAATCATTGGATTGCGAGAAGAATCGAGAAGACTAAAGCTAACTCGGGGAATAGGGTGACAGAAAGTAGCGCCTTACAGATGACTTTGGATCGAGCCTCCACCTTTGGGTCTGGATATCAATGAACTACAACACTCCTTGAGGATCCCAGTTCACTTCCAAACCTCACAATATATACCAATTTAACCGGGAACCTGGATAGCTTTAGTGCATGGTACAGTATATGGCACAGTTCTGGGCCCTATAAGCAGTACACCGGGGTAAGCTTACTTGGAACATTATTTCGGTTAACTTAGAACTGTTACTTGGATTGTTTTATATACCATATAAAGTTTGTATATATACTACACCCAAACACATATATACTCAATTTTTTATTCGATTTTATTTATAGTTCATATTTTATTAGACACTTAATATTGGAGTAGCTGGGTTTATGTGGATTTTCCTGGGATGGAGCAAACTGGGAGAACACTGTAACACATATGCCCCATTTCTCTCTTTATTTTTTGTTTTACTCTTCTTCGAAACAAAAACGGGATGCAAGATTTGGAGATCTATGACATCAATGTACTCTGAAGGGTACTGAAATCCGGAACAAGGTACTCAACTGGAATAGTGCCAAAGAATGCTTAAACAAAACCTTTATTTCACCAGAGCATGAGCCATCGCCAAGAAAAGGATACTAGATTTCATCGTTGGCAACCAAACTACCACGGTTTTATGTTGAACCAAACTTTATTGATGCTTTTATGTAAAAAATTTAAATGCAATGAGTTTTATTCATGCTTTTATGTAAAAAATTACGTTATAACCATTGCATGTTTTAGTTAGAAATCACCATTGCCCTGTTTTAATACAAGTTTTATTGATGCTTTTATGTAAAAATAATAAAAATTACGAATCCAAATTTAAATATTACATTTGATTAATGTGTATGCTTATATACGAATCTAAGTTAAACTTTGTTTTTAGTATATTTTCTCTTTATGTTAATTAATTGTAGGAGATTGAAGAGCTCAACACATTAATGACGCAAAAGATCTATTTGGTAAATTATAAATACTAAGGTTTATTTGGCCTCTGTATTTTGATCGTTACTTTTTATTAGTTGTTTTTTAGTCATTCTCTATGTTTTGTTCCTGTGCAAAACGGTGTAGCTACATTGAATGTACAATTCTTTTTATTCAAATAGATCGTTTGTGCTTTGAGTCTTAAGAACTATATTCCGAGATCTTTGTTTTTTGTACAATTAATATGGATACTTTAGTTATATAATGATATTTAATTGTTGGATGTTCAAAGAGTTTGGTTATATTGTCGTTTGTATTGGAATATTGTTAGATAGGTGACGTGCGAGTCACTATTTATTCTTTCATTGAATTTTACCCATTTTCATTGCCGAATAATAGGACTTTCATACAAAATACTTGGTCTTTCATACAAAATACTTATTAATTATGGATTAATCTGTTGGCAAATCTAAATGAACATGATGTAATATAAGCTCCTACTCTACAATATAATTTCCATTATTTGTAAAATTACTTGGAATAAATTGTGATTTTTGTTTTTATAATTCATAAATACAACAAAGGTCGAAGCCTGGCCAAAGGCGAGTACATCAAAGTAAGGTTAAGACTAAACAAACTCGAGTACAACAGAGTAATTTTGATGTACTGGCCAAAGGCGAGGATAAAACCATTTTTTTGGGATAACACCATTAGTTTCATTTGCACGAAAATTTTAAAAGCATAATTGCATATAACAGTTATTTTTGTAGCCCTGTAAGAGTTTATTAGTTTATTTGAACTGTATTTGGGTGATCCGTCAGATTGATAGTTAAACTTCTGCCACTAATTGCATTAAAATGCAGCAGCCATGATAGGTGAAATCCACCTGATTTTATCTGCCTTTCTTGACAAGATGCATTAAAATGCAGCAACATTAAAATACTTGATAGGATGTAGTTTATAACAGTTGAAGTATCTGCCTTTCTTTGAAATTCAGGTAGTAACTCTGATGTCTTCTCTTTGATGCATCTTTTCCCTTTAGCTTGAGGATGATGTGAATGAAGTTATGTTTGCTCTTAATTTGAATATGAAGGATTATATAAATGAGGACCACTTTCCTGAAGCTTCTCATAAACTTGATAAATTATAAAGGCTAAAGTTATTGCAGACTTCCTATATAGACGTGATGCTATGATGTAGCTCCTATTGTATGGACATTGGAGACACTAAATAAAAGACGTTGAACTTGACATCTTTAGTGGGATGGAAGATAGAAAATCGATAGACCGAGTGTCTGTCATTTCTCTTTTTTCTTAGAAAGTGTTTTTATAATTCGTCATGGTGTATGTTGGGAAATATTTTGTTAACTTATTTGCGTCTTTTGTAAATTATTTGTGTTTTATATAAAAAATTTTGACATAAATTATACATGACTTAATTTTTAAAAATCGACACTTATTCGTGTCACAACGTGAATTCGGTTCATGAATATTTTATATTTCATGTTTATAGGTGAATTTGTTTGGTGAATTTAGACTATTTGTTAAGCAGGGTGAATAGTCTTATAAATAGAGGAGATTATGTATAATTTTTTTTTAAATTTCATTTTGTTTTGGTGGGGAACGAAATTTTTGTCGTTTTGTAATTACGTACTTTTGAAGGCACGGGCATATACTAGTATATAATAAGAGAGAGGGGTGTTTGAATAGTAAAACGATTTAATGATTGGGATCGAATTTTTTGGGGTGATCTAAAGGTGTGAGAGACTGCCATGTCACCACTTAGGATTGTGACATGGCAAATGAAGGGATACACCATAATCCCAAACCCTACCCTTGTCTCTCTAATTTCGGCTCTCCCCTTCCCCCTCATTCTCTCCCCTCCCCTCATTCTCTCCCCGTCCCCCTAACCCTATCCGCCGCCGCTTCCACCGCCGCCGCACGCTTCCAACTCTGCTATCTTTAATCTCTCTACACATACACACGGACATACATACGCACATACACACTCACACACAGATCTGGGGGCTTACTTTTTTGACATTTATGACGTTTTGTTTGCAGATCTGATGTTTTTGGGTAATACAAAATCGATTTGTGATTTTGAAGTGTGAACATGAGCCAAAACCAAAGGTATGTGTTTATACATTCAGATCTAGGGTTGTATGAGTTGTAATCAAACTCAATCGAGGTTTCTTGACATTATTTTTGAGTTTTACATGTTTGTTTCTATTTGATTAGTTTTTGGTATCTTTTGAGATTTTTGAGGGTTATGGAATGGGAATTCTTTAAATATTGAAAACACTTTTTATTTGGGCTCTAACTTTTCACCTTATCTAAAGATTTTCGCACATATACTTAGTTTGTTGGTTATCACCGTTAGTTTGTTGGTTACTAAAACCACTACTAAACATTTTTAAGGTGGTTTCCTTTAGTTGAAACGTATACTTTGTTTTCATTTATTATTAATTAGATATTGGCTATTACATCTCGAAAATGAATTGTACACATCTATTGACATTTAATTTCTTTTGAAGGACTAATATTGTTTTGAATTCTTTTATGCAGGATTATTTTATAAAAAATAGTCAATCAGGTAATTTCAAACATTCTCATCAACTGAGATTTTCTATATGTCGTATTGTAATGACTTTATGTTTTTATTGTTTTGAATTCTTTTTTGCAGGATTATTTTATAAAAAATAGTCAATCAGGTAATTTCAAACATTCTCATCAACTGAGATTTTCTATATGTCGTATTGTAATGATTTTATGTTTTTCATGTGAATATTGTTACTTAACAGGCAAATACGAGTGTTTTTCTAGGGTTATTTTTTGTGTTTGAACTTGTTTTAAGGTTATTGATCATCATAATATAATATTTTTTGTTTCAATTTTACAGGTGCTCTGTTCTCTCATTCCCTGAGTTTTAGGGTTTTGATTTTTTTTCTTCAGTTTAATTTGTTACTCTGTTTTGGGGATCTAATTTGTATATTTTTAAGTTTATTTTGGTTAAATATTTTTTAGGGAAAATGATCAAGATGAAGATTTAACTATACGCACACACTCTCTCTCAATTTTTATGTTTGATTGTTGCTTTAAGGATTTTTTGTTTTAAAATCACTATGTGATTTTGTTGTTAGAACCTGTTTCAAGGCTTATAGGCGTAAATATTTTATATTTATTTGGGATTTTTAGTTACTACTTTTATGTTTGTATCTTTTTTAGGTTCAAATGTCTCAGGCCTGCTATCTATATTCTCTTTCCCTCAATTGTTTTGGTATAAATCGTTGAGATACTACGATTCGTTAGTTTCATGTTCGAGTTCTTTCAGGTATTAAGTTGGAAACTTCTACTTTTGCGTTTACATCAGGAATACGGTTTTAACTTTGGCCTTTTTATAAATAGTTATCATCAATTAGGGATCGGCGTATTACATTTTAATCAAGTGAAGATGGATGATTTAGGACCCTTGGCCCCAAGTCCAAGGTTACCGAACCTAAGTCTATATCTTTATACTACTTTCCTCTCTCTGCATGACAATTCAAATTCAACATTGAGAGAGACTAAATGAGTTTTTTTATATTTTCTTATTGGAGGAAAATTGGTGTAAAAATGTGTGATTTGGGTCCCTTGTACCGGAAATATAACTTTCAAAGTTCAACAAAGTCTTGAATTTCTAATTTTTCGTAAGGGGTTATATTTATTTGTGATGTAAATTATATTGCTTCACTATACATTGATTCAAATTCTTTATTTTCAAATTTGCTATGTTGTACAATACTTGGTATGGGTTATTATGATGATTGGGACATATCAAGAGAAAAGTAGTTATCTTAATTTGCAATAGATGGAGTATATGATGTTGTCCTCTATTAAACTTTCAGAAATTAATAATCTATAATTAACATGCTTTATTATTTTTGGCAGTGGTTGAAAATGTAGTGTTCGACGAGCATACACGAGAAGTGGATTACATGGATAAATTTGTAACAGGTAAATATGAATTGCATAATCATACATATGTACAAACTCAATAACATTATTTAAGAAACAGGAAAAAAAGAGGCATAAATAGTTGATGCTGATAAAAACCACAAGGAAAAAAGTGAAAAAGAGGGCTCTTCCTCAGGGGATTTCTGAATACCATGCTGCTTGGATTGTGGATGATTCAGATATGGACGATTCTGATGATGATGAAGATGAAGATGATTGTTTGGTACTAGATAAATGAGATATTTGTTTTCCTGGGAAAGAGGGCAATGGAAAATTCGACCTTGATTATGACGAAAGTTGATTCGGTGATGATGGGGGGCGGCATGACAAAGGAGCAGATAAAGGACGTGATTCAAAAAATTACAGAGGCTCATGCTGAAGATAAAGAATTCCTAGACGAAGTGGATACTCCAATAGATGTTACTGCTCGAAAGCGTTTTGCCAAGTACAGGGGCCTCAAGTCTTTTCAGACATCTTCGTGGATCCCTAAGAATCTCTACCACCAGAATAAGAGAGAATTTTTGCATTTGACAATTTTACAAGACATAGAAACAAGTCCCTGCTAAAGCTTGGGATGTAGAGGAAGGTAGTACAGATGAATGTATATGAATAGGTTCTTATGCAAGACTTTATATAAAAGAAGTGCCGATTGGCGTTGCTTCAAAATTAGGTTCATCTTTAAAAATAATGCCTGTTATAGCATCTGGCCCCTTGCAACACGAGTCCAAGATTTCTGCCCATTTCAGCATTAAGAAGCATGACACATACATTGCCCCCATAAAAGCCAAAAAATAATTGATTTTTCATATTTGTTTTAGATAGTATGTCACAAGGCCATTATTTTCTTCAGACAATATAAATTCGGATAAGCACAAGATGGAGAGGTTTCTTCACCCTGGCCGATTTTCCATAGCTTCAGTATATGGTCCAATATCTAAGTGCATATTTAGCATTGCACCATTTTTATTTTATTTGTTCAGCTTTTTAAAAAACATTGTAGTATTGGGTATGTATAGTGAGATCAGTGGTTAAATATTGTGTATTAGTTAGACTTTTTTGCCCCCCACTCTCATGGACTAAGGTCAATTACTGATTGGCTTATAAAAATACAATTCAGTCCACGCAAACAATTGGGATATAGAACACTTTTATGTTGTCTTAATTTCTATTCAGTTAGGATACGATAGAGGATGTCATGACCTTTTGGATTGATATGGACTCACGCAGTTCTTCAGTATTTTTTCTACCCCTCTTAATCTCCCGAAAAAAGAGGAAAACGGATCAAGAGTTTAATTATGGAAACTTCGATGCACAATAAATTATCACATTTACACATATGGAAACTATCCAACAAACAATATTGCTAATCATGCTTTATGAAATGATAGATGGTGGCCTACCATTAAAAGTTGGTTTCTGCGAGGCAAAATGAGGTATGAAAGGGCTTCCTACTTACATTTAGTGGTTTTAAACAACTTTATCATTTTTCTTAGGCATTGTCTTTGAACAATAAATTATTGCTTCCAGTTATCCTATGGTTTTGTTAACCTTTCTCAGCTATTACAAACCTTTAATCTTAAGGTTTCTTATGTAAAGTTTATACATGACCAATAAAGTTGCGACGTTGTTTTACTTTGTGTTCAAAACTATCAAATTACTGTTGAAAATTGATTAATTTCTTTCTTGAAAATCGATTAATTTCTTGGGGACTATTGTTGATTAATTTTTATATGACTCGTATTCCTTTTATTTCCTAATCTATCCTTATTCCCATAGTTAGATGGTTTGTTCTTGGATGATTCTTCTTTATTAACCACGAATCTTATTCTTTAATCGTGTTCATTATTAGCTAGATAATCACATCATCTTCTCATATAAACATTCGCAAAGAGGCAGGGCAATTGAAAAATGGTTCATTGTGTGCAGGTTTGTTATACCAAATAATCTGTTTGTTAGGGACCGAGTTGGACTGAAAGGGGACTCTAAAGTTGAATATAACCCAGTTCGTTTTGACGAAAGGAATATGATAGAAACTAGAGGACACTTTTTCGGGCTAAATAGAAGCAATTTAATCTCGATCAAAGCAGAAATAGTTTTTTTTTGCCTTCTTTTCTTTCAAATTTACAAAGTTGTTTTGCCTTCTAATTTACACGGAGGCATTCTATGCCAGTTTTCCTGGTATATTTAATATAACTAGATGCAAAGTTTTATCTATCTTGAAATTCTCATCTTTACTCACAAGTATTCTATCTATGTTGTTCAGAAACTATTATGCCAATTTGGACCGTCAATAGGCAATGCTCAGGATTGGTGTGGGGTTGGAAGACATGACCGTAAACCCCATGGCTTAGGAAGGATCATAGTCCATCCAATATTATACACGCTAAAGATTGTCTTATTTTTTGGGCTATAACTTCAAAAAATGTTGCGCATCATTTTGGTGTAACAAGGCAGGAGCAAGACCAGGAGGCGGTTAGTTAAATGACATGTGAGTGTTATATATGATTTGTTAATTGTTTTATTTCTTAACATACTAGGTTGACTCACATAGAAAGGCTGTTGAATTTTTAAATGAATTGTTTCATTCTTGAATTCCATTTCCCTCTCTCCAAACCCACCTAACCCCAATATCCATGTCCGTTTATATTTGTGTAATTTGGTATTATATATCTTAAGGGTTTTTATTGTTTTGATTTTGTAGGTTTACTATGTTTGTATGTTTTTTACAGGCACCGTTACTATGTAATTTCCACTATTACAAATTCCATCCTATAAGTTTTCGAGAAGCTGAACAATTTGGTTTGACGGTCAGAGTTACTTCTTGGAGATGGCGAGTTAGGTTGGAATAGGTGACTCGTCTAGCATTATTACATCCGGGGAGGATCAAAGCTTCTACAAACAGCCTAAAATTGATCTTTAGGTATTCCAGTAGTTGCAAAAGAAACAACCTAAAATTGATCTTCAGGTAATTATATGTTGTTAGTTGCAGTGTGTTTTCAGTACACTTGGAGGTACTTATCAAAATATATTGCATTAATCATGTTTGAATAGAAATCTTTGGCATCTTCACTTAATCTGACATATTTTTTCTTTACCTATTTTACACAATACCAAGTTTACAATAGAGATTTTCCATGTGTTTGTTAAATTTCTCAAATGACCTTTTATTATTATAATGCGTTATCCCTATTTTAAATAGTTCTGTAGATCACAACAGCTATATCCATTGAAGGTATAAACTATGAGACGAGGTACATTGTGGAAGGTGGAGGTAGGTTGAGGCAAAAACCATGAGATGCGGTAGAGAGGTGAGACAGAAAACTTTAGGTGGTTTGCATGGAGATTATAGAGAGGAGGTATGAAATTGATGAATTACGTATTTGGAGGGGAATAGCAGTTCTCTTCCTTTATTATTCACCGATCCCTTTTTTTGTACGATATGTTCTAAAGATTTAGAAGCATAGGTTTGGGGCTTTTTCCTTCTATTAATTTTTCATCCCAATGAATGGAGTTGTATAACTCATTTTGTTTAATATGGTTTTTAACTTCAATATAATAATAGTAATAGTGATTTGTGTACTCTGCCCAAATTTTTAAAAAATATTTATGCTTTTGTGTTGTATACAAAATTTTTATATTGTTGTGATGTTTCATAATAGTATAATTTGATGCTTATATTTATTTGATTTGTAGGTACTAATTTTTGGTTATTTGTTATCGCCATTTTCATCTGCGATTCTTCCAGTTATAGCTTTCTGAATGAATGATAGGGTGTACTTCACATCACTTGGCTACTTCAGGTTCTGATGTTGGTGATCAGCTTGGCTCTCTGTCCCTCAACAAATGAGGCTACCTTAATATCTATTGGTAAATACATGTGTGCCAATGTGAGTCTATTTTTCTAAAGTGATGTCGCGAGGTTGCTGAGAAATACCCCAAGATACAATACGAGGAAGGCGTCATTGACTACTATTGTATGATGATTGTGAAGAATCCAACACTTTTTGATGTTTTAGTGATGCTTAACATTTATACTTACCTCGGTAGCTCTTCATCAACAACCAATTTTACAAAGGCGATCTGCGATCATCTTTGAACAATATTTCTGCATATAATTCAATTTTATATTGGCTTTAACAATAAACGCTTTGAAAGCAATGGGTACCAGAGTATGAAATAAATTTTTGTTAAGGAAAGTCATTTAGACGTTTATGGTGGGACGAAATAGTGCAACTGTGTTTTGCTATGCAGGTGCCCATTTCACGATGCTGCATTGTGGCAGATGTGCTCTGTTCTGATATGTTATTAGCTGATTCTGCATTGTGGCAGATTCTCGGATTCTCAGTGAGACCAACATACTGCATATCATCCAACCTCTACTTTACGGCTTTAAGCACGTATTTTCCAAGAGTCTGATACTTCACTACACAATGGTTAAGTGATTAGATGTGGATGTAGCAGTGAGTAGATATAGCAGCAGCAGCAGATGTAGATATCTAAGCAGCAACAGTAGATTACAATGCTGCCATTCATGTTATCAGTTTCTAATTTTTTTTCTTTTTCCTAACAATGCTTTTACAACTTCTACTTGGCTTGGTTCATTGGCTTGCTCCATCTACATTTCTGGCCTGCAGTACATGCTGCCGAAGTTGATCATGCCTTTATCTGTGTTACTCTTTGTGGTATCAACTTTGAAGTTTCTATTATGTTCACTTATTTTGTAACAGATGTAGGTTGCTATCATAGGAATGCGGTCAATGTAGTACATGTAGTAGGAATATGACATGGAGATACAAGAATAGGCGCGTACTGCATATAGCAGGCATGTGGTATGACAGGAAAAAATTAAAGCGCGACACGCACATTTCTATTTTTGTATATTTTATTTTATGCTTTCGTAGTAATATGCCCAGTAGAATCTTTTTGGGAAATGGATATGTAATTTATTATTGAATTGTGGCTTTCGGGGACATGTAATGGGTTCATTGATGTATTTTTTTTTCATATTGAGTAATATATGGGATATGTATTGACATCACTAAATGTAGTTCTTTTGTTTATGATTCAACTATTGTATAGTTGATGTTTGTATTCTTAAACAGGGCGAATTGTTCTATAAACGTAGGAAAGTCATGCCCAAAATTTTTAAATTATCAAATTTACCATTAATAATAGTATAGTTGGTATTTGTGTTCTTAAATTTGGTGGTTTGTTTCATAAACAAAGGAAATATTGCCCAATTTTTTTTAAACTAATAGGTTTTTACCATAGATTATTTAAAAAAATATTTATCTACGACGAACTAAATACGATGTGTGGTCTGATCAACGACGTATCCTTTTGAAATTTTGCATTGTGCCTTGAATGTTGGACTAAATATGACGTATGCCCTATAAGTGACATATACTTTTGAATATTGTTAGATTATGTGTTCTTTGTTAAGTAGGGTGGATATTCCTATAAACAAAAGAGATTATGATTATTGTTTTTTAAATTACAGTGTTTTGTTGGGGAAAGAAATTTTTGTCGTTTTGTAATTACACACTTTATAATTTTTTATCGTTTTGCGATTATGCATTTTGAATTTTTTTGTCCTTTTACATTTACGTATTTTTGAAAATTTTTGTCGTGTCTTCAGGCACGGGCATATATATATATATATATGTGTGTGTGTGTGTGTGTGTGTGTGTGTGTGTGTGTGCGCGTGCGCGCGGGGGGGGGGGGGTGAGAGATTTATTTTATGTGAACATACCTACTCAAATATGCTATCGTTGGAGGTTGATCGTAGTGGGCAGTCCACCTGGCGTTGACCAGAAGGTGTTGGATTGTTATTGTTGCATGACCACGATCCGTGCGTAAGTATAGGTGTTGGTTTCGATTTCAGTTGGATGTGATGTGGTATGGTTATCACCCACGGATGTATGTTTATGATTGCCTTCGTTATGTGTTTACGTTTTGGGATCAGTGGTGAGATTTCCAACTCGGTCGCCCAGGGGTGGTATGTGATGTACATGGTGCCCGATATCAAACCAGGGATGCATCCGGGAGGTCCTGCTCGGGGATGTTGTGTATATACGTATAAAGAGTTATATATGTATGTGTAATTAAATGGTTGTGTGAATATCAAGTTATATCTAGTGTATGGTTACATTGCCTATGTAGTAATAAATAAAATTGAGAAACTTATAACTTACGTGTTATCTTCGTAACGCATAGTATGAGGTATTGTATGGCTCGTACGCATGGGCTATATGTTTAGCGGATTAAAGCATGTTAAGGTTGGTTAGACTAGTTGGGCGTGGGTAGCATAACTAGGTGAATAAAGTACGTTAGGTGCGCATTTTAGATGAGGGGTGAGGATAATCTGATGAGAGTGTGACACTAAGTTAACATGAATATTTCATATTGATTTATTTTTATTGCATTTAAATACTTGCAACTATTTTTCAAATGTTTTAGGGGCTGACCCGTATACAAAATATTGTCAAAACCTTTTACGTGCTCAGCCACAGGGTCACTAGTGACAGACATTCCATTCCAGTCAGATGATACCGTAGCTGTTGTGGATGCATGAAGGACTTGATTAGACGCTTCTCTTCGTTCTATCTAGATAGGATTCTATTTCAGTATTTTTCTCTTTGGGCCTATTTCTGGCAGTTAGACAGTTTCGTTATTAGACATTCTTTACATTTTTTCAGTTTTAGCATTTGGATTATGGTATTCTGGAGATCGAGGATTTATTCGGTTTAATTATTTAAGCTTTTAGTATTCTTTGCATTTCAGTCACTATGGATGTTTATGTTTATATTGTTGAATGGTTCAATTATGCATGTTAACAAGATTTAAAAATTAACACCGGACATAATAGGTTATTAGTGTAATTAATTAGTCTTTTATAGTGATTATAAGAATGAAATCAGATATGGTTCCCGTTTAATTTAATAAAGGCCTGATCAACCGGCATTAGACTAGGCAGGGTATCACAGTTTTTTTCATATAAAACATATACTAGATACCATTGAGGAAAGTTCAAAGCAGCACATGTCACCCCCTTTCTTTATGATGTCAACACAATGTTGGGAAATTGTTAGATTAAAAAATAAATTGACGATCAAGTTAGACACTGAAGATATACTTATATGTGTAGCCGACGATTGCGACTTGATATTATTCCCAATTAGGAATGACAAAAAAATCCTTGGGCATTATTGTACATGAACAAGATACGAGAGGAGTTTATTCATTCCAATCCTTTACTCGCGCGACAAAATGATGGAATTGATGTCTGCATTGATGAGGCGAAGACATATGTAAGTAATATTTATACATTGTTGCAATTAGTCGTATCGTAACTATCATATTTTAAGCAAGCATACCAATAACATTAAGAATTAGTTTTCATTCACTGCTTACTATATTTCTTGAATAATTTCTTGGATTTTAAATTGGTGGTTTTAATAATTAACATGCAGAAATATAGGAATGCCGCCAGAAGTTAAGGAGATGTGTTGATGACCTATTAGCTAAAGGATCATGGAATACAAAAATCAATAAGAAATGATCTCAAGCAGTGTCGCTGATCATTTTGATGTCTAGTGCGAAGTAGACACTATATTAGATTAAGGAGAACAATTTTAATTTTCCACTAGTACGAGAAAAAAATTGTGCTAAACAGGATGTAGATAGGTAATTGACAGTATTACTATATTGAATTTTTTTCATGGGGATACCAAATTTGTCTCATATCAGAACATTCTTGTTTGTTATTTATACATGATGTATTGTGGCATTGCGGTCATGATATATATAAATAAAATCATTGAAGGATCACCTGTACCAATGTGTTTCAAGAAAGGCGCAATACCATATATTTGTGGTCAGTTGATTGAGTTATTTACCCCATCACCAGACACATGGCGTCGAGATTCAACAAAAGCCAAGAGGAAACTCGGGTAACAAGATGTCAACATAAGGAATTCATACAATTTTATGTACAATTGATATTAGTCTTGTTAGCAATATGTTAATAAAATTTTATTTTCCGTTGGGAGGTGGAATAGGATGAGTCAAATCCTCTATGATTTGAACAATATTTTTTAAAAGGGTTTTTAGGTGGATGATTATTAATACTTGAGTTTTCCTCTGTGGTTTGTTCGGTAGTTGTTCAAGATCCTATAGTGATGTAACAATCATTATTGACCATGAAATTCAATAATTTTTCTTTCGAAGAATTAAATTGATGATATACTATCATAAGTTACCTTTGATTTTAAGTCATAAAGTTTGCGTTTTTTAAATTCTTGGTTTGGATCAAACATTATATATTAAAATCACCATGCTTAACATATATATTTGCCATTTGTTGAGCTAAATTTCAATCCCAAGGAGCTTATATTGTACATATTAAACATTTTCATAGTCTGTTAATTAATTGTACAAGATCAACAATAATTCCAAAAGGCATGTTACGCCATTGAACATTATCTTCGTTAAACAAAGCCTAAAAGAGGGATTAAAAAAATATGCAGTTGTAACCCTTTTGTATTTCTATTAATATTTTAGAAAATTCAAAAATATACAGGCTTTTGATAAACTATTCATTTATTGATATCTATTTGTGATACGTGTATGCTATTATGGTCAACATAAGCGTTCCCATATGAAAATCTACATTATTTTCTTACAATGACAAACCTAAAATTGATAATGGAATTTCATAAGGAAAAATACATCTCTAATACGAAAAATATCTCAAACTTATCACCGATTACTTACATCCAAAGGGAATGTAAATGGTCTCAAAAGTTATAATTTCAAAAACATAATACAAATAATAGAAAAACATTTATGCCTATAGTGTGCAAAATATACCGTTACATATAGATATCTATAGTGTTATTAAAAAATCAAAATATATTGACAGTGTGCATCAATTACATGAACTACAACAGGAAAACCTAATCAAATAAATATCTTTAAAATCGATATTTATGCCTACATTGAGAATTATAGAATAAAAGTCAAAATGTAATATATTAAATGCTACTTGTAAATATATATTGTTGTATAACCAACCGAAGAAACCTGTATTTGTAAAAGGTATATTCAATACAAATAAAAAGTAACAATCACAATTTCTTAACATATTAATATTAATTGTTTGCAATGCAATGAGATGGCAAATAATTAAAATTGCTACACACACTTTTTTGGAAAGCATAATGTTTTTTATTCCAAACAATACAACAATATAAATGATATGAAAAACCAGCAACAATTAACATCAAATGACTATTGTGCATGTTTATTTATTGTGCCTATTTGCACACCCACATAGACTACCCTTAAGTTTCTTACTTCTCCAGCTGACTTTATCCTTTTGACTCTCAGTCTCCTGAGTTTTTTGCGTGTCTTGGGAGGTTTAATTATGTCTGTTTCAATATTCACCCCTTCGGGCATAAAAGGAACATGATATATTGCACATTCCTATTATTTTCAAAAGTAATCAATTTTAAAGTAATCCTCGATAAGATTATAAATCTCCATAGCATGTGATTTTGTTGTTGAGTAGACAAGTGCACATGGTAATCCTTTTATTTGCCATATTTTACATGAGCACAATCGATAAAATAAGTCAACTTTATGAGTATAATCACCAGACACTTTGAACACGTCTTCATTCACTTGACTAACATACCAGTTATGCCTAGTATTCAAGCATTCCCTTATAACCTTTTCAATTTCAGAACATAACACACTTGTCCATTGCTTTGCTGAACGACTCCTATCGCACATCATCTTCATGAATTTTACTCTAATATTATTAATAAAGTGCGTGATAGGTAAGTATTGTTCCTCTAAAATCCACATATTGAATGACTCATATATGTTAGATGTCATCTCTCCGTATCATTTTCCTGCAAAATGTGCATTTTCCCAATTCTTAAATGGAAAATTCTCAAGAAATATGACCAATGTCTCACCGTCTTCTTTCAAAAAAAATTCCATATGCTCGACGAAAAGATACTCAATTGCTGGATATGCACAAGGCATAAATAACCCCATTATTGTATCACGATGCTTCGACCTCCTCTTTCCTGGATATTTCACTCTTATATTCCACGTAGTATGATGAATACAATATGCACGATGTGAATAAGGGAAGACCTTTGAAACAATGCCAAATAGCCCATCCTTCATATCCGAGATAAAAGTGATTACCCTATTATGGGCCTTCAATACAACAAACAAAATACGCAAAAAGCACTCCCAATTTTCTTCGGTCTCCACACCAACAATTGCGAAAACAACCGAAAAGATACCTACCATAACGAAAAATAAGAAACTATTATTAATACCTATAGTTAGACTTGTTGATTAAGAAATTTAGTGCTTAAAGTGTGAAAAAATTACAGTCAACTCTCGTAAATTCAATTTAACATCTAAAAGTAATAAAAATAATAAAATAATATTTAAGAACCATATGCTTTATAGGTACTAATGCAATAACATACACATGAAAAGACACACTTACATAAATGGATAAGTACTCTCAGTTGGAGCAAGCTATATTATTAGTATCTGCTCTCGGGGTAATATTCTCCGAACAAATTAATCTAATACTTAAAAAATATATTTTGTTATTAAATAACATATTCTTGTATATAGTTGTTTAATAGGTAATAGAGGATGATACTTGTTTGAGCATGGTTTACATTATGAGAATGAATGTTATGGTTGAATTCATAGTTAGATACTAAGCTAGATATTATATACTAATAATTTTTATTTCAAACATAAGTATATGATCGATTGGACACATAATACGATTAGATTATTATACTTAATATCATAACATTAAGTGTAGTTATACAACATATTATGTTATTAACAATTATAATTTGACCATATGTTCAACTAATACAAAGTTAGACACCAAAAATGTGCAATACATACTATAAATTGATAGTTACACTTGTTGATTAATTAACTTAGAGTTTAAAGTGTGAAAAAATTACAAATAACACTAGTAAACTCAACATAACATCTAAAATAATAAAATTATAATTTAGACATAATTGATTTTGAAGTGCTAATGCAACAACATACACATGAAAAAACCACATTTATATAAATAGATAAGTGCTCTCAATGAAGCAATGTATATTAATAGTATGCCTTCATTTACTATGAGAGGAGGAGCTCTGGAGGTAATAGTGTCCCAACAAAAGAATGTAATAATTTCAAAAAAAAATCTTTGAAAGGACATATCTGTTCATGTAGATGCTTAACAAGTAATAGAGGCTTATAGATGTTTGATCATGGTTTATATTATGAGAATGTATGATGTGGTTGACTTTCATAGTTAGATACTAAGTTGTTTTTTAAGATACTAAGCTGAATATTATATTTTATTTTCCTAAAAAAATTAGTACGTGATCGATTAGACACAGAATATGATTAAATTACTCTTGGTATAATCTACCTAGAATACATTATAGATATTGCGAAAGTGTTTTGAATGTAAAAATAATTTACTTAGAATATTTTCAAAATATTTTTAACTTTATAAATATAAAGGATTCTTTGATGATATTTACTGGAAATATTTTTCCTGTGTTGAGAACTCTGAAAAATAACAAGTGACGCACCAAAACAACATTACTAAAATGTCAGTATATATGTAAATGCAAGGAACATTAAATTAAATGTGCTAAAAATCCATAAAACAGAGTATGTTATCTACGAGAGAAATCACAATCTATAGATGAATTAGATGCAAAGGTATCAGTATCATCCTATACAATTTTCTACAGATGGAGTGAACATGGTCATTAATTACAGCTATATAAATAACATACAAATCCAATGGATCTATGACATGAAATACACATTAGACATAATAGTTGTTCAAATAACATATTTATGTGATGAAATATAACCGCAATATACCTTGATTTTCATTTTTGGTAGTCGCTCCTAAAAGGTGACATTTGTATTTATTCTTCAAAAATGTGCCATCAATGCACAACATTGGTCGGTAATACGAAAACCCAACAACGCATGCGGAAAATGCAATAAAAACCTTTTTAAATTGGTTAATAACCTCATCACACTCAATGGAAAAATGAAACCATGGGTTCGATTCCAATAAAAGATCCTTATAGATACCCAGCAATTTGTATGACATTTCCTCACCACCATTCAATGCCGCCTTCGCCATTTCTTTTCCATACTAAGCTTGATGATACGGAATCTCGAACCCAAAATTCTATTTAAACTCCTTTACTAGCTCAATTGATTTTATGAACGAGTTATCCTTAATACGATTAACCATAATGGTTGACACAATCTTCGAACCCATCATCGAACTCTTGTGTGTATGAATTAACCCACTACAAGTGTGAACATTATTCAGTGTCAAGATATAAAAGAATCCATTACACAATGACACCGATTCATGGACACGCCATTTACGTACTTCACTTGTCTTTTTAATACACTCTGCAGTGACCCTCAATTTCTCAGTCTTTAAATAAACAAACTTGAAACCCAATCCTGTAGAATATTTGACCAACTTGTCTAGAAAATCCTTAGCACCCCCTTCAAAATTTTTATCCATAAGACTTATATATGACCTCCAATATTATGATAATATTTCCTTCCTCCGCATGCATCTACTTTTCGCAAAATATTCATTCTCGCCTACACCAATGGACACGCGGAACACATCACCACTTTGTAACTCTAGGGCATTAAATGTTTCTGAGGTCTCAATAACAAAAAAGTTAATAAAATTATCCTTCAACATGTACTGTGCAACATCATTGCCCTCACATTATTATCACTGTCAAGCATGCAATTAGATTGGACACCAACAAAATAAACCAAACGAAAAGTACCTTTCTTCAATTCGGTAAAACGAGACGAAAATTCATTTATGATATCGTGAAATGATATCTGATGGTTAATTAGAATAACACAAATGTAACCTTTATACTTTAATCTTCCAACAATAGAATCATCCATGGTGGATACGACACAAATGGTAGGCGGTGGCACGAACTCAAGAAAAAAATGGCAACTAGTAGAAGGCTTCTCTGACTTTTAAATAACAATTGAGCTGGTATTTAAATCAATATATATCTAATGGGTTTGTAAATCAGTAAAAAGGGAATTCAAATTTGAAAAATATTATAATAAGATACTAAATTTGAAAAAAATAGGATTTTTCCTAATGAAAATATAACATTAGCTATGTATGGAGATAAATTTTAAAAGGATTAGTTGGTCTTTTTACTTGAAAATTACTCTCACGTAATTCTCTCACAATACGGTTATGGCCTTTATTTGCGGAGCTTTTTAGATTGACAGCCGACATGTTTAAACCACTTTAATTTGGGTTTTGTTATAGAGAAACTTTTACCCAAGGTATCTATATTTAAAAAGCACATGAGTAATTAATCGTGTCATGTGTGGTGTTATATAGTAAAACAATTAGCTAGCTAATGGTTCTTTAGCAATTATCAATATATCTGCCCATACAAGATTTTTTATGGCAATTATATTTCCATCTAAATTTTTTAATATAAAAAATGCCATTTCACATCTTAAAACAACAACAAATACATTGCAAGATTTAAAATCAAATATGAAACTCCTTATAATCTTATTTTAGTAAGTGAGCATAATACAATATGTTCAATATCATCAAATCAAAGAAGAGCGATGATCTTGGAAAGAATAATGATATGGGTACAAAAACCTTCCCCAAAACCTCTTCCAAATTTGATATGGATTTCACATATTCTCTCACATACCTATTAAGTACTGCCTTGTGGTATGGGGTCCCGCTAGAGCACACAAATTTATTGTTTTGGATGGAGACTTTGTGAAGTTGGTACGCATAACACCTTAGTGTCTCAATCCAATAATTTCAGTTAGGCAACTTTGAGACCAATGAGATTTGATTCAACAGTATAAAGCTTCGTAGACAAAACTTTTTTTTTCTTATTTTCATAAATCCCAACTGCTACTATACAAAATTTTCTTAATTTAGTTATGTTCGCACTGTATATTTAGCGTTGTGTAGTATATCAATATTTTTCATTTCTTGAAAAAATGATTAATTACGCTGAAAACAAAAGTTCAAGTTTGTAAAACTCACACTCCAAACTCAAATTTATTGATTTTCACTATAAAATTAAAATTGCATTTTGGCAACTGATAATTGGAGCCAACAATTAATGGGCCGGCTGAAATATTAAAAAATGTAGTAAAACAAATTAGAAAATAGATAGCGCAAATTTAATTTTGCATCTGTCGAGTTCATATGACTGTCGTGATATCGATAGTCCAACGTTTAAATAATTAATATCATAATCATTTTTTTCTTAAAAAGACACACTTAAATTTTAGAAAAAAAAATTAAGGACTAGATTTGTAAATAAAACAAACGATAAGTAGTATTTTTACAAAATAAAGCAACTTACATTGAGGAGAAAATGAACAGGAACTATTTTTTTTAAAACAAATAATTTGGGGCTTCAAACTCAATCCTATACCGCAACTTTTCTTGACTCATGTAACATTAGAAAAATCTCACAGAACATAAATTGGCATGAACAATTGACCGAACAAATGGAACATTCAAAAGTTAACTGTTTCCAAAAATTAGAAAATTTCCATTATACTTGTAGATAATTGACAAATAACCCCTCGAAAGACAATCCACTTTATTTTTAGCAACAATAGCATTCCAAAACCGACTAAATACGTTGCTGAAAAACTATTACTCAGCAAATCATTATTACATGTGGCATATATCAAATAGTCCCTCTAACATTTTTTAATACACATTTAGTCCAACCCTTCAAAAAGCCCTTTACCATGACGCTGACCGTTACAAGTAAGAGAATAAACGACTTTTTGGTGCAAAATAAAAGGCTTGGACTAAATGTGTATTAAAAAATGTTTGAGGGACTTTTTGGTATTTGATCCTTATTACATTATCAACAACACAAAACCAAAAAACCCCGCGACGAAAAGCGACAAATAACTCGGACCAAATCCCGGGGCATGGCCGCCAGTCCACGGAAACGTAAGATTCACTTTTCCTTGACAATGCACTAAGACAACCTCGAGGTATTTGTTTGTGTAGCCCATGGACTCGACCAACCATGTATAGCACCTTTCATCGTGTTTTTCGAATTTTACCATAAAATTACAACATTCATCTCCAACTTTAATAAGTGCACCAGGAATGTATATATTGTGAAAATAGTTGTTTAATCTGGTACCACAGTAATCTTCAAAGTCAGGCAGGTTGGTTAAACAATCGGAGTAGGAAAGTTGCTTTGGTTTCTTTGGTAGTGCCACAAGAGAAGAGGCTAACAAAAGAGTCAAAACAAGTTTAAAAGAGGAAGACATGTTTGAGAGATCAAGAAAAGAGATGAAAGCCACGAGACTAAAAGAAATTGGTTTGATATATATAGAGGGGAAGATAGCGAAGAGTTATGGGCATATTAAGAGACCCATTTTAATTTAAGGGAACTCAAACGTTTTTTTATTTTAGTTTTTAATACTAGTTTTTGTTTTATATCTTTAATAGTGTTAAAGATTGTAATTAAGGAATCCAACAGTTTTTTTAAACGTTTTATTTTCCTAAATAGTAATTTTTATTTTCTGGCGTTAAGAGTGTGCTAATTTAGTTATAAAAAAAAAAGGTCCATATATATTTGTGGGGTAAGTCACTCAGACATATATGGGCATATTAAGAGACCCATTCTAATTTAAGGGAACTCAAACGTTTTTTTATTTTAGTTTTTAATACTAGTTTTTGTTTTATATCCTTAATAGTGTTAAAGATTGTAATTAAGGAATCCAACAGTTTTTTTAAACGTTTTATTTTCCTAAATAGTAATTTTTATTTTCTGGCGTTAATAGTGTGCTAATTTAGTTATAAAAAAAAAGGTCCATATATATACTGTGGGGTAAGTCACTCAGACATATATGGGCATATTAAGAGACCCATTCTAATTTAAGGGAACTCAAACGTTTTTTTATTTTAGTTTTTAATACTAGTTTTTGTTTTATATCCTTAATAGTGTTAAAGATTGTAATTAAGGAATCCAACAGTTTTTTCAAACGTTTTATTTTCCTAAATAGTAATTTTTATTTTCCGGCGTTAATAGTGTTCTAATTTAGTTATAAAAAAAAAAGTCCATATTTATATTGTGGGGTAAGTCACTCACACATATATGGGCATATTAAGAGACCCATTCTAATTTAAGGGAACTCAAACGTTTTTTTATTTTAGTTTTTAATACTAGTTTTTGTTTTAAATCCTTAATAGTGTTAAAGATTGTAATTAAGGAATCCAACAGTTTTTTTAAACGTTTTATTTTCCTAAATAGTAATTTTTATTTTCTGGCGTTAATAGTGTGCGAATTTAGTTATAAAAAAAAAGGTCCATATATATATTGTGGGGTAAGTCACTCAGACATATATGGGCATATTAAGAGACCCATTCTAATTTAAGGGAACTCAAACGTTTTTTTATTTTAGTTTTTAATACTAGTTTTTGTTTTATATCCTTAATAGTGTTAAAGATTGTAATTAAGGAATCCAACAGTTTTTTTAAATGTTTTATTTACCTAAATAGTAATTTTTATTTTATGGCGTTAATAGTGTGCTAATTTAGTTATAAAAAAAAAGGTCCATATATATATTGTGGGGTAAGTCACTCAGAAATATATGGGCATATTAAGAGACCCATTCTAATTTAAGGGAACTCAAACGTTTTTTTGTTTTAGTTTTTAATACGAGTTTTTGTTTTATATCCGTAATAGTGTTAAAGATTGTAATTAAGGAATCCAACAGTTTTTTTAAACGTTTTATTTTCCTAAATAGTAATTTTTATTTTCTGGCGTTAATAGTGTGCTAATTTAGTTATAAAAAAAAAAGGTCCATATATATATTGTGGGGTAAGTCACTCAGACATATATGGGCATATTAAGAGACCCATTCTAATTTAAGGGAACTCAAACGTTTTTTTATTTTAGTTTTTAATACTAGTTTTTGTTTTACATCCTTAATAGTGTTAAAGATTGTAATTAAGGAATCCAACAGTTTTTTTAAACGTTTTATTTTCCTAAATAGTAATTTTTATTTTGTGGCGTTAATAGTTTGCTAATTTAGTTATATAAAAAAAAGGTCCATATATATATTGTAGGGTAAGTCACTCAGACATATATGGGCATATTAAGAGACCCATTCTAATTTAAGGGAACTCAAACGTTTTTTTTTTTAGTTTTTAATACGAGTTTTTGTTTTATATCCTTAATAGTGTTAAAGATTGTAATTAAGGAATCCAACAGTTTTTTTAAACGTTTTATTTTCCTAAATAGTAATTATTATTTTCTGGAGTTATAAAAAAAAAAGGTCCATATATATATTGTGGGGTAAGTCACTGAGACATATATGGGCATATTAAGAGACCCATTCTAATTTAAGGGAACTCAAACGTTTTTTTATTTTAGTTTTTAATACTAGTTTTTGTTTTATATCCTTAATAGTGTTAAAGATTGTAATTAAGGAATCCAACAGTTTTTTCAAACGTTTTATTTTCCTAAATAGTAATTTTTATTTTCCGGCGTTAATAGTGTGCTAATTTAGTTATAAAAAAAAAGGTCCATATATATATTGTGGGGTAAGTCACTCACACATATATGGGCATATTAAGAGACCCATTCTAATTTAAGGGAACTCAAACGTTTTTTTATTTTAGTTTTTAATACTAGTTTTTGTTTTATATCCTTAATAGTGTTAAAGATTGTAATTAAGGAATCCAACAGTTTTTTTAAACGTTTTATTTTCCTAAATAGTAATTTTTATTTTCTGGCGTTAATAGTGTGCTAGTTTAGTTATAAAAAAAAAGGTCCATATATATATTGTGGGGTAAGTCACTCAGACATATATGGGCATATTAAGAGACCCATTCTAATTTAAGGGAACTCAAACGTTTTTTTATTTTAGTTTTTAATACTAGTTTTTGTTTTATATCCTTAATAGTGTTAAAGATTGTAATTAAGGAATCCAACAGTTTTTTTAAATGTTTTATTTTCCTAAATAGTAATTTTTATTTTCTGGCGTTAATAGTGTGCTAATTTAGTTATAAAAAAAAAGGTCCATATATATATTGTGGGGTAAGTCACTCAGAAATATATGGGCATATTAAGAGACCCATTCTAATTTAAGGGAACTCAAACGTTTTTTTATTTTAGTTTTTAATACTAGTTTTTGTTTTATATCCGTAATAGTGTTAAAGATTGTAATTAAGGAATCCAACTGTTTTTTTAAACGTTTTATTTTCCTAAATAGTAATTTTAATTTTCTGGCGTTAATAGTGTGCTAATTTAGTTATAAAAAAAAAAGGTCCATATATATATTGTGGGGTAAGTCACTCAGACATATATGGGCATATTAAGAGACCCATTCTAATTTAAGGGAACTCAAACGTTTTTTTATTTTAGTTTTTAATACTAGTATTTGTTTTACATCCTTAATAGTGTTAAAGATTGTAATTAAGGAATCCAACAGTTTTTTTTAAACTTTTTATTTTCCTAAATAGTAATTTTTATTTTGTGGCGTTAATAGTTTGCTAATTTAGTTATAAAAAAAAAAGGTCCATATATATATTGTAGGGTAAGTCACTCAGACATATATGGGCATATTAAGAGACACATTCTAATTTAAGGGAACTCAAACGTTTTTTTATTTTAGTTTTTAATACTAGTTTTTGTTTTATATCCTTAATAGTGTTAAAGATTGTAATTAAGGAATCCAACAGTTTTTTTAAACGTTTTATTTTCCTAAATAGTAATTATTATTTTCTGGAGTTATAAAAAAAAAAGGTCCATATATATATTGTGGGGTAAGTCACTGAGACATATATGGGCATATTAAGAGACCCATTCTAATTTAAGGGAACTCAAACGTTTTTTTATTTTAGTTTTTAATACTAGTTTTTGTTTTATATCCTTAATAGTGTTAAAGATTGTAATTAAGGAATCCAACGGTTTTTTTAAATGTTTTATTTTCCTAAATAGTAATTTTTATTTTCTGGCGTTACTAGTGTGCTAATTTAGTTATAAAAAAAAAGGGTCCATATATATATTGTGGGGTAAGTCACTCAGAAATATATGGGCATATTAAGAGACCCATTCTAATTTAAGGGAACTCAAACGTTTTTTTATTTTAGTTTTTAATACTAGTTTTTGTTTTATATCCGTAATAGTGTTAAAGATTGTAATTAAGAATCCAACAGTTTTTTTAAACGTTTTATTTTCCTAAATAGTAATTTTTATTTTCTGGCATTAATAGTGTGCTAATTTAGTTATAAAAAAAAAGGTCCATATATATATTGTGGGGTAAGTCACTCAGACATATATGGGCATATTAAGAGACCCATTCTAATTTAAGGGAACTCAAACGTTTTTTTTATTTTAGTTTTTAATACTAGTTTTTGTTTTACATCCTTAATAGTGTTAAAGATTGTAATTAAGGAATCCAACAGTTTTTTTAAACGTTTTTTTTTCCTAAATAGTAATTTTTATTTTGTGGCGTTAATAGTTTGCTAATTTAGTTATAAAAAAAAAAGGTCCATATATATATTGTGGGGTAAGTCACTCAGACATATATGGGCATATTAAGAGACCCATTCTAATTTAAGGGAACTCAAACGTTTTTTTATTTTAGTTTTTAATACTAGTTTTTGTTTTATATGCTTAATAGTGTTAAAGATTGTAATTAAGGAATCCAACAGTTTTTTTAAACGTTTTATTTTCCTAAATAGAAATTTTTATTCTCTGGAGTTATAAAAAAAAAGGCCCCTATATATATTGTGGGGTAAGTCACTCAGACATATATGGGAATATTAAGAGACCCATTCTAATTTAAGGGAAGTCAAACGTTTTTTTTATTTTAGTTTTTATTACTAGTTTTTGTTTTATATCCTTAATAGTGTTAAAGATTGTAATAAAGGAATCCAACAGTTTTTTTAAACGTTTTATTTTCCTAAATAGTAATTTTTATTTTCTGGCGTTAATAGTGTGCTAATTTAGTTATAAAAAAAAAGGTCCATATATATATTGTGGGGTAAGTCACTCAGACATATATGGGCATATTAAGAGACCCATTCTAATTTAAGGGAACTCAAACGTTTTTTCATTTTAGTTTTTAATACTAGTTTTTGTTTTATATCCTTAATAGTGTTAAAGATTGTAATTAAGGAATCCAACAGTTTTTTTAAACGTTTTATTTGGCGTTAAAGGGTGAAAACTCGAAACAGCCCCCGAACGGCCCCGTGGGTGGCACCAACACCTCCCACGGGACCAACATAACTCGTAGGAATTGACCCCGCAGCTGCGGGAATCCCGGTTTGAGCGTAATACGGTAATATGTATATTTCAAGACTTAGGTTTAAAAACATGACGTTAAAGGGTGAAAACTCGAAACAGCCCCCGAACGGCACCGTGGGTGGCACCCACACCTACCACGGGACCAACATAACTCGTAGGAACTGACCCCGCAGCCGCGGGTCTCCCGGTTTGAGAGTACGAGGGTAATTTCCGTATTTCTACACTTAGGCAAAACATGACGTTAGAGGGTGAAAACTCGAAACAGCCCCCAAACGGCCCCGTGGTTGGCACTAACACCTCCCACGGGACCAACATAACTCGTAGGAACTGACCCCGCAGCCGCGGGAATCCCGGGTTGAGAGTAATACGGTAATTTGTATATTTCAAGACTTAGGTTTAAAAACATGACGTTAAAGGGTGAAAACTCGAAACAGCCCCCGAACGGCCCCGTGTGTGGCACCAACACCTCCCACGGGACAACATAACTCGTAGGAACTGACCCCGCAGCCGCGGGTCTCCCGGTTTGAGAGTACGAGGGTAATTTGCGTATTTCTACACTTCAGCAAAAGATGACGTTAGAGGGTGAAAACTCCAAACAGCCACCAAACGGCCCCGTGGGTGGCACTAACACCTCCCACGGGACCAACGTAACTCGTAGGAACTGACCCCGCAGCCGCGGGTCTCCCGATTTGAGAGTACGACGGTAATTTGTTTATTTCTAGACTTAGGCTTAAAAACATGACGTTAGAGGGTGAAAACTCGAAACAGCCCCCGAACGGCCCCGTGGGTGGCACCAACACCTCCCACGGGACCAACGTAACTCGTAGGAACTGACCCCACAGCCGCGGAACTCCCGGTTTGAGAGTACGACGGTAATTTGCTTATTTCTAGACTTAGGCTTAAAAACATGACGTTAGAGGGTGAAAACTCGAAATAGTCCCCGAACGGCCCCGTGGGTGGCACCAACACCTCCCACGGGACCAACATAACTCGTAGGAACTGACCTCGTAGCCGCGGGTCTCCCAGTTTGAGAATACGACCGTAATTTGCGTATTTCTACACTTAAGCAAACACATGGCGTTAAAGGGTGAAAACTCGAAACAGCCCCCGAACGGCACCGTGGATGGCACCAACACCTCCCACGGGCCCAACATAACTCGTTGGAACTGACCCCGCAGCCGCGGGACTCCCGGTTTTAGAGTACGACGGTAATTTTCTTATTTCTAGGCTTAGGCTTAAAAACATGACGTTAGAGGGTGAAAACTCGAAACAGCCCCCGAACGGCTCCGTGGGTGGCACCAACACCTCCCACGGGACCAACGTAACTCGTAGGAACTGACCTCGCAGCCGCGGGTCTCCCGGTTTGAGAATACGACCGTAATTTGCGTATTTCTAGACTTAAGCAAAACATGGCGTTAAAGGGTGAAAACTCGAAACAGCCCCCAAACGGCCCCGTGGGTGGCACTAACACCTCCCATGGGACCAACGTAACTCGTAGGGACTGACCCCGCTGCCGCGGGTCTCCCGGTTTGAGAGTACGATGGTAATTTGCTTATTTCTAGAGTAAGGCTTAAAACATGACGTTAGAGGGTGAAAACACGAAACAACCCCCGAATGGCCCTGTGAGTGGCACCAACACCTCCCACGGGACCAACGAAACTCGTAGGAACTGACCTCGCAGCCGCGGGTCCCCCGGTTTGAGAGTAATATGGTAATTTTTATATTTCAAGACTTAGGCTTAAAAACATGACGTTAGCGGGTGAAAACTCGAAACAGCCCCCGAACGGCCCCGTGGGTGGCACCAACACCTCCCACGGGACCAACGTAACTCGTAGGAACTGACCTCGCAGCCGCGGGTCTCCCGGTTTGAGAGTAATACGGTAATTTGCATATTTAAAGACTTAGGATTAAAAACACGACGTTAGAGGGTGAAAACTCGAAATAGCCCCCGAACGGCCCCGTGGGTGGCACCAACACCGCCCACGGGACCAACATAACTCGTAGGAACTGACCTCGCGGCCGCGGGTCTCCCGGTTTGAGAGTAATACGGTAATTTGCATAGTTAAAGACTTAGGCTTAAAAACATGACGTTAGAGGCTGAAAACTAGAAACAGCCCCCGAACGGCCCCGTGGGTGGCACCAACACCTCCCACGGGACCAACGTAACTCGTAGGAACTGACCTCGCAGCCGCAGGACTCCCGGTTTGAGAGTACGACGGTAATTTGCTTATTTCTAGACTTAGGCTTAAAAACATGACGTTAGAGGGTGAAAACTTGAAACAGCCCTCGAACGGCCCCTTGGGTGGCACCAACACCTCCCACGGGACAAACGTAACTCGTAGGAACTGACCTCGCAGCCGCGGGTCTCCCGGTTTGAGAATACGACCGTAATTTGCGTATTTCTACACTTAAGCAAAACATGGCGTTAAAGGGTGAAAACTCGAAACAGCTCCCGAAGGGCCCCGTGGGTGGCACCAACACCTCCCACGGGACCAACATAACTCGTAGGAACTGACCCCGCAGCCGCGGGAATCCCGGTTTGAGAGTAATACGGTAATTTGTATATTTCAAGACTTAGGCTTAAAAACATGACGTTAGCGGGTGAAAACTCGAAACAGCCCCCGAACGGCCCCGTGGGTGGCACCAACACCTCCCACGGGACCAACGTAACTCGTAGGAACTGACCTCGCAGCCGCGGGTCTCCCGGTTTGAGAGTAATACGGTAATTTGCATATTTAAAGACTTAGGATTAAAAACACGACGTTAGAGGGTGAAAACTCGAAATAGCCCCCGAACGGCCCCGTGGGTGGCACCAACACCGCCCACGGGACCAACGTAACTCGTAGGAACTGACCTCGCGGCCGCGGGTCTCCCGGTTTGAGAGTAATACGGTAATTTGCATAGTTAAAGACTTAGGCTTAAAAACATGACGTTAGAGGCTGAAAACTAGAAACAGCCCCCGAACGGCCCCGTGGGTGGCACCAACACCTCCCACGGGACCAACGTAACTCGTAGGAACTGACCTCGCAGCCGCAGGACTCCCGGTTTGAGAGTACGACGGTAATTTGCTTATTTCTAGACTTAGGCTTAAAAACATGACGTTAGAGGGTGAAAACTTGAAACAGCCCTCGAACGGCCCCTTGGGTGGCACCAACACCTCCCACGGGACAAACGTAACTCGTAGGAACTGACCTCGCAGCCGCGGGTCTCCCGGTTTGAGAATACGACCGTAATTTGCGTATTTCTACACTTAAGCAAAACATGGCGTTAAAGGGTGAAAACTCGAAACAGCTCCCGAAGGGCCCCGTGGGTGGCACCAACACCTCCCACGGGACCAACATAACTCGTAGGAACTGACCCCGCAGCCGCGGGAATCCCGGTTTGAGAGTAATACGGTAATTTGTATATTTCAAGACTTAGGCTTAAAAACATGACGTTAGCGGGTGAAAACTCGAAACAGCCCCCGAACGGCCCCGTGGGTGGCACCAACACCTCCCACGGGACAAACGTAACTCGTAGGAACTGACCTCGCAGCCGCGGGTCTCCCGGTTTGAGAATACGACCGTAATTTGCGTATTTCTACACTTAAGCAAAACATGGCGTTAAAGGGTGAAAACTCGAAACAGCTCCCGAAGGGCCCCGTGGGTGGCACCAACACCTCCCACGGGACCAACATAACTCGTAGGAACTGACCCCGCAGCCGCGGGAATCCCGGTTTGAGAGTAATATGGTAATTTGTATATTTCAAGACTTAGGCTTAAAAACATGACGTTAAAGGGTGAAAACTCGAAACAGCCCCCGAACGGCACCGTGGGTGGCACCAACACCTCCCACGGGACCAACATAACTCGTAGGAACTGACCCCGCAGCCGCGGGTCTCCCGGTTTGGGAGTACGAGGGTAATTTCCGTATTTCTACACTTAAGCAAAACATGACGTTAGAGGGTGAAAACTCGAAACAGCCCCCATAAGGCCCCGTGGGTGGCACTAACACCTCCCACGGGACCAATGTAACTCGTAGGAACTGACCCCGCAGCCACGGGTCTCCCGGTTTGAGAGTATGACGGGAATTTGCTTATTTCTAGACTTAGGCTTAAAAATATGACATTAGAGGGTGAAAAATTGAAACAGCCCCCGAACGGCCCCGTGGGTGGCACCTACACCTCCGACGGGACCAATGTAACTCGTAGGAACTGACCTCACAACCGCGGGTCTCCCGGTTTGAGAGTAATACGGTAAATTGCATATTTAAAGACTTACGCTTAAAAACATGACGTTAGAGGGTGAAAACTCGAAACAGCCCCGTGGGTGGCACTAACACCTCCCACGGGACCAACGTAACTCGTAGGAACTGACCCCGCAGCCGCGGGACTCCCGGTTTGAGAGTACGACGGTAATTTGCTTATTTCTAGACTTAGGCTTAAAAACATGACGTTAGAGGGTGAAAACTCGAAACAGCCCCCGAAAGGCCCCGTCGGTGGCACCAACACCTCCCGCGGGACCAACGTAACTCGTAGAAACTGACCTCGCAGCCGCGGGTCTCCCGGTTTGATAATACGACCGTAATTTGCGTATTTCTACACTTAAACAAAACATGGCGTTAAAGGGTGAAAACACGAAACAGCCCCCGAACGGCCCTGTGTGTGGCACCAACACCTCCCACGGGACCAACATAACTCGTAGGAACTGACCCCGCAGCCGCGGGAATCCCGGTTTGAGAGTAATACGATAATTTGTATATTTCAAGACTTAGGCTTAAAAACATGACGTTAAAGGGTGAAAACTCCAAACAGCCCCCGAACAGCCCCGTGGGTGGCACCAACACCTCCCACGGGACCAACGTAACTCGTAGGAACTGACCCCGCAGCCGCGAGACTCCCGGTTTGAGAGTACGACGGTAATTTGCTTATTTCTAGGCTTAGGCTTAAAAAAATGATGTTAGAGGGTGAAAACTCGAAACAGTCCCCGAACGGCCTCGTGGGTGGCACCAACACCTCCCACGGGACCAACGTAACTCGTAGGAACTGACCTCGAAGCCGCGGGTCTCCCGGTTTGAGAGTACGACGGTAATTTTCTTATTTCTAGACTTAGGCTTAAAAAAATGATGTTAGAGGGTGAAAACTCGAAACAGCCCCCGAACGGCCTCGTGGGTGGCACCAACACCTCCCACGGGACCAACGTAACTCGTAGGAACTGACCTCGCAGCCGCGGGTCTCCCGGTTTGAGAATACGACCGTAATTTGCTTATTTCTACACTTAAGCAAAACATGGCGTTAAAGGGTGAAAACTCAAAACAGCCCCCGAACGGCCCCGTGGGTGGCACTAACACCTCCCACGGGACCAACGTAACTCGTAAGAACTGACCCCGCAGCCGCGGGTCTCCCGGTTTGAGAGTACGATGGTAATTTGTTTATTTCTAGACTTAGGCTTAAAAACATGACGTTAGAGGGTGAAAACTCGAAACAGCCCCCGAACGGCACCGTGGGTTGCACCAACACCTCCCACGGGACCAACATAAGTCGTAGGAACTGACCCCGCAACCGCGGGTCTCCCGATTTGAGAGTACGAGTGTAATTTGCGTATTTCTACACTTAAGCAAAACATGACGTTAGGAGGTGAAAACTCGAAACAGCCCCAAAACGGCCCCGTGGGTGGCACTAACGCCTCCCACGGGACCAACGTAACTCGTAGGAACTGACCCCGCAGCCGCGAGTCTCCCGGTTTGAGAGTACGATGGAAATTTGCTTATTTCTAGACTTAGGCTTAAAAACATGACGTTAGAGGGTGAAAACACGAAACAGCCCCCGAATGGCCCCGTGGGTGGCACCAACACCTCCCACGGGACCAACATAACTCGTAGGAACTGATCTCGCATCCGCGGGTCTCCCGGTTTGAGAGTAATACCGTAATTTGCATATTTAAAGACTTAGGCTTAAAAACATGACGTTAGAGGGTGAAAACTCGAAACAGCCCCCGAACGGCCCCGTGGGTGGCACCAACACCTCCCACGGGACCAACGTAACTCGTAGGAACTGACCCCGCAGCCGCGAGACTCCCGGTTTGAGAGTATGACGGTAATTTGCTTATTTCTAGAGTTACGCTTAAAAAAATGATGTTAGAGGGTGAAAACTCGAAACAGCCCCCGAACGGCTTCGGGGGTGGCACCAACACCTCCCACGGGACCAACGTAACTCGTAGGAACTGACCTCGCAGCCGCGGGTGTCCCGGTTTGAGAATACGACCTTAATTTGCTTATTTCTACACTTAAGCAAAACATGGCGTTAAAGGGTGAAAACTCAAAACAGCCCCCGAACGGCCCCGTGGGTGGCACCAAAAACTCCCACGGGACCAACATAACTCGTAGGAACTGACCCTGCAGCCGCGGGAATCTCGGTTTGAGAGTAATTGGGTAATATGTATATTTCAAGACTTATGCTTAAAAACATGACGTTAAAGGGTGAAAACTCGAAACAGCCCCCGAACGGCACCGTGGGTGGTACCAACACCTCCCACGGGACCAACATAACTTGTAGGAACTGACCCCGCAGCCGCGGGTCTCCTGGTTTGAGAGTACGAGGGTAATTTGCGTATTTCTACACTTAAGCAAAACATGACGTTAGAGGGTGAAAACTCGAAACAGCCCCCGAACGGCCCCGTGGGTGGCACCAACACCTCCCACGGGACAACATAACTCGTAGGAACTGACCCCGCAGCCGCGGGTCTCCCGGTTTGAGAGTACGAGGGTAATTTGCGTATTTCTACACTTAAGCAAAACATGACATTAGAGGGTGAAAACTCGAAACAGCCCCCAAACGGCCCCGTGGGTGGCACTAACATCTCCCACGGGACAAACGTAACTCGTAGGAACTGACCCCGCAGCCGCGGGTCTCCCGGTTTGAGAGTACGACGGTAATTTGTTTATTTCTAGACTTAGGCTAAAAAACATGACGTTAGAGTGTGAAAACTCGAAACACAGGCCCCGAACGGCCCCGTGGGTGGCACCAACACCTCCCACGGGACCAACGTAACTCGTAGGAACTGACCCCGCAGCCGCGGGACTCCCGGTTTGAGACTACGACGGTAATTTGCTTATTTCTAGACTTAGGCTTAAAAACATGACGTTAGAGGGTGAAAACTCGAAACAGCCCCCGAACGGCCCCGTGGGTGGCTCTAACACCTCCCACGGGACCAACGCAACTCGTAGGAACTGACCTCGCAGCCGCGGGTCTCCTGGTTTGAGAGTACGAGGGTAATTTGCGTATTTCTACACTTAAGCAAAACATGACGTTAGAGGGTGAAAACTCGAAACAGCCCCCGAACGGCCCCGTGGGTGGCACCAACACCTCCCACGGGACAACATAACTCGTAGGAACTGACCCCGCAGCCGCGGGTCTCCCGGTTTGAGAGTACGAGGGTAATTTGCGTATTTCTACACTTAAGCAAAACATGACATTAGAGGGTGAAAACTCGAAACAGCCCCCAAACGGCCCCGTGGGTGGCACTAACATCTCCCACGGGACAAACGTAACTCGTAGGAACTGACCCCGCAGCCGCGGGTCTCCCGGTTTGAGAGTACGACGGTAATTTGTTTATTTCTAGACTTAGGCTAAAAAACATGACGTTAGAGTGTGAAAACTCGAAACACAGGCCCCGAACGGCCCCGTGGGTGGCACCAACACCTCCCACGGGACCAACGTAACTCGTAGGAACTGACCCCGCAGCCGCGGGACTCCCGGTTTGAGACTACGACGGTAATTTGCTTATTTCTAGACTTAGGCTTAAAAACATGACGTTAGAGGGTGAAAACTCGAAACAGCCCCCGAACGGCCCCGTGGGTGGCTCTAACACCTCCCACGGGACCAACGCAACTCGTAGGAACTGACCTCGCAGCCGCGGGTCTCCTGGTTTGAGAGTACGAGGGTAATTTGCGTATTTCTAAACTTAAGCAAAACATGACGTTAGAGGGTGAAAACTCGAAACAGCCCCCAAACGGCCCCGTGCGTGGCACTAACACCTCCCACGGGACCAACGTAACTCGTAGGAACTGACCCCGCAGCCGCGGGTCTCCCGGTTTGAGAGTACGACGGTAATTTGCTTATTTCTAGACTTTGGCTTAAAAACATGACGTTAGAGGGTGAAAACTCGAAACAGCCCCCGAACGGCCCCGTGGGTGGTACCAACACCTCCCACGGGACCAACGTAACTCGTAGGAACAGACCTCGCAGCCGCGGGTCTCTCGGTTTGAGAGTAATACGGTAATTTGCATATTTAAAGACTTAGGCTTAAAAACATGACGTTAGAGGGTGAAAACTCGAAACAGCCCCCGAACGGCCCCGTGGGTGGCACCAACACCTCCCACGGGACCAACATAACTCGTAGGAACTGACCCCCCAGCCGCGGGAATCCCGGTTTGAGAGTAATATGGTAATTTTTATATTTCAAGACTTAGGCTTAAAAACATGACGTTAAAGGGTGAAAACTCGAAACAGCCCCCGAATGGCACCGTGGGTGGTACCAACACCTCCCACGGGACCAACATAACTTGTAGGAACTGACCCCGCAGCCGCGGGTCTCCTGGTTTGAGAGTACGAGGGTAATTTGCGTATTTCTACACTTAAGCAAAACATGACGTTAGAGGGTGAAAACTCGAAACAGCCCCCAAACGGCCCCGTGGGTGGGACTAACACCTCCCACGGGACCAACGTAACTCGTAGGAACTGACCCCGCAGCCGCGGGTCTCCCGGTTTGAGAGTACGACGGTAATTTGCTTATTTCTAGACTTCGGCTTAAAAACATGACGTTAGAGGGTGAAAACTCGAAACAGCCCCCGAACGGCCCCGTGGGTGGCACCAACACTTCCCACGGGACCAACGTAACTCGTAGGAACAGACCTCGCAGCCGCGGGTCTCCCGGTTTGAGAGTAATACGGTAATTTGAATATTTAAAGACTAAGGTTTAAAAACATGACGTTAGAGGGTGAAAACTCGAAACAGCCCCCGAACGGCCCCGTGGGTGGCACCAACACCTCCCACGGGACCAACGTAACTCGTAGGAACTAACCTCGCAGCCGCGGGTCCCCCGGTTTGAGAGTAACACGGTAATTTGCATATTTAAAGACTTAGGCTTAAAAATATGACGTTAGAGGGTGAAAACTCGAAACAGCCGCCGAACGGCCCCGTGGGTGGCACCAACACCTCCCACGGGACCAACGTAACTCATAGAAACTGACTTCGCAGCCGCGAGTCTCCCGGTTTGAGAATACGACCGTAATTTGCGTATTTCTAAACTTAAGCAAAACATGGCGTTATAGGGTGAAAACTCGAAACAGCCCCCGAACGGCCCCGTGGGTGGCACCAACACCTCCCACGGAACCAACATAACTCGTAGGAACTGACCCCCCAGCCGCGGGAATCCCGGTTTGAGAGTAATACGGTAATTTGTATATTTCAAGACTTAGGCTTAAAAACATGACGTTAAAGGGTGAAAACTTGAAACAGCCCCCGAACGGCACCGTGGGTGGCACCAACACCTCCCATGGGACCAACATAACTCGTAGGAACTGACCCCGCAGCCACGGGTCTCCTGGTTTGAGAGTACGAGGGTAATTTGCGTATTTCTACACTTAAGCAAAACATGACGTTAGAGGGTGAAAACTCGAAACAGCCCCCAAACGGCCCCGTGGGTGGCACTAACACCTCCCACGGGACCAACGTAACTCGTAGGGACTGACCCCGCTGCCGCGGGTCTCCCGGTTTGAGAGTACGACGGTAATTTGCTTATTTCTAGAGTTGAGCTTAAAAACATGACGTTAGAGGGTGAAAACTCGAAACAGCCCCCGAATGGCCCCGTGGGTGGCACCAACACCTCCCACGGGACCAACGTAACTCATAGGAACTGACCTCGCAGCCGCGGGTCCCCCGGTTTGAGAGTAATATGGTAATTTGTATATTTCAAGACTTAGGCTTAAAAACATGACGTTAGCGGGTGAAAACTCAAAACAGCCACCGAACGGCCCCGTGGGTGGCACCAACACCTCCCACGGGACCAACGTAACTCGTAGGAACTGACCTCGCAGCCGCGGGTCTCCCGGTTTGAGAGTAATACAGTAATTTGCATATTTAAAGACTTAGGCTTAAAAACATGACGTTACGGGGTGAAAACTCGAAACTGCCCCCGAACGGCTCCGTGGGTGGCACCAACACCTCCCACGGGACCAACGTAACTCGTAGGAACTGACCTCGCAGCCGCGGGTCTCCCGGTTTAAGAATACGACCGTAATTTGCGTATTTCTACACTTAAGCAAAACCTGGCGTTAAAGGGTGAAAACTCGAAACCGCTCCCGAAGGGACCCGTTGATGGCACCAACACCTCCCACGCGACCAACATAACTCGTAGGAACTGACCCCGCAGCCGCGGGAATCCCGGTTTGAGAGTAATACGGTAATTTGTATATTTCAAGACTTAGGCTTAAAAACATGACGTTAAAGGGTGAAAACTCGAAACAGCCCCCGAACGGCACCGTGGGTGGCACCAACACCCACCACGGGACCAACATAACTCGTAGGAACTGACCCCACAGCCGCGGGACTCCCGGTTTGAGAGTACGACGGTAATTTGCTTATTTCTTGACTTGGGCTTAAAAAAATGATGTTAGAGGGTGAAAATTCGAAACAACCCCCGAACGGACTCGTGGGTGGCACCAACACCTCCCACGGGACCAACGTAACTCGTAGGAACTGACCTCGCAGCCGCGGGTCTCCTGGTTTGAGAGTACGAGGTTAATTTGCATATTTCTATACTTAAACAAAACATGACGTTAGAGGGAGAAAACTTGAAACAGCCACCATTGGCCCCGTGGGTGGCACTAACACCTCCCACGGGACCAACGTAACTCGTATGAGCTGACCCCGCAGCCGCGGGTCTCCCGGTTTGAGAGTACGACGGTAATTTGCTTATTTTTAGAGTTAGGCTTAAAAACATGACGTTAGAGGGTGAAAACTCAAAACAGCCCCCGAATGGCCCCGTGGGTGGCACCAACACCGCCCACGGGACCAACGTAACTCGTAGGAACTGACCTCGCAGTCGCGGGTCTCCCGGTTTGAGAGTAATATTGAAATTTGCATAGTTAAAGACTTAGGCTTAAAAACATGACGTTAGAGGGTGAAAACTCGAAACAGCCCCCGAACGACCCCGTGGGTGGCACCAACACCTCCCACGGGACCAACGTAACTCGTAGGAACTGACCCCGTAGCCGCAGGACTCCCGATTTGAGAGTACGACGGTAATTTGCTTATTTCTAGACTTAGGCTTAAAAACATGACGTTAGAGGGTGAAAACTTGAAACAGCCCTCAAACGGCCCCGTGGGTGGCACCAACACCTCCCACGGGACCAACGTAACTCGTAGGAACTGACCTCGCAGCCGCGGGTCTCCCGGTTTGAGAATACGACCGGAATTTGCGTATTTCTACACTTAAGCAAAACATGGCGTTAAAGGGTGAAAACTCGAAACAGCTCCCGAAGGGCCCCGTGGGTGGCACCAACACCTCCCACGGGACCAACATAACTCGTAGGAACTGACCCCGCAGCCGCGGGAATCCCGGTTTGAGAGTAATACAGTAATTTGTATATTTCAAGACTTAGGCTTAAAAACATGACGTTAAAGGGTGAAAACTCGAAACAGCCCCCGAACGGCACCGTGGGTGGCACCAACACCTCCCACGGGACCAACATAACTCGTAGGAACTGACCCCGCAGCCGCGGGTCTCCCGGTTTGGGTGTACGAGGGTAATTTCCGTATTTCTACACTTAAGCAAAACATGACGTTAGAGGGTGAAAACTCGAAACAGCTGGGTGGCACTAACACCTCCCACGGGACCAACGTAACTCGTAGGGACTGAACCCGCAGCCACGGGTCTCCCGGTTTGAGAGTACGACGGTAATTTGCTTATTTCTAGACTTAGGCTTAAAAATATGACATTAGAGGGTGAAAAATTAAAACAGCCCCCGAACGGCCCCGTGGGTGGCACCTACACCTCCCACGGGACCAATGTAACTCGTAGGAACTGACCTCACAACCGCGGGTCTCCCGGTTTGAGAGTAATACGGTAATTTGCATATTTAAAGACTTAGGCTTAAAAACATGACGTTAGAGGGTGAAAACTCGAAACAGCCCCGTGGGTGGCACCAACACCTCCCACGGGACCAACGTAACTCGTAGGAACTGACCCCGCAGCCGCGGGACTCCCGGTTTGAGAGTACGACGGTAATTTGCTTATTTCTAGACTTAGGCTTAAAAACATGATGTTAGAGGGTGAAAACTCGAAACAGTCCCCGAACGGCCTCGTGGGTGGCACCAACACCTCCCACGGGACCAACTTAACTCGTAGGAACTGACCTCGAAGCCGCGGGTCTCCCGGTTTGAGAGTACGATGGTAATTTTCTTATTTCTAGACTTAGGCTTAAAAAAATGATGTTAGAGGGTGAAAACTCGAAACAGCCCCCGAACGGCCCCGTGGGTGGCACCAACACCTCCCACGGGACCAACATAACTCGTAGGAACTGACCCCACAGCCGCGGGAATCCCAGTTTGAGAGTAATACGGTAATATGTATATTTCAAGACTTAGGCTTAAAAACATGACGTTAAAGGGTGAAAACTCGAAACAGCCCCCGAACGGCCACGTGGGTGGCACCAACACCTCCCACGGGACAACATAACTCGTAGGAACTGACCTCGCAGCCGCGGGTCTCCCGGTTTGAGAGTACGAGGGTAATTTGCGTATTTCTACACTTAAGCAAAACATGACGTTAGAGGGTGAAAACTCGAAACAGCCCCCACACGGCCCCGTGGGTGGCACTAACACCTCCCACGGGACCAACGTAACTCGTAGGAACTGACCCCGCAGCCGCGGGTCTCCCGGTTTGAGAGTACGATGGTAATTTGTTTATTTCTAGACTTAGGCTTAAAAACATGACGTTAGAGGGTGAAAACTCGAAACAGCCCCCGAACGGCACCGTGGGTGGCACCAACACCTCCCACGGGACCAACATAAGTCGTAGGAACTGACCCCACAACCGCGGGTCTCCCGGTTTGAGAGTACGAGTGTAATTTGCGTATTTCTACACTTAAGCAAAACATGACGTTAGGGGGTGAAAACTCGAAACAGCCCCCAAAACGGCCCCGTGGGTGGCACTAACGCCTCCCACGGGACCAACGTAACTCGTAGGAACTGACCCCGCAGCCGCGAGTCTCCCGGTTTGAGAGTACGACGGAAATTTGCTTATTTCTAGACTTAGGCTTAAAAACATGACGTTAGAGGGTGAAAACTCGAAACCGCCCCCGAACGGCCCAGTGGGTGGCACTAACACCTCCCACGGGACCAACGTACTCGTAGGAACTGACCTCGCATCCGCGGGTCTCCCGGTTTGAGAGTAATACGGTAATTTGAATATTTAAAGACTAAGGCTTAAAAACATGACGTTAGAGGGTGAAAACTCGAAACAGCCCCCGAACGGCCCCGTGGGTGGCACCAACACCTCCCACGGGACCAACGTAACTCGTAGGAACTGACCTCGCAGCCGCGGGTCTCCCGGTTTGAGAGTAATACGGTAATTTGCATATTTAAAGACTTAGGCTTAAAAACATGACGTTAGAGGGTGAAAACTCGAAACAGCCCCCGAACGGCCCCGTGGGTGGCACCAACACCTCCCACGGGACCAACGTAACTCGTAGGAACTGACCTCGCAGCCGCGGGTCTCCCGGTTTGAGAGTAATACGGTAATTTGCATATTTAAAGACTTAGGCTTAAAAACATGACGTTAGAGGGTGAAAACTCGAAACAGCCCCCGAACGGCCCCGTGGGTGGCACCAACACCTCCCACGGGACCAACGTAACTCGTAGGAACTAACCCCGCAGCCGCGGGACTCCCGATTTGAGAGTACGAATGTAATTTGCTTATTTGTAGACTTAGGCTTAAAAAAATGATGTTAGAGGGTGAAAACTCGAAACAGCCCCCGAACGGCCTCGTGGGTGGCACCAACACCTCCCACGGGACCAACGTAACTCGTAGGAACTGACCTCGCAGTCGCGGGTCTCCCGGTTTGAGAATACGAGGGTAATTTGCGTATTTCTACACTTAAGCAAAACATGACGTTAGAGGGTGAAAACTCGAAACAGCCCCCAAATGCCCCCGTGGGTGGCACTAACACCTCCCACGGGACCAGCGTAACGCGTAGGAACTGACCCCGCAGCCGCGGGTCTCCCGGTTTGAGAGTACGATGGTAATTTGCTTATTTCTAGACTTAGGCTTAAAAAAATGATGTTAGAGGGTGAAAACTCGAAACAGCCCCCGAACGGCCCCGTGGGTGGCACCAACACCTCCCACGGGACCAACGTAACTCGTAGGAACTAACCCCGCAGCCGCGGGACTCCCGGTTTGAGAGTACGAATGTAATTTGCTTATTTGTAGACTTAGGCTTAAAAAAATCATGTTAGAGGGTGAAAACTCGAAACAGCCCTCGAACGGCCTCGTGGGTGGCACCAACACCTCCCACGGGACCAACGTAACTCGTAGGAACTGACCTCGCAGTCGCGGGTCTCCCGGTTTGAGAATACGAGGGTAATTTGCGTATTTCTACACTTAAGCAAAACATGACGTTAGAGGGTGAAAACTCGAAACAGCCCCCAAATGCCCCCGTGGGTGGCACTAACACCTCCCACGGGACCAGCGTAACGCGTAGGAACTGACCCCGCAGCCGCGGGACTCCCGGTTTGAGAGTACGATGGTAATTTGTTTATTTCTTGACTTAGGCTTAAAAACATGACGTTAGAGAGTGAAAACTCGAAACTGCCCCCGAACGGCCCCGTGGGTGGCACCAACACCTCCCACGGGACCAACGTAACTCGTAGGAACTGACCCCGCAGCCGCGGGACTCCCGGTTTGAGAGTACGAATGTAATTTGCTTATTTCTAGACTTAGGCTTAAAAAAATGATGTTAGAGGGTGAAAACTCGAAACAGCCCCCGAACGGCCTCGTGGGTGGCACCAACACCTCCCACGGGACCAACGTAACTCGTAGGAACTGACCTCGCAGTCGCGGGTCTCCCGGTTTGAGAATACGAGGGTAATTTGCGTATTTCTACACTTAAGCAAAACATGACGTTAGAGGGTGAAAACTCGAAACAGCCCCCAAATGCCCCCGTGGGTGGCACTAACACCTCCCACGGGACCAGCGTAACGCGTAGGAACTGACCCCGCAGCCGCGGGTCTCCCGGTTTGAGAGTACGATGGTAATTTGTTTATTTCTTGACTTAGGCTTAAAAACATGACGTTAGAGGGTGAAAACTCGAAACTGCCCCCGAACGGCCCCGTGGGTGGCACCAACACCTCCCACGGGACCAACGTAACTCGTAGGAACTGACCCCGCAGCCGCGGGACTCCCGGTTTGAGAGTACGAATGTAATTTGCTTATTTCTAGACTTAGGCTTAAAAACATGACGTTAGAGGGTGAAAACTCGAAACAGCCCCCGAAAGGCCCCGTGGGTGGCACCAACACCTCCCACGGGACCAACGTAACTCGTAGGAACTGACCTCGCAGTCGCGGGTCTCCCGGTTTGAGAATACGAGGGTAATTTGCGTATTTCTACACTTAAGCAAAACATGACGTTAGAGGGTGAAAACTCGAAACAGCCCCCAAACGGCCCCGTGGGTGGCACTAACACCTCCCACGGGACCAGCGTAACGCGTAGGAACTGACCCCGCAGCCGCGGGTCTCCCGGTTTGAGAGTACGATGGTAATTTGTTTATTTCTTGACTTAGGCTTAAAAACATGACGTTAGAGGGTGAAAACTCGAAACAGCCCCCGAACGGCACCGTGGGTGGCACCAACACCTCCCACGGGACCAACATAAGTCGTAGGAACTGACCCCGCAACCGCGGGTCTCCCGGTTTGAGAGTACGAGGGTAATTTGCGTATTTCTACACTTAAGCAAAACATGACGTTAGAAGGTGAAAACTCGAAACAACCCCCAAACGGCCCCGTGGGTGGCACTAACACCTCCCACGGGACCAAAGTAACTCGTAGGAACTGACCCCGCAGCCGCGGGTCTCCCGGTTTGAGAGTACGATGGTAATTTGTTTATTTCTTGACTTAGGCTTAAAAACATGACGTTAGAGGGTGAAAACTCGAAACAGCCCCCGAACGGCACCGTGGGTGGCACCACCACCTCCCACGAGACCAACATAAGTCGTAGGAACTGACCCCGCAACCGCGGGTCTCCCGGTTTGAGAGTAGGAGGGTAATTTGCGTATTTCTACACTTAAGCAAAACATGACTTTAGGGGGTGAAAACTCGAAACAGCCTCCAAACGGCCCCATGGGGGGCACTAACGCCTCCCACGAGACCAACGTAACTCGTAGGAACTGACCCCGCAGCCGCGAGTCTCCCGGTTTGAGAGTACGACGGAAATTTGCTTATTTCTAGACTTTGGCTTAAAAACATGACGTTAGAGGGTGAAAACTCGAAACAGCCCCCGAACGGCCCAGTGGGTGGCACTAACACCTCCCACGGGACCAACGTACTCGTAGGAACTGACCTCGCATCCGGGGGTCTCCCGGTTTGAGGGTAATACGGTAATTTGTATATTTAACGACTTAGGCTTAAAAACATGACGTTAGAGGGTGAAAACTCGAAACAGCCCCCGAACGGCCCCGTGGGTGGCACCAAAACCTCCCACGGGACCAACGTAACTCGTAGGAACTGACCTCGCAGCCGTGGGTCTCCCGGTTTGAGAGTAATACGGTAATTTGCATATGTAAAGACTTAGGCTTAAAAACATGACGTTAGAGGGTGAAAACTCGAAACAGCCCCCGAACGGCCCCGTGGGTGGCACCAACACCTCCCACGGGACCAACGTAACTCGTAGGAACTGACCCCGCAGCCGCGGGACTCCCGGTTTGAGAGTACGACGGTAATTTTCTTATTTCTACACTTAGGCTTAAAAAAATGATGTTAGAGGGTGAAAACTCGAAACAGCCCCCGAACGGCCTCGTGGGTGGCACCAACACCTCCCACGGGACCAACGTAACTCGTTGGAACTGACCTCGCAGCCGCGGGTCTCCCGGTTTGAGAATACGACCGTAATTTGCTTATTTCTACACTTAAGCAAAACATGGCGTTAAAGGGTGAAAACTCAAAATAGCCCCCGAACGGTCCCGTGGGTGGCACCAAAACCTCCCACGACACCAACATAACTCGTAGGAACTGACCCCGCAGCCGCGGGAATCCCGGTTTGAGAGTAATACGGTAATATGTATATTTTAAGACTTATGCTTAAAAACATGACGTTAAAGGGTGAAAACTCGAAACAGCCTCCGAACGGCACCGTGGGTGGCACCAACACCTCCCACGGGACCAACATAACTTGTAGGAACTGACCCCGCAGTCGCGGGTCTCCCGGTTTGAGAGTACGAGGGTAATTTGCGTATTTCTACACTTAAGCAAAACATGACGTTAGGGGGTGAAAACTCGAAACAGCCCCCAAACGGCCCCGTGGGTGGCACTAATGCCTCCCACGGGACCAACGTAACTCATAGGAACTGACCCCGCCGCCGCGAGTCTCCCGGTTTGAGAGTACGACGGAAATTTGCTTATTTCTAGACTTAGGCTTAAAAACATGACGTTAGAGGGTGAAAACTCGAAACAGCCCCCGAACGGCCCAGTGGGTGGCACTAACACCTCCCACGGGACCAACGTACTCGTAGGAACTGACCTCGCATCCGCGGGTCTCCCGGTTTGAGAGTAATACGGTAATTTGCATATTTAAAGACTTAGGGTTAAAAACATGAGGTTAGAGGGTGAAAACTCGAAACAGCCCCCGAACGGCCCCGTGGGTGGCACCAACACCTCCCACGGGACCAACGTAACTCGTAGGAACTGACCCCGCAGCCGCGGGACTCCCGGTTTGAGAGTACGACGGTAATTTGCTTATTTCTAGACTTAGGCTTAAAAAAATGATGTTAGAGGGTGAAAACTCAAAACAGCCCCCGAACGGCCTCGTGGGTGGCACCAACACCTCCCACGGGACCAACGTAACTCGTAGGAACTGACCTCGCAGCCGCGGGTCTCCCGGTTTGAGAATACGACCGTAATTTGCTTAGTTCTACACTTGAGCAAAACATGGCGTTAAAGGGTGAAAACTTAAAACAGCCCCCGAACGGCCCCGTGGGTGGCACCAAAACCTCCCACGGGACCAACATAACTCGTAGGAACTGACCCCGCAGCCGCGGGAATCCCGGTTTGAGAGTAATATGTATATTTCAAGACTTATGCTTAAAAACATGACGTTAAAGTGTGAAAACTCGAAACAGCCCCCGAACGGCACCGTGGGTGGCACCAACACCTCCCACGGGACCAACATAACTTGTAGGAACTGACCGCGCAGCCGCGGGTCTCCTGGTTTGAGAGTACGAGGGTAATTTGCGTATTTCTACACTTAAGCAAAACATGACGTTAGAGGGTGAAAACTCGAAACAGCCCCCAAACGGCCCCGTGGGTGGCACTAACATCTCCCACGGGACCAACGTAACTCGTAGGAACTGACACCGCAGCCGCGGGTCTCCCGGTTTGAGAGTACGACGGTAATTTGTTTATTTCTAGACTTAGGCTAAAAAACATGACGTTAGAGTGTGAAAACTCAAAACACAGCCCCCGAACGGCCTCGTGGGTGGCACCAACACCTCCCACGGGACCAACGTAACTCGTAGGAACTGACCCCGCAGCCGCGGGACTCCCGGTTTGAGAGTACGACGGTAATTTTCTTATTTCTAGACTTAGGCTTAAAAACTTGACGTTAGAGGGTGAAAACTTGAAACAGCCCCCGAACGGCCCCGTGGGTGGCTCTAACACCTCCCACGGGACCAACGCAACTCTTAGGAACTGACCTCGCAGCCGCGGGTCTCCTGGTTTGAGAGTACGAGGGTAATTTGAGTATTTCTACACTTAAGCAAAACATGACGTTAGAGGGTGAAAACTCCAAACAGCCCCCAAACGGCCCCGTGGGTGGCACTAACACCTCCCACGGGACCAACGTAACTCGTAGGAACTGACCCCGCAGCCGCGGGTCTCCCGGTTTGAGAGTACGACGGTAATTTGCTTATTTCTAGACTTTGGCTTAAAAACATGACGTTAGAGGGTGAAAACTCGAAACAGCCCCCGAACGGCCCCGTGGGTGGCACCAACACCTCCCACGGGACCAACGTAACTCGTAGGAACAGACCTCGCAGCCGCGGGTCTCCCGGTTTGAGAGTAATACGGTAATTTGCATATTTAAAGACTTAGGCTTAAAAACATGACGTTAGAGGGTGAAAACTCGAAACAGCCCCCGAACGTCCCCGTGGGTGGCACCAACACCTCTCACGGGACCAACATAACTCGAAGGAACTGACCTCGCAGCCGCGGGTCCCCCGGTTTGAGAGTAATATGGTAATTTGTATATTTCAAGACTTAGGCTTAAAAACATGACGTTAAAGGGTGAAAACTCGAAACAGCCCCCGAACGGCACCGTGGGTGGCACCAACACCTCCCACGGGACCAACATAACTTGTAGGAACTGACCCCGCAGCCGCGGGTCTCCTGGTTTGAGAGTACGAGGGTAATTTGCGTATTTTTACACTTAAGCAAAACATGACGTTAGAGGGTGAAAACTCGAAACAGCCCCCAAACGGCCCCGTGGGTGGCACTAACACCTCCCACGGGACCAACGTAACTCGTAGGAACTGACCCCGCAGCCGCGGGTCTCCCGGTTTGAGAGTACGACGGTAATTTGCTTATTTCTAGACTTTGGCTTAAAAACATGACATTAGAGGGTGAAAACTCGAAACAGCCCCCGAACGGCCCCGTGGGTGGCACCAACACCTCCCACGGGACCAACGTAACTCGTAGGAACAGACCTCGCAGCCGCGGGTCTCCCGGTTTGAGAGTAATACGGTAATTTGCATATTTAAAGACTTAGGCTTAAAAACAAGACGTTAGAGGGTGAAAACTCGAAACAGCCCCCGAACGTCCCCGTGGGTGGCACTAACACCTCTCACGGGACCAACATAACTCGTAGGAACTGACCTCGCAGCCGCGGGTCCCCCGGTTTGAGAGTAATACGGTAATTTGTATATTTCAAGACTTAGGCTTAAAAACATGACGTTAAAGGGTGAAAACTCGAAACAGCCCCCGAACGGCACCGTGGGTGGCACCAACACCTCCCACGGGACCAACATAACTTGTAGGAACTGACCCCGCAGCCGCGGGTCTCCTGGTTTGAGAGTACGAGGGTAATTTGCGTATTTCTACACTTAAGCAAAACATGACGTTAGAGGGTGAAAACTCCAAACAGCCCCCAAACGGCCCCGTGGGTGGCACTAACACCTCCCACGGGACCAACGTAACTCGTAGGAACTGACCCCGCAGCCGCGGGTCTCCCGGTTTTAGAGTACGACGGCAATTTGCTTATTTCTAAACTTTGGCTTAAAAACATGACGTTAGAGGGTGAAAACTCGAAACAGCCCCCGAACGGCCCCGTGGGTGGCACCAACACCTCCCACGGGACCAACGTAACTCGTAGGAACAGACCTCGCAGCCGCGGGTCTCCCGGTTTGAGAGTAATATGGTAATTTGCATATTTAAAGACTTAGGCTTAAAAACATGACGTTAGAGGGTGAAAACTCGAAACAGCCCCCGAACGGCCCCGTGGGTGGCACCAACACCTCCCACGGGACCAACGTAACTCGTAGGAACTGACCTCGCAGCCGCGGGTCCCCCGGTTTGAGAGTAATATGGTAATTTGTATATTTCAAGACTTAGGCTTAAAAACATGACGTTAGCGGGTGAAAACTCAAAACAACCCCCGAATGGCCCCGTGGGTGGCACCAACACCTCCCACGGGACCAACGTAACTCGTAGGAACTGACCTCGCAGCCGTGGGTCTCCCGGTTTGAGAGTAATACGGTAATTTGCATATGTAAAGACTTAGGCTTAAAAACATGACGTTAGAGGGTGAAAACTCGAAACAGCCCCCGAACGGCCCCGTGGGTGGCACCAACACCTTCCACGGGACCAACGTAACTCGTAGGAACTGACCCCGCAGCCGCGGGACTCCCGGTTTGAGAGTACGATGGTAATTTTCTTATTTCTACACTTAGGCTTAAAAAAATGATGTTAGAGGGTGAAAACTCGAAACAGCCCCCGAACGGCCCCGTGGGTGGCACCAACACCTCCCACGGGACCAACGTAACTCGTAGGAACTGACCTCGCAGCCGCGGGTCCCCCGGTTTGAGAGTAATATGGTAATTTGTATATTTCAAGACTTAGGCTTAAAAACATGACGTTAGCGGGTGAAAACTCGAAACAACCCCCGAATGGCCCCGTGGGTGGCACCAACACCTCCCACGGGACCAACGTAACTCGTAGGAACTAACCTCGCAGCCGTGGGTCTCCCGGTTTGAGAGTAATACGGTAATTTGCATATGTAAAGACTTAGGCTTAAAAACATGACGTTAGAGGGTGAAAACTCGAAACAGCCCCCGAACGGCCCCGTGGGTGGCACCAACACCTCCCACGGGACCAACGTAACTCGTAGGAACTGACCTCGCAACCGCGGGTCTCCGGGTTTGAGAATACGACCGTAATTTGCTTATTTCTACACTTAAGCAAAACATGGCGTTAAAGGGTGAAAACTCAAAATAGCCCCCGAACGGTCCCGTGGGTGGCACCAAAACCTCCCACGACACCAACATAACTCGTAGGAACTGACCCCGCAGCCGCGGGAATCCCGGTTTGAGAGTAATACGGTAATATGTATATTTTAAGACTTATGCTTAAAAACATGACGTTAAAGGGTGAAAACTCGAAACAGCCTCCGAACGGCACCGTGGGTGGCACCAACGCCTCCCACGGGACCAACATAACTTGTAGGAACTGACCCCGCAGCCGCGGGTCTCCCGGTTTGAGAGTACGAGGGAAATTTGCGTATTTCTACACTTAAGCAAAACATGACGTTAGGAGGTGAAAACTCGAAACAGCCCCCAAACGGCCCCGTGGGTGGCACTAACGCCTCCCACGGGACCAACGTAACTCATAGGAACTGACCCCGCAGCCGCGAGTCTCCCGGTTTGAGAGTACGACGGAAATTTGCTTATTTCTAGACTTAGGCTTAAAAACATGACGTTAGAGGGTGAAAACTCGAAACAGCCCCCGAACGGCCCAGTGGGTGGCACTAACACCTCCCACGGGACCAACGTACTCGTAGGAACTGATCTCGCATCCGCGGGTCTCCCGGTTTGAGAGTAATACGGTAATTTGCATATTTAAAGACTTAGGCTTAAAAACATGACGTTAGAGGGTGAAAACTCGAAACAGCCCCCGAACGGCCCCGTGGGTGGCACCAACACCTCCCACGGGACCAACGTAACTCGTAGGAACTGACCCCGCAGCCGCGGGACTCCCGGTTTGAGAGTACGACGGTAATTTGCTTATTTCTAGACTTAGGCTTAAAAAAATGATGTTAGAGGGTGAAAACTCAAAACAGCCCCCGAACGGCCCCGTGGGTGGCACCAAAACCTCCCACGGTACCAACATAACTCGTAGGAACTGACCCCGCAGCCGCGGGAATCCCGGTTTGAGAGTAATACGGTAATATGTATATTTCAAGACTTATGATTAAAAACATGACGTTAAAGGGTGAAAACTCGAAACAGCCCCCGAACGGCACCGTGGGTGGCACCAACACCTCCCACGGGACCAACATAACTTGTAGGAACTGACCCCGCAGCCGCGGGTCTCCTGGTTTGAGAGTACGAGGGTAATTTGCGTATTTCTACACTTAAGCAAAACATGACGTTGGAGGGGGAAAACTCGAAACAGCCCCCGAACGGCCCCGTGGGTGGCACCAACACCTCCCACGGGACAACATAACTCGTAGGAACTGACCCCGCAGCCACGGGTCTCCCGGTTTGAGAGTACGAGGGTAATTTGCGTATTTCTACACTTAAGCAAAACATGACGTTAGAGGGTGAAAACTCGAAACAGCCCCCAAACGGCCCCGTGGGTGGCACTAACATCTCCCACGGGACCAACGTAACTCGTAGGAACTGACACCGCAGCCGCGGGTCTCCCGGTTTGAGAGTACGATGGTAATTTGTTTATTTCTAGACTTAGGCTAAAAAACATGACGTTAGAGTGTGAAAACTCAAAACACAGCCTCCGAACGGCCTCGTGGGTGGCACCAACACCTCCCACGGGACCAACGTAACTCGTAGGAACTGACCCCGCAGCCGCGGGACTCCCGGTTTGAGAGTACGACGGTAATTTTCTTATTTCTAGACTTAGGCTTAAAAACTTGACGTTAGAGGGTGAAAACTCGAAACAGCCCCCGAACGGCCCCGTGGGTGGCTCTAACACCTCCCACGGGACCAACGCAACTCTTAGGAACTGACCTCGCAGCCGCGGGTCTCCTGGTTTGAGAGTACGAGGGTAATTTGCGTATTTCTACACTTAAGCAAAACATGACGTTAGAGGGTGAAAACTCCAAACAGCCCCCAAACGGCCCCGTGGGTGGCACTAACACCTCCCACGGGACCAACGTAACTCGTAGGAACTGACCCCGCAGCCGCGGGTCTCCCGGTTTGAGAGTACGACGGTAATTTGCTTATTTCTTGACTTTGGCTTAAAAACATGACGTTAGAGGGTGAAAACTCGAAACAGCCCCCGAACGGCCCCGTGGGTGGCACCAACACCTCCCACGGGACCAACGTAACTCGTAGGAACAGACCTCGCAGCCGCGGGTCTCCCGGTTTGAGAGTAATACGGTAATTTGCATATTTAAAGACTTAGGCTTAAAAACATGACGTTAGAGGGTGAAAACTCGAAACAGCCCCCGAACGTCCCCGTGGGTGGCACCAACACCTCTCACGGGACCAACATAACTCGTAGGAACTGACCCCCCAGCCGCGAGAATCCCGGTTTGAGAGTAATACGGTAATATGTATATTTCAAGACATAGGCTTAAAAACATGACGTTAAAGGGTGAAAACTCGAAACAGCCCCCGAACGGCACCGTGGGTGGCACCAACACCTCCCACGGGACCAACATAACTTGTAGGAACTGACCCCGCAGCCGCGGGTCTCCTGGTTTGAGAGTACGAGGGTAATTTGCGTATTTTTACACTTAAGCAAAACATGACGTTAGAGGGTGAAAACTCGAAACAGCCCCCAAACGGTCCCGTGGGTGGCACTAACACCTCCCACGGGACCAACGTAACTCCTAGGAACTGACCCCGCAGCCGCGGGTCTCCCGGTTTGAGAGTACGACGGTAATTTGCTTATTTCTAGACTTCGGCTTAAAAACATGACGTTAGAGGGTGAAAACTCGAAACAGCCCCCGAACGGCCCCGTGGGTGGCACCAACACCTCCCACGGGACCAACATAACTCGTAGGAACAGACCTCGCAGCCGCGGGTCTCCCGGTTTGAGAGTAATACGGTAATTTGCATATTTAAAGATTTAGGCTTAAAAACATGACGTTAGAGGGTGAAAACTCGAAACAACCCCCGAACGGCCCCGTGGGTGGCACCAACACCTCCCACGAGACCAACGTAACTCGTAGGAACTAACCTCGCAGCCGCGGGTCTCCCGGTTTGAGAGTAACACGGTAATTTGCATATTTAAAGACTTAGGCTTAAAAATATGACGTTAGAGGGTGAAAACTCGAAACAGCCCCCGAACGGCCCCGTGGGTGGCACCAACACCTCCCACGGGACCAACATAACTCGTAGGAACAGACCTCGCAGCCGCTGGTCTCCCGGTTTGAGAGTAATACGGTAATTTGCATATTTAAAGATTTAGGCTTAAAAACATGACGTTAGAGGGTGAAAACTCGAAACAACCCCCGAACGGCCCCGTGGGTGGCACCAACACCTCCCACGAGACCAACGTAACTCGTAGGAACTAACCTCGCAGCCGCGGGTCTCCCGGTTTGAGAGTAACACGGTAATTTGCATATTTAAAGACTTAGGCTTAAAAATATGACGTTAGAGGGTGAAAACTCGAAACAGCCCCCGAACGGCCCCGTGGGTGGCATCAACACCTCCCACGGGACCAACATAACTCGTAGGAACTGACCCCGCAGTCGCGGGACTCCCGGTTTGAGAGTACGACGGTAATTTGCTTATTTCTAGACTTAGGCTTAAAAACATGATGTTAGAGGGTGAAAACTCGAAACAGCCCCCGAACAGCCCCGTGGGTGGCACCAACACCTCCCACGGGACCAACGTAACTCATAGAAACTGACCTCGCTGCCGCGGGTCTCCCGGTTTGAGAATACGACCGTAATTTGCTTATTTCTACACTTAAGCAAAACATGGCGTTAAAGGGTGAAAACTCGAAACAGCACCCGAACGGCCCCGTGGGTGGCACCAACACCTCCCACGGGACCAACATAACTCGTAGGAACTGACCCCGCAGCCGCGGGAATCCCAGTTTGAGAGTAATACGGTAATTTGTATATTTCAAGACTTAGGCTTAAAAACATGACGTTAAAGGGTGAAAACTCGAAACAGCCCCCGAACGGCACCATGGGTGGCACCAACACCTCCCACGGGACCAACATAACTCGTAGGAACTGACCCCGCAGCCGCGGGTTTCCCGGTTTGAGTGTACGAGGGTAATTTGCGTATTTCTACACTTAAGCAAAACATGACGTTAGAGGGTGAAAACTTGAAACAGCCCCCAAACGGCCCCGTGGGTGGCACTAACACATCCCACGGGACCAACGTAACTCGTAGGAACTGACCCCGCAGCCGCGGGTCTCCCGGTTTGAGTGTACGACAGTAATTTGCTTATTTCTAGACTTAGGCTTAAAAACATGACGTTAGAGGGTGAAAACTCGAAACAGCCCCCGAAAGGCCCCGTGGGTGGCACCAACACCTCCTACGGGACCAACGTAACTAGTAGAAACTGACCTCGCAGCCACGGGTCTCCCGGTTTGATAATACGACCGTAATTTGCGTATTTCTACACTTAAGCAAAATATGGCGTTAAAGGGTGAAAACTCGAAACAGCCCCCGAACGGCCCCGTGGGTGGCACCAACACCTCCCACGGGACCAACGTAACTCGTAGGAACTGACCCCGCAGCCGCGGGACTCCCGGTTTGAGAGTACGACGGTAATTTGCTTATTTGTAGACTTAGGCTTAAAAAAAAGGTGTTAGAGGGTGAAAACTCGAAACAGCCCCCGAACGGCCTGGTGGGTGGCACCAACACCTCCCACGGGACCAACGTAACTCGTAGGAACTGACCTCGAAGCCGCGGGTCTCCCGGTTTGACAGTACGACGGTAATTTGCTTATTTCTAGACTTAGGCTTAAAAAAATGATGTTAGAGGGTGAAAACTCGAAACAGCCCCGGAACGGCCCCGTGGGTGGCACCAACACCTCCAACGGGACCAACATAACTCGTAGGAACTGACCCCGCAGCAGCGGGACTCCCGGTTTGAGAGTACGACGGTAATTTGCTTATTTCTAGACTTAGGCTTAAAAAAATGATGTTAGAGGGTGAAAACTCGAAACAGCCCCCGAACGGCCTCGTGGGTGGCACCAACACCTCCCACGGGACCAACGTAACTCATAGGAACTGACCTCGCAGCCGCGGGTCTCCCAGTTTGAGAATACGACCGTAATTTGCTTATTTCTACACTTAAGCAAAACATGGCGTTAAAGGGTGAAAGCTCAAAACAGCCCCCGAACGGCCCCGTGGGTGGCACCAACACCTCCCACGGGACCAACATAACTCGTAGGAACTGACCCCGCAGCCGCGGGAATCCCGGTTTGAGAGTAATACGGTAATATGTATATTTCAATACTTATGCTTAAAAACATGACGTTAAAGGGTGAAAACTCGAAACAGCCCCCGAACGGCCCCGTGGGTGGCACCAACACCTCCCACGGGAAGACATAACTTGTTGGAACTGACCCCGCAGCCGCGGGTCTCCCGGTTTCAGAGTACGAGGGTAATTTGCGTATTTCTACACTTAAGCAAAACGTGACGTTAGAGGGTGAAAACTCGAAACAGCCCCCAAACGGCCCCGTGGGTGGCACTAACATCTCCCACGGGACCAACGTAACTCGTAGGAACTGACCCCGCAGCCGCGGGTCTCCCGGTTTGAGAGTACGACGGTAATTTGTTTATTTCTAGACTTAGGCTAAAAAACATGACGTTAGAGCGTGAAAACTCGAAACACAGCCCCCGAACGGCCCCGTGGGTGGCACCAACACCACCCACGGGACCAACGTAACTCGTAGGAACTGACCCCGCAACCGCGGGTCTCCCGATTTGAGAGTACGACGGTAATTTGCTTATTTCTAGACTTAAGCTTAAAAACATGACGTTAGAGGGTGAAAACTCGAAACAGCCCCCGAACGGCCCCGTGGGTGGCACCAACACCTCCCACGGGACCAACGTAACTCGTAGGAACTGACCCCACAGTCGCGGAACTCCCGGTTTGAGAGTATGACGGTAATTTGCTTATTTCTAGACTGAGGCTTAAAACATTATGTTAGAGGGTGAAAACTCGAAACAGCCCCCGAACGGCCCCGTGGGTGGCACCAACTCCTCCCACGGGACCAACGCAACTCGTAGGAACTGAACTCGCAGCCGCGGGTCTCCCGGTTTGAGAATACGACAGTAATTTGCGTATTTGTACACTTAAGCAAAACATGACGTTAGAGGGTGAAAACTCGAAACAGCCCCCAAACGGCCCCTTGGGTGGCACTAACACCTCCCACGGGACCAACGTAACTCGTAGAAACTGACCCCGCAGCCGCGGGTCTCCCGGTTTGAGAGTACGACGGTAATTTGCTTTTTTCTAGACTTAAGCTTAAAAACATGACGTTAGAGGGTGAAAACTCGAAACAGCCCCGAACGGCCCCGTGGGTGGCACCAACACCTCCCACGGGACCAACGTAACTCGTAGGAACTGACTCCATAGCCGCGGAACTCCCGGTTTGAGAGTATGACGGTAATTTGCTTATTTCTAGACTTAGGCTTAAAAACATGACGTTAGAGGGTGAAAACTCGAAACAGCCCCCGAACGGCCCCGTGGGTGGCACCAACACCTCCCACGGGACCAACGTAACTCGTAGGAACTGACCCCGCAGCCGCGGGTCTCCCGGTATGAGAATACGACCGTAATTTGCGTATTTCTACACTTAAGCAAAACATGGCGTTAAAGGGTGAAAACTCGAAACAGCCCCCGAACGGCCCCGTGGGTGTCACCAACACCTCCCACGGGACCAACATAACTCATAGGAACTGACCCCGCAGCCGCAGGAATCCCGGTTTGAGAGTAATACGGTAATTTTTATATTTCCAGACTTAGGCTTAAAAACTTGACGTTAAAGGGTGAAAACTCGAAACAGCCCCCGAACGGCACTGTGGGTGGCACCAATACCTCCCACGGGACCAACATAACTCGTAGGAACTGACCCCGCAGCCGCGGGTCTCCCGGTTTGAGAGTACGAGGGTAATTTGCGTATTTCTACACTTAAGCAAAACATGACGTTAGAGGGTGAAAACTCGAAACAGCCCCCAAACGGCCCCGTGGGTGGCACTAACACCTCCCACGGGACCAACGTAACTCGTAGGAACTGACCCCGCAGCCGCGGGTCTCCCGGTTTGAGAGTACGATGGTAATTTGTTTATTTCTAGACTTAGGCTTAAAAACGTGACGTTAGAGGGTGAAAACTCGAAACAGCCCCCGAACGGCACCGTGGGTGGCACCAACACCTCCCACGGGACAAACATAACTCGTAGGAACTGACCACGCAGCCGCGGGTCTCCCTGTTTGAGAGTACGAGGGTAATTTGCGTATTTCTACACTTAAGCAAAACATGGCGTTAGGGGGTGAAAACTCGAAACAGCCCCCAAACGGCCCCGTGGGTGGCACTAACGCCTCCCACGGGACCAACGTAACTCGTAGGAACTGACCCCGCAGCCGCGAGTCTCCCGGTTTGAGAGTAATACGGTAATTTTTATATTTCCAGACTTAGGCTTAAAAACATGACGTTAAAGGGTGAAAACTCGAAACAGCCCCCGAAAGGCACCGTGGGTGGCACCAATACCTCCCACGGGACCAACATAACTCGTAGGAACTGACCCCGCAGCCGCGGGTCTCCCGGTTTGAGAGTACGAGGGTAATTTGCGTATTTCTACACTTAAGCAAAACATGACGTTAGAGGGTGAAAACTCGAAACAGCCCCCAAACGGCCCCGTGGGTGGCACTAACACCTCCCACGGGACCAACGTAACTCGTAGGAACTGACCCCGCAGCCGCGGGTCTCCCGGTTTGAGAGTACGATGGTAATTTGTTTATTTCTAGACTTAGGCTTAAAAACATGACGTTAGAGGGTGAAAACTCGAAACAGCCCCCGAACGGCACCGTGGGTGGCACCAACACCTCCCACGGGACCAACATAAGTCGTAGGAACTGACCCCGCAACCGCGGGTCTCCCTGTTTGAGAGTACGAGGGTAATTTGCGTATTTCTACACTTAAGCAAAACATGACGTTAGGGGGTGAAAACTCGAAACAGCCCCCAAACGGCCCCGTGGGTGGCACTAACGCCTCCCACGGGACCAACGTAACTCGTAGGAACTGACCCCGCAGCCGCGAGTCTCCCGGTTTGAGAGTACGACGGAAATTTGCTTATTTCTAGACTTAGGCTTAAAAACATGACGTTAGTGGGTGAAAACTCGAAACAGCCCCCAAACGGCCCAGTGGGTGGCACTAACACCTCCCACGGGACCAACGTACTCGTAGGAACTGACCTCGCATCCGCGGGTCTCCCGGTTTGAGAGTAATACGGTAATTTTCATATTTAACGACTTAGGCTTAAAAACATGACGTTAGAGGGTGAAAACTCGAAACAGCCCCCGAACGGCCCCGTGGGTGGCACCAACACCTCCCACGGGACCAACGTAACTCGTAGGAACTGATCTCGCAGCCGCGGGTCTCCCGGTTTGAGAGTAATATGGTAATTTGCATATTTAAAGACTTAGGCTTAAAAAAATGATGTTAGAGGGTGAAAACTCGAAACAGCCCCCGAACGGCCTCGTGGGTGGTACCAACACCTCCCACGGGACCAACGTAACTCGTAGGAACTGACCCCGCAGTCGTGGGACTCCCGGTTTGAGAGTACGACGGTAATTTGCTTATTTCTAGACTTAGGCTTAAAAACATGACGTTAGAGGGTGAAAACTCGAAACAGCCCCCGAACAGCCCCGTGGGTGGCACCAACACCTCCCACGGGACCAACGTAACTCATAGAAACTGACCTCGCTGCCGCGGGTCTCCCGGTTTGAGAATACGACCGTAATTTGCTTATTTCTACACTTAAGCAAAACATGGCGTTAAAGGGTGAAAACTCAAAACAGCCCCCGAACGGCCCCGTGGGTGGCACCAAAACCTCCCACGGGACCAACATAACTCGTAGGAACTGACCCCGCAGGCGCGGGAATCCCGGTTTGAGAGTAATTGGGTAATATGTATATTTCAAGACTTATGCTTAAAAACATGACGTTAAAGGGTGAAAACTCGAAACAGCCCCCGAACGGCACCGTGGGTGGTACCAACACCTCCCACGGGACCAACATAACTTGTAGGAACTGACCCCGCAGCCGCGGGTCTCCTGGTTTGAGAGTACGAGGGTAATTTGCGTATTTCTACACTTAAGCAAAACATGACGTTAGAGGGTGAAAACTCGAAACAGCCCCCGAACGGCCCCGTGGGTGGCACCAACACCTCCCACGGGACAACATAACTCGTAGGAACTGACCCCGCAGCCGCGGGTCTCCCGGTTTGAGAGTACGAGGGTAATTTGCGTATTTCTACACTTAAGCAAAACATGACGTTAGAGGGTGAAAACTCGAAACAGCCCCCAAACGGCCCCGTGGGTGGCACTAACATCTCCCACGGGACCAACGTAACTCGTAGGAACTGACCCCGCAGCCGCGGGTCTCCCGGTTTGAGAGTACGACGGTAATTTGTCTATTTCTAGACTTAGGCTAAAAAATATGACGTTAGAGTGTGAAAACTCGAAACACAGGCCCCGAACGGCCCCGTGGGTGGCACCAACACCTCCCACGGGACCAACGTAACTCGTAGGAACTGACCCCGCAGCCGCGGTACTCCCGGTTTGAGACTACGACGGTAATATGCTTATTTCTAGACTTAGGCTTAAAAACATGACGTTAGAGGGTGAAAACTCGAAACAGCCCCCGAACGGCCCCGTGGGTGGCTCTAACACCTCCCACGGGACCAACGCAACTCGTAGGAACTGACCTCGCAGCCGCGGGTCTCCTGGTTTGAGAGTACGAGGGCAATTTGCGTATTTCTAAACTTAAGCAAAACATGACGTTAGAGGGTGAAAACTCGAAACAGCCCCCAAACGGCCCCGTGGGTGGCACTAACACCTCCCACGGGACCAACGTAACTCGTAGGAACTGACCCCGCAGCCGTGGGTCTCCCGGTTTGAGAGTACGACGGTAATTTGCTTATTTTTAGACTTTGGCTTAAAAACATGACGTTAGAGGGTGAAAACTCGAAACAGCCCCCGAACGGCCCCGTGGGTGGTACCAACACCTCCCACGGGACCAACGTAACTCGTAGGAACAGACCTCGCAGCCGCGGGTCTCTCGGTTTGAGAGTAATACGGTAATTTGCATATTTAAAGACTTAGGCTTAAAAACATGACGTTAGAGGGTTAAAACTCGAAACAGCCCCCGAACGGCCCCGTGGGTGGCACCAACACCTCCCACGGGACCAACATAACTCGTAGGAACTGACCCCCCAGCCGCGGGAATCCCGGTTTGAGAGTAATACGGTAATTTGCATATTTAAAGACTTAGGCTTAAAAACATGACGTTAGAGGGTTAAAACTCGAAACAGCCCCCGAACGGCCCCGTGGGTGGCACCAACACCTCCCACGGGACCAACATAACTCGTAGGAACTGACCCCCCAGCCGCGGGAATCCCGGTTTGAGAGTAATACGGTAATTTGTATATTTCAAGACTTAGGCTTAAAAACATGACGTTAAAGGGTGAAAACTCGAAACAGCCCCCGAACGGCACCGTGGGTGGCACCAACACCTCCCACGGGACCAACATAACTTGTAGGAACTGACCCCGCAGCCGCGGGTCTCCTGGTTTGAGAGTACGAGGGTAATTTGCGTATTTCTACACTTAAGCAAAACATGACGTTAGAGGGTGAAAACTCGAAACAGCCCCCAAACGGGCCCGTGGGTGGCACTAACACTTCCCACGGGACCAACGTAACTCGTAGGAACTGACTCCGCAGCCGCGGGTCTCCCGGTTTGAGAGTACGACGGTAATTTGCTTATTTCTAGACTTCGGCTTAAAAACATGACGTTAGAGGGTGAAAACTCGAAACAGCCCCCGAACGGCCCCGTGGGTGGCACCAACACCTCCCACGGGACCAACGTAACTCGTAGGAACAGACCTCGCAGCCGCGGGTCTCCCGGTTTGAGAGTAATACGGTAATTTGAATATTTAAAGAGTTAGGCTTAAAAACATGACGTTAGAGGGTGAAAACTCGAAACAGCCCCCGAACGGCCCCGTGGGTGGCACCAACACCTCCCACGGGACCAACGTAACTCGTAGGAACTAACCTCGCAGCCGCGGGTCTCCCGGTTTGAGAGTAACACGGTAATTTGCATATTTAAAGACTTAGGCTTAAAAATATGACGTTAGAGGGTGAAAACTCGAAACAGCCCCCGAACGGCCCCGTGGGTGGCATCAACACCTCCCACGGGACCAACGTAACTCGTAGGAACTGACCTCGCAGCCGCGGGACTCCCGGTTTGAGAGTACGACGGTAATTTGCTTATTTCTAGACTTCGGCTTAAAAACATGACGTTAGAGGGTGAAAACTCGAAACAGCCCCCGAACGGCCCCGTGGGTGGCACCAACACCTCCCACGGGACCAACGTAACTCGTAGGAACAGACCTCGCAGCCGCGGGTCTCCCGGTTTGAGAGTAATACGGTAATTTGAATATTTAAAGACTTAGGCTTAAAAACATGACGTTAGAGGGTGAAAACTCGAAACAGCCCCCGAACGGCCCCGTGGGTGGCACCAACACCTCCCACGCGACCAACGTAACTCGTAGGAACTAACCTCGCAGTCGCGGGTCTCCCGGTTTGAGAGTAACACGGTAATTTGCATATTTAAAGACTTAGGCTTAAAAATATGACGTTAGAGGGTGAAAACTCGAAACAGCCCCCGAACGGCCCCGTGGGTGGCACCAACACCTCCCACGGGACCAACGTAACTCGTAGGAACTGACCCCACAGCCGCGGAACACCCGGTTTGAGAGTATGACGGTAATTTGCTTATTTCTAGACTTAGGCTTAAAAACATGATGTTAGAGGGTGAAAACTCGAAACAGCCCCCGAACGGCCCCGTGGGTGGCACCAACACCTCCCACGGGACCAACGTAGCTCGTAGGAACTGACCCCGCAGCTGCGGGACTCCCGCTTTGAGAGTACGGCGGTAATTTGCTTATTTCTAGACTTAGGCTTAAAAACATGACGTTAGAGGGTGAAAACTCGAAACAGCCCCCGAACGGCCCCGTGGGTGGCACCAACACCTCCCACGGGACCAACATAACTCGTAGGAACTGACCACGCAGCCGCGGGTCTCCCGGTATGAGAATACGACCGTAATTTGCGTATTTCTACACTTAAGCAAAACATGGCGTTAAAGGGTGAAAACTCGAAACAGCCCCCGAACGGCCCCGTGGGTGGCACCAACACCTCCCACGGGACCAACATAACTCGTAGGAACTGACCCCGCAGCCGCAGGAATCCCGGTTTGAGAGTAATACGGTAATTTTTATATTTCAAGACTTAGGCTTAAAAACATGACGTTAAAGGGTGAAAACTCGAAACAGCCCCCGAACGGCACCGTGGGTGGCACCAATACCTCCCACGGGACCAACATAACTCGTAGGAACTGACCCCGCAGCCGCGGGTCTCCCGGTTTGAGAGTACGAGGGTAATTTGCGTATTTCTACACTTAAGCAAAACATGACGTTAGAGGGTGAAAACTCGAAACAGCCCCCAAACGGCCCCGTGGGTGGCACTAACACCTCCCACGGGACCAACGTAACTCGTAGGAACTGACCCCGCAGCCGCGGGTCTCCCAGTTTGAGAGTACGATGGTAATTTGTTTATTTCTAGACTTAGGCTTAAAAACATGACGTTAGAGGGTGAAAACTCGAAACAGCCCCCGAACGGCACCGTGGGTGGCACCAACACCTCCCACGGGACCAACATAAGTCGTAGGAACTGACCCCGCAACCGCGGGTCTCCCGGTTTGAGAGTACGAGGGTAATTTGCGTATTTCTACACTTAAGCAAAACATGACGTTAGGGGGTGAAAACTCGAAACAGCCCCCAAACGGCCCCGTGGGTGGCACTAACGCCTCCCACGGGACCAACGTAACTCGTAGGAACTGACCCCGCAGCCGCGAGTCTCCCGGTTTGAGAGTACGACAGAAATTTGCTTATTTCTAGACTTAGGTTTAAAAGCATGACGTTAGAGGGTGAAAACTCGAAACAGCCCCCGAACGGCCCAGTGGGTGGCACTAACACCTCCCACGGGACCAACGTACTCGTAGGAACTGACCTCGCATCCGCGGGTCTCCCGGTTTGAGAGTAATACGGTAATTTTCATATTTAACGACTTAGGCTTAAAAACATGACGTTAGACGGTGAAAACTCGAAACAGCCCTCGAACGGCCCCGTGGGTGGCACCAACACTTCCCACGGGACCAACGTAACTCGTAGGAACTGACCTCGCAGCCGCGGGTCTCCCGGTTTGAGAGTAATACGGTAATTTGCATATTTAAAGACTTAGGCTTAAAAACATGACGTTAGAGGGTGAAAACTCGAAACAGCCCCCGAACGGCCTCGTGGGTGGCACCAACACCTCCCACGGGACCAACGTAACTCGTAGGAACTGACCTCGCAGCCGCGGGTCTCCCGGTTTGAGAATACGACCGTAATTTGCTTATTTCTACACTTAAGCAAAACATGGCGTTAAAGGGTGAAAACTCAAAACAGCCCCCAAACGGCCCCGTGGGTGGCACTAACACCTCCCACGGGACCAAAGTAACTCGTAGGAACTGAACCCGTAGCCGCGGGTCTCCCGGTTTGAGAGTACGATGGTAATTTGTTTATTTCTAGACTTAGGCTTAAAAACGTGACGTTAGAGGGTGAAAACTCGAAACAGCCCCCGATAGGCACCGTGGGTGGCACCAACACCTCCCACGGGACCAACATAAGTCGTAGGAACTGACCCCGCAACCGCGGGTCTCCCGGTTTGAGAGTACGAGGGTAATTTGCGTATTTCTACACTTAAGCAAAACATGACGTTAGGGGGTGAAAACTCGAAACAGCCCCCAAACGGCCCCGTGGGTGGTACTAACGCCTCCCACGGGACCAACGTAACTCGTAGGAACTGACCCCGCAGCCGCGGGTCTCCCGGTTTAAGAGTACGACGGTAATTTGCTTATTTCTAGACTTCGGCTTAAAAACATGACGTTAGAGGGTAAAAACTCAAAACAGCCCCCGAACGGCCCCGTGGGTGGCACCAACACCTCCCACGGGACCAACGTAACTCGTAGGAACAGACCTCGCAGCCGCGGGTCTCCCAGTTTGAGAGTAATACGGTAATTTGAATATTTAAAGACTTAGGCTTAAAAACATGACGTTAGAGGGTGAAAACTCGAAACAGCCCCCGAACGGCCCTGTGGGTGGCACCAACACCTCCCACGGGACCAACGTAACTCGTAGGAACTAACCTCGCAGCCGCGGGTCTCCCGGTTTGAGAGTAACACGGTAATTTGCATATTTAAAGACTTAGGCTTAAAAATATGACGTTAGAGGGTGAAAACTCGAAACAGCCCCCGAACGGCCTCGTGGGTGGCACCAACACCTCCCACGGGACCAACGTAACTCGTAGGAACTGACCTCGCAGCCGCGGGTCTCCCGGTTTGAGAATACGACCGTAATTTGTTTATTTCTACACTTAAGCAAAACATGGCGTTAAAGGGTGAAAACTAAAAACAGCCCCCGAACGGCCCCGTGGGTGGCACTAACACCTCCCACGGGACCAACGTAACTCGTAGGAACTGACCCCGCAGCCGCGGTTCACCGGGTTTGAGAGTAATTGAATAATATGTATATTTCAAGACTTATGCTTAAAAACATGACGTTAGAGTGTGAAAACTCGAAACACAGGCCCCGAACGGCCCCGTGGGTGGCACCAACACCTCCCACGGGACCAACGTAACTCGTAGGAACTGACCCCGCAGCCGCGGGACTCCCGGTTTGAGACTACGACGGTAATTTGCTTATTTCAAGACTTAGGCTTAAAAACATGACGTTAGAGGGTGAAAACTCGAAACAGCCCCCGAACGGCCCCGTGGGTGGCTCTAACACCTCCCACGGGACCAACGCAACTCGTAGGAACTGACCTCGCAGCCGCGGGTCTCCTGGTTTGAGAGTACGAGGGTAATTTGCGTATTTCTAAACTTAAGCAAAACATGACGTTAGAGGGTGAAAACTCGAAACAACCCCCAAACGGCCCCGTGGGTGGCACTAACACCTCCCACGGGACCAACGTAACTCGTAGGAACTGACCCCGCAGCCGCGGGTCTCCCGGTTTGAGAGTATGACGGTAATTTGCATATTTCTTGACTTTGGCTTAAAAACATGACGTTAGAGGGTGAAAACTCGAAACAGCCCCCGAACGGTCCCGTGGGTGGTACCAACACCTCCCACGGGACCAACGTAACTCGTAGGAACTGACCCCGCAGCCGCGGTACTCCCGGTTTGAGAGTACGACGGTAATTTACTTATTTCTAGACTTAGGCTTAAAAAAATGATGTTAGAGGGTGAAAACTCGAAACAGCCCCCGAACGGCCTCGTGGGTGGCACCAACACCTCCCACGGGACCAACGTAACTCGTAGGAACTGACCTCGCAGCCGCGGGTCTCCCGGTTTGAGAATACGACCGTAATTTGCTTATTTCTACACTTAAGCAAAACATGGCGTTAAAGGGTGAAAACTCAAAACAGCCCCCAAACGGCCCCGTGGGTGGCACTAACACCTCCCACGGGACCAACGTAACTCGTAGGAACTGACCCCGCAGCCGCGGGTCTCCCGATTTGAGAGTACGATGGTAATTTGCTTATTTCTAGACTTCGGCTTAAAAACATGACGTTAGAGGGTAAAAACTCAAAACAGCCCCCGAACGGCCCCGTGGGTGGCACCAACACCTCCCACGGGACCAACGTAACTCGTACGAACAGACCTCGCAGCCGCGGGTCTCCCGGTTTGAGAGTAATACGGTAATTTGAATATTTAAAGACTTAGGCTTAAAAACATGACGTTAGAGGGTGAAAACTCGAAACAGCCCCCGAACGGCCCTGTGGGTGGCACCAACACCTCCCACGGGACCAACGTAACTCGTAGGAACTAACCTCGCAGCCGCGGGTCTCCCGATTTGAGAGTAACACGGTAATTTGCATATTTAAAGACTTAGGCTTAAAAATATGACGTTAGAGGGTGAAAACTCGAAACAGCCCCCGAACGGCACCGTGGGTGGCACCAACACCTCCCACGGGACCAACATAACTCGTAGGAACTGACCCCCCAGCCGCGGGAATCCCGGTTTGAGAGTAATACGGTAATTTGTATATTTCATGACTTAGGCTTAAAAACATGACGTTAAAGGGTGAAAACTCGAAACAGCCCCCGAACGGCACCGTGGGTGGCACCAACACCTCCCACGGGACCAACATAACTCGTAGGAACTGACCCCGCAGCCGCGGGTCTCCCGGTTTGGGAGTACGAGGGTAATTTCCGTATTTCTACACTTAAGCAAAACATGACGTTAGAGGGTGAAAACTCGAAACAGCTGGGTGGCACTAACACCTCCCACGGGACCAACGTAACTCGTAGGAACTGACCTCGCAGCCGCGGGTCTCCCAGTTTGAGAATACGACCGTAATTTGATTATTTCTACACTTAAGCAAAACATGGCGTTAAAAGGTGAAAACTCAAAACACCCCCAAACGGCCCCGTGGGTGGCACCAACACCTCCCACGGGACCAACGTAACTCGTAGGAACTGACCTCGCAGCCGCGGGTCTCCCGGTTTGAGAATACGACCGTAATTTGCTTATTTCTACACTAAAGCAAAACATGGCGTTAAAGGGTGAAAACTTAAAACAGCCCCCGAACGGCCCCGTGGGTGGCACTAACACCTCCCACGGGACCAACGTAACTCGTAGGAACTGACCCCGCAGCCGCGGGTCACCCGGTTTGAGAGTAATTGGGTAATATGTATATTTCAAGACTTAAGCTTAAAAACATGACGTTAGAGTGTGAAAACTAGAAACACAGGCCCCGAACGGCCCCGTGGGTGGCACCAACACCTCCCACGGGACCAACGTAACTCGTAGGAACTGACCCCACAGCCGCAGGACTCCCGGTTTGAGACTACGACGGTAATTTGCTTATTTCAAGACTTAGGCTTAAAAACATGACGTTAGAGGGTGAAAACTCGAAACAGCCCCCGAACGGCCCCGTGGGTGGCTCTAACACCTCCCACGGGACCAACGCAACTCGTAGGAACTGACCTCGCAGCCGTGGGTCTCCTGGTTTGAGAGTACGAGGGTAATTTGCGTATTTCTAAACTTAAGCAAAACATGACGTTAGAGGGTGAAAACTCGAAACAACCCCCAAACGGCCCCGTGGGTGGCACTAACACCTCCCACGGGACCAACGTAACTCGTAGGAACTGACCCCGCAGCCGCGGGTCTCCCGGTTTGAGAGTACGACGGTAATTTGCTTATTTCTTGACTTTGGCTTAAAAACATGACGTTAGAGGGTGAAAACTCGAAACAGCCCACGAACGGTCCCGTGGGTGGTACCAACACCTCCCACGGGACCAACGTAACTCGTGGGAACAGAACTCGCAGCCGCAGGTCTCTCGGTTTGAGAGTAATACGGTAAATTTGCATATTTAAAGACTTGGGCTTAAAAACATGACGTTAGACGGTGAAAACTCGAAACAGCCCCCGAACGGCCCCGTGGGTGGCACCAACACCTCCCACGGGACCAACATAACTCGTAGGAACTGACCCCCCAGCCGCGGGAATCCCGGTTTGAGAGTAATACGGTAATTTGTATATTTCATGACTTAGGCTTAAAAACATGACGTTAAAGGGTGAAAACTCGAAACAGCCCCCGAACGGCACCGTGGGTGGCACCAACACCTCCCACGGGACCAACATAACTTGTAGGAACTGACCCCGCAGCCGCGAGTCTCCTGGTTTGAGAGTACGAGGGTAATTTGCGTATTTCTACACTTAAGCAAAACATGACGTTAGAGGGTGAAAACTCGAAACAGCCCCCAAACGGCCCCGTGGGTGGCACTAACACCTCCCACGGGACCAACGTAACTCGTAGGAACTGACCCCGCAGCCGCGGGTCTCCCGGTTTGAGAGTACGACGGTAATTTGCTTATTTCTAGACTTCGGCTTAAAAATATGATGTTAGAGGGTGAAAACTCAAAACAGCCCCCGAACGGCCCCGTGGGTGGCACCAACACCTCCCACGGGACCAACGTAACTCGTAGGAACAGACCTCGCAGCCGCGGGTCTCCCGGTTTGAGAGTAATACGGTAATTTGAATATTTAAAGACTTCGGCTTAAAAACATGACGTTAGAGGGTGAAAACTCGAAACAGCCCCCGAACGGCCCCGTGGGTGGCACCAACACCTCCCACGGGACCAACGTAACTCGTAGGAACTAACCTCGCAGCCGCGGGTCTCCCGGTTTGAGAGTAACACGGTAATTTGCATATTTAAAGACTTAGGCTTAAAAATATGACGTTAGAGGGTGAAAACTCGAAACAGCCCCCGAACGGCCCCGTGGGTGGCATCAACACCTCCCACGGGACCAACGTAACTCGTAGGAACTGACCTCGCAGCCGCGGGACTCCCGGTGTGAGAGTACGACGGAAATTTGCTTATTTCTAGACTTAGGCGTAAAAACATGACGTTAGAGGGTGAAAACTCGAAACAGCCCCCGAACGGCCCCGTGGGTGGCACCAACACCTCCCACGGGACCAACGTAACTCATAGAAACTGACTTCGCAGCCGCGGGTCTCCCGGTTTGAGAATAATACGGTAATTTGTATATTTCAAGACTTAGGCTTAAAAACATGACGTTAAAGGGTGAAAACTCGAAACAGCCCCCGAACGGCACCGTGGGTGGCACCAACACCTCCCATGGGACCAACATAACTCGTAGGAACTGACCCCGCAGCCGCGGGTCTCCTGGTTTGAGAGTACGAGGGTAATTTGCGTATTTCTACACTTAAGCAAAACATGACGTTAGAGGGTGAAAACTCGAAATAGCCCCCAAACGGCCCCGTGGGTGGCACTAACACCTCCCACGGGACCAACGTAACTCGTAGGGACTGACCCCGCTGCCGTGGGTCTCCCGGTTTGAGAGTACGACGGTAATTTGCTTATTTCTAGAGTTAGGCTTAAAAACATGACGTTAGAGGGTGAAAACTCGAAACAGCCCCCGAATGGCCCCTTGGGTGGCACCAACACCTCCCACGGGACCAACGTAACTCGTAGGAACTGACCTCGCACCCGCGGGTCCCTCGGTTTGAGAGTAATATGGTAATTTGTATATTTCAAGACTTAGGCTTAAAAACATGACGTTAGCGGGTGAAAACTCGAAACAACCCCCGAATGGCCCCGTGGGTGGCACCAACACCTCCCACGGGACCAACGTAACTCGTAGGAACTGACCTCGCAGCCGCGGGTCTCCCGGTTTGAGAGTAATATGGTAATTTGCATATTTAAAGACTTAGGCTTAAAAACATGACGTTAGAGGGTGAAAACTCGAAACAGCCTCCGAACGGCCCCGTGGGTGGCACCAACACCTCCCACGGGACCAACGTAACTCGTAGGAACTGACCCCGCAGCCGCAGGACTCCCGATTTGAGAGTACGACTGTAATTTGCTTATTTCTAGACTTAGGCTTAAAAACATGACGTTAGAGGGTGAAAACTTGAAACAGCCCCCGAACGGCCCCGTGTGTGGCACCAACGCCTCCCACGGGACCAACGTAACTCGTAGGAGCTGACCTCGCAGCCGCGGGTCTCCCGGTTTAAGAATACGACCGTAATTTGCGTATTTCTACACTTAAGCAAAACATGGCGTTAAAGGGTGAAAACTCGAAACAGCTCCCGAAGGGCCCCGAGGGGTGGCACCAACACCTCCCACGGGACCAACATAACTCGTAGGAACTGACCCCGCAGCCGCGGGAATCCCGGTTTGAGAGTAATACGGTAATTTGTATATTTCAAGACTTAGGCTTAAAAACATGACGTTAAAGGGTGAAAACTCGAAACAGCCCCCGAACGGCACCGTGGGTGGCACCAACACCCACCACGGGACCAACATAACTCGTAGGAACTGACCCCGCAGCCGCGGGACTCCCGATTTGAGAGTACGACGGTAATTTGCTTATTTCTAGACTTGGGCTTAAAAAAATGATGTTAGAGGGTGAAAATTCGAAACAGCCCCCGAACGGACTCGTGGGTGGCACCAACACCTCCCACGGGACCAACGTAACTCGTAGGAACTGACCTCGCAACCGCGGGTCTCCTGGTTTGAGAGTACGAGGGTAATTTGCATATTTCTATACTTAAGCAAAACATGACGTTAGAGGGTGAAAACTCGAAACAGCCACCAAACGGCCCCGTGGGTGGCACTAACACCTCCCACGGGACCAACGTAACTCGTAGGGACTGACCCCGCAGCCGCGGGTCTCCCGGTTTGAGAGTACGACGGTAATTTGCTTATTTTTAGAGTTAGGCTTAAAAACATGACGTTAGAGGGTGAAAACTCGAAACAACCCCCGAATGGCCCCGTGGGTCGCACCAACACCGCCCACGGGACCAACGTAACTCGTAGGAACTGACCTCGCAGCCGCGGGTCTCCCGGTTTGAGAGTAATATGGAAATTTGCATATTTAAAGACTTAGGCTTAAAAACATGACGTTAGAGGGTGAAAACTCGAAACAGCCCCCGAACGGCCCCGTGGGTGGCACCAACACCTCCCACGGGACCAACGTAACTCGTAGGAACTGACCCCGCAGCCGCAGGACTCCCGGTTTGAGAGTACGACGGTAATTTGCTTATTTCTAGACTTAGGCTTAAAAACATGACGTTAGAGGGTGAAAACTTGAAACAGCCCTCGAACGGCCCCGTGGGTGGCACCAACACCTCCCACGGGACCAACATAACTCGTAGGAACTGACCTCGCAGCCGCGGGTCTCCCGGTTTGAGAATACGACCGGAATTTGCGTATTTCAACACTTAAGCAAAACATGGCGTTAAAGGGTGAAAACTCGAAACAGCTCCCGAAGGGCCCCGTGGGTGGCACCAACACCTCCCACGGGACCAACATAACTCGTAGGAACTGACCCCGCAGCCGCAGGAATCCCGGTTTGAGAGTAATACGGTAATTTGTATATTTCAAGACTTAGGCTTAAAAACATGACGTTAAAGGGTGAAAACTCGAAACAGCCCCCGAACGGCACCGTGGGTGGCACCAACACCTCCCACGGGACAAACATAACTCGTAGGAACTGACCCCGCAGCCGCGGGTCTCCCGGTTTGGGAGTACGAGGGTAATTTCCGTATTTCTACACTTAAGCAAAACATGACGTTAGAGGGTGAAAACTCGAAACAGCTGGGTGGCACTAACACCTCCCACGGGACCAACGTAACTCGTAGGGACTGACCCCGCAGCCACGGGTCTCCCGGTTTGAAAGTACGACGGTAATTTGCTTATTTCTAGACTTAGGCTTAAAAATATGACATTAGAGGGTGAAAAATTAAAACAGCCCCCGAACGGCCCCGTGGGTGGCACCTACACCTCCCACGGGACCAATGTAACTCGTAGGAACTGACCTCACAACCGCGGGTCTCACGGTTTGAGAGTAATACGGTAATTTGCATATTTAAAGACTTAGGCTTAAAAACATGACGTTAGAGGGTGAAAACTCGAAACAGCCCCGTGGGTGGCACCAACACCTCCCACGGGACCAACGTAACTCGTAGGAACTGACCCCGCAGCCGCGGGACTCCCGGTTTGAGAGTACGACGGTAATTTGCTTATTTCTAGACTTAGGCTTAAAAACATGACGTTAGAGGGTGAATACTCGAAACAGCCCCCGAAAGGCCCCGTGGGTGGCACCAACACCTCCCGCGGGACCAACGTAACTCGTAGAAACTGACCTCGCAGCCGCGGGTCTCCCGGTTTGATAATACGACCGTAATTTACGTATTTCTACACTTAAGCAAAACATGGCGTTAAAGGGTGAAAACTCGAAACAGCCCCCGAACGGCCCCGTGGGTGGCACCAACACCTCCCACGGGACTAACATAACTCGTAGGAACTGACCCCGCAGCCGCGGGAATCCCGATTTGAGAGTAATACGGTAATTTGTATATTTCAAGACTTAGGCTTAAAAACATGACGTTAAAGGGTGAAAACTCAAAACAGCCCCCGAACGGCCCCGTGGGTGGCACCAACACCTCCCACGGGACCAACGTAACTCGTAGGAACTGACCCCGCAGCCGCGGGACTCCCGGTTTGAGAGTACGACCGTAATTTGCTTATTTCTAGACTTAGGCTTAAAAAAATGATGTTAGAGGGTGAAAACTCGAAACAGTCCCCGAACGGCCTCGTGGGTGGCACCAACACCTCCCACGGGACCAACGTAACTCGTAGGAACTGACCTCGAAGCCGCGGGTCTCCCGGTTTGAGAGTACGACGGTAATTTTTTTATTTCTAGACTTAGGCTTAAAAAAATGATGTTAGAGGGTGAAAACTCGAAACAGCCCCCGAACGGCCCCGTGGGTGGCACCAACACCTCCCACGGGACCAACATAACTCGTAGGAACTGACCCCACAGCCGCGGGAATCCCGGTTTGAGAGTAATACGGTAATATGTATATTTCAAGACTTAGGCTTAAAAACATGACGTTAAAGGGTGAAAACTCGAAACAGCCCCCGAACGGCCCTGTGGGTGGCACCAACACCTCCCACGGGACAACATAACTCGTAGGAACTGACCTCGCAACCGCGGGTCTCCCGGTTTGAGAGTACGAGGGTAATTTGCGTGTTTCTACACTTAAGCAAAACATGACGTTAGAGGGTGAAAACTCGAAACAGCCCCCACACGGCCCCGTGGGTGGCACTAACACCTCCCACGGGACCAACGTAACTCGTAGGAACTGACCCCGTAGCCGCGGGTCTCCCGGTTTGAGAGTACGATGGTAATTTGTTTATTTCTAGACTTAGGCTTAAAAACATGACGTTAGAGGGTGAAAACTCGAAACAGCCCCCGAACGCCACCGTGGGTGGCACCAACACCTCCCACGGGACCAACATAAGTCGTAGGAACTGACCCCGCAACCGCGGGTCTCCCGGTTTGAGAGTACGAGGGTAATTTGCGTATTTCTACACTTAAGCAAAACATGACGTTAGGGGGTGAAAACTCGAAACAGCCCCCAAACGGCCCCGTGGGTGGCACTAACGCCTCCCACGGGACCAACGTAACTCGTAGGAAATAACCCCGCAGCCGCGAGTCTCCCGGTTTGAGAGTACGGTGGAAATTTGCTTATTTCTAGACTTAGGCTTAAAAACATGACGTTAGAGGGTGAAAACTCGAAACAGCCCCCGAACGGCCCAGTGGGTGGCACTAACACCTCCCACGGGACCAACGTACTCGTAGGAACTGACCTCGCATCCGCGGGTCTCCCGGTTTGAGAGTAATACGGTAATTTGCATATTTAACGACTTAGGCTTAAAAACATGACGTTAGAGGGTGAAAACTCGAAACAGCCCCCGAATGGCCCCGTGGGTGGCACCAACACCTCCCACGGGACCAACGTAACTCGTAGGAACTGACCTCGCAGCCGCGGGTCTCCCGATTTGAGAGTAATACGGTAATTTGCATATTTAAAGACTTAGGCTTAAAAACATGACATTAGAGGGTGAAAACTCGAAACAGCCCCCGAACGGCCCCGTGGGTGGCACCAACACCTCCCACGGGACCAACGTAACTAGTAGGAACTGACCCCGCAGCCGCGGGACTCCCGGTTTGAGAGTACGATGGCAATTTGCTTATTTCTAGACTTCGTCTTAAAAACATGACGTTAGAGGGTAAAAACTCAAAACAGCCCCCGAACGGCCCCGTGGGTGGCACCAACACCTCCCACGGGACCAACATAACTCGTAGGAACTGACCCCGCAGCCGCGGGAATCCCGGTTTGAGAGTAATACGGTAATTTGTATATTTCAAGACTTAGGCTTAAAAACATGACGTTAAAGGGTGAAAACTCGAAACAGCCCCCGAACGGTACCGTGGGTGGCACCAACACCTCCCACGGGACTAACATAACTCGTAGGAATTGACCCCGCAGCCGCGGGTCTCCCGGTTTGGGAGTACGAGGGTAATTTCCGTATTTCTACACTTAAGCAAAACATGACGTTAGAGGGTGAAAACTCGAAACAGCTGGGTGGCACTAACACCTCCCACGGGACCAACGTAACTCGAAGGGACTGACCCCGCAGCCACGGGTCTCCCGGTTTGAAAGTACGACGGTAATTTGCTTATTTCTAGACTTAGGCTTAAAAATATGACATTAGAGGGTGAAAAATTAAAACAGCCCCCGAACGGCCCCATGGGTGGCACCTACACCTCCCACGGGACCAATGTAACTAATAGGAACTGACCTCACAACCGCGGGTCTCCCGGTTTGAGAGTAATACGGTAATTTGCATATTTAAAGACTTAGGCTTAAAAACATGACGTTAGAGGTTGATAACTCGAAACAGCCCCGTGGGTGGCACCAACACCTGCCACGGGACCAAAGTAACTCGTAGGAACTGACCCCGCAGCCAAGGGACTCCCGGTTTGAGAGTACGACGGTAATTTGCTTATTTCTAGACTTAGGCTTAAAAACATGACGTTAGAGGGTGAATACTCGAAACAGCCCCCGAAAGGCCCCGTGGGTGGCACCAACACCTCCCGCGGGACCAACGTAACTCGTAGAAACTGACCTCGCAGCCGCGGGTCTCCCGGTTTGATAATACGACCGCAATTTGCGTATTTCTACACTTAAGCAAAACATGGCGTTAAAGGGTGAAAGCTCAAAACAGCACCCGAACGGCCCCGTGGGTGGCGCCAACACCTCCCACGGGACCAACATAACTCGTAGGAACTGACCCCGCAGCCGCGGGAATCCCGGTTTGAGAGTAATACGGTAATATGTATATTTCAAGACTTATGCTTAAAAACATGACGTTAAGGGGTGAAAACTCGAAACAGCCCCCGAACGGCCCCGTGGGTGGCACCAACACCTCCCACGGGAAGACATAACTTGTTGGAACTGACCCCGCAGCCGCGGGTCTCCCGGTTTCAGAGTACGAGGGTAATTTGCGTATTTCTACACTTAAGCAAAACGTGACGTTAGAGGGTGAAAACTCGAAACAGCCCCCAAACGGCCCCGTGGGTGGCACTAACATCTCCCACGGGACCAACGTAACTCGTAGGAACTGACCCCGCAGCCGCGGGTCTCCCGGTTTGAGAGTACGACGGTAATTTGTTTATTTCTAGACTTAGGCTAAAAAACATGACGTCAGAGCGTGAAAACTCGAAACACAGCCCCCGAACGGCCCCGTGGGTGGCACCAACACCACCCACGGGACCAACGTAACTCGTAGGAACTGACCCCGCAACCGCGGGACTCCCGGTTTGAGAGTACGACGGTAATTTGCTTATTTTCTAGACTTAGGCTTAAAACATGACGTTAGAGGGTGAAAACTCGAAACATCCCCCGAACGGCCCCGTGGGTGGCACCAACACCTCCCACGGGACCAACGCAACTCGTAGGAACTGAACTCGCAGCCGCGGGTCTCCCGGTTTGAGAATACGACCGTAATTTGTGTATTTGTACACTTAAGCAAAACATGGCGTTAAAGGATGAAAACTCGAAACAGCCCCCGAACGGCCCCGTGGGTGGCACCAACACCTCCCACGGGACCAACGTAACTCGTAGGAACAGACCTCGCAGCCGCGGGTCTCCCGGTTTGAGAGTAATACGGTAATTTGAATATTTAAAGACTTAGGCTTAAAAACATGACGTTAGAGGGTGAAAACTCGAAACAGCCCCCGAACGGCCCCGTGGGTGGCACCAACACCTCCCACGGGACCAACGTAACTCGTAGGAACTAACCTCGCAGTCGCGGGTCTCCCGGTTTGAGAGTAACACGGTAATTTGCATATTTAAAGACTTAGGCTTAAAAATATGACGTTAGAGGGTGAAAACTCGAAACAGCCCCCGAACGGCCCCGTGGGTGGCACCAACACCTCCCACGGGACCAACGTAACTCGTAGGAACTGACCCCACAGCCGCGGAACACCCGGTTTGAGAGTATGACGGTAATTTGCTTATTTCTAGACTTAGGCTTAAAAACATGACGTTAGAGGGTGAAAACTCGAAACAGCCCCCGAACGGCCCCGTGGGTGGCACCAACACCTCCCACGGGACCAACATAACTCGTAGGAACTGACCCCTCAGCCGCGGGTCTCCCGGTTTCAGAGTACGAGGGTAATTTGCGTATTTCTACACTTAAGCAAAACGTGACGTTAGAGGGTGAAAACTCGAAACAGCCCCCGAACGGCCCCGTGGGTGGCACCAACACCTCCCACGGGACCAACGTAACTCGTAGGAACTGACCCCACAGCCGCGGAACTCCCGGTTTGAGAGTATGACGGTAATTTGCTTATTTCTAGACTTAGGCTTAAAAACATGACGTTAGAGGGTGAAAACTCGAAACAGCCCCCGAACGGCCCCGTGGGTGGCACCAACACCTCCCACGGGACCAACGTAACTCGTAGGAACTGACCCCGTAGCTGCGGGACTCCCGGTTTGAGAGTACGGCGGTAATTTGTTTATTTCTAGACTTAGGCTTAAAAACATGACGTTAGAGGGTGAAAACTCGAAACAGCCCCCGAACAGCCCCGTGGGTGGCACCAACACCTCCCACGGGACCAACATAACTCGTAGGAACTGACCACGCAGCCGCGGGTCTCTCGGTATGAGAATACGACCGTAATTTGGGTATTTCTACACTTAAGCAAAACATGTTCTTAAAGGGTGAAAACTCGAAACAGCCCCCGAACGGCCCCGTGGGTGGCACCAACACCTCCCACGGGACCAACACAACTCGTAGGAACTGACCCCGCAGCCGCAGGAATCCCGGTTTGAGAGTAATACGGTAATTTTTATATTTCAAGACTTAGGCTTAAAAACATGACGTTAAAGGGTGAAAACTCGAAACAGCCCCCGAACGGCACCGTGGGTGGCACCAATACCTCCCACGGGACCAATATAACTCGTAGGAACTGACCCCGCAGCCGCGGGTCTCCCGGTTTGAGAGTACGAGGGTAATTTGCGTATTTCTACACTTAAGCAAAACATGACGTTAGAGGGTGAAAACTCGAAACAGCCCCCAAACGACCCCGTGGATGGCACTAACACCTCCCACGGGACCAACGTAACTCGTAGGAACTGACCCCGCAGCCGCGGGTCTCCCGGTTTGAGAGTACGACAGTAATTTGCTTATTTCTAGACTTAGGCTTAAAAACATGACGATAGGGGGTGAAAACTCGAAACAGCCCCCGAACGGCCCCGTGGGTGGCACCAATACCTCCCACGGGACCAACGTAACTCGTTGGAACTGACCTCGCAGCCGCGGGTCTCCCGGTTTGAGAGTAATACGGTAATTTGCATATTTAAAGACTTAGGCTTAAAAACATGACGTTAGAGGGTGAAAACTCGAAACGGCCCCCGAACGTCCCCGTGGGTGGCACCAACACCTCCCACGGGACCAACGTAACTCGTTGGAACTGACCCCGCAGCCGCGGGACTCCCGGTTTGAGAGTACGCCGGTAATTTGCTTATTTCTAGACTTAGGCTTAAAACATGACGTTAGAGGTTGTAAACTCGAAACAGCCCCCGAACGGCCCCGTGGGTGGCACCAACACCTCCCACGGGACCAACGCAACTCGTAGGAACAGAACTCGCAGCCGCGGGCCTCCCGATTTGAGAATACGACCGTAATTTGCGTATTTGTACACTTAAGCAAAACATGGCGTTAAAGGGTGAAAACTCGAAACAGCCCCCGAACGGCCCCGTGGGTGGCACCAACACCTCCCACGGGACCAACATAACTCGTAGGAACTGACCCCCCAGCCGCGGTAATCCAGGTTTGTGAGTAATACAGTAATTTGTATATTTCAAGACTTAGGCTTAAAAACATGACGTTAAAGGGTGAAAACTCGAAACAGCCCCCGAACGGCACCGTGGGTGGCAGCAACACCTCCCACGGGACCAACATAACTCGTAGGAACTGACCCCTCAGCCGCGGGTCTCATTGTTTGAGAGTATGAGGGTAATTTGCGTATTTCTACACTTAAGCAAAACATGACGTTAGAGGGTGAAAACTCGAAACAGCCCCCAAACGGCCCCTTGGGTGGCACTAACACCTCCCACGGGACCAACGTAACTCGTAGGAACTGACCCCGCAGCCACGGGTCTCCCGGTTGAGAGTACGACGATAATTTGCTTATTTCTAGACTTAAGCTTAAAAACATGACGTTAGAGGGTGAAAACTCGAAACAGCCCCCGAACGGCCCCGTGGGTGGCACCAACACCTCCCACGGGACCAACGTAACTCGTAGGAACTGACCCCACAGCCGCGGAACTCCCGGTTTGAGAGTATGACGGTAATTTGCTTATTTCTAGACTTAGGCTTAAAAACATGACGTTAGAGGGTGAAAACTCGAAACAGCCCCCGAACGGCCCCGTGGGTGGCACCAACACCTCCCACGGGACCAACGTAACTCGTAGGAACTGACCCCGCAGCCGCGGGACTCCCGATTTGTGAGTACGACGGTAATTTGCTTATTTCTAGACTTAGGCTTAAAAACATGACGTTAAAGGGTGAAAACTCGAAACAGCCCCCGAACGGCCCCGTGGGTGGCACCAACACCTCCCACGGGACCAACATAACTCGTAGGAACTGACCACGCAGCCGCGGGTCTCCCGGTATGAGAATACAACCGTAATTTGCGTATTTCTACACTTAAGCAAAACATGGCGTTAAAGGGTGAAAACTCGAAACAGCCCCCGAACGGCCCCGTGGGTGGCACCAACACCTCCCACGGGACCAACATAACTCGTAGGAACTGACCCCGCAGTCGCAGGAATCCCGGTTTGAGAGTAATACGGTAATTTTTATATTTGAAGACTTAGGCTTAAAAACATGACGTTAAAGGGTGAAAACTCGAAACAGCCCCCGAACGGCACCGTGGGTGGCACCAAATACCTGCCACGGGACCAACATAACTCGTAGGAACTGACCCCGCAGCCGCGGGTCTCCCGGTTTGAGAGTACGAGGGTAATTTGCGTATTTCTACACTTAAGCAAAAGATGACGTTAGAGGGTGAAAACTCGAAACAGCCCCCAAACAACAACGTGGATGGCACTAACACCTCCCACGGGACCAACGTAACTCGTAGGAACTGACCCCGCAGCCGCGGGTCTCCCGGTTTGAGAGTACGACAGTAATTTGCTTATTTCTAGACTTAGGCTTAAAAACATGACGTTAGAGGGTGAAAACTCGAAACAGCCCCCGAACGGCCCCGTGGGTGGCACCAATACCTCCCACGGGATCAACGTAACTCGTAGGAACTGACCTCGCAGCCGCGGGTCTCCCGGTTTGAGAGTAATACGGCAATTTGCATATTTAAAGACTTAGGCTTAAAAACATGACGTTAGAGGGTGAAAACTCGAAACAGCCGCCGAACGGCCCCGTGGGTGGCACCAACACCTCCCACGGGACCAACGTAACTCGTTGGAACTGACCCCGCAGTCGCGGGACTCCCGGTTTGTGAGTACGACGGTAATTTGCTTATTTCTAGACTTAGGCTTAAAAACATGACGTTAGAGGGTGAAAACTCGAAACAGCCCCCGAACGGCCCCGTGGGTGGCACCAACACCTCCCACGGGACCAACGTAACTCGTAGGAACTGACCTCGCAGCCGCAGGTCTCTCGGTTTCAGAGTAATACGGTAATTTGCATATTTAAAGACTTAGGCTTAAAAACATGACGTTAGAGGGTGAAAACTCGAAACAGCCCCCGAACGGCCCCGTGGGTGGCGCCAACAGCTCCGACGGGACCAACGTAACTCGTAGGAACTGACCTCGCAGCCGCGGGTCTCCCGGATTGAGAGTAATACGGTAATTTGCATATTTAAAGACTTCGGCTTAAAAACATGACGTTAGAGGGTGAAAACTCGAAACAGCCCCCGAACGTCCCCGTGGGTGGCACCAACACCTCCCACAGGACCAACGTAACTCGTTGGAACTGACCCCGCAGCCACGGGTCTCCCGGTTGAGAGTACGACGGTAATTTGCTTATTTCTAGACTTAAGCTTAAAAACATGACGTTAGAGGGTGAAAACTCGAAACAACCCCCGAACGGCCCCGTGGGTGGCACCAACACCTCCCACGGGACCAACGTAACTCGTAGGAACTGACCCCACAGCCGCGGAACTCCCGGTTTGAGAGTATGACGGTAATTTTCTTATTTCTAGACTTAGGCTTAAAAACATGACGTTAGAGGGTGAAAACTCGAAACAGCCCCCGAACGGCCCCGTGGGTGGCACCAACACCTCCCACGGGACCAACGTAACTCGTAGGAACTGACCTCGCAGCCGCGGGTCTCCCGGTTTGAGAGTAATACGGTAATTTGCATATTTAAAGACTTAGGCTTAAAAACATGACGTTAGAGGGTGAAAACTCGAAACAGCCCCCGAACGGCCCCGTGGGTGGCACCAACACCTCCCACGGGACCAACGTAACTCGTAGGAACTGACCTCGCAGCCGCAGGTCTCTCGGTTTGAGAGTAATACGGTAATTTGCATATTTAAAGACTTAGGCTTAAAAACATGACGTTAGAGGGTGAAAACTCGAAACAGCCCCCGAACGGCCCCGTGGGTGGCGCCAACACCTCCGACGGGACCAACGTAACTCGTAGGAACTGACCTCGCAGCCGCGGGTCTCCCGGATTGAGAGTAATACGGTAATTTGCATATTTAAAGACTTCGGCTTAAAAACATGACGTTAGAGGATGAAAACTCGAAACAGCCCCCGAACGGCCCCGTGGGTGGCACCAACGCCTCCCACGGGACCAACGTAACTCGTAGAACTGACCTCGCAGCCGCAGGTCTCTCGGTTTGAGAGTAATACGGTAATTTGCATATTTAAAGACTTAGGCTTAAAAACATGACGTTAGAGGGTGAAAACTCAAAACAGCCCCCGAACGGCCCCGTGGGTGGCGCCAACACCTCCGACGGGACCAACGTAACTCGTAGGAACTGACCTCGCAGCCGCGGGTCTCCCGGATTGAGAGTAATACGGTAATTTGCATATTTAAAGACTTCGGCTTAAAAACATGACGTTAGAGGGTGAAAACTCGAAACAGCCCCCGAACGTCCCCGTGGGTGGCACCAACACCTCCCACAGGACCAACGTAACTCGTTGGAACTGACCCCGCAGCCACGGGTCTCCCGGTTGAGAGTACGACGGTAATTTGCTTATTTCTAGACTTAAGCTTAAAAACATGACGTTAGAGGGTGAAAACTCGAAACAACCCCCGAACGGCCCCGTGGGTGGCACCAACACCTCCCACGGGACCAACGTAACTCGTAGGAACTGACCCCACAGCCGCGGAACTCCCGGTTTGAGAGTATGACGATAATTTTATTATTTCTAGACTTAGGCTTAAAAAATGACGTTAGAGGGTGAAAACTCGAAACAGCCCCCGAACGGCCCCGTGGGTGGCACCAACACCTCCCACGGGACCAACGTAACTCGTAGGAACTGACCTCGCAGCCGCGGGTCTCCCGGTTTGAGAGTAATACGGTAATTTGCATATTTAAAGACTTAGGCTTAAAAACATGACGTTAGAGGGTGAAAACTCGAAACAGCCGCCGAACGTCCCCGTGGGTGGCACCAACACCTCCCACGGGACCAACGTAACTCGTTGGAACTGACCCCGCAGTCGCGGGACTCCCGGTTTGTGAGTACGACGGTAATTTGCTTATTTCTAGACTTAGGCTTAAAAACATGACGTTAGAGGGTGAAAACTCGAAACAGCCCCCGAACGGCCCCGTGGGTGGCACCAACACCTCCCACGGGACCAACGTAACTCGTAGGAACTGACCTCGCAGCCGCAGGTCTCTCGGTTTGAGAGTAATACGGTAATTTGCATATTTAAAGACTTAGGCTTAAAAACATGACGTTAGAGGGTGAAAACTCGAAACAACCCCCGAACGGCCCCGTGGGTGGCGCCAACACCTCCGACGGGACCAACCTAACTCGTAGGAACTGACCTCGCAGCCGCGGGTCTCCCGGATTGAGAGTAATATGGTAATTTGCATATTTAAAGACTTCGGCTTAAAAACATGACGTTAGAGGGTGAAAACTCGAAACAGCCCCCGAACGTCCCCGTGGGTGGCACCAACACCTCCCACAGGACCAACGTAACTCGGTGGAACTGACCCCGCAGCCACGGGTCTCCCGGTTGAGAGTACGACGGTAATTTGCTTATTTCTAGACTTAAGCTTAAAAACATGACGTTAGAGGGTGAAAACTCGAAACAACCCCCGAACGGCCCTGTGGGTGGCACCAACACCTCCCACGGGACCAACGTAACTCGTAGGAACTGACCCCACAGCCGCGGAACTCCCAGTTTGAGAGTATGACGGTAATTTGCTTATTTCTAGACTTAGGCTTAAAAACATGACGTTAGAGGGTGAAAACTCGAAACAGCCCCCGAACGGCCTCGTGGGTGGCGCCAACACCTCCCACGGGACCAACGTAACCCGTAGGAACTGACCTCGCAGCCGCGGGTCTCCCGGTTTGAGAGTAATACGGTAATTTGCATATTTAAAGACTTAGGCTTAAAAACATGACGTTAGAGGGTGAAAACTCGAAATAGCCCCCGAACGTCCCCGTGGGTGGCACCAACACCTCCCACGGGACCAACGTAACTCGTTGGAACTGACCCCGCAGCCGCGGGACTCCCGATTTGTGAGTACGACGGTAATTTGCTTATTTCTAGACTTAGGCTTAAAAACATGACGTTAGAGGGTGAAAACTCGAAACAGCCCCCGAACGGCCCCGTGGGTGGCACCAACACCTCCCACGGGACCAACGTAACTCGTAGGAACTGACCTCGCAGCCGCGGGTCTATCGGTTTGAGATTAATACGATAATTTGCATATTTAAAGACTTAGGCTTAATAACATGACGTTAGAGGGTGAAAACTCGAAACAGCCCCCGAACGGCCCCGTGGGTGGCGCCAACACCTCCCACGGGACCAACGTAACTCGTAGGAACTGACCTCGCAGCCGCGGGTCTCCCGGTTTGAGAGTAATACGGTAATTTGCATATTTAAAGACTTAGGCTTAAAAACATGACGTTAGAGGGTGAAAACTGGAAACAGCCCCCGAACGTCCCCGTGGGTGGCACCAACACCTCCCACGGGACCAACGTAACTCGTTGGAACTGACCCCGCAGCCGCGGGACTCCCGATTTGTGAGTACGACGGTAATTTGCTTATTTCTAGACTTAAGCTTAAAAACATGACGTTACAGGGTGAAAACTGGAAACAGCCCCCGAAAGGCCCCGTGGGTGGCGCCAACACCTCCCACGGGACCAACGTAACTCGTAGGAACTGACCTCGCAGCCACGGGTCTCCCGGTTTGAGAGTAATACGGTAATTTGCATATTTAAAGACTTAGGCTTAAAAACATGACGTTAGAGGGTGAAAACTCGAAACAGCCCCCGAACGTCCCCGTGGGTGGCACCAACACCTCCCACGGGACCAACGTAACTCGTTGGAACTGATCCCGCAGCCGCGGGAATCCCGGTTTGTGAGTACGACGGTAATTTGCTTATTTCTAGACTTAGGCTTAAAAACATGACGTTAGAGGGTGAAAACTCGAAACAACCCCCGAACGGCCCCGTGGGTGGCACCAACACCTCCCATGGGACCAACGTAACTCGTAGGAACTGACCCCGCAGCTTCGGGACTCCCGGTTTGAGAGTACGGCGGTAATTTGCTTATTTCTAGACTTAGGCTTAAAAACATGACGTTAGAGGGTGAAAACTCGAAACAGCCCCCGAACGGCCCCGTGGGTGGCACCAACACCTCCCACGGGACCAACATAACTCGTAGGAACTGACCACGCAGCCGCGGGTCTCCCGGTATGAGAATAAGACCGTAATTTGCGTATTTCTACACTTAAGCAAAACATGGCGTTAAAGGGTGAAAACTGGAAACAGCCCCCGAACGGCCCCGTGGGTGGCACCAACACCTCACACGGGACCAATATAACCCGTAGGAACTGACCCCGCTGTCGCAGGAATCCCGGTTTGAGAGTAATACGATAATTTTTATATTTCAAGACTTAGGCTTAAAAACATGACGTTAAAGGGTGAAAACTCGAAACAGCCCCCGAACGGCACCGTGGGTGGCACCAATACCTCCCACGGGACCAACATAACTCGTAGGAACTGACCCCGCGGCCGCGGGTCTCCCGGTTTGAGAGTACGAGGGTAATTTGCGTATTTCTACACTTAAGCAAAACATGACGTTAGAGGGTGAAAACTCGAAACAGCCCCCAAACGACCCCGTGGATGGCACTAACACCTCCCACGGGACCAACGTAACTCATAGGAACTGACCCCGCAGCCGCGGGTCTCCCGGTTTGAGAGTACGACAGTAATTTGCTTATTTCTAGACTTAGGCTTAAAAACATGACGTTAGAGGGTGAAAACTCGAAACAGCCCCCGAACGGCCCCGTGGGTGGCACCAATACCTTCCACGGGACCAACGTAACTCGTAGGAACTGACCTCGCAGCCGCGGGTCTCCCGGTTTGAGAGTAATACGGTAATTTGCATATTTAAAGACTTAGGCTTAAAAACATGACGTTAGAGGGTGAAAACTCGAAATAGCCCCCGAACGTCCCCGTGGGTGGCACCAACACCTCCCACGGGACCAACGTAACTCGTTGGAACTGACCCCGCAGCCGCGGGACTCCCGGTTTGTGAGTACGACGGTAATTTGCTTATTTCTAGACTTAGGCTTAAAAACATGACGTTAGAGGGTGAAAACTCGAAACAGCCCCCGAACGGCCCCGTGGGTGGCACCAACACCTCCCACGGGACCAACGTAACTCGTAGGAACTGACCTCGCAGCCGCGGGTCTCTCGGTTTGAGAGTAATACGGTAATTTGCATATTTAAAGACTTAGGCTTAAAAACATGACGTTAGAGGGTGAAAACTCGAAACAGCCCCCGAACGGCCCCGTGGGTGGCGCCAACACCTCCCACGGGAGCAACGTAACTCGTAGGAACTGACCTCGCAGCCGCGGGTCTCCCGAATTGAGAGTAATACGGTAATTTGCATATTTAAAGACTTAGGCTTAAAAACATGACGTTAGAGGGTGAAAACTCGAAACAGCCCCCGAACGTCCCCGTGGGTGGCACCAACACCTCCCACGGGACCAACGTAACTCGTTGGAACTGACCCCGCAGCCGCGGGACTCCCGATTTGTGAGTACGACGGTAATTTGCTTATTTCTAGAGTTAGGCTTAAAAACATGACGTTAGAGGGTGAAAACTCGAAACAGCCCCCGAACGGCCCCGTGGGTGGCACCAACACCTCCCACGGGACCAACATAACTCGTAGGAATTGACCTCGCAGCCGCGGGTCTCTCGGTTTGAGAGTAATACGGTAATTTGCATATTTAAAGACTTAGGCTTAAAAACATGACGTTAGAGGGTGAAAACTCGAAACAGCCCCCGAACGTCCCCGTGGGTGGCGCCAACACCTCCCACGGGACCAACGTAACTCGTAGGAACTGACCTCGCAGCCGCGGGTCTCCCGGTTTGAGAGTAATACGGTAATTTGCATATTTAAAGACTTAGGGTTAAAAACATGACGTTAGAGGGTGAAAACTCGAAACAGCCCCCGAACGTCCCCGTGGGTGGCACCAACACCTCCCACGGGACCAACGTAACTCGTTGGAACTGACCCCGCAGCCGCGGGACTCCCGATTTGTGAGTACGATGGTAATTTGCTTATTTCTAGACTTAGGCTTAAAAACATGACGTTAGAGGGTGAAAACTCGAAACAGCCCCCGAACGGCCCCGTGGGTGGCACCAACACCTCCCACGGGACCAACGTAACTCGTAGGAACTGACCTCGCAGCCGCGGGTCTCTCGGTTTGAGAGTAATACGGTAATTTGCATATTTAAAGACTTAGGCTTAAAAACATGACGTTAGAGGGTGAAAACTCGAAACAGCCCCCGAACGGCCCCGTGGGTGGCGCCAACACCTCCCACGGGACCAACGTAACTCGTAGGAACTGACCTCGCAGCCGCGGGTCTCCCGGTTTGAGAGTAATACGGTAATTTGCATATTTAAAGACTTAGGCTTAAAAACATGACGTTAGAGGGTGAAAACTCGAAACAGCCCCCGACCGTCCCCGTGGGTGGCACCAACACCTCCCACGGGACCAACGTAACTCGTTGGAACTGACCCAGCAACCGCGAGACTCCCGGTTTGAGAGTACGACGGTAATTTGCTTATTTCTAGATTTAGGCTTAAAAACATGACGTTAGAGGGTGAAAATTCGAAACAGCCCTCGAACGGCCCCGTGGGTGGCACCAGCACCTCCCACGGGACCAACGTAACTCGTATGAACTGACCTCGCAGCCGCGGGTCTCCCTTTTTGAGAATACGACCGTAATTTGCGTATTTCTACACTTAAGAAAAACATGGCGTTAAAGGGTGAAAACTCGAAACAGCACCCGAACGGCCCCGTGGGTGGCACCAACACCTCCCATGGGGCCAACATAACTCGTAGGAACTGACCCCGCAGCCGCGGGAATCCCGGTTTGAGAGTAATACGGTAATTTGTATATTTCAAGACTTAGGCTTAAAAACATGACGTTAGAGGGTGAAAACTCGAAACAGCCCCCAAACGGCACCGTGGTTGGCACCAACACCTCCCACGGGACCAACGTAACTCGTAGGAACTGACCCCACAACCACGGAACTCCCGGTTTGAGAGTATGACGGTAATTTTTTTATTTCTAGACTTAGGCTTAAAAACATGACGTTAGAGGGTGAAAACACGAAACAACCCCCGAACGGCCCCGTGGGTGGCACCAACACCTCCCACGGGACCAACGTAACTCGTAGGAACTGGCCTCGCAGCCGCGGGTCTCCCGGTATGAGAATACGACCGTAATTTGGGTATTTTGAAACTTAAGCAAAACATGGCGTTAAAGGTTGAAAACTCGAAACCGCCCCCGAACGGCCCCGTGGGTGGCACCAACACCTCCCACGGGACCAACATAACTCGTAGGAACTGACCCCGCAGCCGCGGGAATCCCGGTTTGAGAGTAATACGGTAATTTGTATATTTCAAGACTTAGGTTTAAAAATATGACGTTAAAGGGTGAAAACTCGAAACAGCCCCCGAACGGCCCCGTGGGTGGCACCAACACCTCCCACGGGACAACATAACTCGTAGGAACTGACCCCGCAGCCGCGGGTCTCCTGGTTTTAGAGTACGAGGGTAATTTGCGTATTTCTACACTTAAGCAAAAGATGACGTTAGAGGGTGAAAACTCGAAACAGCCACCAAACGGCCCCGTGGGTGGCACTAACACCTCCCACGGGACCAACGTAACTCGTAGGAACTGACCCCACAGCCGCGGGTCTCCCGATTTGAGAGTACGACGGTAATTTGTTTATTTCTAGACTTAGGCTTAAAAACATGACGTTAGAGGGTGAAAACTCGAAACAGCCCCCGAACGGCCCCGTGGGTGGCACCAACACCTCCCACGGGACCAACGTAACTCGTAGGAACTGACCACACAGCCGCGGAACTCCCGGTTTGAGAGTACGACGGTAATTTGTTTATTTCTATACTTAGGCTTAAAAACATGACGTTAGAGGGTGAAAACTCGAAATAGTCCCCGAACGGCCCCGTGGGTGGCACCAACACCTCCCACGGGACCAACATAACTCGTAGGAACTGACCTCGTAGCCGCGGGTCTCCCAGTTTGAGAATACGACCGTAATTTGCGTATTTCTACACTTAAGCAAAACATGGCGTTAAAGGGTGAAAACTCGAAACAGCCCCCGAACGGCCCCGTGGATGGCACCAACACCTCCCACGGGCCCAACATAACTCGTAGGAACTGACCCTGCAGCCGCGGGAATCCCGGTTTGAGAGTAATACGGTAATTTGTATATTTTAAGACTTAGGCTTAAAAACATGACGTTAAAGGGTGAAAACTCGAAACAGCCCCCGAACGGCACCGTGGGTTGCACTAACACCTACCACGGGACCAACATAACTCGTAGGAACTGAACCCGCAGCTGCGGGTCTCCCGGTTTGAGAGTACGAGGGTAATTTGCGTATTTTTACACTTAAGCAAAACATGACGTTAGAGGGTGAAAACTCGAAACAGCCCCCAAACGGCCCCGTGGGCGGCACTAACACCTCCCACGGGACTAACGTAAGTCGTAGGAACTGACCCCACAGCCGCGGGTCTCCCGGTTTGAGAGTACGACGGTAATTTGCTTATTTCTAGACTTAGGCTTAAAAACATGACGTTAGAGGGTGAAAACTCGAAACATCCCCCGAACGGCCCCGTGGGTGGCACCAATACCTCCCACGGGACCAACGTAACTCGTAGGAACTGACCTCGCAGCCGCGGGTTTCCCGATTTGAGAGTAATACGGTAATTTGCATATTTAAAGACTTAGGCTTAAAAACATGACGTTAGAGGGTGAAAACTCGAAACAGCCCCCGAACGGCCCCGTGGGTGGCACCAACACCTCCCACGGGACCAACGTAACTCGTAGGAACTGACCCCGCAGCCGCGGGACTCCCGGTTTGAGAGTACGACAGTAATTTACTTATTTCTAGACTTAGGCTTAAAAAATGATGTTAGAGGGTGAAAACTCGAAACAGCCCCCGAACGGCCTCGTGGGTGGCACCAACACCTCCCACGGGACCAACGTAACTCGTAGGAACTATCCTCGAAGCCGCGGGTCTCCCGGTTTGAGAGTACGACGGTAATTTGCTTATTTCTAGACTTAGGCTTAAAAAAATGATGTTAGAGGGTGAAAACTCGAAACAGCCCCCGAACGGCCCCGTGGGTGGCACCAATACCTCCCACGGGACCAACATAACTTGTAGGAACTGACCCCGCAGCCGCGGGAATCCCGGTTTGAGAGTAATACGATAATATGTATATTTCTGGACTTAGGCTTAAAAACATGACGTTAAAGGGTGAAAACTCGAAACAGCCCCCGAACGGCCCCGTGGGTGGCACCAACACCTCCCACGGGACAACATAACTCGTAGGAACTGACCTCGCAGCCGCGGGTCTCCCGGTTTAAGAGTACGAGGGTAATTTGCGTATTTCTACACTTAAGCAAAACATGACGTTAGAGGGTGAAAACTCGAAACATCCTCCATAAGGCCCCGTGGGTGGCACTAACACCTCCCACGGGACCAACGTAACTCGTAGGAACTGACCCCACAGCTGCGGGTCTCCCGGTTTGAGAGTACGACTGTAATTTGTTTATTTCTAGACTTAGGCTTAAAAACATGACGTTAGAGGGTGAAAACTCGAAGCAAAGCCCCCGAACGGCCCCGTGGGTGGCACCAACACCTCCCACGGGACCAACGTAACTCGTAGGAACTGACCCCGCAGCCGCGGGACTCCCAGTTTTAGAGTACGACGGTAATTTGCTTATTTCTTGGCTTAGGCTTAAAAACATGACGTTAGAGGGTGAAAACTCGAAACAGCCCCCGAACGGCCCCGTGGGTGGCACCAACACCTCCCACGGGACCAACGTAACTCGTAGGAACTGACCTTGCAGCCGCGGGTCTCCCGGTTTGAGAATACGACCGTAATTTGCGTATTTCTAGACTTAAGCAAAACATGGCGTTAAAGGGTGAAAACTCGAAACAGCCCCCAAACGGCCCCGTGGTTGGCACTAACACCTCTCACGGGACCAACGTAACTCGTAGGGACTGACCCCGCTGTCGCGGGTCTCCCGGTTTGAGAGTACGACGGTAATTTGCTTATTTCTAGAGTTAGGCTTAAAAACATGACGTTAGAGGGTGAAAACACGAAACAGCCCCCGAATGGCTCCGTGGGTGGCACCAACACCTCCCACGAGACCAACGTAACTCGTAGGAACTGACCTCGCAGTCGCGGGTCCCCCGGTTTGAGAGTAATATGGTAATTTGTATATTTCAAGACTTAGGCTTAAAAACATGACGTTAGCAGGTGAAAACTCGAAACAGCCCCCGAACGGCCCCGTGGGTGGCACCAACACCTCCCACGGGACCAACGTAACTCGTAGGAACTGACCTCGCAGTCGCGGGTCCCCCGGTTTGAGAGTAATATGGTAATTTGTATATTTCAAGACTTAGGCTTAAAAACATGACGTTAGCGGGTGAAAACTCGAAACAGCCCCCGAACGGCCCCGTGGGTGGCACCAACACCTCCCACGGGACCAACGTAACTCGTAGGAACTGACCTCGCAGCCGCGGGTCTCCCGGTTTGAGAGTAATACGGTAATTTGCATATTAAAAGACTTAGGATTAAAAACACGACGTTAGAGGGTGAAAACTCGAAACAGCCCCCGAACGGCCCCGTGGGTGGCACCAACACCTCCCACGGGACCAACGTAACTCGTAGGAACTGACCTCGCGGCCGTGGGTCTCCCGGTTTGAGAGTAATACGGTAATTTGCATAGTTAAAGACTTAGGCTTAAAAACATGACGTTAGAAGCTGAAAACTCGAAACAGCCCCCGAACGGCCCCGTGGGTGGCACCAACACCTCCCACGGGACCAACGTAACTCGTAGGAACTGACCCCGCAGCCGCAGGACTCCCGATTTGAGAGTACGACGGTAATTTGCTTATTTCTAGACTTAGGCTTAAAAACATGACGTTAGAGGGTGAAAACTTGAAACAGCCCTCGAACGGCCCCTTGGGTGGCACCAACACCTCCCACGGGACCAACGTAACCCGTAGGAACTGACCTCTTAGCCGCGGGTCTCCCGGTTTGAGAATACGACCATAATTTGCGTATTTCTACACTTAAGCAAAAGATGGCGTTAAAGGGTGAAAACTCGAAACAGCTCCCGAAGGGTCCCGTGGGTGGCACCAACACCTCCCACGGGACCAACATAACTCGTAGGAACTGACCCCGCAGCCGCGGGAATCCCGGTTTGAGAGTAATACGGTAATTTGTATATTTCAAGACTTAGGCTTAAAAACATGACGTTAAAGGGTGAAAACTCGAAACAGCCCCCGAACGGCACCGTGGGTGGCACCAACACCTCCCACGGGACCAACATAACTCGTAGGAACTGACCCCGCAGCCGCGGGTCTCCCGGTTTGGGAGTACGAGGGAATTTCCATATTTCTACACTTAAGCAAAACATGACGTTAGAGGGTGAAAACTCGAAACAACTGGGTGGCACTAACACCTCCCACGGGACCAACGTAACTCGTAGGAACTGACCCCGCAGCCACGGGTCTCCCGGTTTGAGAGTATGACGGTAATTTGCTTATTTCTAGACTTAGGCTTAAAAATATGACATTAGAGGGTGAAAAATTGAAACAGCCCCCGAACGGCCCCGTGGGTGGCACCTACACCTCCCACGGGACCAATGTAACTCGTAGGAACTGACCTCACAACCGCGGGTCTCCCAGTTTGAGAGTAATACGGTAATTTGCATATTTAAAGACTTAGGCTTAAAAACATGACGTTAGAGGGTGAAAACTCGAAACAGCCCCGTGGGTGGCACTAACACCTCCCACGGAACCAACGTAACTTGTAGGAACTGACCCCGCAGCCGCGGGACTCCCGGTTTGAGAGTACGACGGTAATTTGCTTATTTCTAGACTTAGGCTTAAAAACATGACGTTAGAGGGTGAAAACTCGAAACAGCCCCCGAAAGGCCCCGTGGGTGGCACCAACACCTCCCGCGGGACCAACGTAACTCGTAGAAACTGACCTCGCAGCCGCGGGTCTCCCGGTTTGATAATACGACCGTAATTTGCGTATTTCTACACTTAAACAAAACATGGCGTTAAAGGGTGAAAACACGAAACAGCCCCCCGAACGGCCCCGTGTGTGGCACCAACACCTCCCACGGGACCAACATAACTCGTAGGAACTGACCCCGCAGCCGCGGGAATCCCGGTTTGAGAGTAATACGGTAATTTGTATATTTCAAGACTTAGGCTTAAAAACATGATGTTAAAGGGTGAAAACTCCAAACAGCCCCCGAACGGCCCCGTGGGTGGCACCAACACCTCCCACGGGACCAACGTAACTCGTAGGAACTGACCCCGCAGCCGCGGGACTCCCGGTTTGAGAGTACGACGGTAATTTGCTTATTTCTAGACTTAGGCTTAAAAAAATGATGTTAGAGGGTGAAAACTCGAAACAGTCCCCGAACGGCCTCGTGGGTGGCACCAACACCTCCCACGGGACCAACGTAACTCGTAGGAACTGACCTCGAAGCCGCGGGTCTCCCGGTTTGAGAGTACGACGGTAATTTTCTTATTTCTAGACTTAGGCTTAAAAAAATGATGTTAGAGGGTGAAAACTCGAAACAGCCCCCGAACGGCACCGTGGGTGGCACCAACACCTCCCACGGGACCAACATAACTCGTAGGAACTGACCCCACAGCCGCGGGAATCCCGGTTTGAGAGTAATACGGTAATATGTATATTTCAAGACTTAGGCTTAAAAACATGACGTTAAAGGGTGAAAACTCGAAACAGCCCCCGAACGGCCCCGTGGGTGGCACCAACACCTCCCACGGGACAACATAACTCGTAGGAACTGACCTCGCAGCCGCGGGTCTCCCGGTTTGAGAGTACGAGGGTAATTTGTGTATTTCTACACTTAAGCAAAACATGACGTTAGAGGGTGAAAACTCGAAACAGCCCCCAAACGGCCCCGTGGGTGGCACTAACACCTCCCACGGGACCAACGTAACTCGTAGGAACTGACCCCGCAGCCGCGGGTCTCCCGGTTTGAGAGTACGATGGTAATTTGTTTATTTCTAGACTTAGGCTTAAAAACATGACGTTGGAGGGTGAAAACTCGAAACAGCCCCCGAACGGCACCGTGGGTGGCACCAACACCTCCCACGGGACCAACATAAGTCGTAGGAACTGACCCCGCAACCGCGTGTCTCCCGGTTTGAGAGTACGAGGGTAATTTGCGTATTTCTACACTTAAGCAAAACATGACGTTAGGGGGTGAAAACTCGAAACAGCCCCCAAACGGCCCCGTGGGTGGCACTAACGCCTCCCACGGGACCAACGTAACTCGTAGGAACTGACCCCGCAACCGCGAGTCTCCCGGTTTGAGAGTACGACGGAAATTTTCTTATTTCTAGACTTAGGCTTAAAAACATGACGTTAGAGGGTGAAAACTCGAAACAACCCCCGAACGGCCCAGTGGGTGGCACTAACACCTTCCACGGGACCAACGTACTCGTAGGAACTGACCTCGCATCCGCGGGTCTCCCGGTTTGAGAGTAATACGGTAATTTTCATATTTAACGACTTAGGCTTAAAAACATGACGTTAGAGGGTGAAAACTCGAAACAGCCCCTGAACGGCCCCGTGGGTGGCACCAACACCTCCCACGGGACCAACGTAACTCGTAGGAACTGATCTCGCATCCGCGGGTCTCCCGGTTTGAGAGTAATACAGTAATTTGCATATTTAAAGACTTAGGCTTAAAAACATGACGTTAGAGGGTGAAAACTCGAAACAGCCTCCGAAGGGCCCCGTGGGTGGCACCAACACCTCCCACGGGACCAACATAACTCGTAGGAACTGACCCCGCAGCCGCGGTACTCCCGGTGTGAGAGTACGACGGTAATTTGCTTATTTCTAGACTTAGGCTTAAAAAATGATGTTAGAGGGTGAAAACTCGAAACAGCCCCCGAACGGCCTCGTGGGTGGCACCAACACCTCCCACGGGACCAACGTAACTCGTAGGAACTGACCTCGCAGCCGCGGGTCTCCCGGTTTGAGAATACGACCGTAATTTGATTATTTCTACACTTAAGCAAAACATGGCGTTAAAGGGTGAAAACTCAAAACAGCCCCCAAACGGCCCCGTGGGTGGCACTAACACCTCCCACGGGACCAGCGTAACTCGTAGGAACAGACCCCGCAGCCGCGGGTCTCCCGGTTTGAGAGTACGATGGTAATTTTTTTATTTCTAGACTTAGGCTTAAAAACATGACGTTAGAGGGTGAAAACTCGAAACAGCCCCCGAACGGCACCGTGGGTGGCACAAACACCTCCCACGGGACCAACATAAGTCGTAGGAACTGACCCCGCAACCGCGGGTCTCCCGGTTTGAGAGTACGAGGGTAATTTGCGTATTTCTACACTTAAGCAAAACATGACGTTAGGGGGTGAAAACTCAAAACAGCCCCCAAACGGCCCCGTGGGTGGCACTAACGCCTCCCACGGGACCAACGTAACTCGTAGGAACTGACCCCGCAGCCGCGAGTCTCCCGGTTTGAGAGTACGACGGAAATTTGCTTATTTCTAGACTTAGGCTTAAAAACATGACGTTAGAGGGTGAAAACTCGAAACAGCCCCCGAACGGCCCAGTGGGTGGCACTAACACCTCCCACGGGACCAACGTACTCGTAGGAACTGACCTCGCAGCCGCGGGTCTCCCGGTTTGAGAGTATTACGGTAATTTGCATATTTAAAGACTTAGGCCTAAAAACATGACGTCAGAGGGTGAAAACTCGAAACAGCCCCCGAACGGCCCCGTGGGTGGCACCAACACCTCCCACGGGACCAACGTAACTCGTAGGAACTGACCCCACAGCCGCGGGACTCCCGGTTTGAGAGTACGACGGTAATTTGTTTATTTCTAGACTTAGGCTTAAAAAAATGATGTTAGAGGGTGAAAACTCGAAACAGCCCCCGAACGGCTTCGGGGGTGGCACCAACACCTCCCACGGGACCAACGTAACTCGTAGGAACTGACCTCGCAGTCGCGGGTCTCCCGGTTTGAGAATACGACCGTAATTTGCTTATTTCTACACTTAAGCAAAACATGGCGTTAAAGGGTGAAAACTCAAAACAGCCCCCGAACGGCCCCGTGGGTGGCACCAAAACCTCCCACGGGACCAACATAACTCCTAGGAACTGACCCCGCAGCCGCGGGAATCCCGGTTTGAGAGTAATTGGGTAATATGTATATTTCAAGACTTATGCTTAAAAACATGACGTTAAAGGGTGAAAACTCGAAACAGCCCCCGAACGGCACCGTGGGTGGTACCAACACCTCCCACGGGACCAACATAACTTGTAGGAACTGACCCCGCAGCCGCGGGTCTCCTGGTTTGAGAGTACGAGGGTAATTTGCGTATTTCTACACTTAAGCAAAACATGACGTTAGAGGGTGAAAACTCGAAACAGCCCCCGAACGGCCCCGTGGGTGGCACCAACACCTCCCACGGGACAACATAACTCGTAGGAACTGACCTCGCAGCCGCGGGTCTCCCGGTTTGAGAGTACGAGGGTAATTTACGTATTTCTACACTTAAGCAAAACATGACGTTAGAGGGTGAAAACTCGAAACAGCCCCCAAACGGCCCCGTGGGTGGCACTAACATCTCCCACGGGACAAACGTAACTCGTAGGAACTGACCCGGCAGCCGCGGGTCTCCCGGTTTGAGAGTACGACGTTAATTTGTTTATTTCTAGACTTAGGCTAAAAAACATGACGTTAGAGTGTGAAAACTCGAAACACAGGCCCCGAACGGCCCCGTGGGTGGCACCAACACCTCCCACGGGACCAACGTAACTCGTAGGAACTGACCCCGCAGCCGCGGGACTCCCGGTTTGAGACTACGACGGTAATTTGCTTATTTCTAGACTTTGGCTTAAAAACATGACGTTAGAGGGTGAAAACTCGAAACAGCCCCCGAACGGCCCCGTGGGTGGCTTTAACACCTCCCACGGGACCAACGCAACTCGTAGGAACTGACCTCGCAGCCGCGGGTCTCCTGGTTTGAGAGTACGAGGGTAATTTGCGTATTTCTAAACTTAAGCAAAACATGACGTTAGAGGGTGAAAACTCGAAACAGCCCCCAAACGGCCCCGTGGGTGGCACTAACACCTCCCACGGGACCAACGTAACTCGTAGGAACTGACCCCGCAGCCGCGGGTCTCCCGGTTTGAGAGTACGACGGTAATTTGCTTATTTCTAGACTTTGGCTCCAAAACATGACGTTAGTGGGTGAAAACTCGAAACAGCCCCCGAACGGCCCCGTGGGTGGTACCAACACCTCCCACGGGACCAACGTAACTCGTAGGAACAGACCTCGCAGCCGTGGGTCTCTCGGTTTGAGAGTAATACGGTAATTTGCATATTTAAAGACTTAGGCTTAAAAACATGACGTTAGAGGGTGAAAACTCGAAACAGCCCCCGAACGGCCCCGTGGGTGCCACCAACACCTCCCACGGGACCAACATAACTCGTAGGAACTGACCCCCCAGCCGTGGGAATCCCGGTTTGAGAGTAATACGGTAATTTGTATATTTCAAGACTTAGGCTTAAAAACATGACGTTAAAGGGTGAAAACTCGAAACAGCCCCCGAATGACACCGTGGGTGGCACCAACACCTCCCACGGGACCAACATAACTTGTAGGAACTGACCCCACAGCCGCGGGTCTCCTGGTTTGAGAGTACGAGGGTAATTTGCGTATTTCTACACTTAAGCAAAACATGACGTTAGAGGGTGAAAACTCGAAACAGCCCCCAAACGGCCCATTGGGTGGCACTAACACCTTCCACGGGACCAACGTAACTCGTAGGAACTGACCCCGCAGCCGCGGGTCTCCCGGTTTGAGAGTACGCCGGTAATTTGCTTATTTCTAGACTTCGGCTTAAAAACATGACGTTAGAGGGTGAAAACTCGAAACAGCCCCCGAACGGCCCCGTGGGTGGCACCAACACCTCCCACGGGACCAACGTAACTCGTAGGAACAGACCTCGCAGCCGCGGGTCTCCCGGTTTGAGAGTAATACGGTAATTTGAATATTTAAAGACTAAGGCTTAAAAACATGACGTTAGAGGGTGAAAACTCGAAACAGCCCCCGAACGGCCCCGTGGGTGGCACCAACACCTCCCACGGGACCAACGTAACTCGTAGGAACTAACCCCACAGCCGCGGAACTCCCGGTTTGAGAGTATGACGATAATTTGCTTATTTCTAGACTTAGGCTTAAAAACATGACGTTAGAGGGTGAAAACTCGAAATAGCCCCCGAACGGCCCAGTGGGTGGCACCAACACCTCCCACGGGACCAACGTAACTCATAGAAACTGTCTTCGCAGCCGCGAGTCTCCCGGTTTGAGAATACGACCGTAATTTGCGTATTTCTAAACTTAAGCAAAACATGGCGTTAAAGGGTGAAACTCGAAACAGCCCCCGAACGGCCCCGTGGGTGGCACCAACACCTCCCACGGGACCAACATAACTCGTAGGAACTGACCCCCCAGCCGCGGGAATCCCGGTTTGAGAGTAATACGGTAATTTGTATATTTCAAGACTTAGGCTTAAAAACATGACGTTAAAGGGTGAAAACTTGAAACAGCCCCCGAACGGCACCGTGGGTGGCACCAACACCTCCCATGGGACCAACATAACTCGTAGGAACTGACCCCGCAGCTGCGGGTCTCCTGGTTTGAGAGTACGAGGGTAATTTGCGTATTTCTACACTTAAGCAAAACATGACGTTAGAGGGTGAAAACTCGAAACAGCCCCCAAACAGCCCCGTGGGTGGCACTAACACCTCCCACGGGACCAACGTAACTCGTAGGGACTGACCCCGCTGCCGCAGGTCTCCCGGTTTGAGAGTACGACGGTAATTTGCTTATTTCTTGAGTTAGGCTTAAAAACATGACGTTAGAGGGTGAAAACTCGAAACAGCCCCCGAATGGCCCCGTGGGTGGCACCAACACCTCCCACGGGACCAACGTAACTCGTAGGAACTGACCTCGCAGCCGCGGGTCCCCCGGTTTGAGAGTAATATGGTAATTTGTATATTTCAAGGCTTAGGCTTAAAAACATGACGTTAGCCGGTGAAAACTCGAAACAGCCCCCGAACGGCCCCGTGGGTGGCACCAACACCTCCCACGGGACCAACGTAACTCGTAGGAACTGACCTCGCAGCCGCGGGTCTCCCGGTTTGAGAGTAATACGGTAATTTGCATATTTAAAGACTTAAGCTTAAAAACATGACGTTAGAGGGTGAAAACTCGAAACAGCCCCCGAACGGCCCCGTGGGTGGCACCAACACCTCCCACGGGACCAACGTAACTCGTAGGAACTGACCCCGTAGCCGCAGGACTCCCGGTTTGAGAGTACAACGGTAATTTGCTTATTTCTAGACTTAGGCTTAAAAACATGACGTTAGAGGGTGAAAACTTGAAACAGCCCCCGAACGGCCCCGTGTGTGGCACCAACACCTCCCACGGGACCAACTTAACTCGTAGGAACTGACCTCGCAGCCGCGGGTCTCCCGGTTTAAGAATACGACCGTAATTTGCATATTTCTACACTTAAGCAAAACATGGCGTTAAAGGGTGAAAACTCGAAACAACTCCCGAAGGGCCCCGTTTGTGGCACCAACACCTCCCACGGGACCAACATAACTCGTAGGAACTGACCCCGCAGCCGCGGGAATCCCGGTTTGAGAGTAATACGGTAATTTGTATATTTCAAGACTTAGGCTTAAAAACTTGACGTTAAAGGGTGAAAACTCGAAACAGCCCCCGAACGGCACCGTGGGTGGCACCAACACCCACCACGGGACCAACATAACTCGTAGGAACTGACCCCGCAGCCGCGGGATTCCCGGTTTGAGAGTACGACGGTAATTTGCTTATTTCTAGACTTGGGCTTAAAAAAATGATGTTAGAGGGTGAAAATTCGAAACTGCCCCCGAACGGACTCGTGGGTGGCACCAACACCTCCCACGGGACCAACGTAACTCGTAGGAACTGACCTCGCAGCCGCAGGTCTCCTGGTTTGAGAGTACGAGGTTAATTTGCATATTTCTATACTTTAACAAAACATGACGTTAGAGGGTGAAAACTCGAAACAGCCACCAAACGGCCCCGTGGGTGGCACTAATACCTCCCACGGGAACAACGTAACTCGTATGAGCTGACTCCGCAGCCGCGGGTCTCCCGGTTTGAGAGTACGACGGTAATTTGCTTATTTTTAGAGTTAGGCTTAAAAACATGACGTTAGAGGATGAAAACTAAAAACAGCCCCCGAATGGCCCCGTGGGTGGCACCAACACCGCCCACGGGACCAACGTAACTCGTAGGAACTGACCTCGCAGCCGCGGGTCTCCCGGTTTGAGAGTAATATGGAAATTTGCATAGTTAAAGACTTAGGCTTAAAAACATGACGTTAGAGGGTGAAAACTCGAAACAGCCCCCGAACGGCCCCGTGGGTGGCACCAACACCTCCCACGGGACCAACGTAACTCGTAGGAACTGACCCCGTAGCCGCAGGACTCCCGGTTTGAGAGTACGATGGTAATTTGCTTATTTCTAGACTTAGGCTTAAAAACATGACGTTAGAGGGTGAAAACTTGAAACAGCCCTCAAACGGCCCCGTGGGTGGCACCAACACCTCCCACGGGACCAACGTAACTCGTAGGAACTGACCTCGCAGCCGCGGGTCTCCCGGTTTGAGAATACGACCGGAATTTGCGTATTTCTACACTTAAGCAAAACATGGCGTTAAAGGGTGAAAACTCGAAACAGCTCCCGAAGGGCCCCGTGGGTGGCACCAACACCTCCCACGGGACCAACATAACTCGTAGGAACTGACCCCGCAGCCGCGGGAATCCCGGTTTGAGAGTAATACGGTAATTTGTATATTTCAAGACTTAGGCTTAAAAACATGACGTTAAAGGGTGAAAACTCGAAACAGCCCCCGAACGGCACCGTGGGTGGCACCAACACCTCCCACGGGACCAACATAACTCGTAGGAACTGACCCCGCAGCCGCGGGTCTCCCGGTTTGGGAGTACGAGGGTAATTTCCTTATTTCTACACTTAAGCAAAACATGACGTTAGAGGGTGAAAACTCGAAACAGCTGGGCGGCACTAACACCTCCCACGGGACCAACGTAACTCAAAGGGACTGACCCCGCAGCCACGGGTCTCCCGGTTTGAGAGTACGACGGTAATTTGCTTATTTCTAGACTTAGGCTTAAAAATATGACATTAGAGGGTGAAAAATTAAAACAGCCCCCGAACGGCCCCGTGGGTGGCACCTACACCTCCCACGGGACCAATGTAACTCGTAGGAACTGACCTCACAACCGCGGGTCTCCCGGTTTGAGAGTAATACGGTAATTTGCATAATTAAAGACTTAGGCTTAAAAACATGACGTTAGAGGGTGAAAACTCGAAACAGCCCCGTGGGTGGCACCAACACCTCCCACGGGACCAACGTAACTCGTAGGAACTGACCCCGCAGCCGCGGGACTCCCGATTTGAGAGTACGACGGTAATTTGCTTATTTCTAGACTTAGGCTTAAAAACATGACGTTAGAGGGTGAAAACTCGAAACAGCCCCCGAAACGCCCGGTGGGTGGCACCGACACCTCCCGCGGGACCAACGTAACTCGTAGAAACTGACCTCGCAGCCGCGGGTCTCCCGGTTTGATAATACGACCGCAATTTGCGTATTTCTACACTTAAGCAAAACATGGCGTTAAAGGGCGAAAACTCGAAACAGCCCCCGAACGGCCCCGTGGGTGGCACCAACACCTCCCACGGGACTAACATAACTCGTAGGAACTGACCCCGCAGCCGCGGGAATCCCGGTTTGAGAGTAATACGGTAATTTGTATATTTCAAGACTTAGGCTTAAAAACATGACGTTAAAGGGTGAAAACTCAAAACAGCCCCCGAACGGCCCCGTGGGTGGCACCAACACCTCCCACGGGACCAACGTAACTCGTAGGAACTGACCCCGCAGCCGCGGGACTCCCAGTTTGAGAGTGAGACGGTAATTTGCTTATTTCTAGACTTAGGCTTAAAAAAATGATGTTAGAGGGTGAAAACTCGAAACAGTCCCCGAACGGCCTCGTGGGTGGCACCAACACCTCCCACGGGACCAACGTAACTCGTAGGAACTGACCTCGAAGCCGCGGGTCTCCCGGTTTGAGAGTACGACGGTAATTTTCTTATTTCTAGACTTAGGCTTAAAAAAATGATGTTAGAGGGTGAAAACTCGAAACAGCCCCCGAACGGCCCCGTGGGTGGCACCAACACCTCCCACGGGACCAACATAACTCGTAGGAACTGACCCCACAGCCGCGGGAATCCCAGTTTGAGAGTAATACGGTAATATGTATATTTCAAGACTTAGGCTTAAAAACAAGACGTTAAAGGGTGAAAACTCGAAACAGCCCCCGAACGGCCCCGTGGGTGGCACCAACACCTCCCACGGGACAACATAACTCGTAGGAACTGTCCTCGCAGCCGCGGGTCTCCCGGTTTGAGAGTACGAGGGTAATTTGCGTATTTCTACACTTAAGCAAAACATGACGTTAGAGGGTGAAAACTAGAAACAGCCCCCACACGGCCCCGTGGGTGGCACTAACACCTCCCAGGGGACCAACGTAACTCGTAGGAACTGACGCCGCAGCCGCGGGTCTCCCGGTTTGAGAGTACGATGGTAATTTGTTTATTTCTAGACTTAGGCTTAAAAACATGACGTTAGAGGGTGAAAACTCGAAACAGCCCCCGAACGGCCCCGTGGGTGGCACCAATACCTCCCACGGGACCAACGTAACTCGTAGGAACTGACCTCGTAGCCGCGGGTCTCCCGGTTTGAGAGTAATACGGTAATATGCATATTTAAAGACTTAGGCTTAAAAACATGACGTTAGAGGGTGAAAACTCGAAACAGCCCCCGAACGGCCCCGTGGGTGGCACCAACACCTCCCACGGGACCAACGTAACTCGTAGGTACTGACCCCGCAGCCGCGGGACTCCCGGTTTGAGAGTACGACGGTAATTTGCTTATTTCTAGACTTAGGCTTAAAAAAATGATGTTAGAGGGTGAAAACTCGAAAAAGCCCCCGAACGGCCTCGTGGGTGGCACCAACACCTCCCACGGGACCAACGTAACTCGTAGGAACTGACCTCGCAGTCGCGGGTCTCCCGGTTTGAGAATACGAGGGTAATTTGCGTATTTCTACACTTAAGCAAAAGATGACGTTAGAGGGTGAAAACTCGAAACAGCCCCCGAACGGCCCCGTGGGTGGCACTAACACCTCCCACGGGACCAGCGTAACTCGTAGGAACTGACCCCGCAGCCGCGGGTCTCCCGGTTTGAGAGTACGATGGTAATTTGTTTATTTCTTGACATAGGCTTAAAAACATGACGTTAGAGGGTGAAAACTCGAAACAGCCCCCGAAAGGCACCGTGGGTGGCACCAACACCTCCCACGAGACCAACATAAGTCGTAGGAACTGACCCCGCAACCGCGGGTCTCCCGGTTTGAGAGTACGATTATAATTTGCGTATTTCTACACTTAAGCAAAACATGACGTTAGGGGGTGAAAACTCGAAACAGCCCCCAAACGGCCCCATGGGGGGCACTAACGCCTCCCACGAGACCAACGTAACTCGTAGGAACTGACCCCGCAGCCGCGAGTCTCCAGGTTTGGGAGTACGACGGAAATTTGCTTATTTCTAGACTTAGGCTTACAAACATGACGTTAGAGGGTGAAAACTCGAAACAGCCCCCGAATGGCCCAGTGGGTGGCACTAACACCTCCCACGGGACCAACGTACTCGTAGGAACTGACCTCGCATCCGGGGGTCTCCCGGTTTGAGAGTAATACGGTAATTTGTATATTTAACGACTTAGGCTTAAAAACATGACGTTAGAGGGTGAAAACTCGAAACAGCCCCCGAACGGCCCCGTGGGTGGCACCAAAACCTCCCACAGGACCAACGTAACTCGTAGGAACTGACCTCGCAGCCGTGGGTCTCCCGGTTTGAGAGTAATACAATAATTTGCATATGTAAAGACTTAGGCTTAAAAACATGACGTTAGAGGGTGAAAACTCGAAACAGCCCCCGAACGGCCCCATGGGTGGCACCAACACCTCCCACGGGACCAACGTAACTCGTAGGAACTGACCCCGCAGCCGCGGGACTCCCGGTTTGAGAGTACGACGGTAATTTGCTTATTTCTAGACTTAGGCTTAAAAAAATGATGTTAGAGGGTGAAAACTCGAAACAGCCCCCGAACGGCCTCGTGGGTGGCACCAACACCTCCCACGGGACCAACGTAACTCGTAGGAACTGACCTCGCAGCCGCGGGTCTCTCGGTTTGAGAATACGACCGTAATTTGCTTATTTCTACACTTAAGCAAAACATGGCGTTAAAGGGTGAAAACTCAAAATAGCCCCCGAACGGTCCCGTGGGTGGCACCAAAACCTCCCACGACACCAACATAACTCGTAGGAACTGACCCCGCAGCCGCGGGAATCCCGGTTTGAGAGTAATACGGTAATATGTATATTTTAAGACTTATGCTTAAAAACATGACGTTAAAGGGTGAAAACTCGAAACAGCCCCCGAACGGCACCGTGGGTGGCACCAACGCCCCCCCGGGACCAACATAACTTGTAGGAACTGACCCCGCAGCCGCGGGTCTCCCGGTTTGAGAGTACGAGGGTAATTTGAGTATTTCTACACTTAAGCAAAACATGACGTTAGGGGGTGAAAACTCGAAACAGCCCCCAAACGGCCCCGTGGGTGGCACTAACGCCTCCCACGGGACCAACGTAACTCATAGGAACTGACCCCACAGCCGCGAGTCTCCCGGTTTGAGAGTACGACGGAAATTTGCTTATTTCTAGACTTAGGCTTAAAAACATGACGTTAGAGGGTGAAAACTCGAAACAGCCCCCGAACGGCCCAGTGGGTGGCACTAACACCTCCCACGGGACCAACGTACTCGTAGGAACTGACCTCGCATCCGCGGATCTCCCGGTTTGAGAGTAATACGGTAATTTGCATATTTAACGACATAGGCTTAAAAACATGACGTTAGAGGGTGAAAACTCGAAACAGCCCCCGAACGGCCCCGTGGGTGGCACCAACACCTCCCACGGGACCAACGTAACTCGTAGGAACTGACCCCGCAGCCGCGGGACTCCCGGTTTGAGAGTACGGCGGTAATTTGCTTATTTCTAGACTTAGGCTTAAAAAAATTATGTTAGAGGGTGAAAACTCAAAACAGCCCCCGAACGGCCTCGTGGGTGGCACCAACACCTCCCACGGGACCAACGTAACTCGTAGGAACTGACCTCGCAGCCGCGGGTCTCCCGGTTTGAGAATACTGGCGTTAAAGGGTGAAAACTCGAAACAGCTCCCGAAGGGCCCCGTGGGTGGCACCAACACCTCCCACGGGACCAACATAACTCGTAGGAACTGACCCCGCAGCCGCGGGAATCCCGATTTGAGAGTAATACGGTAATTTGTATATTTCAAGACTTAGGCTTAAAAACATGACGTTAAAGGGTGAAAACTCGAAACAACCCCCGAACGGCACCGTGGGTGGCACCAACACCTCCCACGGGACCAACATAACTTGTAGGAACTGACCCCGCAGCCGCGGGTCTCCTGGTTTGAGAGTACGAGGGTAATTTGCGTATTTCTACACTTAAGCAAAACTTGACGTTGGAGGGGGAAAACTCGAAACATCCCCCGAACGGCCCCGTGGGTGGCACCAACACCTCCCACGGGACAACATAACTCGTTGGAACTGACCCCGCAGCCGCGGGTCTCCCGGTTTGAGAGTACGAGGGTAATTTGCGTATTTCTACACTTAAGCAAAACATGACGTTAGAGGGTGAAAACTCGAAACAGCCCCCAAACGGCCCCGTGGGTGGCACTAACATCTCCCACGGGACCAACGTAACTCGTAGGAACTGACACCGCAGCCACGGGTCTCCCGGTTTGAGAGTACGACGGTAATTTGTTTATTTCTAGACTTAGGCTAAAAAACATGACGTTAGAGTGTGAAAACTCGAAACACAGCCCCCGAACGGCCCCGTGGGTGGCACCAACACCTCCCACGGGACCAACGTAACTCGTAGGAACTGACCCCGCAGCCGCGGGACTCCCGGTTTGAGAGTACGACGGTAATTTTCTTATTTCTAGACTTAGGCTTAAAAACTTGACGTTAGAGGGTGAAAACTCGAAACAGCCCCCGAACGGCCCCGTGGGTGGCTCTAACACCTCCCATGGGACCAACGCAACTCGTAGGAACTGACCTCGCAGCCGCGGGTCTCCTGGTTTGAGAGTACGAGGGTAATTTGCATATTTCTACACTTAAGCAAAACATGACGTTAGAGGGTGAAAACTCCAAACAGCCCCCAAACGGCCCCGTGGGTGGCAGTAACACCTCCCACGGGACCAACGTAACTCGTAGGAACTGACCCCGCAGCCGCGGGTCTACCGGTTTGAGAGTACGACGGTAATTTGCTTATTTCTAGACTTTGGCTTAAAAACATGACGTTAGAGGGTGAAAACTCGAAACAGCCCCCGAACGGCCCCGTGGGTGGCACCAACACCTCCCACGGGACCAACGTAACTCGTAGGAACAGACCTCGCAGCCGCGGGTCTCCCGGTTTGAGAGTAATACGGTAATTTGCATATTTAAAGACTTAGGCTTAAAAACATGACGTTAGAGGGTGAAAACTCGAAACAGCCCCCGAACGTCCCCGTGGGTGGCACCAACACCTCTCACCGGACCAACATAACTCGTAGGAACTAACCCCGCAGCCGCGGGACTCCCGGTTTGAGAGTACGACGGTAATTTGCTTATTTGTAGACTTAGGCTTAAAAAAATGATGTTAGAGGGTGAAAACTCGAAACAGCCCCCGAACGGCCTGGTGGGTGGCACCAACACCTCCCACGGGACCAACGTAACTCGTAGAACTGACCTCGAAGCCGCGGGTCTCCCGGTTTGACAGTACGACGGTAATTTGCTTATTTCTAGACTTAGGCTTAAAAAAATGATGTTAGAGGGTGAAAACTCGAAACAGCCCCCGAACGGCCCCGTGGGTGGCACCAACACCTCCCACGGGACCAACATAACTCGTAGGAACTGACCCCGCAGCAGCGGGACTCCCGGTTTGAGAGTACGACGGTAATTTGCTTATTTCTAGACTTAGGCTTAAAAAAATGATGTTAGAGGGTGAAAACTCGAAACAGCCCCCGAACGGTCTCGTGGGTGGCACCAACACCTCCCACGGGACCAACGTAACTCATAGGAACTGACCTCGCAGCCGCGGGTCTCCCGGTTTGAGAATACGACCGTAATTTGCTTATATCTACACTTAAGCAAAACATGGCGTCAAAGGGTGAAAGCTCAAAACAGCCCCCGAACGGCCCCGTGGGAGGCACCAACACCTCCCACGGGACCAACATAACTCGTAGGAACTGACCCCGCAGCCGCGGGAATCCCGGTTTGAGAGTAATACGGTAATATGTATATTTCAAGACTTATGCTTAAAAACATGACGTTAAAGGGTGAAAACTCGAAACAGCCCCCGAACGGCACCGTGGGTGGCACCAACACCTCCCACGGTACAAGATAACTCGTAGGAACTGACCTCGCAGCCGCGGGTCTCCCGGTTTGAGAGTACGAGGGTAATTTGTGTATTTCTACACTTAAGCAAAACGTGACGTTAGAGGGTGAAAACTCGAAACAGCCCCCAAACGGCCCCGTGGGTGGCACTAACATCTCCCACGGGACCAACGTAACTCGTAGGAACTGACCCCGCAGCCGCGGGTCTCCCGGTTTGAGAGTACGACGGTAATTTTTTTATTTCTAGACTTAGGCTAAAAAACATGACGTTAGAGCGTGAAAACTCGAAACACAGCCCCCGAACGGCCCCGTGGGTGGCACCAACACCACCCACGGGACCAACGTAACTCGTAGGAACTGACCCCGCAACCGCGGGACTCCCTGTTTGAGAGTACGACAGTAATTTGCTTATTTCTAGACTTAGGCTTAAAACATGACGTTAGAGGGTGAAAACTCTAAACAGCCCCCGAACGGCCCCGTGGGTGGCACCAACACCTCCCACGGGACCAACGCAACTCGTAGGAACTGAACTCGCAGCCGCGGGGCTCTCGGTTTGAGAATACGACAGTAATTTGCGTATTTGTACACTTAAGCAAAACATGACGTTAGAGGGTGAAAACTCGAAACAGCCCCCAAACGGCCCCTTGGGTGGCACTAACACCTCTCACGGGACCAACGTAACTCGTAGGAACTGACCCCGCAGCCGCGGGTCTCCCGGTTTGAGAGTACGACGGTAATTTACATATTTCTAGACTTAAGCTTAAAAACATGACGTTAGAGGGTGAAAACTCGAAACAGACCCCGAACGGCCCCGTGGGTGGCACCAACACCTCCCACGGGACCAACGTAACTCGTAGGAACTGACCTCGCAGCCGCGGGTCTCCCGGTTTGAGAGTAATACGGTAATTTGCATATTTAAAGACTTAGGCTTAAAAACATGACGTTAGAGGGTGAAAACTCGAAACAGCCCCCGAACGGCCCCGTGGGTGGCACCAACACCTCCCACGGGACCAACGTAACTCGTAGGAATTAACCCCGCAGCCGCGGGACTCCCGGTTTGAGAGTACGAATGTAATTTGCTTATTTCTAGACTTGGGCTTAAAAAAATGATGTTAGAGGGTGAAAACTCGAAACAGCCCCCGAACGGCCTCGTGGGTGGCACCAACACCTCCCACGGGACCAACGTAACTCGTAGGAACTGACCTCGCAGTCGCGGGTCTCCCGGTTTGAGAATACGAGGGTAATTTGCGTATTTCTACACTTAAGCAAAACATGACGTTAGAGGGTGAAAACTCGAAACAGCCCCCAAACGCCCCCGTGGGTGGCACTAACACCTCCCACGGGACCAGCGTAACGCGTAGGAACTGACCCCACAGCCGCGGAACTCCCGGTTTGAGAGTATGACGGTAATTTGCTTATTTCTAGACTTAGGCTTAAAAACATGACGTTAGAGGGTGAAAACTCGAAACAGCCCCCGAACGGCCCCGTGGGTGGCACCAACACCTCCCACGGGACCAACGTAACTCGTAGGAACTGACCCCGCAGCTGCGGGACTCCCGGTTTGAGAGTACGGCGGTAATTTGTTTATTTCTAGACTTAGGCTTAAAAACATGACGTTAGAGGGTGAAAACTCGAAACAGCCCCCGAACGGCCCCGTGGGTGGCACCAACACCTCCCACGGGACCAACATAACTCGTAGGAACTGACCACGCAGCCGCGGGTCTCCCGGTATGAGAATACGACCGTAATTTGCGTATTTCTACACTTAAGCAAAACATGGCGTTAAAGGGTGAAAACTCGAAACAGCCCCCGAACGGCCCCGTGGGTGGCACCAACACCTCCCACGGGACCAACATAACTCATAGGAACTGACCCCGCAGCCGTAGGAATCCCGGTTTGAGACAAATACGGTAATTTTTATATTTCAAGACTTAGGCTTAAAAACATGACGTTAAAGGGTGAAAAATCAAAACAGCCCCCGAACGGCACCGTGGGTGGCACCAATACCTCCCACGGGACCAACATAACTCGTAGGAACTGACCCCGCAGCCGCGGGAATCCCGGTTTGAGAGTACGAGGGTAATTTGCGTATTTCAAGACTTATGCTTAAAAACATGACGTTAAAGGGTGAAAACTCGAAACAGCCCCCGAACGGCACCGTGGGTGGCACCAACACCTCCCACGGGACCAACATAACTTGTAGGCTCTGACCCCGCAGCCGCGGGTCTCCTGGTTTGAGAGTACGAGGGTAATTTGCGTATTTCTACAGTTAAGCAAAACATGACGTTGGAGGGGGAAAACTCGAAACAGCCCCCGAACGGCCCCGTGGGTGGCACCAACACCTCCCACGGGACAACATAACTCGTAGGAACTGACCCCGCAGCCGCGGGTCTCCCGGTTTGAGAGTACGAGGGTAATTTGCGTATTTCTACACTTAAGCAAAACATGACGTTAGAGGGTGAAAACTCGAAACAGCCCCCAAACGGCCCCGTGGGTGGCACTAACATCTCCCACGGGACCAACGTAACTCGTAGGAACTGACACCGCAGCCGCGGGTCTCCCGGTTTGAGAGTACGACGGTAATTTGTTTATTTCTAGACTTAGGCTAAAAAACATGACGTTAGAGTGTGAAAACTCGAAACACAGCCCCCGAACGGCCCCGTGGGTGGCACCAACACCTCCCACGGGACCAACGTAACTCGTAGGAACTGACCCCGCAGCCGCGGGACTCCCGGTTTGAGAGTACGACGGTAATTTTCTTATTTCTAGACTTAGGCTTAAAAACTTGACGTTAGAGGATGAAAACTCGAAACAGCCCCCGAACGGCCCCGTGGGTGGCTCTAACACCTCCCACGGGACCAACGCAACTCGTAGGAACTGACCTCGCAGCCGCGGGTCTCCTGGTTTGAGAGTACGAGGGTAATTTGCGTATTTCTACACTTAAGCAAAACATGACGTAAGAGGGTGAAAACTCCAAACAGCCCCCAAACGGCCCCGTGGGTGGCAGTAACACCTCCCACGGGACCAACGTAACTCGTAGGAACTGACCCCGCAGCCGCGGGTCTCCCGGTTTGAGAGTACGATGGTAATTTGTTTATTTCTAGACTTAGGCTTAAAAACATGACGTTAGAGGGTGAAAACTCGAAACAGCCCCCGAACGGCACCGTGCGTGGCACCAACACCTCCCACGGGACCAACATAAGTCGTAGGAACTAACCCCGCAACCGCGGGTCTCCCGGTTTGAGAGTACGAGGGTAATTTGCGTATTTCTACACTTAAGCAAAACATGACGTTAGGGGGTGAAAACTTGAAACATCTCCCAAACGGCCCCGTGGGTGGCACTAACGCCTCCCACGGGACCAACGTAACTCGTAGGAACTGACCCCGCTGCCGCGAGTCTCTCGGTTTGAGAGTACGACGAAAATTTGCTTATTTCTAGACTTAGGCTTAAAAACATGACGTTAGAGGGTGAAAACTCGAAACAGCCCCCGAACGGCCCAGTGGGTGGCACTAACACCTCCCACGGGACCAACGTACTCGTAGGAACTGACCTCGCATCCGCGGGTCTCCCGGTTTGAGAGTAATACGGTAATTTTCATATTTAACGACTTAGGCTTAAAAACATGACGTTAGAGGGTGAAAACTCGAAACAGCCCCCGAACGGCCCCGTGGGTGGCACCAACACCTCCCACGGGACCAACGTAACTCGTAGGAACTGATCTCGCAGCCGCGGGTCTCCCGGTTTTAGAGTAATATGGTAATTTGCATATTTAAAGACTTAGGCTTAAAAAAATGATGTTAGAGGGTGAAAACTCGAAACAGCCCCCGAACGGCCTCGTGGGTGGCACCAACACCTTCCACGGGACCAACGTAACTCGTAGGAACTGACCTCGCAGCCGCGGGTCTCCCGGTTTGAGAATACGACCGTAATTTGCTTATTTCTACACTTAAGCAAAACATGGCGTTAAAGGGTGAAAACTCAAAACAGCCCCCGAACGGCCCCGTGGGTGGCACCAAAACCTCCCACGGGACCAACATAACTCGTAGGAACTGACCCCGCAGCCGCGGGAATCCCGGTTTCAGAGTAATTGGGTAATATGTATATTTCAAGACTTATGCTTAAAAACATGACGTTAAAGGGTGAAAACTCGAAACAGCCCCCGAACGGCACCGTGGGTGGTACCAACACCTGCCACAGGACCAACATAACTTGTAGGAACTGACCTCGCATCCGCGGGTCTCCCGGTTTGAGAGTAATACGGTAATTTTCATATTTAACGACTTAGGCTTAAAAACATGACGTTAGAGGGTGAAAACTCGAAACAGCCCCCGAACGGCCCCGTGGGTGGCACCAACACCTCCCACGGGACAACATAACTCGTAGGAACTGACCCCGCAGCCGCGGGTCTCCCGGTTTGAGAGTACGAGGGTAATTTGCGTATTTCTACACTTAAGCAAAACATGACGTTAGAGGGTGAAAACTCGAAACAGCCCCCAAACGGCCCCGTGGGTGGCACTAACATCTCCCACGGGACCAACGTAACTCGTAGGAACTGACCCCACAGCCGCGGGTCTCCCGGTTTGAGAGTACGACGGTAATTTGTTTATTTCTAGACTTAGGCTAAAAAACATGACGTTAGAGTGTGAAAACTCGAAACACAGGCCCCGAACGGCCCCGTGGGTGGCACCAACACCTCCCACGGGACCAACGTAACTCGTAGGAACTGACCCCGCAGCCGCGGGACTCCCGGTTTGAGACTACGACGGTAATTTGCTTATTTCTAGACTTAGGCTTAAAAACATGACGTTAGAGGGTGAAAACTCGAAATAGCCCCCGAACGGCCCCGTGGGTGGCTCTAAGACCTCCCACGGGACCAACGCAACTCGTAGGAACTGACCTCGCAGCCGCGGGTCTCCTGGTTTGAGAGTACGAGGGTAATTTGCGTATTGATAAACTTAAGCAAAACATGACGTTAGAGGGTGAAAACTCGAAACAGCCCCCAAACGGCCTCGTGGGTGGCACTAACACCTCCCACGGGACCAACGTAACTCGTAGGAACTGACCCCGCAGCCGCGGGTCTCCCGGTTTGAGAGTACGACGGTAATTTGCTTATTTCTAGACATTGGCTTAAAAACATGACGTTAGAGGGTGAAAACTCGAAACAGCCCCCGAACGGCCCCGTGGGTGGTAGCAACACCTCCCACGGGACCAACGTAACTCGTAGGAACAGACCTCGCAGCCGCGGGTCTCTCGGTTTGAGAGTAATACGGTAATTTACATATTTAAAGACTTAGGCTTAAAAACATGACGTTAGAGGGTGAAAACTCGAAACAGCCCCCGAACGGCCCCGTGGGTGGCACCAACACCTCCCACGAGACCAACGTAACTCGTAGGAACTGACCCCCCAGCCGCGGGAATCCCGGTTTGAGAGTAAAACGGTAATTTGTATATTTCAAGACTTAGGCTTAAAAACATGACGTTAAAGGGTGAAAACTCGAAACAGCCCCCGAACGGCACCGTGGGTGGCACCAACACCTCCCACGGGACGAACATAACTTGTAGGAACTGACCCCGCAGCCGCGGGTCTCCTGGTTTGAGAGTACGAGGGTAATTTGCGTATTTCTACACTTAAGCAAAACATGACGTTAGAGGGTGAAAACTCGAAACAGCCCCCAAACGGCCCCGTGGGTGGCACTAACACTTCCCACGGGACCAACGTAACTCGTAGGAACTGACCCCGCAGCCGCGGGTCTCCCGGTTTGAGAGTACGACGGTAATTTGCTTATTTCTAGACTTCGGCTTAAAAACATGACGTTAGAGGGTGAAAACTCGAAACAGCCCCCGAACGGCCCCGTGGGTGGCACCAACACCTCCCACGGGACCAACGTAACTCGTAGGAACAGACCTCGCAGCCGTGGGTCTCCCGGTTTGAGAGTAATACGGTAATTTGAATATTTAAAGACTTAGGCTTAAAAACATGACGTTAGAGGGTGAAAACTCGAAACAGCCCCCGAACGGCCCCGTGGGTGGCACCAACACCTCCCACGGGACCAACGTAACTCGTAGGAACTAACCTCGCAGCCGCGGGTCTCCCGGTTTGAGAGTAACACGGTAATTTGCATATTTAAAGACTTAGGCTTAAAAATATGACGTTAGAGGGTGAAAACTTGAAACAGCCCCCGAATGGCCCCGTGGGTGGCATCAACACCTCCCACGGGACCAACGTAACTCGTAGGAACTGACCTCGCAGCCGCGGAACTCCCGGTTTGAGAGTACGACGGTAATTTGCTTATTTCTAGACTTTGTCTTAAAAACATGACGTTAGAGGGTGAAAACTCGAAACAGCCCCCGAACGGCCCAGTGGGTGGCACCAACACCTCCCACGGGACCAACGTAACTCGTAGGAACAGACCTCGCAGCCGCGGGTCTCCCGGTTTGAGAGTAATACGGTAATTTGAATATTTAAAGACTTAGGCTTAAAAACATGACGTTAGAGGGTGAAAACTCGAAACAGCCCCCGAACGGCCCCGTGGGTGGCACCAACACCTCCTACGGGACCAACGTAACTCGTAGGAACTAACCTCACAGCCGCGGGTCTCCCGGTTTGAGAGTAACACGGTAATTTGCATATGTTAAGACTTTGGCATAAAAATATGACGTTAGAGGGAGAAAACTCGAAACAGCCCCCGAACGGCCCCGTGGGTGGCACCAACACCTCCCACGGGACCAACGTAACTCGTAGGAACTGACCCCATAGCCGCGGAACTCCCGGTTTGAGAGTATGACGGTAATTTGCTTATTTCTAGACTTAGGCTTAAAAACATGACGTTAGAGGGTGAAAACTCGAAACAGCCCCCGAACGTCCCCGTGGGTCGCACCAACACCTCTCACCGGACCAACGTAACTCGTAGGAACTGACCCCGCAGCCGCGGGACTCCCGGTTTGAGAGTACGACGGTAATTTGCTTATTTGTAGACTTAGGCTTAAAAAAATGATGTTAGAGGGTGAAAACTCGAAACAGCCCCCGAACGGCCTGGTGGGTGGCACCAACACCTCCCACGGGACCAACGTAACTCGTAGAACTGACCTCGAAGCCGCGGGTCTCCCGGTTTGACAGTACGACGGTAATTTGCTTATTTCTAGACTTAGGCTTAAAAAAATGATGTTAGAGGGTGAAAACTCGAAACAGCCCCCGAACGGCACCGTGGGTGGCACCAACACCTCCCACGGGACCAACATAACTCGTAGGAACTGACCCCGCAGCAGCGGGACTCCCGGTTTGAGAGTACGACGGTAATTTGCTTATTTCTAGACTTAGGCTTAAAAAAATGATGTTAGAGGGTGAAAACTCGAAACAGCCCCCGAACGGTCTCGTAGGTGGCACCAACACCTCCCACGGGACCAACGTAACTCATAGGAACTGACCTCGCAGCCGCGGGTCTCCCGGTTTGAGAATACGACCGTAATTTGCTTATATCTACACTTAAGCAAAACATGGCGTCAAAGGGTGAAAGCTCAAAACAGCCCCCGAACGGCCCCGTGGGAGGCACCAACACCTCCCACGGGACCAACATAACTCGTAGGAACTGACCCCGCAGCCGCGGGAATCCCGGTTTGAGAGTAATACGGTAATATGTATATTTCAAGACTTATGCTTAAAAACATGACGTTAAAGGGTGAAAACTCGAAACAGCCCCCGAACGGCCCCGTGGGTGGCACCAACATCTCCCACGGGAAGACATAACTTGTTGGAACTGACCCCGCAGCCGCGGGTCTCCCGGTTTCAGAGTACGAGGGTAATTTGCGTATTTCTACACTTAAGCAAAACGTGACGTTAGAGGGTGAAAACTCGAAACAGCCCCCAAACGGCCCCGTGGGTGGCACTAACATCTCCCACGGGACCAACGTAACTCGTAGGAACTGACCCCGCAGCCGCGGGTCTCCCGGTTTGAGAGTACGACGGTAATTTTTTTATTTCTAGACTTAGGCTAAAAAACATGACGTTAGAGCGTGAAAACTCGAAACACAGCCCCCGAACGGCCCCGTGGGTGGCACCAACACCACCCACGGGACCAACGTAACTCGTAGGAACTGACCCTGCAACCGCGGGACTCCCGATTTGAGAGTACGACAGTAATTTGCTTATTTCTAGACTTAGGCTTAAAACATGACGTTAGAGGGTGAAAACTCTAAACAGCCCCCGAACGGCCCCGTGGGTGGCACCAACACCTCCCACGGGACCAACGCAACTCGTAGGAACTGAACTCGCAGCCGCGGGGCTCCCGGTTTGAGAATACGACAGTAATTTGCGTATTTGTACACTTAAGCAAAACATGACGTTAGAGGGTGAAAACTCGAAACAGCCCCCAAACGGCCCCTTGGGTGGCACTAACACCTCCCACGGGACCAACGTAACTCGTAGGAACTGACCCCGCAGCCGCGGGTCTCCCGGTTTGAGAGTACGACGGTAATTTACTTATTTCTAGACTTAAGCTTAAAAACATGACGTTAGAGGGTGAAAACTCGAAACAGCCCCCGAACGGCCCCGTGGGTGGCACCAACACCTCCCACGGGACCAACGTAACTCGTAGGAACTGACCCCACAGCCGCGGAACTCCCGGTTTGAGAGTATGACGGTAATTTGCTTATTTCTAGACTTAGGCTTAAAAACATGACGTTAGAGGGTGAAAACTCGAAACAGCCCCCGAACGGCCCCGTGGGTGGCACCAACACCTCCCACGGGACCAACGTAACTCGTAGGAACTGACCCCGCAGCTGCGGGACTCCCGGTTTGAGAGTACGGTGGTAATTTGCTTATTTCTAGACTTAGGCTTAAAAACATGACGTTAGAGGGTGAAAACTCGAAACAGCCCCCGAACGGCCCCGTGGGTGGCACCAACACCTCCCACGGGACCAACATAACTCGTAGGAACTGACCACGCAGCCGCGGGTCTCCCAGTATGAGAATACGACCGTAATTTGCGTATTTCTACACTTAAGCAAAATATGGCGTTAAAGGGAGAAAACTCGAAACAACCCCCGAACGGCCCCGTGGGTGGCACCAACACCTCCCACGGGACCAACATAACTCATAGGAACTGACCCCGCAGCCGTAGGAATCCCGGTTTGAGACTAATACGGTAATTTTTATATTTCAAGACTTAGGCTTAAAAACATGACGTTAAAGGGTGAAAAATCAAAACAGCCCCCGAACGGCACCGTGGGTGGCACCAATACCTCCCACGGGACCAACATAACTCGTAGGAACTGACCCCGCAGCCGCGGGAATCCCGGTTTGAGAGTACGAGGGTAATTTGCCTATTTCAAGACTTATGCTTAAAAACATGACGTTAAAGGGTGAAAACTCGAAACAGCCCCCGAACGGCACCGTGGGTGGCACCAACACCTCCCACGGGACCAACAGAACTTGTAGGAACTGACCCCACAGCCGCGGGTCTCTTGGTTTGAGAGTACGAGGGTAATTTGCGTATTTCTACAGTTAAGCAAAACATGACGCTGGAGGGGGAAAACTCGAAACAGCCCCCGAACGGCCCCGTGGGTGGCACCAACACCTCCCACGGGACAACATAACTCGTAGGAACTGACCCCGCAGCCGCGGGTCTCCCGGTTTGAGAGTACGAGGGTAATTTGCGTATTTCTACACTTAAGCAAAACATGACGTTAGAGGGTGAAAACTCGAAACAGCCCCCAAACGGCCCCGTGGGTGGAACTAACATCTCCCACGGGACCAACGTAACTCGTAGGAACTGACCCCGCAGCCACGGGTCTCCCGGTTGAGAGTACGACGGTAATTTGCTTATTTCTAGACTTAAGCTTAAAAACATGACGTTAGAGGGTGAAAACTCGAAACACAGCCCCCGAACGGCCCCGTGGCTGGCACCAACACCTCCCACGGGACCAACGTAACTCGTAAGAACTGACCCCGCAGCCGCGGGACTCCCGGTTTGAGAGTATGACGGTAATTTTCTTATTTCTAGACTTAGGCTTAAAAACTTGACGTTAGAGGGTGAAAACTCGAAACAGCCCCCGAACGGCCCCGTGGGTGGCTCTAACACCTCCCACGGGACCAACGCAACTCGTTGGAACTGACCTCGCAGCCGCGGGTCTCCTGGTTTGAGAGTACGAGGGTAATTTGCGTATTTCTACACTTAAGCAAAACATGACGTTAGAGGGTGAAAACTCCAAACAGCCCCCAAACGGCCCCGTGGGTGGCAGTAACACCTCCCACGGGACCAACGTAACTCGTAGGAACTGACCCCGCAGCCGCGGGTCTCCCGGTTTGAGAGTACGATGGTAATTTGTTTATTTCTAGACTTAGGCTTAAAAACATGACGTTAGAGGGTGAAAACTCGAAACAGCCCCCGAACGGCACCGTGGGTGGCACCAACACCTCCCACGGGACCAACATAAGTCGTAGGAACTGACCCCGCAACCGCGGGTCTCCCGGTTTGAGAGTACGAGGGTAATTTGCGTATTTCTACACTTAAGCAAAACATGACGTTAGGGGGTGAAAACTCGAAACAGCTCCCAAACGGCCCCGTGGGTGGCACTAACGCCTCCCACGGGACCAACGTAACTCGTAGGAACTGACCCCGCTGCCGCGAGTCTCCCGGTTTGAGAGTACGACGAAAATTTGCTTATTTCTAGACTTAGGCTTAAAAACATGACGTTAGAGGGTGAAAACTCGAAACAGCCCCCGAACGGCCCAGTGGGTGGCACTAACACCTCCCACGGGACCAACGTACTCGTAGGAACTGACCTCGCATCCGCGGGTCTCCCGATTTGAGAGTAATACGGTAATTTTCATATTTAACGACTTAGGCTTAAAAACATGACGTTAGAGGGTGAAAACTCAAAACAGCCCCCGAACGGCCCCGTGGGTGGCACCAACACCTCCCACGGGACCAACGTAACTCGTAGGAACTGATCTCACAGCCGCGGGTCTCCCGGTTTTAGAGTAATATGGTAATTTGCATATTTAAAGACTTAGGCTTAAAAAAATGATGTTAGAGGGTGAAAACTCGAAACAGCCCCCGAACGGCCTCGTGGGTGGCACCAACACCTCCCACGGGACCAACGTAACTCGTAGGAACTGACCTCGCAGCCGCGGGTCTCCCGGTTTGAGAATACGACCGTAATTTGCTTATTTCTACACTTAAGCAAAACATGGCGTTAAAGGGTGAAAACTCAAAACAGCCCCCGAACGGCCCCGTGGGTGGCACCAAAACCTCCCACGGGACCAACATAACTCGTAGGAACTGACCCCGCAGCCGCGGGAATCCCGGTTTGAGAGTAATTGGGTAATATGTATATTTCAAGACTTATGCTTAAAAACATGACGTTAAAGGGTGAAAACTCGAAACAGCCCCCGAACGGCACCGTGGGTGGTACCAACACCTGCCACAGGACCAACATAACTTGTAGGAACTGACCTCGCATCCGCGGGTCTCCCGGTTTGAGAGTAATACGGTAATTTTCATATTTAACGACTTAGGCTTAAAAACATGACGTTAGAGGGTGAAAACTCGAAACAGCCCCCGAACGGCCCCGAGGGTGGCACCAACACCTCCCACGGGACAACATAACTCGTAGGAACTGACCCCGCAGCCGCGGGTCTCCCGGTTTGAGAGTACGAGGGTAATTTGCGTATTTCTACACTTAAGCAAAACATGACGTTAGAGGGTGAAAACTCGAAACAGCCCCCAAACGGCCCCGTGGGTGGCACTAACATCTCCCACGGGACCAACGTAACTCGTAGGAACTGACCCCACAGCCGCGGGTCTCCCGGTTTGAGAGTACGACGGTAATTTGTTTATTTCTAGACTTAGGCTAAAAAACATGATGTTAGAGTGTGAAAACTCGAAACACAGGCCCGAACGGCCCCGTGGGTGGCACCAACACCTCCCACGGGACCAACGTAACTCGTAGGAACTGACCCCGCAGCCGCGGGACTCCCGGTTTGAGACTACGACGGTAATTTGCTTATTTCTAGACTTAGGCTTAAAAACATGATGTTAGAGGGTGAAAACTCGAAACAGCCCCCGAACGGCCTCGTGGGTGGCACCAACACCTCCCACGGGACCAACGTAACTCGTAGGAACTGACCTCGCAGCCGCGGGTCTCCCGGTTTGAGAATACGACCGTAATTTGCTTATTTCTACACTTAAGCAAAACATGGCGTTAAAGGGTGAAAACTCAAAATAGCCCCCGAACGGTCCCGTGGGTGGCACCAAAACCTCCCACGACACCAACATAACTCGTAGGAACTGACCCCGCAGCCGCGGGAATCCCGGTTTGAGAGTAATACGGTAATATGTATATTTTAAGACTTATGCTTAAAAACATGACGTTAAAGGGTGAAAACTCGAAACAGCCCCCGAACGGCACCGTGGGTGGCACCAACGCCCCCCCGGGACCAACATAACTTGTAGGAACTGACCCCGCAGCCGCGGGTCTCCCGGTTTGAGAGTACGAGGGTAATTTGAGTATTTCTACACTTAAGCAAAACATGACGTTAGGGGGTGAAAACTCGAAACAACCCCCAAACGGCCCCGTGGGTGGCACTAACGCCTCCCACGGGACCAACGTAACTCATAGGAACTGACCCCACAGCCGCGAGTCTCCCGGTTTGAGAGTACGACGGAAATTTGCTTATTTCTAGACTTAGGCTTAAAAACATGACGTTAGAGGGTGAAAACTCGAAACAGCCCCCGAACGGCCCAGTGGGTGGCACTAACACCTCCCACGGGACCAACGTACTCGTAGGAACTGACCTCGCATCCGCGGATCTCCCGGTTTGAGAGTAATACGGTAATTTGCATATTTAACGACATAGGCTTAAAAACATGACGTTAGAGGGTGAAAACTCGAAACAGCCCCCGAACGGCCCCGTGGGTGGCACCAACACCTCCCACGGGACCAACGTAACTCGTAGGAACTGACCCCGCAGCCGCGGGACTCCCGGTTTGAGAGTACGGCGGTAATTTGCTTATTTCTAGACTTAGGCTTAAAAAAATTATGTTAGAGGGTGAAAACTCAAAACAGCCCCCGAACGGCCTCGTGGGTGGCACCAACACCTCCCACGGGACCAACGTAACTCGTAGGAACTGACCTCGCAGCCGCGGGTCTCCCGGTTTGAGAATACTGGCGTTAAAGGGTGAAAACTCGAAACAGCTCCCGAAGGGCCCCGTGGGTGGCACCAACACCTCCCACGGGACCAACATAACTCGTAGGAACTGACCCCGCAGCCGCGGGAATCCCGATTTGAGAGTAATACGGTAATTTGTATATTTCAAGACTTAGGCTTAAAAACATGACGTTAAAGGGTGAAAACTCGAAACAACCCCCGAACGGCACCGTGGGTGGCACCAACACCTCCCACGGGACCAACATAACTTGTAGGAACTGACCCCGCAGCCGCGGGTCTCCTGGTTTGAGAGTACGAGGGTAATTTGCGTATTTCTACACTTAAGCAAAACTTGACGTTGGAGGGGGAAAACTCGAAACATCCCCCGAACGGCCCCGTGGGTGGCACCAACACCTCCCACGGGACAACATAACTCGTTGGAACTGACCCCGCAGCCGCGGGTCTCCCGGTTTGAGAGTACGAGGGTAATTTGCGTATTTCTACACTTAAGCAAAACATGACGTTAGAGGGTGAAAACTCGAAACAGCCCCCAAACGGCCCCGTGGGTGGCACTAACATCTCCCACGGGACCAACGTAACTCGTAGGAACTGACACCGCAGCCACGGGTCTCCCGGTTTGAGAGTACGACGGTAATTTGTTTATTTCTAGACTTAGGCTAAAAAACATGACGTTAGAGTGTGAAAACTCGAAACACAGCCCCCGAACGGCCCCGTGGGTGGCACCAACACCTCCCACGGGACCAACGTAACTCGTAGGAACTGACCCCGCAGCCGCGGGACTCCCGGTTTGAGAGTACGACGGTAATTTTCTTATTTCTAGACTTAGGCTTAAAAACTTGACGTTAGAGGGTGAAAACTCGAAACAGCCCCCGAACGGCCCCGTGGGTGGCTCTAACACCTCCCATGGGACCAACGCAACTCGTAGGAACTGACCTCGCAGCCGCGGGTCTCCTGGTTTGAGAGTACGAGGGTAATTTGCATATTTCTACACTTAAGCAAAACATGACGTTAGAGGGTGAAAACTCCAAACAGCCCCCAAACGGCCCCGTGGGTGGCAGTAACACCTCCCACGGGACCAACGTAACTCGTAGGAACTGACCCCGCAGCCGCGGGTCTACCGGTTTGAGAGTACGACGGTAATTTGCTTATTTCTAGACTTTGGCTTAAAAACATGACGTTAGAGGGTGAAAACTCGAAACAGCCCCCGAACGGCCCCGTGGGTGGCACCAACACCTCCCACGGGACCAACGTAACTCGTAGGAACAGACCTCGCAGCCGCGGGTCTCCCGGTTTGAGAGTAATACGGTAATTTGCATATTTAAAGACTTAGGCTTAAAAACATGACGTTAGAGGGTGAAAACTCGAAACAGCCCCCGAACGTCCCCGTGGGTGGCACCAACACCTCTCACCGGACCAACATAACTCGTAGGAACTAACCCCGCAGCCGCGGGACTCCCGGTTTGAGAGTACGACGGTAATTTGCTTATTTGTAGACTTAGGCTTAAAAAAATGATGTTAGAGGGTGAAAACTCGAAACAGCCCCCGAACGGCCTGGTGGGTGGCACCAACACCTCCCACGGGACCAACGTAACTCGTAGAACTGACCTCGAAGCCGCGGGTCTCCCGGTTTGACAGTACGACGGTAATTTGCTTATTTCTAGACTTAGGCTTAAAAAAATGATGTTAGAGGGTGAAAACTCGAAACAGCCCCCGAACGGCCCCGTGGGTGGCACCAACACCTCCCACGGGACCAACATAACTCGTAGGAACTGACCCCGCAGCAGCGGGACTCCCGGTTTGAGAGTACGACGGTAATTTGCTTATTTCTAGACTTAGGCTTAAAAAAATGATGTTAGAGGGTGAAAACTCGAAACAGCCCCCGAACGGTCTCGTGGGTGGCACCAACACCTCCCACGGGACCAACGTAACTCATAGGAACTGACCTCGCAGCCGCGGGTCTCCCGGTTTGAGAATACGACCGTAATTTGCTTATATCTACACTTAAGCAAAACATGGCGTCAAAGGGTGAAAGCTCAAAACAGCCCCCGAACGGCCCCGTGGGAGGCACCAACACCTCCCACGGGACCAACATAACTCGTAGGAACTGACCCCGCAGCCGCGGGAATCCCGGTTTGAGAGTAATACGGTAATATGTATATTTCAAGACTTATGCTTAAAAACATGACGTTAAAGGGTGAAAACTCGAAACAGCCCCCGAACGGCACCGTGGGTGGCACCAACACCTCCCACGGTACAAGATAACTCGTAGGAACTGACCTCGCAGCCGCGGGTCTCCCGGTTTGAGAGTACGAGGGTAATTTGTGTATTTCTACACTTAAGCAAAACGTGACGTTAGAGGGTGAAAACTCGAAACAGCCCCCAAACGGCCCCGTGGGTGGCACTAACATCTCCCACGGGACCAACGTAACTCGTAGGAACTGACCCCGCAGCCGCGGGTCTCCCGGTTTGAGAGTACGACGGTAATTTTTTTATTTCTAGACTTAGGCTAAAAAACATGACGTTAGAGCGTGAAAACTCGAAACACAGCCCCCGAACGGCCCCGTGGGTGGCACCAACACCACCCACGGGACCAACGTAACTCGTAGGAACTGACCCCGCAACCGCGGGACTCCCTGTTTGAGAGTACGACAGTAATTTGCTTATTTCTAGACTTAGGCTTAAAACATGACGTTAGAGGGTGAAAACTCTAAACAGCCCCCGAACGGCCCCGTGGGTGGCACCAACACCTCCCACGGGACCAACGCAACTCGTAGGAACTGAACTCGCAGCCGCGGGGCTCTCGGTTTGAGAATACGACAGTAATTTGCGTATTTGTACACTTAAGCAAAACATGACGTTAGAGGGTGAAAACTCGAAACAGCCCCCAAACGGCCCCTTGGGTGGCACTAACACCTCTCACGGGACCAACGTAACTCGTAGGAACTGACCCCGCAGCCGCGGGTCTCCCGGTTTGAGAGTACGACGGTAATTTACATATTTCTAGACTTAAGCTTAAAAACATGACGTTAGAGGGTGAAAACTCGAAACAGACCCCGAACGGCCCCGTGGGTGGCACCAACACCTCCCACGGGACCAACGTAACTCGTAGGAACTGACCCCACAGCCGCGGAACTCCCGGTTTGAGAGTATGACGGTAATTTGCTTATTTCTAGACTTAGGCTTAAAAACATGACGTTAGAGGGTGAAAACTCGAAACAGCCCCCGAACGGCCCCGTGGGTGGCACCAACACCTCCCACGGGACCAACGTAACTCGTAGGAACTGACCCCGCAGCTGCGGGACTCCCGGTTTGAGAGTACGGCGGTAATTTGCTTATTTCTAGACTTAGGCTTAAAAACATGACGTTAGAGGGTGAAAACTCGAAACAGCCCCCGAACGGCCCCGTGGGTGGCACCAACACCTCCCACGGGACCAACATAACTCGTAGGAACTGACCACGCAGCCGCGGGTCTCCCGGTATGAGAATACGACCGTAATTTGCGTATTTCTACACTTAAGCAAAACATGGCGTTAAAGGGTGAAAACTCGAAACAGCCCCCGAACGGCCCCGTGGGTGGCACCAACACCTCCCACGGGACCAACATAACTCATAGGAACTGACCCCGCAGCCGTAGGAATCCCGGTTTGAGACAAATACGGTAATTTTTATATTTCAAGACTTAGGCTTAAAAACATGACGTTAAAGGGTGAAAAATCAAAACAGCCCCCGAACGGCACCGTGGGTGGCACCAATACCTCCCACGGGACCAACATAACTCGTAGGAACTGACCCCGCAGCCGCGGGAATCCCGGTTTGAGAGTACGAGGGTAATTTGCGTATTTCAAGACTTATGCTTAAAAACATGACGTTAAAGGGTGAAAACTCGAAACAGCCCCCGAACGGCACCGTGGGTGGCACCAACACCTCCCACGGGACCAACATAACTTGTAGGAACTGACCCCGCAGCCGCGGGTCTCCTGGTTTGAGAGTACGAGGGTAATTTGCGTATTTCTACAGTTAAGCAAAACATGACGTTGGAGGGGGAAAACTCGAAACAGCCCCCGAACGGCCCCGTGGGTGGCACCAACACCTCCCACGGGACAACATAACTCGTAGGAACTGACCCCGCAGCCGCGGGTCTCCCGGTTTGAGAGTACGAGGGTAATTTGCGTATTTCTACACTTAAGCAAAACATGACGTTAGAGGGTGAAAACTCGAAACAGCCCCCAAACGGCCCCGTGGGTGGCACTAACATCTCCCACGGGACCAACGTAACTCGTAGGAACTGACACCGCAGCCGCGGGTCTCCCGGTTTGAGAGTACGACGGTAATTTGTTTATTTCTAGACTTAGGCTAAAAAACATGACGTTAGAGTGTGAAAACTCGAAACACAGCCCCCGAACGGCCCCGTGGGTGGCACCAACACCTCCCACGGGACCAACGTAACTCGTAGGAACTGACCCCGCAGCCGCGGGACTCCCGGTTTGAGAGTACGACGGTAATTTTCTTATTTCTAGACTTAGGCTTAAAAACTTGACGTTAGAGGATGAAAACTCGAAACAGCCCCCGAACGGCCCCGTGGGTGGCTCTAACACCTCCCACGGGACCAACGCAACTCGTAGGAACTGACCTCGCAGCCGCGGGTCTCCTGGTTTGAGAGTACGAGGGTAATTTGCGTATTTCTACACTTAAGCAAAACATGACGTAAGAGGGTGAAAACTCCAAACAGCCCCCAAACGGCCCCGTGGGTGGCAGTAACACCTCCCACGGGACCAACGTAACTCGTAGGAACTGACCCCGCAGCCGCGGGTCTCCCGGTTTGAGAGTACGATGGTAATTTGTTTATTTCTAGACTTAGGCTTAAAAACATGACGTTAGAGGGTGAAAACTCGAAACAGCCCCCGAACGGCACCGTGCGTGGCACCAACACCTCCCACGGGACCAACATAAGTCGTAGGAACTAACCCCGCAACCGCGGGTCTCCCGGTTTGAGAGTACGAGGGTAATTTGCGTATTTCTACACTTAAGCAAAACATGACGTTAGGGGGTGAAAACTCGAAACAGCTCCCAAACGGCCCCGTGGGTGGCACTAACGCCTCCCACGGGACCAACGTAACTCGTAGGAACTGACCCCGCTGCCGCGAGTCTCCCGGTTTGAGAGTACGACGAAAATTTGCTTATTTCTAGACTTAGGCTTAAAAACATGACGTTAGAGGGTGAAAACTCGAAACAGCCCCCGAACGGCCCAGTGGGTGGCACTAACACCTCCCACGGGACCAACGTACTCGTAGGAACTGACCTCGCATCCGCGGGTCTCCCGGTTTGAGAGTAATACGGTAATTTTCATATTTAACGACTTAGGCTTAAAAACATGACGTTAGAGGGTGAAAACTCGAAACAGCCCCCGAACGGCCCCGTGGGTGGCACCAACACCTCCCACGGGACCAACGTAACTCGTAGGAACTGATCTCGCAGCCGCGGGTCTCCCGGTTTTAGAGTAATATGGTAATTTGCATATTTAAAGACTTAGGCTTAAAAAAATGATGTTAGAGGGTGAAAACTCGAAACAGCCCCCGAACGGCCTCGTGGGTGGCACCAACACCTTCCACGGGACCAACGTAACTCGTAGGAACTGACCTCGCAGCCGCGGGTCTCCCGGTTTGAGAATACGACCGTAATTTGCTTATTTCTACACTTAAGCAAAACATGGCGTTAAAGGGTGAAAACTCAAAACAGCCCCCGAACGGCCCCGTGGGTGGCACCAAAACCTCCCACGGGACCAACATAACTCGTAGGAACTGACCCCGCAGCCGCGGGAATCCCGGTTTCAGAGTAATTGGGTAATATGTATATTTCAAGACTTATGCTTAAAAACATGACGTTAAAGGGTGAAAACTCGAAACAGCCCCCGAACGGCACCGTGGGTGGTACCAACACCTGCCACAGGACCAACATAACTTGTAGGAACTGACCTCGCATCCGCGGGTCTCCCGGTTTGAGAGTAATACGGTAATTTTCATATTTAACGACTTAGGCTTAAAAACATGACGTTAGAGGGTGAAAACTCGAAACAGCCCCCGAACGGCCCCGTGGGTGGCACCAACACCTCCCACGGGACAACATAACTCGTAGGAACTGACCCCGCAGCCGCGGGTCTCCCGGTTTGAGAGTACGAGGGTAATTTGCGTATTTCTACACTTAAGCAAAACATGACGTTAGAGGGTGAAAACTCGAAACAGCCCCCAAACGGCCCCGTGGGTGGCACTAACATCTCCCACGGGACCAACGTAACTCGTAGGAACTGACCCCACAGCCGCGGGTCTCCCGGTTTGAGAGTACGACGGTAATTTGTTTATTTCTAGACTTAGGCTAAAAAACATGACGTTAGAGTGTGAAAACTCGAAACACAGGCCCCGAACGGCCCCGTGGGTGGCACCAACACCTCCCACGGGACCAACGTAACTCGTAGGAACTGACCCCGCAGCCGCGGGACTCCCGGTTTGAGACTACGACGGTAATTTGCTTATTTCTAGACTTAGGCTTAAAAACATGACGTTAGAGGGTGAAAACTCGAAATAGCCCCCGAACGGCCCCGTGGGTGGCTCTAAGACCTCCCACGGGACCAACGCAACTCGTAGGAACTGACCTCGCAGCCGCGGGTCTCCTGGTTTGAGAGTACGAGGGTAATTTGCGTATTGATAAACTTAAGCAAAACATGACGTTAGAGGGTGAAAACTCGAAACAGCCCCCAAACGGCCTCGTGGGTGGCACTAACACCTCCCACGGGACCAACGTAACTCGTAGGAACTGACCCCGCAGCCGCGGGTCTCCCGGTTTGAGAGTACGACGGTAATTTGCTTATTTTTAGACTTTGGCTTAAAAACATGACGTTAGAGGGTGAAAACTCGAAACAGCCCCCGAACGGCCCCGTGGGTGGTAGCAACACCTCCCACGGGACCAACGTAACTCGTAGGAACAGACCTCGCAGCCGCGGGTCTCTCGGTTTGAGAGTAATACGGTAATTTACATATTTAAAGACTTAGGCTTAAAAACATGACGTTAGAGGGTGAAAACTCGAAACAGCCCCCGAACGGCCCCGTGGGTGGCACCAACACCTCCCACGAGACCAACGTAACTCGTAGGAACTGACCCCCCAGCCGCGGGAATCCCGGTTTGAGAGTAAAACGGTAATTTGTATATTTCAAGACTTAGGCTTAAAAACATGACGTTAAAGGGTGAAAACTCGAAACAGCCCCCGAACGGCACCGTGGGTGGCACCAACACCTCCCACGGGACGAACATAACTTGTAGGAACTGACCCCGCAGCCGCGGGTCTCCTGGTTTGAGAGTACGAGGGTAATTTGCGTATTTCAACACTTAAGCAAAACATGACGTTAGAGGGTGAAAACTCGAAACAGCCCCCAAACGGCCCCGTGGGTGGCACTAACACTTCCCACGGGACCAACGTAACTCGTAGGAACTGACCCCGCAGCCGCGGGTCTCCCGGTTTGAGAGTACGACGGTAATTTGCTTATTTCTAGACTTCGGCTTAAAAACATGACGTTAGAGGGTGAAAACTCGAAACAGCCCCCGAACGGCCCCGTGGGTGGCACCAACACCTCCCACGGGACCAACGTAACTCGTAGGAACAGACCTCGCAGCCGTGGGTCTCCCGGTTTGAGAGTAATACGGTAATTTGAATATTTAAAGACTTAGGCTTAAAAACATGACGTTAGAGGGTGAAAACTCGAAACAGCCCCCGAACGGCCCCGTGGGTGGCACCAACACCTCCCACGGGACCAACGTAACTCGTAGGAACTAACCTCGCAGCCGCGGGTCTCCCGGTTTGAGAGTAACACGGTAATTTGCATATTTAAAGACTTAGGCTTAAAAATATGACGTTAGAGGGTGAAAACTTGAAACAGCCCCCGAATGGCCCCGTGGGTGGCATCAACACCTCCCACGGGACCAACGTAACTCGTAGGAACTGACCTCGCAGCCGCGGAACTCCCGGTTTGAGAGTACGACGGTAATTTGCTTATTTCTAGACTTTGGCTTAAAAACATGACGTTAGAGGGTGAAAACTCGAAACAGCCCCCGAACGGCCCAGTGGGTGGCACCAACACCTCCCACGGGACCAACGTAACTCGTAGGAACAGACCTCGCAGCCGCGGGTCTCCCGGTTTGAGAGTAATACGGTAATTTGAATATTTAAAGACTTAGGCTTAAAAACATGACGTTAGAGGGTGAAAACTCGAAACAGCCCCCGAACGGCCCCGTGGGTGGCACCAACACCTCCTACGGGACCAACGTAACTCGTAGGAACTAACCTCACAGCCGCGGGTCTCCCGGTTTGAGAGTAACACGGTAATTTGCATATGTTAAGACTTTGGCATAAAAATATGACGTTAGAGGGAGAAAACTCGAAACAGCCCCCGAACGGCCCCGTGGGTGGCACCAACACCTCCCACGGGACCAACGTAACTCGTAGGAACTGACCCCATAGCCGCGGAACTCCCGGTTTGAGAGTATGACGGTAATTTGCTTATTTCTAGACTTAGGCTTAAAAACATGACGTTAGAGGGTGAAAACTCGAAACAGCCCCCGAACGTCCCCGTGGGTCGCACCAACACCTCTTACCGGACCAACGTAACTCGTAGGAACTGACCCCGCAGCCGCGGGACTCCCGGTTTGAGAGTACGACGGTAATTTGCTTATTTGTAGACTTAGGCTTAAAAAAATGATGTTAGAGGGTGAAAACTCGAAACAGCCCCCGAACGGCCTGGTGGGTGGCACCAACACCTCCCACGGGACCAACGTAACTCGTAGAACTGACCTCGAAGCCGCGGGTCTCCCGGTTTGACAGTACGACGGTAATTTGCTTATTTCTAGACTTAGGCTTAAAAAAATGATGTTAGAGGGTGAAAACTCGAAACAGCCCCCGAACGGCACCGTGGGTGGCACCAACACCTCCCACGGGACCAACATAACTCGTAGGAACTGACCCCGCAGCAGCGGGACTCCCGGTTTGAGAGTACGACGGTAATTTGCTTATTTCTAGACTTAGGCTTAAAAAAATGATGTTAGAGGGTGAAAACTCGAAACAGCCCCCGAACGGTCTCGTAGGTGGCACCAACACCTCCCACGGGACCAACGTAACTCATAGGAACTGACCTCGTAGCCGCGGGTCTCCCGGTTTGAGAATACGACCGTAATTTGCTTATATCTACACTTAAGCAAAACATGGCGTCAAAGGGTGAAAGCTCAAAACAGCCCCCGAACGGCCCCGTGGGAGGCACCAACACCTCCCACGGGACCAACATAACTCGTAGGAACTGACCCCGCAGCCGCGGGAATCCCGGTTTGAGAGTAATACGGTAATATGTATATTTCAAGACTTATGCTTAAAAACATGACGTTAAAGGGTGAAAACTCGAAACAGCCCCCGAACGGCCCCGTGGGTGGCACCAACATCTCCCACGGGAAGACATAACTTGTTGGAACTGACCCCGCAGCCGCGGGTCTCCCGGTTTCAGAGTACGAGGGTAATTTGCGTATTTCTACACTTAAGCAAAACGTGACGTTAGAGGGTGAAAACTCGAAACAGCCCCCAAACGGCCCCGTGGGTGGCACTAACATCTCCCACGGGACCAACGTAACTCGTAGGAACTGACCCCGCAGCCGCGGGTCTCCCGGTTTGAGAGTACGACGGTAATTTTTTTATTTCTAGACTTAGGCTAAAAAACATGACGTTAGAGCGTGAAAACTCGAAACACAGCCCCCGAACGGCCCCGTGGGTGGCACCAACACCACCCACGGGACCAACGTAACTCGTAGGAACTGACCCTGCAACCGCGGGACTCCCGATTTGAGAGTACGACAGTAATTTGCTTATTTCTAGACTTAGGCTTAAAACATGACGTTAGAGGGTGAAAACTCTAAACAGCCCCCGAACGGCCCCGTGGGTGGCACCAACACCTCCCACGGGACCAACGCAACTCGTAGGAACTGAACTCGCAGCCGCGGGGCTCCCGGTTTGAGAATACGACAGTAATTTGCGTATTTGTACACTTAAGCAAAACATGACGTTAGAGGGTGAAAACTCGAAACAGCCCCCAAACGGCCCCTTGGGTGGCACTAACACCTCCCACGGGACCAACGTAACTCGTAGGAACTGACCCCGCAGCCGCGGGTCTCCCGGTTTGAGAGTACGACGGTAATTTACTTATTTCTAGACTTAAGCTTAAAAACATGACGTTAGAGGGTGAAAACTCGAAACAGCCCCCGAACGGCCCCGTGGGTGGCACCAACACCTCCCACGGGACCAACGTAACTCGTAGGAACTGACCCCACAGCCGCGGAACTCCCGGTTTGAGAGTATGACGGTAATTTGCTTATTTCTAGACTTAGGCTTAAAAACATGACGTTAGAGGGTGAAAACTCGAAACAGCCCCCGAACGGCCCCGTGGGTGGCACCAACACCTCCCACGGGACCAACGTAACTCGTAGGAACTGACCCCGCAGCTGCGGGACTCCCGGTTTGAGAGTACGGCGGTAATTTGCTTATTTCTAGACTTAGGCTTAAAAACATGACGTTAGAGGGTGAAAACTCGAAACAGCCCCCGAACGGCCCCGTGGGTGGCACCAACACCTCCCACGGGACCAACATAACTCGTAGGAACTGACCACGCAGCCGCGGGTCTCCCAGTATGAGAATACGACCGTAATTTGCGTATTTCTACACTTAAGCAAAATATGGCGTTAAAGGGAGAAAACTCGAAACAACCCCCGAACGGCCCCGTGGGTGGCACCAACACCTCCCACGGGACCAACATAACTCATAGGAACTGACCCCGCAGCCGTAGGAATCCCGGTTTGAGACTAATACGGTAATTTTTATATTTCAAGACTTAGGCTTAAAAACATGACGTTAAAGGGTGAAAAATCAAAACAGCCCCCGAACGGCACCGTGGGTGGCACCAATACCTCCCACGGGACCAACATAACTCGTAGGAACTGACCCCGCAGCCGCGGGAATCCCGGTTTGAGAGTACGAGGGTAATTTGCCTATTTCAAGACTTATGCTTAAAAACATGACGTTAAAGGGTGAAAACTCGAAACAGCCCCCGAACGGCACCGTGGGTGGCACCAACACCTCCCACGGGACCAACAGAACTTGTAGGAACTGACCCCACAGCCGCGGGTCTCTTGGTTTGAGAGTACGAGGGTAATTTGCGTATTTCTACAGTTAAGCAAAACATGACGCTGGAGGGGGAAAACTCGAAACAGCCCCCGAACGGCCCCGTGGGTGGCACCAACACCTCCCACGGGACAACATAACTCGTAGGAACTGACCCCGCAGCCGCGGGTCTCCCGGTTTGAGAGTACGAGGGTAATTTGCGTATTTCTACACTTAAGCAAAACATGACGTTAGAGGGTGAAAACTCGAAACAGCCCCCAAACGGCCCCGTGGGTGGCACTAACATCTCCCACGGGACCAACGTAACTCGTAGGAACTGACCCCGCAGCCACGGGTCTCCCGGTTGAGAGTACGACGGTAATTTGCTTATTTCTAGACTTAAGCTTAAAAACATGACGTTAGAGGGTGAAAACTCGAAACACAGCCCCCGAACGGCCCCGTGGCTGGCACCAACACCTCCCACGGGACCAACGTAACTCGTAAGAACTGACCCCGCAGCCGCGGGACTCCCGGTTTGAGAGTACGACGGTAATTTTCTTATTTCTAGACTTAGGCTTAAAAACTTGACGTTAGAGGGTGAAAACTCGAAACAGCCCCCGAACGGCCCCGTGGGTGGCTCTAACACCTCCCACGGGACCAACGCAACTCGTAGGAACTGACCTCGCAGCCGCGGGTCTCCTGGTTTGAGAGTACGAGGGTAATTTGCGTATTTCTACACTTAAGCAAAACATGACGTTAGAGGGTGAAAACTCCAAACAGCCCCCAAACGGCCCCGTGGGTGGCAGTAACACCTCCCACGGGACCAACGTAACTCGTAGGAACTGACCCCGCAGCCGCGGGTCTCCCGGTTTGAGAGTACGATGGTAATTTGTTTATTTCTAGACTTAGGCTTAAAAACATGACGTTAGAGGGTGAAAACTCGAAACAGCCCCCGAACGGCACCGTGGGTGGCACCAACACCTCCCACGGGACCAACATAAGTCGTAGGAACTGACCCCGCAACCGCGGGTCTCCCGGTTTGAGAGTACGAGGGTAATTTGCGTATTTCTACACTTAAGCAAAACATGACGTTAGGGGGTGAAAACTCGAAACAGCTCCCAAACGGCCCCGTGGGTGGCACTAACGCCTCCCACGGGACCAACGTAACTCGTAGGAACTGACCCCGCTGCCGCGAGTCTCCCGGTTTGAGAGTACGACGAAAATTTGCTTATTTCTAGACTTAGGCTTAAAAACATGACGTTAGAGGGTGAAAACTCGAAACAGCCCCCGAACGGCCCAGTGGGTGGCACTAACACCTCCCACGGGACCAACGTACTCGTAGGAACTGACCTCGCATCCGCGGGTCTCCCGATTTGAGAGTAATACGGTAATTTTCATATTTAACGACTTAGGCTTAAAAACATGACGTTAGAGGGTGAAAACTCAAAACAGCCCCCGAACGGCCCCGTGGGTGGCACCAACACCTCCCACGGGACCAACGTAACTCGTAGGAACTGATCTCACAGCCGCGGGTCTCCCGGTTTTAGAGTAATATGGTAATTTGCATATTTAAAGACTTAGGCTTAAAAAAATGATGTTAGAGGGTGAAAACTCGAAACAGCCCCCGAACGGCCTCGTGGGTGGCACCAACACCTCCCACGGGACCAACGTAACTCGTAGGAACTGACCTCGCAGCCGCGGGTCTCCCGGTTTGAGAATACGACCGTAATTTGCTTATTTCTACACTTAAGCAAAACATGGCGTTAAAGGGTGAAAACTCAAAACAGCCCCCGAACGGCCCCGTGGGTGGCACCAAAACCTCCCACGGGACCAACATAACTCGTAGGAACTGACCCCGCAGCCGCGGGAATCCCGGTTTGAGAGTAATTGGGTAATATGTATATTTCAAGACTTATGCTTAAAAACATGACGTTAAAGGGTGAAAACTCGAAACAGCCCCCGAACGGCACCGTGGGTGGTACCAACACCTGCCACAGGACCAACATAACTTGTAGGAACTGACCTCGCATCCGCGGGTCTCCCGGTTTGAGAGTAATACGGTAATTTTCATATTTAACGACTTAGGCTTAAAAACATGACGTTAGAGGGTGAAAACTCGAAACAGCCCCCGAACGGCCCCGAGGGTGGCACCAACACCTCCCACGGGACAACATAACTCGTAGGAACTGACCCCGCAGCCGCGGGTCTCCCGGTTTGAGAGTACGAGGGTAATTTGCGTATTTCTACACTTAAGCAAAACATGACGTTAGAGGGTGAAAACTCGAAACAGCCCCCAAACGGCCCCGTGGGTGGCACTAACATCTCCCACGGGACCAACGTAACTCGTAGGAACTGACCCCACAGCCGCGGGTCTCCCGGTTTGAGAGTACGACGGTAATTTGTTTATTTCTAGACTTAGGCTAAAAAACATGACGTTAGAGTGTGAAAACTCGAAACACAGGCCCGAACGGCCCCGTGGGTGGCACCAACACCTCCCACGGGACCAACGTAACTCGTAGGAACTGACCCCGCAGCCGCGGGACTCCCGGTTTGAGACTACGACGGTAATTTGCTTATTTCTAGACTTAGGCTTAAAAACATGACGTTAGAGGGTGAAAACTCGAAATAGCCCCCGAACGGCCCCGTGGGTGGCTCTAAGACCTCCCACGGGACCAACGCAACTCGTAGGAACTGACCTCGCAGCCGCGGGTCTCCTGGTTTGAGAGTACGAGGGTAATTTGCGTATTGATAAACTTAAGCAAAACATGACGTTAGAGGGTGAAAACTCGAAACAGCCCCCAAACGGCCCCGTGGGTGGCACTAACACCTCCCACGGGACCAACGTAACTCGTAGGAACTGACCCCGCAGCCGCGGGTCTCCCGGTTTGAGAGTACGACGGTAATTTGCTTATTTCTAGACTTTGGCTTAAAAACATGACGTTAGAGGGTGAAAACTCGAAACAGCCCCCGAACGGCCCCGTGGGTGGTAGCAACACCTCCCACGGGACCAACGTAACTCGTAGGAACAGACCTCGCAGCCGCGGGTCTCTCGGTTTGAGAGTAATACGGTAATTTGCATATTTAAAGACTTAGGCTTAAAAACATGACGTTAGAGGGTGAAAACTCGAAACAGCCCCCGAACGGCCCCGTGGGTGGCACCAACACCTCCCACGGGACCAACGTAACTCGTAGGAACTGACCCCCCAGTCGCGGGAATCCCGGTTTGAGAGTAATACGTTAATTTGTATATTTCAAGACTTAGGCTTAAAAACATGACGTTAAAGGGTGAAAACTCGAAACAGCCCCCGAACGGCACCGTGGGTGGCACCAACACCTCCCACGGGACGAACATAACTTGTAGGAACTGACCCCGCAGCCGCGGGTCTCCTGGTTTGAGAGTACGAGGGTAATTTGCGTATTTCTACACTTAAGCAAAACATGACGTTAGAGGGTGAAAACTCGAAACAGCCCCCAAACGGCCCCGTGGGTGGCACTAACACTTCCCACGGGACCAACGTAACTCGTAGGAACTGGCCCCGCAGCCGCGGGTCTCCCGGTTTGAGAGTACGACGGTAATTTGCTTATTTCAAGACTTCGGCTAAAAAACATGACGTTAGAGCGTGAAAACTCGAAACACAGCCCCCGAACGGCCCCGTGGGTGGCACCAACACCTCCCACGGGACCAACGTAACTCGTAGGAACAGACCTCGCAGCCGTGGGTCTCCCGGTTTGAGAGTAATACGGTAATTTGAATATTTAAAGACTTAGGCTTAAAAACATGACGTTAGAGGGTGAAAACTCGAAACAGCCCCCGAACGGCCCCGTGGGTGGCACCAACACCTCCCACGGGACCAACGTAACTCGTAGGAACTAACCTCGCAGCCGCGGGTCTCCCGGTTTGAGAGTAACACGGTAATTTGCATATTTAAAGACTTAGGCTTAAAAATATGACGTTATAGGGTGAAAACTTGAAACAGCCCCCGAACGGCCCCGTGGGTGGCATCAACACCTCCCACGGGACCAACGTAACTCGTAGGAACTGACCTCGCAGCCGCGGAACTCCCGGTTTGAGAGTACGACGGTAATTTGCTTATTTCTAGACTTTGGCTTAAAAACATGACGTTAGAGGGTGAAAACTCAAAACAGCCCCAGAACGGCCCAGTGGGTGGCACCAACACCTCCCACGGGACCAACGTAACTCGTAGGAACAGACCTCGCAGCCGCGGGTCTCCCGGTTTGAGAGTAATACGGTAATTTGAATATTTAAAGACTTAGGCTTAAAAACATGACGTTAGAGGGTGAAAACTCGAAACAGCCCCCGAACGGCCCCGTGGGTGGCACCAACACCTCCCACGGGATCAACGTAACTCGTAGGAACTAACCTCGCAGCCGCGGGTCTCCCGGTTTGAGAGTAACACGGTAATTTGCATATGTTAAGACTTTGGATTAAAAATATGACGTTAGAGGGAGAAAACTCGAAACAGCCCCCGAACGGCCCCGTGGGTGGCACCAACACCTCCCACGGGACCAACGTAACTCGTAGGAACTGACCCCATAGCCGCGGAACTCCCGGTTTGAGAGTATGACGGTAATTTGCTTATTTCTAGACTTAGGCTTAAAAACATGACGTTAGAGGGTGAAAACTCGAAACAGCCCCCGAACGGCCCCGTGGGTGGCACCAACACCTCCCACGGGACCAACGTAACTCGTAGGAACTGACCCCGCAGCTGCGGGACTCCCGGTTTGAGAGTACGGCGGTAATTTGCTTATTTCTAGACTTAGGCTTAAAAACATGACGTTAGAGGGTGAAAACTCGAAACATCCCCCGAACGGCCCCGTGGGTGGCACCAACACCTCCCACGGGACCAACATAACTCGTAGGAACTGACCACGCAGCCGCGGGTCTCCCGGTATGAGAATACGACCGTAATTTGCGTATTTCTACACTTAAGCAAAACATGGCGTTAAAGGGTGAAAACTCGAAACAGCCCCCAAACGGCCCCGTGGGTGGCACTAACATCTCCCACGGGACCAACGTAACTCGTAGGAACTGACCCCACAGCCGCGGGTCTCCCGGTTTGAGAGTACGACGGTAATTTGTTTATTTCTAGACTTAGGCTAAAAAACATGACGTTAGAGTGTGAAAACTCGAAACACAGGCCCCGAACGGCCCCGTGGGTGGCACCAACACCTCCCACGGGACCAACGTAACTCGTAGGAACTGACCCCGCAGCCGCGGGACTCCCGGTTTGAGACTACGACGGTAATTTGCTAATTTCTAGACTTAGGCTTAAAAACAAGACGTTAGAGGGTGAAAACTCGAAATATCCCCCGAACGGCCCCGTGGGTGGCTCTAAGATCTCCCACGGGACCAACGCAACTCGTAGGAACTGACCTCGCAGCCGCGGGTCTCCTGGTTTGAGAGTACGAGGGTAATTTGCGTATTGATAAACTTAAGCAAAACATGACGTTAGAGGGTGAAAACTCGAAACAGCCCCCAAACGGCCCCGTGGGTGGCACTAACACCTCCCACGGGACCAACGTAACTCGTAGGAACTGACCCCGCAGCCGCGGGTCTCCCGGTTTGAGAGTACGACGGTAATTTGCTTATTTCTAGACTTTGGCTTAAAAACATGACGTTAGAGGGTGAAAACTCAAAACAGCCCCCGAACGGCCCCGTGGGTGGTAGCAACACCTCCCACGGGACCAACGTAACTCGTAGGAACAGACCTCGCAGCCGCGGGTCTCTCGGTTTGAGAGTAATACGGTAATTTGCATATTTAAAGACTTAGGCTTAAAAACATGACGTTAGAGGGTGAAAACTCGAAACAGCCCCCGAACGGCCCCGTGGGTGGCACCAACACCTCCCACGGGACCAACGTAACTCGTAGGAACTGACCCCCCAGTCGCGGGAATCCCGGTTTGAGAGTAATACGGTAATTTGTATATTTCAAGACTTAGGCTTAAAAACATGACGTTAAAGGGTGAAAACTCGAAACAGCCCCCGAACGGCACCGTGGGTGGCACCAACACCTCCCACGGGACGAACATAACTTGTAGGAACTGACCCCGCAGCCGCGGGTCTCCTGGTTTGAGAGTACGAGGGTAATTTGCGGATTTCTACACTTAAGCAAAACATGACGTTAGAGGGTGAAAACTCGAAACAGCCCCCAAACGGCCCGTGGGTGGCACTAACACTTCCCACGGGACCAACGTAACTCGTAGGAACTGGCCCCGCAGCCGCGGGTCTCCCGGTTTGAGAGTACGACGGTAATTTGCTTATTTCTAGACTTCGGCTTAAAAACATGACGTTAGAGGGTGAAAACTCGAAACAGCCCCCGAACGGCCCCGTGGGTGGCACCAACACCTCCCACAGGACCAACGTAACTCGTAGGAACAGACCTCGCAGCCGTGGGTCTCCCGGTTTGAGAGTAATACGGTAATTTGAATATTTAAAGACTTAGGCTTAAAAACATGACGTTAGAGGGTGAAAACTCGAAACAGCCCCCGAACGGCCCCGTGGGTGGCACCAACACCTCCCACGGGACCAACGTAACTCGTAGGAACTAACCTCGCAGCCGCGGGTCTCCCAGTTTGAGAGTAACACGATAATTTGCATATTTAAAGACTTAGGCTTAAAAATATGACGTTAGAGGGTGAAAACTTGAAACAGCCCCCGAACGGCCCCGTGGGTGGCATCAACACCTCCCACGGGACCAACGTAACTCGTAGGAACTGACCTCGCAGCCGCGGAACTCCCGGTTTGAGAGTACGACGGTAATTTGCTTATTTCTAGACTTTGGCTTAAAAACATGACGTTAGAGGGTGAAAACTCGAAACAGCCCCAGAACGGCACAGTGGGTGGCACCAACACCTCCCACGGGACCAACGTAACTCGTAGGAACAGACCTCGCAGCCGCGGGTCTCCCGGTTTGAGAGTAATACGGTAATTTGAATATTTAAAGACTTAGGCTTAAAAACATGACGTTAGAGGGTGAAAACTCGAAACAGCCCCCGAACGGCCCCGTGGGTGGCACCAACACCTCCCACGGGACCAACGTAACTCGTAGGAACTAACCTCGCAGCCGCGGGTCTCCCGGTTTGAGAGTAACACGGTAATTTGCATATGTTAAGACTTTGGATTAAAAATATGACGTTAGAGGGAGAAAACTCGAAACAGCCCCCGAACGGCCCCGTGGGTGGCACCAACACCTCCCACGGGACCAACGTAACTCGTAGGAACTGACCCCATAGCCGCGGAACTCCCGGTTTGAGAGTATGACGGTAATTTGCTTATTTCTAGACTTAGGCTTAAAAACATGACGTTAGAGGGTGAAAACTCGAAACAGCCCCCGAACGGCCCCGTGGGTGGCACCAACACCTCCCACGGGACCAACGTAACTCGTAGGAACTGACCCCGCAGCTGCGGGACTCCCGGTTTGAGAGTACGGCGGTAATTTGCTTATTTCTAGACTTAGGCTTAAAAACATGACGTTAGAGGGTGAAAACTCGAAACATCCCCCGAACGGCCCCGTGGGTGGCACCAACACCTCCCACGGGACCAACATAACTCGTAGGAACTGACCACGCAGCCGCGGGTCTCCCGGTATGAGAATACGACCGTAATTTGCGTATTTCTACACTTAAGCAAAACATGGCGTTAAAGGGTGAAAACTAGAAACAGCCCCCGAGCGGCCCCGTGGGTGGCACCAACACCTCCCACGGGACCAACATAACTCGTAGGAACTGACCCCGCAGCCGCAGGAATCCCGGTTTGAGAGTAATACGGTAATTTTTATATTTCAAGACTTACGCTTAAAAACATGACGTTAAAGGGTGAAAACTCGAAACAACCCCCGAACGGCACCGTGGGTGGCACCAATACCTCCCACGGGACCAACATAACTCGTAGGAACTGACCCCGCAGCCGCGGGTCTCCCGGTTTGAGAGTACGAGGGTAATTTGCGTATTTCTACACTTAAGCAAAACATGACGTTAGAGGATGAAAACTCGAAACAGCCCCCAAACGGCCCCGTGGGTGGCACTAACACCTCCCACGGGACCAACGTAACTCGTAGGAACTGACCCCGCAGTCGCGGGTCTCCCGGTTTGAGAGTACGATGGTAATTTGTTTATTTCTAGACTTAGGCTTAAAAACATGACGTTAGAGGGTGAAAACTCGAAACAGCCCCCGAACGGCACCGTGGGTGGCACCAACACCTCCCATGGGACCAACATAAGTCGTAGGAACTGACCCCGCAACCGCGGGTCTCCCGGTTTGAGAGTACGAGGGTTATTTGCGTATTTCTACACTTAAGCAAAACATGACGTTAGGGGGTGAAAACTCGAAACAGCCCCCAAACGGCCCCGTGGGTGGCACTAACGCCTCCCACGGGACCAACGTAACTCGTAGGAACTGACCCCGCAGCCGCGAGTCTCCCGGTTTGAGAGTACGACGGAAATTTGCTTATTTCTAGACTTAGGCTTAAAAACATGACGTTAGAGGGTGAAAACTCGAAACATCCCCCGAACGGCCCAGTGGGTGGCACTAACACCTCCCACGGGACCAACGTACTCGTAGGAACTGACCTCGCATCCGCGGGTCTCCCGGTTTGAGAGTAATACGGTAATTCTCATATTTAACGACTCAGGCTTAAAAACATGACGTTAGAGGGTGAAAACTCGAAACAGCCCTCGAACGGCACCGTGGGTGGCACCAACACTTCCCACGGGACCAACGTAACTCGTAGGAACTGACCTCGCAGCCGCGGGTCTCCCAGTTTGAGAGTAATACGGTAATTTGCATATTTAAAGACTTAGGCTTAAAAACATGACGTTAGAGGGTGAAAACTCGAAACATCCCCCGAACGGCCCCGTGGGTGGCACCAACACCTCCCACGGGACCAACGTAACTCGTAGGAACTGACCCCGCAGCCGCGGTACTCCCGGTTTGAGAGTACGACGGTAATTTACTTATTTCTAGACTTAGGCTTAAAAAAATGATGTTAGAGGGTGAAAACTCGAAACAGCCCCCGAACGGCCTCGTGGGTGGCACCAACACCTCCCACGGGACCAACATAAGTCGTAGGAACTGACCCCGCAACCGCGGGTCTCCCGGTTTGAGAGTACGAGGGTAATTTGCGTATTTCTACACTTAAGCAAAACATGACGTTAGGGGGTGAAAACTCGAAACAACCCCCAAACGGCCCCGTGGGTGGCACTAACGCCTCCCACGGGACCAACGTAACTCGTAGGAACTGACCCCGCAGCCGCGAGTCTCTCGGTTTGAGAGTACGACGGAAATTTGCTTATTTCTAGACTTAGGCTTAAAAACATGACGTTAGAGGGTGAAAACTCGAAACAGCCCCCGAACGGCCCAGTGGGTGGCACTAACACCTCCCACGGGACCAACGTACTCGTAGGAACTGACCTCGCATCCACGGGTCTCCCGGATTGAGAGTAATACGGTAATTTTCATATTTAACGACTTAGGCTTAAAAACATGACGTTAGAGGGTGAAAACACGAAACAGCCCCCGAACGGCCCCGTGGGTGGCACCAACACCTCCCACGGGACCAACGTAACTCGTAGGAACTGATCTCGCAGCCGCGGGTCTCCCGGTTTGAGAGTAATACGGTAATTTGCATATTTAAAGACTTAGGCTTAAAAACATGACGTTAGAGGGTGAAAACTCGAAACAGCCCCCGAACGGCCCCGTGGGTGGCACCAACACCTCCCACGGGACCAACGTAACTCGTAGGAACTGACCCCGCAGCCGCGGGACTCCCGGTCTGAGAGTACGATGGTAATTTGCTTATTTCTGGACTTAGGCTTAAAAAAATGATGTTAGAGGGTGAAAACTCGAAACAGCCCCCGAACGGCCTCGTGGGTGGCACCAACACCTCCCACGGGACCAACGTAACTCGTAGGAACTGACCTCGCAGCCGCGGGTCTCCCGGTTTGAGAATACGATCGTAATTTGCTTATTTCTACACTTAAGCAAAACATGGCGTTAAAGGGTGAAAACTCAAAACAGCCCCCGAACGGCCCCGTGAGTGGCACCAAAACCTCCCACGGGACCAACATAACTCGTAGGAACTGACCCCGCAGCCGCGGGAATCCCGGTTTGAGAGTAATTGGGTAATATGTATATTTCAAGACTTATGCTTAAGAACATGACGTTAAAGGGTGAAAACTCGAAACAGCCCCCGAACGGCACCGCAGGTGGTACCAACACCTCCCACGGGACCAACATAACTTGTAGGAACTGACCCCGCAGCCGCGGGTCTCCCGGTTTGAGAGTACGAGGGTAATTTGCGTATTTCTACACTAAACCAAAACATGACGTTAGAGGGTGAAAACTCGAAACAGCCCCCGAACGGCCCCGTGGGTGGCACTAACATCTCCCACGGGACCAACGTAACTCGTAGAAACTGACCCCGCAGCCGCGGGTCTCCCGGTTTGAAAGTACGACGGTAATTTGTTTATTTCTTGACTTAGGCTAAAAAACATGACGTTAGAGTGTGAAAACTCGAAACACAGGCCCCGAACGGCCCCGTGGGTGGCACCAACACCTCCCACGAGACCAACGTAACTCGTAGGAACTGACCCCGCAGCCGCGGGACTCCCGGTTTGAGACTACGACGGTAATTTGCTTATTTCTAGACTTAGGCTTAAAAACATGACGTTAGAGGGTGAAAACTCGAAATAGCCCCCGAACGGCCCCATGGGTGGCTCTAACACCTCCCACGGGACCAACGCAACTCGTAGGAACTGACCTCGCAGCCGCGGGTCTCCTGGTTTGAGAGTACGAGGGTAATTTGCATATTTCTAAACTTAAGCAAAACATGACGTTAGAGGGTGAAATCTCCAAACAGCCCCCAAACGGCCCCGTGGGTGGCACTAACACCTCCCACGGGACCAGCGTAACTCGTAGGAACAGACCTCGCAGCCGCGGGTCTCCCGGTTTGAGAGTAATACGGTAATTTGAATATTTAAAGACTTAGGCTTAAAAACATGACGTTAGAGGGTGAAAACGCAAAACAGCCCCCGAACGGCCCCGTGGGTCGCACCAACACCTCCCACGGGACCAACGTAACTCGTAGGAACTAACCTCGCAGCCGCGGGTCTCTCGGTTTGAGAGTAATACGGTAATTTGAATATTTAAAGACTTAGGCTTAAAAACATGACGTTAGAGGGTGAAAACTCGAAACAGCCCCCGAACGGCCCCGTGGGTGGCACCAACACCTCCCACGGGACCAACGTAACTCGTAGGAACTAACCTCGCAGCCGCGGGTCTCCCGGTTTGAGAGTAACACGGTAATTTGCATATTTAAAAACTTAGGCTTAAAAATATGACGTTTGAGGGTGAAAACTCGAAACAGCCCCCGAACGGCCCCGTGGGTGGCATCAACACCTCCCACGGGACCAACGTAACTCGTAGGAACTGACCTCGCAGCCGCGGGACTCCTGGTGTGAGAGTGCGACGAAAATTTGCTTATTTCTAGACTTAGGCTTAAAAACATGACGTTAGAGGGTGAAAACTCGAAACAGACCCCGAACGGCCCCGTGGGTGGCACCAACACCTCCCACGGGACCAACGTAACTCATAGAAACTGACTTCGCAGCCGTGGGTCTCCCGGTTTGAGAATACGACCGTAATTTGCGTATTTCTACACTTAAGCAAAACATGGCGTTAAAGGGTGAAAACTCGAAACAGCCCCCGAACGGCCCCGTGGGTGGCACCAACACCTCCCACGGGACCAACATAACTCATAGGAACTGACCCCCCAGCCGCGGGAATCCCGGTTTAAGAGTAATACGGTAATTTGTATATTTCAAGACTTAGGCTTAAAAACATGACGTTAAAGGGTGAAAACTCGAAACAGCCCCCGAACGGCACCGTGGGTGGCACCAACACCTCCCATGGGACCAACATAACTCGTAGGAACTGACCCCGCAGCCGCGGGTCTCCTGGTTTGAGAGTACGAGGGTAATTTGCGTATTTCTACACTTAAGCAAAACATGACGTTAGAGGGTGAAAACTCGAAACAGCCCCCAAACGGCCCCGTGGGTGGCACTAACACCTCCCACGGGACCAACGTAACTCGTAGGGACTGACCCCGCTGCCGCGGGTCTCCCGGTTTGAGAGTACGACGGTAATTTGCTTATTTCTAGAGTTAGGTTTAAAAACATGACGTTAGAGGGTGAAAACTCGAAACAGCCCCCGAATGGCCCCGTAGGTGGCACCAACACCTCCCACGGGACCAACGTAACTCGTAGGAACTGACCTCGCAGCCGCGGGTCCCCCGGTTTGAGAGTAATATGGTAATTTGTTTATTTCGAGACTTAGGCTTAAAAACATGACGTTAGCGGGTGAAAACTCGAAACAGCTCCCGAACGGCCCCGTGGGTGGTACCAACACCTCCCACGGGACCAACGTAACTCGTAGGAACTGACCTCGCAGCCGCGGGTCTCCCGGTTTGAGAGTAATACGGTAATTTGCATATTTAAAGACTTAGGCTTAAAAACATGACGTTAGAGGGTGAAAACTCGAAACAGCCCCCGAACGGCCCCGTGGGTGGCACCAACACCTCCCACGGGACCAACCCAACTCGTAGGAACTGACCCCGCAGCCGCAGGACTCCCGGTTCGAGAGTACGACGGTAATTTGCTTATTTCTAGACTTAGGCTTATAAACATGACGTTAGAGGGTGAAAACTTGAAACAGCCCCCGAACGGCCCCGTGTGTGGCACCAACACCTCCCACGGGACCAACGTAACTCGTAGGAACTGACCTCGCAGCCGCGGGTCTCCCGGTTTAAGAATACGACCGTAATTTGCGTATTTCTACACTTAAGCAAAACGTGGCGTTAAAGGGTGAAAACTCGAAACAGCTCCCGAAGGGCCCCGTGGGAGGCACCAACACCTCCCACGGGACCAACATAAATCGTAGGAACTGACCCCGCAGCCGCGGGAATCCCGGTTTGAGAGTAATACGGTAATTTGTATATTTCAAGACTTAGGCTTAAAAACATGACGTTAAAGGGTGAAAACTCGAAACAGCCCCCGAACGGCACCGTGGGTGGCACCAACACCCACCACGGGACCAACATAACTCGTAGGAACTGACCCCGCAGCCGCGGGACTCCCGGTTTGAGAGTACGACGGTAATTTGCTTATTTCTAGACTTGGGCTTAAAAAAATGATGTTAGAGGGTGAAAATTCGAAACAGCCCCCGAACGGACTCGTGGGTGGCACCAACACCTCCCACGGGACCAACGTAACTAGTAGGAACTGACCTCGCAGCCGCGGGTCTCCTGGTTTGAGAGTACGAGGGTAATTTGCATATTTCTATACTTAAGTAAAACATGACGTTAGAGGGTGAAAACTCGAAACAGCCACCAAACGGCCCCGTGGGTGGCACTAACACCTCCCACGGGACCAACGTAACTCGTCGGGACTGACCCCGCAGCCGCGGGTCTCCCGATTTGAGAGTAAGACGGTAATTTGCTTATTTTTGGAGTTAGGCTTAAAAACATGACGTTAGAGGGTGAAAACTCGAAACAGCCCCCGAATGGCCCCGTGGGTGGTACCAACACCGCCCACGGGACCAACGTAACTCGTAGGAACTGACCTCGCAGCCGCGGGTCTCCCGGTTTGAGAGTAATATGGAAATTTGCATATTTAAAGACTTAGGCTTAAAAACATGACGTTAGAGGGTGAAAACTCGAAACAGCCCCCGAACGGCCCCGTGGGTGGCACCAACACCTCCCACGGGACCAACGTAACTCGTAGGAACTGACCTCGCAGCCGCGGGTCTCCCGGTTTGAGAGTAATACGGTAATTTGCATAGTTAAAGACTTAGGCTTAAAAACATGACGTTAGAGGGTGAAAACTCGAAACAGCCCCCGAACCGCCCCGTGGGTGGCACCAACACTTCCCACGGGACCAACGTAACTCGTAGGAACTGACCCCGCAGCCGCAGGACTCCCGGTTTGAGAGTACGACGATAATTTGCTTATTTCTAGACTTAGGCTTAAAAACATGACGTTAGAGGGTGAAAACTTGAAACAGCCCTCGAACGGCCCCGTGGGTGGCACCAACACCTCCTACGGGACCAACGTAACTCGTAGGAACTGACCTCGCAGCCGCGGGTCTCCCGGTTTGAGAATACGACCGGAATTTGCGTATTTCTACACTTAAGCAAAACATGGCGTTAAAGGGTGAAAACTCGAAACAGCTCCCGAAGGGCCCCGTGGGTGGCACCAACACCTCCCACGGGACCAACATAACTCGTAGGAACTGACCCCGCAGCCGCGGGAATCCCGGTTTGAGAGTAATACGGTAATTTGTATATTTCAAGACTTAGGCTTAAAAACATGACGTTAAAGGGTGAAAACTCGAAACAGCCCCCGAACGGCACCGTGGGTGGCACCAACACCTCCCACGGGACAAACATAACTCGTAGGAACTCACCCCACAGCCGCGGGTCTCCCGGTTTGGGAGTACGAGGGTAATTTCCGTATTTCTACACTTAAGCAAAACATGACGTTAGAGGGTGAAAACTCGAAACAGCTGGGTGGCACTAACACCTCCCACGGGACCAACGTAACTCGTAGGGACTGACCCCGCAGCCACGGGTCTCCCGGTTTGAAAGTACGACGGTAATTTGCTTATTTCTAGACTTAGGCTTAAAAATATGACATTAGAGGGTGAAAAATTAAAACAGCCCCCGAACGGCCCCGTGGGTGGCACCTACACCTCCCACGGGACCAATGTAACTCGTAGGAACTGACCTCACAACCGCGGGTCTCCCGGTTTGAGAGTAATACGGTAATTTGCATATTTAAAGACTTAGGCTTAAAAACATGACGTTAGAGGGTGAAAACTCGAAACAGCCCCGTGGGTGGCACCAACACCTCCCACGGGACCAACGTAACTCGTAGGAACTGACCCCGCAGCCGCGGGACTCCCGGTTTGAGAGTACGACGGTAATTTGCTTATTTCTAGACTTAGGCTTAAAAACATGACGTTAGAGGGTGAATACTCGAAACAGCCCCCGAAAGGCCCCGTGGGTGGCACCAACACCTCCCGCGGGACCAACATAACTCGTAGAAACTGACCTCGCAGCCGCGGGTCTCCCGGTTTGATAATACGACCGCAATTTGCGTATTTCTACACTTAAGCAAAACATGGCGTTAAAGAGTGAAAACTCGAAACAGCCCCCGAACGGCCCCGTGGGTGGCACCAACACCTCCCACGGGACTAACATAACTCGTAGGAACTGACCCCGCAGCCGCGGGAATCCCGGTTTGAGAGTAATACGGTAATTTTTATATTTCAAGACTTAGGCTTAAAAACATGACGTTAAAAGGTGAAAACTCAAAACAGCCCCCGAACGGCCCCGTGGGTGGCACCAACACCTCCCACGGGACCAACGTAACTCGTAGGAACGGACCCCGCAGCCGCGGGACTCCCGGTTTGAGAGTAGGACGGTAATTTGCTTATTTCTAGACTTAGGCTTAAAAAAATGATGTTAGAGGGTGAAAACTCGAAACAGTCCCCGAACGGCCTCGTGGGTGGCACCAACACCTCCCACGGGACCAACGTAACTCGTAGGAACTGACCTCGAAGCCGCGGGTCTCCCGGTTTGAGAGTACGACGGTAATTTTCTTATTTCTAGACTTAGGCTTAAAAAAATGATGTTAGAGGTTGAAAACTCGAAACAGCCCCCGAACGGCCCCGTGGGTGGCACCAACACCTCCCACGTGACCAACATAACTCGTAGGAACTGACCCCACAGCCGCGGGAATCCCGGTTTGAGAGTAATACGGTAATATGTATATTTCAAGACTTAGGCTTAAAAACATGACGTTAAAGGGTGAAAACTCGAAACAGCCCCCGAACGGCCCCGTGGGTGGCACCAACACCTCCCACGGGACAAGATAACTCGTAGGAACTGACCTCGCAGCCGCGGGTCTCCCGGTTTGAGAGTACGAGGGTAATTTGTGTATTTCTACACTTAAGCAAAACATGACGTTAGAGGGTGAAAACTCGAAACAGCCCCCACACGACCCCGTGGGGGGCACTAACGCCTCCCACGAGACCAACGTAACTCGTAGGAACTGACCCCACAGCCGCGAGTCTCCCGGTTTGAGAGTACGACGGAAATTTGCTTATTTCTAGACTTAGGCTTAAAAACATGACGTTAGAGGGTGAAAACTCGAAACAGCCCCCGAACGGCCCAGTGGGTGGCACTAACACCTCCCACGGGACCAACGTACTCGTAGGAACTGACCTCGCATCCGGGGGTGTCCCGGTTTGAGAGTAATATAGTAATTTGTATATTTAACGACTTAGGCTTAAAAACATGACGTTAGAGGGTGAAAACTCGAAACAGCCCCCGAACGGCCCCGTGGGTGGCACCAAAACCTCCCACGGGACCAACGTAACTCGTAGGAACTGACCTCGCAGCCGTGGGTCTCCCGGTTTGAGAGTAATACGGTAATTTTCATATGTAAAGACTTAGGCTTAAAAACATGACGTTAGAGGGTGAAAACTCGAAACAGCCCCCGAACGGCCCCTTGGGTGGCACCAACACCTCCCACGGGACCAACGTAACTCGTAGGAACTGACCCCGCAGCCGCGGGACTCCCGGTTTGAGAGTACGACGGTAATTTGCTTATTTCTAGACTTAGGCTTAAAAAAATGATGTTAGAGGGTGAAAACTCGAAACAGCCCCCGAACGGCCTCGTGGGTGGCACCAACACCTCCCACGGGACCAACGTAACTCGTAGGAACTGACCTCGCAGCCGCGGGTCTCCCGGTTTGAGAATACGACGGTAATTTGCTTATTTCTACACTTAAGCAAAACATGGCGTTAAAGGGTGAAAACTCGAAACAGCTCCCGAAGGGCCCCGTGGGTGGCACCAACACCTCCCACGGGACCAACATAACTCGTAGGAACTGACCCCGCAGCCGCGGGAATCCCGGTTTGAGAGTAATACGGTAATTTGTATATTTCAAGACTTAGGCTAAAAAACATGACGTTAAAGGGTGAAAACTCGAAACAGCCCCCGAACGGCACCGTGGGTGGCACCAATACCTCCCACGGGACCAACATAACTCGTAGTAATTGACCCCGCAGCCGCGGGTCTCCCGGTTTGGGAGTACGAGGGTAATTTCCGTATTTCTTCACTTAAGCAAAACATGACGTTAGAGGGTGAAAACTCGAAACAGCTGGGTGGCACCAACACCTCCCACGGGACCAACGTAACTCGTAGGAACTGACCCCGCAGCCGCGGGACTCCCGGTTTGAGAGTACGACGGTAATTTGCTTAATTCTAGACTTAGGCTTAAAAAAATGATGTTAGAGGGTGAAAACTCGAAACAGCCCCCGAACGGCCTCGTGGGTGGCACCAACACCTCCCACGGGACCAACGTAACTCGTAGGAACTGACCTCGTAGCCGCGGGTCTCCCGGTTTGAGAGTACGAGGGTAATTTGCGTATTTCTACACTTAAGCAAAACATGACGTTAGAGGGTGAAAACTCGAAACAGCCCCCAAACGGCCCCGTGGGTGGCACTAACACCTCCCCGGGACCAGCGTAACTCGTAGGAACTGACACCGCAGCCGCGGGTCTCCCGGTTTGAGAGTACGATGGTAATTTGTTTATTTCTTGACTTAGGCTTAAAAACATGACGTTAGAGGGTGAAAACTCGAAACAACCCCCGAACGGCACCGTGGGTGGCACCAACACCTCCCACGGGACCAACATAAGTCGTAGGAACTGACCCCGCAATCGCGGGTCTCCCGGTTTGAGAGTACGAGGGTAATTTGCGTATTTCTACACTTAGGCAAAACATGACGTTAGAGGGTGAAAACTCGAAACAGCCCCCGAACGGCCCCGTGGGTGGCATCAACACCTCCCACGGGACCAACATAACTCGTAGGAACTGACCCCGCAGCCGCGGGTCTCCCGATTTGAGTGTACGACTGTAATTTGCTTATTTCTAGACTTAGGCTTAAAAACATGACGTTAGAGGGTGAAAACTCGAAACAGCCCCCGAAAGGCCCCGTGGGTGGCACCAACACCTCCTACGGGACCAACGTAACTAGTAGAAACTGACCTCGCAGCCGTGGGTCTCCCGGTTTGATAATACGACCGTAATTTGCGTATTTCTACACTTAAGCAAAATATGGCGTTAAAGGGTGAAAACTCGAAACAGCCCCCGAACGGCCCCGTGGGTGGCACCAACACCTCCCACGGGACCAACATAACTCGTAGGAACTGACCCCGCAGCCACGGGAATTCCGGTTTGAGAGTAATAAGGTAATTTGTATATTTCAAGACTTAGGCTTAAAAACATGACGTTAAAGGGTGAAAACTCGAAACAGCCCCCAAACGGCCCCGTGGGTGGCACTAACAAATCCCACGGGACCAACATAACTCGTAGGAGCTGACCCCGCAGCAGCGGGACTCCCGGTTTGAGAGTACGACGGTAATTTGCTTATTTCTAGACTTAGGCTTAAAAAAATGATGTTAGAGGGTGAAAACTCGAAACAGCCCCCGAACGGCCTTGTGGGTGGCACCAACACCTCCGACGGGACCAACGTAACTCATAGGAACTGACCTCGCAGCCGCGGGTCTCCCGGTTTGAGAATACGACCGTAATTTGCTTATTTCTACACTTAAGCAAAACATGGCGTTAAAGGGTGAAAGCTCAAAACAGCCCCCGAACGGCCCCGTGGGTGGCACCAACACCTCCCACGGGACCAACATAACTCGTAGGAACTGACCCCGGAGCCGCGGGAATCCCGGTTTGAGAGTAATACGGTAATATGTATATTTCAAGACTTATGCTTAAAAACATGACGTTAAAGGGTGAAAACTCGAAACAGCGCCCGAACGGCCCCGTGGGTGGCACCAACACCTCCCACGGGAAGACATAACTTGTTGGAACTGACCCCGCAGCCGCGGGTCTCCCGGTTTCAGAGTACGAGGGTAATTTACGTATTTCTACACTTAAGCAAAACGTGACGTTAGAGGGTGAAAACTCGAAACAACCCCCAAACGGCCCCGTGGGTGGCACTAACATCTCCCACGGGACCAACATAACTCGTAGGAACTGACCCCGCAGCCGCGGGTCTCCCGGTTTGAGAGTACGATGGTAATTTGTTTATTTCTAGACTTAGGCTAAAAAACATGACGTTAGAGCGTGAAAACTCGAAACACAGCCCCCGAACGGCCCCGTGGGTGGCACCAACACCACCCACGGGACCAACGTAACTCGTAGGAACTGACCCCGCAACCGCGGGACTCCCGGTTTGAGAGTACGACGGTAATTTGCTTATTTCTAGACTTAGGGTTAAAACATGACGTTAGAGGGTGAAAACTCGAAACAGCCCCCGAACGGCCCCGTGGGTGGCACCAACACCTCCCACGGGACCAACGCAACTCGTAGGAACTGAACTCGCAGCCGCGGGTCTCCCGGTTTGAGAATACGACCGTAATTTGCGTATTTATACACTTAAGCAAAACATGGCGTTAAAGGTTGAAAACTCGAAACAGCCCCCGAACGGCCCCGTGGGTGGCACCAACACCTCTCACGGGACCAACATAACTCGTAGGAACTGACCCCCCAGCCGCGGTAATCCCGGTTTGTGAGTAATACAGTAATTTGTATATTTCAAGACTTAGGCTTAAAAACATGACGTTAAAGGGTGAAAACTCAAAACAGCCTCCGAACGTCACCGTGGGTGGCACCAAGACCTCCCACGGGACCAACATAACTCGTAGGAACTGACCCCTCAGCCGCGGGTCTCATGGTTTGAGAGTATGAGGGTAATTTGCGTATTTCTACACTTAAGCAAAACATGACGTTAGAGGGTGAAAACTCGAAACAGCCCCCAAACGGCCCCTTGGGTGGCACTAACACCTCCCACGGGACCAACGTAACTCGTAGGAACTGACCCCGCAGCCGCGGGTCTCCCGGTTTGAGAGTACGACGGTAATTTGCTTATTTCTAGACTTAAGCTTAAAAACATGACGTTAGAGGGTGAAAACTCGAAACAGCCCCCGAACGGTCCCGTGGGTGGCACCAACACCTCCCACGGGACCAACGTAACTCGTAGGAACTGACCCCACAGCCGCGGAATGCCCGGTTTGAGAGTATGACGGTAATTTGCTTATTTCTAGACTTAGGCTTAAAAACATGACGTTAGAGGGTGAAAACTCGAAACAGCCCCCGAACGGCCCCGTGGGTAGCACCAACACCTCCCACGGGACCAACGTAACTCGTAGGAACTGACCCCGCAGCTGCGGGACTTCCGGTTTGAGAGTACGGCGGTAATTTGTTTATTTCTGGACTTAGGCTTAAAAACATGACGTTAGAGGGTGAAAACTCGAAACAGCCCCCGAACGGCCCCGTGGGTGGCACCAACACCTCCCACGGGACCAACATAACTCGTAGGAACTGACCACGCAGCCGCGGGTCTCCCGGTATGAGAATACGACCGTAATTTGCGTATTTCTACACTTAAGCAAAACATGGCGTTAAAGGGTGAAAACTCGAAACAGCCCCCGAACGGCCCCGTGGGTGGCACCAACACCTCCCACGGGACCAACATAACTCGTAGGAACTGACCCCGCAGCCGCAGGAATCCCGGTTTGAGAGTAATACGGTAATTTTTATATTTCAAGACTTACGCTTAAAAACATGACGTTAAAGGGTGAAAACTCGAAACAGCCCCCGAACGGCACCGTGGGTGGCACCAATACCTCCCACGGGACCAATATAACTCGTAGGAACTGACCCCGCAGCCGCGGGTCTCCCGGTTTGAGAGTACGAGGGTAATTTGCGTATTTCTACACTTAAGCAAAACATGACGTTAGAGGGTGAAAACTTGAAACAGCCCCCAAACGACCCCGTGGATGGCACTAACACCTCCCAGGGGACCAACGTAACTCGTAGGAACTGACCCCGCAGCAGCGGGTCTCCCGGTTTGAGAGTACGACAATAATTTGCTCATTTCTAGACTTAGGCTTAAAAACATGACGTTAGAGGGTGAAAACTCGAAACAGCCCCCGAACGGCCCCGTGGGTGGCACCAATACCTCCCACGGGACCAACGTAACTCGTTGGAACTAACCTCGCAGCCGCGGGTCTCCCGGTTTGAGAGTAATACGGTAATTTGCATATTTAAAGACTTAGGCTTAAAAACATGACGTTAGAGGGTGAAAACTCGAAACGGCCCCCGAACGTCCCCGTGGGTGGCACCAACACCTCCCACGGGACCAACGTAACTCGTTGGAACTGACCCCGCAGCCGCGGGACTCCCGGTTTGAGAGTACGACGGTAATTTGCTTATTTCTAGACTTAGGCTTAAAACATGACGTTAGAGGTTGTAAACTCGAAACAGCCCCCGAACGGCCCCGTGGGTGGCACCAACACCTCCCACGGGACCAACGCAACTCGTAGGAACTGAACTCGCAGCCGCGGGTCTCCCGGTTTGAGAATACGACCGTAATTTTCGTATTTGTACACTTAAGCAAAACATGGCGTTAAAGGGTGAAAACTCGAAACAACCCCCGAACGGCCCCGTGGGTGGCACCAACACCTCCCACGGGACCAACATAACTCGTAGGAACTGACTCCCCAGCCGCGGTAATCCAGGTTTGTGAGTAATACAGTAATTTGTATATTTCAAGACTTAGGCTTAAAAACATGACGTTAAAGGGTGAAAAATCGAAACAGCCCCCAAACGGCACCGTGGGTGGCACCAACACCTCCCACGGGACCAACATAACTCGTAGGAACTGACCCCTCAGCCGCGGGTCTCATGGTTTAAGAGTATGAGGGTAATTTGCGTATTTCTACACTTAAGCAAAACATGACGTTAGAGGGTGAAAACTCGAAACAGCCCCCAAACGGCCCCTTGGGTGGCACTAACACCTCCCACGGGACCAACGTAACTCGTAGGAACTGACCCCGCAGCCACGGGTCTCCCGGTTGAGAGTACGACGGTAATTTGCTTATTTCTAGACTTAAGCTTAAAAACATGACGTTAGAGGGTGAAAACTCGAAACAGCCCCTGAACGGCCCCGTGGGTGGCACCAACACCTCCCACGGGACCAACGTAACTCGTAGGAACTGACCCCACAGCCGCGGAACTCCCGGTTTGAGAGTATGACGGTAATTTGCTTATTTCTAGACTTAGGCTTAAAAACATGACGTTAGAGGGTGAAAACTCGAAACAGCCCCCGAACGGCCCCGTGGGTGGCACCAACACCTCCCACGGGACCAACATAACTCGTAGGAACTGACCCCGCAGCCACGGGACTCCCGATTTGTGAGTATGACGGTAATTTGCTTATTTCTAGACTTAGGCTTAAAAACATGACGTTAAAGGGTGAAAACTCGAAACAGCCCCCGAACGGCCCCGTGGATGGCACCAACACCTCCCACGGGACCAACATAACTCGTAGGAACTGACCACGCAGCCGCGGGTCTCCCGGTATGAGAATACGACCGTAATTTGCGTATTTCTACACTTAAGCAAAACATGGCGTTAAAGGGTGAAAACTCGAAACAGCCCCCGAACGGCCCCGTGGGTGGCACCAACACCTCCCACGGGACCAACATAACTCGTATGAACTGACCCCGCAGCCGCAGGAATCCCGGTTTGAGAGTAATACGGTAATTTTTATATTTCAAGACTTAGGCTTAAAAACATGATGTTAAAGGGTGAAAACTCGAAACAGCCCCCGAACGGCACCGTGGGTGGCATCAATACCTCCCACGGGACTAACATAACTCGTAGGAACTGACCCCGCAGCCGCGGGTCTCCCGATTTGAGAGTACGAGGGTAATTTGCGTATTTCTACACTTAAGCAAAACATGACGTTAGAGGGTGAAAACTCGAAACAACCCCCAAACGACCCCGTGGATGGCACTAACACCTCCCACGGGACCAACGTAACTCGTAGGAACTGACCCCGCAGCCGCGGGTCTCCCGGTTTGAGAGTACGACAGTAATTTGCTTATTTCTAGACTTAGGCTTAAAAACATGACGTTAGAGGGTGAAAACTCGAAACAGCCCCCGAACGGCCCCGTGGGTGGCACCAATACCTCCCACGGGACCAACGTAACTCGTAGGAACTGACCTCGCAGCCGCGGGTCTCCCGGTTTGAGAGTAATACGGTAATTTGCATATTTAAAGACTTAGGCTTAAAAACATGACGTTAGAGGGTGAAAACTCGAAACAGCCCCCGAACGTCCCCGTGGGTGGCACCAACACCTCCCACGGGACCAACGTAACTCGTTGGAACTGACCCCGCAGCCGCGGGACTCCCGGTTTGTGAGTACGACGGTAATTTGCTTATTTCTAGACTTAGGCTTAAAAACATGACGTTAGAGGGTGAAAACTCGAAACAGCCCCCGAACGGCCCCGTGGGTGGCACCAACACCTCCCACGGGACCAACGTAACTCGTAGGAACGGACCTCGCAGCCGCAGGTCTCTCGGTTTGAGAGTAATACGGTAATTTGCATATTTAAAGACTTAGGCTTAAAAACATGACGTTAGAGGGTGAAAACTCGAAACAGCCCCCGAACGGCCCCGTGGGTGGCGCCAACACCTCCGACGGGACCAACGTAACTCGTAGGAACTGACCTCGCAGCTGCGGGTCTCCCGGATTGAGAGTAATACGGTAATTTGCATATTTAAAGACTTAGGCTTAAAAACATGACGTTAGAGGGTGAAAACTCGAAACAGCCCCCGAACGTCCCCGTGGGTGGCACCAACACCTCCCACAGGACCAACGTAACTCGTTGGAACTGACCCCGCAGCCGCGGGACTCCCGATTTGTGAGTACGACGGTAATTTGCTTATTTCTAGACTTAAGCTTAAAAACATGACGTTAGAGGGTGAAAACTCGAAACAGCCCCCGAATGGCCCCGTGGGTGGCACCAACACCTCCCACGGGACCAACGTAACTCGTAGGAACTGACCCCACAGCCGCGGAACTCCCGGTTTGAGAGTATGACGGTAATTTGCTTATTTCTAGACTTAGGCTTAAAAACATGACGTTAGAGGGTGAAAACTCGAAACAGCCCCCGAACGGCCCCGTGGGTGGCACCAACACCTCCCACGTGACCAACGTAACTCGTTGGAACTGACCCCACAGCCGCGGAACTCCCGTTTGAGAGTATGACAGTAATTTGCTTATTTCTAGACTTAAGCTTAAAAACATGACGTTAGAGGGTGAAAACTCGAAACAGCCCCCGAATGGCCCCGTGGGTGGCACCAACACCTCCCACGGGACCAACGTAACTCGTAGGAACTGACCCCACAGCCGCGGAACTCCCGGTTTGAGAGTATGACGGTAATTTGCTTATTTCTAGACTTAGGCTTAAAAACATGACGTTAGAGGGTGAAAACTCGAAACAGCCCCCGAACGGCCCCGTGGGTGGCACCAACACCTCCCACGTGACCAACGTAACTCGTAGGAACTGACCCCACAGCCGCGGAACTCCCGGTTTGAGAGTATGACGGTAATTTGCTTATTTCTAGACTTATGCTTAAAAACATGACGTTAGAGGGTGAAAACTCGAAACAGCCCCCGAACGGCCCCGTGGGTGGCACCAACACCTCCCACGGGACCAACATAACTCGTAGGAACTGACCCCGCAGCCACGGGACTCCCGATTTGTGAGTATGACGGTAATTTGCTTATTTCTAGACTTAGGCTTAAAAACATGACGTTAAAGGGTGAAAACTCGAAACAGCCCCCGAACGGCCCCGTGGATGGCACCAACACCTCCCACGGGACCAACATAACTCGTAGGAACTGACCACGCAGCCGCGGGTCTCCCGGTATGAGAATACGACCGTAATTTGCGTATTTCTACACTTAAGCAAAACATGGCGTTAAAGGGTGAAAACTCGAAACAGCCCCCGAACGGCCCCGTGGGTGGCACCAACACCTCCCACGGGACCAACATAACTCGTATGAACTGACCCCGCAGCCGCAGGAATCCCGGTTTGAGAGTAATACGGTAATTTTTATATTTCAAGACTTAGGCTTAAAAACATGATGTTAAAGGGTGAAAACTCGAAACAGCCCCCGAACGGCACCGTGGGTGGCATCAATACCTCCCACGGGACTAACATAACTCGTAGGAACTGACCCCGCAGCCGCGGGTCTCCCGATTTGAGAGTACGAGGGTAATTTGCGTATTTCTACACTTAAGCAAAACATGACGTTAGAGGGTGAAAACTCGAAACAACCCCCAAACGACCCCGTGGATGGCACTAACACCTCCCACGGGACCAACGTAACTCGTAGGAACTGACCCCGCAGCCGCGGGTCTCCCGGTTTGAGAGTACGACAGTAATTTGCTTATTTCTAGACTTAGGCTTAAAAACATGACGTTAGAGGGTGAAAACTCGAAACAGCCCCCGAACGGCCCCGTGGGTGGCACCAATACCTCCCACGGGACCAACGTAACTCGTAGGAACTGACCTCGCAGCCGCGGGTCTCCCGGTTTGAGAGTAATACGGTAATTTGCATATTTAAAGACTTAGGCTTAAAAACATGACGTTAGAGGGTGAAAACTCGAAACAGCCCCCGAACGTCCCCGTGGGTGGCACCAACACCTCCCACGGGACCAACGTAACTCGTTGGAACTGACCCCGCAGCCGCGGGACTCCCGGTTTGTGAGTACGACGGTAATTTGCTTATTTCTAGACTTAGGCTTAAAAACATGACGTTAGAGGGTGAAAACTCGAAACAGCCCCCGAACGGCCCCGTGGGTGGCACCAACACCTCCCACGGGACCAACGTAACTCGTAGGAACGGACCTCGCAGCCGCAGGTCTCTCGGTTTGAGAGTAATACGGTAATTTGCATATTTAAAGACTTAGGCTTAAAAACATGACGTTAGAGGGTGAAAACTCGAAACAGCCCCCGAACGGCCCCGTGGGTGGCGCCAACACCTCCGACGGGACCAACGTAACTCGTAGGAACTGACCTCGCAGCTGCGGGTCTCCCGGATTGAGAGTAATACGGTAATTTGCATATTTAAAGACTTAGGCTTAAAAACATGACGTTAGAGGGTGAAAACTCGAAACAGCCCCCGAACGTCCCCGTGGGTGGCACCAACACCTCCCACAGGACCAACGTAACTCGTTGGAACTGACCCCGCAGCCGCGGGACTCCCGATTTGTGAGTACGACGGTAATTTGCTTATTTCTAGACTTAAGCTTAAAAACATGACGTTAGAGGGTGAAAACTCGAAACAGCCCCCGAATGGCCCCGTGGGTGGCACCAACACCTCCCACGGGACCAACGTAACTCGTAGGAACTGACCCCACAGCCGCGGAACTCCCGGTTTGAGAGTATGACGGTAATTTGCTTATTTCTAGACTTAGGCTTAAAAACATGACGTTAGAGGGTGAAAACTCGAAACAGCCCCCGAACGGCCCCGTGGGTGGCACCAACACCTCCCACGTGACCAACGTAACTCGTTGGAACTGACCCCACAGCCGCGGAACTCCCGTTTGAGAGTATGACAGTAATTTGCTTATTTCTAGACTTAAGCTTAAAAACATGACGTTAGAGGGTGAAAACTCGAAACAGCCCCCGAACGGCCCCGTGGGTGGCACCAACACCTCCCACGTGACCAACGTAACTCGTAGGAACTGACCCCGCAGCTGCGGGACTCCCGGTTTGAGAGTACGGCGGTAATTTGCTTATTTCTAGACTTAGGCTTAAAAACATGACGTTAGAGGGTGAAAACTCGAAACAGCCCCCGAACGGCCCCGTGGGTGGCACCAACACCTCCCACGGGACCAACATAACTCGTAGGAACTGACCACGCAGCCGCGAGTCTCCCGGTATGAGAATACGACAGTAATTTGCGTATTTCTACACTTAAGCAAAACATGGCGTTAAAGGGTGAAAACTCGAAACAGCCCCCGAACGGCCCCGTGGGTGGCACCAACACCTCCCACGGGACCAACATAACTCGTAGGAACAGACCCCGCAGCCGCAGGAATCCCGGTTTGAGAGTAATACGGTAATTTTTATATTTCAAGACTTAGGCTTAAAAACATGACGTTAAAGGGTGAAAACTCGAAACAGCCCCCGAACGGCACCGTGGGTGGCACCAACACCTCCCACGGGACCAACATAACTCGTAGGAACTGACCACGCAGCCGCGGGTCTCCCGGTATGAGAATACGACCGTAATTTGCGTATTTCTACACTTAAGCAAAACATGGCGTTAAAGGGTGAAAACTCGAAACAGCCCCCGAACGGCCCCGTGGGTGGCACCAACACCTCCCACGGGACCAACATAACTCGTATGAACTGACCCCGCAGCCGCAGGAATCCCGGTTTGAGAGTAATACGGTAATTTTTATATTTCAAGACTTAGGCTTAAAAACATGACGTTAAAGGGTGAAAACTCGAAACAGCCCCCGAACGGCACCGTGGGTGGCATCAATACCTCCCACGGGACCAACATAACTCGTAGGAACTGACCCCGCAGCCGCGGGTCTCCCGATTTGAGAGTACGAGGGTAATTTGCGTATTTCTACACTTAAGCAAAACATGACGTTAGAGGGTGAAAACTCGAAACAGCCCCCAAACGACCCCGTGGATGGCACTAACACCTCCCACGGGACCAACGTAACTCGTAGGAACTGACACCGCAGCCGCGGGTCTCCCGGTTTGAGAGTACGGCGGTAATTTGTTATTTCTAGACTTAGGCTTAAAAACATGACGTTAGAGGGTGAAAACTCGAAACAGCCCCCGAACGGCCCCGTGGGTGGCACCAACACCTCCCACGGGACCAACATAACTCGTAGGAACTGACCACGCAGCCGCGAGTCTCCCGGTATGAGAATACGACAGTAATTTGCGTATTTCTACACTTAAGCAAAACATGGCGTTAAAGGGTGAAAACTCGAAACAGCCCCCGAACGGCCCCGTGGGTGGCACCAACACCTCCCACGGGACCAACATAACTCGTAGGAACAGACCCCACAGCCGCAGGAATCCCGGTTTGAGAGTAATACGGTAATTTTTATATTTCAAGACTTAGGCTTAAAAACATGACGTTAAAGGGTGAAAACTCGAAACAGCCCCCGAACGGCACCGTGGGTGGCACCAATACCTCCCACGGGACCAACATAACTCGTAGGAACTGACCCCGCAGCCGCGGGTCTCCCGATTTGAGAGTACGAGGGTAATTTGCGTATTTCTACACTTAAGCAAAACATGACGTTAGAGGGTGAAAACTCGAAACAGCCCCCAAACGACCCCGTGGATGGCACTAACACCTCCCACGGGACCAACGTAACTCGTATGAACTGACCCCGCAGTCGCGGGTCTCCCGGTTTGAGAGTACGACAGTAATTTGCTTATTTCTAGACTTAGGCTTAAAAACATGACCTTAGAGGGTGAAAACTCGAAACAGCCCCCGAACGGCCCCGTGGGTGGCACCAATACCTCCCACGGGACCAACGTAACTCGTAGGAACTGACCTCGCAGCCGCGGGTCTCCCGGTTTGAGAGTAATACGGTAATTTGCATATTTAAAGACTTAGGCTTAAAAACATGACGTTAGAGGGTGAAAACTCGAAACGGCCCCCGAACGTCCCCGTGGGTGGCACCAACACCTCCCACGGGACCAACGTAACTCGTTGGAACTGACCCCGCAGCCGCGGGACTCCCGGTTTGAGAGTACGACGGTAATTTGCTTATTTCTAGACTTAGGCTTAAAACATGACGTTAGAGGGTGAAAACTCGAAACAGCCCCCGAACGGCCCCGTGGGTGCCACCAACACCTCCCACGGGACCAACACAACTCGTAGGAACTGAACTCGCAGCCGCGGGTCTCCCGGTTTGAGAATACGACCGTAATTTGCGTATTTGTACACTTAAGCAAAACATGGCGTTAAAGGGTGAAAACTCGAAACAGCCCCCGAACGGCCCCGTGGGTGGCACCAACACCTCCCACGGGACCGACATAACTCGTAGGAACTGACCCCCCAGCCGCGGTAATCCCGGTTTGTGAGTAATACAGTAATTTGTATATTTCAAGACTTAGGCTTAAAAACATGACGTTAAAGGGTGAAAACTCGAAACAGCCCCCGAACGGCGCCGTGGGTGGCACCAACACCTCCCACGGGACCAACATAACTCGTAGGAACTGACCCCTCAGCCGGGGGTCTCATGGTTTGAGAGTATGAGGGTAATTTGCGTATTTCTACACTTAAGCAAAACATGACGTTAGAGGGTGAAAACTCGAAACAGCCCCCAAACGGCCCCTTGGGTGGCACTAACACCTCCCACGGGACCAACGTAACTCGTAGGAACTGACCCCGCAGCCGCGGGTCTCCCAGTTTGAGAGTACGACGGTAATTTGCTTATTTCTAGACTTAAGCTTAAAAACATGACGTTAGAGGGTGAAAACTCGAAACAGCCCCGTGGGTGGCACCAACACCTCCCACGGGACCAACGTAACTCGTAGGAACTGACCCCACAGCCGCGGAACTCCCGATTTGAGAGTATGACGGTAATTTGCTTATTTCTAGACTTAGGCTTAAAAACATGACGTTAGAGGGTGAAAACTCGAAACTGCCCCCGAACGGCCCCGTGGGTGGCACCAACACCTCCCACGGGACCAACGTAACTCGTAGGAACTGACCCCGCAGCTGCGGGACTCCCGGTTTGAGAGTACGGCGGTAATTTGCTTATTTCTAGACTTAGGCTTAAAAACCTGACGTTAGAGGGTGAAAACTCGAAACAGCCCCCGAAAGGCCCCGTGGGTGGCACCAACACCTCCCACGGGACCAACATAACTCGTAGCAACTGACCACGCAGCCGCGGGTCTCCCGGTATGAGAATACGACCGTAATTTGCGTATTTCTACACTTAAGCAAAACATGGCGTTAAAGGGTGAAAACTCGAAACAGCCCCCAAAGGGCCCCGTGGGTGGCACCAACACCTCCCACGGGACCAACATAACTCGTAGGAACTGACCCCGCAGCCGCAGGAATCCCGGTTTGAGAGTAATACGGTAATTTTTATATTTCAAGACTTAGGCTTAAAAACATGACGTTAAAGGGTGAAAACTCGAAACAGCCCCGAACGGCACCGTGGGTGGCACCAATACCTCCCACGGGACCAACATAACTCGTAGGAACTGACCCCGCAGCCGCGGGTCTCCCGGTTTGAGAGTACGAAGCTAATTTGCGTATTTCTACACTTAAGCAATACATGACGTTAGAGGGTGAAAACTCGAAACAGCCCCCAAACGACCCCGTGGATGGCACTAACACCTCCCACGGGACCAACGTAACTCGTACGAACTGACCCCGCAGCCGCGGGTCTCCCGGTTTGAGAGTACGACAGTAATTTGCTTATTTCTAGACTTAGGCTTAAAAACATGACGTTAGAGGGTGAAAACTCGAAACAGCCCCCGAACGGCCCCGTGGGTGGCACCAATACCTCCCACGGGACCAACGTAACTCGTAGGAACTGACCCCCCAGTCGCGGGAATCCCGGTTTGAGAGTAATACGGTAATTTGTATATTTCAAGACTTAGGCTTAAAAACATGACGTTAAAGGGTGAAAACTCGAAACAGCCCCCGAACGGCACCGTGGGTGGCACCAACACCCACCACGGGACCAACATAACTCGTAGGAACTGACCCCGCAGCCGCGGGACTCCCGGTTTGAGAGTACGACGGTAATTTGCTTATTTCTTGACTTGGGCTTAAAAAAATGATGTTAGAGGGTGAATTAAAGACCGGGCGATCACTCCTTTATTAAATTAAATCAAGGTAAACAGTTGGTTCATTCTCAGCATCACTGTCGATAAAAATAAATTTTCCAATTTAACACCCTAAATAATTAAGCTAAGTATCAAAACCATTTTTCATACATAACTTTCCAAATTTTATTTAAAGAAAAATTATTTATTTTATTAACAACATTCAATAAATAAGAATCACACCACATTAAATTCTGCAACATAATCCAATTAATTTAATACATTCGTCAATCGAATGTCAACATACGAAATCTAAGTCACACATCCAAACTGAATAAATCCCATAGTAACAATACTGGAAATAACTGAAATACAAATGTCCAATAACAACGGAATAATGGAAAGAGCTACACATGCCCAACTAGATGAAAGTACTAAGAGTGGATCCGAATGAACGAAGTCGTCTAATCAAGAGACCTGCAACTCCCACCTAAGCTGCAGCGCGTTCCTTCCAAGAGATCCTAAGCAAGACGCCCCTGTGGCTGGGCACCTGTAATACATACATATATATATACAAGAGAGAGAGAGAAAAAAAGAAACGGGTCAGAGCCCGATAGTGTGTTTGATTTAAAATACGTTTAGCAAGTCTTTAAATTGATACAGGACAATGCAACAACATATTAGTGCGACACTCTCTTGAGAAATTCTCACCTCTCTTCTAATGTGCACACCTATCGCACTAACCTTCCCAACGGGTTGTCTTATCATTTATCGCACTAATCTTCCCAATGATTTAACTTATCTTATATTACTCGTAAGATTCCAAATTTCACGTTTTAATTGTTTGAAAAGAATATTTCAATTAGTAACCAAAGTTCTCATTTTGACTTTATTAATCAATAAAGTTTTCCAATTTTTATATTATACTTTCTCAAAACAAGTATTTACAATTTGAGTCATCAACCATGTCCTACATATCAAAACACAGTAGGCAGTTCCAGATTTCAGAATTTCATATATATATATTAACTACTCAAAAATATATATATCAAAACAGCACCCCACATAATAACTATGGTGCGGGCATACTCTACTATCCAAACCCCATATCACTCACACTAAGGGAAATACAAATTCGGAATCACTCTCGAATTGTATTAACACATACACAAACTATAGGTTCCAAGTCCCTTAGGACCGTCTGAACTATCACTGCGATAGCCTGTACCAAGGATACCTATACACAAACAAAATGAGGCGAAGCATAGATTCCAAGTCTCTAAGAGGAAAGCACATACCCGCATCTCTTAGGACCGTCTGAACTATCATTCCGATAGCCTGTACCAAGGATATCTATCTTCTAGGGTACAAGTCAATATCCCCCATAAAGGTCCCATCGAGATAAGACTGTCCCAGCGCGGAAACCTCAGGGATAGCAAGTAGCGTGGGCATGATTTTCACACATAGATAGTATATGCATACACAATCATATAACTGTACTCATATTACCATATCAATAATGGGTAAATTCTCAATTCCCATAATTACGTCATTTGCATTTATTTCTCATTATATAGTTATCACGTATAACCATTCACATCTTACTTTAATTTGAGGAACCTTTCCACTTACTACATAACGCTCATGGATTCTATCCTCCTAAGTATAAAATTCAGTAGGTATTCATTTATGTTCCAACGTAACCCTCTTACGTGTCTCTCCCCTTTAACATATACTTACATTGTCCCTCATGTAAGATATCCCAAAAATATAGATTTCGCCTTACATTAAAGGATTTTGAATTTTATTTTCAAAGATGAGAATTTCAAATGGTTTCGAAATCGGAATTAAAATGGAGTTTAATTGAATTTTTTTTTTTTTTTAGAAGAGTCCTCAAAATATAAAACTCTTTAAGAGTCCTCAAAATATAAAACTCTCTAAGAGTCCTCAAAATATAAAACTCTCTAAGAGTCCTCAAAACATAAAACTCTCAAGTAAAAATAATATTTTCAGAAATCCGACCGTTCGATCAAGCTGAATTTTTGTCAGCAGTCCTGTCTCGCCGTTCGCTACAACATACTAAAATTTCAAGCGATTCCAATGGTCCGATCATCCGGAATAAAATTTTTAGTGTTTGTATCTAATTAGAACTCTTTTCTTAATCAAACTCTTAATCCTTTACATGATGACAAAGGGTTTCCAGAATATCATTTAAGTCATCACTACATGCAATTTCCTATCTCAAATTGGGTTTTTCTTCCATACAATTCATCCTAATCATTCCTAAACCAATATGAAAGATGCATCAACGAAATAAGCAAGATAAACACTTGCCTGAAATTTTAAGAAATCTGGTTTGGTGCCGAAATTGGTGTGGTTGCGTTCCTCGTCTCGCGATCTACGCGTTGGTGGTGACGGCGGTGCAATCCGAGGTGTTCTTGGCCTAGAACTCCTTGGAGAGCTTCTCCTCTTCCTCTCCAATGGCCGTCATTTGTCTTTGGTTGTTCTAACCCTAGAAGACAACCTAGATATCTTATATAACCCTTTTAATTTTCGTAGGTTTAATTACCCATAATTGCAAAATGTCCAAAACGCCCTCCCGGGGTACTAATTTGGGCCTAAAAATGCCCCGAGACCCAAACTGAACCCCCGGGTACACTTTTCTGACTATCTCGACCCTTCCGGACACGTTGGTGCACTCAAAACGACCATACGAATAACTTATAAAATATTCACTTATTAATCAACATTTAGTCCCGACACGACACAGGCGCGTCCCGACTTAAATTTCCATAATTGTCATTTTATTCACACGTGACAATATTATAACAATAAATCTCATATATTACTATACTCATCCAGTAATATTCAACAGATAACAAATTTTCAATAATTACTAACTCTCGTCACGTTAGTAAATATTTAAAGCAACATTCCGGATTAAAATTAAATTAATTTATCTCAATTAAGTTTAATAAATCCCATAATTTAAAAGCTATAAAAATACGGGGTATTACATACTTCCCCCCTAATAACTGAATTTCGTCCCGAAATTCGGAAAATATGGCCTATCAGGTAGCACAATTCTGGATATCCTTTTCCGTACACAAACTAACTACACATTACGGCGCTCAATCACTATAGCCCTTTCTTCACAGTAACATTGTTTTGCATTCTCTTTGGAGACACTTCACATTGTGCTCCCAACCGACAACATTCGCATAGGTCACGCCTATACGTTATAAATTTTATTATCTCACTATCATTAGGAGGCCGCACCTCACTACATGACAAATACTCGGATTTATTCATATACAAAACTCCCATTCTGAGAAAATATTACGAACATTTGATCACTCTTGCTCGTCTAAAACAGTCGTGGAATTCTACCATAGTTATCGGATATTTTCTCGACCAATCCAAAAACTCTGATTATCTACTCTCCTCTAAACATACGGAAGGAGAATAGTCGAGGTTCTTCCATAACAAAACCTTAATAAGTACCTCATACGCGACAAACAGGTACGAGTGCTTCTACAGAGCATTCTTGAAATCATCGTACCAAGATTCCAAAATCTCCTTCACGTGGCTCCACTAATCTTTAATCACCATGCGCTTATTCCCTGGCTAAGGGTGATACATCCTACTTGAAACGAAATCTTATCTCCGCTGGTTCCTGAAATCCCATATCAAAGGTGGGATTCACCAATCTCATCCTGATTCAGAAATTTATACTGCGTCGGACCATGCACTGGCGCGATCCTTCCTTTCAAAGGAAGTCTGGGGCATACTAGTTAATATTGTAAGCCAGCCCAAAGGAATATCAATCACTTCCTTCTCGGCGACTTAATTCACATGTTCGGGATAAACCCTTGATCTTGTTTTGAGGATGGCAACCCATCCAAGAACTTTACCGACTTTACCAACCTCTTCCAATTTCAGGAATTTTCAATAAACACAAAATTATTTGGTTGATTCTCCTCTTTCAACCAAACCTTACCTATGGGCAGTGCATTTAGAGACTACTCACTACGTCTCGCTAAACATCGATTCTTCCCTTGAAATGTCTCACATTAAGTGACACGTAATACTCCCCTTCCTTCCTTGTAGTATGCCGAAAGTTCCACCCGTGCTCTTCTCTCCACGAAGCGCACTTCTGGAACTCTTATACTATACTAACATCATTACTCTTTGTATGCGCAAGTCATTCTCACACTTGACTAATAAAAATTCCGCTCCGGGTGTGCTTCATAACGATTAAATTCTACTCTATTCAAGGAATACCAATTCTTGAATGGCTTCCCACAGCCTTCCAATCAAGTTAGGGCATGCTATTCTAATTGCACACTTATGTATGGATTATCGCCCCTCATGTGACGTTTAATCCACTCTATCACTTCCACTTCGTTATACTAGTCCCACAAACATTTATTTCACATGTCTATTACCACGTCCCTTCGACTCTGACTATTTTAACTGTAGTTAACCAAGATGCCCACGTTTTTGCGACACTCCGACCGCCCTGGGAGAGTGAATGACGGCTACTCTTATGTAGGACTAACTAAATTCAACGGAATAGAAGGAATAGGGCATTCAAATTCCATGACAATAAAAGAGGAATAATAATTCTCAACCTTCCTCAGATAAGTACAACAATTTTCCCAAATAGGTACAACAACCAAAATAAATCACTAACGCTTTATTCATCAAAATAATTACAGGTCATCTCTTTTGTATAATATAAAGTTCTTTCCAGATAATCCATGCTAAAAATCATTCCAACTTTTTATTCACCTTGTGTTCTGTACGCGGTTATGACATTTGGGTACTCTCAATCACCCTAGAAATCAAAATTCTTAAATTCTCCTTATCATTGTTCCACCCCTCAACTCGTGGGGATAACTTTCAATGATTTCCTACCACAAAAATCCGGATCCAATGACCTTAAAACAAAATTCAACTTTTAACTTACATACATAATTACTTGATCCCATTTCGACCAGGGTACCGAACTCATGGAATAGTGACCAAACGCCTCCCTATTTCCAACCTTACGCTAAGTTTCATGCGTGAGATGTCTCGCAAAGAGAAATCCAAACAAGGAACCTCCCCGATACACTACTACCTAGCATTGTCGGTTATCGAAATCCGTTAGGTCCTCCGTCCATAGTATATACCCCTTTATTCCGTCCCTTGACAGAAAAGTTACAATTTCTCCCGTAATTGTGCTTAACAATGAACGTTTCACTAATTGCACTATTGTTCAGTATAGGTTGGTGGTAATAGCATTCCATAAACCTCGAATACATACACTCGGAATTCTCGAAATTCCTTTCCCTAATAATAGGGGTATAAATATTAACTCCCACATCCCTAAAGGATGAATATAACAATGCACTCTTCCTATCAATAAGTCCGGAGTGCTAAACATAATACTGAGTCAAATCTTTTCGCCCAACGGTAAATCCCGATACATACGGAATTATACTGACAAAGTCTATACATACTTTGGCATCGAATATCTCGAGCCCACTATCTCCTCCGAAGTCTCTAGGATAGATAATATAAGTGCGAGTCTAACCTTCTCACAGGTAAAGCCTCGCCAAAACAAACATAAAACATGTTGCACTAATGCAAACACTCCGATAGTCTTGCAATAAATGCCCACTATCGTATAACCATTTCTATAATGTTTTAACAAAGATAATATCATACTCGTGTATCGCATCACTACAACGAGTAATCTAAAAAAAATACGTGACACTGTTAATATACTCATTCATCCTTCGCGGATAGTACTAAAGAAAAATCCCGCTACACTAGGGAAAAATATTCACATTTTAATAACGTTTAAAATGATATGCATTAAGCTCGTCTCACATGCTAATCTAGCAAGGAACAAAATATAGTGACTCACTCGTGTCACATAAACACGCCGCATTCTCTAAGGATACAACTTATACTTCCATCCTGGCAATCATCTTGACTGCACAAATGGTTTTCGGACGTAACACGTGTGCCCAAACCAAAACAAAATTATTTTAATCGTTGCCTTACTAGGCACCGTAGTTCTGTCCTTTTTCTCATTTTGGAACATATTATCGTGAGCGATCTCTCTCCGCACAAAATACCTCAACACATAATCCACTTACCACCTGTCCTACTAACCAGGTTAGGATTTGTCCTCCTCTCAGACTTTAGTAAACTCGATTCCTGTAAACCATCCCAATTGTTCTCTTAACTCTTCAAGCCATAAAGATCATGTTACTATCTATAATAGTACTTACTGAATTTACCATCACTTGGTAAGAATTTAACTATCTGAAGCATTTAAATGGTTTTCCTGATGTGTATCTACATCCTTTTGTGGTGCTATACCACCATCGTTGCATTCAGTCTCATTCTCGACTAAATTCTTCGATTTCCTTTAACTTTCCCCACAAAGAAGTGTTATCATTTATATAGTCAAAGTATGACATTGTCAACCTCTGAATCGGTCGTCCATCAGAATTTCCTCCTCGAGTATTATCAACTATTATTACAAGTTGGTCTCCCACTTGGATTCATTTCCCCCACTTGTATCTACATCTTCCGATACAAAACTCGCTAACGGTTAAGATTCATATTCACGAATGGACCCCTGACATGCCCTCTCTCAATGAGTTCAGAACCACATTTTCTTCCAATCCTGAACAGTTAAGGAAGGAACATACGGTCAGCACTGTACCTAAGGTTCTCCTATAGGCATAGCATTCCACATCTAAAATTGGTGGTTGACTCCAACCATTATAATTTCGTCCCGAAAGCTAAGAAAATTTTCTCTAAATTTTCACTTTCAGTTTGCCACACTTCGTCTTATATCTAAGCCTTTGGGTACATTACCTCCTTTAGTAAAGACACATACAATTTTCGCATTTCTAAAATTTCCCATTGACAGTCTCTACACGTTTTTTTTTTTGTAATACGAAGGGTAAGTTTACCCTTGCACCTCATTTGACTATAACAGCATTTGGAAATCACTGTTGCGCCTTAGTCGCCTTTCTAGTCTTGGCTTCTCGTGCCATAATAGAGGTGACCTGGACTACAGTCATCATCCTTGGATATATTTTATAATCTCAACTGAACCCTGCCTCCTGATGTACGCTTAACGGTCCTCTTCTGACATTCGTCATCGCTCGGTATACGCACACATCCGAACGAAATTAAAATACACTAATGTAAACACATTATAGCAGGAGAACGAAATCTCGTCAAAGAATCGACAATCCTAAACATAGGGCTCTATAACAAACAAAGCAACGCTGAAAGCATAATAAGCCGTACAGATCCTAAGGACACTAGAACCTGATGCTCTGATACCACCTGTGACACCCCGCCTAATTAAATACCGGGCGATCACTCCTTTATTAAATTAAATCAAGGTAAACAGTTGGTTCATTCTCAGCATCACTGTCGATAAAAATAAATTTTCCAATTTAACACCCTAAATAATTAAGCTAAGTATCAAAACCATTTTTCATACATAACTTTCCAAATTTTATTTAAAGAAAAATCATTTATTTTATTAACAACATTCAATAAATAAGAATCACACCACATTAAATTCTGCAACATAATCCAATTAATTTAATACATTCGTCAATCGAATGTCAACATACGAAATCTAAGTCACACATCCAAACTGAATAAATCCCATAGTAACAATACTGGAAATAACTGAAATACAAATGTCCAATAACAACGGAATAATGGAAAGAGCTACACATGCCCAACTAGATGAAAGTACTAAGAGTGGATCCGAATGAACGAAGTCGTCTAATCAAGAGACCTGCAACTCCCACCTAAGCTGCAGCGCGTTCCTTCCAAGAGATCCTAAGCAAGACGCCCCTGTGGCTGGGCACCTGTAATACATACATATATATATACAAGAGAGAGAGAGAAAAAAAGAAACGGGTCAGAGCCCGATAGTGTGTTTGATTTAAAATACGTTTAGCAAGTCTTTAAATTGATACAGGCCAATGCAACAACATATTAGTGCGACACTCTCTTGAGAAATTCTCACCTCTCTTCTAATGTGCACACCTATCGCACTAACCTTCCCAACGGGTTGTCTTATCATTTATCGCACTAATCTTCCCAATGATTTAACTTATCTTATATTACTCGTAAGATTCCAAATTTCACGTTTTAATTGTTTGAAAAGAATATTTCAATTAGTAACCAAAGTTCTCATTTTGACTTTATTAATCAATAAAGTTTTCCAATTTTTATATTATACTTTCTCAAAACAAGTATTTACAATTTGAGTCATCAACCATGTCCTACATATCAAAACACAGTAGGCAGTTCCAGATTTCAGAATTTCATATATATATATTAACTACTCGAAAATATATATATCAAAACAGCATCCCACATAATAACTATGGTGCGGGCATACTCTACTATCCAAACCCCATATCACTCACATTAAGGGGGATACAAATTCGGAATCACTCTCGAATTGTATTAACACATACACAAACTATAGGTTCCAAGTCCCTTAGGACCGTCTGAACTATCACTGCGATAGCCTGTACCAAGGATACCTATACACAAACAAAATGAGGCGAAGCATAGATTCCAAGTCTCTAAGAGGAAAGCACATACCCGCATCTCTTAGGACCGTCTGAACTATCATTCCGATAGCCTATACCAAGGATATCTATCTTCTAGGGTACAAGTCAATATCCCCCATAAAGGTCCCATCGAGATAAGACTGTCCCAGCGCGGAAACCTCAGGGATAGCAAGTAGCGTGGGCATGATTTTCACACATAGATAGTATATGCATACACAATCATATAACTGTACTCATATTACCATATCAATAATGGGTAAATTCTCAATTCCCATAATTACGTCATTTGCATTTATTTCTCATTATATAGTTATCACGTATAACCATTCACATCTTACTTTAATTTGAGGAACCTTTCCACTTACTACATAACGCTCATGGATTCTATCCTCCTAAGTATAAAATTCAGTAGGTATTCATTTATGTTCCAACGTAACCCTCTTACGTGTCTCTCCCCTTTAACATATACTTACATTGTCCCTCATGTAAGATATCCCAAAAATATAGATTTCGCCTTACATTAAAGGATTTTGAATTTTATTTTCAAAGATGAGAATTTCAAATGGTTTCGAAATCGGAATTAAAATGGAGTTTAATTGAATTTTTTTTTTTTTTTAGAAGAGTCCTCAAAATATAAAACTCTTTAAGAGTCCTCAAAATATAAAACTCTCTAAGAGTCCTCAAAATATAAAACTCTCTAAGAGTCCTCAAAACATAAAACTCTCAAGTAAAAATAATATTTTCAGAAATCCGACCGTTCGATCAAGCTGAATTTTTGTCAGCAGTCCTGTCTCGCCGTTCGCTACAACATACTAAAATTTCAAGCGATTCCAATGGTCCGATCATCCGGAATAAAATTTTTAGTGTTTGTATCTAATTAGAACTCTTTTCTTAATCAAACTCTTAATCCTTTACATGATGACAAAGGGTTTCCAGAATATCATTTAAGTCATCACTACATGCAATTTCCTATCTCAAATTGGGTTTTTCTTCCATACAATTCATCCTAATCATTCCTAAACCAATATGAAAGATGCATCAACGAAATAAGCAAGATAAACACTTGCCTGAAATTTTAAGAAATCTGGTTTGGTGCCGAAATTGGTGTGGTTGCGTTCCTCGTCTCGCGATCTACGCGTTGGTGGTGACGGCGGTGCAATCCGAGGTGTTCTTGGCCTAGAACTCCTTGGAGAGCTTCTCCTCTTCCTCTCCAATGGCCGTCATTTGTCTTTGGTTGTTCTAACCCTAGAAGACAACCTAGATATCTTATATAACCCTTTTAATTTTCGTAGGTTTAATTACCCATAATTGCAAAATGTCCAAAACGCCCTCCCGGGGTACTAATTTGGGCCTAAAAATGCCCCGAGACCCAAACTGAACCCCCGGGTACACTTTTCTGACTATCTCGACCCTTCCGGACACGTTGGTGCACTCAAAACGACCATACGAATAACTTATAAAATATTCACTTATTAATCAACATTTAGTCCCGACACGACACAGGCGCGTCCCGACTTAAATTTCCATAATTGTCATTTTATTCACACGTGACAATATTATAACAATAAATCTCATATATTACTATACTCATCCAGTAATATTCAACAGATAACAAATTTTCAATAATTACTAACTCTCGTCACGTTAGTAAATATTTAAAGCAACATTCCGGATTAAAATTAAATTAATTTATCTCAATTAAGTTTAATAAATCCCATAATTTAAAAGCTATAAAAATACGGCGGTAATTTGCTTATTTCTAGACTTAGGCTTAAAAACGTGACGTTAGAGGGTGAAAGCTCGAAACAGCCCCCGAACGGCCCCGTGGGTGGCACCAACACCTCCCACGGGACCAACATAACTCGTAGGAACTGACCACGCAGCCGCGGGTCTCCCGGTATGAGAATACGACAGTAATTTGCGTATTTCTACACTTAAGCAAAACATGGCATTAAAAGGTGAAAACTCGAAACAGCCCCCGAACGGCCCCGTGGGTGGCACCAACACCTCCCACGGGACTAACATAACTCGTAGGAACTGACCCCGCAGCCGCAGGAATCCCGGTTTGAGAGTAATATGGTAATTTTTATATTTCAAGACTTAGGCTTAAAAACATGACGTTAAAGGGTGAAAACTCGAAACAGCCCCCGAACGGCACCGTGGGTGGCACCAATACCTCCCACGGGACCAACATAACTCGTAGGAACTGACCCCGCAGCCGCGGGTCTCCCGGTTTGAGAGTACGAGGGTAATTTGCGTATTTCTACACTTAAGCAAAACATGACGTTAGAGGGTGAAAACTCGAAACAGCCCCCAAACGACCCCGTGGATGGCACTAGCACCTCCCACGGGACCAACGTAACTCGTAGGAACTGACCCCGCACCCGCGGGTCTCCCGGTTTGAGAGTACGACAGTAATTTGCTTATTTCTAGACTTAGCCTTAAAAACATGACGTTAGAGGGTGAAAACTCGAAACAGCCCCCGAACGGCCCCGTGGGTGGCACCAATACCTCCCACGGGACCAACGTAACTCGTACGAACTGACCTCGCAGCCGCGGGTCTCCCGGTTTGAGAGTAATACGGTAATTTGCATATTTAAAGACTTAGGCTTAAAAACTTGACGTTAGATGGTGAAAACTCGAAACAGCCCCCGAACGTCCCCGTGGGTGGCACCAACACCTCCCACGGGACCAACGTAACTCGTTGGAACTGACCCCGCAGCCGCGGGACTCCCGGTTTGAGAGTACGACGGTAATTTGCTTATTTCTAGACTTAGGCTTAAAACATGACGTTAGAGGGTGAAAACTCGAAACAGCCCCCGAACGGCCCCGTGGGTGGCACCAACACCTTCGACGGGACCAACGCAACTCGTAGGAACTGAACTCGCAGCCGCGGGTCTCCCGGTTTGAGAATACGACCGTAATTTGCGTATTTGTACACTTAAGCAAAACATGGCGTTAAAGGGTGAAAACTCGAAACAGCCCCCGAACGGCCCCGTGGGTGGCACCAACACCTCCCACGGGACCAACATAACTCGTAGGAACTGACCCCCCAGCCGCGGTAATCCCGGTTTGTGAGTAATACAGTAATTTTTATATTTCAAGACTTAGGCTTAAAAATATGACGTTAAAGGGTGAAAACTCGAAACAGCCCCCGAACGGCACCGTGGGTGGCACCAACACCTCCCACGGGACCAACATAACTCGTAGGAACTGACCCCTCAGCCGCGGGTCTCATGGTTTGAGAGTATGAGGGTAATTTGCGTATTTCTACACTTAAGCAAAACATGACGTTAGGGGGTGAAAACTCGAAACAGCCCCCAAACGGCCCCTTGGGTAGCACTAACACCTCCCACGGGACCAACGTAACTCGTAGGAACTGACCCCGCAGCCGCGGGTCTCCCGGTTTGAGAGTACGACGGTAATTTTCTTATTTCTAGACTTAAGCTTAAAAACATGACGTTAGAGGGTGAAAACTCGAAACAGCCCCGTGGGTGGCACCAACACCTCCCACGGGACCAACGTAACTCGTAGAAACTGACCACACAGTCGCGGAACTCCCGGTTTGAGAGTATGATGGTAATTTGCTTATTTCTAGACTTAGGATTAAAAACATGACGTTAGAGGGTGAAAACTCGAAACAGCCCCCGAACGGCCCCGTGGGTGGCACCAACACCTCCCACGGGACCAACGTAACTCGTAGGAACTGACCCCGCAGCTGCAGGACTCCCGGTTTGAGAGTACGGCGGTAATTTGCTTATTTCTAGACTTAGGCTTAAAAACATGACGTTAGAGGGTGAAAACTCGAAACAGCCCCCGAACGGCCCCGTGGGTGGCACCAACACCTCCCACGGGACCAACATAACTCGTAGGAACTGACCACGCAGCCGCGGGTCTCCCGGTATGAGAATACGACCTTAATTTGCGTATTTCTACACTTAAGCAAAACATGGCGTTAAAGGGTGAAAACTCGAAACAGCCCCCGAACGGCCCCGTGGGTGGCACCAACACCTCCCACGGGACCAACATAACTCGTAGGAACTGACCCCGCAGTCGAAGGAATCCCGGTTTGAGAGTAATACGGTAATTTTTATATTTCAAGACTTAGGCTTAAAAACATGACGTTAAAGGGTGAAAACTCGAAACAGCCCCCGAACGGCACCGTGGGTGGCACCAATACCTCCCACGGGACCAACATAACTCGTAGGAACTGACCCCGCAGCCGCGGGTCTCCCGGTTTGAGAGTACGAGGGTAATTTGCGTATTTCTACACTTAAGCAAAACATGACGTTAGAGGGTGAAAACTCGAAACAGCCTCCAAACGACCCCGTGGATGGCACTAACACCTCCCACGAGACCAACGTAACTCGTAGGAACTGACCCCGCAGCCGCGGGTCTCCCGGTTTGAGAGTACGACAGTAATTTGCTTATTTCTAGACTTAGGCTTAAAAACATGACGTTAGAGGGTGAAAACTCGAAACAGCCCCCGAACGGCCCCATGGGTGGCACCAATACCTCCCACGGGACCAACGTAACTCGTAGGAACTGACCTCGCAGCCGCGGGTCTCCCGGTTTGAGAGTAATACGGTAATTTGCATATTTAAAGACTTAGGCTTAAAAACATGACGTTAGAGGGTGAAAACTCGAAACAGCCCCCGAACGTCCCTGTGGGTGGCACCAACACCTCCCACGGGACCAACGTGACTCGTTGGAACTGACCCCGCAGCCGCGGGACTCCCGGTTTGTGAGTACGACGGTAATTTGCTTATTTCTAGACTTAGGCTTAAAAACATGACGTTAGAGGGTGAAAACTCGAAACAGCCCCCGAACGGCCCCGTGGGTGGCACCAACACCTCCCACGGGACCAACGTAACTCGTAGGAACTGACCTCGCAGCCGCGGGTCTCTCGGTTTGAGAGTAATACGGTAATTTGCATATTTAAAGACTTAGGCTTAAAAACATGACGTTAGAGGGTGAAAACTCGAAACAGCCCCCGAACGCCCCCGTGGGTGGCGCCAACACCTCCCACGGGACCAACGTAACTCGTAGGAAGTGACCTCGTAGCCGCGGGTCTCCCGGATTGAGAGTAATACGGTAATTTGCATATTTAAAGACTTCGGCTTAAAAACATGACGTTAGAGGGTGAAAACTCGAAACAGCCCCCGAACGTCCCCGTGGGTGGCACCAACACCTCCCACGGGACCAACGTAACTCGTTGGAACTGACCCCGCAGCCGCGGGACTCCCGATTTGTGAGTACGACGGTAATTTGCTTATTTCTAGACTTAAGCTTAAAAACATGACGTTAGAGGGTGAAAACTCGAAACAGCCCCCGAACGGCCCCGTGGGTGGCACCAACACCTCCCACGGGACCAACGTAACTCGTAGGAACTGACCTCGCAGCCGCGGGTCTCTCGGTTTGAGAGTAATACGGTAATTTGCATATTTAAAGACTTAGGCTTAAAAACATGACGTTAGAGGGTGAAAACTCGAAACAGCCCCCGAACGGCCCCGTGGGTGGCGCCAACACCTCCCACGGGACCAACGTAACTCGTAGGAACTGACCTCGCAGCCGCGGGTCTCCTGGTTTGAGAGTAATACGGTAATTTGCATATTTAAAGACTTAGGCTTAAAAACATGACGTTAGAGGGTGAAAACTCGAAACAGCCTCCGAACGTCCCCGTGGGTGGCACCAACACCTCCCACGGGACCAACGTAACTCGTTGGAACTGACCCCGCAGCCGCGGGACTCCCGATTTGTGAGTACGACGGTAATTTGCTTATTTCTAGACTTAGGCTTAAAAACATGACGTTAGAGGGTGAAAACTCGAAACAGCCCCCGAACGGCCCCGTGGGTGGCACCAACACCTCCCACGGGACCAACGTAACTCGTAGTAACTGACCTCGCAGCCGCGGGTCTCCCGGTTTGAGAGTAATACGGTAATTTGCATATTTAAAGACTTAGGCTTAAAAACATGACGTTAGAGGGTGAAAACTCGAAACTGCCCCCGAACGTCCCCGTGGGTGGCACCAACACCTCCCACGGGACCAACGTAACTCGATGGAACTGAACCCGCAGCCGCGGGACACCCGGTTTGTGAGTACGACGGTAATTTGCTTATTTCTAGACTTAGGCTTAAAAACATGACGTTAGAGGGTGAAAACTCGAAACAGCCCCCGAACGGCCCCGTGGGTGGCACCAACACCTCCCACGGGACCAACGTAACTGACCTCGCAGCCGCGGGTCTCTCGGTTTGAGAGTAATGCGGTAATTTGCATATTTAAGGACTTAGGCTTAAAAACATGACGTTAGAGGGTGAAAACTGGAAACAGCCCCCGAACGGCCCAGTGGGTGGCGCCAACACCTCCCACGGGACCAACGTAACTCGTAGGAACTGACCTCGCATCCACGGGTCTCCCGGTTTGAGAGTAATACGGTAATTTGCATATTTAAAGACTTAGGCTTAAAAACATGACGTTAGAGGGTGAAAACTCGAAACCGCCCCCGAACGTCCCCGTGGGTGGCACCAACACCTCCCACGGGACCAACGTAACTCGTTGGAACACACCCCGCAGCCGCGGGACTCCCGGTTTGTGAGTACGACGGTAATTTGCTTATTTCTAGACTTAGGCTTAAAAACATGACGTTAGAGGGTGAAAACTCGAAACAACCCCCAAACGGCCCCGTGGGTGGCACCAACACCTCCCACGGGACCAACGTAACTCGTAGGAACTGACCCCGCAGCTGCTGGACTCCCGGTTTGAGAGTACGGCGGTAATTTGCTTATTTCTAGACTTAGGCTTAAAAACATGACGTTAGAGGGTGAAAACTCGAAACAGCCCCCGAACGGCCCCGTGGGTGGCACCAACACCTCCCACGGGACCAACATAACTCGTAGGAACTGACCACGCAGCCGCGGGTCTCCCGGTATGAGAATACGACCGTAATTTGCGTATTTCTACACTTAAGCAAAACATGGCGTTAAAGGGTGAAAACTCGAAACAGCCCCCGAACGGCCCCGTGGGTGGCACCAACACCTCCCACGGGACCAATATAACCCGTAGGAACTGACCCCGCAGTCGCAGGAATCCCGGTTTGAGAGTAATACGGTAATTTTTATATTTCAAGACTTAGGCTTAAAAACATGACGTTAAAGGGTGAAAACTCGAAACAGCCCCCGAACGGCACCGTGGGTGGCACCAATACCTCCCACGGGACCAACATAACTCGTAGGAACTGACCCCGCAGTCGCGGGTCTCCCGGTTTGAGAGTACGAGGGTAATTTGCGTATTTCTACACTTAAGCAAAACATGACGTTAGAGGGTGAAAACTCGAAACAGCCCCCAAACGACCCCGTGGATGGCACTAACGCCTCCCACGGGACCAACGTAACTCGTAGGAACTGACCCCGCAGCCGCGGGTCTCCCGGTTTGAGAGTACGACAGTAATTTGCTTATTTCTAGACTTAGGGTTAAAAACATGACGTTAGAGGGTGAAAACTCGAAACAGCCCCCGAACGGCCCCGTGGGTGGCACCAATACCTCCCACGGGACCAACGTAACTCGTAGGAACTGACCTCGCAGCCGCGGGTCTCCCGGTTTGAGAGTAATACGGTAATTTTCATATTTAAAGACTTAGGCTTAAAAACATGACGTTAGAGGGTGAAAACTCGAAACAGCCCCCGAACGGCCCCGTGGGTGGTGCCAACACCTCCCACGGGACCAACGTAACTCGTAGGAACTGACCTCGCAGCCGCGGGTCTCCCGGTTTGAGAGTAATACGGTAATTTGCATATTTAAAGACTTAGGCTTAAAAACATGACGTTAGAGGGTGAAAACTCGAAACAGCCCCCGAACGTCCCCGTGGGTGGCACCAACACCTCCCACGGGACCAACGTAACTCGTTGGAACTGACCCAGTAGCCGCGGGACTCCCGGTTTGTGAGTACGACGGTAATTTGCTTATTTCTAGACTTAGGCTTAAAAACATGACGTTAGAGGGTGAAAACTCGAAACAGCCCCCGAACGGCCCCGTGGGTGGCACCAACATCTCCCACGGGACCAACGTAACTGACCTCGCAGCCGCGGGTCTCTCGGTTTGAGAGTAATGCGATAATTTGCATATTTAAAGACTTAGGCTTAAAAACATGACGTTAGAGGGTGAAAACTGGAAACAGCCCCCGAACGGCCCCGTGGGTGGCGCCAACACCTCCCACGGGACCAACGTAACTCGTAGGAACTGACCTCGCAGCCGCGGGTCTTCCGGTTTGAGAGTAATACGGTAATTTGCATATTTAAAGACTTAGGCTTAAAAACATGACGTTAGAGGGTGAAAACTCGAAACAGCCCCCGAACGTCCCCGTGGGTGGCACCAACACCTCCCACGGGACCAACGTAACTCGTTGGAACTGACCCCGCAGCCGCGGGACTCCCGGTTTGTGAGTACGACGGTAATTTGCTTATTTCTAGACTTAGGCTTAAAAACATGACGTTAGAGGGTGAAAACTCGAAACAACCCCCGAACGGCCCCGTGGGTGGCACCAACACCTCCCACGGGACCAACGTAACTCGTAGGAACTGACCTCGCAGCCGCGGGTCTCCCGGTTTGAGAATATGACCGTAATTTGCGTATTTCTACATTTAAGCAAAACATGGCGTTAAAGGGTGAAAACTCGAAACAGCCCCCGAACGGCCCCGTGGGTGGCACCAACACCTCCCACGGGACCAACATAACTCGTAGGAACTGACCCCGCAGCCGCGGGAATCCCGGTTTGAGAGTAATACGGTAATTTGTATATTTCAAGACTTAGGCTTAAAAACATGACGTTAAAGGGTGAAAACTCGAAACAGCCCCCGAACGGCCCCGTGAGTGGCACCAACACCTCCCACGGGACCAACATAACTCGTAGGAACTGACCCCGCAGCCGTGGGTCTCCCGGTTTGAGAGTACGAGGGTAATTTGCGTATTTCTACACTTAAGCAAAACATGACGTTAGAGGGTGAAAACTCGGAACAGCCCCCAAACGGCCCCGTGGGTGGCATTAACACCTCCCACGACGGTAATTTTCATATTTCTACTTGGTTACTGATATTTTTAACTCATATATGCAATTTTTCGGCTTGATTAAATTTTTTGTAAAAATACTTGGTTACTGATATTTTTGTTTTTTGTATCCTATCATTTGTAGGATTTTTGCACGTGGATCAAATGAAGGAGGCAATAGTTTAGAACATGATGATTATTTATATGTTGTGGACATTCAGGATAATGTTTTTTATGTGTTATAGCCGTGCAGGCTTTTATTGTTTAGTTTTATGGCCGTGCGGGCTTTTATAATTTGATTGTTGAATTTTATAGCCGTGCGGGCTTTATAATAAACATGTTTTTCATTTACAGGTTTTGGAATGTCAAGAAAATAGAGGAAACTCTGCCCAATTTTTTTTTGGTCTGTGAATTATTAAGACGTGTAATATTTTTAAGTTTGTATATATATTTGTTTATTAACGGCATTCTCAATTCGCAATTTGTGATTTTTTTTATTGTTTTGCCTATAATAAATATTTGTAACACCTCGTAGCAACCGACGGTGCACTCACAGGACCCCCAATTTTAGGATTGGACAAAAAAAATATATATTTTTTTAAATTATAGATAAATATGGTCATGGACTTTGTCCATGACCAATTTGTCACGGTTGTGAGTCACGGGCAAGATCCGCGACCAATTTTTTTTAATTTTTTTTGTCACGGGTGTGAGTCGCGCCGCGATCAATTTGTCACGGTTATGGGTCACGGATAAGGGCCGCGACCAATTTTTTTTTAATTTTTTTTGTCGCAGACGTGGGTCGCGGACTTTGGCCGCGACCAATTTGTCACGGTTGTGGGTCACGGATAAGGGCCGCGACCCGTCACGGCATGGGTCGCGGCCAAAGTCCGCGACCATCTGCCGTGACCATTTTTTGGTCACGGACTTGGGCCGCGACCCACGAAAATGGTCACGCCAGAAATGGTCACGGCCAAAGTCCGCGACCCACAGTTTTGGTCAGGGATTTTGGCCGTGACCAATCGCCAGTTTTGGTCTAGTGCATCTCGGTTAATATTCAGCATTTAGTGATTTCCATTAAAAATCAATTTAAGACTGAATGTTCTAATTTTTGTGGCCTATTTGTGTAAAATAATGCATTAGTGTCTCAATCCAATAGTTTCAGTTAGGCAACTTTGAGACCAATGAGATTTGATTCAACAGTATAAAGCTTCGTAGACAAAACTTTTTTTTTCTTATTTTCATAAATCCCAAGTGCTACTATACAAAATTTTCTTAATTTAGTTATGTTCGCACTGTATATTTAGCTTTGTGTGGTATATCAATATTTTTCATTTCTCGAAATAATGATTAATTACGCTGAAAACAAAAGTTCAAGTTTGTAAAACTCACACTCCAAACTCAAATTTATTGATTTTCACTATAAAATTAAAATTGCATTTTGGCAACTGATAATTGGAGCCAACAATTAATGGGCCGGCTGAAATATTAAAAAATGTAGTAAAACAAATTAGAAAATAGATAGCGCAAATTTAATTTTGCACTCTGTCGAGTTCATATGACTGTCGTGATATCGATAGTCCAACGTTTAAATAATTAATATCATAATCATTTTTTTCTTAAAAAGACAACATTAAATTTTAGAAAAAAAAATTGAGGACTAGATTTGTAAATAAAACAAACGATAAGTAGTATTTTTACAAAATAAAGCAACTTACATTGAGGAGAAAATGAACAGGAACTATTTTTTTTAAAACAAATAATTTGGGGCTTCAAACTCAATCCTATACGCAACTTTTCTTGACTCATGTAACATTAGAAAAATCCCACAGAACATAAATTGGCATGAACAATTGACCGAACAAATGGAACATTCAAAAGTTAACTGTTTCCAAAAATTCATAATCCACTTAGAAAATTCCCATTATACTTGCAGATAATTGACAAATAACCCCTCGAAAGACAATCCACTTTATTTGTAGCAACAATAGCATTCCAAAACCGACTAACGTTGCTGAAAAACTATCACTCGCAACTCATTATTACATGTGGTATATATCAAATAGTCCCTCTAACATTTTTTAATACACATTTAGTTCAACCCTTCAAAAAGCCCTTTACCATGACGCTGGCGCGTACCGCTACAAGTAAGAGAATAAGGGACTTTTTGGTACAAAATAAAAGGCTTGGACTAAATGTGTATTAAAAAATGTTTGAGAGACTTTTTGGTATTTGATCCTTATTACAATATCAACAACACAAAACCAAAAAACCCCGCGACGAAAAGCGACAAATAACTCGGACCAAATCCCGGGGCATGGCCGCCAGTCCACGGGAACGTAAGATTCACTTTTCCTTGACAATGCACTAAGACAACCTCGAGGTATTTGTTTGTGTAGCCCATGGACTCGACCAACCATGTATAGCACCTTTCATCGTGTTTTTCGAATTTTACCATAAAATTACAACATTCATCTCCAACTTTAATAAGTGCACCAGGAATGTATATATTGTGAAAATAGTTGTTTAATCTGGTACCACAGTAATCTTCAAAGTCAGGAAGGTTGGTTAAACAATCGGAGTAGGAAAGTTGCTTTGGTTTCTTTGGTAGTGCCACAAGAGAAGAGGCTAACAAAAGAGTCAAAACAAGTTTAAAAGAGGAAGACATGTTTGAGAGATCAAGAAAATAGATGAAAGCCACGAGACTAAAAGAAATTGGTTTGATATATATAGAGGGGAAGATAGCGAAGAGTTATGGACATATTAAGAGACCCATTCTAATTTAAGGGAACTCAAACGTTTTTTTATTTTAGTTTTTAATACTAGTTTTTGTTTTATATCCTTAATAGTGTTAAAGATTGTAATTAAGGAATCCAACAGTTTTTTTAAACGTTTTATTTTCCTAAATAGTAATTTTTATTTTCTGGCGTTAATAGTGTGCTAATTTAGTTATAAAAAAAAAGGTCCATATATATATTGTGGGGTAAGTCACTCAGACATATATGGGCATATTAAGAGACCCATTCTAATTTAAGGGAACTCAAACGTTTTTTAATTTTAGTTTTTAATACTAGTTTTTGTTTTATATCCTTAATAGTGTTAAAGATTGTAATTAAGGAATCCAACAGTTTTTTTAAACGTTTTATTTTCCTAAATAGTAATTTTTATTTTCTGGCGTTAAAAGTGTGCTAATTTAGTTATAAAAAAAAAGGTCCATATATATATTGTGGGGTAAGTCACTCAGACATGTATGGGCATATTAAGAGACCCATTCTAATTTAAGGGAACTCAAACGTTTTTTTATTTTAGTTTTTAATACTAGTTTTTCTTTTATATCCTTAATAGTGTTAAAGATTGTAATTAAGGAATCCAACAGTTTTTTCAAACGTTTTATTTTCCTAAATAGTAATTTTTATTTTCCGGCGTTAATAGTGTGCTAATTTAGTTATAAAAAAAAAGGTCCATATATATATTGTGGGGTAAGTCACTCAGACATATATGGGCATATTAAGAGACCCATTCTAATTTAAGGGAACTCAAACGTTTTTTTATTTTAGTTTTTAATACTAGTTTTTGTTTTACATCCTTAATAGTGTTAAAGATTGTAATTAAGGAATCCAACAGTTTTTTTAAACGTTTTATTTTCCTAAATAGTAATTTTTATTTTGTGGCGTTAATAGTTTGCTAATTTAGTTATAAAAAAAAAAGGTCCATATATATATTGTGGGGTAAGTAACTCATACATATATGGGCATATTAAGAGACCCATTCTAATTTAAGGGAACTCAAACGTTTTTTTATTTTAGTTTTTAATACTAGTTTTTGTTTTATATCCTTAATAGTGTTAAAGATTGTAATTAAGGAATCCAACAGTTTTTTTAAACGTTTTATTTTCCTAAATAGTAATTATTATTTTCTGGAGTTATAAAAAAAAAAGGTCCATATATATATTGTGGGGTAAGTCACTCAGACATATATAGGCATATTAAGAGACCCATTCTAATTTAAGGGAACTCAAACGTTTTTTTATTTTAGTTTTTAATACTAGTTTTTGTTTTATATCCTTAATAGTGTTAAAGATTGTAATTAAGGAATCCAACAGTTTTTTTAAATGTTTTATTTTCCTAAATAGTAATTTTTATTTTCTGGCGTTAATAGTGTGCTAATTTAGTTATAAAAAAAAAGGTCCATATATATATTGTGGGTTAAGTCACTCAGACATATATGGCATATTAAGAGACCCATTCTAATTTAAGGGAACTCAAACGTTTTTTTGTTTTAGTTTTTAATAGTAGTTTTTGTTTTATAACCTTAATAGTGTTAAAGATTGTAATTAAGGAATCCAACAGTTTTTTTAAACGTTTTATTTTCCTAAATAGTAATTTTTATTTTCTGGCGTTAATAGTGTGCTAATTTAGTTATAAAAAAAAAGGCCCATATATATATTGTGGGGTAAGTCGCTCAGACATATATGGGCATATTAAGAGACACATTCTAATTTAAGGGACCTCAAACGTTTTTTTATTTTATTTTTTAATACTAATTTTTGTTTTATATCCTTAATAGTGTTAAAGTTTGTAATTAAGGAATCCAACAGTTTTTTTAAACGTTTTATTTTCCTAAATAGTAATTTTTTTTTCTGGCGTTAATAGTGTGCTAATTTAGTTATAAAAAAAAAGGTCCATATATATATTGTGGGGTAAGTCACTCAGACATATATGGGCATATTAAGAGACCCATTCTAATTTAAGGGAACTCAAACGTTTTTTTATTTTAGTTTTTAATACTAGTTTTTGTTTTATATCCTTAATAGTGTTAAAGATTGTAATTAAGGAATCCAACAGTTTTTTTAAACGTTTTATTTTCCTAAATAGTAATTTTTATTTTCTGGCGTTAATAGTGTGCTAATTTAGTTATAAAAAAAATGGTCCATATATATATTGTGGGGTAAGTCACTCAGACATATATGGGCATATTAAGAGACCCATTCAAATTTAAGGGAACTAAAACTTTTTTTATTTTAGTTTTTAATACTAGTTTTTGTTTTATATCCTTAATAGTGTTAAAGATTGTAATTAAGGAATCCAACAGTTTTTTTAAACGTTTTATTTTCCTAAATAGTAATTTTTATTTTCTGGCGTTAATAGTGTGCTAATTTAGTTATAAAAAAAAAGGTCCATATATATATATTGTGGGGTAAGTCACTCAGACATATATGGGCATATTAAGAGACCCATTATAATTTAAGGGAACTCAAACGTTTTTTTATTTTAGTTTTTAATACTAGTTTTTGTTTTATTTCCTTAATGCTGTTAAAGATGGTAATTAAGGAATCCAACAGTTTTTTTAAACGTTTTATTTTCCTAAATAGTAAATTTTATTTTCTGGCGTTAATAGTGTGCTAATTTAGTTATAAAAAAAAGGTCCATATATATGGCATATTAAGAGACCCATTCTAATTTAAGGGAACTCAAACGTTTTTTTGTTTTAGTTTTTAATACTAGTTTTTGTTTTATAACCTTAATAGTGTTAAAGATTGTAATTAAGGAATCCAACAGTTTTTTTAAACGTTTTATTTTCCTAAATAGTAATTTTTATTTTCTGGAGTTAATAGTGTGCTAATTTAGTTATAAAAAAAAAGGTCCATATATATATTGTGGGGTAAGTCGCTCAGACATATATGGGCATATTAAGAGACCCATTCTAATTTAAGGGAACTCAAACGTTTTTTTATTTTATTTTTTAATACTAATTTTTGTTTTATATCCTTAATAGTGTTAAAGATTGTAATTAAGGAATCCAACAGTTTTTGTAAACGTTTTATTTTCCTAAATAGTAATTTTTTTTTTCTGGCGTTAATAGTGTGCTAATTTAGTTATAAAAAAAAAGGTCCATATATATATTGTGGGGTAAGTCACTCAGACATATATGGGCATATTAAGAGACCCATTCTAATTTAAGGGAACTCAAACGTTTTTTTATTTTAGTTTTTAATACTAGTTTTTGTTTTATATCCTTAATAGTGTTAAAGATTGTAATTAAGGAATCCAACAATTTTTTTAAACGTTTTATTTTCCTAAATAGTAATTTTTATTTTCTGGCGTTAATAGTGTGCTAATTTAGTTATAAAAAAAAAAGGTCCATATATATATTGTGGGGTAAGTCACTCGGACATATTTGGGCATATTAAGAGATCCATTCTAATTTAAGGGAACTCAAACGTTTTTTTATTTTAGTTTTTAATACTAGTTTTTGTTTTATATCCTTAATAGTGTTAAAAATTGTAATTAATGAATCCAACAGTTTTTTTAAACGTTTTATTTTCCTAAATAGTAATTTTTATTTTCTGGCGTTAATAATAGTGTGCTAATTTTAATATAAAAAAAAGGTCCATATATATATTGTGGGGTAAGTCACTCAGACATATATTGGCATATTAAGAGACCCATTCTAATTTAAGGGAATTCAAACGTTTTTTTATTTTAGTTTTTAATACTAGTTTTTGTTTTATATCCTTAATAGTGTTAAAGATTGTAATTAAGGAATCCAACAGTTTTTTTAAATGTTTTATTTTCCTAAATAGTAATTTTTATTTTCTGGCGTTAATTGTGTGCTAATTTAGTTATAAAAAAAAAGGTCCATATATATATATTGTGGGGTAAGTCACTCAGACATATATGGGCATATTAAGAGACCCATTCTAATTTAAGGGAACTCAAACATTTTTTTATTTTAGTTTTTAATACTAGTTTTTGTTTTACATCCTTAATAGTGTTAAAGATTGTAATTAAGGAATCCAACAGTTTTTTTAAACGTTTTATTTTCCTAAATAGTAATTTTTATTTTGTGGCGTTAATAGTTTGCTAATTTAGTTATAAAAAAAAAAGGTCCATATATATATTGTGGGGTAAGTAACTCATACATATATGGGCATATTAAGAGACCCATTCTAATTTAAGGGAACTCAAACGTTTTTTTATTTTAGTTTTTAATACTAGTTTTTGTTTTATATCCGTAATAGTGTTAAAGATTGTAATTAAGGAATCCAACAGTTTTTTTAAACGTTTTATTTTGCTAAATAGTAATTTTTATTTTCTGGCGTTAATAGTGTGCTAATTTAGTTATAAAAAAAAAAGGTCCATATATATATTGTGGGGTAAGTCACTCAGACATATATGGGCATATTAAGAGACCCATTCTAATTTAAGGGAACTCAAACGTTTTTTTATTTTAGTTTTTAATACTAGTTTTTGTTTTACATCCTTAATAGTGTTAAAGATTGTAATTAAGGAATCCAACAGTTTTTTTAAACGTTTTATTTTCCTAAATAGTCATTTTTATTTTGTGGCGTTAATAGTTTGCTAATTTAGTTATAAAAAAAAAAGGTCCATATATATATTGTGGGGTAAGTAACTCATACATATATGGGCATATTAAGAGACCCATTCTAATTTAAGGGAACTCAAACGTTTTTTTATTTTAGTTTTTAATACTAGTTTTTGTTTTATATCCTTAATAGTGTTAAAGATTGTAATTAAGGAATCCAACAGTTTTTTTAAACGTTTTATTTTCCTAAATAGTAATTATTATTTTCTGGAGTTATAAAAAAAAAAGGTCCATATATATATTGTGGGGTAAGTAACTCATACATATATGGGCATATTAAGAGACCCATTCTAATTTAAGGGAACTCAAACGTTTTTTTATTTTAGTTTTTAATACTAGTTTTTGTTTTATATCCTTAATAGTGTTAAAGATTGTAATTAAGGAATCCAACAGTTTTTTTAAACGTTTTATTTTCCTAAATAGTAATTATTATTTTCTGGAGTTATAAAAAAAAAGGTCCATATATATATTGTGGGGTAAGTCACTCAGACATATATAGGCATATTAAGAGACCCATTCTAATTTAAGGGAACTCAAACGTTTTTTTGTTTTAGTTTTTAATACTAGTTTTTGTTTTATAACCTTAATAGTGTTAAAGATTGTAATTAAGGAATCCAACAGTTTTTTTAAACGTTTTATTTTCCTAAATAGTAATTTTTATTTTCTGGAGTTAATAGTGTGCTAATTTAGTTATAAAAAAAAAGGTCCATATATATATTGTGGGGTAAGTCGCTCAGACATATATGGGCATATTAAGAGACCCATTCTAATTTAAGGGAACTCAAACGTTTTTTTATTTTATTTTTTAATACTAATTTTTGTTTTATATCCTTAATAGTGTTAAAGATTGTAATTAAGGAATCCAACAGTTTTTGTAAACGTTTTATTTTCCTAAATAGTAATTTTTTTTTTCTGGCGTTAATAGTGTGCTAATTTAGTTATAAAAAAAAAGGTCCATATATATATTGTGGGGTAAGTCACTCAGACATATATGGGCATATTAAGAGACCCATTCTAATTTAAGGGAACTCAAACGTTTTTTTATTTTAGTTTTTAATACTAGTTTTTGTTTTATATCCTTAATAGTGTTAAAGATTGTAATTAAGGAATCCAACAATTTTTTTAAACGTTTTATTTTCCTAAATAGTAATTTTTATTTTCTGGCGTTAATAGTGTGCTAATTTAGTTATAAAAAAAAAAGGTCCATATATATATTGTGGGGTAAGTCACTCGGACATATTTGGGCATATTAAGAGATCCATTCTAATTTAAGGGAACTCAAACGTTTTTTTATTTTAGTTTTTAATACTAGTTTTTGTTTTATATCCTTAATAGTGTTAAAAATTGTAATTAATGAATCCAACAGTTTTTTTAAACGTTTTATTTTCCTAAATAGTAATTTTTATTTTCTGGCGTTAATAATAGTGTGCTAATTTTAATATAAAAAAAAGGTCCATATATATATTGTGGGGTAAGTCACTCAGACATATATTGGCATATTAAGAGACCCATTCTAATTTAAGGGAATTCAAACGTTTTTTTATTTTAGTTTTTAATACTAGTTTTTGTTTTATATCCTTAATAGTGTTAAAGATTGTAATTAAGGAATCCAACAGTTTTTTTAAATGTTTTATTTTCCTAAATAGTAATTTTTATTTTCTGGCGTTAATTGTGTGCTAATTTAGTTATAAAAAAAAAGGTCCATATATATATATTGTGGGGTAAGTCACTCAGACATATATGGGCATATTAAGAGACCCATTCTAATTTAAGGGAACTCAAACATTTTTTTATTTTAGTTTTTAATACTAGTTTTTGTTTTATATCCTTAATAAGGTTAAAGATTGTAATTAAGGAATCCAACAGTTTTTTTAAATGTTTTATTTTCCTAAATAGTAATTTTTATTTTCTGGCGTTAATAGTGTGCTAATTTAGTTATAAAAAAAAAAGGTCCATATATATATTGTGGGGTAAGTCACTCAGAAATATATGGGCATATTAAGAGACCCATTCTAATTTAAGGGAACTCAAACGTTTTTTTATTTTAGTTTTTAATACTAGTTTTTGTTTTATATCCGTAATAGTGTTAAAGATTGTAATTAAGGAATCCAACAGTTTTTTTAAACGTTTTATTTTGCTAAATAGTAATTTTTATTTTCTGGCGTTAATAGTGTGCTAATTTAGTTATAAAAAAAAAAAGGTCCATATATATATTGTGGGGTAAGTCACTCAGACATATATGGGCATATTAAGAGACCCATTCTAATTTAAGGGAACTCAAACGTTTTTTTATTTTAGTTTTTAATACTAGTTTTTGTTTTACATCCTTAATAGTGTTAAAGATTGTAATTAAGGAATCCAACAGTTTTTTTAAACGTTTTATTTTCCTAAATAGTAATTTTTATTTTGTGGCGTTAATAGTTTGCTAATTTAGTTATAAAAAAAAAAGGTCCATATATATATTGTGGGGTAAGTAACTCATACATATATGGGCATATTAAGAGACCCATTCTAATTTAAGGGAACTCAAACGTTTTTTTATTTTAGTTTTTAATACTAGTTTTTGTTTTATATCCTTAATAGTGTTAAAGATTGTAATTAAGGAATCCAACAGTTTTTTTAAACGTTTTATTTTCCTAAATAGTAATTATTATTTTCTGGAGTTATAAAAAAAAAAGGTCCATATATATATTGTGGGGTAAGTCACTCAGACATATATAGGCATATTAAGAGACCCATTCTAATTTAAGGGAACTCAAACGTTTTTTTATTTTAGTTTTTAATACTAGTTTTTGTTTTATATCCTTAATAGTGTTAAAGATTGTAATTAAGGAATCCAACAGTTTTTTTAAATGTTTTATTTTCCTAAATAGTAATTTTTATTTTCTGGCGTTAATAGTGTGCTAATTTAGTTATAAAAAAAAAGGCCCATATATATATTGTGGGTTAAGTCACTCAGACATATATGGCATATTAAGAGACCCATTCTAATTTAAGGGAACTCAAACGTTTTTTTGTTTTAGTTTTTAATAGTAGTTTTTGTTTTATAACCTTAATAGTGTTAAAGATTGTAATTAAGGAATCCAACAGTTTTTTTAAACGTTTTATTTTCCTAAATAGTAATTTTTATTTTCTGGCGTTAATAGTGTGCTAATTTAGTTATAAAAAAAAAGGCCCATATATATATTGTGGGGTAAGTCGCTCAGACATATATGGGCATATTAAGAGACACATTCTAATTTAAGGGACCTCAAACGTTTTTTTATTTTATTTTTTAATACTAATTTTTGTTTTATATCCTTAATAGTGTTAAAGTTTGTAATTAAGGAATCCAACAGTTTTTTTAAACGTTTTATTTTCCTAAATAGTAATTTTTTTTTCTGGCGTTAATAGTGTGCTAATTTAGTTATAAAAAAAAAGGTCCATATATATATTGTGGGGTAAGTCACTCAGACATATATGGGCATATTAAGAGACCCATTCTAATTTAAGGGAACTCAAACGTTTTTTTATTTTAGTTTTTAATACTAGTTTTTGTTTTATATCCTTAATAGTGTTAAAGATTGTAATTAAGGAATCCAACAGTTTTTTTAAACGTTTTATTTTCCTAAATATTAATTTTTATTTTCTGGCGTTAATAGTGTGCTAATTTAGTTATAAAAAAAATGGTCCATATATATATTGTGGGGTAAGTCACTCAGACATATATGGGCATATTAAGAGACCCATTCAAATTTAAGGGAACTAAAACTTTTTTTATTTTAGTTTTTAATACTAGTTTTTGTTTTATATCCTTAATAGTGTTAAAGATTGTAATTAAGGAATCCAACAGTTTTTTTAAACGTTTTATTTTCCTAAATAGTAATTTTTATTTTCTGGCGTTAATAGTGTGCTAATTTAGTTATAAAAAAAAAGGTCCATATATATATATATTGTGGGGTAAGTCACTCAGACATATATGGGCATATTAAGAGACCCATTATAATTTAAGGGAACTCAAACGTTTTTTTATTTTAGTTTTTAATACTAGTTTTTGTTTTATTTCCTTAATGCTGTTAAAGATGGTAATTAAGGAATCCAACAGTTTTTTTAAACGTTTTATTTTCCTAAATAGTAAATTTTATTTTCTGGCGTTAATAGTGTGCTAATTTAGTTATAAAAAAAAGGTCCATATATATGGCATATTAAGAGACCCATTCTAATTTAAGGGAACTCAAACGTTTTTTTGTTTTAGTTTTTAATACTAGTTTTTGTTTTATAACCTTAATAGTGTTAAAGATTGTAATTAAGGAATCCAACAGTTTTTTTAAACGTTTTATTTTCCTAAATAGTAATTTTTATTTTCTGGAGTTAATAGTGTGCTAATTTAGTTATAAAAAAAAAGGTCCATATATATATTGTGGGGTAAGTCGCTCAGACATATATGGGCATATTAAGAGACCCATTCTAATTTAAGGGAACTCAAACGTTTTTTTATTTTATTTTTTAATACTAATTTTTGTTTTATATCCTTAATAGTGTTAAAGATTGTAATTAAGGAATCCAACAGTTTTTTTAAACGTTTTATTTTCCTAAATAGTAATTTTTTTTTTCTGGCGTTAATAGTGTGCTAATTTAGTTATAAAAAAAAAGGTCCATATATATATTGTGGGGTAAGTCACTCAGACATATATGGGCATATTAAGAGACCCATTCTAATTTAAGGGAACTCAAACGTTTTTTTATTTTAGTTTTTAATACTAGTTTTTGTTTTATATCCTTAATAGTGTTAAAGATTGTAATTAAGGAATCCAACAATTTTTTTAAACGTTTTATTTTCCTAAATAGTAATTTTTATTTTCTGGCGTTAATAGTGTGCTAATTTAGTTATAAAAAAAAAAGGTCCATATATATATTGTGGGGTAAGTCACTCGGACATATTTGGGCATATTAAGAGATCCATTCTAATTTAAGGGAACTCAAACGTTTTTTTATTTTAGTTTTTAATACTAGTTTTTGTTTTATATCCTTAATAGTGTTAAAAATTGTAATTAATGAATCCAACAGTTTTTTTAAACGTTTTATTTTCCTAAATAGTAATTTTTATTTTCTGGCGTTAATAATAGTGTGCTAATTTTAATATAAAAAAAAGGTCCATATATATATTGTGGGGTAAGTCACTCAGACATATATTGGCATATTAAGAGACCCATTCTAATTTAAGGGAATTCAAACGTTTTTTTATTTTAGTTTTTAATACTAGTTTTTGTTTTATATCCTTAATAGTGTTAAAGATTGTAATTAAGGAATCCAACAGTTTTTTTAAATGTTTTATTTTCCTAAATAGTAATTTTTATTTTCTGGCGTTAATTGTGTGCTAATGTAGTTATAAAAAAAAAAGGTCCATATATATATTGTGGGGTAAGTCACTCAGACATATCTTTAACTATCGTGTAGGTCAAAAAATATTATTTTATTGCAACAAGTTACTCCATTATTAACTTGGATATTGTTCTTAAGCTTCCAAAGGTTTTGAACCATAAACTTCAGATTTTTGAATTTTAAATTTTGTCCAATAATCTTTATTATCAATCTCTAAATGCATGGTTGTATAACGATACTTAAATTTTATTTAGATATGATCACTGTATAAATAAATCTTGAACATGGACCATCATAACTTATTTCCTCTTTTAGTTTGTTTTACAAAAATATCCTTGACCGAATTCTTTCGATTGTTTTCATATTACAAAGTAATTAAATTTGGGGTTGAAACGATTCTAGAGGCAGGGGCGGACCCATGTAGGGCCGAAGCGGGGCTGCCGCCCCAGTTCACTTTTAATAAATAAATAAATAACTAAATAGCGCATATACCAAAGAGCCTGTTAAACATTTTTTAATACACGTTTACTCCAAGCCTTTTTATTTTACTTTAAAAAGTCATTCACCATGCCGCTGGTGCGGACCTTTAAGAATAAGAGAATATTAGTTAAGTGGGTGTTTGAGGAACTTTTTGGTACAAAATAAAACGCTTGGACTAAACGTTTATTAAATAATATAAACTTTTGACCTCCTCCACCACTTACCGTGATTCTCTCCCTCCCACCAGGTATATATTTTGATCTCCGATGATTCGATCCCTAAATTTTATTTATATATCTATTTATATTTCATCATATTTTTATTTTGTGAAATTATATGTGAAACTAAATTTATAATGTAAAATTAAATGTGAAATTAAATTTATACTGAAATTATTGATTTATGTTGTATTAATTATCATATGATATTTTGATAATGGTTTTTAGTGTTGAAAATGAATATTATGCCCCCAAAAAGTAAAAACAACGCAAAAAATGCCCGATAAAACTCGAAATAACCCCAAAAAAATCGCCCTGGACCCCCGGCAACACTCGAAAGTTTCACCCCAGTTCACACAAAATCCTGGATCCGCCACTGTCTAGAGGAATGGTAAGGGATGAGAGAACAAGGAGGTTTGGGGATTTTTCTATCTCGTCATTTACTTTATGTCTTAGTTATTCTTCTATTCATTTTTCGGATATCCCGAATTCAGAGTCAATTTTTTTTAACATAATCAACAAACTAAATTCGAAAATAGTTGACAAAATTGGAATATGGGCTCTGAATTTGGGACTGAGGAAGTGAGATTTATATATTGTGTCCCAATATTTATGTCTTTATAAAGGCGACACTACAATTTATAAAACTCCAATAAATTCAAATTCTATGTTGTATTCTCTCAATGATTGACTCAAGAAGGGAAAAAAAGATGACAAAGATTTGACTCTCATTGATCTCATATTTGATTTCCTAAAAATACATACAATATATCTAACGATCTTAAGACATAATTCATTGTGATTTTGTATTTTCGTTTTAATCCACCATTTTGGAACGGAATGTATGATATTTAATTTATAATGTTTGCGGCTAATACGGACTTCGTCGGCCAAAGCATTTTTTTCTTGTCATATAATTTGAATTGTGCAAAGTTAATCAATGCACTGCATTAGTATGATGTAGTCGATTTGTGATAAAAAAAATATTAATGTTCATTGCAATTATTCTCAAAATTTATTTAAATATAGCTACCAAATAACGAGTGCTACAAGTTCATCTCTTTTTACAAGATGATTTAGGGTTAATTAATCAGGTAGTAGTAACATTAAAATCGGATAGTGATATTAACTTGACAATAGTGACAATGGTTGCATGAACTTGAGAACTAACATGTTTGTAACACATCGGCACCGATTAGGGGTGTTCACGGGTCGGTTCGATTCAGTTTTGGACCATAATTCAAGTCGAACAGATTGGTTCGATTTTGAAATGAGTCAGCCCACAATCAAACCGATAATGAGAAAAACCTTCGATTTCGGGCCACATCGGTTTCGGGTAAGTTTTGGTCGGTTAATGATTTTTGGATATAAAAATTGAAGTCTTTTAAGGTTTTTTTAATATAAATTTTGATTTCGGTTCGAATCGATTTTTCCATATCTAAACTGTCAACTGAACCGCCATGGTCGATTTTCTAAATCCTTCAATCGTAGGCCGAACCGGGCAAAAAAAAACCCATCGATTTTGGCTCGATTCGGTTTGGTTCGGTTCGGTCGATTTTTTTTTACACCCTCCTCGCACCGATGGCCACATCAGCATTAGTGTCGCATTGACAATGCCGCGTGAGCACTTTTGGATGATTTTCTGATAAGTTTTTTCGCGAGGTGGTTGAGAAATGTGAGGTGGAAATGTCTTTGTTATCTGTCATATATGTCAAGTCAATGTAACTATTGTTACCCTAAAGACACTCTAAGAATTAAATGTAATGGTAGAAAAATTACTAGACTAAAAGTTATTTTAATGGATTAATTACACTTAGGCCCCCTATACTTTGCCCCTATTGGCACTTTCCCCCCATTCTTTCAATTTTTTCAATTTAGACTCCTAACATTGAAAACAGCTACAATTTACCTCATGCCGTCCAACTCTATTAACTTTTGACAAAAACTGTTAGTCATGTGCGTGGCACATGACTTTAAGCTAGGGCATTTTTGTCCAAACCTAATTATTTTTAAAAAAAATCTTTAAATATCTGAAAAAATATTTAAAAATTAAAAAAATACGAAAAGATATTTAAAAAGGGGGCATACACCAAATAGTCCCTCAAACATTTTTTAATACGCATTTAGTCCAAACATTTTTATTTTTTCCAAAATGTCTCTCAACATGCCGCTAGCGCCGACTTTAAAAATAAGAGAATATTCCTTAAATGGGTGTTTGAGAGACTTTTTGAAACAAAATAAAAAGACTTCCACTAAATATGTATTAAAAAATGTTTGAGGGACTTTTTGATATTTGATCTTTAAAAAAACCTTGGAATAAATTTTGAAAATATGAATATATATTTAAAAATTCTGAAAATACCAAAAAATATTTAAGAAAATACCAAAAAATACTTTTAAAATATAAAAAAATGTTGGAATAAATTCTGAAAATATGAATATCTATTTAAAAATTCTGAAAATACCAAAATCTTTATTATTAACTTGGATATTGTTCTTAAGCTTCCAAAGGTTTTGAAGCCTAAACTGCAGATTTTTGAAGGGTAAATTTTGTCCAATAATCTTTATTATCAATGTCTAAATGCATGGTTGTAGAGTGATATTTAAATTTTCTTTAGATATTATCACTATAGAAATAAAACTTGAACATGGTCCGTCATAGACTATTTCCTCTACCAATTTGTTTTCAAAAATATCCTTAAACGAATTATTTCAATTATTCCCACATTACAAAGTAAATAAATTTGGAGGTTGAAACGATTCTAGATGCATGGTAGGGGATGAGAGAACAAGGAGGTTTTGGGACTTTTCTATCTCCTAATTTACTTTATGTCTTAGTGACACGACTCTGAATGTGTCTCTAAAGTGTGTACTCTATAGGCTCAAGTGCAAGCCAGTCGTTCAAGTAATAATCCGACAAGTCGGGTATCGATCCGCAGGGAAAAAGGACAACGGAGTTGTGACGACGGGATAAGATTGAGGAATCCTAGCGATGACTCTAAGAAGAAAAGAAAAAGATTGATTTGGCTTTTTGGGATTGGTTAAACTAAATGCAATTATGGAATTATGATGAAATATGCAACTAACTAAATTATCTAGATTAAGAATGAAGGATTAAATTGAAACTTTTAACTAAATGATGAGAAAACAGGATGGGAATACAATCCCCCAACCCTAGTGTAATGCAGTGACAACGTCAATCATAAATTTATCCGATTAATTCAAACCCGGAATTTAGTACTCCCAAGCATTATGTATACGAGGTTCAAGCCCGCGTCATACCTAATCTGAGGATGAGTAAATCGGCATCGCGGTAATTACACTCAAATTGTACTGTAAATCATCACGAGTACCCATGGGCAAACGAGATATAAAGATCTACAATTCTTATGAAATTACGCGATACGATTTAAATTAATCATTAAATTCAGCGGATCGACGTTATACGCATGCACTAACACATCAGGTTGGGTTCATGCATCCCAACCTTGAAAAACCTAGCCGGACATGTTAAATTGACTACTGCATGAAATAATGACGTTGCATGTGTAGGAATTCATGATGAAACTGATTAGAAACATGTAACTACGTATTATGAATGCGAAAACAAGTTGAATCTAATGGGAAAACAAAGCATGCAAGAGCAATAATAAGAAACAAGAATCTTGAATTAAAACTTGCAAAAACAAACCCGAAACAATGAATTCTTGAAGTAATTTGTGCCCTTGATGTTCCTAGATATTTCTCTCCTTTTTCTCTATCAAAAACTCTCTGAAAATAGCCCTAAAAGCTGCCCCTAGGTTAATGCCCCCGTTCCCCACAAGTTTTGAGTGTTGTAAACCTAATAGAAGACTTGGAGACCAATTAAAATAAAATACAAAATTCGCGTGTCAGGTACAGCGAACCGGTTCAGAGGTACAGCGAACCGGTTCGCCTCTCCGAACCGGTTCGGGGTGGGGTTCGCATGTACCAGCCTGGTCTTGCTCTCTACACTTAGATTTTTTCTGGTTTTTCTCTTCTTTTCTTGGATTTTTCTTCAACTTCAACTGAGCATAACTTTTCAACCGTAGCTCGGATTTGGGTGACGTTTCTTCCAGTGTTCTCGTTGTTCCGAGCTCTTCAACTTCCCAGTTGACTTCTTCTTCCGGATCGGGCTGCAAAATTACCGACATGCCCTTGAACTTGCCTTCTTAGCTTTTCTTGCACAGTCTTGTTTCCTCCTTTGCACTGCTTGCATAATTAACCTGTAAAACCAATAGGAGAAGCACGAAACACGCAATACTCGCCAAGAAGGTTAGAAGCATAAAAGTGAATCAAATCCATATATGTTACATCATTCGGGTTCACAAAAGTACTGAAATTAGGGGGATAAATATACAATATTTATGCCCAATCAAACCCCCCTAACTTAGAACTTTGCGCGTCCCGAGCAATGTAAAAGAATGAGAGTAAGAGTTAAGGACACTTCAAGGACTTTATTGGGATAGAATACCACTTTCGCGGGCAAGCGATTGCATTTAGCGCATGCAACAAGCCTTTAAACCTCTAGGTTACCCTAGTAGGACGAGTTGTGTCTCGTGAGGGTTTGCAGTGAATATACCCACAAAATTCGACTCAAAGAAAATTCAAAATATGCAAAAATTGTACAATTCAAACTTTTCCATAAAATAGTCATCATCAAGTCATATTTACAAGTCTCAAACCGTAGTGTGTGTGTGCGAAGCCGGAAATATAACCGCCAATTTCCATCGATTGATCATTACGTTACTTATCCGAAAATTCGTTTTGATTTCAATTTCTCACGGAATGCACTCACAAACGAATCTCTCGGATTATGGCTATTTTCTCGGCATGCGTGATATAAGGAGTAAATATAATGGAAGCAAATACACGCATGCATTTAGAAAGACGGAAATTTTATGGTGAAGGGATCTCTTCAACGGATTACGGTTTTAAAAACGGGAACATCGCCTCTATTTCGCGCATTTAACCTCTTATATTATCTTTTGGTGTATTAGCTCTCCACGCGGTACTCAATTTTCGCAATTTGGACTCGGTTAGGACTTTTTCGGGTTAAAGGTTGCATTGGGTAAAATAAAGGCGGTATGGAAGGTTGGAATTGGAAAAGTCATTCGTGATGTCCATTTGTGCATTTTCCGGGCTATTGCTCATTTTTTTCTTCTTTCTTTTCTTTTTTTTCTTGCTATTTTTGTTGAGCATTCTTCTATTTTTTTTTCTTGCCCCTTTTTGTTGCACTTTTCGGACTTAAATTCTGATTTTTTTTCATTTTTCACAATTCCGGGCTATTTTGGGTTTTTCGGGTTGTCAAACGAAAGGGAAAATTATTCGGCTCAATTTGGGTTGCAAAGGGTAATTTTTCGCTACTTTTTCTGGCCAATATTTTTTGGGTGACAAACGAGGGCCTACTTCATTGTCCAAAATGTCAATTGCGTTACCATATGCGTTTCGAGGTGAATTTAAGTTTAGAGACTAATTTGGCACGATTTTCAAGGCAACATTGCACACATTTTTCAAAACCGATCAAATGAAAAAATTTGAGATCCTTGACAACTTATGAAGCGCTAAAAAGAACTTTGAGTTAACCATTAACTCGGATTGATTTAAAATCTCGCAAAACGTGATAGGCTCGAATCTCACCGGGTTTGTTAATCTCCACATTTATTCGTTAAGTCGTCAATTTTCGCACAATTTCCATCTTTGGTCAATTTCGGCTTTGTGTATGTTGGGTATTTACAACTTGAGACTCCAATTTGACTTTTAATGATATTTTTGAAAATTTTGAATTCCAATTTTTATTTATTTTGAACAAAAATATTTTTGGATTTTTCAAAATTTTATGATTTTTTTTTTGGAAATTTTGGGCATTTTTTAAAATTTGTGAAGTTTTAGAAATACGCACTTGTGACCCCCCCTAACTTAGACTTTTGCATTGTCCTCAAGCAAAAAGGACTAAAATCTAACTTAAGTCGAATAAAAAGTGCGAAAAAATAAAACAAACAAATATGAAAAAATGCAAGATTGTATAATAACAAATAGAAGCCCGTGTTACATAAAAAAAGGAAAAAACAACTGTGAACAATGTGAAAGCCCTACCACCACTAACAATTAAACCAAAAGATAAAGACAATAAAAGCTCATGGGGGAGGTGGGTGGGAGGAGCTCGGTGCATTCGGGTCATATGGGTCATAAAAGAAGGGGGGAGGAGGACCACCAAAGTTGAGCTGGTGAAGGTGGACTTGGAGTTGATACATCATCCGGGTGTCCCTCCGGTAAGCCGCTTGATCTTGATTGTATTGGTTGATGAACCCGTCGAGACGGGACTCAACCGCTGAAAGGCGCCTATCGAAGTTTGCCCCCGGGAGCTCGAAATCGGAATCCTCCTCATCATCCTCAATTTCTTCCTCGTCTACATCCATCATCGGGTCATCGGGAGCTTCCTCGGCCACGTCCTCCTCGTGAATAGGACGGTCGGGGTGAGCCACGCGCATTTGGCGCTCACTTCGAGTTGTGGACGTGCCGCCTACGGGGCGAGGAAGTCGAATTTGGTTTCCGGGTTCATCCACTCCCGCATCCATCAAGAGCTCCGTAATGAAACGGGCGTATGGGAGTGCCACCTTGCCAGTTTCGTCATAGGCGGCATTGAGGATATCCGCGTAGAAGACTTGGGCAAGGTTGATGGTGCTCTCGGGGTCCAAAAAATAGTAGAGGAAATTGGCGTGACGGGACCGGACCACCGAGTCATTGGTGGTTTGGTGGATGGCACCACAAACAATGATGTGAGTGAAGCGGACCGTGGCGGCCAAACCACCAATGGGGAAGGATTCGCGTGTCCATTCCACCCCGGGTGCCATGCGGGCAACGCATTCGTCTTTTGAGTGTGGGGCACCATTGTTGGGGTATTGGAAGGGCACGGGGAGGATCACCCCTTTGGCACGCATTTTGCGCGCAATAAGAGCTGCCGAGAAGGGAATAGTGATACCGTCGAGATAAGCCTCGTGAAGTGTGGAAGATTTGCGAACCAAGGTCGCATAGAATTGACGAATGGCGGTATCAAAAACGTTATTGCACGTAGGGGCGAGGAAAGAGCACCACCCACGGCGGTCAAAAAGGGCGGTGACTTCGCCTGGAAGGGTGTTCCAATCCACGAAGCGCTCGATGTGAATGGCGCGCGTGGAGGAGAAGTAGATCTCGGACCAATGGCGTTCTTGGACGCATCGGAATACCCCCCTGCCCGGGTCATCAAGTATGGTGGTCTCATCATATTTCTTTGGGCGGGGAGCGGGGCGGCGCGACATTTTGATGGAAAAGAGGGAGAGAGAGGGAGAAATTATGGGAGAAAATATGGGAGAGAAGAGAGTGAGGGATAATGTCTTGGTGTGAAAAATGGAGGAGGGGTGGGATGTATTTATAGGTGTGAAGGGGTGTCTTTTTGGTGGGAAATATGAAAGGTTGGGAAGGAGAGGGTGGAGGGAATGAATTGGGATGAATTTGGGAAGGAGGGAAGGATTTGGAGGGAAGAAAAACGAAGGGGGAAGAAGGGGAAAAGAATGGAGGGAAAGGGAATGAACTTGGAGAAAAGGGGAGAAGAACCTGACAGGTACATGCGAACCGGTTCGGGGGTACAGCGAACCGGTTCGCCCCTCCGAACCGGTTCGGAGGTACAGTGAACCGGTTCGGGGGTACCAGGCTGGTCCAATCGCTAAAATTCACTCTTCTCTCCATTTCTAAGTGCTCTCTCATCCCCTAACTTGTGCATAATGCCCCTAAAAACCTTCTAGACCCTCGGGCTCTCAAAAACTTCCTCGAATACGACCTCGAAAAGCGTACTAGCACTCTCGAAAAACGTGCTAACCTATCTCTCATGCAACGCAGGCTCTGGACTCCTAACTAACCTATTTACACACGACTATTTTACACACAAAATCACTCCATACGCGTCAGGGGTGCGACGACCTCACTCGCTTAGCTCAATTGACCCCGTAAACAGGGTCCGACAACCAAATCGTGTCGACCTCATCCACAAACGCCTCTAGGTATGGCTTTAGGCGTTGTCCATTTACCTTGAACGTGTTTTCCCCTTTTAAATCGTTTAGTTCAACAGCTCCATGGGGAAAAATGTTCTTTACGACGAACGGGCCAGACCATCGTGACCGCAGCTTGCCTGGAAAGAGGTGGAGCCGAGAGTTGTATAGAAGAACTTTTTGCCCGGGATGAAACTCTTTTCTTCGAATGATGCTATCATGAGAAAGTTTCATCCTCTCCTTTGAAATTTTGGCATTCTGATACGCATCATTGCGTAGTTCTTCTAACTCAATCAATTGTAGCTTACGGGCTTCACCGGCCTTGTCCAAGGCATAGTTCAATTGCTTAATTGCCCAAAACGCTTTGTGTTCGAGTTCAACAGGGCGATGACAAGGTTTGCCATACACAAAACGGAAAGGGGACATTCCAAGTTAGTTTTTAAACGCGGTACGATAGGCCCAAAGTGCATCGGTCAATCTAAGGGACCAATGTTTCCGGGTAGGATTGACGGTCTTTTCAAGAATGTTCTTGATCTCCCGATTCGCAAGCTCGGCCTACCCATTCGTTTGTGGGTGATATGTCGTCCCAACCTTGTGGACGACCCCATACTTTCTCATGAGCTTCTCAAATGGCCTATTGCAAAAGTGCGTGCCATTATCGCCAATTATCGCTTTCGGTGCTCCGAAGCGAGAAAGTATGTGTTCCTGTAGAAACTTTATCACCACTTTGTTGTCATTAGTCCTGGTAGATATAGATTCTACCCATTTAGAAATGTAGTCTACCGCGACTAGGATGTATAGGAAACCAAAGGATGGGGGGAAGGGACCCATGAAGTCAATACCCCAACAATCGAATATCTCAATGATGAGTATGGGGGTAAGGGGCATCATGTCGCGTCGAGAAATGGCTCCCATTCGTTGGCACCTATTACATGACTTGCAAGCGTCATTTGCATCCCGGAAGATTGTGGGCCAATAGAGGCCGCATTGCAGAATTTTAGCGGCCGTCTTTTTCGCCGAGAAGTGGCCTCCATATGCTTCCGAATGACAAAACTGGATGACCTTTGGAATCTCGTCATCCGGTACACATTGTCGGATGATTTGGTCGGCGCAATATTTAAAAAGGAAGGGATCATCGTAAAAGAACATGCGCGACCAATTAAGAAACCTCTTCTTATCTTGCGGTGTCCAATCGGGAGGGACGGCTCCCGTGACTAGATAGTTTACTATGTCCGCAAACCAGGGATAGGAAGAGGTGGCAAATAGTTGCTCATCCGGAAAGTGCTCGTCTATGGGTATGGGATCACTAGGTACGTCGGACGAGAGCCGAGATAAGTGGTCGGACACGACGTTTTCTACTCCTTTCTTGTCTTTGATGGAGATATTAAACTCTTGTAGGAGTAGGATCCACCTTATGAGGCGCGGCTTGGCGTCTTTCTTCGTAAGTAGATATTTTAAAGCCGCGTGGTCGGTGAAGAAAGTGATAGGAGAACCAATAAGATACGATCTGAACTTATCAAGGGCAAAGACTACCGCTAGTAACTCCTTCTCCGTGGTAGAGTAATTGAGTTGAGGTCCGGCAAGGGTCCGGCTAGCGTAGTAGATGACATGAGCTTGCTTATCTTTACGTTGGCCCAAAACGGCCCCAATTGCGTAATCGCTTGCATCACACATAAGTTCGAACGGTAGGGACCAATCCGGAACTTTCATGATGGGAGCGGACACGAGCATGTTCTTTAATTTAACAAAGGAGCTTTGGCATGCCTCGGTCCACTCAAACGGGTTATCCTTCATGAGAAGGTTGCTTAAGGGTCTAGCGATAGCGCTAAATTCCTTAATGAACCTTCGATAAAACCCGGCGTGACCCAAGAATGAGCGCACATCTTTAAGCGATCTCAGTGGGGGAAGGTCAGCTATGACATCTATCTTAGCCCTATCAACCTCTATGCCCTTGGATGATACTATGTGACCAAGAACTATTCCCTCAGTGACCATGAAATGGCACTTCTCCCAATTCAGCACTAAGTTCTTGTCCACACACCGGGTAAGTACTTTTTCCAATTTTTCTAAACACTGATCGAAAGAGGTGCCAAAGACGCTGAAATCGTCCATGAACACCTCGAGTCCTCTCTCGACCATGTCGCTAAATAAGCTCAACATGCACCTTTGAAAGGTCGCGGGTGCATTACACAAGCCAAATGGCATACGTTTGTAGGCAAACGTACCAAAAGGGCAAGTGAAAGTCGTCTTCTCTTGGTCAAGCACATCTACCTCAATTTGGTTATATCCGGAATAACCATCAAGGAAGCAATAATAAGGGTGGCCCGCAACTCTCTCAAGCATTTGATCGATGAATGGCAAGGGGAAATGGTCTTTTCTTGTTCCCGCATTGAGTTTCCGGTAATCAATGCAAACACGCCAACCGCTGGTGGTGCGTTGGGGAACAAGCTCTCCCTTGGTATTCTCAATCACAGTTATACCCGACTTCTTCGGGACGACTTGAATAGGGCTCACCCATTTGCTATCCGAGATTGGGTAGATAATCCCGGCATCCAATAGTTTGATGATCTCGGTTCTCACAACTTCTTTCATATTGGGATTCAGTCTTCTTTGCATTTCTCTAGAGGGCTTGACATCCTCTTCGAGATGAATCTTGTGGGTGCAAATCAAAGGACTGATCCCTTTCAAATCAGCTATACACCAACCAAAAGCACCCTGGTGCTTCCTCAGAATTCTCATCAATTTGCCCTCCTACCCTTCGTCTAGGCTAGAGGAGATAACAACAGGAAATGTCTCATCCTCTCCTAGGTATGCATATTTGATATGGGAGGGGAGTTTCTTTAGTTCGAGGGTTGGAAATTTTTCACTGGAAGGAGCCATATGTGTATCCCTCGGAGGTAGTTCCTCGAATCTAGAAACCCAATCAATCTCTCTCACGTCCTCGTCCGACGCACTCTCATCGAGTAATTCTCTCAACCTTCCAACATCCCTCTCGAAGTGGGTATACGTCCCATCACACTCAAAGCTCGTCGCTAAACATGACTCTAAGGCGTCGCCACAAAAAGTTTCTTCGAAGTACTCTTCTACTACCTCATCTATGAGGCTCACCGCGTGAAGATCATCTTCCTCCCCTGCATTTTGGGCTACGTGGAAGATGTTGGTTTCCAAGGTCATGTTCCCAAAGGTGAGTTGCATTCGCCCATTTCTTGTGTTGATGATTGCATTAGCTGTAGCTAAGAAAGGGCAACCAAGGATGATGGGAACGTGGTTACTTGAGTTAAAGGAGGGCTCCGTGTCCCAAATGACAAAGTCTACCGGGAAGTAGAAAGTGTCCACTTGGACGATCACGTCCTCGACTATGCCTCGTGGAATCTTCACTGATCGATCCGCCAATTGGAGAGTGACCTTTGTGGGCTTGAGGTCGCCCAAGTCAAGTTGCCTATAAATGGAGTAAGGAAGTATGTTTACACTTGCTCCCAAGTCAAGTAAGGCTTTCTCAATTTTATTATCTCCAATGATGCATGATATGGTGGGTGCACCGGGATCTTTAAATTTAGGCGGGAGATCATTTAGCAGAATGGAACTCACGTTCTGAGCTAGAAAGACGTTCTTTTTAACTTTCATCCTCCTTTTTACCGTCAACAAGTCTTTGATAACTTTGCCGTAGGCTGGAATTTGTTTGATGGCATCAAGGAAGGGTAGATTCAGCTTCACTTGCTTTAGAACTTCTAGCACTTCATCACGTGGAGTCCCTTTTTGAGTAGGGATCAATCTTCGAGGAAATGGTGCTGCGGAGGGTGGTTTAACTACCACCTCAGGCTCACTAGTGCCGGGCGAAATCTCCTTATCTTTTGTTGTGTCGTGTGGAGGAGGTGATAAATCAACGACTCTTCCACTACGAAGAGTGGTCACTGCTTGACATTGCTCCTGATGTTCAGCGGATGTGGAGCTAACACTAGTTTGACCTTGGGGAGGTCATTGGCCTTGGGCAGGGAATTTGCCCTTCTCTTGAACACTCAACGAGGATTGTATCTTAGACAGGTTTGCATTTAGGTCGCCAATGCGACGATCATACTTGGCATTGGTTGCGGCCTGGCTTGCGATGAATTGATTCACAGTATCCTCGAGAGTTCTCCGCTGTGTCGGGATATAATTTCCATGATGTGGTGGTGCTTGCACATGTCCTTGCATGTGTGGAGCTTGTTGAAATTGTTGTGGAGGAGGAGGGGCAACATGCGAAGGAGGGTTCATTGCGGCATGTTGTTGCCCGTAGCTAAATCCGGGATGATTTTTCCACGAAGGGTTGTATGAATTCCCGTGCGGGGCACCGAAATTTCCCTTAAAGCCTCCTACACCACTAACTTGCTCTTGTAATATTACTTTGCAGGCGGGTATCGTCAGGCATTCCTCAGTTGAATGTCCCGCCTCACAAATTGCACACACCTTTTCGACGGGATTCTTGATAGATCCTACTACCTTGCATAAATCTCGAAATCCTTTCTCAAGGGAGTCCAACCGACAGTCCGACATAGAGGTCTTATCTATTTGGTGTAGGCCGGACGCCGATGGAGTGGTGGTCACTTGACGATTTCGGTTCTGAGCATTAGGATCAGAAATATCCCAGGATTGGGTAGTCTCGGCGACATACCTCAGGTGAAGCTCAGCATCGTGGCAATCTAGCTTGATAAACGGACCACTACCCATGGTTTCAATGAGTTGCTTGGATTTAAGGTTCAACCCATTATAGAGGAAGGAAATGATTTGGGCTATATCAAATCCATGATGGGGGCATGAAGCAGTTAACTCATTGAAACGCTCATAACATCGATGGAATGGCTCATTATCCAATTGCCTGAACGATTGAATTTGATCCTTTATGGAGATTGTTCGATGTGGTGGAAATAACTTCTTGAGAAATCTGGATTGTAACTCGTTCCAAGATGGAATCGAGCTCGGAGGTAAAGACCATAGCCAGGTCTTAGCTTTATCTTTTAACGAGAACGGGAAGAGTTTGAGGCGAATCACCTCCTGTGTGCAAGTTTGATCGTTGAGGGTATCACACACGTCCTCAAATTCCCGTATATGCAGGTATGCCTTTTCTGAATCCATACCGTGATAGAGTGGTAGCATCTGGATCATCCCATTTTTGAATCGGAACTGCCCGGCATTATACGGGAGTATAATGCATCCCGGAGTGACAGTGCGCTCGGGATATAAGTATTCTCTCAACGGGCGGTATGGAGGCTCTTACTCACCGGTAGTTGCATTACTGTGCTGCAACATCTCTCTCTCACTCGACGATTCGGCATTCTCACTGGGTGTGCACGACGTGTGTCCTACGAAGGAGAAGGGAGTGTTGCTAGAGATTGAGTGTGACGGTGTGGGAGGTGGGATCCAGAATTGTGGGGCTTGTGGAGTGTGGGGACTATCAGGATTATACTCAACAAGTGGATTTTCGTGAATGCTGGTTGGAGTATTATGGGGTGTGGGGGTGGTTTCAGAATTTTGCATTAAGTTCAGGAGAGATGATGATTGTGAATCTTTTTGGAATTTTATTTATTTATTTTTTTTTTTTGATTTTTTTGAATTTTTGGTCAAAGTTTTGGATTAACTCTATCTAATCCTAAGTCTACCTAATTCCCCGGCAACGGCGCCAAAAACTTGACACGACTCAGAATGTGTCTCTAAAGTGTGTACTCTATAGGCTCAAGTGCAAGCCTTTCGTTCAAGTAATAATCCAACAAGTCAGGTATCGATCCTCAGGGAAAAAGGACAACGGAGTTGTGACGACGGGATAAGATTGAGGAATCCTAGCGATGACTCTAAGAAGAAAAGAAAAAGATTGATTTGGCTTTTTGGGATTGGTTAAACTAAATGCAATTATGGAATTATGATGAAATATGCAACTAACTAAATTATCTAGATTAAGAATGAAGGATTAAATTGAAACTTTTAACTAAATGATGAGAAAACAGGATGGGAATACAATCCCCCAACCCTAGTGTAATGCAGTGACAACGTCAATCATAAATTTATCCGATTAATTCAAACCCGGAATTTAGTACTCCCAAGCATTATGTATACGAGGTTCAAGCCCGCGTCATACCTAATCTGAGGATGAGTAAATCGGCATCGCGGTAATTACACTCAAATTGTACTGTAAATCATCACGAGTACCCATGGGCAAACGAGATATAAAGATCTACAATTCTTATGAAATTACGCGATACGATTTAAATTAATCATTAAATTCAGCGGATCGACGTTATACGCATGCACTAACACATCAGGTTGGGTTCATGCATCCCAACCTTGAAAAACCTAGCCGGACATGTTAAATTGACTACTGCATGAAATAATGACGTTGCATGTGTAGGAATTCATGATGAAACTGATTAGAAACATGTAACTACGTATTATGAATGCGAAAACAAGTTGAATCTAATGGGAAAACAAAGCATGCAAGAGCAATAATAAGAAACAAGAATCTTGAATTAAAACTTGCAAAAACAAACCCGAAACAATGAATTCTTGAAGTAATTTGTGCCCTTGATGTTCCTAGATATTTCTCTCCTTTTTCTCTATCAAAAACTCTCTGAAAATAGCCCTAAAAGCTGCCCCTAGGTTAATGCCCCCGTTCCCCACAAGTTTTGAGTGTTGTAAACCTAATAGAAGACTTGGAGACCAATTAAAATAAAATACAAAATTCGCGTGTCAGGTACAGCGAACCGGTTCAGAGGTACAGCGAACCGGTTCGCCTCTCCGAACCGGTTCGGGGTGGGGTTCGCATGTACCAGCCTGGTCTTGCTCTCTACACTTAGATTTTTTCTGGTTTTTCTCTTCTTTTCTTGGATTTTTCTTCAACTTCAACTGAGCATAACTTTTCAACCGTAGCTCGGATTTGGGTGACGTTTCTTCCAGTGTTCTCGTTGTTCCGAGCTCTTCAACTTCCCAGTTGACTTCTTCTTCCGGATCGGGCTGCAAAATTACCGACATGCCCTTGAACTTGCCTTCTTAGCTTTTCTTGCACAGTCTTGTTTCCTCCTTTGCACTGCTTGCATAATTAACCTGTAAAACCAATAGGAGAAGCACGAAACACGCAATACTCGCCAAGAAGGTTAGAAGCATAAAAGTGAATCAAATCCATATATGTTACATCATTCGGGTTCACAAAAGTACTGAAATTAGGGGGATAAATATACAATATTTATGCCCAATCAAACCCCCCTAACTTAGAACTTTGTGCGTCCCGAGCAATGTAAAAGAATGAGAGTAAGAGTTAAGGACACTTCAAGGACTTTATTGGGATAGAATACCACTTTCGCGGGCAAGCGATTGCATTTAGCGCATGCAACAAGCCTTTAAACCTCTAGGTTACCCTAGTAGGACGAGTTGTGTCTCGTGAGGGTTTGCAGTGAATATACCCACAAAATTCGACTCAAAGAAAATTCAAAATATGCAAAAATTGTACAATTCAAACTTTTCCATAAAATAGTCATCATCAAGTCATATTTACAAGTCTCAAACCGTAGTGTGTGTGTGCGAAGCCGGAAATATAACCGCCAATTTCCATCGATTGATCATTACGTTACTTATCCGAAAATTCGTTTTGATTTCAATTTCTCACGGAATGCACTCACAAACGAATCTCTCGGATTATGGCTATTTTCTCGGCATGCGTGATATAAGGAGTAAATATAATGGAAGCAAATACACGCATGCATTTAGAAAGACGGAAATTTTATGGTGAAGGGATCTCTTCAACGGATTACGGTTTTAAAAACGGGAACATCGCCTCTATTTCGCGCATTTAACCTCTTATATTATCTTTTGGTGTATTAGCTCTCCACGCGGTACTCAATTTTCGCAATTTGGACTCGGTTAGGACTTTTTCGGGTTAAAGGTTGCATTGGGTAAAATAAAGGCGGTATGGAAGGTTGGAATTGGAAAAGTCATTCGTGATGTCCATTTGTGCATTTTCCGGGCTATTGCTCATTTTTTTCTTCTTTCTTTTCTTTTTTTTCTTGCTATTTTTGTTGAGCATTCTTCTATTTTTTTTTCTTGCCCCTTTTTGTTGCACTTTTCGGACTTAAATTCTGATTTTTTTTCATTTTTCACAATTCCGGGCTATTTTGGGTTTTTCGGGTTGTCAAACGAAAGGGAAAATTATTCGGCTCAATTTGGGTTGCAAAGGGTAATTTTTCGCTACTTTTTCTGGCCAATATTTTTTGGGTGACAAACGAGGGCCTACTTCATTGTCCAAAATGTCAATTGCGTTACCATATGCGTTTCGAGGTGAATTTAAGTTTAGAGACTAATTTGGCACGATTTTCAAGGCAACATTGCACACATTTTTCAAAACCGATCAAATGAAAAAATTTGAGATCCTTGACAACTTATGAAGCGCTAAAAAGAACTTTGAGTTAACCATTAACTCGGATTGATTTAAAATCTCGCAAAACGTGATAGGCTCGAATCTCACCGGGTTTGTTAATCTCCACATTTATTCGTTAAGTCGTCAATTTTCGCACAATTTCCATCTTTGGTCAATTTCGGCTTTGTGTATGTTGGGTATTTACAACTTGAGACTCCAATTTGACTTTTAATGATATTTTTGAAAATTTTGAATTCCAATTTTTATTTATTTTGAACAAAAATATTTTTGATTTTTTCAAAATTTTATGATTTTTTTTTTTGGAAATTTTGGGCATTTTTTAAAATTTGTGAAGTTTTAGAAATACGCACTTGTGACCCCCCCTAACTTAGACTTTTGCATTGTCCTCAAGCAAAAAGGACTAAAATCTAACTTAAGTCGAATAAAAAGTGCGAAAAAATAAAACAAACAAATATGAAAAAATGCAAGATTGTATAATAACAAATAGAAGCCCGTGTTACATAAAAAAAGGAAAAAAACAACTGTGAACAATGTGAAAGCCCTACCACCACTAACAATTAAACCAAAAGATAAAGACAATAAAAGCTCATGGGGGAGGTGGGTGGGAGGAGCTCGGTGCATTCGGGTCATATGGGTCATAAAAGAAGGGGGGAGGAGGACCACCAAAGTTGAGCTGGTGAAGGTGGACTTGGAGTTGATACATCATCCGGGTGTCCCTCCGGTAAGCCGCTTGATCTTGATTGTATTGGTTGATGAACCCGTCGAGACGGGACTCAACCGCTGAAAGGCGCCTATCGAAGTTTGCCCCCGGGAGCTCGAAATCGGAATCCTCCTCATCATCCTCAATTTCTTCCTCGTCTACATCCATCATCGGGTCATCGGGAGCTTCCTCGGCCACGTCCTCCTCGTGAATAGGACGGTCGGGGTGAGCCACGCGCATTTGGCGCTCACTTCGAGTTGTGGACGTGCCGCCTACGGGGCGAGGAAGTCGAATTTGGTTTCCGGGTTCATCCACTCCCGCATCCATCAAGAGCTCCGTAATGAAACGGGCGTATGGGAGTGCCACCTTGCCAGTTTCGTCATAGGCGGCATTGAGGATATCCGCGTAGAAGACTTGGGCAAGGTTGATGGTGCTCTCGGGGTCCAAAAAATAGTAGAGGAAATTGGCGTGACGGGACCGGACCACCGAGTCATTGGTGGTTTGGTGGATGGCACCACAAACAATGATGTGAGTGAAGCGGACCGTGGCGGCCAAACCACCAATGGGGAAGGATTCGCGTGTCCATTCCACCCCGGGTGCCATGCGGGCAACGCATTCGTCTTTTGAGTGTGGGGCACCATTGTTGGGGTATTGGAAGGGCACGGGGAGGATCACCCCTTTGGCACGCATTTTGCGCGCAATAAGAGCTGCCGAGAAGGGAATAGTGATACCGTCGAGATAAGCCTCGTGAAGTGTGGAAGATTTGCGAACCAAGGTCGCATAGAATTGACGAATGGCGGTATCAAAAACGTTATTGCACGTAGGGGCGAGGAAAGAGCACCACCCACGGCGGTCAAAAAGGGGCGGTGACTTCGCCTGGAAGGGTGTTCCAATCCACGAAGCGCTCGATGTGAATGGCGCGCGTGGAGGAGAAGTAGATCTCGGACCAATGGCGTTCTTGGACGCATCGGAATACCCCCCCTGCCCGGGTCATCAAGTATGGTGGGTCTCATCATATTTCTTTGGGGCGGGGGAGCGGGGCGGCGCGCGACATTTTGATGGGAAAAGAGGGAGAGAGAGGGAGAAATTATGGGAGAAAATATGGGAGAGAAGAGAGTGAGGGATAATGTCTTGGTGTGAAAAAATGGAGGAGGGGTGGGGATGTATTTTATAGGTGTGAAGGGGTGTCTTTTTGGTGTGGAAATATGAAAGGTTGGGGAAGGAGAGGGGTGGAGGGAATGAATTGGGATGAATTTTGGGAAGGAGGGAAGGATTTGGAGGGAAGAAAAAACGAAGGTGGGAAGAAGGGGAAAAAGAATGGAGGGAAAGGGGAATGAACTTGGAGAAAAGGGGAGAAGAACCTGACAGGTACATGCGAACCGGTTTCGGGGGTACAGCGAACCGGTTCGCCCCTCCCGAACCGGTTCGGAGGTACAGTGAACCGGTTCGGGGGTACCAGGCTGGTCCAATCGCTAAAATTCACTCTTCTCTCCATTTCTAAGTGCTCTCTCATCCCCTAACTTGTGCATAATGCCCCTAAAAACCTTCTAGACCCTCGGGCTCTCAAAAAACTTACTAGCACTCTCGAAAAACGTGCTAACCTATCTCTCATGCAACGCAGGCTCTGGACTCCTAACTAACCTATTTACACACGACTATTTTACACACAAAATCACTCCATACGCGTCAGGGGTGCGACGACCTCACTCGCTTAGCTCAATTGACCCCGTAAACAGGGTCCGACAACCAAATCGTGTCGACCTCATCCACAAACGCCTCTAGGTATGGCTTTAGGCGTTGTCCATTTACCTTGAACGTGTTTTCCCCTTTTAAATCGTTTAGTTCAACAGCTCCATGGGGAAAAACGTTCTTTACGACGAACGGGCCAGACCATCGTGACCGCAGCTTGCCTGGAAAGAGGTGGAGCCGAGAGTTGTATAGAAGAACTTTTTGCCCGGGATGAAACTCTTTTCTTCGAATGATGCTATCATGAGAAAGTTTCATCCTCTCCTTTGAAATTTTGGCATTCTGATACGCATCATTGCGTAGTTCTTCTAACTCAATCAATTGTAGCTTACGGGCTTCACCGGCCTTGTCCAAGGCATAGTTCAATTGCTTAATTGCCCAAAACGCTTTGTGTTCGAGTTCAACAGGGAGATGACAAGGTTTGCCATACACAAAACGGAAAGGGGACATTCCAAGTTAGTTTTTAAACGCGGTACGATAGGCCCAAAGTGCATCGGTCAATCTAAGGGACCAATGTTTCCGGGTAGGATTGACGGTCTTTTCAAGAATGTTCTTGATCTCCCGATTCGCAAGCTCGGCCTACCCATTCGTTTGTGGGTGATATGTCGTCCCAACCTTGTGGACGACCCCATACTTTCTCATGAGCTTCTCAAATGGCCTATTGCAAAAGTGCGTGCCATTATCGCCAATTATCGCTTTCGGTGCTCCGAAGCGAGAAAGTATGTGTTCCTGTAGAAACTTTATCACCACTTTGTTGTCATTAGTCCTGGTAGATATAGATTCTACCCATTTAGAAATGTAGTCTACCGCGACTAGGATGTATAGGAAACCAAAGGATGGGGGGAAGGGACCCATGAAGTCAATACCCCAACAATCGAATATCTCAATGATGAGTATGGGGGTAAGGGGCATCATGTCGCGTCGAGAAATGGCTCCCATTCGTTGGCACCTATTACATGACTTGCAAGCGTCATTGCATCCCGGAAGATTGTGGGCCAATAGAGGCCGCATTGCAGAATTTTAGCGGCCGTCTTTTTCGCCGAGAAGTGGCCTCCATATGCTTCCGAATGACAAAACTGGATGACCTTTGGAATCTCGTCATCCGGTACACATTGTCGGATGATTTGGTCGGCGCAATATTTAAAAAGGAAGGGATCATCGTAAAAGAACATGCGCGACCAATTAAGAAACCTCTTCTTATCTTGCGGTGTCCAATCGGGAGGGACGGCTCCCGTGACTAGATAGTTTACTATGTCCGCAAACCAGGGATAGGAAGAGGTGGCAAATAGTTGCTCATCCGGAAAGTGCTCGTCTATGGGTATGGGATCACTAGGTACGTCGGACGAGAGCCGAGATAAGTGGTCGGACACGACGTTTTCTACTCCTTTCTTGTCTTTGATGGAGATATTAAACTCTTGTAGGAGTAGGATCCACCTTATGAGGCGCGGCTTGGCGTCTTTCTTCGTAAGTAGATATTTTAAAGCCGCGTGGTCGGTGAAGAAAGTGATAGGAGAACCAATAAGATACGATCTGAACTTATCAAGGGCAAAGACTACCGCTAGTAACTCCTTCTCCGTGGTAGAGTAATTGAGTTGAGGTCCGGCAAGGGTCCGGCTAGCGTAGTAGATGACATGAGCTTGCTTATCTTTACGTTGGCCCAAAACGGCCCCAATTGCGTAATCGCTTGCATCACACATAAGTTCGAACGGTAGGGACCAATCCGGAACTTTCATGATGGGAGCGGACACGAGCATGTTCTTTAATTTAACAAAGGAGCTTTGGCATGCCTCGGTCCACTCAAACGGGTTATCCTTCATGAGAAGGTTGCTTAAGGGTCTAGCGATAGCGCTAAATTCCTTAATGAACCTTCGATAAAACCCGGCGTGACCCAAGAATGAGCGCACATCTTTAAGCGATCTCAGTGGGGGAAGGTCAGCTATGACATCTATCTTAGCCCTATCAACCTCTATGCCCTTGGATGATACTATGTGACCAAGAACTATTCCCTCAGTGACCATGAAATGGCACTTCTCCCAATTCAGCACTAAGTTCTTGTCCACACACCGGGTAAGTACTTTTTCCAATTTTTCTAAACACTGATCGAAAGAGGTGCCAAAGACGCTGAAATCGTCCATGAACACCTCGAGTCCTCTCTCGACCATGTCGCTAAATAAGCTCAACATGCACCTTTGAAAGGTCGCGGGTGCATTACACAAGCCAAATGGCATACGTTTGTAGGCAAACGTACCAAAAGGGCAAGTGAAAGTCGTCTTCTCTTGGTCAAGCACATCTACCTCAATTTGGTTATATCCGGAATAACCATCAAGGAAGCAATAATAAGGGTGGCCCGCAACTCTCTCAAGCATTTGATCGATGAATGGCAAGGGGAAATGGTCTTTTCTTGTTCCCGCATTGAGTTTCCGGTAATCAATGCAAACACGCCAACCGCTGGTGGTGCGTTGGGGAACAAGCTCTCCCTTGGTATTCTCAATCACAGTTATACCCGACTTCTTCGGGACGACTTGAATAGGGCTCACCCATTTGCTATCCGAGATTGGGTAGATAATCCCGGCATCCAATAGTTTGATGATCTCGGTTCTCACAACTTCTTTCATATTGGGATTCAGTCTTCTTTGCATTTCTCTAGAGGGCTTGACATCCTCTTCGAGATGAATCTTGTGGGTGCAAATCAAAGGACTGATCCCTTTCAAATCAGCTATACACCAACCAAAAGCACCCTGGTGCTTCCTCAGAATTCTCATCAATTTGCCCTCCTACCCTTCGTCTAGGCTAGAGGAGATAACAACAGGAAATGTCTCATCCTCTCCTAGGTATGCATATTTGATATGGGAGGGGAGTTTCTTTAGTTCGAGGGTTGGAAATTTTTCACTGGAAGGAGCCATATGTGTATCCCTCGGAGGTAGTTCCTCGAATCTAGAAACCCAATCAATCTCTCTCACGTCCTCGTCCGACGCACTCTCATCGAGTAATTCTCTCAACCTTCCAACATCCCTCTCGAAGTGGGTATACGTCCCATCACACTCAAAGCTCGTCGCTAAACATGACTCTAAGGCGTCGCCACAAAAAGTTTCTTCGAAGTACTCTTCTACTACCTCATCTATGAGGCTCACCGCGTGAAGATCATCTTCCTCCCCTGCATTTTGGGCTACGTGGAAGATGTTGGTTTCCAAGGTCATGTTCCCAAAGGTGAGTTGCATTCGCCCATTTCTTGTGTTGATGATTGCATTAGCTGTAGCTAAGAAAGGGCAACCAAGGATGATGGGAACGTGGTTACTTGAGTTAAAGGAGGGCTCCGTGTCCCAAATGACAAAGTCTACCGGGAAGTAGAAAGTGTCCACTTGGACGATCACGTCCTCGACTATGCCTCGTGGAATCTTCACTGATCGATCCGCCAATTGGAGAGTGACCTTTGTGGGCTTGAGGTCGCCCAAGTCAAGTTGCCTATAAATGGAGTAAGGAAGTATGTTTACACTTGCTCCCAAGTCAAGTAAGGCTTTCTCAATTTTATTATCTCCAATGATGCATGATATGGTGGGTGCACCGGGATCTTTAAATTTAGGCGGGAGATCATTTAGCAGAATGGAACTCACGTTCTGAGCTAGAAAGACGTTCTTTTTAACTTTCATCCTCCTTTTTACCGTCAACAAGTCTTTGATAACTTTGCCGTAGGCTGGAATTTGTTTGATGGCATCAAGGAAGGGTAGATTCAGCTTCACTTGCTTTAGAACTTCTAGCACTTCATCACGTGGAGTCCCTTTTTGAGTAGGGATCAATCTTCGAGGAAATGGTGCTGCGGAGGGTGGTTTAACTACCACCTCAGGCTCACTAGTGCCGGGCGAAATCTCCTTATCTTTTGTTGTGTCGTGTGGAGGAGGTGATAAATCAACGACTCTTCCACTACGAAGAGTGGTCACTGCTTGACATTGCTCCTGATGTTCAGCGGATGTGGAGCTAACACTAGTTTGACCTTGGGGAGGTCATTGGCCTTGGGCAGGGAATTTGCCCTTCTCTTGAACACTCAACGAGGATTGTATCTTAGACAGGTTTGCATTTAGGTCGCCAATGCGACGATCATACTTGGCATTGGTTGCGGCCTGGCTTGCGATGAATTGATTCACAGTATCCTCGAGAGTTCTCCGCTGTGTCGGGATATAATTTCCATGATGTGGTGGTGCTTGCACATGTCCTTGCATGTGTGGAGCTTGTTGAAATTGTTGTGGAGGAGGAGGGGCAACATGCGAAGGAGGGTTCATTGCGGCATGTTGTTGCCCGTAGCTAAATCCGGGATGATTTTTCCACGAAGGGTTGTATGAATTCCCGTGCGGGGCACCGAAATTTCCCTTAAAGCCTCCTACACCACTAACTTGCTCTTGTAATATTACTTTGCAGGCGGGTATCGTCAGGCATTCCTCAGTTGAATGTCCCGCCTCACAAATTGCACACACCTTTTCGACGGGATTCTTGATAGATCCTACTACCTTGCATAAATCTCGAAATCCTTTCTCAAGGGAGTCCAACCGACAGTCCGACATAGAGGTCTTATCTATTTGGTGTAGGCCGGACGCCGATGGAGTGGTGGTCACTTGACGATTTCGGTTCTGAGCATTAGGATCAGAAATATCCCAGGATTGGGTAGTCTCGGCGACATACCTCAGGTGAAGCTCAGCATCGTGGCAATCTAGCTTGATAAACGGACCACTACCCATGGTTTCAATGAGTTGCTTGGATTTAAGGTTCAACCCATTATAGAGGAAGGAAATGATTTGGGCTATATCAAATCCATGATGGGGGCATGAAGCAGTTAACTCATTGAAACGCTCATAACATCGATGGAATGGCTCATTATCCAATTGCCTGAACGATTGAATTTGATCCTTTATGGAGATTGTTCGATGTGGTGGAAATAACTTCTTGAGAAATCTGGATTGTAACTCGTTCCAAGATGGAATCGAGCTCGGAGGTAAAGACCATAGCCAGGTCTTAGCTTTATCTTTTAACGAGAACGGGAAGAGTTTGAGGCGAATCACCTCCTGTGTGCAAGTTTGATCGTTGAGGGTATCACACACGTCCTCAAATTCCCGTATATGCAGGTATGCCTTTTCTGAATCCATACCGTGATAGTGTGGTAGCATCTGGATCATCCCATTTTTGAATCGGAACTGCCCGACATTATACGGGAGTATAATGCATCCCGGAGTGACAGTGCGCTCGGGATATAAGTATTCTCTCAACGGGCGGTATGGAGGCTCTTCCTCACCGGTAGTTGCATTACTGTGCTGCAACATCTCTCTCTCACTCGACGATTCGGCATTCTCACTGGGTGTGCACGACGTGTGTCCTACGAAGGAGAAGGGAGTGTTGCTAGAGATTGAGTGTGACGGTGTGGGAGGTGGGATCCAGAATTGTGGGGCTTGTGGAGTGTGGGGACTATCAGGATTATACTCAACAAGTGGATTTTCGTGAATGCTGGTTGGAGTATTATGGGGTGTGGGGGTGGTTTCAGAATTTTGCATTAAGTTCAGGAGAGATGATGATTGTGAATCTTTTTGGAATTTTATTTATTTATTTTTTTTTTTGATTTTTTTGAATTTTTGGTCAAAGTTTTGGATTAACTCTATCTAATCCTAAGTCTACCTAATTCCCCGGCAACGGCGCCAAAAACTTGACACGACTCAGAATGTGTCTCTAAAGTGTGTACTCTATAGGCTCAAGTGCAAGCCTTTCGTTCAAGTAATAATCCAACAAGTCAGGTATCGATCCTCAGGGAAAAAGGACAACGGAGTTGTGACGACGGGATAAGATTGAGGAATCCTAGCGATGACTCTAAGAAGAAAAGAAAAAGATTGATTTGGCTTTTTGGGATTGGTTAAACTAAATGCAATTATGGAATTATGATGAAATATGCAACTAACTAAATTATCTAGATTAAGAATGAAGGATTAAATTGAAACTTTTAACTAAATGATGAGAAAACAGGATGGGAATACAATCCCCCAACCCTAGTGTAATGCAGTGACAACGTCAATCATAAATTTATCCGATTAATTCAAACCCGGAATTTAGTACTCCCAAGCATTATGTATACGAGGTTCAAGCCCGCGTCATACCTAATCTGAGGATGAGTAAATCGGCATCGCGGTAATTACACTCAAATTGTACTGTAAATCATCACGAGTACCCATGGGCAAACGAGATATAAAGATCTACAATTCTTATGAAATTACGCGATACGATTTAAATTAATCATTAAATTCAGCGGATCGACGTTATACGCATGCACTAACACATCAGGTTGGGTTCATGCATCCCAACCTTGAAAAACTTAGCCGAACATGTTAAATTGACTACTGCATGAAATAATGACGTTGCATGTGTAGGAATTCATGATGAAACTGACTAGAAACATGTAACTACGTATTATGAATGCGAAAACAAGTTGAATCTAATGGGAAAACAAAGCATGCAAGAGAAATAATAAGAAACAAGAATCTTGAATTAAAACTTGCAAAAACAAACCCGAAACAATGAATTCTTGAAGTAATTTGTGCCCTTGATGTTCCTAGATATTTCTCTCCTTTTTCTCTATCAAAAACTCTCTGAAAATAGCCCTAAAAGCTGCCCCTAGGTTAATGCCCCCGTTCCCCACAAGTTTTGAGTGTTGTAAACCTAATAGAAGACTTGGAGACCAATTAAAATAAAATACAAAATTCGCGTGTCAGGTACAGTGAACCGGTTCGGAGGTACAGCGAACCGGTTCGCCCCTCCGAACCGGTTCGGGGTGGGGTTCGCATGTACCAGCCTGGTCTTGCTCTCTACACTTAGATTTTTTCTGGTTTTTCTCTTCTTTTCTTGGATTTTTCTTCAACTTCAACTGAGCATAACTTTTCAACCGTAGCTCGGATTTGGGTGCCGTTTCTTCCAGTGTTCTCATTGTTCCGAGCTCTTCAACTTCCCAGTTGACTTCTTCTTCCGGATCGGGCTGCAAAATTACCGACATGCCCTTGAACTTGCCTTCTTAGCTTTTCTTGCACAGTCTTGTTTCCTCCTTTGCACTGCTTGCATAATTAACCTGTAAAACCAATAGGAGAAGCACGAAACACGCAATACTCGCCAAGAAGGTTAGAAGCACAAAAGTGAATCAAATCCATATATGTTACATCATTTGGGTTCACAAAAGTACTGAAATTAGGGGGATAAATATACAATATTTATGCCCAATCACTTAGTTATTCTTCTATTCATTTTTCGGTCGTCAAGAATAAAGAGTCAATTTTTTTTAACATAATCAACGAACTAAATTCGAAAATAGTTGACGAAATTAGAATATGGACTCTGAATTTGGGACTAAGAAAGTAAGATTTATAAATTGTGTCCCAATATTTATGTCTTTATAAAGGCGACACACTATTTATAAAACTCCAACGAATTCAAATTCTATGTTGCATTCTCTCATTGATTGACTCAAGAAGGAAAAGAAAAATGACAGAGGTTTGACTCTCATTGATCTCATATTTGATTTCCTAAAAGAACATACAATATATCTAACTATCTTCAGACATAATTCATTATGATTTTGTATTTTCGTTTTAATCCACCATTTGGAATTGAATGTATGGTATTTAATTTATAATGTTTGGGGTTAATATGGACTTCGTCGGCCAAATCATTTTTTTCTTATCATATATTTTGAATTGTGCAAAGTTAATCAATGCATTATATTAATATGATGTAGTCGATTTGTGATAAAAAAAATTATTAATTTTCATTGCAGTTATTCTCAAAATTTATTTAAATGTAACTATCAAATAACGAGTGTTGCAATGATTATTACTAGATAATTATAAGTTCCACCCATTTTTAAAGTTTATCTCTTTTTGCAAGATGATTTAGGGCTAATTAACTAGGTAGTATTAACATTGAAATCGAATAGTGATATTAACTTGGCAATAGTGAAAATGGTTGCATGAACTTGACAACGGACATGTTAGTAACACATCGACACCGATTACGGGTGTTCACGGGTCAGTTTGGTTCGGTTTTGGACCATAATTTAAGCCGAACAAATCGGTTCAGTTTTGAAAGAAGTCAACCCACAACCGAACCAACGATGAGAAAAACCTTCGGTTTCGGGCCACATCGGTTTCGGGTCGGTTTCAGTTTTGATCAGTTAATGGTTTTTGGATATAAAAATTGAAGTTTTTTAAGTTTTTTTTAATATAAATATAGATGTCGGTTCGGTTCGAATCGATTTTCCTTATCTAAACCGTCGACATGGTCGGTTTTCTAAATTCTTCAATCGTAGGGCGAACCGAGCTAAAAAACCGTTGATTTCGGCTCGGTTCGGTTTTAGATTTGGTCATTTTTTTCCACCCTCTTAGCACCGATGGCCACATTGGTGTCGCATTGATAATGTCGCGTGAGCACTTTTGGATGATTTTCTGATGAGTTTTTAGTGAGGTGGTTGAGAAATGTGAGGTGGAAATGTCTTTGTTATATGCTATATACGTCAAGTCAATGCAACTATGGTGACCCTAAAGTCATTCTAAGAATTCAATGTAATGGTAGAAAAATCACTAGACTAAAAGTTATTTTAAAATAAATAAAGAGTTTTTTTTATAGTTAATTTCCTCTATTATTTGAATTACATTCTAATAATTCCAAAACTCTAATAATAGTAACTTATACAAAGAGGAATAAAATCGCCTTCTCCAACCCTCCTCAACTCTAATATCAAATAGAAAATAGAAAGTTCTCAAAGCTCAATAGTTATTTTTCTAACCACAAAGCTGGTTACTATGGGTGTTAATCACTATAAGAAAAACAGTGACTTATGTCAGTTTTAAAAAATTTCAAATTGTCATAACAAGTCATGACATAAATGTTCGTAAAACTGAGATAAAAGAAAAGTGATTTGTGTCAGTTTTTCAAAAACACACATAAAATCTACAACATTTAGGTTTTATTTATCACGGTTCTGAAAAAATATGTGATTAACAAATGCATATTTATCACAGTTTTAAACAATTTATGTGATTTTTTTCACAACTGACACAAGTGTAAAAAATATAAAATAAAAAAATAAAAAATGGCCAACATACACACCTATATATTTGATTTGCTCAAAATCAACACTTATGCCACGCATCTTATATATTCCAAATAGAAAATATCAAAAGCCAAAAACTCGTAATGTCACTAACTTGTTACATCAAAATATTTGCAACAAAAAACTAGTGATGATTATAGTACAAAATATACATCTCGATACATCATAATATTCAAAAACTAAATAACATCCGCAACCCCAAAAATACTCGAGCTAATTATTGTTGAGGACAAAAGTTGATGAAATGCAAAACTCAATCCATTAGCTTTGCTCTTGATAACGATCTCCTGAACCGAATAACTAACTGCACAACAAATACAAAAATAAGCAAAACACAACCAATATAGTCAACGGAATTTTCATCAAAACACAACTAAATATACGATATTGTTTATCTTAATGGAGTTCCAGGACGTGTTCGACCTTTTCCCATCAATGTTCAACGGGATAATCCCACTACATGTAAAAGGAAATTCCATTGTGTGGATTAGGAGTTGAAAACGCTAATTTGGGATGACAATAATCAATGCATGTAAAAGGAAGCACAACATTTAACAAATGTTAGGGAACCAACCTCTTGAACAGCTTGTTATAATCTTTTGGGCTTACAAATTCTATACAACCAAACTTCTTTGTTGTGAGAAAGAAAAAAGCATACAAGTTACTATCAAGCAATAAATATATTTTTTTTAATATTATAGTTGATTCGTCAAACTATTATCCAAAAATTCGTTTATAAAAATCACAAATGAAGGGGCCGTTTTTTATAGACTTTTAGAACTGTTTTAGGGGCTGTTTTATGGACTTTTTAAACTGTTTTATGGGTTGTTTTTTATGAAGTTTTAAAACTGTTTTAGAGGTAGTTTTTTGTAGAGGTTGTTTTTTTAAAGGGCTATTTTAGGGGTTGTTTTTACAAATTTAAAAAAAAGTGCTTAATATTAAATTTAACATAGTGATTTGTATAAAAAAATCAGAAATAGTGCTCACTAAGAAATTAAATTCAGTCCTTACTAAGATCCTAATTTTTGGGAATCCAACTGCCACAACCATATGAACTAAAGAAACAGCATCTCATCATCACAACACTGAAAAAGGAAAAACAAAGCAACATAATAAAAAAAAAAATCAATGTTCAATAAATAATGCAACAAAATGAAGAATAATATGTTCATATTGAAATACCTGATTTGTCTTAGCAAGTAGTTGAACTTGAGCAGATGTGTCGTCTTCACAAGTTGGGCTACATATAATGACTACCCAATAAGAAGAGAAAAATACATATAATGACTACCCAACACTTTAATCTTCTTTCACATACAAAAAAAATGGAAATTAAGCACATATAATGACTGCCCAACATTACTATGGATTTGAAGAAAATAGAATCAGATTTAAGTTTAAAACATAAGTAGTAAACCTAGAATGCTTACACAAAATCTGAAGCAAAGAGGAAGATTAAACTTTAACAATATTAAAGTTTCAAAAGACAATCATCCCCTTAAATAAGATCTCTTATCGACATTGAGAGCGAAGAGGAAGGAGCGTCATCGGCGTCGCGTGAGAGCAGAGAGGGAGACAGTTTTGAGTGTGGTCGGCATCGCATGAGAGAAGAGATGATTATAAGTATCACACAGACCACACTGACTGTCAATCGAACAATAATGGGTTGGGTTTGAAACGGAAGTTCCACATACCAATCATCTTAATCGATTTCAAATTCATCATATATATTATGTTTAGTATATAATATATTACTTTACATATATATTTATATATAAATATTATGCGTCAGCGGTCTAAATTTGAAAGAATTTCTTGATATGATTGACAAAGTTTCATCAACGTCTTTGATATGGAGCAAGTAGATTTACGACGTACAAAAGGGCAGTGACGGATCCAGGATCTCGGTCCAGCAGGGGTGGAAATTAGGGTTCGGGGATTTAAAAAAAAATATTTGGAGCATGAGAAACTAAACACAAATTCAACAACAATAATATTATATTTAATCAAATCAGTCACAAAATACAATATGAGAACTAAATAATATTAGAGAAGCCGAGATAAGTTGATGATATTGAGCCTTTGATTTCAAAATAAATTTGGACTTCCGTGTGAATAAAAAGTGAATGAAAAGGGTTAAAATACTTTGGATGGGAAAGTACAAAGGCAATGAAAAAAAAAATCATTTTCTTCTTATTCTCATATCCTCTCTCCATTTAATCGAGTGAGAAGAAGGGTCAAAAGTTATTAATATATGTTTGAATTCAGATGAAATGAAGGAGGTGCCGGTTTTTAATTGGTTTAGACATATCATTTGAATTAATAATGCATGAGAACTTGAACAAAAATATACTGTTAAGATTAAAATGTCAGGACAGTTGTGAGAAAATGAGTTCACAAAGATAGTACTCTATTTTGGGCCTATATACCAAAAAAAAATCTCACAAATTTCAGGAGGGGCCTTTGCGCCCCCCCCCCCCCCCCCCCCACCCCATTCCTCACATGTGTCCATCCTTGCGAAAGGGTGAATTATAATAAAACCAAAATTAATGCCCCAACTTAATGTGAAAATGATTCTAATGAAATTAACTAGAGAAATCACCTTGATTCTAGTGACAATGATCTATTGTTCAGTTGCCTGCTCAACGAAGGCCGAAGCTTCTCGATGGAAGGGAAGAAAGTGATCGATTTCTTTGATATGAAAGCAAAGAGAAAGAGAGAAAAGATGAAGACAAAGGGAAAAGGATTAAATAAAAACAATAAGAACACATGCAACACAACAACGAATGAAAAATCGAGTGTTTATGATCTTCAACCAAGCCTTAGTTTTGAGATCCCCTGGATATCCAGATCCGAAGTTCCTATTAATGTTTTCAGCAGTTTCATCAAACACCCAATCTTTTATTGCTCGGTCTCTTGTGACCTTAGCAACTATGCTTGCGTCACTTACGACTGGATAAAGACTGTCGGCTTTCTTTGCAACCACAAATTTGATAGCTGGAAATCTTTCGAACAATTTAATTCTGTAATTCTCTACATCTCTCACAGTATCTACATATACCTCAGCTAATAGAACTCCCATGTCCAGCACAGTCCTGACGAGGCCGATGGCTGATTCATGTGATATTTCATTAAGGTTAATCTTATTTTTCTTTAACATTTTATCCAAGAGTTACCTTGGATCTATCACATCAATAGCCCATCCGATGGATTCATCAGTCTTCAATTTTTTTTTTTTAATAATTCCTCCTTTTTTCTTTTAAAGTCTTTGAATCTGCAACGTTCAAAGAGGAGAGAGTTTTGAGGTATGAAGCTGCACAATACAATCAACCATAGACCATTGGGTGTTGTGCTATGCTTGGACTCATGTTCGTCTCCCCAAAAAGTAGGATAATAGATGTTTTGGATAGGATAAGTATGGAACAGATAAATCTAATCCGAAGGAAATTCTGAAAATTATAGAAGTAATAGCTGATGAATATGTCGTCAGTGACGCTAACGATTTTTCTATTAATAAGAACAAAACTTACTAATAAATATTAACTACAAAAGAGTATAAAAAAAGGACAATAAGATTTCCACTTATTTAATATTAAAAAGAAAACAAGAACACCAAATACCATAATCTTACAAACCCCATTTAACTAAAATTATTAAATAAATATTGAATGTTCCTAAAGTTCTTAGACAAAGAAGTCCACATGAACCCAATATTAATCCTTCATCATAAACCCTACATCATCCACCTTCTCATAAAAAAATTGTTAGTTCTTTTCATCCAAACTGTTCAAAAATAGTAAAAAAAATTATATGTCCAAGTACAGGATTGTCGCAGCTTTCTTATTTGCTCCACTCCAAGTAGTCCACCACCGTTAGCGAAACACAATTTCTAAGAAAAACTAAAATCAGACCAAACTCTTAAAATGGCCTATATAGGGAATTGAAGGAAGGTGTGATATATAGTTTGAGTTGCTTATTGACAAAGAATATACAAAAATGGAATGACAAACAACAATCGAACTTTCTGCAACGAAGTAGGTCACAAGCATCAAATTTCCCATGAGACATCAACCAAACAAAAGTACCCACATTTACAAAGTCTCACCAGTTTTTCATTCCATCAAATGCATGGATAGAAAGCGAAGACCAAACCTAATTACCTGTTATCTTAGCCAAGTCCTGAAATATCATCTACATATTGGTCTTCACGGATGCTACATCCAACAGATGGAATTTTGTCCATGTCTTCAAAACTAGTTCTCATTTATCTTCACCTCCTTGTTTCCAAATCCAACTGCATTATGGGCACCCTTACTCACTACATAAATAAGAGCACAAGTAAGACAAAAAAATTATATCTAATATTTATACATATCAAGTTTACGTCAAAAAAAATATATAATGAGTTATTGCATAAATTAGCAATAATGACCTAATCTTTTATACTTTTATCGTAGGTGTCAGCAGTCATCTTCTATTCCAGTACCTCCATTCTCTTCATATGTAATGAATTCACAATCATACATTAGGTTATCTATTATAAATATTAATTTATATACTTGTAACCACACACAATTCTTTAAAAGTGAAGCAATGTTACAAATAATTTAAAAGCAAACAAATAATAAGAAGAATTAAAAATCTTATTGTCAATTCTACAAACACATACCAACGATTTCAAATTCATTTTGTTTTTTTCCAATACAAATAGAATACAAATAGAGGACACCATGTATCAAGGTCAAACTAAAATAAACCAAGCATATATTCAATGAATCTATAACAAAACTACGATAGTGAGCTATGTAATTTGGGACTGAATTCAGAGTGCCATGAATAAGTCAATACGACAATGTTTAGTAGCTATTGAATTAGTAGCGGGAGTTGTTTTAAAAAGTAGTTATAGTTAGTTAGTTGTTAAGGTTTTAGTTGGAGGTTTGTTAAAACAAATTAGACTAGTCAATCGTAGCCTTTGATCTGTAACAGACTCAATCTCATTTGGATTGAAGTCTATAAATAGAGCAACCTTGTAATTGTAAGTGCCATTCTTTTGTTCTGATTAAAGTGTTAATACAATTTCTCTCAAATTTACCAATTGTTAACCTAGTTTCTCAATTACCTGTAACAATTTGGTATCAGAGCCGTTCAAGACCTGGATTCCACTTGAGAGGATGGCAGAGGGTACACGGTACAAAGATATACAAGAAACAATCATGAAACAAGACGACAAGATCCAAGAATTGGTTGCATTGGTGAAAGGACTGAAACAAATGGATCTTAATATGAAACTTTTTCAAGAGAATGTGGGCTCTATGTTGACAAGAAACAAAAATGGAGAAGAAGCGTCACAGTCACAGTCAAGAACCAGAGGTGCGATAGAAGAAGAGAGGAGCAATTCAAAAGGGGAAAATCATCCATGATAACTATGAACACCAAGCTAGACCACCTAAACCAGTTTTCCAAAATTTGATGGAAATAACCCTAAGAATTGGGTGAGAAAGTGCAGGAAGTTCTTTTCATACCATTGTATGACTGAAATTCAGAAGGTGAATTACACCTCGATGTATCTCGAAGGAAAAGCAGACATATGGTTTCAAGATTTTCAAGAAGGGAAAGATAATATTGAGTGGGACCATTTTGTGAATGCATTGTTCACAAGATTTTCACCTAGGGGACATGATGATCTAGTAGCTGAATTTCACAAGCTTTAACAGACTGAATCAGTGACTGAATTTCAAGAGAAGTTTGAAGAACTGAAATCCCAAATTGCAGTGCATGGACTAAAAGAAGAATATCTGGTGCAAAGTTTCTTAGGGGGACTCAGGATGACATAAAGAATGGAGTGCAAATGTTTTACCAATCTACATTACAGCAGGCTATCAGTCTAGCTAAACTTCAAGAGGCCACTATGGAAGCAGTTAGCCGAAGAAGCAAGGAAGAGAGTAAAGGAGGAAAATACAGTGAACCATGGGAGGGAAGTTCAAAAGGATTCAGAATAACAAAGAATGAAGACAAGACCAACACGATAATAAAGAAAAGTGGGGTATCTACCCTACCTATCAAGAAGATTTCTTATACAGAGATGAAAGAAATAAGAGAGAAAGGCATGTGTTATTATTATGATGAAGTTTTTAAACCTGGACATGTTTGCAAAGATAGACAACTATTTGTGCTGAGAGTCGAAACAGATGCAGAAATCGCAGAATTTCAAGAATTGGAGGATCTTGAGGAAGAAGGAATGGAAATATCCCTGAATGCATTATCAGGTTCAATCACTCATAACTCAATTAGAATAAAGGGTTTTGTCAAGAAATATCCAATCACTGTTCTAATTGACACTGGGAGTACCCACAGTTTCCTCAACCCTGAGACTGCCATTCACTCAGGTAGTAAAGTAGAGCAAGCCCTAGTATTTAATGTGACAGTGGAAAATAGAGGAAGATTATACAGTAATTCTTTATGCCTAAATTTTCAATGGGTGATGCAAGGGCAAACTTTTAAGGCAGACATGAGGTTATTACAAATTGGTGTATATGACATGATATTAGGGATGGATTAGATGCAGCAATTTAATCCAATACTATTTGATTTTGAAACACCAAAGCTAACCTTTAAGAGGAATGGGAAGAAGGTGGTACTGAAGGGGCAATCTGATGAGGCCAGAATTCAAATGATGAATGGAAATTCCTTCAAGTTGTTATTAAAAAAGACTACACATGGATTTATGGGCCAATTATTTTCACTACAAACCACAGAAGGAAATGCCAACAACACTAAAGAAATAATTCCCCATATCATATCTCAAATACTAACCGAGTATGTAGACATTTTTGAGGAACAAAAAGGGTTACCACCAAAAAGAAGTCATGATCACCAAATTGTGCTAAAAGGAGTTGTGCCCACAAAACAAAGGCCCTATAGGGTGCCTTATTTTTAGAAGAATGAAATAGAGAGATTGATTCAAGAAATGCTAGACTCGGGGGTGATTCAAACCAATCAAGGTCCTTTCTCTTCTCCTATGTTACTAGTTAAGATGAAAGATGGATGTTGGAGGTCTTGTGTGGATTATAGAAGACTCAATGAAGCAACTATCAAAAACAAATTTCCAATCCCAACCATTGAAGAAATTTTGGATGAATTATATGGTGCTAAATTCTTCTCAAAACTGGACTTAAGGTCAGGATACCATCAGATTAGAATGAGGAATGAGGACATTTCTAAAACAGCTTTCACCACACACTGTGTTCATTATGAGTTTAGAGTCATGCCTTTTGGTTTGACTAGCACCAGCTACTTTCTAAGGACTCATGAATGAGGTTATCAAACCTTATTTAAGAAGATTTGTGTTGGTATTTTTTATGACATCTTGGTGTTTAGTCACAGTTTACAGGATCACACAGGATCACAGTGATCACCTAAAATTAGTGCTACAAATACTAAGAAAGCATCAACTCTTTGCTAAAAGGAGTAAATGCAATTTTGGTCAAATCACTGTGGAGTATTTAGGCCATATCATAAGTAATCAGGGTGTTTCAACTGATCCAACCAAAGTGGAAGCTACGACCTATCCATATCAAGGCACTAAGGGGATTCCTAGGTCTAACTGGGTTTTACAGGAGATTTATTCGGAACTATGGCATGATTGCCAAACCACTAACTGATCTTTTGAAGAAAGATGCCTTTAATTGCAGCCAAGAAGCTGAGATAACCTTTCAAGAGTTGAAGAAAACCATGAGCACTTCACCAGTGTTGGCACTGCCCAATTTCAAACAACCTTTTGTGATTGAATCGGGTGCTAGTAGCAAAGGGATTGGAGCAGTCCTCATGCAAAACAAACAACTAATTGCCTTCTTGAGCAAAGCTTTGGGTCCTAGGGCCTTGGGGTTATCTGTTTATGGAAAAGAAATGATGGCCATCATAATGACTGTCACCAAGTGGAAGGACTACCTTATGGGTCGCCACTTTATCATCTCTACTGATCACCAAAGTTTGAGGTTCTTTCAAGAGAAGAAAATTACTACCTTGTTGCAGTAGAAGTGGTTAACCAAAATATTAGGATTGCACTACGAAATCCAGTACAAGAGAGGGGCAGACAATAGAGTAGCTAATGCACTCTCACGGAGACATAGTGAAGAGGCTATGCTGAGTGCTATCTCAGTAGTACAACCAGTGTGGATACAAGATGTTATTAATAGCTATGAGGGTGATGAGCACATTACTAAGCTGGTATCTCAACTTCTGATTGATCCTAAATCTTCAAATGAATATAAACTGGTACAAGGAATGTTAAAAAGAAACAATAAACTGGTGGTGGGAAAAGGTCAACAACTGAGGTAGAAATTACTAACAGAGATCCATGGGTCAGCTATTGGAGGCCACTCGGGCATTGAAGCTACTTATAGGAGGGCTCAACAATATTTCTATTGGCCAGGGCTAAAAAGGGATGTCAAGAAGATGGTTATGGAATGCATAACATGTCAACAAAACAAGCCAGAGCACTGCCTATCCCCAGGGTTACTACAACCCCTCCCAATTCCCACCCAAGCTTGGGAGCAGATCCGCATGGACTTTGTTGACGGCTTACCTAAATCAGGAGGAATGGAAGTGGTGCTAGTGGTAGTGGATCGATTTACCAAATATTCCCATTTTCTACCTTGTAAACATCCCTACACTGTTGCAGAAATAGCTCAATTGTACGTAAACAACATCTACAAGCTGCATGGAATTCCAAAAAAGATTGTTTCAGATCGAGATAAAATTTTCACCAGTCAATTCTAGGCCGAGCTTTTCAAATTATTGGGCACTCAGCTTAACCTAAGCACACCTTATCATCCACAGTCTGATGGGCAATCAAAAAGGGTGAATCAGTGCTTGGAGACTTACCTCAAGTGCATGTGTAGCCAAATACCAACGAAGTGGAGCAAGTGGCTCAGTCTAGCTAAGTGGTGGTACAATACTAACTACCATTCTAGCTTGAAATGTTCTCCATTTGAAGCACTTTATGGATTTTCCCCTCCTCAGTGGTTTATTCCTACTGCTATTGATACTACAGTAGCAGCAGTAGAAGATTTGATGAAAGAAAAACAATTGATGATCCAGTTATTAAGGGAGAACCTCATTCAAGGTGGGCGATCAAGTGCTTCTTAGGCTTCAACCATATCGACAAACCAGTGTAGCACTCAGAAGAAATGTGAAGTTGGCTGCTCGTTTCTATGTCCCTTTCTCAGTCACCATGAAGATTGGAACAGTTGCATACCAACTACAACTACCTCAGGGTTCAAAAATCCACCTTGTTTTCCATGTATCACAGTTAAAAAAGAAGATGGGACAAGCAACTACTCATTCAAACCAATTACCTTTGGTTGGAACAGATGGTCAGATTAGGGTGGAACCCATTACTATTTTGGATAGATGTATGGTCAAGAGGGGAAATATTGCAGTTCCACAAGTTCTAATTCATTTGTCGAGCTCAATTCTGGAGGACTCCACTTGGGAAGACTGGAGTTTCATCAGTTCACAATTCCCAAATTTTACACCTTGAGGACAAGCTCATTTTTTATGGGGGAGGGAATTGTCATGAATAAGTCAATACGACAATGTTTAGTAGCTATTGAATTAGTAGCGGGAGTTGTTTTGAAAAGTAGTTATAGTTAGTTAGTTGTTAAGGTTTTAGTTTGAGGTTTGTTAAAACAAATTAGACTAGTCAATCGTAGCCTTTGATCTGTAACAGACTCAATTTCATTTGGATTGAAGTCTATAAATAGAGCAGCCTTGTAATTGTAAGTGCCATTCTTTTGTTCTGATTAAAGTGTTAATACATTTTCTCTCAAATTTCCCAATTGTTAACCTAGTTTCTCAATTAGCTATAACACAGAGTCAACTTAGATTTTTCTATATTTTGGACAACTTATAAATTTAATCGTGCTATAATATCGTATGGTGTGTTATACCATTCTAGATGTAAACCCCTCAATGCAAATCCAAAGAATGAAACCAAAATACACACATCATTCTAAATGGAAGAATGACTATGACCAAACCTAAATCAAAGTCCAATAATTTAAAATAATGAATTGTACAAATTGAACTAAAAAAGATCAAGAAAATGAAATATATGTATAAAATGAAGCAAAAAACACATTATATCGAAGACACTACACAACGAAAATGAAATATCTAATTTATAATCGGTATTGAACTATATTAATAAACCCTACAAAGAAAATGAGATATTTTAACAGTTAAAAACTCTATGATTCTCTAAATCATCCAAATCAACCCAACGACTGAATTTCTTCTAGTGGCTGATTGTGGGGGTGATATTTGTATAAAGGTTGTGGTCGTGTATGAACAAGGGTGGTGGAAACTGAGAGATCGAGGGTTGGGTTTTGAAAACTCAGAGAGAGAGAGAGAGAAATTGAAGCTTAGGCCTAATTTGATACGTCGTATCAGGAGTCCGGGCATAATAGGATAAGAGTCGGATTGGATATGATAAGGACGGATCATATAAGGCTTATTTTAATACTGCCTTTGGAACAGTTCCGAATAAGAAGACGGGATGGGATATAATAATATAGTCATGCGTTTGAAATGCGCCGAATATGATTAATTTATCTCCAGTTTTCCAAAAATACCCTTCTTTTGTATTTAATAATCAAAAATACAAAAATATATTGTTATCACATATTTTAACTCAATAACATAATATTTAATTCCACGTACGATGTTAAAAAAATAATATTATGAGATGAAAATATGTATTTGTATTTGCATTTATAATTCCAACTTGTCTAGCATATAGGTTAATAATACATTAAAAAAAATATGTGTAAGAAAATATTAACGGTGAATTAACAACACATAACTTTCAACTTGTCTAGTAGGTTAGTGAACATAATATTTGTATCGATTTAAACCAAAATAATAGTTCATGATAACGCAACAAATAGAAAAAAAAAGGAAAAAAAAAATTAGGAGGTTACCTACCGTGATGAAAAATATGAATGGAGAGTTATGTGAATCAAAGGGACCGTCCGCTGCTATCTAATCCTTCAGATAGTACAAGTTGCGCGAGTTTTTTTTATAACTTAATAAGGATAGAGTAGTAATTTTCAATCAAATTTTGACACCTTATAAGTTTATACGACCTTGGAGGTGGGATCTTTTTATCCCACTCCTTGTGGGATAAGGAACTCACTTTGAATAACTTACTCCATCTCATATCTCATCCTAAATTACACCAAACAATGAATAGAATAATTTTATCCAATACAAACCTCTTATACGACGGTTTTTTTTGGTAGAAGGGGATGAGTCGCGGGAGTCCCAAAAAAACAAGTGTGTTCCTATAGCGAGAAATGAAAATTACGTGAGTTTTTTGGTGCAGTGCTTGTTCTTTTAGTCCCCGCTTTATTTTTTGTATTATGTCAGTTTTTTTTTTCCAAATTGAGAAAAATGTGAGGATACATATATCACATTTTTATATAATCAGACATAAATTATATTTTTTTTATCTCTTATTTATTACAATTTTGATAAATGATATTATGTATGTATCATTTTTCTCATTTAAACCTTATGTGACATAACGTCAAATTTAAAACTAACATAAATGACTGTTTTTCTTGTAGTGAATTTGGGTATGTCATATAATAATAGGATTGTGTTTCTTTGTTTTTGATTACTAGATATGAGTACCTAGATTTAAAATGCACATTTTTAATTAATCATGTCACGCGTCGAGCATATTTTATAAAATATTATCACCCCTCCTAATTATTACCGTGGTCTATTTTTTTCTTTAGCAATTACCAATTTATCTTTAAGTACAATTTTTTTTAATGACAATTATATTTCCTTTCTAATTTTTTTTTCTACCAAAGATGCCCTTTCACATCTTAAGATACCAACAAATTCATTGCAAAGTTCAAAATAATACATTAATTTCTTTATAAATGATATTTTTAGTTAGTGAACTTAGCATAATATGTTTAGAACCACCAAATAAAATACTAATGGTTTTTAGTGCCCATCTCAGTTAATGTTCAACATTTAGTGATTTCCGTTTCAAATGAATTTAATACTCAATGTTCTAATTTGTATGGACTATTGGTTGAAAATTAGTATGGAACTGGCGCGCTGCGGGGGAATTTTATAAAAAAATCTATTTAAAATAGTTTTAACAATATAAATGGATGATAATTAATAGCATTTGTAAATATATTGTGCTTTATATTTTATGATAAATATTCAATTAGTTGGTGCCTAGTTATTTAAGTAACATTGACACTGAACTATTGCTTACAATCTTAGATTCCTAAAAGTTAAAAATGAAGATGTAAAAGGCGCCTCATCAATGACCTCTGTATTTGTTGTCACAGAAATCACTAGAAACATTAATATGAAAAATAATCACATAAAACTCCAAAATCATGTATCTATGAATCTTTAAAAATTAAATGACTAATAGTAAAAAATAAAAAAATAAAAGGAATTAAAAAAACAACCAAAAATATACCTATAAGTGCATCTACAGTAGATAGCAATACAAAAAAAAGATAGAATACCTTCGCGTCTTTCATTCACAAACTTAAAAGCAGAAACCTTTAGTCCCTATTAAAAAAACAAAATATTGGAAATATCACACACACACACACACACACACACACACACACATATATATATATATATATATATATATATATATATATATATATATATATATATATATATAGTTAGTTAGTTAGTTAGTTAGTTAGTTAGTTAGTTAGTTAGAAATTATACAATTACAGGTGCAAAAATATAGTGGATTACTGATTCTAAAGTAAAAACTAACACCCGAGGAAAATTTCAAATTTTGGCTTGTATAACAGAACTTATTTATTTTGTACCGTGAACCGAAGTTGTTGATTGGAGAGAAACAAAAAGATTTTTGTCGAGAGTGAAAATAAAAATAAAAATTGACATGTGGACTACCTTGCAGGGTTTAATAATTAATGCCTCATTAACCTCTAATACTATTATATTAGAGGTATAATAATGATATATTACGCGTGGAAGGAGCAGAATGGGATCTTATAGTAGAATTTGAATGTATCCAACTTAACATAACACAACAGAAGGCCATAAATGACGCAAGTTCCATTTAAATGCGTTACGCGATTCATGCTTTTTTTTTCATGATTTCGTGTTACAAAGTTGGATTTTGGGTTTCAATGGGTTATGTTCAGTTTTGAGTGTAAATTATTGGTAATCTACCATGAACTGAAGATGTTGATCGGAGAGAAACAAAAAGTTTTTTGTTGATGAATCATCATTGAAAGTGCCATTGAGAGAGAAAGAAGATAACTCGTAAATGAGAAGAATTGGATAGATGAAAGGTGAGGGGTTTAGTTACCCATTTTATTATAGAGGAGGGAAATTTATGGGGACTGTTGGTTTAACCAAGTAAGTGCGGTATAAAGATAGGAAAGAGTGAAAAAAAATGACACGTGGACTAGTTATTGGGTTTGGCAATTAATGCTTCATTAACCTCTAATACTACCGTATTAGAAGTATAATAAGGATGCCGTGAGGCAACTTTGAGACTAATGAGGCTTTGATCCAACAATATAAAGCTTTTTAGATTAAGCTTTTTGTCATTGTTTTCCTCAAATCCAAAGCGCTAATATACACAAATACTTTGTAAACTTATATTGTAAATTTAAACGTGACTTGAATGCTCCAATACATTGGTCCTTGAAACCCTTTGAAAACAACCCAGAATTGTCACTTGTATGTTGCTAGAATTTTGAGAAAATATAAAAAAGTGAATTTCGAATTGTCTCTTCCACTTTAGATAATTGTGTGTTATGAGATAACCTAAGATGGTGCTAGGGGTGGCAATTTTTGACACGACACGATAACCCGATACGAACTCGACACGAAGTTAGCGGGTTAGGGTTGACGATTTCTTGACACGAACTCGAATATGACACGACCCGTTAACACGAATAATAAATGGGTTGGGTTAGTGTCAAACACGTATAACTCGAAAATGACACGAATAGACCCGTTTAACTCGTATTTTATGAAGACTATATTAGATAATTTATATATCTTGATAGACATTCTATAAAATTCATGGAGAATCGGATGATAAATTATTTATGTGTTGCAAGAAGTTGAAATTAATTAAATTTAAGTTATTGTAGGCCTATGAGTGGTATGATTGGTTAAGAGAGAAGAAAAAAATTATTTTATATTTTACTTAATGGGTTATGCGGGTCAACCCGAACACAACACGATAATAAATAGGTCGGGTTAGTGTTTGCTCATCTGACACGATTAGTTAAATGGGTCGGGTTAGGGTTGACTAATACTTAACACGAACCCGACATGACACGACCCGAACACTACACGACGCACACGAATTGCCACCCCTAGATGGTGCAAGGCCACTCAATATATAAGGGGCAGAGGGCCAAAACTCCTAGTCAAAGTAGTCCTATTTTCAAAGTTCCACCATGCATCAAGTGGCTTAAAGATAGGAATTAACCCAAAATGCCTCTCTATATCTCTCTCTATATCTCTCTCTCTCTTCTTCTTCTTCTTCTTCTTCTTCTTCTTCTTCTTCTTCTTCTTCTTCCCCTCCCCCCCTCTCTATCACCCGCGAACACCCACACACCCACGAACAGATCTGGGGCGGGGGAGGGGGTGGTTAATCACCGGTGGTGGGACTGGTTTAGGGGGGAGGGGGGCACGAACAGATCCTATTTTTTTCTTATATATATGATTTTTAGTTATGAATATACACGATTTTTTTTCTGGAAAACATATCTTTTTTGCTGAAAATAATTTATTATTTTTTGGAAATGATTTCTTATTTCTAATTTACGTGCTGGAAAAAATTTATATTGCTAGAAATAATTTTTATTTGAGGGAAATAATTTTTTATTTCGAAAACTATTTTATTATGGCTTGAATTCATATTTTATTTACTGGAAATAATTTATTTTTGCTAGAAATCAATTTTTTTAAATTCATATTTTTTATATTTTTGATAATTTTCAGAATTTTAATTGTTTATTAATTTTCATATATTTAAATGTATTTTTTTTATTTCAATGTATTTTTCAATATTATTTTAAATAAATTTTCTGAATTGTTGTTTTAAGAATTCTGCATATTGTAAATATTTTTTGGGTATTTTTCAGAATTTTTAAATATATATTCATATTTTCCAAATGTTTTAAATATGTTTTTTTGGACTATTTTATGTTTTATATTTTTTTCAAACTATTTTATATTTCTTTATGAACTTCCATATTTTTAAATGTTTTTTTTGTACCTTAATGTATTTTCCAATTAATATTAGTATTTTAAATATGTTTTTTTGAGTTGTTCTATTTAGAATTTTGCATGCTAGAAATCATATTTTATATGCTAAAAATAATTTATATCAATAAAATTAAATTTTTATTGGTGGGAATAATTTATTTTTGTGGTAAAATATTTTTTTCATTAATTAGTTTTTAGAAATTTTCAGAGTTTAAATATTTTTTGGTATTTTTTAGAATTATTAAATATATATTCATATTTTTAGAATTTTTTCCAATATTTTTTTATATTTTAAAAATATATTTTTGGGTATTTTTTAAAATTTTAAATGTTTTTGCTGTTATTTAAAGATTTTTTTCAAAAACAATTAGGTTTGGACAAAAATACCCCCCTTTTAAAGTCATGTGCCATGCACACGACTGACGATTTTTGTCAAAAGTCAACGGTGTTGGACTGCAGGAGGTTAATTGTAGTCGTCTTCAAAGTTAGAGGTGAATTGGAAAAACTGAAAGAAATTGTGGCAAAGTGTTGGAAGGGGACTAAGTGTAATTAACTCAAAAAAATATTTAAAAAAAAGTAGATACTAAATTTATAAATAAAACCATAGGATTAATCTGAATATTTGCACAAATAAAACAACTTACATTATGGACAAAAGCAATGGAAACAATTTAAACAAAAAAAATCAAATATCCTAAAACCATGACAGATAATTTTGAGCGTTAAACTCAATCCTTTATTTTAACTTTTCAGAACTCATGTAACTTTATGTGTGACCCCCTAGTTAATAGTTTCCTTAGGCCATCTCCAATGGATAGTCTAAATATATACATTTAGACTGTTTCAGCTCACAGTGGGTCGAAGATTGTATACATTTGGGAGAAAGAAAGGCTAATGCGGATGTAAATTTGCATGGCCAGTAGACATTGTGCAGGGGGGGGGGGGGGGGACACATCTGGGCGGGCAAGTTTTAGCCGCCCAGAATGTGGGGAGTATACATTCATCCGCCCAGAGTCTTCCAGAAATAAAAAAAAAAAAATTAAATTAGCCAAACGGTTACATTATAACGGCTACAAAAATTACCAACGGTAACATTTATTTTTGTATATATACATTATGCTCCCCTAAAATCTTTAACACCAACGCTAAGTTATTTTCTTGTACTTATCATCAATTCAAAAAATTTATATGGATACTTCTTCACAAAGTACTCCGCTAAGTTCTAGTCGACTACCAAATTTCACTCCACACGACGAGGTGTTACTTTGTCTGGCATACGTTAAATATTCTATAGATAGTCGTATGGGGACTAACCAATCACGTACAACCTTGTGGGAAAAAATTACCAACGAATATAACTCAAGCGAGGGTCTTATTTACAAACGAACAGAGAATTCGTTGCAGGGAAAATACCAAAAAATTAATGCCGAGTGTTTGTTGTATACGTCGAAGTTGTCCAAAGCTTACGGAAACGGGAAAGATAGCGGCACGACGGAGGTTATGTGGGTAATTACAATTAATTTTTGTTTATTTTATTATTTATTAGTAAATTCTTAAATTTGCATCACTAATGCGGGAATATTTTTTCATATAGATCGAACGAGCTAGAGATAACTTTCTAAGCAAAGCGGGTCATAAATTCAATTACGACCACTGCTACGAGGTGCTCAAGGACTTGCCAAAGTATTCCATGTCAACCACCGGTTCACAATATACGAACCTAGTTTCGTTAGTTTAGGAGCAATTCAGAGAGTCCTTTCAAAAGGGCCATTTGTCTAAGTTTCGGGGAAGTGCAGATGTTATAGCCGTTTTCCTTTGGAAGAAGGATATCCAGAGGCATTTGCATATGGTAGAGTGCAGTGACACTTAAAAGTAGATACTAACTACTTTTAAGCTAGTTAGGGCAGCTCTTCAATGGTGGGAGTCGGTTACCACAAAAGAGGTGATAAATACGATGACTATCCAGGAGTTTTGGGTGTGGTTCAACCACAAGTTCTTTCCATCATTTGTGTAGATGGAGCTTAGGAGGTTATTCCTAGATCTTTCGCTAGAGATTTGGACAGTGGCAGCTCGCTTGATTCGAACGAAACGAATCAAGGGAATTCAATAATACTCGTAGAAGACCGGTAGCTGAAATGTATGTGTTCTCTCCGACCACCTACTAATTAAGGCACCGATCATTTGGTTATCCGAGTTATGATAACTTTCACTGAACAAATGATTGAACCCGAAATTGTTTATGGCATCTCGCACTGCAAGAACGTCGGATAAACTTGCATACACTTCAATCGGACCTTGTACACTACCACGCATGTGAAATTGACTATCATTTTCTTGTGCGTTAGGATCAATAATTGTGTCCGTCGCACGAAGTGTTTCGTCGGATAATCGAAATGAATTTTGATAAACGATTGGTAAATTGGGCGATGGAGGTGGGTTTTCATTTGGTTTGGCCTTTTTGCCACACCATTTTTTTTAATATGAAACATTTTGACGACTAAATAAATTGCTTTACGAAAATTATATGGTTTGATATTTTTAATGAAAGATATATAAAAATGGGTATGGAAAATAATGAAGGAAGATGTGTGATTTATATATGGGCTATTTTCTAATTTGATTATATTATAATGGATAGATTATAACGGTAGGGTAACGGGCAAAATTTTGGGCGGCTAAAAGTCCCCCGCCCAGGGTGGGTCCAGCCCCTGGGCGGCTAAAAGTCTCCCGCCCAGCCCCTGGGCGGCTAAATGTCTCCCGCCCAGCTCTTTTTTACACATTGCCCACTATGGGAAGCCCCCTCAACAATCTACACAAAAAATCTAAATACCCATTGTTTGTCCATCTCTCACTGGAGATGACCGGCCATCTCTAATGGACAGTCTAAATGTATACATTTAGACTGTTTCAGCTCACAGTGGGTCGAAGATTGTATACATTTGGGAGAGAGAAAGGCTAACGCGGATGTAAATTTGCATGGACGGTAGACATTGTCCAAAGGGGGGGGGCACATCTGGGCGGGCAAGTTTTAGCCGCCCAGAATGTGGGCGGTATACATTCATCCGCCCAGGGTCTTCCAGAAATAAATAAAAAAAAAATTAATTAGCCAAACGGTTACATTATAACGGCTACAAAAATTACCAACGGTAACATTTATTTTTGTATATATACATTATGCTCCCCTAAAATCTTTAACACCAACACTAAGTTATTTTCTTTTACTTATCATCAATTCAAAAAATTTCTATGGATACTTCTTCACAAAGTACTCCGCCAAGTTCTAGTCAACTACCAAATTTCACTCCACACGACGAGGTGTTACTTTGTCTGGCATACGTTAAATATTCTATAGATAGTCGTATGGGGACTAACCAATCATGTACAACCTTGTGGGAAAGAATTACCAACGAATATAACTCAAGCGAGGGTGTTATTTACAAACGAACCGAGAATGCGTTGCAGGGAAAATACCAAAAAATTAATGCCGAGTGTTTGTTGTATACGTCGAAGTTGTCCAAAGCTTACGGAAACGGGAAAGATAGCGACACAACGGAGGTTACGTGGGTAATTATAATTAATTTTTGTTTATTTTATTATTTATTAGTAAATTCTTAAATTTGCATCACTAATGCGGGAATATTTTTTCATATAGATCGAACGAGCTAGAGACAACTTTCTAAGCAAAGCGGGTCATAAATTCAATTATGACCACTGCTACGAGGTGCTCAAGGACTTGCCAAAGTATTCCATGTCAACCACCGGTTCACAATATACGGATGACGAAAATAATGAGAGCCCGCTTGATTCGAACGACAACGAATCAAGGGAATTCAATAATGCTCTTAGAAGACCGGTAGCTGAAATGTATGTGTTCTCTCCGACCACCTACTAATTAAGGCACCGGTCATTTGGTTATCCGAGTTGGGACAACTTTCACTGAACAAATGACTGAACTCGAAATTGTTTATGGCGTCTCGCACTGCAGGAATGTCAGATAAACTTGCATACACTTCAATCGGACCTTGTACAATACCACATATGTGAAATTGACGATCATTTGCTTGTGCGTTAGGATCAATAATTGTGTCCGTCGCACGAGGTGTTTCGTCGGATAATCGAAATAAATTTCGATAAACGATTGGTAAATTGGGTGATGGAGGTGGGTTTTCATTTGTTTTGGCCTTTTAGCCACACCATTTTCTTTGAATATGAAACATTCTGACGACTTAATAAATTGCTTTACGAAAATTATAATGTTTGATATTTTGAATGAAAGATATATAAAAATGGGTATGGAAAATAATGAAGGAAGATGTGAGATTTCTATAGGGGCTGTTTTCTAATTTGGTTATATTATAACGGATAGATTATAATGGTAGGGTAATGGGCAAAATTTTGGGCTGCTAAAAGTCCCCCGCCCAGGGTGGGCCCAGTCCCTGGGCGGCTAAAAGTCTCCCGCCCAGCCCCTGAGTGGCTAAATGTCTCCCACCCAGCTCTTTTTTACACATTGCCCACTGTGGGAAGCCCCCTCGACAATCTACCCAAAAAATCTAAATACCCATTGTTTGTCCATCTCCCACTGGAGAAGGCCTTATAACCAAACCCCCTTAAAGCTATGTTGTACATTTCGGCCCTTTAATTTTACTCGCATCTCATTTCAAAAATTCGGTAACATAGCATTTTTGTTCTTTATATATAATCAGTTGGGATAAGAGAATCCCATAAATATGTGAGGTTTAAACGGACTAGAAGTTATATACACTTACAATATTATATAAAAATCCACACCCTATAAAAGTCTAGGTATTTATGATAAATGGGGTTTGGGGGAAAGGTCCTCATAATTCTCAAAGTGTATAAAAATAGGGCATCCACATAATTTTTATAAATTTAGTCCCTCTACTAAAAACATGACCAAAACACCATGAAAATGGGTGCCGCTGGCGCGGATCCAAAAAATGAACTTCTAAGTATAAAGGGACCACACAAATAGATGCTATTGTACCATAGGGACTAGATTTATAAATTTGAAAAACGCTGTCCTAAAAATCCAAATATAGAAAAGAACATGCCCTTTACCTTAATTCTCTATATGATAAATCAATAAATAAGAGATACCCAACCATGAATATGGTATCTTTTTTTCTTTTTCTTTTTTTTTGGATTAAATGGTATCTTTTTTAAACACCATAAATATGGTATCTAAGCATCCATAAACACTCGTAAATATTTGGGCATTTGTACGACTGCTAAAAGTTTTAGATATATACAGTAGTGCTCTTGCGCGGATCAGACATGTGTCACCTGACGATGAGTCCAGAGAAGAGAGAGAGTGTGACTATAATTTAGCCGATAATTTCTAGGTCACCGCCAACTGACACATGTCCGGTCCGCACTGTTAAAATGCGGACTGGTCCGCAGCGGACCAGTCCGCATTTTAAGAATGCGGACCGGACATGTGTCCCCTAATGGTGCACCTAGAAAATATCGCCTAAATTATAGGTACATTCTCTCTCTTTTATGGGCTCACCGCCAGGTGACACATGGCCGGTCCGCATTCTTAAAATGCGAACTAGTCCGCACAAGAGCAGGACTGTATATATATATATATATATATATATATATATATATATATATATATATTAAATATTAAAAAAAATGAGTTGATTTTTTATGTGATATTTAAACATTTCAACGGACCCATATAAAAAAATCAACTAAAAAAAAGTTTTTTTTTGCTATTTTAAAAAAATTGGTGAAACTTTTGCAGCTTTTAAGTGCTTTAAAAACTGCAAAAGTTTGACCGGTTTTTTTAAAATAGAAAAAAAACTTTTTTTAGCTAATTTTTTTTTATATGGGTCCGTTGTAATATTTAAATATCACATAAAAAATCAACTCAAAAATATTTTTTTAATATTTTAAAAAATAGATGTACAAACTTAGTATACACAAGAGTTTGTATGTATATATATATACACACACACATGAGTTTACAAGAGAAGGAATCTACCAAAATCGAAATCGATCAAGAAAGCAAATATTTTCCACTCTGATACTATAAGATGTGATATGATTTTTTCTGTTGTTATAATGAATATTTTATTCAATCGTAGTTTGTAGTTATCTGAGTGAGGCATCCCAAATACAAGCTATTCTGATGGGTTGACAATGTGTGAGAGATGGGGGGCCGCAATGTTTAACTAAGAAGTAATTGAGCCTACTTCTATAATTATTATATACTAGGGGGTGATATCTAATTGGCCCTTAAAAAAAGCTGCACATAACATAAATTGGCATGATCGAATGACCTAACAAATGGAACATTCAAAAGTTAACTGCATTCAAACACTCATAATCCACTTAGAAAAATCCCATTATATATATGTATATATATATATAATTGATAAATAACACCACAAAAGACAACCCACTTTGTTAATAGCTTGAGGCCAAATAGAGAGGCAAAAAAGTTCCACACTGGAACACTATGAAATCATGAGGAAACTTGAGATTGCTGATCAATGGACAACCTTGAGGGTGGGAGAATGGTTTGACTTTACCTTTAATCATGAGGTTATGGATGCCTATGTTTCAAACTTCAGCAACAAGAACAAACAGGCATGGGGATAAGGGGTCATCTTGTTTGAGGCCCTTAAAATATTTTAAGTAACCAACATTTTGACCATTGATTATAATTAAAAATCAATTATTGGATAAACATCTTCAAACTCTATCTATCCATCTCTCTGAGAAGCCAAATTTTCTGAGGGTTTGGATAAGAAATATCCTAGCTACTCAATCATCAGCTTTGGACAAATCTAATTTAATCACCATATTAGATCCATGAGCTTTTCTCCCCTAGCATAAACATCATTTCTTATCACAAGAGAATTTTATCTGAGATGTTCCTACCCTTTATGAAGCCTTCTTGGGAGATATCAATTATGGACGGCAGAATAATTGACAGACTTGATACAAGTAATTAAGTGATGATATTAAGACAAAAGTTGCGTAGGCTTATTGGTCTGAAGCTAAAACAAGAGGTTGCATTCTTAGTTTTGGGAATAAGAATTGGGTTAGAGCTTGTCCAACACTTTGGAAGTTCCCCCCAGAAAAGAAGAATTTAATGGCAGTTATTAAATCCCCCTTACTGATGTCCCAATATTTTTTTATAGAATCTTCCATGATAACCATGATGACATGCATTGTTTTCTGAGTTCAGATGTTTAATAGCTTGCCACACTTCTGTTGATTTTGGCTCTCCTATTTTTCAGTTTTGGTTTATTTTCAAATTTGCCGTTTTTGCTCAAATCTATAAATACAAGTGTTATTTCTAGGTTTTGGAAGAGGACAAGTTTGAGAGCTATTTTGTGAGTTATCAAAGCTAAAGAGAGATAGAGCTCCCATTTGAGGGGTGAGTTCTTGTGAGGTTGTGAGTGACTTTCTAAGAGAGATAAATTGTGTGTGTGTATAACCTTTGGGTTCCTCCATTTATCTATAGAAAGAAGAAATCCTCCTTGGTGAATGTAGCCCAAATTTGGGTGAACCACGGTATATCGTTGTCGTTTTGCTTTGATGATTGCTTGTATGTTCTTATTGTCTCTTCATTGATGTTTGGTTGATTCGATTGGGAGTTTGCACACTAGTTCATTTTCGGAACAAGGTCTTGGGTGTTTTCCGCACACCAAGTGTTTGATAAAATTCCCGAGTGAGTTTTATCGTCTTGGTCGCTAGAGATAGTCTTGCTTTAGCGCAACAAGTGGTATCAGAGCTTTGGTTGCATTGTTTGCCCGGTATTTTGGTTCGAGGTTGAATCAATTTTGGCAATTTTGGCATAGCTTTTGTTTTTGTTCCAAATGACGGAAAATATGGAGAGTACTCGAGAATCAACCTCTACGAGCGGAGGCTCTAAGAGATGGGATTCGAGTTATGGATCGAGTGGCTCAATGAAGACGGACATGAAGGCTTTTGATGAGAAGATCAATTCCGGGTTATGGCAAAGGCGAATGCGAGGCGTTCTTGTCCAACAGAGGTTGCAATTAGCATTGTTGGGGGTAGAGGGACGACCGGTAGGCATGACCGATGCTGAGTGGATTGACATTGATCAAAGAGCGGCTTCGTGTATTGAGATGCTTATCACGGATCATGTGTTGAATAACGTGATAGCGGAGACCACGGCTAAAGGCATGTGGGATAAGCTTGAAGAGATTTATTTGGGAAAGTCGTTGTCAAATAAATTGTTCCTCAAGAAGAAACTCTTCAAGCTTGAGATGAAGGAGGGTGAGGATATGATGAAGCATATCAACGTTTTTAATGCCTTGATAAATGACTTCAACCGGATAGACGTTCAATTCATTGATGAGGATCGATCATTGTTGTTGCTTGCATCATTACCCGATTCATACGAGCATTTTGTGACCATGCTCATGTTTGGGAAGTCTATGCTCCGGTGCAACGAGGTTGTGCAAGATATTCAATCTCATGTCACGATGAGAAAGAAAGAAGGTGGAGGTGACGGGTATTCCCATAATGAAGGCCTTACGGCGAGAGACGGAGGTGGGCAAAATGGCGGGAGGAACTCTAACCGAGGATTTAATGACGGTAGTAGGTCTAGATCGAGGGGTGTTGGTGGTAAAGGGCCGAAATGCTACAAGTGCCGGGAATGGGGTCATATGATCCGAGAATATCCTTTGTGGAACGACAAGGTTAAGGGCAAGGTTGATTCCGAGAGGGAAACGGTAGCGAGTGCGAATTATGAAGATGAACTTGGAGAACTTCTCACAATCTCCAAGGTTAACTCTCTTTCCCAAGATGATTGGATATTAGATTCGGGATCGTCGGATCACGTTTGCTCTAAGAGGGAATATTTTGATACTTTCACGGAAAATGGAAAAGGTTCCATGTCTTTGGCTAACGGAGAGAAGGTTTCCGTTGAGGGTGTCGGGATGGTGAAACTTAAGATGTTCGATGGGGCGGAACGCACTTTGGGTGGTGTGGCCTATGTCCCAAAGTTGCGAAAGAATTTGATATCCATTAGCCGTTTGGATTCCAAGGGTTGTCGGGTGTCGGTGGCGGGTGGAGTCTTGAAAGTCACACGCGGTTGTATGGTCCTAGCGAGGGGAGAGGAGAGAGAGGGGTTGTATCGTCTAAATCAGACTTCGAGGAAGACGGGGAAGCGGTGTGCACAAGTGATCGAACGTTCGAGGCATGTCTCGTTTGTGAACAAAACGGAGTCATTGGGTGCTAGCTTTCCGAGAGTAGACGGTAGTGATGGGAGAATACCTACTAGTGGAGGGGATGGATCGAAGTCCCCCTCCAGGGCCAACGGGTGATGTTGACCCGGTTTAGTTGCACACATGCATTGGCCGATTGGAATTGAGGAGGTGTAGGACTGTGATGGATTCGAGGTGTGTGTAGCTAGTTCAAGGAAGGTCGATGAGTTATTGTTTGTGAGCATTGGCAAACGGGAGTTATTCGTGACAAAGACTTGGTACATCTTTCGAGGGTGAGATTTGGAGGGTGTGGGAGGTGAGGAATTTTCCCTCTCATCCGTGGTTATTTCTCAAGGTGGAAGATGGTGTTGATGTGTTTGAATGTTTCGTGTAAAGAAGGTGTATGCTATATGTATTGTGTGGGGGTGTACTCACCGGGTTACATGAGGAGCGAGCTTCACCGTATGGTTACATGGGAAGCATTCAGGGGAGTTCTTAGTTTAGAACTTGGTTCCTCGGCGGGTGGAGTCGTTTGGAGTCTTGGAGTGAAGACTTGCGGTATCTCACTTCATGGTTGAAGTTTGAGGTGGCTTAGCGTCGGGTGGAGCGTATTGGCTTATTAGATGTCGGGATGATCTTAGAGCGGATTTGATGTTTGCATTCCGAGTTCGGTTGGATCGTGAGGATCGTTTGGGGGAATCGCATTAGCTTGGTAGATGGTGGGACAGTCTTCAAGCGGGTTCAATTTCAGCATTCTAGAGATTGGTTGGATCGTCCGGATCGCCAAGGTGGAGTTTGTTGATTTTGGCTCTCCTATTTTTCAGTTTTGGTTTATTTTCAAATTTGCCATTTTTGCTCAAATCTATAAATACAAGTGTTATTTCTAGGTTTTGGAAGAGGACAAGTTTGAGAGCTATTTTGTGAGTTATCAAAGCTAAAGAGAGATAGAGCTCCAATTTGAGGGGTGAGTTCTTGTGAGGTTGTGAGTGACTTTCTAAGAGAGATAAATTGTGTGTGTATAACCTTTGGGTTCCTCCATTTATCTATAGAAAGAAGAAATCCTCCTTGGTGAATGTAGCCCAAATTTGGGTGAACCACGGTATATCGTTGTCATTTTTCTTTGATGATTGCTTGTATGTTCTTATTGTCTCTTCATTGATGTTTGGTTGATTCGATTGGGAGTTTGCACACTAGTTCATTTTGGGAACAAGGTCTTGGGTGTTTTTCGCACACCAAGTGTTTGATAAAATTCCCGAGTGAGTTTTATCGTCTTGGTCGCTAGAGATAGTCTTGCTTTAGCGCAACAACTTCATCATCATTAGGATCAACATTTAAAAGATTATTATGGTGCTCAGTGACCTTATGACCTGCAGTAAATCATTTTCTCCTTCTATGTTAACTGAGTTGAACATGACTTGGTAGTAGTTAAGAAACTTTGCTTTGATGCCTTCTAAATTATCTACCCAATCCCCATCATTGTTCTTGAACTTGTGGATAAGGAGTTATTGCCTTCTAATTTTGATACAAGTATAAAAGAATTTATTATTTCTGTGCCCTTCTACAAGCCATTTACCTCTCATTTTTTATGTGAGTACAATTCTTCATTTCTTAAAGCATTGAGGAGGGCAACCTTTGAATGAGACAAATTAATTTTATTTTCATTGGATGGATCATCTTCATACTTTACTTCACTTTCAAGCACATTTTTAAATAATTTATTTGATCAAAGACATTTTTAAAAGTGTCTTTATTCCATTTGGCAATATTTGCTTTCAGCCTTTGGAGCTTTATGGAAAAAACTCTAAAGGGATTTCCATGAGCAGCACTAGCTCAAGATTGAGAGATGATATCTTTAGTAGTAGGGTGGGAAATCCACATGTTTTGGAACTTGAAAGGTTTGGGAGAGGATTCTAGGCTGGGAGGAATAGAGAATAGGAGAGGAGAGTGGTCTGAGGAGGTTTTATTTAGGTGGCTTAAGTGGAAATTTGGGAAGGTATCAATCTAATTAAAAGAAACAAGGCGTCTATCCAATTTGGTCCAAAATTTTTCGTGCTCCCTAAAGTTGAGCCGGGTGTGCTTAGATCCATAAAAACCTACATCAATCAGGCTACCAGTAGCAATGAAATTAGTGAAGTCTTCCACAGCTCCATACTCGACAAGTGACAACATTAAAATCTCCCATGATGATCCAGGGAAGACCAACAGTGATTGTTTTATGGCTGATAAGAGAATCCCAAGGGTTTCTTCTTTCATTCCTTGTACATTTAGCATAAACTATGGATAAAAACACCTCTGAAGGAAAATGAGAGTGTGGAATTTTTAAAAGAATGGATTGTTCCTCATCTTCTAAAATTTCAAATTGAATTCCAAATATCCATAAAAAACAAATATCATTGGAAAAATTGGCATGTCCACCCTCAAAATTAATGATTCTAGAAAAGTCATCCACCTTACTGGTTTTGGATTTAGGCTCAAGTAAAGTAATAAAAGGGAGATAATGGGATTTGCAAAGGCCTCTAATATTACACAAGATGAAATAAATCATTAGGCAAAACCAGGCCTAATACTTACTGAAATCATGGGAACATATCTTGTTAATCTTTTAACATGGGATCAATGGGCTGCCTATTCTTCTTCTAGAATTCTACATTTTTTTAGGAGGAAGAGGGTTGTAAATTGATTGCAAAATACCTTTTTCTTTCCCATTCTTTTGGAACTTCATTTTTCTAGCCAGGTATTTGGATAATAGCATCAATTCTTCCATGAGGGGGCATACTTCTTTATAGTCTTCAGTATTAGTCATACCTAGACTGTGCCTCTAGGGGAAAACATGAAACTCTCTACTGCTTTAACTTCATCTTGAGTCACATCAACATCCTGAATTTTATGGATAAAATTTTGGATTTTTTATTCAATCTTTGGAGGATTTGGATGACTGGTAGGGGGTTTGTGGATTGTTATGGATAGTTTATAGTCTATGGTTTGAGAATTGGTTAGATTGAGTTTAGGATTGTGAATTGATTTTATTGAGTTTTTGAGGATCTATATGAGCTTGGATTTCTGAGGGGGTTTTAGAAGGAGGGATGTGAGCTATATCAAGTTGGGATAGATTAGGTAATAAAATAGGATTGGGTGGTGAAACTTTAGGCTTATGGTTCTCCGGTAATGGATTTTTTACCCCTCTTTATGGAAGAGAGGTATTATAGGTTTTCTTTAGGTTGGTTTCTTGATGGTTCTTAGGTCCCATTTGATCTTTCTTGATCAAGATGCAACCAGTTTTCTCATGACCAAGCTTGCAACATTCTGTACAATATTTTGGAATGTCTTCATAGATATTTTTTTTCCAAAAGCCTTCCTCCCTACATCCAATCCACAATCGATCAGGTCTTTTTGCAAGAAGATATAACTCTACATAGACCCTGGCCAAACTTGGTATGTTCCTTGATGCAGTAGGATTGTCCATCTTAGGAGGTTGTCTCACCACTTATGCTATGGAGAGAAGAGAAGATTTTGAGAAAATTTGGATGGGAAGAGATGGAAGGTTAATCCAAACCAAGGAAATAGGATTTTCCTTTTCTCGTATGAAATCAGGACTCCATTTGAATGGTCTCATGGGGTATTTCCCCAAAAACCATTGAGTTCACATCCATATTCTTGAATAGTCTATAAGGACAAATTTCCAATCGAGTCAAGTTATTTGGGATGTTAATTCTGGATAAAACTCTTTGAGTCATAGGATATAAGTCATTTTTTACCTTTCAAGCCTATGATATGTTTGTTGAAGACATAGAGTCCAGGTCAAAGTCATCACTTCCTATGTCGTATTTTGTTCCATGGTTCGTCATCAACATTCCAAGGATGTCTCAGGTATGAATGCATATTTTATATGAACCTTGGATATTTAATTATTGGGTGGTTGTTTCTTGTTAATTTTTTTTTAAAAACACATTACATGATTTTAGAAAAATGTTTTAATTTTTCTTAATGTCGTTAGAACGAGATTAGCCCCGTTCGAACGACAATTCGAACGAGACTTTTTTTTGTCTGTGATGATTTTTTGTTAGAAGTCTTGTTCGAACGACACTTAACGAGATTGGCGAGAAACTCACAAAATCAGGTTTTTGGCAGTTTTCTTTCCTTAACTCCCCACTACTCCTATTACCCATTTAAGGAGTGAGGGATTGCAGTTTTTAAACAGACTTTTTCGGCATTTAAGGGTGAGAAACCTTTAGAAAAGTTCATGAGTGTTTTTGTTTTAAACTTATGGTTTAATTTTCAAAGAAAAAACTAAGTTGAGACACGAATTGTTTTATAATCCAAGCTTCTACATAATATATCTTTGAGATCAAGTATTGGCACCGGATTTGTCATTCTTTACATTATTGAGATTATTTCTTGCGGAGGATTTCGTGTTCGTTGATGTACATATGGTGGGCTCCATATGCATGATGGTAGCAGTTCCCCATTGGTGGACTTACAGTCATAGGGCGTTTTCACTAGGCATAGGTTGAAGGAACGAAGAGCGTCAAGGATTGAGAGGGCGACGAGTCGTTTAGTAAGTCTTAAGTCGTGTCCTTATATTAAATCCATACTTAGTGGACTTGTGGCTGGGTCGTTCGAGATTTTTTCCGTAGTGGGTTTTACTCGTACATTGTAGCGTTGTAGTTGTGTATTTTTATCTTGCAAATTCTCACATATATGCATGCTTAGGTTTAACAAGATAGAATTGGTTTAATCTCGAAAATGGTGTAATTGGTGTTTAATTAATTTGGTTTGTGTAAGTTTAAGAAAAAGTTAAATTTGACAAAATTAATGTTTAAGTTGACTCGTATAAATTTGATCCTTAATTAAGTTTTATGTTTAAAGATATAATTTAACTTGAAGAAATTTAAAGTTTAAGAATTTTCGAGAATCGTCCATATTTCCATAAACATAGGGAGTAATTCGCACTCTAGGTCTAAGAAGTGGTATCAGAGTAGGTTCACTAAATTGTCGTGTTATATCCTTTCAGGTTTAAATATGGAAAATTTATCATTTTCAAAATTTCTTGTTTTTGATGGTTCTAACTATGCTAACTGGAAAGCGCGTATGAGGTCAACACTTAAGTCGTTAGCTGGGCGGATTTTTCAAGTAGTTGCTAGAGGGTGAACCTCACCAACTTTTTTAGTAGGAGAACCCACAGAAAGATGGAGTGACGATGATCTTAAGCTATCAAATTTCAATTCTCGTGGTTTAAATGCTCTTTTTAGTGCGGTCACACCGGAGGAGTTCTGCCAGATTATGACGTGTGAAACGTCTAAAAAGGCTTGGGACACACTCCAACTCACCCATGAAGGTACTAGTGCTGTTAAGGCTTCTAAACTCCAAAACCTCACCACTCAATTTGAAACCATTAAAATGGATAAAAGTTAATCCTTCGATGAGTTCTATGCTAGATTATCCGATATTGAGAATTCATTTTTTAATTTGGAAGAAAATATACCCGACTGTGTCATAAATAAAATTTTGAGGTCATTATGCAAAAGGTTTAATCCAAAAATGACTGTTCTAAATTATTTAGGAACTTTAAACCCTACAAAACTTGAATAGTTTGTAGGTGACTTACAAATCTATGAACATTACATGCTTACCTCCAAGGATGTGAAGAAGAAAGATAAGGGCATAACTTTGAAAGCCCGAAAGGATAAAACACTTGTTTCAGATGATGAGTTTGACATTTACTCCAATGATATGGCTATGTTTGCTAAAAATTTTAGAAAATTCATTAAGTTTAATAATGAGAAATTTAAAAATGATTATAAGAAATTTGAGAAATCTAAGTATAATAAAGCTGAGAAACTCCCTAAAAATCTTAATGTTGATCTCAAGAGGGACAAGTCGAATAGATGTTTTAGTTGTGAGGGTAATGTCCATAGGGAAGACGGGTGTCCCATTAAACAAAGAAAGGAAGGCAAAAAGACAATTGCTTATAATGCCACCTTTAGTGAGAGTGAACTTGAAGAGCGACCCGATTCCCCCATTGAGCAGAACTTTACCGTGTTAATGCCTAGTCATGAGAGCATTAATGACGAATCTTCCCATGAAAATATTTGTTTGCATGACACTTTTGAGGCCATTATTTGTGGATCCTAAGTGTTTGATGGTACAGAGAGCGATAAAGAGAGTGAAATGAAGAAGAGGAGGAGAGAGTGAACTCAAAGTTGGCTTCCGAGAGTTGTATGCGAAATCTTGGAAATTAAAAAAGGTTAACTTGAAGTTGGAAGCTAAGATGAAAGAACGTGTCGTAGGTATTGATAAGAGTGTTTTAATTAAAGATCTTAGGGCACATGATAGGATTCTTTGAGAGAAGCTATAGTATGTTGAAGGTGAGAGAGATAGTCTCGGAGATTTAATGAAGGCTATGAAGAAAGAGATTATTAAGTTTGAAGAGACTAGGATTTTACTAGAGTCGAGGATTTTGGATCGTAAAGAGAGATTGAGAGACTCAAGTCGGGTCAAATTTGATTTGGAGTCTAGGTCTGAAAAATTGGATAAGATTTTAGGAATCGTCCAAATAAAAAATGATAGGTGTGTTATTGTATTTGATACTCAAAATGCTTTCGCTAATAAAGCCAAAATCACGATTTTGAGAGAATCGTCTAGGAATGCTAGAAAAGTTCAACCCTTGGGTAATACTTCTCATTGTGCTTTCACTTGCACACATTGAGGTAGGAAGGGTCATCTTAGGAAGTTTTGTTTCAATATTAGAAATGGTCCTAGTAAGTCCAAGGGTATAATCATCAAGGACACCAAATCCTGAGAGCGTCACGTTACACCTATGTGGGTTAGGAGATCCAATTTGCAGGCTTTACATGATAGACTTTATGATTCTCATTTGCTTGCACGTGATACTTTCCATGCTAAATCTAAAAGTTGATTGTGTTAGCTTATTTACATACACTATTTGTGATTCATGATATATTCTTTCTAGTTGTATGCATGTTAGTCACATTCTAGTCTATGCTTCACCGTATATGTTGTGCTAGAATTATGACATGTGTATCTTTTGTATTTTTATTTTTAATTTATTGGGTCTTATTGAAAAATACAAAAAGAGTTTATTTGTCTTTTGAGTCCAGTTGTTTTTCAAATTGGTATGTTGTTTGAAATTTTTCAAAAACTCAAACAGGTTTTCAATTTTTTTCTACTTTAGTTTTACACATCTTGTGTGGCATATCCTTGTGTTCGAATCTTATTTCACTTTACATTTCCCTGTGGCTAGAACTTTTGGTTGTGAATTTCAATGCATAAATTGTTCTTTATCATGATTGCATGGAGTAGTTTGACTTTTATTGATTAATGGATTGTCTTTGTATATGCCTCCACACACACATGCATGAGATCTTTTGAACTTTAACTTCACATGTTATATTTAAGCTAAGTGTGATGTTCTACCGTCAATTTTGTCATCTAAATGTTTTGTGACTATGGGGGATTTATGCATTCAATAAGCATTTCCAGTGAGCTTTATTTGAAATATGTTGAAAATAAATCAGGGTGCACGAGAAAGGGCTACGAAAGGGGAAAGTCTCCTTTGCGGGAAAGCTACCGTTTGCAAGAGCCTAATGAAAATATTAAAGAGGCAATAAAAATTGAAAAATTGCCAAAGGCCAACATAGTTTAGTTTGTTTGATCTTTCAAAAGAAATAGCCTCAAAAGAATTGGGAAAAGAAAAGAAAATAAATTAAGTAATATGTTTATCTTTTGAGGGTGTTTAGTTGAAGAGTAACGGGTTTTAACAATGAATCATAGTTAAGCTTATTTTACCATGACGCTATTGATTTGTAGAATCATCAAAATTTTAGGATTGTCTATATTCTTCTTATTTGTTATTTGAGTTCACTTTATCTTTTCACTTGAGGTTAAATCTAAGTTGATAAATTTTAGCGATCAAATAGAACTCCTTTAACATATTTAAGTGATTGGGTCATAATTCTTTTGTCTCTAATTCACACCCACTCACTCCGTTTACCACATTTGGTTTAGACGCATTTATGCCATATGAGCGTGGAAAGCTTATAGTGTTTAGTGTCATGTGTGGTGTTTATACCTATATATATTGGTGTTGTGCTTCATTGATACGTTTGTGTATATTTATATACATGGTATCGTTTTGTTTTGAGTCTTTGCTTTTACATCTAGTCCTTGTATGCTATTTATTCATATCAATATCTATCTTGTTGCGATTTTTCATTGGTATCCCATGCTCATTTTAGTTCATTTTAGGTGGTATCATTTTGTTATCGCATCATAGTTGGTATATATTGTTCCTTATGTGGATTAGTTGTTCTTGTGTTGCCAAGTTGCTTTGTTATTTCTTGTATCTCTCTACACCATTGCATGAAATACTTGTTTTTCCTTTATGCTTAGCCCTTCTTTCATTTAGGGGGAGAATTTATTTAATTGGGGAGAAATTATTGATTTTATGCACCTTAATCTTTGTCTATTCCTGAATAAAAAGGGGGAGAAATGTTATCTAACTCTTTTCATTTGGGGAGATTTATCTTACGGGGATACGTTTATTCTTAGGTAAACATTGTTAGACAAATAGGGAGGATTTAATTATGCAATTTATATTGTTATATTCTCTATGCATTTATGTCGTGTTTAAGTGTGCAGGCTTGCTATCATGCAACAAGGTTTAATGCAAGCAAAACTTCTCAGAATATGTGAAGCGTCTGTATTTGTTCTTTTGGGTTGGGATTGAGTCTTTTAGATGAGCTTTACGGCACATAGGTGTTTTTATTTTTGGGTTTGTCCCCGAATAGCTAAAAGGGGAAATTTGTAAGGATAAAATTCCAATTGAGTCAATTTATTTATGTTGGCTTAATTTCAAACAAAACTCTTTGAGTCATAGGATATAAGTTATTTATGACCTTTAAAGCCTATGACATGTTTGTTGAAGACATAGAAGTCAAGTCAAAGAGATCACTTCATATGTCGTATATCGTGCCATAGTTCGTCATCAACATTCCAAGGATCTCTAAAGTATGAATGCATATTTTATATGAACCATTGATATTTAATTATTGGACGTTTGTTTCTTGTTAATTTTTTTAAAAACACTTCACATGTTTTTACAAAAATGTTTCATTTTTTCTTAATGTCGTTAGAACTACTTTTCAAGTCGTTAGAACGAGATTTATCCCTCGTTCGAACGAGACTTTTTTTTTTGTCTTTGTTGATTTCTCGTTCGAACGACACTTCTAAGGAGATTGGCGGGAAACTCAAAAAATTAATTTTTTGGAATTTTTCTTTCCTTAAATCCCCACTACTCCTATTACCCATTTAAGGAGTGCGGGATTGCATTTTTAAACAAACTTTTCCAGCATCTAAGCTTGAAAAAACTTTAGAAAAGTTCAAGAGTGTTTTTGTTCTAAGCTTATGGTTTAATTTTCAAAATAAAAACAAAGTTTACACCCAAATTGTTTTATGATCCAAGCTTCTACATAATATATGTTTGAGATCAAGTTTTGGCACCAGATTTGTCATTCTCTGCTTTAAGATTGTTTATTGCGGAGGATTCCGTCTCTTCGTTGGTGTACATACGGCAGACTCTGTATGCGTGATGGTAACATTGCCCCATCGGTGGACTCCGAGACGTAGATGGAATCATGCATTGCCAGTAGGCAGAGGTTGAAAGAATGAAGAGCGTCAAGTCGTGTAAGGGCATCGAGTCGTTGAGTAAGTCTTCTATCGTGTACTTGTATTAAATCTGTACTTAGTGGACTTGTGGTTGGGTCGTCCGAGGTTTTTCTCGTTGTTAATTTTCCTCGTACATCGAGGCGTTATGGTTGTGTATTGTTATCTTGAAAATTCTCACCTAGATGCATGTTTAGGTTTAACAAGATCAAATTGGTTTAATCTTGAAAATGGTGTAATTGGTGCTTAATTAATTTGGGTTGTGTAGGTTTAAGAAAAAATTTAATTTGACAAAATTAATGTTTAAGTTGACCTGTATAAATTTGAACTTGAATTATACTTTGTGTTTATAAAGATAATTTTAACTTGAAGAAATTTAAAATTTAAGAATTTCCAGGAACCATCCATATTTCCATACACATATGGGGGTATTTCGCAGTCTAGGTCTAAAAAAGTCTTCTTCCACAAACATTTTGATGAAAATGTGCTTTTGATCATTGAGACCAGTCTAAAAAGATCCTTTAAGGCTTATAGTACAATAGATTCATCCGATTCCCGAGCCCACTTTCGGGCTTCCATAAACATACCACTACACCTTTCGTAGTAGATAGTCATCTCTGCGGTAAATTTCAGCCCAAACATCCTAAGTTATTCTAGAACTGTGGGTAATTCCATGCCTCCCCTCTCTGATTGGGTACAGATGATAATGTAGGATCGAGTGAGGAGTAGAAGAGCTTGATAAGCGAATATCGGTGGATTTATGAGAACTAATAGGCAAACTTTGAGGGGTATGGGTCAGATTGCTGATATACTGGGCATTTTGAAAGGCATGATTTGGGTAGATGGGTCAAATTCTAGTTTTCCATACGAAAAGATGGTGTTCACCTCGAGTCCATGTGCTGGGACATGGTTATGAGTGGTGTTTGGTTTAGGATTGGATGGTGGAGCGTTGATGCCCCAGTGTATGAGAACTTGGATCACATTTTTAAGGTGTAAACATTGGTCAATGGTGTGGCATCAAATTTGGTGAAAGTTACAATGAGCATCATGTTTGAAGTTTTTGGGAAGGGGATTTGGTAACTGAGGTGGTGGTGACTCATTTGTAGTCGGGGCACGTGGGTCATGTTAATACTCTTTTGGGACATAAACTGGTTCAGGGGTAGGTGGACCCATGGCACGGGTGTTAATACCAAATTTAGTCTGCTGACATGGACCAATCACATGAAGACACGTGTCAATTTATATGGTAAATACGAATACTCCAGACGAACAAATCAAGACCCCCGAGAAACTAATGAGTTCTGAGAAACTCAAGTGTGATAAGCAACTCAAGCTCTCCGAGCAACTCAAGCGTGTCGAGCAGCTTAGGCGGTCCGAGCAGCTTAAGCGGTCCGAGCTACATAAGTATACAGCGTATCCAAATTAAGAGAATCCAGGATATAATTGCGCATTAAATGCTCATTAATATAGTACAGATGTACATGTGTACTGGGTAACAGTGAATTGTCCTTCCATTTGTACAGCCTCAAGGCTATAAATACATTGTAACCTCCTCATTAGCAGGGGACTCGGAATTTCTTAGTAAACCCATTATCGAGAATTCTGCAAACAGTCAGCAATTACAAATACAGTGGATGTAGGCCATTCTTATAAGGCTGAACCACTTTAAAAATCTTTTGTCTTATATTTATATATTCATTTTTATCTGTGATTAAATAATTAGATCAAATCTAGTTTTTTACATCAATAGATTGGCGCCGTCTGTGGGAAGCGACTGTAATTATCGTTTTTCACTAAAATAATTCATCACCAATGGCTGATAATCCTGAATCCAGTAATCAAAACGCTGGAAACCCCCCAAATGTTCAAGATCTGGCTAGTATAATGGCTAATCTAGCCCAAGGCCAGATAACCATGCAAGAAACTATGCGACAACTCATACAAACTGTCCCGGGTGGAGTATCTACCCATTCAGGACAACGAAGCGTTCAAAGAAACACCCGTTTACCTTTTTTACGTACTAGGAGAACGTTATTCCCAGATGAATCTCGATCCAGACGTACCGATTCATATCACACTGAGAGATCTAATGATTTTTCTTATCAACCTGGTCGAACTTCATCAATAGGAGCTACAGATACTCAACAAAACATCACTCTCTCTCTCCAGAAAGGACTAGTGCATTGGAGAGGTTAAGCAGGGTCTCTCCTTTTGATCGTTTGGTCCCTAGGAGGAATATAAGTCCTCCTAGGATTGTGTCGAGGAACTTTCAACGACCATCTGATCTAAGGGAGGGTTCTGCCCAATCACGGCCAACTGCTCGTAATGAAAGATCCCAGGAAGCAAATTCAACACGATCAGTTGCTCGAACCAACAAGCCCGAGGAGGGAAATGATGCATGGAAAGGCTCTATTCAAAGGTTGGAGGATAGACTAGGGGAAATGGCTAAGGCCAAGAATCCTCTACAAAGAACTTTTGTCCAAGGGACACCTTTTATCCAGGAAATTATGGATTTTCCCACACCATCAAAGTTCAAAGCACCTGTTGTGACTCCTAAATATGATGGAAAAACTGACCCTGTCCTTCATATAGAACAATACCAAGCTACTGCCGATATCTATGCCGTGCCAGATGAGATGAGATGCAGGTCATTTTCGGGAACTTTTACCGGATCTGCTCAAATATGGTACGATAATCTTCCTCAAAGGAATATTTCAACTTTCTTTCAACTGGCCGAGCTCTTTATTGGAAATTTCTATTTTGGAGCAAAACCAGTTAAACGAGTAGCACACTTTTTAAGTGTTAGACAAAAAGCAAGTTAGAGCACCAGGGATTATATAACTCGTTTCAATAACGAGAAGATCGAAGTTATTGATTATGAGGAAAAGATAGCAATTACTGCTCTGATGAGCGGACTGTTGCCAGATAAATTATACTACACTCTAGCCAAAGATCAGCCTAGGACCATAGCAGAACTAATGGCAAAGACAACGAAGATTATGAACGCCGAGGAGGCTATGGCTGGGAAGAAGAATATGGATACCAAAGAGACCAAGGTGGAGGTTGATAAGGTTGAAAAGAAAGAGCATAAGAACAATGGTGGTAACAAGCAGTCAAAAGAAAAGACGGCATGGGAACTGTTGAAGAAATTTGGAAATTATACTCCTTTGAAAGTAGACATAAACCACATTCTGGAAGAAATTAAGAACAACGAGGAGCTAAACTGGCCAGAGAAAATGAAGACAGATCCTGACAAGAGGAATAAGACCAAATATTGCGAGTTCTATAAAGACCATGGTCACACGACCAAAAATTGCATAGCTCTTCAGAATGAAATTGAAGCACTCATCAGACGAGGAAAGCTGGCCAAGTATGTTGATCGTCGAAATGATGGAAAGAGCAACGACCGAGCAAGACAGAGGTCTAGATCTCCTCGTCGAGCAAAAGAAGATAAGAAGAGAAGTCACGAAGAGGATCCAGATGATGACCAAGACGAACCCGATCTCCCCAAAAGACCAAAAAAGCCAGAACGTGAGGTATTCTCTATCCATTTCGAATCATTTGAATGTAATATCATTACAGGTGGAGATGCAGGAGGCGGAGATATGACCGCTGAGAGAAAATCCTACCTCAATGAGGTTCAGGTTTGCTCGTATACTCAGCAGATAAATCTGGCTGAGGATGATCGCCCGAGGAAGGTGAATAAAGATAAGTTGGTCATTGGTTTTTCTAAGAATGACTTGGCAGGTGTACTATATCCTCATGATGATCCATTGGTGATCAAGATGAGAATGGGGGAAGTGGTGATTTCACGAGTACTGGTGGATAATAGTAGCTCAGAAGATATCATATTCTATCTGTGCTTTGACAGTTTAAATATAAAGCTAGCCCAGTTGGAGCCATATCATAGGACCCTCCTTAGTTTTACTGGCGAGAAGGTTTTTTCACTTGGGACGATCAAGTTGGATATGCTTATCGGTACATGGCCTGCTTATTGAACAGAAAGAGTACGCTTTTTTGTAATGGATAAAAATGTCTAATCAGCTTACAACATCATCATGGGAAGAGTAGGTCTGAAGAAATTTGAAGCAGTACCATCTACTGTGCATCAATGTCTAAAATTCCCAACCAATTTTGGGATGGGAGTTGTGAAAGGCGACCAGAAAGTAGCTCGGGAATGCTACTATTCATCTATCGAGCAGGAAGAGCATGAAGAATTTAGAAAGAAGACTACTACCTACCAAATAGAAGATGCGGAGATTGAAACCTACTGATAATGTCATTCTGGATGACCAGTATCCAGAACAAACAACTCAAATTGGTGCATCCTTGGATGAATCAATAAAACAAGAATTGATAGCATTCCTAAGGCGAAGAAAGCAGACTTTTGTGTGGATTCATAAGATATGCCAGGAATATATCCGAATTTCTTGTGTCACGAGCTCAATGTGAACAAGGAAATCAAGACAGTAAAGTAGCGAAGAAGAGTGTTCAGCCCTGAGAAAAATCAAGCTATACAGGAGGAAGTAGAGAAGCTGCAAAAGGCCTCTTTCATTGAGGATGTTAAATATCCTGACTGGCTAGCAAATGTGGTAATGGTAAAGAATAAAAATAACAAGTGGAGGATGTGTGTAGACTTTACCGACCTTAACAGGGCATGCCCAAAGGATCATTTTCCTTTGCCCCGAATTGATCAACTGGTGGATGCTACCTCGGGGCACGAACTATTAATTTTCATTGATGCTTATTCTGGTTATAACCAGATTAAAATAAAGCCTGAAGATAGGGAGAGTACCTCATTTATTACCCCAAGGGGAACTTATTATTATAATGTTATGCCTTTTGGACTTAAAAATGCAGGTACTACCTATCAGCGGTTGATGAACAAGGTGTTTGCAGAGCAAATCGGTCATAATATGGAGGTTTATGTTGACGATATGCTAACGAAGAGCAAGAAATATGTTGATCATCTAGTTGACTTAGGCCAGACCTTTGATCAACTAGAGGAATATCAAATGAAGCTGAATCCCACCAAGTGCATATTCGAAGTACGAGAAGGCATGTTTCTCGGATATATCGTAAATCAACGAGGAATTGAGGCGAACCCTGAAAAGATCAAGGCTATATTGGAGCTATGATCCCCAATGACGAAGAAGGAAGTACAAAGCCTCACAGGGAGAGTTGCAACACTTAACAAATTTGTGTCACGAGCAACTGATCGATGCCTCCCATTCTTCAAAACACTCCGAAAGACTTTTGAGTGGAACGATGAATGTGAGAAAGCTTTTCAAGAATTGAATAAATACCGGGGAGCACCTCCATTATTATCCAGGCTAGTGATGGGAGAAAGACTATACTTGTATCTGGCAGTCTCAAAAAATGCTGTAAACTTGGCGCTGATAAGAGTGGAGGATGGAGTGCAAAAACCAATCTATTACACTAGCAAGGCCTTCCGAGGAGCAGAGATTAGATATCCAAGGCTGAAAAAGTTAGCACTGGCATTGATCGAAGCAAGTAGAAGAATGAGGCCATACTTCCAAGCTCGTACTATAGTTGTGTATACAGACATGCCATTAAGGCAAGCTCTGCACAAACCAGAGAAATCAGGCAGATTAATGTATTGGGCTGTAGAATTAGGTGAATACGATATAATTTATGAGCCTAGGTCGTCACTTAAAGGGCAAGCAGTGGCAGATTTTATCGCAGAGTTCACCTATCCAGATACCTCCGAAGAGCAGAAGTTGAATACCGACCAGCCTGTGGATATTATGGGATCATCAAACTTAAACTCCGACCAACCTCAGTCTGTAGACGAGCAAGAGAAGATAGTCGATGAGCAGTAAGAAGTGCTGAAGGAGGATATAAGGAAGCATCAAATATTCCACCGAGGAATTCTGTCTGACCAAGAGTTTGATAATGAGATACCTGTGTGGAATTTGTATGTAGATGGTTCTTCGTGCACTACAGGTAATGGAGCATGGATTGCTTTAAACAACCCAGATGAGATCGATGTGGAATATGCTCTGCGCTTTCAATTTAAAGCTTCTAATAATGAAGCTGAATATGAAGCAATGATTGTTGGTCTTAGTTTGGCAAAAACCATGAAGGTTGAGCAGGTTATCGTATTCAGTGACTCACAATTGATCGTAAATCAAATGCTGGGGGTATATGCATCCAAAGGAGAATTAATGATCAAGTATCATGCAAAAGCAATGGAGATTGTATCAAGCCTGATCGCAGTACAGTTAATTAGAATACCAAGATTGGAGAATGCAAGAGCAGATGCCTTAGCTCGGTTAGCTTCAGCAACACGCACTGAGCTAAGAAGAACAATCCCAATAGAAGTCTTGGCTAGTCGGATCATAGACGAAGATCTGATGATGAATTTTATTACCCTTGATTTAGGACCATCTTGGATGGATCTGATCAGGCCATATATGGAAGATGGGGCTTTGCCAACTGATAAAATCGCAGCCAAGAAACTGAAGTTTAAAGCTTCTCATTATGTATTGACTAATGGTATTTTATATAGACGAGGAATTATAGCAGGTTTGCAAAGATGTGTGCATCCCTCTGAGGTGAAAAATTTGATTGAAGAGGTCCATGAAGGGTCCTGTGGAGCCCATGTAGCAGGTCAGACGTTTTTGCAAAGAATAATGACGCATGGATATTATTGGCCAACAATTAGGGTTGATTGTATAGCCTATGCCAAAAAATGTGACAAATGTCAATGCTTCTCTTCTATCCGAAGAACTCCCCAAGTATTGTTAACACCCATTAGTTCCCCTTGGCCATTTACCATGTGGGGAATAGACTTGGTCGGGCCACTTCCAACGATCAAGGGAAGATTTATATATCTCATGGTCGCGATGGATTACTTTATTAAGTGGGTGGAAGCTGAGCCTCTTATTGATATAACATATGACAAGGTGTATCAATTTATTTGGAAGAATATCATTTGTAGATATGGTCTTCCCCATGCATTCATTACTGATCATGGAACCCAATTTGACAACGAGGAGTTTGCTACATATTTTCATCAGTCAAACATATTGAAAACCCACTCTGCACCAGGCCATCCCCAGAGCAATGGACAAACTGAGGTGACAAACAGAACGCTGCGAAATGGTTTGAAAAAATGACTGGACGATGCAAAGGCAAATTGGATTAATGAGCTACATTCTGTGTTGTGGGCTTATTGTACAACACCGCGAGCAGCAACAGGAGAATCTCCATACATGCTAGCATTTGGAAGTGAAGCCGTCATACCAGCTGAATTGGGTTTTCCCATGCACAAAATACTGAATTTTAATTCTCCTATCAGTGACTTGATGAGAAGATTAGACTTGGATATGATCGAGGAAGTTAGAGAAGAAGCAGCAATCAGGAATGCAGCATACCAACAACGAACAACTCTGTTCTACAATAAGAGGGTAAAGAAGTGTGATTTGAAAGAAGGGGACTATGTGCTAAATAAAGTAATTCAAAAGCACAACAAATTGGAAGCTAACTGGCATGGACCCTACAGAGTAACAAAAGTTGTTCGACCGGGGACATATAGGATTGAAACCTTAGAAGGAGAAGAGTTTAAGAATGCATGGAATGCAGAGCATCTGTGCAAATATTATCAGTAGTTAAAATCCCTATGTAATGCAGTTTTCTTCAATATGAATAAAGTTTTGGATGTTTTACCCAATTCTATCCTTTTGTTGAAATTTTTCGGAGTACTAGTGCTACACACTATGCATCAAGTTCAGAATAATCACGCATCAAGTCCAGACAAAAAATCCACCAACTCCGGTTGGTCGGGAATAAAAATCCACCAACTCCGGTTGGTTGGGAATAAAAATCCACCGACTCCGGTTGGTCGGGAATTAAAATCCACCAACTCTGATTGGTCGGGAATAAAAATCCACCAACTCCGGTTGGTCGGGAATGAAAATCCACTAACTCCGGTTGGTCGGGAATTAAAATCCATCACCTCCGGTTGGTCGGGAATAAAAATCCACCAACTCTGGTTGGTTGGGAATAAAAATCCACCAACTCCGGTTGGTCGATAAGCCAATTTCAATCAACTCCGGTTGTTTAAATTAAGCAATACCATGGAATGTAAGTTGTTCTATTGCTTAGTATTAAAAATCACTATAATGAGATAAGTATGTCATAAACATATATATACTTACCAACCAACAAGCAAAGACATTTTGAAAATTACTTAGAAGAAAATGAAATGACAAAAGACCAAAACTTTTTATTCAAATCGAGAAGGATTACATATGCTGAAAAAGAAAAAAAACATTACATAAAAATCCTACTCTATGGGTTTCTTTCCCTCTGCCTTTGAAACAGGTTCTACTCCAGCAGGAGGATCATCTAAGGCGTAAGGGGAATTTATGAAGTTCAGATCTCGATGCATCCTGACATTCATCACAAATGGTCGATCAAGCAAGTGCTCCGAGCGAGATATCTCGAAATAAGAATGAAGACTGTAGTCTCCGAGATACTTGGAAATTAAGTACTGGGGAATTGTCCGAGCAGGAATCCAGCTCATATCAAGTTTAAAAGGTGACATGGACAACTCGAGCAATCCAGGGTCATAATAATCCCATAGATAGTGGCCCTGCTCCAACTGTAACATCCCCAGTGCATTCAGCCATCCTTGCTTATAACCCTCATTATTTGACTGCTGGATCCGATCATCGAGATGATAAAGAGCTTCGTTGTATCCAGACATCCAAAACTCCCTGGGCTGTTTATGAAACTGGTAAGTTAACCTCTCCAGTTGCTCATGGAGGTTCTTCACTAGAAGTTCTTTATTCTCCAAGGCAGAGCTTTGTGTGGAAAGTTGCTCGTTGAGATTCAGAATCTTCTTGGATATCTCTGAAAAAGCCTGATTCTTCGCCATCAACTGGAATGCTTGATTCTCCAAGGCTGCCTGCGTTCTAGCTTCTTCAACAGTAACCCGAGCAGCCCTTGCTCATCCCCGAGAAACTCTTGCTCGTGCGCGAGCAGAAGTAGAGGGTCCAGTCCTCTTTAAGGTTTCCAATTCATCTCTTAAATTGGCATTTTCAACCTCCAAGAAGGAGAAACCTTCGTCATTGACAGGAACCAAGGCTCCCAAGGAAGAAATAACAGTTTTTAATTATTTTATTTCCTCTTAAAGAGCGATGTTCACTTGCTCCAGCAACTTGGCGATATGCCTATTCTCTTCAACTTCAAACTTTAAAACGCTCTCCTTCTTCTCGTTAACAGAGATAAATTTATTATATCCTTTTTCAGCACTTAACTGTTGATATTTCTTCTCGTAGCCTTGGTGCAGAAGAGTGGAGGACTCTTTGTACTGCTGCTGGAGTTCCTCGATAGTTCCTTGAAGGTCCTCAATCATCTCATAATATGCCACATTATTGGCAACAGCTCGGTAAAGAAGGCATTTCAGATACTGATATGCTTCGATGGCTCGTTCAGAAGTATCTGGACCAAGGATGTCAATGATTTGAGCCTCATTTAGGTCAGCATGGCCAACCTTGAAGTAGTCATTGCTTTTTTTCATCAGTTCAGTATCGTGAGCTGACAAGAGCTCCATTCTAGCCACAAACTAGTAAAGAAAAGAGATAGAAAGAATTAATAAGAATGCAGACAGAGCAAGTAAAAGAAAAAGTTAAGACAAACAACCCAAAGTTTGAATTTTTATTTCATCATAAAGAGAAGTACATAGTCCAAAATTACATTCAACAAAAAAGCAAAAGAAAGATCTGAACAACTCTACACCTTCTCCTTGCTTCCTAAAACTACCTCAGGAGGTTTGGCCGAAGAGGTTGGCTGCTCGGAGGGCAAAGAAAGCTGCTCGACAGGAGTAATGGTTGGTTGGGGTTGCTCGGAGCATGATTGAATAGCTAGAGGGGCTTTATCTCTGATTATCATGGAAGATTCTTCGGAGTCAGCTTCGTCCTCTTCTTCTTCTCCAGAAGAGGGAGGAGGGCCATGAGTGTGTTGCTGAAATAAGTCAGAATCTTTTTTAACCTTTAGCTCTTGTAGAGCTGCCACCCATCCGTCCCTAAAGTACTTCAGGCTTGCGTATTCCATTTGTGATGACATAGAAGCCAACCACTTATTCCAGCCCTTTTCCCACCCTACACTGAATGATTTTTTAACATCTTTCTTCCTTTTAACCTTCTCCGAGGAAGTCCTCTCAGTAAGAAGTTTCTCGACAGTTTTCAGCTTCTCCTCCACCTCCTGCTTCTAGCGATCAACATCACGGAGTCTACCAACCTCCTCTTCAGCAGCTTTAAGTTTATTCTCAAGCTCTGCATCATTCTTGAGTTTCACCTCAAGCTCTTTATTATTCTTCTCAAACTCCCCTAATTTATTTTCCAAATCCTTGGAGGCCTCCACAGCTCGATCTCTCTCTTGCTCGACAGACTTAACATGCTTTTCCCAAGCAATTTTATTCTCCTTATACTTCTGCTGAGATTCCTTCAAAGACTGGGTTAATCCATTAAAAGCTTCTTCTACACCTCCCAAGGAGATTGAAGCCTTGATAGCCTCATCCTTCTTCAGAATTGTGTTGAAACATGTTACCAGCTGGAAAAATAAAATAACTGTAAGTCAGTACAGGGACATAACATTGAAAAATAAAAATTTAGTTTAGTAATACTTACTGAGGCAATATGTTGAGCAACCAAGGTAGTGACCCTGTCATGAGAAAGATTGTCCTCAATACCTTGGACTTCTGGGATAATCCAAGACTTCACCGAGCTCATAGCAGAGCTCGGAGGAACAAAAGTAGGAACACCACCTTCAACATTTAACGACTGAGAGACAGATTCTGCTGGTCTCTCAGAAGAACTTTTCCTTAATCTCCTCTTAGGAGCAATAACATTCTCAACCAAAGATGCTGTCTTGGTTGGTGATATAACAATGACCTCGCTTGGAGGAGAAACAACAACAGCCTTATTCGGAGCCACATGGGGCTTTTTAACGATCTTGCTTGGATCCACAGGTGGCTTCTCGCTAAACTTCTTGGTAGCATCAGAAAGGGGTACCTCTATAGTCTTTATCCCCTCTCGTGGGACATCTTTTTTACTTCTCTTTGTCTCCATAGCAGGAGAATCAGACTTGTCGAAAAAGGAAGGAACTTTTCTTCTCTTCATTATGTCACCAATAGGAATACTTAATTCAGAGGAAGAACCCTCCACACTAGACTCAGCAGCTGGTATTTGGTTAAGATTAACCACCACTGGACGAGCAGTAAAGGATGAAGTGTAACTCTTGTACTGCAACAAATAAGAGGCCGATCTAATGTGCTCCTCGGCCACGGTTTGGTGCAAACTCCAGATAAGTTTCAAATGCTTCAAATTAACCTCCGTCTCCTTTGGAGATTTTCTTTTGCTATCAATTGCAAATAGTAAAAATTAAATGTCAGTGATACATTTGTCAAACACCAAGAAAACAATATTTCAAAAAATAAAAACAACCTATTCCATTGCCATAAGGGGGACACCTGGGACCCTAATATACATTATCTCCATTTAATGGAGCATGTTGCCAATTTTTCATAACAACCCCATGCTCGAAGTAATCCCTGTTGGCATCTGGGAGATTGACAACTAAAGCCCTATTTAAAAACCTTGGTTTTAAAATAAAAAGTACTATCGCTGACAACCCATCTATAGCAAAACATAATTTCTAGAATTCCTAAACGGGTTCCATGAATTTGGTTTAACCTATGGACTTCATTAACTATTCTCCAGGTATTGGGAGCTATTTTTGCAGGTACAACGTCAAAATATTAACAGAACTCCAAACATAGGGGATTTGGAGGAAAAGAAAAGCCACATTCGGCCACAAAGTGATTAGGGAACCAATATCCCACAGCCAAAGAGAAATAGTCAGAAAGTTCAGAAAGTTCCTCCAAAATGACCCATGAAGGAATTAAAAATTCAGAACGAAATTTTTCAAGCGATTCAACAACATAAACCATGATGATCAAAGCAAAATAAAAGAGAAGGAAGAAGATATTATAGGGGAAGAGTGAACCAGTTGACAACGAACAATGAAAGGAACGAACGCACAAGATGGAGAAGAAATGAAAAGTTTGAAGACACAAGTTTGAAAAGTAAAAGACGATAGGATTTTTTGCCGTGTTTAAATACTTTACCTCGGGAACAGAAAAAGCAATGATTACCAAGACGGACGTTTACGTATCCGACGGCTAAAAAGAAGAAAAGGGGCACAAAAAATGAAGCGCTTATGGAAATTCAAAATATTTAGGAGGTCTGATACTGTGCATTTAAAAAGGAGCTACATACAAAGAATGATTTCCTAAAAACCATACAAACCGAAAATCTAAGCAGTAGAATGTTCCATACTTTTCCCCCAACATCAAACTACGAAACATTAGGGGCTTCTGTTGATACCAAATTTAATCTGCTGACATTGACTAATCACATGAAGACATGTGTCAATTTATATGGTAAATACGAATACTCCAGACGGACAAATCAAGACCACCGAGCAACTCAAGCTCTCCGAGAAACTAATGAGTTTCGAGCAACTCAATCTCTCCGAGCAACTTAGGCGGTCCGAGCAGCTTAAGCAGTCCTGTAATACCCCGTAATTTTATTGATTTTATTTAAGGGATTAATTGAATTAAATGAGAATTAAATGGGAATTAATCCGGGTATAAATACTAGCGAGATGTGAGTTGGTATTTGATTATAATGTTAAAATTTAATATTTCTGAGTATGCATGGTAATACATGAGTATTGAAAATATTAAAGTTGTCGCGAGACTGAAATATGACAATTTGGAAATTTAGTTGGGACGCACGTGTCAGTCGCGTTAGGAACGAAATTATTTAAATTAAAAAGTGAATTATATTTTTATCAACCGAATGGTCATTTTGAGTGCGCCAACGTGTCCGGAAGGGTCGAAATAGTCAGAAAACACTAGTCGGGGGTTTAGTTTGGGTCCCGGGGCACTTTTAGGCCAAACCGGCAACCTAGAAGGGTATTTTGGTAATTTTAAAAATTAGGGAATTTAGACCCACGAATTTTAGTGTTAATTAAGATATTTTAAAAGAACCACTAAAGCCATTATCAGCCAAAAAGGGAGAGAGTGGGCAACGATAGTTTTTGAGAAAAGTTAGAAAGAGGGTAAAGGGTTCCCAAGCCAAACCATCTTCACACCATCAGTTTTGGAAAGGATTTGTAACCGAAAAAGAGGAGAAAATCAAACTTGAACCACCAACAACACATCTGAAGAACGAATATAAGGAAAGTGTTTTGATGTCATTATTTGCATTGAATATTTCCTCCATGTGTAGTGTAGAAAACTGTTTATGTCTTGGAAATTTTGATGAAGAATACCCAATGGAATTGTTGTGGAATTTGTGGTTTGGGGTAGGAATTTGCATGTAGAATGATTATGGATGAATTCAATGTACAAAATATAACTTTTGATGACCTGAAATCGGATTAATAAGAAGTCTTTTTATGAAATTAAATTCCGGGTTCAAGTTCATAGGGTTTGGAATAAGAATTGGGGATTTATGATTTTGGCATATTAATTTATAAGATTTAACCCAAAAGCATGTTAAGGAATGATCTAGGGTGACTAAAAATAGTTTATAAACATTAAAAACGTATTTGGATGGTCTTAGGGTGGATTTAGAGAAGAGGAGAAAGAAAAAAAAACGAATTTTGGGATTTCTGGGCGTAGTCTGCCATCTCGTTAGAAGACCTGCCCAGGTCGTTCGAACGAGCTTCTAACGATATGACAATATCCCTTCTATCGAGTTGGTAGTTCGTTCGAAGCCTTTCGTTCGAACGACACTTGTTCGAACGACCTCGTTCAAACGAGACTTCTAACGAGTTGACAGAATGGCCTTTTAGGCCTGATTTGATTTCAAATGTCCCGTAGACTTATTTAATGGAGTAATAACCTTCCCTTATTGACTATTGGGTATATTTGGGAGATTGAAGTACGTTGAGGAGTAAAACTTAGAAACTTGTCGTAAATCGAATGACCTTTATGAATTAGGAAACGAGTACCTAATTACGACGTGAGAAGAGTTGGCAACTTTAATGTATATAAATCGGGGACTTATAAGCGTATTATATTAAATGATGATACAAGAACGAGAAGTATACCTCTATTAATATATTGAGATATCTAATATGTGTGAATGCTTAGTATATGTAGTTATCTGTGTATAACATACCTACCGTACTTGCTATCATGGGAGGTCGGCGTTCGATCAGGGCCATCTAATCTTTGTGTGCCTACGGGGGGGATTTAGATTGGTACCTCGAGGACATAGGTCAGAGAAGGATTATTGAGAAGTTAATAAGTCTGCTGATCATAGGAGCGTAGGTATGTGCGTGACCCATGTGATGTGAACTATGTTCGCCTCCATTATGTGTGATTGTTGTCATTTGAGAACGATTCCTGAGAGGTTCGAAATGCGTGGTCCTTATGTACGTGATGTACCGGGATTGGATAGTAGAGTATGTGTGCACCGCAGCTTAGCCTCAGGGTGCTAGTATTGTATATTTATGATGAGAATAATATACTGTAAATTTAAATGCACTGTCATGGATAAATGAGAGTATAATTAATAGCAACGTTTTCGTAACGATAAAAATGGAAATCCTCTAGTAAGTAGTATTACTAATATGGGAAACCGAGAAGAAATGTAAGACACTCTGTTTAAATGAAGATGCTGAAATTAAATCGTGAAACGTATAGCAATGTTAAATTTTATATTAGACTCGTTAAGTATGGGGATAAATAGAATGGGTACGGGTACGGGTACGATAGGAGTGCACAATTAGTTGAGAGGTGAGGAACTCATGTGAGTGCACACACTATCATGTACTTTATATTCACTGTTTAATGATATTAAACACTTGCTATTTTTAAACTATTTTCACAATCGGGATCTGACCCGTTTGCTTTCAAATCTATTTTTGTAAAACCTTTTAGGTGCCCAGCCACAAGGACACCAAGCATAGGAGTTCCATTTAGGTGACGTACTGTAGCTGCTGTGGAAGTTATAGGACCTTGACAGTAGACACCTCCATTTTTTATCAAGACTCTATATTATCAGATTCTCTCATCTGTTGGGCATGTCGCCCTATTTACTTTTAGAGATACTTTATCTATTCAGTTATTTCAGATTTTGGGTTGTAATTAATTTAGTGATGCGGACTTGGTATTTGTTTATTCCAGTATTCGGATTGTTGCGAGGAGTATTCCTATAGATTCATTATTATTTTATGGTTATTCTATTGTGACTATGTTATGGTGGTTATGTTAGCATTTCATAATCTACTTATTGTATGTTAATCGGATTTAATTAAAATTGACAACTCACTTTTTAAATATTAGGTGGCTAGTAATGTTTAAAATGTTTTCGACAGTGATGCTATGAACTGAACCATCTTGGCATTTTGTATTAATTTAAATAAATAAGTAGCTACCCGGTATTTAATTAGATGTGGTGTCAACGTATCCAAATCAAGAGAATCCAGGATATAATTGCGCATTAAATGCTCATTAATATAGTACAGATGTACATGTCTACTGGGTAACAGCGCATTGTCCTTCCATTTGTACAACCTCAAGGCTATAAATACATTGTAACCTCCTCATTAGCCGGGGACTCGAAATTTCTTGGTAAACCCGTTATCGAGAATTCTGCAAACAGTCAGCAATAACAAATACAGTGGATGTAGGTCATTCTTACAAGGCTGAACCACTTTAAAAATATTTTGTCTTATATTTATATATTCATTTTTATCCGTGATGAAATAATTAGATCCAATCTAGATTTTTACATCAACAACGGGGAAAGAGGATTTTTGGTTCACGAGCCTGGGAGTTTGGACCCAATGTCATTACATCTATTGGACATCAGTCTAAAGGTTATCAATCTTGGAACTGAGTTGAGCTAGTATGGTCATCATATCTGGTTTAACATTTGTAGCCTGGTCTACACTTTCCATGAATAACTTGTGGAGGTAGATATAAAATTCGATGGAAGCAGTTGAGGAAGTAGTATAGCTTCAGGGTGGTTTGACGGAAGACCAGCGCCAATAGGGAAGTAGAGCTTCGGGGTGGTTTGATGAAGACTAAAGCCAAAAGGGAGCCAGGCCAAAATTTGGGTATGCAATCTACCTGAGCGGGAAAATGATTTTGGTTTATTTTTAAAGGAAAAAAGGAGTATTTTTTTTATATTTTCTATTTTGAAAAAAAAAAGATATGTTTTTGTTATTTTTTGAAAAGAGGGGGAGAGGGAAAATCATGAGAATGTTTATTATTATTAGGTTCCACTTGTATTATGTTTACCTAAATGCATGAAAAATGTCGGACAGGACCCGATCTTGGGGAAAAGATAGGATATAAGATGCAAGACAGAGTTTGACTTGTTTCTAAGCTCATGGTCAGGGTCCTATTTAAAAAATGGGCGAAATGGCACGAGAAACTCTAGTGTTATGGCGACCCAGAATTTTGACACATTTTTGAACTATAACCGACAATCTAGATATGAGTGTCCTATGAAATACACCTATATAAGGAGGATTTATTTGGTTGGTTAGTGGAAGGGTTACCCTCTTTGGCATGACTTCCACGATATACCTCTTGCCTATAAGGGCAATCATTCATTGGCACATGTGGATAAGACATTTGATATACGTGAGTGTACGTGAATTGCCTTATGATATACCTCATGGGGATTGTACCTATGAGAGAAAATTCGATATACTCAATGTATGTGAGCGAGTTTCCTGCTATATACCTCCCATCGTGAGTTCGATCAAGCGGTATGATGCAAAGGGAACCGTCGATATACATAAAAGGTACGAGGCTAATGGAAAGTGAGAAATATATCACTTAGGTTCACTGCGCCCACAAGACCGACACCCATCACGAAGTGACCCCCCACTATGGGACATAAATTTTGTCAAAAATTTCCATGCTCATGTGATGTAGTGTGAAAAAATGCATGAGTCTTGATTAGTATCTTGTGGATATTTTTCATATGATAAGTAAAGTAAGTACTACCACTTTGAGGGAGAATATACAAATAACATCAAATAAGGGGATAATCATGGAAAGTAATGTTAGCAAGTATGTACATGGAGCATGGAGGCTATACAAAGCATGATGATAGAGTATGAAACATGTGAATATACAAGTGAGTGAGAGATATGTGTAAAGTGAGAGAGTGACATGAGAATGGTGTGATTAAACAATATGTGAATATATACAAGTGAAAAGTGTGTGATATTGAGTCTAAGCATGTATCATCTATAAGTGGTGTGTGAAATATATAAGTAAGAGGGAGACCACATAAAAATGTGAGTGATTGAAGCGAGGATAGAGGATATATAACACAAGGTGGAACATGGTGAACACGTACAAGTGAGTAAAAAGTGAAGCATATGACAAGAAGGTGATATATACAAGAGAAGAGAGCATTGGAGAGATAAACATGATGATATGAATGAGATAAATATCCGAGACGTAAGCATAGGAGTAAGGAAAACATAGACATAAAGGCGTATGTACACATATAGAAAAGTATGAGAGCGAAGAAATAACACCCATGTGAAAATAGAGTCTAGTCGCCCCAAAATCGGGACAAGAGGGAGGACCTGAAGGAGTCTCCCTACCTTCCCCTCTATGCGCGTGCATGTTATTCAAGGATATGGGGGTCCCCTTTTTGCCACTCGTGCTGGTGACTTCACGGGCTGCCTCGGATATAAAATCGATCGTCGGCAAAAGGGGACACTACAAGAAAATTTGGTTTTAGCAACGAATTTTTTAGCAAGGAAGTAAATTTCGTTGCTAAAAGTGTATTATTATCAAGGAAAATTGAAAAATCGTTGCTAAAAGTATAATCTTGTTATAAACATTTTGTAAGGAAATATTTCCTTGCAAAATGTAACTTTTAGCAAGGAAATTTCAGAATCCTTGCTTAAAACATGGCGGTAAAATTTCCCTCCTTTTTTTTAGTATCCGAAATATGTACTGCAACATTTTATTAATTTCGTTGCAAATAATAAGACATACATTTAACCAAAAAAGAGACAAAAGCCAAAGTTTCCTTCTCTCTAAACGTGCACACACACTAAAAATCAAGCGCACACACAAAACCGTCATTTTTCATTCCCACTTCTCTCTCCATCCCCCCCCACGCCGGTAGTCAACCTTGGTGGGATTTTCTCGCCGTCAACCCTTACTCTATCCGGAGTTTTTTCTCCCTCTATCCACCCCGATCCTAGCCAAACCCCGGTCATCTTTTTCCTCAGGCAACTCCGATCACCTTCTTCCTTACGTAGATTAACTCATTTTTAGAATATGCGATTTTAGTTTTTGTTGGATTATTAGGTGTTTATAATATGATATTTCAATTTTTGTTTGATTATTAGTTGTTTAAATTAAGAGATTTCAGTTTGAAATGAGATACGAACTTCCAACTATTACATTCAATTTGGGTTTGATTTAGGTGTTGCTCAAAACCTAGGTTTCTAGTGTTTATGGTAGTTTTGGTTGTTCTTTGGTGTTTCTTACTAAAAATTCAAATTATTTACATTCTTACTCTTGTATACACACACATTGTTATTCAATGTATGTTGTTTGTTGAAAGTTTTGGCAATCACATCATACAAACGTAATCATCATAAACATTTTCAAACTTTGTGCTCTAACTGTTTGACAAAATGCCTGAATGAAATTTTCAACCCATTTTGTTCAATTTACACCCAAACTTCAATTAGTTCTTGCTAAACACTAATATATCTGCATTTATCCTTTTTGTGTAGACTCAAATGGCACTTAAAAAGTAAAATTCGACAATTGTTGTGAATATCACTTCCTAAACATTTTGCGATAATCAGTTTTAGGTAATTTATTATTATTTTTATTATTATTATTATTATTATTATTATTATTATTATTATTATTATTATTTACTATTATTACCTATTTTTATTGATACAATCATAGTTATTACCGTTGTTGAGCCACACATTGAGTTCTAATAGCAGAATAATGGAATATTGAATTAAGTTATCATAAAAATTAAATTATCTCTTTACATATTTGTTCTTGGTCCTACACGATACATAACTATGGCCAAAGATATATTTTGATTATTATATCACATATCCTCTTTACATGCTTATGTTCGTAATCCTTCATTTGAGTATTACCATCGACTGGGCATCTCCCGTGTGATAATTTTTGCTGAACTTAGTCAAACCTTTAAGATTATTGCAACGTTCCTTATTTATGAATAATGAACAAATTATTTGGAGTTGGTAATGAGTTACTTGTATTGATTATTATAGTGATTCAAATATCTTAAAGCCTTGAGGATGATAATCCAATTTGGATCTTATTAGTCACGGCTGCAAAGACCTTTAATACTGTCATTGAATGTAAGTTGTTACCAACTGTTAGGAATTCTTAATATCAACAATTTTGCGACTCTTCAAATTTCTTCAATCAATTAATTTTTTAGCAGGTGTTAATTATTTATAATGGAAGTCTCGATGGAAGTAGCTTTTGCCTTTTTGAGAAAGTACATATTTTTTGTGGATGAAATTAGGTCAAGGGGGAAGATGTAAGAAAAGTAAGTCCAATCTCAATCGACTCATTAACTTAGGAAATGTTATGATGTTAATGCTTGATGTGTTCTTTTTTAATCTTCATGGAAACTGACTAAATTTATTTGCTTTTCTAAAACAGGGCATGCTTCATTTACATGGTGAGACACTTCTAATACTAATTGTTGATGGGGAAACCAATGTTATGACCTCATAGAGCTTGAAAACTAGGTTTTCTTTCATCCATTACTATCCATCACCTCATGTTATGCCTATTAGATCCTTGTAGTAGCCAAAAGGAAAAGAATTTTGGAGATATTTCTGCGAGTGATTCAAGTATAAAAATTCTAGAAATGCTACTTGTGGCATTTGGTTACATATGTGGCACATGAAACTTATCTCCTTAAAACACCTTTCCTTAATGCCCTCAACTCGACTGCTTGCTAGAAATACGGCCTCTCTCATGCCCCAAAATCGGTTAAGAAGATAGCCATTGCCCTTTTGGCATTAGTCTCAGAAAGCTAGCCATTTCCCTTATTAGATCCTAACATCTTAATCCACACTTATTGAAATGTGCTAAGATAATGTTATGGATATACTTTGTGCATAAATGCTCCCATACAATTAGATATTTAATGGTATGTACTTCTCTGTCATGTTTCGAAGTGACCCTGAATTGTATGGATGGACAGATTAAGGTACACTGAACTTCTTTTGGATTCCAGCTACAAAGGAAGAAGAATTTCTTTCACATAATGGTAATTTGGCACTTGTTTTCCATCTGGATATTCTATGTAGACATCTGACAGGGACAAAAGGGTGATGTGATATATAGTGAACACTGCTGAATATTGCCTCAACACGGTTAATTAGTTTTCAAGTCATAGAATGTCTATTGATTATTTTAGCATATTCTTCTTATCCATGAATTAGCATTGTTGCAACTAAAATTAGTTTCAAAATTTATATTATCTATATTGTCAATGGTTTCTTGATTTATAAGGGTTAGATATGCGATCAGTGATCGTAATCGTTGGAAAGAAATTTTAAAATTGAGTTTTTATGTTTAGAGTCTTCCATAAGTTATAAACCTTAAAATTTTGCCCTTTCTTCTCTCAGACGACATGGAATTTTTTGAAAATATCAATATTGGAGACCACATCAACTTTAAGTTTAAAATCTGAGGTCTCTTATATTGTATTGAGCATTCTATATAAGATTAAAAAACCTAAAGTTTTTGGTACTCTAACCTAAAGTTTCTCTTATCTTTCTTGCCATAGAACTTATAAAGATAATGAATTGAAACTTCTAACTTGCAATAACACCACTTTAAGGATCTGAAAGCTATAACTCGAAGGGTAAAGAAATAAGCACTTCAGTGATGAGAGAAAAATAAGGTGAAATCACCAATGATCCTATATGAATAAATACAAACCTAGGCAATTCTGCTAAATACTTTGGTGGTTGAAATACCTTCCCAAACTTACTATGCTCTCACCCTTTTGTTGCATTACTCTCTTGAACTCTTCCAAAATCACTTCAGTTCATTTCCAAACTTGCATATATTAGTTCAATAATTGCAGTCCCAAAATTTCATATATCAGTTCTACTTATATATGAAAATAGGAGAGTATATATCATTTTGAGTCCCAAACTTAGCAGTGGTAAAATACAGTGGTAAAATACTGTTCTTAATGCTGACAGTTTCCCCAGGTCTTGATGGAATGTTCCCAGTTTCGATAAATCAACTTGTGTAATTTTATCAATAGATGTCAGGGTTGTTTCTTCAATTTGTACAATCAATTATGTTATTCAGCCTTCATGAAGAGATTAGGCTTAGTTGTCAGGGCTAATCTAACTTTGAGGTCAATTCCTGAGAGTTATGAACCCTGTATTCTTGTCGAAGCTAGTTGGAGATGGTAGGAACAAATACAATAAAATTAGAAAACTTCAATGAAATACTATATATTCTATATTTCATTAACATTTATTTATGGAATTTATGCTTTCCTTAAATGCATTATGGAACTACTTGGTCGTATTTATGTATGGAATTTGTGCTATGCAGTCTGTATATTAGTAAAGACATTCACCAAAATAATAGATATGTTAAGATGAAATTCGGTCATCACATTCATCAAAATAAATTCAGAGAACTCTGTGAATGGTTTTTTGGCCAATGGACCTCCGTAAAAATGGAAACTCGTACATTAAACTAATTGAAATTAATGATTTCCGTTCTGTCATTTTCATATGATTCAACTCTTAGATTACCAACATTTTAAAACAGAATTTAGATGGATACTATATCATTATATTACCAACATTTTAAAACAGAATTTAGATGCATCTGATCTGAATCCAAATCTGAATTTCAGATTTCTTTTTTTATTTTCCTAGCTTTGGTCCATGGTAAAATTTGGTGCCTTACAGTTAGTTGAATACATATCTATATCTCCTCAGATTTGTTTTGCAATCAGCATATTGCATTTTCACTAATGGTTCTTCTAGAACTGGGGCATAATAGGCCACCTATTAGGGCCATATAAAATTTTTCACACTAACATCATCGGTGAAGGTTCTAGCATCTTGTGAAGACACATCATGTAAATGAATTCTTTGGTGTTTATTATAGCGAAGAATTGATTTTTGCACGCAAATTGGGTATTAAAGACATCCTATGAAGACACATCTTGTGAAGACGCATCCTGTAAATGAATTCCCAATGAAGGTTTTGATTTAGTAATTGGTTATTATGATATTTTAGTATTTATCAATTAGTTAGTACTTATCCGATCAGTGGTTACCAGTAATCATTTGCCTATAAATAATTATGCATTCCAAGGCTACTACATCATCACCTTTGCCTTCTCCATCTACCTTCTTTATCTCTTCCTTACCTTTCTCTCTCCCCACGACCAAGATATCGCCGATGCTCCAACTCTACCCACCCGTGATGACACAAACAAGGGCAGACCTTGATGCTTCAGTCCAAATGAACCATTCAATGTTAAATATATGCGCATTTCTAAGATCTAATTTAATTTTTTTAGGGATTATATTCTTCCAGCAGTGTTTCTCTTCTGGTGTGGGAGCATTCTATTTTGTGACCCATGCATTAAATTTCTCAGCTTTTATTGGCAATTCTCCTCTTTTTCATCAAAATTGATAACCCTTTCAGGTTAAGAAAACCATTCGTTTGTGTAGTTAGATACTATAGACATTAACAATGTGTGACAGGAGAAATCAGATTTAAATTTTTTTTGTCCCGAGTCATTGGCTTGTCGTCTAACATGGACATTAATAATTATCGTTAAAAGGCTAAAAACTCACAATCCTAGTGGCGAATTGTGGCTGAGGGTATAGTGGATGTTCGCTCTTTAGTGAGCTCGAAAGTTCGGTAGGAAAATTCTAGTGGAATTTGTCGAGTAACTTTTACATCAGAAGCTTGAGGTTCTGCTTTCTCACCACCGAAAATCAATGAAAGCAAGTCACTAGGCCCACTAGATGAGAGATTATCAGTCAACCTCTTGTCTACATCTTCACGAAACCAGTGAGCAAATTTGGATGTTGGGGCTCAACGCATCATCATGTTTAATATCATGATGCTCCACAAAACATGAGGACCCACCTGTGTTTACAGTTAAAAGCACTGCCAAAAAGCTTTTCCAGAATTGATGTTGGATTGTTGGCATGGGGTTTCGGTAATTCCCATTCCATTTTCAGTCTTTTGGGGGTAATCACTAACACTTAATAATTCAATTCCAGTCTATATCATAAACTACCCTTATTACCACATTCAATCAAACAGACTATCAAAATTGAATTTCAGTTAATACAAAATAAATAAAGCCAACCCACTACCTCTATATTCTGATCCAGCTCAGTCTTGATCAATTAAGAAAATAGATATTAATCGGTTATAGGCTACTCCCAGTGGTTAAATTAGGTTCGTATTATTGTAAACTTCAAATTGAATTTGCTTCATTTTGAAATGAAAAAAGCTGATGTCCCAAACATAACCTTACTTCCACCAGCATAACTGCTTCATGCTCTTATGTTATGATCGATGTCTTCAATTCAATTGATGATATTTCTTTGGAACTGAAATTAAAGCGTATTACTTTAAATTCTGAACTAAATTTGCTTCGATTTGAAATGCAAAAATTTGATATCCCAAACACACCCTTACTTCAACCAACCTCATCACTTCATTCTCATATATTATTTTCCTGGTCTTCGATGATATATTATTTATAATTAATATTTGAGTTGTATCACTTCACGTTTTCCTTACTGCAGAAAGAAAAGCTTACCTCGGTGAGGCTCAAGCTTGCTCGTACATTCAGCGAATAAATATAGCTGAGGAAGATCGCCCGAGAAAGGTGAACAAGGAGAAATTGGTTATCGGTTTTTCAAAAAATGACCTTGCAGGTGTTTTATATCCTCATGATGACCCGCTAGTGATCAAAATGAGAATACAGGAGGTAATGATTTCAAGAGTACTGGTCGATAATGGTAGCTCGGCAGACATTATGTTCTACTCGTGCTTCGATAGTTTAAATCTAAAGCTATCTCAACTGGAGCCTTACCACAGACCCCTCATTGGTTTTGCTGGCGAGAAAGTATTTCCACTTGGGACGATCAAGTTGGATATATTTATTGGTACGTAGCCTGCTTGTCGGATAGAAAGAATACGTTTCTTTGTGATGGACAAGAATATCCAATCATCGTACAATATCATCATGGGAAGAGTAGGATTGAAGATGTTCGAGGCTGTGCCATCTATAGTGCCTCAGTGCCTAAAATTTCCATCAAACTTTGGAGTAGGAGTTGTGAAAGGTGATCAGAAAGTAGCTCGGGAATGCTATTATTCATCCGTCGAGCAAGAAGAAATGGAAGAATCAAAGAAAAAGACCACTACTTATCAAGTGGATGAAGGTGCAGAAATTGAAACATTGGATCCTCGAGATGAGTCGCAACTCGTGAAGGGTCAAGTGGTGGAAGCTACTGAAAACATCATTCTGGACGACGATCACCCTAAGCGAACTACTCAAATAGGTTCATCGTTGGAAGCCTCATTAAAACAAGAATTGATAACTTTCCTTAGAAGTAGAAGATAAACTTTTGCGTGGAGTCATGAAGATATGCCTGGGATAGACCCAAACTTCTTATGTCACGAGCTTAATGTGAATAAGGAGATCAAGCCTGTGAAGCAGAGAAGAAGAGTATTTAGTCCCGAGAAGAATCAAGCTATACAGGAGGAAGTCGAGAAGCTCCAGAAAGCTTGTTTCATAGAAGATGTTAAATATCCAGATTGGTTGGCTAATGTGGTGATGGTAAAGAAGAAGAACAATAAGTGGAGGATGTGTGTAGACTTCACCGACCTCAATAAAGCATGCCCAAAGGATCACTTTCCATTACCCCGAATTGATCAACTGGTGGATGCTACCTCGGGACACGAGTTACTGAGCTTCATGGATGCTTATTCTGGCTACAATCAAATTAAAATGAAACCTGAAGATAGGGAGAGTACTTCTTTCATTATCCCTAGGGGAACTTATTGTTATAATGTTATGCCTTTTGGTTTGAAAAATGCAGGTGCGACATATCAGAGGCTGATGAACAAGGTCTTTGCTGAACAAATCAGTGACAATATGGAAGTCTATGTTGACGATATGCTGACGAAAAGCAAGAAAGCTGCCGATCATCTAGTTGACTTAAGTCAGACTTTTGATCAACTAGATAAATATCAAATGAATCTGAACCCGACGAAGTGCATATTTGGAGTACGAGAAGGCATGTTCCTCGGGTACATTGTCAATCAACTAGGCATTGAAGCAAATCCTGAAAAGATCAAAGCTCTATTAGGGCTGCGATCTCCAACGACGAAGAAAGAAGTACAGAGTCTCACAGGACGAGTAGCGGCACTCAACAGATTTGTGTCACGAGCAACTGAAAGATGTCTCCCATTCTTCAAGACACTCAGAAAAACTTTTGAGTGGAATGATGAATGTGAGAAGGCTTTTCAAGACTTGAAGAAATACTTGGGAGCACCTCCACTATTGTCCAGGCCAGTGATGGGAGAAAAATTATACTTGTACCTTGCAGTGTCCGAGAATGCAGTTAGCTCAGCGTTGATCAGAGTGGAGAATGGAGTACAAAAGCCAATTTACTACACAAGTAAGGCCTTCCGAGGAGCAGAAATCAGATATCCAAGGTTGGAGAAATTGGCACTAGCGCTGATTGAGGCGAGTAGGAGAATGAGGCCATACTTCTAGGCTCATACTATAGTAGTATATACGGATATGCCATTGAGGCAAGCCCTGTATAAGCTAGAAAAATCAGGAAGATTGATGTACTGGGCGATAGAGCTCGGTGAATATGATATAGTTTATGAACCCAGATCATCGCTTAAAGGACAGGTTATAGTAGATTTTATAGCGGAGTTCAACTATCCTGATAGCTCCGAGGAACAAAAGTTGCTCGTTGATCAACCTGTGGATGTTACAGGATCAACAAACACTAGCTCAGACCAACTCCGGTTGGTAAAAGGGCAAGTGGATATTACAAGATCATTGACTTCGGGCTCAGACCAACTCCGGTTGGTAAAAGGGCAAGAAGAAATGATCGACGAAGAGCAAGAAAAATCCGAGGAGGAAAGGAAGCAATAAATATTTCACCGAGGAACTCTGACTGATCATAAATTTGAAGACGAGTTACCTATATGGAGGCTCTATGTAGATTGTTCATCTTGTACTACAGGATGTGGCGTGGGGATAGTTTTGAGAACTCCAGATGAGGTCGATATGGAATACGCTTTGCATTTCCAATTCAAAGCTTCCAACAATGAGGCTGAGTATGAGGACATGATTGCAGGACTTAGTTTGACAAAAATTATGGAGGCGCAACAGGTCATTGTTTTCAGTGATTCTCAGTTGATCATAAACCAAATGATGGGATTATATGCAGTTAGAGGAGAATTAATGATCAGATATCATGCAAAGGAAAAGGAGCTGGTGTCAGAATTTACCGCTATTCAGCTGGTCAGAATACCAAGAATGGGGAATGAGAGAGCAGACGCCCTAGCTCGACTAGCATCAGCTACTCGCACCGAGCTACGACGAACAATCCCAATTGAAGTGTTAGCTGGTCGGAGCATAGATGAAGATCTGACGATGAACTTTATCACCCTTGATTTAGGACCATCTTGTATAGATTCCATCAGGGCGTATATCGAGGAGGGAGAATTGCCAATTGACAAGCTCGCTGCCAAAAAATTGAAGTTTAAAGCTGCTCGGTATGTATTAACTAATGGTGTTTTATATAGACGAGGAATTATGGCAGGTTTGCAGAGATGTGTACACCCCTCCGAGGTGAAAGAATTGATTGAAGAGATCCACGAAGGGTCTTGTGGAGCACATGTAGCAGGTCAGACGCTTTTTCAAAGGGTAATGACGCAAGGATACTACTAGCCAACGATGAGGGCTGATTGTATAGCCTACGCCAAGAAGTGTGACAAGTGCCAGCGCATTTCCTCCATCCAAAGACCTCCACAAGCATTGTTGACACCCATAACTTCCCCTTGGACATTTGCCATGAGGGGAATTGACTTGGTTGGGCCACTGCCAACGACCCGAGGAAGGTTCAAGTACCTCGTCGTCGCAGTGGATTATTTTACTAAATGGATAGAAGCTGAGCCACTCGTTGATATGACGTACGAGAAGGTGTACCAATTTGTTTGGAAGAACATCATTTGTTGATATGGGCTACCTCATGCCTTCATCACAGACCATGGAACACAATTTGATAACGAGGAGTTTGTCGCATATTGTCATCAATTAAATATTTTGAAGGTCCACTCAGCACCAGGCCATCCTCAAAGCAATGGACAAACTGAGGTGAAAAACAGAACGTTGTTAAATGGCTTGAAGAAAAGATTGGATGATGCAAAAGCAAACTGGATCAACGAGTTACAATCAGTACTTTAGGCTTACCGAACTACTCCCCGAGTAGCAACTGGAGAATCACCATACATGCTGGCGTTTGGAGGTGAAGCTGTCATACCTGCCGAATTGGGCCTTCCAACACATAGGGTACTGAATTTCAATTCCCCTGTCAGCGACTTAATGAGAAATCTGGATTTAGACATGCTCGAGGAAGTTAGAGAAGAATCAGCCATTAGAAATGCTGCTTACCAGCAGCGAACAACTTTGTTCTACAACAAAAGGGTGAAGAAGTGCAACCTGAAAGAAGGAGACTATGTGCTGAAGAAAGTAATTCAAAAGCACAATAAGCTGGAAGCAAATTGGCATGGACCATACCGAGTTACGAAGTTGTTCGACCAGGAACTTATCGAATAGCAACTCTAGAGGGGGAGGAGTTCAAGAATGCATGGAACGCAGAGCACCTATGCAAGTATTATCAGTGATGTATATGTAACACAATTCCATCAGTATGAATAAAATGAAGATATTCTGCTAAAGTCTCTCCTTTTATTGAGATTTTTTTGGGGAATACTAGTGTTACACACTACTCAGCAAAACTCGACAAAGCTCAGACTGCTCAGCAGCAAAATATTTCTAAAAATGCCAACTTCGGTTGGTTAGGAAACAAAATATTCCTAAAAATGCCAACCTGTTTGGCTAGGATACGATATATTCCTAAAAATGCCAACTTCGGTTGGTTAGGAAACAAAATATTCCTAAAAATGCTAACCTGTTTGGCTAGGAAACGAAATATTCCTAAAAATACCAACCTGTTTGGCTAGGAAACGAAATATTCCTAAAAATGCCAACATGTTTGGCTAGGAAACAAAATATTCTTGCAAATGCCAACTTATGTTGGTCGGGAGGTAAGATTATTCCAGAAAGTGCAAAAGTTGCTAACTATGGCTGGTCGGGGATAAAAACCCACCAACTGTAGTTGGTCGACAAAGAAAATTTACCGACCTTGGTTTGTCGGAAACATTTAAGAGAAAAGTCTACTAACTATGGCTGGTCGGAGATAAAAACCCGCCATCTGTAGTTAGTCGACAAGCAAAATTTACCGATCTTGGTTGGTCGAAAACATTTTATGGGTAAAATTATTTCAAAAAGACTAACTATAGCTGGTCGGGGATAAAAACCCACTAACTGTAGTTGGTCGACATGGAGAATCTAACAACCTTGGTTGGTTGGAAACATTTTAAACAGTTTTTATACTCGTGACTTTATTATTAAGTGATCGAGCAATATTATTGAAACTTGAAACTTTTTAATTATTACTGAGTTGGTCGACAAACAACACAATATTGTTATTTTTTTTAACAGATATGCATAAATATAAAGTGTTTGATAACTACAAGACAATAGCAATCAAGATTTGCAAACAAAAATGAAAGTCTTTCATTGAATTCAAAATAAATTACATTGATAATGAAATTACAGTTACATTGACATGTATACTAACTATTACATCAAAAATTCCTATTCTACTGGTCTCTTCCCCTCTGCTTTTGACACATGTTCCTCGCCAGCAGGCGGATCATTTAAAGACAGAGGAGAATTGATGAAGTTGAGATCCTTAAACATCCTGACATTCATCACGGATGGTCGATCTAAGAGATGCTCGGGACGAGATACCTCGATTTGAGAATGTAAATTGTAGTCACTAAGATACTTTGAAATTAAGCTCCTAGGAATGGCCCAAGCAGGGATCCAATCCATGTCCAAATTGTATGGTGGCACAGGCAAGTCGAGCAACCCGGGATCATGGTAGTCCCACAGATAATGACCTTGTTCGAGCTTCAGCACACCTAAGGCATTCAGCCAGCCTTGCTTGTAGCCCTCATTGTTGGCATTCTGGATACGATCGTCCAAGTGGAATAGTGCTTCGTTGTATCCAGCCATCCAGAACTCCCTGGGCTGTTTGTGGAATTGATATGTTAGCCTTTCTAGCTGCTCGTGGAGATTCTTGATGAAAAGCTCCTTATTCTCCAAGACTGACTTCTGCGCAGAAAGCTATTTTTCCAGGTCCCTAATCTTCTTTGACATATCAGACAACGCCTGGTTCTTCGCCATTAATTGGAAAGCCTGGTTCTCTAAGGCAGACTGAGTCCTCTATTCCTCGACAAGCACCCGAGCTGCTCTTGCTCGTCCCCGAGGAGCTCTTGCTCGGCCACGATAAGATGAAGAGGCGCCAGAGCTCTTCAAAGTCTCCAAGTCCTCCCTTAACTTGGCGTTCTCAACCTCTAAGAACGAAAATCCCTCGTCGGTCACTGGGATTAAGGCACTAGAAGTGGAAGCGGCAGACTTCAATTGTGACAGCTCCTTCTACAGGTTGTTGTTTTCCTTTTCCAGCAACTCAGCAATCTGTCTGCATTCTTCGACCTCACCTCTCAAGGTTCTCTCCCTTACATCATACCCAGCAAAAAGCTTCTCGTAGCCCTTGTCGGCAATGATCTGCTGGTACTTCTTCTCGTACCCCTCATGCAACAAAGCAGTGGATTCTTTGTATTGAAGCTGAAGGTCCTCGAGGGTTCTTTGAAGATCCTCAATCATTTCATAATAGGCAACGTTATTGGCTACAGCCCTATCAAGAAGACACTTCAGATATTGATATGCTTCCACTTCCTGTTCTGAAGCGTCATGACCAAGTATGTTGACAACTTGTGCAGCACTCAGGTCTGTGTGACCAGCCTTAAAGTACTCATTATATTGTCGCAGCAACTTTGTATCATGGGCAGATAACAGTTCCATCCTAGCCAGAAACTAGCAGAGAAAGAAGAGCAATCATCAATAAGAAGAATAAGCAGAGTATGAATGAAAGATAGACAACAGTATGCAAAAAAGTTTAATTTTTATTAGATCATAGTTCAGAGTTACATCTTTTGGGTTACATTTGATAAAGAGAAACAAAATAAAGAGAAAATCGAACAACACTACACCTTTTCCTTATCTCCCAAAACCTTCTCGGGAGGTTGGGATGAAGAGGTAGGTTGCTCGAAAGGAAGGGATAGTTGCTCGGGGAGAATAGGCAGTTGCTCGGAGGAAGAAACGATTTATTGATTTTCCTCGACAACAGGCTGGATGGCTAGGGCATGATCTCCCATCACCATCGAAGACTCTTCGGAGGTAGCTTCGTCCTCTTCTAACTCTTCTGGAGTTGGAGGGGGACCAGGGATATGTCTCTGGAAGAGCTCGGAAGACTCGTCGACCTTCATCTCCTGAAGGGCAGCGACCCATCCATCCCTAAAGTATTTGAGACTGCCAGAGTCCACTTGCGACACCATGGCAGCCAACCCCTTATTCCACCCCTTGTCCCAGCCAGAGCTGAAGGACTTCTTCACAGCCATCTTCCTCTTGGTCTTCTCCAAGGCAAGTTTTTCGGACAGCAAGTCATCAGCAGCTTGCAGTTTTTGCTCAGCTTCCTCCTTCCGCTGACCTACTTCCCGAAGTTGAACCAACTCCTCCTCGGCAGCCTTGAGTTTATCTTCAAACTCTCCTGCAGTTTTTAGCTTCTCTTCAAGCTCCTTATTTGCCTTCTCCAACGCATTTACTCTCTTCTCCAACTCCTCAGAGGCATCAACAGCCCGAGCTTTTTCTTGTTCGGAGGAGGCAAGCTTCATCTCCCAGACAACTTTGTCATCAGCATATTTCTGGCGAGAATCTGCCAGAGACTCGGTAGCTTCTTCCAGAGCTCCCTCCACACTGGACGAGGAGCAAGAAGCCTTAATCGCTTTATCCTTCTTCAGGATTATATTGAAGCAGCTCGTCAACTGTGAACAGAAAAAGAAAGCAAGTTAGAAACAGAAATGACAAAGGAAATATGAAAAATTAAAAGTAAGAAGACTTACAGAAGCAAGGTGAAGAGCAGCTAGTGAGGTGACCATGTCCCAAGTAAGGTTTTCTTCAGTACCTTGGACCTCGAGAATGATCGAGGACTTTACCGAGCTCATGGCAGAGCTCGGGGGAACAAAAGTTGGAACCCCAGTTCCAATAACTGGGGGCTGAGTAATGGTATCAGCCAAATTGACCGAGGAGCTTTTCTTCAGCCTCCTCGGGGGAACAGGAACGGATTCAACCAAGGAAGAACCCTTGGTCGGTGATATCACAATCACCTCTCCAGGAGCAGCATACCTGCTCGGAGCCACTGTGGGCTTCTCGGCAACTTTAACAGGAGCAGCTAAAGGAGCTGCATCAATCTTCTTTGTCCCCTCCCTTGGGACATCAATCCTACTCCTTTTTGCCTCCCCAGAACCGGAGGCGGTTTTCTCAAACTGGGTAGGAGGTCTTCTCTTCTTCATCCTTTCACTTAAAGGAATATGGGATTCAGGCGATGAGCTTGTGGAAGCTGGTACTGGCTCTGATTCACTTATCACTGGACGAGCAGTGAAAGAAGTGGTGTAGCTCTTGTACTGCAACAGATACAAAGCTGATCTAATGTGCTCGTTGGCAACACTTTGATGCAGACTCCAGATAAGTTTCAAATGCCTTATATTGACATCTGCATCTTTTGGGCACTTTCTCTTGCTATCAACTGAAAATAAATAAACATTGTTATTAGTGACACATTTTATCAAACACAAAAGAAACATGATTTCAAAATAAATAAAATAAAATAAAAATAACCTATCCCATTGCCATAAGGAGGGCATCTGGGACCCTAGTAAACCTCATCTCCAGCTAATGGAGGGTGTTGCCAATTTTTTATGACAACCCCATGTTAAAAATAATCCCTATTGGCATCAGGGAGATTGACTACTAAGGCTCTATTTAAAAATCTAGTTTTTAAATAAAAAATATTATCATTAACTGCCCATCTATAGCAGTACATGATTTCTGGAATTCCTATGCGAGTTTCATGAACTTGATTTAATTTATACACCCCATTAACTATTCTCCATGTGTCGGGGGTTATTCTTGCAGGAACGACGTCAAAATAATGACAGAATTCCAGACACAAGGGATTTGGTGGAAAAGAAAATCCACACTCAGCAATAAAAAGGCTAGGGAACCAATGTCCCTCAGCCAAATTGAAATAATCGGAAGGCTCAGAAAGCTCTTCCAAAATAACCCATGAAGGAATGGAGAAATCAGAACAAAACTTCTCAAGAGACTCAACAGGGTAAACCATGGTGAATAAAGAAATGAAGAAGAAGGAAGAAGATCTTACAGGAAAAGAATGGATGTGCTGACAACGAACGATGGAAAAGATGAACACACAAGAGAGTAGGAAGAGACGACGTAAAACTCGAAGATAAAAGTTTGAAAGGTAGAAGACGATGGGAGCGTCTGTGAAGTTTAAATACCTTGCCTTGGGAAATGGTGAAATAATGATTACAAAAAGGATGATTACATTACCGGCGGCTAAAAAGATGAAAAGTGGAGCGGGAATCAAAGCGGACAACAGCGGCTAAAAAGACGAAAAGTGACGCGGGAATCGAAGCACGCAGAAAAGTCCAAAAAAGCATGATTCTACGAATTGGGAAGGAGAAATAAATACAAGGGAAACGCTCCTAAAAATCAGGAATACTATTTAAAGCTACCATATTCCGAGAAAGAATGTTCCATACTCCTCAAATTTCGAACTATGAAACATTGGGGGCTTCTGTTGATACCAAATTTTATTTGCTGACATGGACCAATCATATGAAGACACGTGACTATCTACACGGCAACAACAAATACTTCCGAGGAACCCACACGCTCCGAGGAACAAGACTACAACGAAGAAGACTAGTTCCCCGAGGAACTCACAAGCTCCGAGGAACAATGCCTCTCCGAGGAACTCTTGAACACCGAGAAGCTTAGGCGGTCCGAGCAACTCAGGCGGTCCGAGCTGCATCTCGAACAAAGCATTAATAGCTGGATAACCAACAGTTCAAGTGATTCATTAAATTCTTATCATTCAGGCGCACACGCAAAGAGGGCATTAAATGTATGACCCTTTCATATGTATATCATTTAATGTATTACCCTTTCACATTACAGCCTCAGGGATATAAATACACTGTACAATCCTCATTGTAAAGGGAACCTGGACCCCGAATCCAGAAGGGAATTTCTTGATAGAACTTATAATCGAGAATTCCCAAACACTCAGCAATAAAGCAACAGTGGACGTAGGCCATTCTTATAAGGCTGAACCACTTTAAAATTCTTTGTCTCATTTATTTATTTGTGATTGAATTATTAGAGTGATCTAATTTTTTACATCAACAAACACTCTCAATTATAGGTATACACCTCAATAAATGCACCTCACGTTGTGCTCTTACTAAACAATTTTCGAATACGAATAGCCTACACATCATTGGTCGTATTATCTCAATATTATTGGGAGATAGTACCTAACTTCGTGTAAACTCCCGAGTTTATTTAAACATAAAACTCTCCTCCTGGGAGCAATCATAAAAAATCAGATTACTCTTATCCGTTCTTTGAATCTCTGTTCCCGGCATTGTGACTTTTACAAAAGAAAGAGCCACTTCAGACGGTTATTTTAACCCATTTTAGTCATCGGACTTTAACTTTCGACTGATCGAGCTCTAATAATCCGCTAACCTCTAAGCATCCAGAGGGAGGATAGTATGGTTCATTTACACCAAACATCTGTTAGTACCTTGTTCACTATAAATAGGTACGGGTGCCTTCGCACAACTCTACTATTAGTTAACATCCTCTCCCTATTACCATATTATACTTCACTTACTAGCGATATCCATAGTGGCAAAGAAATGGTCTTAATGAGTCCAAAATTACTTTCATACGGTTCCACGAGTCGTCAATTACCTTGCCCCTATTCCTCGGGCTATCGGTGATACAACTTTTTCAAACGAAACTTTTCCCACTACTTACTTATACCCCATATTGAAGGTGGGTTTTGGGGATCTCATTCTAGCTCAGAATAATACTGGGTAGGACCACATACTGACGCGGTCACTATCTAATAGTGTAAATCACCCACGAATATAACAGTTTCTTTGCTTCTTGACAATCCATTCCACAGATTCGAAGGAAATCGTTACTTATCTTTATGAATGCAACCCATCGAAGAAATTTACCATATTGACTCTTCCGCTACTGGAATCGTCGACTCGACACCAAGTTTCTGGTTGATACCTTCACTCCAACCGATTCATATCTATAAGTGGTGCACGTGGGGGCTAATAATTATGTCCCTCTTTACACCGACTTGCACTTATAACTCCTCCCTTTATGTGGTACTTAATAACCCTCTCTTTCTTTGGCGTATACCAAAAGTTTCGGCCCGTGCACCATTCACCACGTTGGGCACATTTGGACTCCTTATACCTTATTGACATCCTCACTTTATTTACGCGTAAGCTACCCTCAACCTTCGATGGGGTGGAACTCTGCTTCAAATCGCCCATAATAGTTAAATATTTATCTTCTCAAGGGATACCCCATTTTTTAATGGCTTCCCGCTGCCCTTCAACCATTTGGACGTACTACTCGGATTGCACATAAATCTATATATTGTCTTCCTTATCACGAAGATTAATCCACTCTACCACTTCCATTTCGTTATGTTAGTCCCACAAGTAAAAATTTCACCTATCTATGTATCTTCTTCCGATGATTTTGACACCAGCAAACCAAGGTGTCCTTACACCCTATACATCGTGCAAACGGGTTTAAACATCACATACACTTCATAAGTACTCCAAACTCTTTATTGTCCCTGCATTTGCAACTTGTCTACACCAATTTGGGTATTCTCAGTCACCCCCGAATTCGAAATTCTAAATCCTCCTAAACATCATTTCATCCTTCAACCCGCCAAAATCAAACAAAATTATCAGTACTTCCTTACACACAACTGGCTTTATTGGTCTTATATCGTAGTCTACCCTTTTTAACTTCCAGTTATAACTATATACTTCCGTAACGATGGAGGTACTCAAATCATGGACGAATGGCCAAACATCTCCTTACTACCAATCTTACGCTAAGTTTCATGCGTGGGATGTCTCGCAAAGCGAAATCCAAACAAGGAACCCCCCGATACACTACTACCTAGCATTGTTGGTCATCGAAATCCGTTAGACCCTCAGTCCATAACATGTACCCCTATATTCCCGTCTCTTGACAACAAAGTTACATCTCTTTTCGCAAGTTCACTTAAACAAGGAACTCCTTCCGAAAGACAATGTCTCTTAACATTGATGGAAATTACCTTCCATAAACATCATGAAAATATAATTGGGGTTCTTAAAATCCCGTCCCTAGACATACAACCATGAGTATTAACTCACACGTCTCTAAAGGGTGATATAACAATGCACTCTTCTTATTACTACATCCTGAGCGTTAATTATAATAATCAGCTAAATTTTTTTGCTTAACAGTAAACCAAATACACTCCGAAACAATATCAATAAAGTCCCTATACATACCGGGAACCAATATCTGAGACCATTATACTTTTTGAAGTCTTACAATATATATATATATATATATATATAAACGCGAGTCTGGCCCTCTCACAAATGGGGCCTCGCTAGAACAAAACATTCTACACTAAGGTAGTAACCCCGATAGACTTGCAATAACCACACACTATCGATTTAAACATTATAATAAAACTATAATTAGGATAATATCATACTCGTATAACACAGCACTAAAATGAGTAATTTCATTAAAGTATATATCGCTATCAATATACCCATTCATCCTCTGCGGATAACACTAAAGGTAACCCTATTATACTAGGGAGGAATATTTACATAAATAATAACATTACCGAGCTACTCGCTAAACGCGACTCTCAAATGAAAAATAGCAATAATAACAAATGTAGCAACTCGTTCATGCCACATACAACACGCAACATCCTCTGAGGATATAACTCATACTTCTACCTTGCCAATCGCCCTGGGAGCTTAAATGGTTCCTGGACTTATCACACATGTCCGTACCAAACCGAAAATTTTAATAGCTACTGCTCTTGCTAGGCACCGTACCCTTATCCCTATACTTACTTTGGGAAACATTTATAACGCACGGGTTTCACTCTCCATAAAATACCTCAACCCATACTCCACTTATCTCTGGTCACACTGACCATGTTAAAGTGTTCCTTCTCTTGGACGTTGGTAGTCTCGACTCTGAATGACTATCTCCGTTGTTCCCTTAGCTTTGATGGCCCTAAGGAACACACTACTGGTTTCCACATCTCTTTCTGAAATCACCATCGCTTGGTAACAATTCAGTTATCTGAATCATTTAAATGGTATCCCTAATGGGTTTCCCCATTGTGGTGATTCTTCAACACCATTTCCCCCAGTCTTACTCTATCTAAATTCTTCGATTCTTGTAGCTCCCCTCACAAGGAAGCGCTTACCTCCATATTAACAAAACGCGACTTAATTACCATCTGCATTGACCGTCCAAGCAAAATTTCCCAGAAGTGTTAACAATTCTTCTTGTATGCAAGTTCTCCTGTTAATGTCATCTTCTCCATTTCACCTACTTCACCCGGTGTAAGTTTCGCTAAATAATGAAATTTATCCTCACAAAGTGACCTCTGTTCGACCCTCTTGTGTGAGTTCAGAATAACATTCGCATCTCACTCTGAACATCTAATGGAGGAACTTATGGTCAAACCATACTTATGCGCCTTCTCTCGACGACACATTCCACTTCTAAGTGTGGTAGTTGCCTATCATCATTTTAACTTCGCTCTTACGAGCCAAGAAAAATTTAACCCCAAATTTTCACTCCCGATTAGCCATACCCCGTCATATGTCCAAGCCTTTGGATATTTTACGTTAGTCGGCTAGTACACGCCATCTACGCATTTCTAGTATTTCCACTGCTGGTTCTTTTCAATGTTTCTTCTGACTCTCTCCCAATCCAACCTTGCTGGGTGATTCTAATTTGACCCCACTTTCTACAATAGTTGTACCTGGAAGTCACAAGTCGCTCCTTAACCGTCTTAATCGTCCTGGACTTCCGTGCCATAATATGGGTGACTTCAACTACTATCATCCTTCTTTAATTAATCAAATAACCTCAATTAATCTTTGCCTCCTACTGTCCGCCCAACTGTCTTCACCTGACGTACTGCATTGTTCAGTACACGAAAACACTCGAATGCAAATAAGATTCACTATCATATACATCATAGCAGGAGAACGAAATCTCACCAAAGAAATCAACAGTCCTAAACATAGGGCTCTATATCAAAGAAAGATACGTTGGAAGCATAATAAGCCGCACAGATCCTAAAGGACACTAAAATCTGATGCTCTAATACCACCTGAGACACACCGTCTAATTAAATAACGGGTAGCTACTCCTTTATTAAATTAATACAGAATATCAAGTTGGTTCAGTCTTAGCATAACTGTCGAAAACATTTAATTAATTACTAGCGACCTAATATTTAAAAAGAGAGATGTCAAATTTTATTAATTAAGTTAACAAATGACCAAAAATTAAATCATGAACCATTAATCGCATAAACAATCTCATATGAATAACCAACGAAATGAAATCAACTGAGTCTAGAGTAAACACTCCAATAATCATAATGCCAGAGTAAATAAAGTCCCAATACAAGAGTCTGAATAAACAAACCAATAACCAAAATATTGAAAGTTTGAAACTACAACCTCTAAATAAGAATGGGCGACATGCCCTAACTGATACAAATGACTCTGAAGGAGCCAAGGATAAATATGAAGGCGTCTAATACAAAGATCCTGCATCTTCCACAGCAGCTACAACACGTCATCAGAATGGTACTCCTATGCTTGGCATCCTTGTGGCTGGGCACCTAAAATGTTTTTACAAAACAAAAATAGATTTGGAGGAAAACGGGTCAGAGCCCGAGGTGAAAACAGTTTAAAACTTTAGCAAGTGTTTAAATTACAAATAAATAACACATATTATATACACGTTAGTTGCGTACTCTCACAAGACTTTCTCACCTCTCAACTAATGTGCACGCCTAACGTATGCCCTTAACCCATCCTAGTAAAGCCGCTAACTAACTAGCATGTACCACTTCCGCTTTCACATTCTACCTTAGGATGTCTACTCTTAGTACCCAAACCAATTATATTCATAACCCATATTCGCATTCATTAAAATTACTTATCTCAAGTGTTAATTAAATTCTCATTCTTGGCCCATTCAATATCTTAGTTATTCACATCTACTAAGAAACAGGGTACCAGTCACAAGTACATAAGTATATCACTCTCAGTACATATATGCATATATGGCACCCCTAGGCTAAGCTGCATTGCACGCATACTCTGCTATCAAATCCATGTACATCACATACGTAAGGATAACGTGTTTCGAATCACTCAGGAACCGTCTAAATACAAATCACACATATTGGAGGAGAACATATTTCACATACCCATGGGTCACGCACATAACTACGTTCCCATGGTTAGCTGACTTATCAACTCACAAATAAGTCATTCACAGTCCTATGTCCTTAAGGTACCAATCTAAATCCCCCCAAAGGCATACAAGGATAAGATGGCCCTTTTTTGAAAACTAACCTCCCGGGATAACAAATATGGTAGGTATGTCATACACATAAGAAATCCATCCACTAGTCATTCACACAACCTAAGTAAGCATATTTCCCTATAGATATTCACACATTCCATCTAGTAAGTCTCATATGTAGCAAGTTTATCCCGAACATCATACGTAATATATATATATATATATATATATCTTGATAACTCTCTCGTCGAATCAATTTGAGTACTTAAACCCCTCCCAAAAGGTTACTAAGTCTCCTATTAGTTTCTAATGTTATCCCAGTAACTTAAAGTCCCACTGTTACTGTTCTTATCCTTACATTATCATAAATTCCCATTATAGTTTCAATTCGAACAATTTCTAATTGTACCTCACTCGGTAGACCCTCGTAAGCAATAACATTCAATTCCATACGATAAATTATTCTTTTTAGCATCAACTAAGACCCTACTGACCTTAACTAAGTCCCAAAATATCAATTTAAACATCCTAAGAATCATCATCGGCCAGCCTTGGAATTTTTATTAAGCCTTAAGGGAATACAATTGAGTAGAGTGCGCTTGCGTTCAAATAAGGAAGTTATTTAATTAAAAACAGTTTTTACCACTTAAGTCCTAAACATGCATCTATATGTGATTAAATACGATGATGAAACATGCAAGGACACATATATGAGGAAAAATCCCCAACGGGGCAAAACCTTTTATTTTCACAATAATTTTTGTAAGAGAACGGCTTACAACGGATTACAATGAAAATACAAGTGACACATAAATACCCTCGGGTGTCGGTTCTATTGTCGGCGGCTGGAACAATCCCTTTCCAGTAGGGCAGCAGTGACGAAGAGAGAGGCTTCCTCACAAAGTACTCCAGATGAGTAAACGATCTTCTTGAAGGTTTAAAGATTCACAAACATATATGGGAATGATTTTGTGAATCAAAAAGGTTTAGAAAATCTTAAAAGGTGAAGTCTTATTCTGGGATGTTTTCGCAGAATTTTGTGATTGCAAAAAGACTTGAAAAATGTGTAAAAGGAGATCAGATATTTATACAAAAATCAAGGCGGTGGCTTGTTCGAACGAAATAGCATGTCGCTCGAACGAAGGACAGAAGTCGTTCGAACGATATCGCGCGACATGATATCTCGCGTGAACGACTTGCAAAGTCGCTCGAGCGATCTCGTCGATTGAGGCCATTCGCTTCTACACTATGAAAAATTCCGCTTTTGATAAAAAAATTAATCCACAATTCAAAAATAATTTTAAAAAACAATTCCCAAATATTTATGCAAATATTTAAAGTTTCAATAAAACATTTTACTGATAAGGCGTAGTGGAGTAATGGGAATGAGTTGAGCATCACGTTGCATGTAGTATGATGCACGTGAAGAAAGTGGTTGCATTGAATTCGGATGCAGGCCATCGAGGATGATCGTGTTGACGTGCCGAATGTAGCGGTATCAGACATATGAACTATGATCTAGGAGAAAATAGAAAATTCCTAGATTCTACCCCCGACATTTATAGAATTATGTCCTTACAAATCTCCCCCTATGTCTATGCCGGTACATACATAAAAAATTTGAATTATGCAATCAAATTACATATAAGATAATATACCCATTAAACCCTCAAACTGAGAATACTAAATGACATGTCTCCCAAATCTTCAGCTCTTCAAAAACTTTCAAAGCTTTTCTTATTAGGGTGTGCAATCCAAAAAATAAACAATGATTTACCTACACACATGAGATAAAGAAAATACCCGTGACAAGCAACAGTTTGAAATATAATGATATGCAAAAATTGATGATCAATTAAGCTTAAGCAAATCATTCATAAATATTAATCTTAAGCAAATCATTCATAAATCAACCAAACACCAAAACATAATTCTCCAAAACATAATTCTCCCCCATAATTCTTCTCCCCCTTTTTATGATGTTCCCAAATAGACAAATATGAGAAGCAGAAATGAATGCACATGGAGAATGACACACGGGAATAAACTGCTATTTTTATATTTTTCAAAAATTTTACACATAGTATACAATAAAGAATCACACCATGGAAGATCACAAAAACAACCAAGTCAATGATAGCGAAAATGAAGGGGTATTATCATATTCGATAGGAAAATCAATGCATACAAACATGACATATGTGCACGATGAATATCGGATACTCCTAACGAATGTACTCAAAGTCTTCCTTTGGTGTAAAAAGGTGGAAATATAAGACATTGACTCAATCAAATCAACAAATCAAAGCTCAAAGTGATTTCCACACCAATAACGTCCAAAACTATTTCATGCTTTTTCAGGACTTTCAAGGAAGTGCAAACCCGTTTGAATTCTCCAACCAAACTCCCTCAGATATTAATTTTAAATAGAGTCTTTCTAAATTCTCAAACTTTGGAGAATTGAAGGTGAAACCTAAGTGCCCCATATTTGGCATGAATTACTTTTTATTGCCTTTAAATTTTTTGGGGCTCTTTTAACAACTTTGGAGCTCGGATAATAAAATTCCTCCATTTTTAGGTCCTTTTGAACGGTGGATTTTGCGCAAAGATGTGATAATTACCTTTCGCAGCCCGTCCCCGTTCTTAAACAAACACTCAGTCTCACAAGAAAAACGGTTTTTACATGCAATCCAATCTTATCAAGTTTTATCGCATATTGTTAGTTGTATAGACAGAATTGAGATGGAAACACTCATGCCAACATATGATAGACAAGTGCAATAATCAAATAAAGTCGTGCATGTGTGCAATAAAGGAGATAGGAGTCAAACATGTAGGAAAATATCACTAATTACATCTCAAAGACTCCATACAATGTAAAGCACATAGATGAAATGATGTAGCGTCTCAAATCTCTATCAAACAGTCACATGAAAAGGTGGAATGAAATTATGACTGGGCTATCTTAAATGTTCATCCATAAAAGGTGCATAAAAAATACAAAAATCTTTTTGTGCTTCTCTGAAATTTATATACAAAAAAAAATCTTTTTGGATTTTTTAAAAGAATAAATAAATAGTTGTACAACAAAGTAATGGTACATATAAAACATACTAGCAATAGGAAGCATATGATATGAACATAAAAAAAATCATATTCTAGACATAGACCACACCCTCAGTCAACTGTGCAAATCCCCAAAGACTTCCTAAGACTCTCAAATCTAAGGGCATCTAAAGGTTTCGTGAAAATATCGGCTAACTGATGGTCGGTGGGAACAAAACTCAGGGATCCGACTTTCTCCTCAACTAACTGATGTATAAAGTGCTCACGTATCCTGATGTGCTTTGTGCGCGAATACTGGACTGGATTGCGGGATATGTGTATCGCGCTCGTGTTATCACGGGAAATGGTCATGGTGTCCTGTGAAATCCCATAATCCTCCAGCATTTGCTTCATCCACAAGAGTTGCGTGCAATAACTCCCGACGGCTATATACTCAGCCTCCGCAGTGGATAAAGAGATGGAATTTTGCTTCTTGCTCAGCCAGGAGACAAGAGCAAAACCAAAATAGAAACACCCACCAGAAGTGCTCCTACAACCATCTACATCCCCAGCCCAATCGACATCTGAATAGGCGGACAAACGGTCATCAGTATCAAAGGAATACCAAATACCGTATGAGAGAGTCCCACTCACGTATTTAATAATACGTTTTAAATCAAGTAAATATGACTCTTTCGGGGACTCCTGATATCGCGCATAGACTCCAACGCTAAAGGCTATGTCGGGACGACTGGCAGTCAAGTAGAGAAGACTACCTATCATACTCCAATATAAGGTTTGCTCTACGTCCTTGCCTGAAGTGTCCTTATTAAGCTTAGTAGTGGTACTCATAGGTGTACGTGCATGCTTAGCGGAGTCTAAACTAAATTTCTTCACTAGGTCTCTAGTATACTTGGATTGGGAGATGAACATCCCATCCTCTAGCTGATGAACCTGGAGACTAAGGAAAAAAGTAAGCTCACCAACCATGCTCATCTCAAACTCACTTTTCATTCCTTTTCAAAGTGATGAGCATGTTGAGAGCACGTGGATCCAAAGACTATGTCATCCACATAGACCTGGGCAACCAAAATTTCACCGTCATCTCTCCTGACGAACAACGTCATATTAACTCCCCCTCTCTTGAAGCCACGGGCTAAGAGATAGGAAGTAAGCCTCTCGTACAAAGCACGGGGTGCTTGCTTCAAACCATACAAGGCTTTTCTCAGATAGTAGACGTGATCCGGGTGCTGAGGGTCTTCAAACCCTTTTGGTTGTTCCACGTAAACCTCCTCCTATAGAATGACATTCAGAAAGGCACTCTTGACATCCATCTGATATAACTTGAAGCGCAGATGACATGCGATGGAGAGTAGTAGACGGACGGACTCAAGCCTCACTACAGGATAAAATGTCTCCCCAAAGTCTACACCTTCTATCTATGTGTAGCCTTGAGCGACCAACCTAGCCTTGTTTCAGATTATGGTACCATTTTCATCCATTCTATTCTTAAAAATCCACCGGGTACCAATCACATTAGTCTCACTAGGTCGGGGGAAAAGTTCCCAGACATTATTCTTTTTAAACTGAAGCAACTCATACGGCATAGAAGATATCCAGTGTTCATCCTTGAGTGCTTCTTTACGGTTCTTGGGCTCGACTTTGGAGGTGTAGCAAAGATGGCTAACAACGTTCTCCAGCTGAGCACGAGTCTTGACCCCTAGAGTGGGATCGCCAATAATGGCAGACGGGTCATGACTCTTGTGAACCCAAGCGGGTGTGTCCCCTAACACAGGAGTGGGGACCATAGAGTGTGGGTGGGGGACTAGTGGATCATTGTCATACGAGTCCTCATCCTCACACTCAAGGTTAGGATTAATAACCGTCGGAGGTTCGTCATCTTGCACGGTGACGTTTATTGATTCCATAACCTTAGAGCACTTCAGGTTAAAGACCTGGTACGCTCTGCTATTCGATGAATATTCTAGCAATATTCTCTCGTCGCTCCGGGAGTCAAACTTTCCTAATTGCCCTCTATCCCGTAGGATGTAGCATTTACTCTCCAAAATACGAAAATATGCCAGGTTGGGTTTCTTACCTGTCCACAATTCATAAGGTGTCTTAAGTGTGTGTGGACGCAGGTAAACCCTATTCACCGTGTGGCATGCAGTAGACACTGCCTCTGCCAAAAATCTCCTAGAAACATTACAACCTAGAAGTATAGATCTAGCCATTTCCTGGATCGTTCTATTCTTTCTCTCAACAATCCCATTTTGTTGAGGAGTCTTCACAGCAGAAAAGTCATGTTTGATCCCAAAGCTATCACAATACAAGTCTACCTTTGCTTCCTTAAATTCAGTGCCGTTGTCACTACGTATCCTGTTAATAGTGACTCTGTGTTGATTTTGCAGGACACGGCACTTGGTCATTAAAAACTCTACAGCATCGGATTTCTCTCTCAGAAAACCTACAATGGAGTACCTGGAGAAATCATCCACCATCACGAGGATATATCTCTTACCACCCAGACTCTCGGTACGAGTGGTACCCATAAGATCCATGTGTATAAGATCAATAACACGAGAGGTAGTAAGGGAATGCAACTTCCTATGGGGACTACGAATTTGTTTTTCGAACTGACAGGGTCCACAAACCGTCGAAGTTGGCCTTCCAAGATATGGTAAGCCACGTACTAGGTCCTTTTTAGCTAAGCGAGTGACACCTCTAATATTTACGTGACCTAGACGTTGGTGCCACAGATCCATAGGAGTGATCGTGGCGCTGTTGCAGACAACTGAGGAAGTAGGCACAACACCATAGCAATTATCCTCGGTCCTCACCCCTTGCATTAAGAGTTTACCGGCTTGATTGTAAACATTACATGCATCCCGATCAAACTTTACGGCAAAGTCGGTGTCGCACAGTTGGTTAATGCTGAGAAGGTTTACTTTTAAACCTTTGACGTACAACACATTCTCTAGCTTAGGAAATCTTGGTAACACTACAGTACCTCGTCCTACAATGCTAGATTTGCTCCCATCTCCAAAGGTGACTCTGCCATCCTGATAATCCTCAAGAGATGTAAAAAATGAGGCATCACCTGTCATATGTCTGGAGCATCCACTGTCAAAATACCACTGTGAGGTATTATGTGCCTTGAGAGCGACATGAACAACGAAGGCTTTTTTATCTTTCTTAGGTACCCAAGAAGTGGTGACCTTTTGTTTTCCTTGGTTGTTATTGGTTTTAGCTGGAATGTAAGAAGCATTCCCTGACGGCAAAGACATCCGTCGGAATTCCTCCATCAAACTCTGAGACGTGGCAGCTAAAAACTCAACTCGCTCTCTCAGACTAGTAAAATCACCAGTATGCTGATGTGGAGCAGTAGTACGTCGTGTCCGAACCATATTATAGCAAAACTCCTTGAGGTGGCCTTTTCTTTTATAATAAGTACAAAAGAACACAGTCAAAGGCGGACCTTGGTTTGCTTTGCTTGGTCGAACTCTCCTTCGAGGTTTTTGACGATGGCCATAAGGAGTCGTAGTAAACTCGGGGACTGGTCCAGGTGCGATTTGGTACGTGAAGGCACCATCATAACCAATTCCCTGCCGATCGCCAAAACTTAAAGCGGGGCCGAGGAGCATATTTCCCATTTTCCCAGATTTGTCCTCGATTTGTACCTTGACTTCCTGTGCTTTCTCAAGATCATGAGTCAGCTGGGCAACAAGGGCTTCAAGTTTCTTCCGAGTCTCCACGGAGGAATGGAGCTGACTCGTAAGACTAGCCACTTGTTTGGTCAAGTCCCCTCTCTCTTTCTCAAAAGTGCTATCTCTCTCTCTCTCTAAACAAACTTTCTTTCTCAACACAGGCAAATTCTCTCTCTCTCAGGGCGGTGCAGGTGGAGGACTCTCTCTCTCTCGCTTTTCTTAATTCTTCCTCTAAGCCGGTGATCTTAAGGACTAATGCTTTGTTACGCTTTTTAGTTTTAAATGACTCAGAATATAACTCAGCGTAGGCGCGTTGAATATCACTCCCGCTCTCACTTGTGTCATCCTCCCCCTCACTCACATCGCTCTCACTGTCGAGGTGTCCCTGTGAAGCAGCATCCTTATCGTCGTGAGGAGAACTACAAGTGCTCACATGACTAGCCATGAATGCGGTGAAGTTACACTCATGCGGTGACTCGACTCCAGAATCCACCGACTCGACCTCACTGTCGTCGCTAAGGGTAGCGTTAAGAACAGCTTTTCCTTTCTCTCTGTTTAGACGCGTGGCACACTCAAAGGCTCTATGACCCCTACCGTTGCACTCAAAGCATCTCTCACTTTCTTTCTTAGGAGGATCTTTAAAAACTTGTTCATTTTTCTTTTCAAACTTATTTTTCTCAAATTTCTTTTTATCTTTAAAATTGCCATTTTTCTTAAATTTGAGAATCCTCTTGAATTTGTTTACAAAAAGAGCCAAATCATCTAAGTCAAAATCACAATCAGAATCTGACGTGTCAGTCTCTCTCCTTATCGATGACTCTACCCTCTTTCTAGCCGACCCCTCATTCTTTCTCTCTTGGGCATTAAGTGCAATTCCCTTATCTTTAGACTTAGCAGTTTTAGGGAACATATCAATTTCATATATTTGCAAATCTCCTAAAAGTTCTTCCAATTTTAGCGTATTTAAATTACCCATAGAATTTAGCACAGTGACTTTGGGGATAAAACGCTTAGGCAAATAACGAAGAATCTTTTTGACAACTCTAACATTAGGAATATGTTCACCAAGATTAAAGCTAGTATTAACAATGTCAGAAAGTCTAGCATAAAAATCATCAAAACATTCAGTTTCATGCATGGTGATGGTTTCAAATTGAGTTGTCAAATTTTACAATTTATACTCTTTCACAGCATTAGTTCCTTCATGGGTGAGTTGTAAAACATCCCATGCCTCTTTTGACGTGGTACACATCATTATGACTTTGAACTCATCAGGTGTGACAGACCCAGAAATAGCACTTAGACCCTTAGAATTGAATGATGACCATTTAAATTCGTCTTCAGTCCAAGAAGTGACAGGTTTTAAATTGATCACATTATCAACGGTGACGGAGGGAGTTGTCCACCCTCTTTCAACCAAAATCTAGATACGTTCATCAATGGCTTTTAAAGCAGACCTCATGTGGGCTTTCCAATATGCATAGTTTGTCCAGTCAAAAACTTGCATTTAATTATATAACTTCTCCATAATGAACACACTCGTTTCAAAAATCAATTTTTCAAAAAATGGATATCTTAGAAAAAAAATTGTGGAAAAATTACACGGTAAAATTGTGTAACTGGCTCTGATACCAATTTGAGGAGAGTGCGCTTGCGTTCAAATAAGGAAGTTATTTAATTAAACACAGTTTTTACCACTTAAGTCCTAAACATGCATCTATATGTAATTAAATACAATGATGAAATATGCAAGGACACATATATGAGGAAAAATCCCCAACGGGGCAAAACCTTTTATTTTCACAATAATTTTTGTAAGAGAACGGATTACAATGAAAATACAAGTGAAACAGAAATACCCTAGGGTGTCGGTTCTATTGTCGGTGGCTAGAACAATCCCTTTCCAGTAGGGCAGCAGTGACGAAGAGAGCGGCTTCCTCACAAAGTACTCCAGATGAGTAAACAATCTTCTTGAAGGTTTAAAGATTCACAAACATATATGGGAATGGTTTTGTGAATCAAAAAGGTTTAGAAAACCTTAAAAGGTGAAGTCTTATTCTGGGAAGTTTTTGCAGAATTTTGTTATTGCAGAAAGACTTGAAAAACGTGTAGAAGGAGATCAGATATTTATATAAAAATCGAGGCGGTGGCTCGTTCGAACGAGATAGCATGTCGCTCGAACGAAGGACATAAGTCGTTCGAACGTTATCGCGCGACATGATATCTCGCATGAACGACTTGCAAAGTCGCTCGAGATATCTCGTCGATCGAGGCCATTCGCTTCTACACTTAGAAAAATTCCGCTTTTGATAAAAAATTAAACCACAATTCAAAAATAATTTTAAAAAACAATTCCCAAATATTTATGCAAATATTTAAAGTTTCAATAAAGCATTTTACTGATAAGGCATAGTGGAGTAGTGGGAATGAGCTGAGCAGCACGTTGCATGTAGCATGATTCACGTGAAGAAAGTGGTTGCATTGAATTCGGATACAGGCCGTCGAGGATGATCGTGTTGACGTGCCGAATGTAGCAGTATCAGACATATGAACTGTGATCTAGGATAAAATAGAAAATTCCTAGATTTTACCCCGGACATTTATAGAATTATGTCCTTACAACAATTGCCAAAACTCATAAGGGGTCGATCGATCGAATAAAATAGGTTGATCGATCGATCGTCGATCGATCGACATTCTTTCGTCGATCGATCGATCAAGCAGGTATCAACCTAGATTTTCTTAAACAGTTACGGGTTTTCCTCTTTTTACACCTATAATTCTTTATTACAATGTCTTAAACTCCCAACCAAGTATACTAATTATCATACCAACATGTTTGCATCATTTCCCACATTTTAAAATCATCAAATTAAAGTAGAACATCAAATTCTTGGATCAATTTACCAAATTTTCATATAAAAACCATAGTTCTTTTATTTCTTCAAGAATACTATATAATTCAATAAAATCCATAATTCTCTACACATGGATCATGATATCGTGGCTGCTAAAATCTCAGAAGTTAATCTACATGCAAAACCTACCCAAATTACGATTTCAACTCTTCTAATCCATTTAATTATCAATATTCAAGGTTATTCTTCAATTCTAACCTAACATGGTTGATATATGCGCTAAATCCCTGGCTAGTGTTTTCTGATTATCTCGACGATACCGGACACGTTGGCGCACTCAAAATACTCATACGGATGACATAAGAATAAAAATACTTTTAAATCCATTAAATCCGGTCCTGATATGACTATCACGCGCGTCCCAATTTAATTTTTGAAATTGTCGTACTTTCAACTCACGACAATTTTAATAAATTCAATAATCACATATTACCATAATCACTCAGCAATATTGAACATTATCATCCTATTTAAATACTAACTCTCTTCTCGCTAGTTATTTAAATTCGAATTAATTTCCAATTGATTATCCTAAATTAATTTAATTAAGCCCATAATTAAAAGCAATTTCATTTAATTAACCTCATAATTAAAAGCCATAAAAATATGGGGTATTACAGAAGGTTCCGTTCGTAAAGCTCAAATGCGGTGGATGAAAGTGATGGATGGGATACTTATGAACACTCTAGTCACCCAGGTGCTAAGCGGCCCTATCAACGACGAACTAGTTGAAGACGAATGCCCATTCAAGGCGTTGCCATGTCACAGTTGCATAGATGAATGCACGTTCAAGGCTGAAAACGTTAAAGCGTGATTAGTTGGATGTCCACGATCTTCTACTTGGTAGTGGCTTCGGGTACGACTAAACTTCTGGATGTGTCATCGCTGAATCAAGCATTTAGGAGGACTACATAAAGGTAGGAGGTAGTTGAACTTTCAGATTTATTCACATAAAACTGCATTAAAAATAGTTAATTATCATCATAAAATGTTGTAGGACAAGCCCGCCACTATGAAGATGAAGGGAAAACAATTCCTCTGGTGACGACACACCGACCTGCGAAATTTCTCAATTCGATGGAAACTGTTTCTCCGCTATGGATGGTACAACACTACCTATATATATAAATCTGTCATTTTCACTACTAGTGTTCATTTTCGCTACTACTGAATGTCTGTTGGCGAAATTTTTTTCTTGCACAACTATTGGTGAAATGTTCTGCTTGCTTAATATCTCCTAGGTCTTTTTTTAAATAACTGACTGATCATAATCCTAAAATGAGTATTGAATTTTATAAAAAGGAATAATTTATACTCCCCACTTAATGGATGTTTTATTTAGTTTACATGACTGACACGGGCCAAAGTAACATGTTATAGATGAAATCATATGTGCATATATTATTCAGTGATTAAACATATACTCATAATAAATGATCATGAAATTTGTATTTACAATGGGCAACAAATGATTTACACTATTAAGACAGTGGGATGTTTTGGATGTTGTGCTTTCACCTTGATCACGTGGATGTTAGAACGGTTCCTAGGAGTCTAATTATCTATCATCTTATTACTAAAAGCTTATGATTTGAACATAGTAACGAGTCCCTAATATGAGTTTTTTCCGTTTGTTTAAAATTCCCTTATATGACAATTGAATTCCTATTTTTTTCGATAAATAAGAAAATATTTTCTACTGACTCAAATTTTAATCTTTAGGAGGTTAGATTGTCTCCAAGACATCGCGATGTTGAGCAATGGATGAGTCACCGACACTTGCCAGAAGAACTAAGACAGTACAATTTTTTTTCTTCCCTTTCCTTTTCATATTCTCTTATTTGTTCATTGGAATCTTAACTCTCGACTACTTGGCATGTTCCTTCTAACTTGTCGACTTCCTTTTTTTCCTTTCGCTTGTAAGACAACATACGACGATCATAAATACATGACCAAATTGAACTGACATGGTGTTGAATGCCTATTTATTTCCAGGCATGAATTGATTTATTCCTACTCTCTTATAAAGTTCTTTTATAAGACATGAACTTGGAAATTGACTTGATATAATTATTGCAACTGTAGGGTCTTGTCATCTTTTCTCTTCTCTCCCTCACTCGCAAACGCAGCCCCCTGCAACAGGGGCCCTGCTGTAGAAGCCGAAGCAGAGCAGCTTCTCTCTCGCTCTTGCCAGTGACGTAGCCCCCTTCCCCTTTTCATCCAAGCAGAACAACCAACATTTTGAGTATGTTTTTTTCAATAGATTTCATTAGTTAATTAGTTTTTAGTTATTAATATGCTGAATTTTTTTGAGTATATGCTAAAATTTTAAGTTATTGTTGGTACTATGCTGAAATTTTAGTTGTTGGTAAAAAATAATTTGTTCCCAAAATTAGTTGTTAGTATGCTGAAATTTTAATTAGTAGTTGTTAAAAAATAATTTTTTGCTGAAATTTTAATTTTTCCCCAAAATTAGTTATTGTTATAATTTGTATTAAAACTTTAATTTTAATTGATTTTAAAGCATTATTCCTAAGTCGTGCAGGCTTGACTGATTTTTGTTGAAATGGGTGGATCTTAGTTGTTGGATTTTTGATTTGTGTCACAACAGGTTGGATTTCATGAATAAATAAAGGAAATTATGTCGAATTTTTTTAAAAATAAAGTGAAATCGATGGAAGGGACGCATTGATGATTTACTTGTATCTATAGTTGTTGAATTAGTGATTTGTGTATCACAATATGTTGAATTTCTTAAATAAACAAAGGAATCTTTTTCGATTTTGTTTTTTAAAGTTTAAAAAATATTAAAATCGATAGTGTAACATATTATTTTCTTTTTCTTTGTAGAAAGAGATGATTGAATTGCAAAAAAGCTCGGAAGATTCCGATGAAGCATTAATTTGTCAAAGAGTCCTTGGAAAGAGATTGAGATACGTGAAGGGTCTTGGTACCCAACCTTTGAAATCATTATGTAGGCAAAATTTTGATTTGGAAAACAAAAAGTTACAAACATAGATCGTAGATTTGAGAATCCTAGTCCAAGGTCTTGTGTTAGAGATGGCTACAAAGAAGGCAACCTTACTACTCGATAAAGACGTTGCTCCCGAGGAAGATGTTCTTGAAGGATCTTTTGTCCCTTCGAATCAAGTTGCATGATGACAAGTGTTAATTTATCATTTTGTGTATGATGAGAAAACTTGTTTAAACTCATCTATAAGTTATGGAGTATTATTTACTTTTGAGCTTCATTGTGACATAAACAGTAGTGCATTTATGTTTTGAATATATTATAACATCTTTAAATTTTGTGTATTTACTTAATTTTCTTTTTATTTATTTTATTATTTAATATAATTCTGCAATGAAATAAATGTTGCAATGAAAAAGAGTGTTACAAAATACTATAAGCAATGAAGAATTGACATTTGGAGAGGAATTTTAATTCCCTCAAATTATCTTTTACAATGATTTATTAGTATCTTTTGCAACTAAATATTCATTGTAAAATATTTTTAGTCGAAATACGAGAACTTTTTTTAAACTAAAAAGTGTTATAAATGACTTTTAGCAATGTATAATTAACATTTAGCAAGGAATTGTAATTCTCTCAAAATATCTTTTGCAAGGATTTGTTAGTATATTTTGCAACGAAATATTCGTTGTCAACGTTTTTTTGTCAAAATATGAGACATTTTTGCAACGAAAAAGAGTGTTACAAAAGACTTTTAGCAATGTAAAATTAACATTTAGCAAGGAATTTTAATTATCTCAAAATATCTTTTGCGAGGATTTATTAGTATTTTTTGCAACAAAATATTTATTGCAAAAGCTTTTTAATCAAGATATGAGAACTTTTTTGCAACGAAAATTCTTGTTTTTCCCAACAAAAATTTTCATTGCAAAATATTTTTAGTGACGATGACAAAATTTCCTTGCAAAAGATCTATAGCTTGATGGCTAGTGCGAGGAACGCTGCAAGGAAAAAATTTCGTTGCAAAAGGTGTTTTGCAATGAAAACATACCTTTTGCAACGATTTTTTTTCCTTACTAAAAGCCATAATTCTTGTAGTGGGATAACATGAAGGAATGGAGTCACCAACCTATTTTTCTCAAAACATGAAAAGGAAATGTAGTCTCTTAGAGAGAGCGGAATTAAGGTCATACTGATGCACACGAAACTAAATTAATCGAGGGTCCGAGGACTAAGTTACGAAATGGGAAGGTGTTAGGGACCCATTCCGCCCTTTCTATCTCTCATGGGATATGTTAATATTCTCCTTTTCTCCAAAACATGATGTTTGTGTTTGTGTGTATAATGTAAATAACGGAATAAATGAATCATTCGACTCACGTCATTAGAAAGATGAATCAGAATCATCCATAGGAGTGTACCTGAAAATAACATAAAAATATGATGAGTGTTCTCTGAATCACGATTCGCTATGATAAAGAGAATGTGCATGTCGGGCGAGACACAAATATATAGGAGTTCATAACTCACAAGGATAAATGCAATATAATATAAAAGCATAAAACAGAGAGAGAGAGGACTCGAATCCCAAGATTGACCTGGAATACCTACTTCGCCCAGGGGGCTTCAAAGTACACGTAGTTCAACATATCGTAGGGGTGGGTTTTAACTCATAAACCAAAATTTAAGACTCATCTTTGAGTATTTTTTAAAGAAGTGTGCTGAAGTGTAAAAGTGTGGAAAAGTGAGGAAGTCTTACTTTTGTAATTTATATGTAAACGCTATTTTTTTATCTTTTGGGTTTTTTATGAAAATAAACTATGTTACTACTAATAATAAAAATGGATATATGTTGATGTGGGATAATGAAATAAGAATAAAAGATATCAGAAAATGGGAATAAAGTGAATAAATAACTCTAAGTGAGTAAACTATAAAAGAGTTAGGAATAGACCACTTAGAAGACTTTTGCTACCAAATTTGGAAGGTATGTAGGCTGATTTTGTAGTGGTATAAGGGTGGTACAGTAAGATGAGGTACGTGAATAAAGGTGGTAGGCAAGTGAGGTAAGATAAATGATGAGAATGATGGAAAATATGGTTTTTTGGGGAATGACAATGCTCTGATTTCGAGAGAATGTTTATTGATTGCTGAAAAGGGACCTCACTTATGAGTGAGGTCATGGTTCCTTAAATAGTGCATTTTTAGGGTTAGGGGGTGCCAGTAGGAATGGCCCTGAGCCTTCCTATTTTTGGGCAAGGAAAATTCACCATGTCGATAGGCACGGGGTCTGGGGTGCCTATAGGCAATTCAGAACGGTCTTTTTTTAAAAAATGGGCATAAAATACAATCTGCAAGTCTGAATCATGCAAGTTTTGGACCAATGGAAACGGAATTCTGAGACCTTCAATAATCTATGAGCCACTCTAGCGTTAGGGAGTTAACCAAGTCAAACGGTGTGCGAAAGTACCCGATGGCTTCTGAATGGGGGTTTTCGGAGTACAACGGGTCGTTCGTGCTAACCGTGAGGCCAACTCACGCACACCATAGACCATTGGAAAGGGAATTCAGTATCCTTAGAGATTTAATTGAGAGTTTCTCAGGTTAGTGAGTTGACCAGAATCAAACGGGACCCAAAAGCAGTCGATGGCCTGGAGATCAATACTCGGAGTAGAAAGGATCGTTTGTACGAATCGTGAGGTCAATTCATGCGCGATATGGACCGTTGGAAAGTGGATTTAGATCCCTTTAAGGTTTCCTTAATCTTTGCTCGTGTTTGAAAGTTGACCATCATTAAACGGGGATCGAAAGTACCCGATGGCATCTAGATAAGTACTCAGAGTATAACCTATGATTTACGAAGAGAGGGGAGTGTTAGGGGACTAATAAGTTATTTAGGGGTGTACTAGGATGGGGTGTCTATAGTACCCATTGCAAACAAAGAGGTCACCTTAGGGAGTTTTTCTATGACCTAACAAGTTTTGGAGAACAAGTTAAGTTTCTAATCAATACATCTAAATGTTTAATGGACGAATTTCAAAGGATGTCTACGCCTTATGAGAAAAATATCAACACAATGACTAGTACCACCGGTGATAAGGGTAAACAAAAGGTTACCACCACTTGGGTACGTAAAAGTGATAGAAAAATCCCTTGGTGTTCACATTGATCTTAAGGCTCAAGATACTTCGCAATGGTATTTTGATAGTGGGTGGTCTAGGCACATGACCAGTGATAAGTCACGTTTTACCAACCTTGTGGATCGCAAGGAAGGAAAAACACTTTTAGAGATAGGAGTAGGTCTAGCATATTAGGAAGGGGTTGTGTGGATATTTGTAGCTTTCCTAAGCTAGACAATGTGTTGTTTCTTGAAGGGCCGAAGGATAACTTAATAAGCATAATCCGACTTTGCGATGCTAACATTTCGATAAAGTTTTAATGATTGGAATGTAACATGTTTTGTCAATTCGATAAAAAATTTCTACAAGCTGTGAGGACTACCGATAATTACTATTATATCATTACCAAGTCCTCTTTTATATGCAATAGTGCTAAGGTCTCCACTATAAACCTTTAACATCAACGATTAGGTCACATTGACTTTAGAGATATTATGAGGTTGGTAAAAAAAGACTTAGTTCGGGGCTCACCATCATTTAGAAAACAGACTTCCTCAGTTTGTAGTCCTTGCTAATAAGGGAAACAAATTAAGAATACCCATAGGAAGTTGTATATTATTACCATCTCACGTGTGTTAGAGTTGATACACATAGATCTTATGGGTCTAATGTTCATCGAGAGAGCTAGTGATAAGAAGGACAATTTGGTGATGATCACTGACTTTTGGAGATATTCCATTGTTCGATTTCTTAGGGAAAATTCCGATTCTTGTGAGTTCTTTACAACCAAGTGTCGTCTACTTCAAAATCAAAATAATGTTTCCATCAATAAATTGAGAAGTGATAATGGCATGGAGTTTATCGATGTCGGTGTTTGTGCATATTATGATGGTATAGGCATTAAACATGATTTTTTGGATGTAGGCGTGCCTAAAAAAATGAATTATTGAGTGAAAAAATAGGACTACCCAAGAGATGTGTGATCCATGCTATTTTATAGGAAAGTGACTAAACTATTTTGGGCGGAGGCGATTAGCACTGCATGCCATATGGTTAATAGGGTTTGTCTTCATCCACATACACTTCACACTCCATATGAGTTGTGGAGTAGTAAGAAACCCAACCTACCGTATTTTAGAGTTTTTAGGTGTCCTTGCTATATCCTTAGAGATAGAGAGAATTTAGGTAAATTAGACTCGTAAAGCGATGAGGGAATATTTTTAGGATATTCATTGACTAGTAGAGCCTATAGGGTGTATAACTTTAAAAGATTTAAGGTCATGGAATTGATACACATCCTGATTAGGGATGGTTCACCGGCTACATTTAATGATCATGATATTGCATGTGAGAACAATGCACCTCCTAGTAATGATCCCATTTTCCCCCAAACCACCTAGGTGGACCCAACTTTTGGAAAATAGGAACCACCGTCACTACATCAAAAATCGTAAATGGTCATAGTTAATGGGCCACAGTCTCGACCTGTGACCGGAGGGTCACAGTCCCCACTCATGACCACTACGTATTACCCATAACCAAACAAGTGACCATGGTTTAGAGTGACTTTATTAAGGGTCTGGTCACAGTAAAAAGCCGTGACACGTGGGGTCACGATCAATAATCGTGATTCTCCCATGACCCAGGATAGCGCCAAATGTCCCTCTCTTTTGGTCACACGGATGGTCACGGTTGTGACTCTTGGGTCACCAATGACCATTTGCCATAATCAAAGGTATTTTGGCACTGAAATTCCCTCAATTTTGGTCATGACATTAGTCATGAATCTCAATCATGACCCACGGTGACAACTGTCAGTGAAATTTGATCATGGGCATTAAATGTAACCCAGCAGCTAATTTGTAAAATAGCGACATAAATATGGTCACGGTTTGTAACCGTGACTCACGGACCTACTTAATATTGGTCACAGTAATGGTCATAGACGTAAACCGTTACCCATTTTAAGGTATTAATTAATCCAGAACCCTCTATATTATTTCTCTCGTGTCCCAAAAAATGATAAAACTCTCTCTCTCTCGTCGCACCCATCTCCCTTTGGCGAAACCCTCTATCTCTCTCTCTCCACACAAGGTATTTCTTCCATTTTATTTCATATATGGTGTATGTTATGTGTGTGCATGTGTGTGTTTAGTGTTTTGTGTATTCTGTGTGCGTGTGTATGTTAAGTGTGTGTGTGTCATCTCTATGTGTATGTGTGTATGTGTGTGTTCAATGTGCGCATATGTGTATTCAGTGTGTGTGTGTGTGTGTGTGTGTGTGTGTGTGTGTGTATGTGTTGTATTCAGAAGATATAATGGTTGTTGTATAGTATTCAAAAAATAAAATTATATGAAATTGGTTGTTGTTCTTCATTTTATTGTACTATTTTTTTTCACATAATGAATATTTTCATACCTTGAAGTTTTTAACGTGATGAATATTTTTTAACTTTATTTTGTACTCCTTATAATGAACAACAACCAATTTATATGTACATCACATATTTTATATTGAAATATGACCCTATTTATTGTTAAAAAAATGTATATGAAACCCTTTGTGTACAATCGTATAGGAAAACTAATGTTTTATAATTATTATCTAGGAAATCAATCGAGTAGGTGACTTAAAAGGACTACGAGATAATCTTGTGTTGGATTGTTGGGTTGATGGTTACTGGGTTGATTATTTGACACGGATGATGGATACTTAAAATGATCACTCTATTAATTCTTTATAATAAATCATTAACTAATTATTTTTTCTTAACGACGACCCTATCATAACAACTAAAACGCCCACTCTATAAATTCTTCACTCGTTCCTTAGGATTAAAGTAAAATGAAGTTAAATTGGACTTCTTGTGTCTGATGACCGGATGGAAAACCATAATTTAATTAAGATTCATTATATCCATAATTTTTTGTTTCTTCACCCTTAAGAATCGTGTTCACCCCTGTAAGAAGAACTTTTCTAGGATTGTTCATAGCATAACTTTAGGCTAGTTTGGCATATCCCGTTACAAATCTTCACGCACCGAGAAGACGAATCAAACTCAAGCATCTCCAAATTTTAAGACTTACCGACATCCTAAAAGGTATAAAATGATTTAGAGTTTGAATTAATTCATAAAATTATATTTGGGATGTTTAATTTTTATTAATAACGAATAAGAATTTTTATTTTCGAGAAATATTTTTTTCTAAAATACTGTATGCGGAGTTTTGAAAAATATATTTTTTTGTTTATGTCATTCAACCAACATCTATAGGTCGTTAGATCCTCATTTTTAGTTTGGATCGATTTGGATCAAACGACATGCTACTGTTTTGTTTTTAACAAGGTCATTTTTATGGTCGTTCAAACAACATATGTATGTCGTTCAAACGACATGGAGAAGTCGTTCGAATAACATATCCTTATCGTTAAAATAACCTAATTATTTCGTTCAAACGATGCGCCACCTTAAGTTTTGTATAATACCTGTTTCATGATCATATTGTTTTAAGACTTTTGCAAAAACGTAATTGCATATTTGTTACAAAAGTTCTTTAAGTTTTGTGGTGAAAAACACTGTTTTAATTCACAAAAAAGCATCCTTGAATATTGTTCTTGTGAATTAGTTTAGAACCCTAGAAAGTTTTATATCCTTTTCATACACCTTTTATGGAGAGGATCTTCATTGCTAACTTGTGATACCAACGGGGATTCACTGCTAAAGACGAAGGCTGAGGCTGACGGAGTGCTGCGGTCCATTGTGGTTATCGAGGGAATCATTACTAATTTGAAGACTGGGGTCTTTGTGAGTTCTTGAGTAAATTCATTGTTGTATTTCACTTGTAAGTTCGTAAGTTGCGATTTACATTTTGTTAGTGGAATAAAAGATTTTTTCCCTGCGGGGATTTTTTCCTTAAACTTGGTCTTATCGTATTTTCTTGTTTGATTTATCTGTTTTATCACCATAGATGCATGATTTGGATAAAAAGACAAAATCGGCTTAATATTGGCTTTCACATTCAAAATTGGTATTTTAATCTTTGTTTGAAATCACCCTTTGCAATTTATTTTGCACTTCTGAAATTGGTATCACAGTCGGTTGTAGTAAGTTATTGTGTAGATCATGTTTTAATGCTTTTTGGGTGGTTTGTTGTTTCCTTTATTGGCTTGTTTTTCTTCTCGATAGATTCCCATACTATTGATATTGTTAATCGAGATAAATTTGATAATCTTCACGACCGTGATAAAAAATTAAATCTTTTGAATTTGAAGTTTGCAAAAAGAATTGAAATTTTCAAAAAAGAAAATTGTTGTTCGAAAAATGTTATTGAATATTTGCAAACGTTTAAAACTCAAAGAGATATATGTCATGTGTAGTTTGTTACCTTGTTTGATGACTTTAGTATTTAAAAGTGGGAAAAAGGTAGAGTGATGATAGAGTCCTAGTTTTAGACAAAGACTTAGAGGGCTTGAAAAACTCTAGGATTTATATTTGTGCCGTTGAGCACAAAAATATTTTGATTGATGATTTTAAGGCAAGTGAGAAGACTCTTAGGGATACGTTTGCGTTCGTTGAGGGAGGGCAAGATAACCTTCTAGGAATGATTGAAAATATGAAGAAGGAGCCCCTAATATTGGAAGAGTTTAATTCTTTGCTTGAATCTAAAGTTTTGAAGTTAAAAAATGATTTAAAAGATTTAAGTAGTGATGGTTTTGGCTTCTCTGTTTGTAATGCTTCTGTTGCTAAATCCAAGACCATTGTTAATTTTAAAGGGTCAACAAGTCCCAAGGACGTTAGAAAAGGTCAACCCATAGGTAACATTCCTCCCATTTTCACATGTTCACATTGTGGTAGGAAAGGTCACCTTAGGCATTTTTGTTTTGATCTTCGAAGAGGTCCTAGAAAGTTGAAGTCTATTGTTACCTTGGTTATCGAAACCCTACGTGTTAGGTACACATATATTTGGGTTAGGAAATCACTTTTAGAGGCACTATATGGTAGACTAGTGATTCTCGTTTACTTGCACATGATTCTTCTCTTACCATATCTTATGGATGATTGTGTTATCCTTTTTCTCATACTCTAATTGTGATTCATGATATATGTTTGTTGGTGGTATGACATGTGTGATTTTTGTATTATATTTGACTTTTATTAAGTCTTATTGGAAAAATACAAAAATATTTTTAGTTTATGTATTTTTTGAAAAATACAAAAATATTTTAGTTCTTTTGAAAAATTCCAAAAGATTTTCGATTTGTGTATTTTAGTTTTACACATTTGGTGTGGCATATTAGTGTGTTTAAATAGAATTCATTCCATACTTTCCATGTGGCTAGGACATTTGGTTATGACTTTAGATGCGTAAATTGTTCTTAACCATGTTTATGGAGTTGTTTCGAACTTGATTTGCTTTATAAATTCGACTTTGTTTATGCCTCCACACACACATGCACGAGCTTATTAGATTTTGACTTCATGATGTACATTTGAGCTTGGTGAGATGTTCTCTTATCAATTTTGTCATATACAAGTTTATTTGACTATGGAGGATTTGTGCATGTAAGAACCGTTGCCCATGAGGAATTTATTTTATATTGAAAAAATAATAAATGTGCACAGGAAAGGGCCGTGAGAGTATAATGAACTCATCGTGAAAGCCTCTATTTGAAAGAGCCCAGGAAAAAATAAAGGCAATAAAAATAATATCATGCCAAAAAGGGGCCAATTAGTTGATTTAGATATGATCATTCAAAAGAAAAGAAAAGAATTATATCTCAAGGGAGTTTGGATGGTCATATCAACGGGTTTGTACAATGACAATGTATCTTAGTTAAGCTTATTGTGTCATGATGCTATTGATTTGTAGAATCCTTAATATTCTATGCTTATGTGCATCGTGTTTGGTTTGTTCATTAAGTTCAACTTTATTTATCACTTAATGCTAAATCTTAGTTTGATAAAGTTTTGAGGTCAAACTTCTTGAACATATTTGAGTGTCTAAGTTATAATTCTTTTGTTACTAGTTCACGCCCATTCATTCCATCCCACATATTTAGGCACATCGATACTATACTAGTGTGTAAAGCTTATGTGTTTTGTGTCATGCTTTTGTGCTCGTTTATACCTATATATATGTGCCGGATTTTTGTTGATATATTTTGCATATATTATGTATTGTAACATGCTAGAGTGAAATCTTCCACGCTTGAGTTAGGCCTTGGTAATATGAGTTAAACCCATATTGGCATGTAAAATGGATAAATAATATCATGTGTGGAGGGCACCACGTGTCCGTGATCAACACAAATAAAGGTGTGTTGATAAGAAACACGTGGTGCCCTCATCACATTATAATATATCTCTTTAAAATGGCATCGCTTAATATTCAGTTTTCTGGTACTTTACAACACTACACCAAAATGGTCAAATTGACACCCTTTAAGCGCTTAGCCTTGTCACGGTCATTGACCGTGACAAAAAAAACTCGTTTATTATCACAGTCATTGACCTTGACAAGGCTGTGACAAGCCTATAAAGTTGTACCGGTCAATGACCGTTACATGTCTATGATAATTCCGTCAGTAAAAAACCCTCCCCCTTCTTTTTTTCCCACCGATTTTGTTCCCTCTATTTCACTCTCTCTCTCTCTAGCGGCTGCTCACTCTCTCTTTCTACAACTTTGGTATGTTTTCTCTCTCTATTTCTCCTCCACTTATGTATATGTGTATGTATATGAGCGTGTGTGTATATATGTGTGTAAATGTGCATGTGTGTATATATGTGTGTAAATGTGTGTGTGTGTGTGTGTGTGTGTGGTGTATATATGCATGTGTGTGTATGGGGGGGATGCAATAGGGCTGAGGGGAGGGGAGGGGGTGTATGTGCATGTGTGAGTGTGTGTTTGTGTGTGTATATATGCGTGTGTGTGTATATGTGCATGCATATATATGTGTGTGTGTGCGTGTGGTGGGCAGGGGCAGCGCGAGGGGGGAGGGGGAAGGGATAGGGCAGGGGGGTTTATATGTGCGTGTGTATTTTTTTTAATTAAATTTTTATTATTTTATTAGATATTGCCCCTCATATTGTAATACCCCTTGTAAAAGAATTGATTGATTTAATATTGAATGGTTGTTAATTTTTTTTGAAAATTAATAATTGGTGCCCCTTTCATATGCAAGTAGGATTGCCCCTCATTGTAAATTCGTAAATTAATAATTGTATACTTTAATTGTTAGTTTAATTGATGAAAATAATTAATTGAGTAGATGAATTAGAAGGAGTACGGGATACACATTTGTTATTGCCATTGCGGTTGGATTATAGTGGATCGATGTTGGGTTGGTTAATTTTAAAAGTGGCATGACCACTAGATTATTGTCCATATGGGGGTGTGATTTTTCAACTTTTTTTTAAAATTACTCTGTATAACGAATAATATATATATAGTATGATAATTAAATGAAACATACTTGAAATTACATATAGTTCGCATAGATACTACCCTTCTAGTTTCTGTGTGTACGCATTCAATAACCCTTAGACCCGTTCGAGAGTCATTACCCCTGTAATGAGATCTCTCGAATTGTCCCGTTTGGACAGTTTGGGACTGCATAATTTCTGTATAATAATATTCTTATTGGCTTAAAATTGTTACTTTTGGAGGAATCTTTTCAGTCGTATCCTAATGTTCTCTGGGCACATACTAGATTGACAAGTGTGACTATTATTCCAATTGATCAATTGAAATAACACTCACACTTACCAATCTACATAGTGTAATTGGAGAACTATGGGGATATGCTTCCGAATTTTTCTCAAATCGTAACAATGTGCATGAGCTGTTAAGTATATTACAGAAAAATGCGGTCTTGAATGGGATATGAACACTAACCCTTTAGAGGAGATGGAGGAAGTAGAAATTTCCATTAAAAATTGAATTTGAATTTGAAATTTAAAAATCGAATATAAATAAGACATAATTAAATGAAACATAATATAAATCCAAGTTTTGTTTATACTAATCCATGAACATACACTTCTTACCTTTAATAAGTGATTAATTATGGTAGTTGTGATGGGATATTCGAAATACAAAGAGTGGATGGGTGACACAAATAGAATGGGTGAGATAAATAAATTGATTTGTACTAATAATAACATTTTTTTACAGCAAATGTCTCCTTCAGGTATTAAGGTGAGGATGATGATGTTGATTATGATGATGTCGTCTGGGCTCGGTGGTAGCGGAGGCGAAGAGGGCTCCTCGGCCCCTAGGCTCCCCAAAAATGGCAAATTGAGGATGGCCATCGAGAACAAGACAGGGCTATTAGCGTTATCCCTCCAACTGGTAAAGACGATCATCGACCCGGGGTATACTAGTTAGAGGGAGGTGCCAAATGAGCTCAAGTTAGCTATTTGGGTGGCACTACATGTTATGAATTTATATTTATATGAATATGAATATGAATATGAATATTTCAATTTCAATTTCGATTTCACATTATATTTATATTTATATTTATATTTATATTTATATTTATATTTATATTTATATTTATATTTATATTTATATTTATATTTATATTTATATTTATATTTATATTTATATTTATTCTCAACTAACATTGTATTTGTTGGACAGGAACAATTCAGCCTGGATCCAAAGTTACGCGATTCCGTCTTGGAGCAGTTGAGGGAGCAACACAAGACGTGGAAGAAAAATATGAGGACCCGGTACTTTGGAAAGACCCGAGAGTCCGTTAACCGAATGCGTAAATCCGTCCCACCGAAGGAGCCGATCTCATTGGCACAATGGCAAAAGTTCATTGATAATGAGATCGGGGAGCGACAATTATCTCGCCAATCGGGGAGGGAAAATCGGGCAAAAATGACGAATGTGCAATACTCCGGCCGGACATCTTACGCCGAGGTGGAGCATAGGATGATGGTAAGATTTAATTTTTCTATAACTATAGAAATATATTATTATGCATTATTTTACTTTATGGGGCCGAAACTAATTTTACTTTATTTTATTTCAGGGGACAGGGAGTGGCCCTAGGGGTTGGCCACATAGGCTCGATACTTATGTGGCTATTCGGACGAAGAAGGGGAAGGAAAAGGAGGTGTCCCCGAGCGTCGCGGCCACGATTGTAAGTAATTTAACAATTTACTTTTTATTAATTACGTTATAATTTTTTATTTACTTATTTTACTAATCGTGTGCTTTTTGTCGTTTCAGGCAAAGCTTAAGGGAGTGCATGAGTCGCAGTCTGATATCGACAAGGCATCTTTGTCCACAGACACACTCAGCCTAATGCTTCGCGCTGATCGCAAGGGGAGGACAAGGGGGATGAGCTCATGGGTGGCCAAATTTAGGATCATCGGATTGGAGACGATCGACACCTGGTTGGCTCGAACGGTGGACTTGCATGACGTGAAGCTGTCCCATTTGGAGGCGACGGTCTAAGATATGTTCTCATTCATGAAGTGTTCGTTGGGCAAAAACCGTAAGGGGAAAGGGAAGGAGAAGGTGGTGGTGGAGGAGGAGGTGCGGGAGGACGAGGTGCAGGATGACGAGGATGTGGACCTCACTGCTTCATCGCCGACACGTGCGTACTTTTACGATACACTCTCCTATTTGGCTCCCTTCAACCGACCAACGTCGACACTTGGTTGGCCGAGCATATTTTTACTGAATATATTTGATGGCCAGCGGATAGGGCGGGGGTTGAGGGACCCGAATATCGTCTAAGGTATGCCAGTTCATGGACGTTTGCTTCAAGACATCGAGTCCAAGGTGCTCGTCACGCATGTGTTACCCGGGAAGGACAACTCCCCCTTATGGTTGTGCGAATAATGCGGCACGATGTATATTACTGGATGTGTTAATTCGTATATCGTGTGGCCTACTCACCTCCTCAGAGTTAACCTTACCCCATACATGTAGTGACATTATTTGAATTGAATTGTTTTAACATTTGAATTATATTTGGATTATATCGTGATGCATATTGTTTTGAATGTATATTTGCATTATCTCAATTTTATTTGGATATATGATGTTTGAACAGGTACAACGTTGCTATAACAGGTACAAATATACTGCTGGGCAGTGGCAGTGGCCATACTGCCCAACAGATTTTTTTTCAATTCTTTCGAGAATTGTCACGGTCAATAACCATGACATTTTTTTATTAAATGTCACGGTTCTAAACCGTGACAAAAATTGTCAAGGACCGTGACATGACCATGACAAGTCCATGACAACAAAAGTTGTCACCCCCAGAATTGTCACGGTCATTGACCTTGACACGTCCAACTTGTCAAGGTCAATGATCATGACAATTCGACAGATTTGGTGTAGTGACAAAGTTAATAAAGCTAAGTTGAAACTAGGTGAAGAAAAATTGAGTGAAAATGATGTGTAGCATGATATGACTAACAAAACCTTTTATTAACCTCAACTGAATAAGTCTTAGAATATAAATTGGACATTTAATTGTTTGTTCATACCATGTTCAACAGATATTCAAGTATCTTTTCCCATCTTAAGAATATTAACTTATTATTATTTAGTCAAATGTAACAAAATGGTATTATGTCTAAGGGTGGCAATTTTTGACATGACACGAACTCGACACGAAGTTGGCGGGTTATGGTTGACGATTTAATGACACGAACCGGAATATGACACGATCTGCCAACACGAATAATAAACAGGTTGAGTTAGTGTCAAATGTGTATAACTCGAAAATGACACGGATAGACTCATTTAACTCATATTTTATGGAGAATATATCAGCTAATTTATATATCTTTATAGGCTTTGTATAAAATTCATGGAGAAGGGGATGATAAATTATTTATATATTGCAAGAAGTTGAATTACTTAAATTTTTAAGTTATCTTAGGTGTATGAGTGGTATTATTGGTTAAGAGAGAAAAAAATGGTTTATGTTTTACTTAATGGGTTATGGGAGTCAATCCGAATAGGATACGCTAATAAATAGGTCGGGTTAGTGTTTGATTATCCGACCCGATTAGTTAAATGAGTTGTGTTAGAGTTGACTAATAATTAACACGAACCCGACATAACAACGACTCCAACATGACATGATGCACACAATTTTCCACCCCTAATTATGTCCCAAACAATAAGGCCTACTATTATTTATTATTCAATGACTAAACCTAACTCGTTACATTCATAGTCCGCATTCTATAACGTGTAGATGTTTGACTGTAGTTGTTAAATAAACTAAACATTTTTTAATTTACATATTATAGATTTTTAAGACCATCTCTAGCAGAGTTTACAAAATAATTAAAATAAGAATTTAAACATTTCATGTTGGTAGAATCTTTTTATTTGAAAGATGAAGAAAAAAAGAAACTCAATTATTCCACCAAATTCGATCATTATGAAAAAATAGAATTGAGGAAAATATGAAGGGTAATGGGACAATGGAGTCAAAACAATGCATTCTTAGAAGGTTAACAGGATAATGGAGTCAAAATAAAGCATTCTTAGGACCCGTCACCATCGAGTAAAACCACGTATACCTTGATGTTATCTCACTCTTCCCCTGAGTAGCGGATCTATAGTGTATTTGGGGGTCAAGTTCTCCACCGACGATTTTGGAATAAAAAAATTAATAGTTTTAATATCTCGAGGTTATAATTAGTACTGGTAAAACTACGGGTTGATCAAATATGGACGAATTAAATATAGATTGGGTCAAATATAGATGAACCAAATATGGGTTTGGTCAACCCATTTTTTTCTATTCATGTAAGTATTAAAATTCCAAGTAAATGTAAAAAAAAATATATTTGACTCATAACTTTTAAATATGGACCTCATATTTAAATGTATGGGCTAATATGGGTTGATTTATTATTTAGGGAGCATTTTGCCACTACTAGTAGAGGTGTTAGCGGTCCGGTCGAGTTCGATTTTGAAGGTTTTCTTGGACCGGAGTGACTTGGTCGGTCCTCTAAAAAAATGGACTGAGACCGAACATATAATGTCGATTAACCGACCCTAGTCGGTTCGTTTTTTTAGGGGGTCGGTTCAGTCTAACCCGTCGGTCCTCACATTAATGAATTATATCATTTATAACAATAAAATATACCCGAGTCTATTTTTCCCAAATATTAAAAACTGCAAAATATAAAAAATTTCAATTAAAACAATCTGATTATTGGATGAAACTATAATTTAAACTAATAAAATATTAAAATATATATTTTCTCTATTTATTTATCTTATATATATATATATATATATATATATACAAATATATATATATATATATATATATATATACATATATATATATATATACAAATATATTATTTTATATAGATTCGGTCCTAACAGGGTTTTTGAAACTATAAACCGTGCGCTGGAGGGCGGCTATCCTACCGTCGAACGTTGACCGGGCATAAATTTGAAGGATGCGTCGCCGGCGCGGAGGCCGTGCGAATCCGTCGAGTCGTCGCGGCCCCACGGTCGGAGCTCGCGTCAACGAACTTCGGGAGTCCGCAACTCGGCGATCGGAATCGAGACGGGGCGCCGCGACCAGTTGTTTCGATAGTACTCTCGAAGATCTTCGACGCGACGGGATGCGAACGCGGAGGTTCATTTTTCACGGACCGAACGGACGGGGCCCCGGTTCGCACCCCGCTGCGCCGAAGATCTTCGAGAGTACTATCGAAACGACCGATCGCGGCACCCCGTCTCGATTCTGAGCACCGAGTTACGGCCTCCCAGGCCTCGCGTGCGAGATTTTTGACTGCAACAACGTAATAAGACCGAAATCCTATGATGTTATCCCATGCTAATGTATCTAGAGCGTTGGCTTGCTTTGAGCACTCTAATTTTTTCAATGTAACAGCGCCGGAGGCACGACCCGACCTTAACGGTCTGCCAAAAAAATAAATCGAGACCGAACTGATTAAGAAAAAAGACCAAAAAAAAGAGATGGTTCGGCTCGGCTCGGTTCGATTCGATCCGTCGGTCGAGTCGATTTTTTGAAAACCCCTAACCACTAGTTATAATTATAAACTAAATAATTGAAGGGTAAGACAATGTAATTGATAATATTTCCCGACCCGATTATATTAAAATTATTTTGTCTTTGAATTTGTATTTTACATAAATTTATGTCATTGTGATTATCGATTGTGTTTTGTGGATCATGAGTTCGTGATATTTTGATATGAGGTTGTTTTCATAGACTTAAATTTGTTAAAATTACCTAAATTTGTTGAATGTATAATTGCCTAAAATTCAAAATTCACCAATGAATATCTTTACAAATATCTAACACAAAAAAATAGTCTAAAGCGCTCCCACACCTTAACACGCGTCGGTGATCTATGCTTTCCACATACAAGTGCCCCACCTAAGAAATTTTACTACCTCCCCCACCACCTCCCCTTGCCCCCTTTTCTCTTTCAATTTTAAAGATTCATTTGTAGTCACTCTCATGTTTTGATTTTTAAGCTGCTGGTCATGTTGTAATAACTATGTGTCATTATCTGCGAAAAGAAAGATGGACGGTTAAAGACGATTACAAGGCAGTTGAGGACAATTTTAAAGCTAAATACGATTTAAAAAATTCGTGGGAGGGAAGCGTAACGAAAGTTTGAAAGTAAGACTAAATCTAAAAAAGACTATTAGGTCGTGTTTATAAACCCCAATTTCATGATTTAGAATTCAAGAAATTTCAATTCAAATTTTGAACTAAAATTTTTCCAATTCAAAATCATGAAATTGAAGTTCCAAACGCACCCTTACATATTTTATGCATAGTTAATCCATGTAATTGTTGATAATTAGTAAATGTCATGGGACCTCATCATTTGGTTCACTAGTTCTTAGCCCCGCGTGATGCACGGACGCTTTATAATTCTTATTATATAAGATAGTACGAACTTAAATATTAAAATTAAACAAAGTGTGTATATAGAAAGAAAATGATGATAAAATTAGGATTAAAGAAAAACATAAGGAATAGGAAAAACAATGAAACATAAGGATCTCCTTAAAAGTAGGTAAATAAAAATTGGGTAAATTATAATTTTGCTTAAATTACACTAATCAATTTTGCTCATTTATAATTTTTCTCTTTGGTCAATTCTAATTTTAGTTACTTAGCCATATTACGGACACGCACATACATGTAACATTAGAGACAATTAGTGAAAAAAATATTTACAATCACTTCAATTAAATATAAACTAATTTCATCTAATTTATTGCAAAAAAAAATTATATAAATATTATGTCAATTAAATATAAACTAATTTCATCTAATTTATTGCACAAAATATTTAGAATTATTTCAATTAAATATAACGGATTTCATCTAATTTGCTGCATGATTGTAGTTTTGAAAACCAAAAAAAGAAAAATGATGTCAAATGCACATGTCGATAAATTTAGTCAAATTTACAGTGTCTCTTTAACACCTACATTCAGTATTCATTTTAATGAACATTTAAACACATCATTCAAATATCACAAACCTTTGGTACCTTGATTTCTAAAGTAAACTATGGATTTGGAAATTTTAACACATTCCACACCTGAATAAAATTATTTTATTGGCACTGAAATGCAAATATATTTACGTCCCATACTTATGACTACAAATTCAGTTAACAAATGGACCATTAAGAAAAGGTGAGACTTCAAAATATGTAGTATTACACATCCAATAAAAAATAAGTAAAATCAAACATATATAATACATTCTTTATTGCTCAAGCAGTGTGTATTAAATTATGAGAAAACACCCAAACCCAAAAAAAACAAAAGAAAAAGAAGAAACAAATTCAACAAACATATATGAGCATACAAACTGCGTTTTAATTGAACAAAAAAAACTACTCATGTAAATTTAAAAAAAAAAGACTAGAAGATTTCTCTTGTTCATGTAAAAAGATCTAGTAATGAGGTTGCTAATTGGGTTTTGCACCTAATTACTTATTGTTGTGGTGATCTCCCTCCTCGATGGTTTTATTTTCTCTTGAAGGCCTCTCGTTTTTTTTTATCGTTTGTTGTAATCAAATTGTCCCAACATCTTTAATTGCACCTCTTCCTGTAGTCGTTTTTCATGTTGCTCTTAGTGACCTTGGGGCTATACTTCCATAGGAATCTCATCCTATCTCCAATGTTTCCTCGAATTGCTAATTACTTGACTTAGATTGATTTTTTTTTATTATACAATCTGTTTTTTTAGCATACCATGGGGTGTTCATGCCAGCTTACGCGCACCTTGACTAATCCTCACTCGCAATTCGTGGCATCTGCTGGCCAAGCATTATTTTGACAGTGTCGGGGATCGAACTGGGGACGAAACCCAATCCACCTCCAAGACTGTCCCAGTGACAACCTTACAAAACTGGACAAAGAGGCTTGATTCTTTATTGTACCAATAGGAAAATTACAACATGATAGGAATTTATCACCATAAAACATTTGTAACATATAAATAAACACCTCACTTTGGGCATTCATGACATCACGTTTTTTAGGACGTCCCATATCAATGCCGGGTGGGTTAAAATGGAGGGATAGAAGGGTGAGAGAGAATTTTCGTATTAACATAAGTATTATAACCTCTAGTCCACACACATCATTTCCATATCTCCGTCCATAACTAGATTCTAAATGCCGCTTCCAGGCCAAAGATTTTTTTACATATGGGTTTTAGCTGCAGCTTCAAGACCAAAGATTTATTTTTACATAATCGAACAAAGGTTTAGACTATATATACACAAAGAGAGAGAGAGAGAGAGAGAGGTTATCATGCATACCTCCCGCTACATGCCTTTCGTGTGGACCAATTTTTTTAAATAATAAAATAATTTTTTTGGGCTGATTTTTTAATGGTATTTAAATATTTAAAGGGACCCAAAAAAGATCAGTTCAAAGAGATTTTTTGTTGCTATTTTAAAAAAATAGGTCAAACGCAGTCAATTTTTACGCTGTTAAAAATTAACATAGTTTGAACGATTTTTTAAAATTTCAAAAAAAATATCATTGGGAGTTGATTTTTTTATGGTCCCCTGAAATGTTTAAATACTACAAAAAATCAGTTGAAAAATATTTTTTTACTATTTTAAGAAATGGTCCACAAACTAAGTATGAGATCCTCTCTCTCTCTCTCTCTCTCATATATATATATATATATATATATATAACAAAAGCATTATTTCCAGTTGATTTTTTTATAAGGGCACACTGAAATATCATGAACCCATATAAAAAATATCATCTCAATTTTTTTTTACTATTATAAAAAATGGGTATGTTCATAAGTATGTTGATAGAAAGTATGTTGAAGAACCTGACTGTGTGTGTGTGTGTGTGTGTGTGTGTGTGTGTGTGTGTGTATATATATATATATAAGAATGTATTTTTTACTGTTACATAAGCGGATAACATAAGTGGACGCTAGGATTGAAACATGCTACTCACAAATGAAGGGCTCAAATGTATAAATTTAACCCCTCTTGCTTGCCCATTCTCATCTGACACGCCCACGTGTAACACCCCGTAAATTCAAGCACCTTTAATTAAATTATTTTCGGGATATAAAGGATTTATTTTAATGGGAGGAATTAAATTCATGATTTGGGAAGTTTTTAAATTTGAGGAATTTATTAATTTGACTAATTGAGGTTTAATTATTTGGACTATTTTTGTTTCGCATTTTGAGGTAAAAAATTTGGAGAATGCTATAAATTAATTCGGAGGGCAATTCAGAGTGCACAATTGAGTCCGGATGGGTCAAAATAGTTGAAAATGAGTGTCCATAGGTATAATATGGGTTTCGGGACTTTTCTTTTGAGCTTCCAAATAAGTGTTTGGGTCCTTTTAGGAGGCCCTTAAGCCCAAAAACGGAATTTAAGTAAATTACCGTAATTGTGAGAGGGTGTGGAAACCTTAATTTATTTTTAGAAGACCAAATCAAGGAGAGCCAAATAAGGGAGCAACTAAAAGAGATTTTGAGAGATTAAACCAAGAACAAGATAGCGGACACCATTCAATCAACTTATAATCTTAATCAAAGAATATGTTCTACAAACCCTAAGGCAAGTGGTTTAACTTGCATTTTGATTAATTTCATATTTTCTATTCATATTCTAGAAGGTGTGAATTGATTAAGATATAGGGGTTAGTTCTATAATTGAATTTGGGGGATTGTTGAATAAACACTTTGGTGAAATCAATTAGGTTATGTGATTCTTGATTTGAGAGACTGAATTCTATTGGAATCTCATATAAATTGTTGAGAAATTTTTGTTATTGAATGGTGATTTGTATTAAACGAAATAAACCCGGAAACGAAAAAAATTACTGAACCCAAACCTATAGATTTATGGATAAATTGGTGTATGATCAAGGTCTCTAGGGTGTTTAGAACCTACTATTTCATAAAAGGGATGTTCATTGTGATTGGGGAGACATGTGAGAAGGTATGGAAAAGCTTGAATGGTTAGCAATAACGAAATAGAGCCTCGAAGAAGACAAGACATGATCGATCGATCGATCGATGGGTCTCATCAATCAATCGACGGTCTGTAATTTTTGGCGGATCCGCTTATTTAATGTATGAGTTAGGTTTATTTGAAAATTAATTTTGGGCTTAATTATTAGTGAAAAATAATTATATACTTACCTTCTAACAATTATAGGTTGATATAATCAGGTTTTGGAAAGGGTAAATAAGTGGTACATTTTGGAGGAAATTGGTGAAATAAATTCTAAATATTAAATAACGGGCCAAGTGAGTGAGTTCGGCTATATTGGTTGAGTGACGCCATGATAATAAATAAATTAATGCGTAAATTAATTCAGTTGAGTCGGGATATTGAGTCGGGTGACATTTGGACTAGTGCTACGAGTGTTTAGGAACGGATTTGGTGGAGTTAATTTATTATAGGGCTATATAATAAATTGTGGAATATTCGTAATAAAAAGGGTGATAACCTTAATGTGTGGAATTTGAGGAATAAGTCCTATATGATGAGATTTCAAGCTAATGCTGCAAGTCCAGTTCATTTTGTTGGGTGACACAACTTGAGTGATATATATAATCGTGGGAATTATTTAAATATCAAGTTGGTTTATAGACTTGGGATTGTTAGGCTAGTGTTACGGTATCAGTGCATGGATAGCTTTGATTATTTAAATATATATATGCGGGGATGTATAGTATATATATATTGTGTGATTTATAAATATTTATGTGAATAATATTTATAGGAAAGCATACCTACTCTAGTGCTATTATGGGACATTGTACGATGTGGATGAATCCCCTGGATAGTGAATGCAGGGAGAGTATAGTCCCCAGTTTATAGTGTATGTGGTTAGGGACGAGACGCTTTGGGTATGGGTCGGTCTCATTTTCGAGGGGAACTATGGCTGCCTCCTATGCACTTTCGGGTGGATGAGTATACTCGTAGATGATAGCACCTAGAGAGCATCCAATGAGGCCTACTTAGGAGGATGGTTACGTATAAGACATGTGTGTGAATGTTGTATTATGATATTACGTATATATGGTACATTTATATATGGGTGAATACATTATGAGAATTGTATTAATTATATAACTCGTGAGAATGTTATATGGTATCAATTGAAAAAAGATTTAAATAAGTAAGTGGGATTAATAACTTATGCCTCGTATACTAAACTTACTCGGGTTAGAGTAGTGGAATAAGTAGGGTCTATATGACAAGGCTAGTTATGGGGTAGATAGCTAGATGGGTTATATAGGAGGACGTTAGGTGTGCACATTAGTTGAGGGGTGAGATGGTCCTCAAGTGAGTGCGATACTAACTTAAATATTGTTGATGCAAAAAACTGGACCGAATCCCATTTTTATGATCACAGATAAATAGATGAAAGCAATCCAATCAAGCACATAAGAGACAAAGATTTTTAAAGTGGTTCGGCTATGAATAAAGTCTACGTCCACTGTTATTTTATTCCCAGGGGTTTACAATAGCACCATAGGGTGTAGAGAGAGAAAGGATGTGTATCTTGTGTATGGGGTTTCTAGGTTCTCTTGGATCTCTCTCTCTTCTCTTCTTCTTGGCTAAGGGAATACATGTATTTATAGTGATGGGAGATAAAGAGATTCATTGTATGTAGACATTTATACATTATGTCTACATTCAACGAATCTAATTGTTGAATTTCTTGGTATGCTATGTGTTGTCATCTACAGTATAAATGTACATTAATGCTCATTAAATGCATAGTTATCCTTTGATCTTCTTGGTTGGTATGTCGATCAACTCTCCTCGGGTGCCGACAAACTCTCCTCGGGGGCCGACCAACTCTCCTCGGGTGCCGACTAATTCTCCTCGGGTACTGACTAACTCTCCTCGGGTGCCGACTAACACTCCTCGGGTGCCGACCAACTCTCCTCGGATGCCGACCAACTCTCCTCGGGTGTGGAATATTGCCACGTAGGATGACATGTGTCATTTTCTAATTGGTCCTCGTAGATGGAGAATTTTTGCATTAACAGAATCCCCCAATGCTCCATGCTTGATGGTTTACTTGAAAGGATGGAGTATTTATTCTGCAGTGCTGCTCGGTGCTCATGAAATTCTTGATCTACCTTCTTGATTTGTTCAACATAAAGTGCATTATCTCCTGGACGACATATGATACAGGCTGATCGACGGTTGCTAATCTTTCTTTTGAGGAACTCCGTGCACTATGTATCACCCCTGGGAATTTGGATGTAGCCATGCCATAGTATGCAGCTTGTAGCTTGTCATAATCTTCAAGTATGTTGATTGGTTCGCTAGCCGACCAACTGCCTCCTGTGCCCAGCCACTGAGTGCTAACTTCACGTGTTTGATTCTTCTGATTTATGATCCTCTGAATACTTTGTCGAGTAACATACTAGCTTTTGAACCCAACTCTTCAATCTGATTAGTACCAAGCTAGTGGTGGACTTCGAAACATTTTCATACAACTTCTTCTTCAATATTGGTCGGGATAGTAGTAGTAAAGATCTCAGTGCTGTAGATGCTAAATTTGACTTCTGAACTTCAATAGTATGTACCTAATAACTCCTGAATATGCCTCCTGAACTTCTGAATGTACCTCCTGAACTTCTGAATACGCCTCCATGTGAGTTTGTGAAGTTGAATTTGGTGCTCGACTGCATGATGTTATAAGAATGTGCCACCAAATGAACAAATATATCTGTAATAGAAGCCCCCAAATGAACAAATACTTTATCGAGCACCTCCTAGATCGACCATCCGTGATGAATATCAGGATGCTCAAAGATCTTAACTTCATAAATTCTCCTCTTTCTTTAAATGATCCACCTGCTGGCAAGGAACCTGTTTCAAAAGCAGAGGGGAAAACCAATAGAATGGGAATATTGATGTAATAAATTTGTATTTCATTCCTGATGTATTTTGTTTTTTATTTTAATGAAAGACTTTCATTTTTGTTCGCAATCTTAATTGCTATTGTCTTGTAAAATACTTTACATCTGTGCATATGTATCTGCTAAAAAGATAACAATATTGTGTTGTTTGTCGATCAACTTATTGTCGACTACTTTGAATTTGTGGTAACCATTTGATAAAAAATGATGTTTTGTTTGTCGACCAACTTAGTAAAAAAGTTACGAGTATAAAAAATGTTGCTCGATCACTTTCTCGTTTTCATAAAATGTTTTCGACCAACCAAGGTCAGTAAATTTTCCTTTTCGAGCAACTACAGTTAGTGGGTTTTTATCCCCGACCAACCATAGTTAGTGGATTTTTCCTCTACGAGCAACTTTGGCGCTTTCTGGAATAATCTTACCTCCCGACCAACATAAGTTGGCATTTTTGAGAATATATTTACCTCCCGACCAACATAAGTTGGCATTTTCGAGAATATATGTACATCCTAACCAACATAAGTTGGCATTTTAAAGAATATTTTGTTTCCTAACCAAACAGGTTGGCAATATTCCTAGCCAAACAGGTTGGCATTTTTAGGAATATTTTGTTTCCTAGCCAAACAGGTTGGCATTTTTAGGAATATTTTGTTTCCTAGCCAAACAGGTTGGCATTTTTAGGAATATTTTGTTTCCTAACCAACCGAGGTTGGCATTTTTAGGAATATTTTTGCAGAGTAGTCTGAGCTTTGCCGAGTTTTGCCGAGTAGTGTGAAGCACTAGTATTCCCCAAAAAATTTTCAATAAAATGAGCAGGTATAACAGCTTCACTTCCAAACGCCAGCATATATGGTGATTCTCCAGTTGCTGCTCGGGGAGTAATACGATAAGCCCACAGTACTGACTGTAACTCGTTGATCCAGTTTGCTTTTGCGTCACTTAGTCTTTTCTTCAATCCATTTAGCAGTGTTATGTTCGTCACTTTAGTCTGTCCGTCTCTTTGAGGATGTCCTGGTGCCGAGTGGATCTTTAAGATATTGGACTGATGGCAATAGGCAGCGAACTACTCATTGTCAAATTGTGTTCCATGGTCTGTGATGAAGGCATGAGGAAGACCATATCGACAGATGATATTCTTCCAGATAAATTGGTACACCTTGTCGTACGTCATATCAATGAGAGGCTCCGCTTCTACCCACTTAGTAAAATAATCCACTGCGACGACGAGGTATTTGAACCTTCCCCTGGTCGTTGGCAGTGGTCCGACCAGATTTACTCCCCATATGGAAAATGGCCAAGGGGAAGTGATGGGTGTCAACAATGCTTGTGGAGTTCTTCGGATGGAGGAAAAGCACTGGCACTTGTCACATTTCTTGGCATAGGCTATACAATCAGCTCTCATCGTTGGCCAGTAGTATCCCTGCGTCATCATCCTTTGCAAAAGCGTCCGATTTGCTACATGGGCTCCACAAGACCCTTCATGGACCTCTTCAATCAAATCTTTCACCTCGGTGGGATGCACACATCTTTGCAAACCTGCCATAATTCCTCGTCTATATAGAATACCATTAATTAATACATACCGAGTAGCTTTAAACTTCAATTTCTTGGCTGCGAGCTTGTCAATTGGTAATTCTCCCTCCTTAATATATGCCCTGATGGGATCCATCCAAGATGGTCCTAAATCAAGGGTAATAAAATTCATCGTCAGATCTTCATCTATACTCCGACCAACTAAAACTTCAATTGGGATTGTTCTTCGTAGCTCGGTACGGGTAGCTGATGCTAATCGAGCTAAGGCGTCTACTCTCGCATTCTCCATTCTTGGTATTCTGACCATCTGAATAGCAACAAATTATGATACCAACTCCATCACCTTTTCATGATACATAATCATTGATTCTCCTTTGGCTGCATATATTCCCAACATTTGATTTACGATCAATTGAGAATCACTGAAGACAATAACCTGTTGCGCCTCCATAATTTTTGCCAAATTAAGACCTGCAATCATGGCCTCATACTCAACCTCATTATTGGAAGCTTTGAATTGGAATCGTAGGGCGTATTCCATGTCAACCTCGTACGGGCTGTTCAAAACGATCCCTGCCCCACAGCCTGTTGTGCAAGATGAGCCATCTACATATAGCCTCCATATAGGTAACTCGTCTTCAAATTTCTGATCTGACAGAGTTCCTCGGTGAAGTAATGATTACAAAAAAAGATGATTACGTTACCGGTGGCTAAAAAGATGAAAAGTAGCGCGGGAATCAAAGCGGACAACAACGGCTAAGAAGACGAAAAGTAACGCGGGAATCGAAGCACGCAAAAAAGTCCAAAAACGCATGATTCTACGAATTGGGATGGAGAAATAAATACAAGGGAAACGCTCCTAAAAATCAGGAAGACTATTTAAAGCTACTATATTCCGAGAAAGAATGTTCCATACTCCTCAAATTTCGAACTATGAAACATTGGGGGCTTCTGTTAATACCAAAATTAATCTGCTGACATGGACCAATCATATGAAGACACGTGGCTATCTACATGGCAACAACAAACACTTCCGAGGAACCCACTCGTTCCGAGGAACAAGACTACAACGAGAAAGACTAGTTCCCCGAGGAACTCACAAGCTCCGAGGAACAATGCCTCTCCGAGGAACTCTTAAATACCGAGAAGCTTAGGCGGTCCGAGCTACTCATGGCGGTCCGAGCTGCACCTCGAAGCAGGATACCAACAGTTTAACTGCTCATTAAATGCTTATCATTTGGACGCGCACGCAAAGAGGGCATTAAATGTATTACCCTTTCATATGTATATCATTTAATGTATTACCCTTTCACATTACAGCCTCAGGGCTATAAATACATTGTACAATCCTCATTGTAAAGGGACTCCCAGACTGGAATTTCTTGAGATAACTTGTAATCGAGAATTCCCAAACACTCAGTAATAAAGCAACAGTGGACGTAGGCCATTCTTATAAGGCTGAACCACTTTAAAATTCTTTGTCTCATTTATTTATCTGTGATTGAATTATTAAAGTGATCTAATTTTTTACATCAACAAATATGAAGAGCATTCATGCATTTTAATTTACTGCAGTAAAATTCACTTGCTAAATATTTTCAAATATTTTGGGTTCTAACCTTTGCTATAAAATATTTAAAAAACCTTTTAGGTGTCTAGCCACAGGGACGCGAGAATTATTCTATTCCAAGTTTACGCAGCTGCAGTACATGTGAATATTACAGGATTTGGACTTAGTAGCTTCAGTCATTTCATTCCTAGTGTTGAATACAGTCAGTATTCCATTTGGGCATGTTGCCCTAGTTACTGTATTTTAGTCTTGTCAGTTGATGACTCATTATATGATTCTTGTGGTTTTCTTTTGTATTTGATTTGTTTCTAGTGGTTGTCTCGGCAAGGATTATATTTATTCATTCTTAGTAGTGTTTGGTTCAATGATTGCGTGTATGGTTTACTATATATTTTTTCGCATGTTGTTAGTGAGGTCAAATAAAAAGATAAAATTTGACACCATGTCTTTTGAATACTAGCTGCTTAGTAAGTTTTAAAAAAAATTCGACAGTGATGCTAAGAATGAACAAGATGCAATATCTGTTTAATTTAATATAGGACTGATCACCCGATATTATATTAAGCGGGATTTCACACCACGCTTCCACTTTTTTAATTTAACCTGTCAATTTGATGGGTAGACACACCCACGCCTACATACCTTTCCCCTTTGTTATATTTACTATAGAGCACACAACTCCAGCAAAGTGGATGACATCTTTTTGTACGATCTAACTAACCTTAGCACACCTACAACAACAAATCTGAGAGAGAGCTTATGCTGTGAAAAAATCCTCTCGACAAATCTGAGGGAGACATGATGATGGGTTCTCAAAATCATTCGTGCCATCTCTCAACCACCCATTCAAACTCAGTAAAATTCACTTGGTATGTTTTAACTCACGTGAGTTCTATTGTGTCTATGAGGTTGTTTTAACTGCCAAACTTTTTTTTTGTTTTTATTTTTTATTTTTAATATTTAGTTTCTTCATGTGGTTGTTTGTTTTAGTAGATCATATTTTCATATCAATGAGAGTATAGACCATAAATGTGTGTGTGTGTGTGTGAATTTTATAGTTGATATTTCATGCCTAATTATGCAATTTTTATGTAAGATATTATTATAGTTTAATATTTTCATATTGGTCTTAGTTGACTATCTTTTAACCATTATTAGTGAAGAATAAACATGGAATGTGTTTGCTTTTGTAATCAATGTCTTACTGTACTCTGTTTTATATGCAAGTTTGAGTTTTTTAATCTCATTTTCACTCTCCACAACTTGATAGTAAATAATGTGTGTATGAGTTTTTTTGCAGATAACATGGTTCGAAATATTGGCTTTTGATGCTATATATGGGCTTTAGGTGAAGCCCTGGTAATGTTTGCATCGTATTAAAATCGTAATCTTGCCGCAAGAACTCGATCAATATGCTAATAGTGCCATTAACATGGGTAGCAAACTTCTTGAAGGTGTGAAGTAGAGGTTTTCTAATTCAAGTTGTTGGGCGTGTCATTTGTAAAGGAAAACCCTTTTAAATCACTTTGCACTTGCATCATAGTTTAATTTTAGTTTTTGTTTTATGAATTTAGCCATTCTTTTTGTTGACATTTGAGCGAAACATTCGATTTGGGTGATAGAACTTTAATTTTTTCAATAGTATGCTTACATTTTAATTACTAGCTTCATGGAAGAATTGAAATGAATTTATGGGTTTGAAATTTTTTGGTGTTTTTTTGTTTGCAGATATTTGTTTTCAGGGTCTATCGAATAGCAGTCCAAAGTTAAAACGTTACGGTGTTCAAACATCTAAATGGTAATTTTGGGGTTTCCAGTTTTATCAATTTTACAGTTGGTTTAACGTCCTAACTTATAGTGTGTATCTAATTTGTACAAAAACTTGAACTAATATTGTGCTAGATTTTGTAATATTTCTGGTGGGTTCTGTTTTTTTTGTTGATTTAACAACAATGTAATGACTGGAGATTTTGGCATCAGTTTTTTTGGTTTGATTTTGGAGATTTAGAAATTTGTGGCTAAACTTAATTTTTATTATTGATTTTAAGAGTTTCCAATACTCCTCACACATGAGTTAATCCTTTATTTCCAACTTACTATTGAAATATTACACGCTAAAGGTTGTAGGTAAGCATGTCTGTAGGTAAAAAAATATGCAGATGCTCCTTGAGCATCATATGGGCATTGGTTGGTACAAATTTAAGAGACTATGTTGTCACCATTGGCAATTCATGTTTTAGGTCCTGTTTGACTTGATACAACGCAATCAAATTATGATATGACATGACACACGTGTGATGTATTAACAAATCATGGACATGAATCATTTAAAATACAACACGACACGATTAGTAATTTTTTCATCTAATTTAATACTATAATACATTAGTCGTATTTTTTACACAAGCACAATACAACATAAATTCGTGTAAGTAGACTCACATGAACATTTCATATCGTGTTAATTTTGTGTCGAATTTAAATTTACCCTACATGCTTTGTATCTTGATTATTTATAGTTCTTTTCAACATTCATTTTTTACCTTCGAATTTGATCTATTTATTGTCAAAAGAATTCAAAATGCCTTAAAGAGAAAGCGCATGGAAGAAACAAGCCATAGTTTTTTTTAGTGAACTGGATTATCAAGTCATAATTCTCATTTTCTTCACATGTCCTACTCTGTCATTAAAACAACATGGAAGGAAATCTTAATATTAAAAAACCTACACAAAGCATGGTGTCTATTCAACTTTTCACTCAACTTACGATACCCATGTAATAAAGCTTCTACACCTAAAGCTAATAAGTCACCTAGTTTCTGCAACAGCCTAAGAGAAACCCTTATGCACAGGGTAAAAATACACTTAACTAGCCCAAATATCCCCTGCCAAACTGACGAAACTGCTACGGGCTAAATCAAATATAACATACAAGCAGCAAAACAACGTCGTTTGCCGGAAAAAGCAACCCCCTTGGGCGGAACATCATGTTCCTCTTAAGGGTTATGCAATTTTATACTTTCTCCCCCAAGAGTTTTATCTTATTATGATTAATCCAAAATTAAATACCATACCAACCTCACCTACAATAAAAACAGTTGCTGCCATAAAAAAAATATAGTCGTTGCCATAAAAAAACAGCCGATGCATAAATTAATAAAGCCGTTCAAACATATGGGGTACAAAATATAAATAGTGTAACTTTATTGGATTGCTTAGGCGGAACAAGATGTTCCGCTTTAGGGTTTTATATATTTTTTTTCCATTCTTGCACGGAACAACTTCTTCCGTTTAAGCCGGGCCCCATAAAAAAACAACTAGCCCATTTCTATATTTGCTATTTTTTATCCTATGAAAGTCTAAATATGCATCTTTGCGGTACCCATAGCATATATTAAAACCTCATTTTTACACTTTTACCATACCCATAAGGCTTGCTCTAACACAGTTTAAATTAACCACCCTTCCCAAAAAGTGAAGTACGCGTATACTTTGAATATATCTTTGAACATGAATGAGGTTTGAAATAATAGTTTTCAATGCCTCATATATATATATTTTACATTTTTATGTTTGTACCTTTATATGTTTATGCTAAATGACGATCAAATAAATTTTTATATAGTTTATTAATATTTTTTACAATTTTTATTGGCACCTTTAATTTTTATTTATTAATACAATGTTAATATGTTACATTATTGTATGTATTTGAGAAAAGTCATCATATTATTTATTAATACAACGTCAATACATTTTTTATATGTATCATACGCAGTCGACCGTCTACCCAAGAGACATAATCGGTATGAGTAACGACTTCGTTGGAGCTGGAGTAAATGTCAATGAATTAAGTTATGAGATTTCTATATTCGTCGTGTGATTCATGTCATTTGTTATGGACTGTAGGTTATCTTATGTATATTGTATATGTTTTCCATATTGAATAATTTTATTCTAAATTTGGTGGTTATTGAACTATTACACAATAAATTTGTTGTTTCTCATGACTTTAGTAGATAATAGTTTCTTGAGAACGATGCATGTATGAAGTTATGTTTGTCTATTGGTATTATTTCTACGAATTGAGTTAAATGGATGATGTTGTTTACACGAGGCCCAATGAGCTATTAGTATTATTGTTGTTGGGGTACTTTTTTATTTTTTAAACAGGTTAGATAATCCTATAAATGTAATAAACTCTACACAAATTTTCTAAATTGATTACACTTATTTGTGCTGTGAATTTTTTTAACTTCAATTATATAAGATTCAATACTTCGAAAAATTTTCTCCGTACCTTCAGGCACGGTCATTCCGCTAGTATATATATACACACACACACACATACACATATACACTAATAACATAAACAAATAGTAAATGTGTAGTTTAGTAATATTTACTACATGTGCAAAACATATAATATGACACATTGAGAAATATTTCTTTTAATTTGATGAATTCAAAAATGATTTACTTATTTGTCCTACTCTCTACAAAAATCAAAGAAAAATTGGTTGTTAAGGGATACCAACCCTAACTTTTAAACACGTTTAATGGTTTTGGGCCAATGTTTTTAATTATATGAAGTAGGAAATAGAAATAACCAATGAAGCATGGATGCTTCCATCAAGCTCTCCGTGGTGAGATTAGATACATATTAAATATGCAGACGGATAAGTAATTGATACGTATCCAATTCATATTCAATAAATAAAAAGAAAATTAATATGACATATCTAATTTTACTTTTTGGTTTTTGGATACATGAAGAGGTAAGGAGATATGAAAGGGGAATTTTGATAATTTTTGTATAAGAGTATTTTGTAATTACTTGGTTGATATAAAGTAAGCTTAATAAATAAATTCAAATTAGTCTTTGTCTAGTTACAAAATTCAATGAAAAGTTAAGACCCATTTGGTTATGAATTATAATTTCGTTTTCTGTGTTTAAATGCAGTCTTGGCAAGAATTTGCGTTTGACACATCTGTTTTTTAATACTGAATTATAATATTTTTGTGGTATAATTATGTTTTTCAGAAAATATCAATGACGTTTTCTAAATTTTGTTTTCTTGTTTTTCTCTCCAAAATGATTCATCCGCTCTATTTTTATTCATATATACTTTAATATATAATATACATATACAATAAACTAATACGTATTTAATTATAATAAATAAAAATTATATATATACGTGTACAAAAAATTATGTATATGTATGTAGTATTAAATTACATTATATTCTAAGATCTATATATTAAATAATATTACCAATACATAATGATATTTATATATAGTTTTTAATGTATATATATACAGAAAGTCTCCTGTAAGGACTCCTTATGGTGCGAACTCCGGTACATACCATTTTTTTTAAATAGTAAAAAAATGAATTTTTTTATGAAACTTCATGGATATGATCTAACTAGCCTTAGCACACCTTCATGCATGTTTATACCATGTGTTTTTATGAAACTTCATGGATATGTTGGGTCAAAAAATTCAGTAAAAAACCGTTGAGATGAGGTGGTATGTAAAAAAATGGTATAAACATGCATTTTCAACCGTTAATGATTGAATTATTTTATGAAACTTTGTGGATATGATCTTCTCACTATCGAGATCATATCCATGAAGTGTCATCAAAAAATTCAATCAAAAAGTGGGTGAGATGATAGCCAACATTTCAACGGTCGAAAATACATATTTATATCATTTTTTACATATCACCTCATCTCAACGATTTTTTTATTGAATTTTGTTATGAAAAAAATTTGATATGATCTTCCCACCGTGGATATCATATCCATGAAGTTTCATCAAAAAATTTGTTTTTTTACTATTTAAAAAAAATAGTATGTACTGAGATTTGCACCATAAAGAGTCCTTACAGGAGAGGGCCTCTCTCTCTCTCTCTCTCTATCTATCTATATATATATATATATATATATATATATATATATATATATATATATATATAGGAGAGAGAGAGAGAGAGTGAGTCAGACTTCTGTACATACCAAACAGTATGTACCGCTGGCGCGGACCCATTTTATAAACTCCGTTATCTGATGACTTCCCTTTCTCTCTCTCTCCCAATGCTTTCATACTCCATCTCTACCAAAAACCACAAGGGCCCGTTCGAAAAAAACCATCTACGAAAAAAAAAAAAAACCATCTCTACCAAAGCTTTCACCCACCATCTCTACCAAAGTTTTCATCCACCATCTCTACCCAAAACCATAGTGGCCCGGCGTGAGGTTGAGGAAGAGTTTTTTTTTTTTTTTTACATTATGAATCTGTAAAACAACATAGAATCTGAGGTATGGGGGAAGCAGGGATTTCTGTTTTTACTATTTTTTTTTTTTGTCGAGAAAGGGAACTGGGGGTATGGAGCAAGTAGGGGTAAAGGGGGGTAGGGGTAGGGGTAGGGGGAAGCGGGGGGGAAATGGTGGTGCGGGTATGTGTCATTTTTTTGGGGTGGGGGAAGCAGGGGGTAAAGGGGGGTAGGCAGTAGGGGAAGCGGGGGAGGGGGTGGGGGATTGGGGCTGTGGGTGACAGTGGGGGGTGGGGGGGGGGGGGGAATGGGGGCTGAGTTTTTGGTTTTGAGTTTTTGGTTTTGCAATATCAGATATTTGTTATATGGTTTTTGGTTTTGAACTAATGACCATTCTTATCTTATTTTTTCAGGTATGCAATCTTAATTTTGGAGGTATTGTTTCCAACTGTCCGTTTTTCAAGTGTCCTCCTAATATCGGGTAACTATCTTTAATATCTAACTTTGGGGGTATAATATTTCAGTTTTTTTAGTCTTGGTTACTATCTTCAATATCTATATATAACACATTTGCATTCTGTTTAATTTCAACTATTTTTTTTCAAATGTTTTTTTTTCTACTAAGTTCTTTTTCAACTGTTTTTTTTTCTACTAAGTTCTTTTCTTGGATTGATACACTACATAATATAACTACTAAGTTCTTTTCTTGGATTTCTACACTACATAATATAACACATTTTTCTTGGAATGTTTTTTACTTGTAAGAATTTTCCAACTCATTGATTTAATTCATCCTATTTCTGTTTTTTTTCTTTTAATGCTAACCGAGTAAGTTCAACAAAGGTATAGTAAGTTCAACAAAGGTATTGTTGGTTGGATCTTATATTATAATATTAGACTCTAATGAAGCTTATAATATCAGATGTACATCTGATATTATGATGACTGACTCTAATTGAAGGTTTTGTTATTGTGTGCGACGTGCTCTGATTGTTCTTTTTTTGATTTTTTGTTTACTCCCTTGATAATTTAGCCACGAAACAAATATTTATGTGCATGATATTGTTTGATGTTTGTTGTTTTCTATTTTTTACTTTGCTTGATTCGTTAATTTTTTTCAACTGTCAGTTTTTCAAATGTCAATTTTTTTCAACTATCAACTGTCAGTAGATAGACATGTTAATTATATTTCAGTTTTTTTAGTCTTGGTTCATACCTGTACGACATTCAGACTTTAATATGAAACATATAGCAGTTCATACCTGTAGTAGCCTCATTAGAAAACATACAGCAGTTCATGCTGGCTACCTACGATCCTTTCTTAGCATAATGTCATATTGATAATGTTTGGATTAGTAAATAGTTTAATTTCTATGAATAACTTATCCATCTTTTCATTTTGTAGTGGATAGTTGACATCTTTCTCCGCATGGAGGACATTAACGTATTCGGCATAGTACGCTACAATTTGTTCTTCTGTCTCGAGCCTTATTTTATGTCATTTTATACCTACTAACTCTGTTCTTTACTTTTTCTTCCCTTAAAGGTTGATGAAGACGCACAAAATGCTGTAACAACTACCCCCTCTCCTTTATGTTATGCAACTGTGTTTTGCCTTTTACTTTAAACATTGCCTTTTCACTCAGATTCAAAGGCTGCGCATAAATAATATTGGTGTTGTTATCCATGATGAATCCCTCCTCAATGATATTCGTTCCTTGGTAACATAATGCAACTATTTAGTGTCTTCATACATATTTACAACTTCCTTCTTTGTTGGTTTATTTTCCTTTTTCCCTATTTGCAGGGGAACGGAAAAGAAAACGTGGCACCTAATGTGGATAAAGGGAAAGGGAAGGAGAAGGAATGTTCACAAGTGGTATGTTTAACATTTCAATAGTTATTTATTCTCATTATGTTATTATCATGTTCTTCATTTTTACTTAATCTATTCTCTTTAATCTACCCTCTTTGTTTTAATTCCGACTATCAATTTTGCCTTCGTATAATATAGACTCAAAGGACGTGCAAAAGTACTGGCGGTATTGTTATACGTGATGTGGTTCAACTTGATGAGGTTCAATTTGGTGCTATTTGTTATACTTAATATATTTTATTTAATCTATATTTTTTTCCCTTTACAATTCTTATAATCAAGTTCTTACTCACGTTTCATTAATGGTGTCGATGATATTTCATTTACATAGCCGCATACTCACCATAACAATGGAAACGACAAAGGCAAGGGTAAAGAGAAAGCAAATGTGGTGCCTATGAGGGTAAATATTTTTCAGTAACTTTCCACTGTTTTCTTTTTCCAGTTAAAAAAATTCATACCTTATAATTCTTTCATCTATTTTTATATGCTTAAATTATTTATATAGGCATCTTGGATGGATAAGGGGAATGTCTCTTCTGGAGCAGTATGTTTCTTACATTACCTTATTTGTTTTTATAATGCTCCCTCTCTATCTTACACCATTCTGAAAATTTTAAAATATCATGCTATACACCGTACAATTTAAAATATTTACCTCATTTCAAATACCAAGCTTACTATATAAGACCGTTACTAAGCTTACTATATAAGACCATTATTCGAAACCCCTTCATTATTGCCACATTATGTGTTGATAATATTTTTTCTTCTTTAAACACCCTATGTACCGTTAATCTCAAAATGTGCCCTGGCGCAACAAATGCGACAGGAACGAGAACGGGAAAGATTTATTCCTTTGCCAACTACAAATGAAGTTTGTTTGCCATCAAAATCTCTCCCTCCTACTAAACATTTAACACAATCTGATAACTTATTCTTAAGTCGTGCTCTAGCTCAACGACAACGCCGAGAACGCGAAAGACTTTCTCGCTTTCAATCTTCGTGTGAGGTTATTCCTCCAGAACCAACATCTCTTAATCCCTATCCCTATCCCTCTGCACCACATTCCACCACAAGTGTTGAATATATGGCACCATGTAATATATTAAACTCAAAACGTGCGCTTGTCCAACGACAACAACGAGATCGAGAAAGGGCACTGAAGGTACAAAAAACACTAGACAATCAATCATCTACTCAGACTCCTAATGTTCGCAAGTTAATAACACCTCCTACCCATGCTAGGATAGAACGCTTCCCTAAGCGACTAAGTGTTTCACAATCGTCATCTGTTGATGCAATGGTTGAACTCCCTTCAATAATAACTGAGAATTTTATACCCCTGATCAATCAGACTTTCCTCTACAAAGACTTAGTTCTTTGACTGATAGTTTACAAATCCCAGTTGATCACATTTATATGCCTCTAAATTTTTTGCCCCTCAACCTCTATCAAGATTTTAACCAAATTGAAATCGACTCATTTGTTAATCATGGCGTCCCCTGTGAACCATCTGAAACTGTTGAAAATCTACCTGCCACTATTACAGATAGTATGGAGCGTCTTCCCCAAATTGAAGATAACCACCCTAGGTAAATCTTTTATGGATCTTTTATAATTTGGAAATTTATCTAATGACATTTTTTATATTCCTTAACACATTCTTTTCATTTCATACTTAGATCGACTCTAGCAGGCATCAACAATGTTGCAAGTACGAGTACATCTCGAGAATCATATGTCAACTTTATTAGACATTTTCTTGTCCCCATGACTATTCCATGCCCGTATTGTCACGCTTTACATTGGATGGATGAAAGGATATCCAGCACATCGAAAGTGAGACCCATATTTTGAAAGTGTTGCAAACAGGGACAAGTTCATTTGCCAAATCTTATTGAACCCCCTCCCGAAATTAAACATTTATTTGATGGCAGTGATGTTAAATGCAAGTCTTTTCGGAATCATATTAGGGAGTACAATTCTGCCAATGCATTTACGAGTCTAGTGTCTAGATGGATGACAGAGTCCTCACAGGTAGGGGTCCCACATAGTTCACCATTCATGATGAGCTACGTCATCGTAATGGGGCCTTATTACCGGAACCTGGGCTTGAAAATGAAGCTGTATATGCACAATTATACATATACGATCTAGACGTGGCATTGCAAATTAGGGAACGTAGAAATCCCTGTTTTATGTAGTGATGTATTCCAAATAATTCAAGATTCCATGGAGGAGAATAATCCATTTATATATACATATCATCAGGCATTTGGAATATTAGATGAATCCTCTCGAGCCGTCCAAAACTTCCCAGCATACCTTCATTACAATACTGTAGCAGATCGTAGAAGGTATAATTTGTCGTCGACCGATGAGATTGCTATTATTTTGCCTGATGATGGCCACAATTCCTCTGTAATGAAAGATATTGTTGTTCGCTTACACGGGGGAAATCAATTGATGCAAATTAGTGAATGTCACCTGGCGTACCTGCCTTTGCATTATGTACTTTTATACCCTCACGCTCAGCTTAGATGGGAACCTGAAATGAAGCTATGGGATGTAGTAAAGAATGTTGACCAAGATAATCGACTTACTCAACTGCATTATTACGGTTATCATTTGTTTCAACACGGTACTGAGTACTCTACAATTCTGAGAGGAGGTAAACTTTTTCAGGAGTTCATTGTGGATGCCTGGGCTTCTACAGAGCAAAATCTCTTAATGTATTTCAGACATAATCAGAACACCCTTCGTGTTGAATTATACAAAGATCTAACGAATTATATATCTGAGGGTGTTGAACCATCGCAAATTGGTAGACGAATGATTTTGCCCTCTTCCTTTACTGGTAGTGCACGACATGTGTTTGAGATCTACCAAGATTCGATGGCTATAACATGATTCCATCAGCACCCAGATATTTTTCTTACAATGACTGCCAATCCTAAATAGCCAGAAATCATTAAAGAACTATTACCGGGTCAGAGTGCGGTCGATCGTCCCGACTTGGTCGCATGTTTATTCGAACTAAAGAGAAAAGCATTAATGAAGGAGATCAAGGATAAAATGTTTTTAGTAAGAAAGTTGCCCACGTTTTTACGATCGAATTCCAAGAATGAGGTTTACCCCACATGCACGCTCTTCTTTTCCTGGATAGCCAAATCAAGATTAAAACATGTTCCCAGATAGGTAACATCCCGTTTCTGCAGAGTTTCCAGACCCCATCGACGATCCAATGCTTTTCCAAACCATTCTTGGTTGTATGGTTCATGGTCCATGTGGCTCCTTGAATCCCAATTCTCCTTTCATGGAAAATGGTAGATGCATGAAGAACTATCCACGAGCATTTGCAGATGCCACTTCAATGGATAGTAACAGATATCCAATCTATCGTCGTCGTGACGATGGTAGGGAATATACTACTTCCAGTGGGAAAAGGTACGAAATAATGATGTTGTGCCTTATAATCCTGTATTTGTCTCGGCTATTCAATTATCACATCAATGTTGAGGTTTGTGCCAGTTTGAGATGCGTTAAATATATTAATAAGTACATATATAAAGGCCATGATCGCACGACTATGGTCTTGGGAGCTGCTGATGAAATTCAACAATATTTAGATGCAAGGTACATCGCCCCCCTGAAGCAGCGTGGCGAATTTTTGGTAATCACATGCATCAGGAAAAATTGCCTGTTACGTGGTTAGATTTACATTTATCTAGGATGCATCATGTTGTGTTCAATCCTACAGAATCTCCAAGTACGATTGTTGATAGGGCTAGGGTTCAAATGAGTTTATTAACTGGATTTTTTGCTTTCTGTGCATCGAATGTTTCTACATGAGCTTACACCTACCAAGAGTTTCCACAACATTATGTTTGGAGTAATACAACAAAAATCTGGACTCTGAGGAAAACGCGCGAGTTTGCTATTGGTAGAATGTACTATGCTATCCCTAATTCAGGTGAAAGATTTTATTTGCGATTGCTTTTGACCATTGTTAAAGGACCTACATCCTTTGAGTGCTTACGCACGGTCAACAATGTCGTGTACGATACTTTTAAGTCTGCGTGTGTAGCGAGGGGATTGCTTGAAGATGAAAATGAATGGGTTCAATGTTTAGAAGAGGCATCAATCATTCTAACTGGATATCAACTTAGACGTCTTTTTGGTGTTATACTTACATAATGTTTCCCTTTGCATCCTGATTTATTATGGAATCAATTTTCCATTCACATATGTGATGATCTAATCCATAAGTTGCGTACAATCTTTGCTATTCCAAACCCAACGGACGTCCAAGTTCAAGATTATGGTTTGTTTCTTCTAAATGAGGTCCTTTAAGAGTCCGATAAGACTTTATCCGACTTTCCTCTAATGCCGCTACCAACTTCAAATTGGAGCACTATGGGTGGGAATAGGTTAGTGTGGGAACATCAACAATTACAATCGTTAGCAGAGAAATGTGATGCACTACTTGATGTTACCCACCATAATGATGGGCAACGTTTGGCTTACACGATGATAACCTCATCTGTTTTTGAAAATAAAGGAACTACCTTTTTCTTAAATGGGGGTGCTGGCACTGGCAAAATATTTTTGTACAATACAATTGCAACTTTTTGTCGGAGTTTAGGCCATACTGTTATTACTGTCGCATCATCAGGGATTGCTTCTTTATTATTGGTTAGTGGTCGAACTGCACATTCAACCATCTGCATTCCATTAGTTATTCTTGAAAACTCCAATTGTGGATTTACAAAGCAGTCAATCTATGCTGAGCTATTTAAGTTGGCCAAACTTATCATATGGGATGAAGTCCCAATGCAACATAGGCATTGTGTTGAGGCTGTTGATCGGACTCTTCAAGATATCTGTAATGTTAAAAGCCTTTCAGGGGAATAATTGTTGTTTTAGGTGGCGATTTCAGACAAATCTTACCTGTTATCGTGAGAGGAGTCCGTTAGGAAATTGTAGCTGCATCACTGAAGCGGTCTGCGCTTTAGAAACACATCCACGTCTTGACCTTAAATCTAAACATGCGACTCAATCATTTGGAGCCTGAAACTATGGACTTTTCAACATTCTTGAATCAGGCATCACCTTTTATCATATAAATATGTTCAATATTCTTGATTATACCTACTATGTTAGTTTAACTTTCCCCCCATTTCATTAGATTGGATCCAACGCACTTGAAAATGTAACTTTACCTTCGACCATACAGAAGTGTAATGATGTTAAAGATTTAATTGTCAAAGTGTATCCAATGCTAAATGTGGATGGTACTTTTACTCCAAGCTTTCTCACTGAACGGACAACTCTTTCTGCGCAATGAGAACGTATGTGCTTGCATTCAACTGAGAAAATTATATATTAAACACCTTTTAACCCAAACAAACCCTAAACATGCAACAATATGTGATTGAATAAGATGATAATCTAAGCAAGAACATTCAAACACATGCTTGTGAGGAAAAATCCCCCAAAGGGGCAAAACCATTTATTTTCATTATAATATTGTAGGCTGTGCAATTTCGGATTATAATGAAAATACAAGTGACTAAGAATTACCCTCAGGTGTCGGATTCTGTAGTCGGCGGCTAGAACTATCCCTTTCCAGTAGGGCTACAATGGAGAAGAAGAAGAACGGTCTTCTCCACAAGGGTGTGAATAGCAAAAGTGCGTTCCTGGGTTGCAAAGTGATTCACAAATGTTTTGGCAATTTGTGTGAATCAAATACCTAGAGTCTTGATGCTCAATAGGTGAAGACTTAGGGTTTTCTGTACTCTAAAAATCGTGTGTATAAGTCTTAGAAAACCACTTCCCGTAGTGGGATTAAATAAGAAGTCTCGATCCTTAAAAATCTGAACACGATCTGTTTAAGTTTATCCCAGGCGGACCGGTCCGGGTCTGAGGTGGATCGGTCCGGTTGACCGGATCGGTTTTTTTATTCTGAGGCGGATCGGTCCATTGATGATCAGATCGGTTCTTTTATTATGAGGCGGATCGGTCCGTTGATGATCGGATCGGTTCTTTTCCAGGCTTCATCGGTTCGCTTGCGGTCCGGGGTATACTGGCCTTCAGCAATCGGATTGGTCCGGGTCTGAGGCGGGCCGGTCCGGTTGACCGGATCGGTTCTTTTTTTCCAGGCAGACCGGTCCGTTTCTGTCAGACTTTGATTCCTCTTCTTCTTTTGATATTCGGATCCGTTGATGAATGTATGAATCTTGAATTTCTTCAACGGTGTAACGGCGTGCGACATAATAAATTGATAATGGACAAAAATGTCCTTACAAATCTCCCCATATGTCTATGCCGGTACATACATAAAAACAAACATCCGAATATTAAAATAACTAAAAATGCCTATACAAATCTACCCTTCCATGAACCCAAAACTGGAAAGATACAATTGAATAAGACTACAGCGTTTGCTCTTCAACTCTTTCAGGAATCTCAACACTTTTCTCATCAGGGTGTGCAATCCAATGATAATCCACGTAGAACCTACACACATGAGAAAAAGCAAAATACCAAGTGACATATCGAGTTTGAAATGAGATAAACATATATACCAAGTTATGAGCAAACTCAAACTTTCAAAGCTCCCCCATAATAAGATAATTCATTCTCCCCCTTTTTATGATGTCCCCAAATAGACAAATGAGAAAAATAAATCAAATAAGCAAGTGCGGGGTGTCACTAGGATAAAATCACACCATGAATGAACACAAACCAACCAAGTCGATGATAGCGTAAATGAGGTGGTGTGATTAAATTCGATAGGAAAATCAATGCATACAAACATGACATATGTGCACGATGAATATTGGATATTCCTAGTGAATGAACTCAAATGCTTCCTTTGGTGTAAAATAATGACAATATAAGATATTGACTCAATCAAATCAATAAATAAAAGCTCAAAGTGATTTTCACACCAATAACGTCCAAAATGATTTTATGCTTTTTCAGGACTTTCAAGGAAGTGCAAACCTGTTTAAAAATACTCCAACCAAACTCCCTCAGATATAATTTTGAATAGAGGCATTCTAAATTCTCAAACTTTGGAGAATTGAGGGTGAAACCTAAGTGGCCCATATTTGGCATGAATTGCTTTTTATTGCCTTTAAATTTTTTCGGGCTCTTTTAACCTCTTTGGACCTCGGATATTAAGATTCCTCCATTTTTTAGGTCCTTTTTAACGGTGGCTTTTGCGCAAAGGATAGATGATTACCTTTCACAGCCCCTCCCCGTTATACAAAAACACACAGTCTCACCAAAACGGTTTTTACTTGCATTCCAATCTTGTCAAGTTTTATCGCATATTGTACATTGTATAGACAGAATTGAGATGGAAACACTCAAGCCAATATGAGATAGACAAGTGCAATAATCAAATATAGCCGTGCATGTGTGCAATAAAGGATATAGGAGTCAAACATGTAGGAAGATATCACTAAATACATCTCAAAGACTCCATACCAATGTAAAGCACATAGATGAAATGATGTAGCCTCTCAAATCTCTATCAAACAGTCACATGGATAAATGGAATGAAGTTGTGACTTGGCTATCTTAAATGCTCATCCATAAAAGGTGCTTAAAAATACAAAAATCTTTTTGGTCTTTTTCAAAAATTTTATCAAAATAAAATCTTTTTGTGCTTTTCCAAAAAAAATAAAAGAAAATCTTTTTGTATTTTTCAAAAGAAATAAAAAAAGCAAAAAGAATTAATAAAAGCTGTACAACTAAGCAATGGTACATATAAAACAGATTAGCAAAAGGAAGCATATGATATGAACATGAAGAAGCATCCTATTCTAGACATAGACCAACCCCTCAGTCAACTGTGCAAATCCCCAAAGACTTCCTAAGACTCTCAAATCTAAGGGCATCTAAAGGTTTCGTGAAAATGTTGGCTAACTGACGGTCGGTGGGAACAAAACTCAGGGATACAGTGTTGTCCTCAACTAACTGATGGAATAAAGTGCTCACGTATCCTGATGTGTTTTGTGCGCAAATGCTGAAGTAGATTGCGGGATATGTGTATCGCGCTCGTGTTGTCACAGGAAATGGTCATGGTGTCCTGTGAAATCCCATAATCCTCCAGCATTTGCTTCATCCACAAGAGTTGTGTGCAACAACTCCCGGCGACTATGTACTCAGCCTCCGTAGTGGACAAAGAGATGGAATTTTGCTTCTTTCTCAGCCAGGAGACAAGAGCAGAACCAAAATAGAAACACCCACCAAAAGTTCTCCTACAACCATCTACATCCCCAGCCCAATCGACATCCGAATAGGCGGACAAACGGTCATCGGTATCAAAGGAAAACCAAATACCGTATGAGAGAGTGCCACTTACGTATTTAATAATACATTTTAGAGCAAGTAAGTGTGACTCTTTAGGGGACGCCTGATATCGCGCACAGACTCCAACACTAAAGGTGATGTCGGGACGACTGGCAGTCAAGTAGAGAAGACTACCTATCATACTCCGATATAAGGTTTGCTCCACGTCCTTGCCTGAAGTGTCCTTACTAATCTTGGTAGTGGTACTCATAGGTGTACGTGCATGCTTAACGGAGTCTAAACCAAATTTCTTCACTAGGTCTCTAGCATACTTGGATTGGGAGATGAACATCCCATCCTCTAGCTGACGAACCTGGAGACCAAGGAAGAATGTAAGCTCACCAACCATGCTCATCTCAAACTCACTTTTCATCTCCTCCTCAAAGTGGTGAGCATGCTGGGAGCATGTGGATCCAAAGACTATGTCGTCCACATAAACCTAGGCAACCAAAATAGCACCGTCATCTCTCCTGATGAACAACGTCATATCTACTCCACCTCTCTTGAAGCCACGACCTAAGAGATAGGAAGTAAGCCTCTCGTACCAAGCACGGGGTGCTTGCTTCAAACCATACAAGGCTTCCCTCAGATAATAGACGTGCTCTGGGTGCTGAGGGTCTTCAAACCCTTTTGGTTATTTCACATAAACCTCCTCCTGTAGAATGCCATTCAGAAAGGCACTCTTGACATCCATCTGATGTACCTTGAAGCGCAGATGATATGCGATGGCGAGCAGAAGACGGACGGACTCAAGCCTCACAACAGGAGAAAATGTCTCCCCAAAGTCTACACCCTCTATCTGTGTGTAGCCTTGAGCGACCAACTTAGCCTTATTTCTGATTATGGTACCATTTTCATCCATTTTGTTCTTAAAAATCCACCGGTACCTATCACATTAGTCTCACTAGGTCGGGGGACAAGTTCCCAGACATTATTCTTTTTAAACTGAAGCAACTCGTCCTGCATAGCAGATATCCAGTGTTCATCCTTGAGTGCTTCTTTATGGTTCTTGGGCTCGACTTTGGACGTGTAGCAAAGATGGCTAACAACGTTCTCTAGCTGAGCACGAGTCTTGAGCCCTAGAGTGGGATCGCCAATAATGGTAGACGGGTCATGACTCTTGCGAGCCCAAGCAGGTGTGTCCCCTAGCGCAGGAGTAGGGTCCACAGGGTGTGAGAGAGGAACAGGTAAATCACTGTCAGAACAATTCTCATCCTCACACTGAAGGTTAGGATCAATAACCGTCGGAGGTTCGTCATCTTGCACGGTGACGTTTATTGATTCCATAACCTTAGAGCTCTTCAGGTTAAAAACCCGGTACGCTCTGCTATTCAATGAATATCCTAGAAATATTCCCTTGTCGCTCCGGGAGTCGAACTTTCTTAATTGCTCTCTATCCCGTAGGGTGTAGCATTTACTCCCCAAAACACGGAAATATGCCAGGTTGGGCTTCTTGCCAGTCCACAACTCATAAGGAGTCTGAAGTGTGTGTGGACGCAAATAAACCCTATTCACCGTGTGGCATGCAGTAGACACTGCCTCTGCCCAAAATCTCCTAGAAACTTTACGACCTAGAAGCATAGATCCAGACATCTCTTGGATCGTTCTATTCTTTCTCTCAACAATCCCATTTTGTTGAGGAGTCCTCACAGCAGAAAACTCATGTTTGATTCCGAGGCTATCACAGTAAAGGTCTACCTTTGCTTCTGTGAATTTAGGGCCATTGTCACTACGCATCCTATTAATAGTGACACCGTGTTGATTTTGCAGGACACGGCACTTGGTCGTTAAAAACTCTGTAGCATCAGATTTCTCTCTCAGAAAACCTACAATGGAGTATCTGGAGAAATCATCTACCATCACGAGGATGTACCTCTTACCACCTAGACTCTCAGTACGAGTGGGAACCATAAGATCCATGTGAATCAACTCAAGAACACGAGAAGTGGTAATGGAATGCAACTTCCTATGAGGACTACGAGTTTGTTTTCCCAACTGACAGGGTCCACAAACGGTCGAAGTTGACTTTCCAAGAGATGGTAAGCCACGTACTAGGTCCTTTTTATTTAAGCGATTGAGATCTCTAACGTTCACGTGACCTAGACATTGATGCCACATATCCATAGGAGTGATTGTGGCGCTGTTGCAGATAAGTGAGGACGTGGGCTCAGTCCCATAGCAATTATCCTCGATCCTCACCCCTTGCATCAAAAGTTTACCGACTTGATTATAGACTTTATAGGTATCCCGGTCAAACTTTACTGCAAAGTCAGTGTCGCACAGCTGGCTAATGCTGAGAAGGTTTGCTTTCAAACCTTTGACGTACAAAACATTTTCTAGCTTAGGAAATCCAGGTAACTCGACAGTACCACGTCCTATAATGCTAGACTTGCTCCCATCTCCAAAGGTGACTCTGCCATCCTGATAATCCTCAAGAGTCGTAAAAAATGAGGCATCACCTGTCATGTGTCTGGAGCACCCACTATCAAAATACCACTGTGAGGTATTATGTGCTTTGAGAGCAACATGAATAACAAAGGCCTTTTTATCTTTCTTAGGTACCCAAGCAGAGCTGACCTTTTGTTTGCCTTTGTTGTTGTTGGTTTTAGCTGGAATGCGAGAAGCATTTACTAACGGTAAAGACATCCGTTGGAATTCTTCCATTAAACTCTGTGTCGTGGCATCTAAGAACTCAACTCGCTCTTTCAGACTAGAAAACTCATCAGTATGACGTGGTGGAGCAGTAGTACGTCGTGTCCGACCCATGCTATAGTAAGACTCCCTAAGGTGGCCTTTTCTTTTGCAATAAGTACAAAAGAGCACAGTCAAAGGCAGACCTTGGTTTGCTTTTCTTGGTCGAACTCTCCTTCGAGGTTTTTGACGACGGCCATAAGGATTCGTAGTAAACTCAGGAACTGGTCCAGGTGCAATTTGGGATGTGGAGGCACCATCATATCCAATTCCTTCTCGATCACCAAAACCTAAAGCGGGGCCGAGGAACATCTTTCCCATCTTCTCAGATCTGTCCTCGATTTGTACCTTGACTTCCCGTGCTTTCTCAAGATCATGAGTCAGATGGGCAACAAGGGCTTCAAGTTTCTTCCGAGTCTCCACGGAGGAATGGAGCTGACTCGTAAGACTAGCCACTTGTTTAGTCAAGTCCCCTCTCTCTTTCTCTAAAACACTCTCTCTCTCTCTCTAAACAGAATCTCTTTCTCGACACAGGTAGATTCTCCATCTCTCAGGGCGGTGACGGTGGAGGACTCTCTTTCTCCCGCCTTTCTTAAATCTTCCTCTAAGCCGGTGATCTTAAGAACTAGCGCTTTGTTACGTTTTTTAGTTTTAAATGACTCAGAATATAACTCAGCGTAGGCGCGTTGAATATCACTCTCGCTCTCACTTGAGTCATCCTCCCCCTCACTCACATCAATCTCACTATCGAGGTGTCCCTGTGAAGCGTCATCTTCATTATCGTGAAGAGAACTAGGAGTGCTCACTTGACTGGCCATGAATGCGGTGAAGTTACACTCATGCGGTGACTCATCTCCTGAATCCACCGTCTCGACCTCACTGTCGTCACTAAGGGTAGCATTAAGGACAGCTTTCCCTTTCTCTCTATTCAGACGATTGGCACACTCAAATGCTCTATGACCCCTACCATCGCACTCAAAACATCTCTCACTTTCTTTCTTAGGAGGATTTTTGGAGTCTTTTTCATTTTTCTTTTCAAACTTATTTTTCTCAAATTTCTTTTTATCTTTAAAATTGCTATTTTTCTTAAATTTGAGAATCCTTTTGAAATTTTTTGCAAAAAGAGACAAATCATCTAGGTCAAAATCACACTCAGAATCTGACGTGTTAGTCTCTTTCTTTCTAGACGACTCTACCCTTTTTCTAGCCGACCCCTCACTCCTTCTCTCTTGGGCTTTAAGTGCAATTCCCTTATCTTTAGATTTAGCAGTTTTAAGGAACATATCAATTTCATAAGTTTGCAAATCTCCTACAAGTTCTTCCAATTTTAGCGTATTTAAATTACCCATAGAATTTAGCACAGTGACTTTAGGGATAAAACGCTTAGGTAAAGAACGAAGAATCTTTTTAACAACTCTAGCATTAGGAATATGTTCACCAAGATTAAAGCTAGTATTTACAATGTCAGAAAGTCTAGCATAAAATTCATCAAAGCATTCAGATTCATGCATGGTGATGGTTTCAAATTGAGTTGTCAAATTTTGCAACTTAGATTCTTTCACAGTATTAGTTCCTTCATGGGTGAGTTGTAAAACATCTCATGCCTCTTTTGACGTGGTGCACGTCATTATGCGTTTGAACTCATCAGGTGTGACAGACCCAGAAATAGCACTTAGACCCTTAGAATTAAAAGATGACCATTTAAATTCTTCATCAGTCCAAGAAGTGTCAGGTTTCAACTTGGTCACATTATCAACAGTCACGGAGGGAGGAGTCCACCCTCTTTCAACTAAGATCCAGACACGTTCATCAATGGCTTTTAAAGCCGACCTCATTCGGGCTTTCCAATAAGCATAATTTGTCCCGTAAAAAACAGGCATTTTATTATATAACTTCTCCATTTGAACACGCACTTTTTTCAAAAATCAGTTTTTTCAGAAAATTGATATCTTAGAAAAATTTTGCGGAAAATAGGAATACGCGATAGATTAGCGTAACCTGCTCTGATACCAATTTGAGAACGTATGTGCTTGCATTCAACTGAGCAAATTATATATTAAACACCTTTTAACCCAAACAAACCCTAAACATGCAACAATATGTGATTGAATAAGATGATAATCTAAGCAAGAACACTCAAACACATGCTTGTGAGGAAAAATCCCCCAAAGGGGCAAAACCATTTATTTTCATTATAATATTGTAGGCTGTATAATTTCGGATTACAATGAAAATACAAGTGACTAAGAATTACCCTCAGGTGTCGGATTCTGTAGTCGGCGGCTGGAACTATCCCTTTCCAGTAGGGCTGCAATGAAGAAGAAGAACGGTCTTCTCCACAAGGGTGTGAACAGCAAAAGTGCGTTCCTGGGTTGCAAAGTGATTCACAAATGTTTTGGCAATTTGTGTGAATCAAATACCTAGAGTCTTGATGCTCAATAGGTGAAGACTTAGGGTTTTCTGTACTCTGAAAATCGAGTGTATAAGTCTTAGAAAACCACTTCCCGTAGTGGGATTAAATAAGAAGTCTCGGGCCTTAAAAATCTGAACACGATCTGTTTAAGTTTATCCCAGGCGGACCGGTCCGGGTCTGAGGCGGATCGGTCCGGTTGACCGGATCGGTTCTTTTATTCTGAGGCGGATCGGTCCGTTGATGATCGGATCGGTTCTTTCCAGGCTTCATCGGTTCGTTTGCGGTCCGGGGTATACTGGCCTTCAGCAGTCGGATCGGTCCGGGTCTGACGCGGCCCGGTCCGGTTGACCGGATCGGTTCTTTTATTCCAGGCGGATCGGTCCGGTCTGTCAGACTTTGATTCCTCTTCTTCTTTTGATATTCGGATCCGTTGATGAATGTATGAATCTTGAATTTCTTCAACGGTGTAACGGCGTGCGACATAATAAATTGATAATGGACAAAAATGTCCTTACACGCAAAATGATGATGTGAGTGCTATAAATAATTTAGCCTTAAATATTTTCCCAGGTGATGCAAAAATGTATTTCGGTGCCAACAAATTATGCGATGATGAATCGAGTACAGACATACATAATCAATACCCGAACGAGTTTTTGAACTCTCTTAATCCTTATGGTTTACCATTATTTAAGTTAGACCTGAAAGTAGGGTCTCTAATTATGTTGTTGAGAAATATTGCGCCAAAAGATTGTCTTTGCAACGGCACACGTTTGGTCATTACAAAGCTTAGAGAGCATGTCATTGAGGCCCAAATACTAACTGGGGATAAGTGTGGCAATTTAGTCTTTATTCCAAGAATATCTTTAACTTCTTCGTCTGCAGAAATGCCTATCAAAATGACAAGACGTCAATTTCCAATTCGACTCGCATATTCCATGACAATTAACAAATCGCAAGGTCAGTCGGTAAAGTTTGTGGGAATTGACTTGTGATAATACGTAAATATTGCGTATTTCATCCGTCGAACCTACGCATTTTAGCCCCTCGAGTGCCTTAATCTCTATATTTAAGCCCGTTAATCAGAATACCTTGGTTTATATTCTTAACATGCTATATGAGGTATAATTGGGATTTTGTAGGTATTTAGGTACCAAGTATGGAGTTCGGACGCATTCTGGTGAAGTTTCGTACGCAATTTCACGTTCAAGGGAAATCCGGTAATTTCACAATTTGGGAACCTGGCCCGACATCTCATAGAAGTTGTACCCCTCCTCGTAAGCTTCGCGTGGCCACGAACGGTGCGCGAATTCGATTCATAACGAAAAAGTTACGACATTTTTTGCGGAAGAGAAAATAATAAAACCAAAAGAGGGGAGAAGAGGAAGAAAAGAATGCAGTGTGCTGCTGCTTGGCTCACCCCTGGTTGATCGATCGATCAACCCTTTTGCTCGATCGATCGATCCTTCTGTACTGCCAAAATTTTTACTTGATCGATCAATCGACCCTTTTGGTCGATCGATCGATCCCCTGTTTTCAGGAGATATTTTGCCTTTTCTTTTCTTTTCTCTTTTCTTTTCTATTTTTATTCCAACTTAGTATATATATCAATTTTGATGTAATAAACATATATACGATTTTAGCTTAGAATAGGTTAGGGTTTGGGTGGTTTAGGTTAGTTCTTCTTCATTTCTCTTAGGATTGACACCCTTTTTGGTATGTAAGTTAACTATTCATTCATCCTCTCCATTAATATAGCTATTTTCCCTTAATTCTTTCTATGTTAATTAGGTTTACATTCTTTTATAACTAGTTTACATGCTTTCTTCCCGTGCTTTCTAGTGTAAATTTACCGCGTTTATTTACTCGCTTTATTTACCACATTTTTTACGATGCTTTATAGGTAATTTAAATTAGGTTATGTTTAAATGGAACTCACTCAGGTTAACGCGTTGCTTTGCTTGGTGATAGTGTTTACGGGTTTATTTCGGGTGCGTTGTCCTAGTTATTACGCCTAGGATATTTGACGGGGCATATCATGTATGTCTTGTGCTTACGACCTTTCGTGCGCAATTTTCGGGATATTTGTTGACACCAAAATCATATTAGGCTTTTATGCGGATTTAGGGGCGTGACAAACCTTGGTTCAATTAACAGTCAAAACGAGACGCATTCTAAATAACTCGTCTTTTCACAGCTTGGGTACGTGGCCCGACATTTCATGGAAGTTGTAGCCCTCCTCGCTAGCTTCGCGTGGCCACGAACGGTGCGCGAATTCGATTCATAACGAAAAAGTTACGGCATTTTTGGCAGAAGAGAAAACAATAAAACCAAAAGAGGGAAGAAGAGGAAGAAATGGAATTGCAGAAGGCTGCCTAGGTTCTACCCTGCTTGATCGATCGATCCATCATAAATATGCCACGATTTCAATGATCAATCGATTGACCAAAGGGGTCGATCGATCGATCCCCTATTTTGTGCAGATATTTTGCTTTCTTTTCTTTCTTCTTTTCATTTATTCCAACTTACTATATAAGCCAATTTTGTTGTTTTAGAAGACATTTTAGATTAGGGTTTGGGTTTTGAGAGTTTGGCTTCATATCTCTTTAGGTTGACAACCATATGGGTTGTGTATGTTGATCTTTCATCTTCCATCTCCATTTATATAATTGTTCTTGCCTATTTCTTGCTTTGTAGAATAATTTCCATGCTTTCTTAATTAGTTTAATTGCTTTATTTCTCGTTTTCCTAGTTTAATTAGTATAAATTAGCTTAGTTCATTATGTGCCCTTAGATAAATAGGGTCGGGATGTCGTTTCGCCATTAACGGGCCCCGATCTCTGAAAATTAGGTTTGTGCAAAATTGCGTTTAATTGAACCCGCGTGAATTAAAGTCGGATTATTATGCGTTTAACTTTCTTTGTCATGCAACGTTAGTGTTTAAAGCGATAATCCGAGTTTAATCCGCGTATGACCAACTTTTGGTTAAATATTTAATCTCGCAACTTTGGCTTAAATTCCTTATTGTGGGATGTTTATAATTAATTGATAATGCTCGATTAAATAGCTTTCGAGCCGAAATTTTGATTAGTAGTTGTTTCGATCCGTATGGTTGGATGATATCCCGATTCTCACTTTTACTTTATTTAGACTTAACTTATTCTTTTATTTTATTTCCTAGCACACATCACCCTTTTACACTTTTATTCCTGAATTAATAAATCGATTAAAATCTGTCGAACACTCCCTATGGATTTGATACCCGACTTACCACTATACTTGTATCGTAAGTGAAGTCGTAATTTAGGTTTTCGTATTAACGCGGTGAAACGAATTCAACGATAAGCATTTTGACACGACGCCACTTTTTAGGCTTAATCAAAATGGCACCGTTTCCGGGGACTTGTTTGTTTTAGACTTTATTTGATTTAGTATTTCATATTATTTTATTTCTATTTGTATTATTTGCTAATATTTGGCAGGACTTCCACAATTGAGCACTTAGAAACGCTCGAATTCTTTCCACGTGCACCTATTTTGTGAAATTCGCCACTTGAGCCATTTTTGGGGTAAGCATGTCATCTTCCAATTCTTTCGGTAATCCTTGTTATAATTATCAAAATTCTCGTAAACCTATGACTTTCGGTCAATACTTAGAATCCCCAAGTATAACAAATTCAAATATGACTTTGGATGAGTATAACGAAAGTCAAAACCTAGGTTATTGGAATTTTGATGATGATGACAATGATTTTGGGCCTTTACCTCCTTATAATAGGAATTTTGAAACGAATTTGAATAGTTTTCAAAATTTCTATCATAATGAGGTTTCGTTTAAGTCCGAAGGTAATTTTCAAAGTTCCCATTTTCATGCATCCGCACCTCGACCCATGACATTCGGTGAGGGCTTGCGTATGTATGAAAATGAGAAAATTGAAACTCGTTATCGGGAAGAAAATCATTCGTGGGAACATGAGTTGGATTTATTATTTGAGTCCGACGACGATTTTGCTTCCGAGACTTTCGAGGTCGAGGAATGTTTTGAACCAAATGAGGTACTTGTGCCTACTTTGGAACAAACCATTCTTGACTTTGCCCATTTCATAATAGATATTGAAAGTGAGGATGATATTGACATAATATCTATTTGCAATGAAATGATTTCTTCTTTGGCCCCCAAAGAAGAACATTTCATTGAAAATGATATTATTTCATTCTAAACTCAAACTTCATGCGATGATGATTCATCTCATGAGTTTAAATTTCTTTCATCCCCATTTTCTTTCTCTATTATCCCACCGTCACAAGTACCCGATGATTCTGTTTCAAACTTTAATGTTTTAAACCTTTTCGCCGATGAGGAGTAGTTGCTCGAGTCGCCCTCCACGATCTCATCTTTGCCTTTATGTGCGCCGCCTCCCATTCCAACTTCAAAATCAGTGGGAGGATATTCGACTTTTCTCGGTCCCCACTTATTTTTGTCACCCGTTCAATCCAAACCCCCCATCATCCCACCAAAACTTTTAATTGGCGATGGTTCCTTTCTTACGCCTTACAGATGCCTTCCGTTATTTAAAAGGAATTCATATTTTTCGGAAGGCATGCTTGTATGTGAGGGTACACCAGTTATCCTCCAAAGTCAAATCGTTCTAATGGTGGACCCTCAGCTATTTAGACTTCTAGTGTATAGTTAGTGTGACGCCTAAATAGAAGGTTGTATATAGTTAGCTTTTTATTCTTTCTTTCCTTTTATTTTAGTCTAGTGTAATTAGTTAACTTTTTATTATTTGTTTTTGCTATGCTCGGTACTAACTTGTTTTGTAGATTCTTTGGACTTGTTCTTATAGGGATCGCTCCGATTTTGGGTAATATCGCTATTTTCCTCTCTTTGACTTGGTTCTTAATTAACATTGAGGACAATGTCAAGTTTTAAGTTAGGGGGTGTGGGATATTCTATCCATTTCATTATTTAGTCCATGTTTTTGCTCACATGTTAGTTACTTAGTAAGCTTTTCTTAGAAAAATTGAAAAATATTTTCTTTCTTTTTTCTCCTTTTTTGGGCATTTTGCCTTTGTTTCCGATGATAAATTTTATTAATTGCCCGATCCAATAGACAACCCAATTATGCATGTTCTCAATTTTAGAAGTTATTAGACTTTAGTCTCCATTATTGATATTATGAATAACTTCATGAATTAAACTTTAATTCCATGAGCACATGCACTTTTATTGTTTTATTGATTTGGTTTAAGATTTTTTATAACTCGATAATCTTTTGTTGCATTGTATATACTTACATCGAGTAAGCTTTGTACCTTTCGTCGTTTGTGAGTGTATACACTATTCTTTTCTTTTTAAAAACGTTGAATTCGTTGGTAATCTCACTATTCTTTCATTTCACCGTTCATTAATTGAGTTCATACTTGAAATGTGTTACTTGATCATGATTTTTATATATTGTTTTGATTCGAGAATTGCGTAAACTTTTTGAAATGATCATAGGCCCTCTTTGTTATATCACCCATATTAGCCTTGAACTCACCCTTATATGTTTAACCTCGTTAACCCCTTTGAGCCTAAATATAGCCTTTCGTTTCATAACCCCATTCCCATAACCAACTCTAAATTGGAGTTATAAACCATACATACACTTTCCATACCTTTGTTTGGATTGTTACTTGGGATTGAATGATGATGTTGTGATGTCGGTTGCAATTAGGCATATGAGAGCTTGAAAAGTAAAGAAAAAGTGAAAAAAGTGAAGAAAAAGAGAAAGCAAAAGAAAACAAAAGAAAAAATGAGAAAAAGAAGAAAAGAAAAGAAAGAGAATGTTGTATAGTGTTCAATAAGATTTGATTACTCTCCCCGATGATATATCTAATGCTTGGTTTGGAACTTGTTTTCCAATTTAGATATTGCCCTTAGTTTTCCATTATCCCGAGTTTTCATTCCGAACACTTTGAATCCGTACATACATTCCTTTATTTTGTACCCTAGCCTAACCTACATTACAACCCTATTAAAGTTCTATGTGATCTTAAGTAGATGTAATTTAAAAGTCATAATAGTTTTGATAATCTGTGAAAATACATTTCGCCTCTTTTAATGTGCGGTATCTTTCATTGAGATTACATTTTTTCAGTTTATATATAGCGTTCTTCATTTGTGACATGTGTGCGGTCTAGTTTCCATTTACATTTACTCTTTATGCCCGCATGTTTCGTGTGTTACCTCCCTGTTTCAAGTGAATTCATTTGATGAGTGTAATGCCCGTGAGGATTGACTTTTATGCACGCTTTGATATTTAGTATCCGAGTTATTTAAGTTTTTGCCAAATCATACTCACTAACCTCCCACATTTTAAAGTTTCAATTCTATGAGGTGCATTCTATAATGTTAATGATTTGGACTTTTTCTTGAATTCATTCACTTTGCTAATAATGCGTATAAAATCCTTTTCGCCATTATTGGGCTTGTCGCATGTTGGGTTGGGCATATTTTGAGGAAACCATATGATGTTTGTGGGTACCATCCCTGAAAATCCTCACGAGACGACACTCGTCCACTAGGGTGACCTATGGGTTTAACGACTTATTGCGCTAGATGCAATCGAATCGCCAGCGAAAGTGTCTTTATGCTTTTATACCGTACTTTTGTACTATCTCCTACTTTTGGTTTGCTTGTAGTTCTTGTTTCATCCTATTTCATTGCTAGGGATTAGCAATGTGTAAGTTAGGAGGTGTGATGATATGCAAATATTATGTATTTCATCCTCCGAACCTACGCATTTTAGACCCATCGGGTATCTTATTACCTATATTTATGCTCGTTAACCAGATAACCTCGAATTTCTACGTTAACATGTTTTGCAGGGGTTAATTGAGATTTTATAGGTAATTGGATGCTAAGTATGAAGTTCGGACGCATTCCGGTGAAGTTCCGTACGCAATCCCATGTTCAAGGGCATTTTACTCTTTTCAAAGCTTGGGTACCTGGCCCGACATTTCACGAAAGTTGTAGCCCTCCTCTCTAGCTTCGCGTGGCCACGAACGGTACGCGATTATGAGTCCGTATAAAGAAGTTACGGCGTTTTTGGCGGAAGAGAAAATAATGAAACCAAAAGAGGGGAGAAGAGGAAGAAATGGAATTGCAGAGGGCTGCATAGGTTCTGCCCTGCTTAATCGATCGATCGATCAAAAGTATCAATAGATCGATCCATCATAAATTTTCCACGATTTCAATAATCGATTGATCGACCAAAGGGGTCGATCGATCGATCCCCTGTTTTCTGCAGATATTTTGCTTTCTTTAATTTTCTCTTTTCTTTTCTATTTTTATTCCAACTTAGTATATATACCAATTTTGATGTAATAAACATATATACGATTTTAGCTTAAAATAGGTTAGGGTTTGGGTGGTTTTGGTTAGTTCTTCTTCATTTCTTTTAGGATTGACACCCTTTTTGGTATGTAAGTTGCCTATTCATTCATCCTCTCCATTAATATAGTTGTTTTCCCTTCATTCTTGCTTTGTTAATTAGGTTTACATGCTTTTATAATTAGTTTACATGCTTTCTTCCCGTGCTTTTTAGTGTAAATTTACCGCGTTTATTTACTCGCTTTATTTATCGCATTTTTACGATGCTTTCTAGGTAATTTAAATTAGGTTGTGTTTGAATGGAACTCACTCGAGTTAATGCGTTGCTTTGCTTGGTGATAGTGTTTACGGGTTTATTTCAGGTGCGTTGTCCGAGTTATTTCGCCTAGGAGATTTGACGGGGCATATCATGTATGTCCCGTGCTTACGACCTTTCGTGCGCAGTTTCCGGGATATTTGTTGACGCCAAAATCATATTAGGCTTTTATGCGAATTTAGGGGCGTGACAACCCTTGGTTCATTTAACTGTCGAAATGAGACGCATTCTAAATAACTCGTCGACCCATATAACCATTTTATACAAATTAACTCGGGTGAGGGATATTCGATGAAATCTATAGTTTTACTCGCTTTCATAATCTAGTTTCAATACCCTTGCCTAGAATAATCATTTCCCTTTCATGCCTCTTTTCTTTTAGTTTGTAATCACCTTTTTCCCTTTTTATTTCGAAATATTAAAACATATAAATTCTAACAACTCGTCTCTGTAGATTTTCGATACCCGACTTAGCGCTATACTCACCAGTTGAGTGTAGTCGTAGTTTAGGTTTGTTTGTATAGTCGTGGCGAGACAGAAAACAACGACTGTGCACTTTACAAGCACATGCTTCTCGCGCACTATAAAAATGGTCGATCGATCGATCAAGCAATAAAAAACCGAGGCAGGGTCTGTTTTTTTCCCTTTCTCCTAATTTCTTTCCCTCTCTTCTCTTCCCAATTTCGTGCCCTAAATCCCCCACCACAATTTCCATCAAATCTCAACCACTTGCTACACTTAAAAGGTATAATCCTTCCTTCTAACTTATGTATTTGTAGATTTTGGTTGATTTTTACCAATTTTTCCATGTTTATTCCATGTTTTGGACATATGTTGAGGGTTTGTGGTTTTGTCCCTGTTTTGTGTTGTTCCAACTGATTTAACTTGTGATTCTTGATTGATATCCATTCATGAACACATGTGTATTGTTTCATTGTTGTTTTGTTCATGAATGGGGCTCATTTGTTGGTTTAAAATGGTATTTTTCACCCTCGACGCACATTGTGTACGCCAAGTGTTCGCTGAAATGCCACAAACAGTTTTCAATCCAATTTTTGGCGCACACTTGGGTGATTTTCACTCTTTGTCGCACGGCGACAACTTTTATAGCAATGTTGAATTTTTTTTCCTCGGTTTTGCGCACGTGCACCCACCATTTCAACTTGTACACTAACTAACCATTAATTGTGCTTACAATATTTTTTATTGCTTAATTATTATTTTGTAGGTTGAAATGGCCGCTATCAAGAAATACAAGTTCACTCGGTGCATGCCCCACCAGGGCGTCGTGGGGTTTCGCTGTGAACAGGAGCGAGATTGGTACCAGGCCTATTTTTAGACATTCGAGCGGCCGCTGGGTTATCATTTTTCCTGGACCCTTGATCACATACAACAGGAGGCACGAGCTATGTTGCGCCGATAGGGATGGGAGCCCTTTCTTGCTACCAATGGGCGCATCAATGAAGAGCTTGTATGTATGTTTTATGCGACATTGGTAGAGGTGAGGGGCAGGGGCCTAACACATATGAGGTCATGGTCCGTGGGGTGCGGATACCTCTCCGTCGTTCTGATTTGGTAGCTTTTATGGATGTGCCAGACCCCGCGGATCCTATCAGTTTCATGGATAGCGATCTTTTCGGGCATGCGACATTGATATAGGCCCTCGCGTCGGGCGAGGTTTGGAAAAAGGGTGCATTCCGTTCGGCGGCAATGGCAGACTTATCGAGGGTTCTCCACTACATCAACGTCCACTCATTTATGGTGACGAACAACCGATCAGAGGTTCGTCACAAGCACGCAGCATTGATCCACACTATGCTTCATAATTTGGGCGATATCAGTTCGCCCAAAATATTTTTGAAGGCGATGCTCGCGACAACAAAGGAGACTGCCTGGAGATTTTCACTTCCTTTTTCTGCCCTCATCACGAGGATCTGCACTTCTCACGGTTGCCCATAGTACGATGTTGATCGCAAGCATGAGCCACTAGGGCTTCTCACAAAGGACAATATCTCGAAGATGTTGACTCATGCTTGGGGGGAGTCGGGGAACAAAAGACAGAGGGCAGATGCGACTGACAGGACAGAGACGACTGACATGGCAACGAAGGGGGCGGAGATCAGAGGTATGGATCAGGGTGAGGGTTCTCACGTGCCATACACAGATTATGATGCCAACTTTGAGGCATTTCAGGCCATGTAGGATCAACACTGGGAGGAGACCCAACTTAGGTGGGCTACATGGGAGTCCCGTCTGGACCACCAACAGTTAGAGCTGCGACATCAGCATGCCGATCTGCGACCGGATAGAGATGAACGCCGAAAGTTTAGAGCGGAGCATAGGCAAGCTCGAGCGCAACAGAGGCATGAGTACCGAATGATGCAGTCGATGATGAGATATATTTACTTGCAGAGGCATGATTCGGACACCCCTCTACCTCCTCATTTTCATGATCCTTCTGATCCTAGTGGTTCCGGCCACTAGGTTACTGTTGTACTGGGTCATTTTGGCTTTTCTGGGTCGGATAGTATGTTGTATTTTTTATTTTATTTTTATTTCTTTCTATTTTAGTTGTATTGTATTAAGTTGTTTTGTATGAAACTTATGGAATGATAAATGAAAATGTAGTTTGCGGTTGTTTTTCGGATTTTGATGTGTGTGACCTTCCATTTTATAAAATAAAAAAGTTCACCATCACTTTATCTAGTATTTGCACTTCAGCCCCTCTATATTGTTGTGACTTGTGACATAGCTTCTTTTAACTTAATACATCGGTATATATTCTTCCTATGCTTTGTACTAACTTGTTTTGCAGATTCATTTGGACTTGTACTTATGGAGATCGCTCCAAATGTGGGTAATATCATTATTTTCTTATCTTTGTGTTATGTTCTTTAATGGACGCATTGGGGACAATGCAACATTTAAGTTAGGGGGTGTGAGATATTCTATCCATTTCATGTTTAGTCCTTGAATGCATGTTTAGTTCTTGAATTTGACCACAATTGAGTTACAAAACATGTTTTTTGTTAAAAATTTGAAAATTTTCAAAAATATTTTCTTTCTTTTTTCTCTTTTATTGGGCATTTTGCCCCCGTTTCCAATGATAAATTTTAATAATTGCCCGATCCCTTTGACAACCCAATGACGCATGTTCTCGATTTTAGAAGTTATTAGACTTTAGTCCCTAAATAATTAATATTATGAATAACTTCATGAATTAAACTTTATCCCATGAGCGCATGCATTTTTCTTGTTTTATTGATTTGGTTTAAGACTTTTATAACTCGGTAAGCTTTTGTTGCATTGTATATACTTACACCGAGTGAGATTAGAGACTTATCTTCATTTGTGAGTGTATACATTATTCTTTCCTCTTTGAAAACGTTACAGTCGTTGGTAATCTCTTTATTCTTTCATTGATCGTTCATTAATTGAGCTCATACTTGAAATGTATTACTTGAGCATGATTTTCATATATTGTTTTGACTCGAGAATTGCATCTTTGTATAACAACCATATGACCTTGATCTCACCTTTTATATGTTCCCTAGTCAACCCTTTTGAGCCTCAATACTAGCCTTTCGGTTCATTACCCAAAATCCCATAACCAACTCCAAATTGGAGTTATATACCATACATATTACCTTACATACCCTTGTTTGGATTGTTATTTGGGATTGAATGCTTTTGTTGTATTTTGTGGTTGAATTTTTGAGCATGAAAATAGTGAGAAAAGAAGAAAGTGTATTGAAAAAGAGAAGAAAAAGAGAAAGTTGAAAACAAAAGAAAACAAAAGAAAAAAAGTGAGAAAAAGAAAGAGAAAGTTGTATATATTGTTGTATTGATTCAATAATCTTTGATTACTATCGATTGCTATATTTAATGCTTATTTGGAAATCATTTGTCCAATTTTGAAATTGCCCACTTTTTCCCATTATCCCGAGTTTCATCCCCGAACACTTTTGAATCCGTATATACATCCCTTTCATTTCGTACCCTAGCCTAGCCTACATTACAACCCTAATAAAGTCCTATGTGATCTTAAGTAAATGTAATTCAAAGGTTTAAACAGTTTTGATAATTTGTGAAAATGCATTTCGCCTCTTTTATATGTGCGGTATCCTTTCACTGAGATTACAGTTTTTATTTCCTATATAGCGTTATTCATTTGTGACATGTGTGCGGCATAGTTTCCATTTACATTTACTCCTTAAGCCCGCATGTCCCGTGTGTTACCTTCCTGTTTCAAGTGAATTCATTTGATGAGTGTAATGCCCGTGAGAATTGACTTTTATGCATGCTTTGATATTTAGTATCCGAGTTATTTAAGTTTTCACCAAATAATATTTTGCGTGTGCTCACTCCCCTCCCACATGTTAAAGTTTCAATTCATTGAGGTGCATTCGATAATGTTAATAACTACGGACTTCTCACGTGAATTCGTTTGCTTTGCTAATAACATGTTGAAATCTTGTCCGTATTGTTGAGTTTGTCGCATGTGATTGGGTATATTTTGAGGAAACTTTATGATGTTTGTGGGTATCATCCCTGAAAACCCTCACGAGACGACACTCGTCTACTAGGGTAACCTAGGGGTTTAACGTCTTATTGCATATGCTAAATGCAATTATTCGCCCGCGAAAGTGGCCTTATCTTTTTACTACTTTCTTATCCTACTTTTGTATTCTCTCCTATTTTGGTTTACTCGTTGTTCTTCTTGCATCCTATTTAATTGCTAGGGACTAGCAATGTGTAAGTTAGGGGGTGTGATAATACACAAATATTGCATATTTCATCCATCGAAACTACGCATTTTAGCCCCCTTGGGTGCCTTAATATCTATATTTAAGACCGTTAACCAGACTACCTCGGTTTATATTGTTAACATGATATATGAGGTATAGTTGGGCTTTTGTAGGTATTTAGGTACCAAGTATGGAGTTCAGACGCATTCCGGTGAAGTTATGTACGTAATCGAACATTCAAGGGCAATTCAGTCAATTCATAATTTGAGTACTTAGCCCGACATCTCACAGAAGTTGTATCCCTCCTCGCAAGTTTCGCGTGGTCGTGAACGGTGCGCGAATTCGATTCATAACGAAGAAGTTACGGCATTTTTGGCGGAAGAGAGAACAATGAAACCAAAAGAGGGGAGAAGAGGAAGAAATGGAATTGAGAAGGCTGCCTAGGTTCTGCCCTACTTGATAGATCGATCGATTGATCCTTTATAAATTTGCCACGATTTCAATGATCGATCGATCGACCAAAGGGGTCGATCGATCGATCCCCTATTTTCTACAGATATTTTTATTTCTTTTCTTTCTTCTTTTCTTTTATTCCAACTTACTATATAAGCCAATTTTGTTGTAGAAGACATTTTAGGTTAGGGTTTGGGTTTTGAGAGCTTGGCTTTATATCTCTTTGGGTTGACAACCATATGGGTTGTGTATGTTGATCTTTCATCTTCCATCTCCATTTATATAATTGTTCTACCCTATTTCTTGCTTTGTAGAATAATTTCCATGCTTTCTTAATTAGTTTAATTGCTTTATTTCTTGTTTTCCTAGTTTAATTAGTATAAATTAGCTTAGTTCATTATGTACCCTTAGATAAATAGGGTCGGGATGTCGTTCCGCCATTAACGGGCCCCGAGCTCCGAAAATTAGGTTTCGTGCAAAATTGCGTTTAATTGAACCCGCGCGAATTAAAGTCGGATTATTATGCGTTTAACTTTCTTTGTCATCCAACGTTAGTGTTTAAAGCGATAATCCGAGTTTAATCCGCGTATGACCAACCTTCGGTTAAATGTTTAATCTCGCAACTTTGTCTTAAATTCCTTATTGTGGGATGTTTATGATAAATTGATAATGCTCGATTAAATAGCTTTCGGGCCGGAATTTTGATTAGTAGTTGTTTCGAGCCGTATGGTTGGATGATATCCCGATCCTCACTTTTACTCTATTTAGACTTAACTTATTCTTTTCTTTTATTTCTTAGCACACATCTGTGACACCCCGACGAATTAAATACCGGGTAGCTACTCCTTTATTAAATTAATTCAAAATGCCAAGTTGGTTCAGTTAATAGCATCACTGTCGAAAACATTTAATGATTACTAACCACCTAGTATTTAAAAAGTAAGTTGTCAAATTTTAAATTAAATCTGATTAACATGCAATAAAATAATTATGAAAGAGTAATGCAACCATTCACCAAAAAGAAGCAATATAATCACCAACAAATATTAATAAGTCTGGAGGAAATACTCCTCACAACAATCCCACAACTGAAATAATAAAACAAGTCTGAATCCTAAATTAATTACATGCCAAAGATCTGAAAACTGAAATAAGAAATGTCTCTAATAGAAATGGGCGACATGCCCTACAAATGACGAAACTGAATATGGAGTCAAGACAAAAGAAGCGTCTACTAGCAAGGCCCTGTAACTTCCACAACAGCTACATCTCGTCACCTGAATGGAAATCCTATGCATGGTGTCCTTGTGGTTGGGCACCTAAAAGGTTTTTACAAAAATAGATTTGAAAGCAAACGGGTCAGAGCCCGAAAGTGGAGAGTATTTTAAAAATAGCAAGTGTTTTAATAACATTAAAACAATGAATGCAAAATACATGTTAGGACGTGCACTCACATGAAATCCTCACCTCTCGACTAATTGTGCACTCCTAACGTACCGTACCCATCTAAGTGACATTCATATCTAACTAACCCGTCATAAGTTCTACCCCTTTCTACTTGATTCCCATTATACATTCTAACGTTATCAATTAAATAGAGGTTTTACTTAAACTCTAATTCTCAATTATTAGTAATACAATTCACTACAGGTTATCCCTTTTTATTTTCTCAAAGCGTTACCATTATTATACTCACAATACCAACATGAAAGTTCTCATTATTTAAGCGTATATTATTCACGTCATGAATATACAATACAAGCACCCGAGACTAAGCTGCGGTGCACACATACTCTGCTATCCATCCCGGTACATCACGTACATAAGGATCACGCATTCCGAATCTCTCAAGAATCGTTCTCATATAACAACAATCACAAACAATGGAGGCGAACACAGTCACATCACATGGGTCACGCACATACCTACACTCCCACGATCAGCAGTCTTATTAACTTCCCAATAAGTCCTTCTCTGACCTATGTTCTCGAGGTACCAATCTAAATCCGGGCACACAAAGATTAGATGGCCCTAAGCGAACGTAAACCTCCCGTGATAGCAAGTATGGTAGGTATGTCATACACATAAAATCATATACATATACTAAGCATGCACACATTCTAGTAATTATCATAATTTATTAGTGGTATACTTCTCATTCTTATACCAAATTTTAATGCCACGCAAGTCATATGTCCCTGGTTCAAATGTATTCAACTCATTTATTTTCCTCGCATCGTGATTAGTCACTCGCGTCCTAATCTACCAATATCATTTGGTTCAAATCATTCTTCTATATTTTACTCCTGAATATATCCTGAATATCCCACCTATATCAATTAGTCATCAAGGGAATGTTATCTCTACAATTAAACAAGGTTATGGGACACAAGAAATCAAATCAGGCCAAAAAGGCCAATCTGTCAACTCGTTAGAAGTCTCGTTCGAACGAGGTCGTTCGAACGAGAGTTCGTTCAAACGAAAGGGGCATCTAATGAGATCTCGTTCGAACGAAAGGCATCGAACTAACATCTAACTCGTTAGAAGTCAAACTGTCACCTCGTTAGAAGCTCGTTTGAACGAGCTCGTTCGAACGACCTGGGCAGGTCTTCTAACGAGATGCCAGTTTGGAGCCCAGAATTTTCCTATCTCGTTTTTCTCTATTTTCTTCACCTCTAATCCCATATAAAAATCTTCCCAACAGTATTTTAAGGTTTCTAATCCACACTAAACATTCGTAGGTCATAACTTAACATTTGTATAGGGCTAAATCTTCCTAAACATCATCTAATTATCATAACTCCCCAATTTTTTCCAAACCTTATGAACATGAACCCTAGAAATTTAAAGTCTTCAATTTCCATAAATAAATCCGTTTTTGTAACATAAAAAGTAGTATTTCTTTTAGTCCAATCACCCAAAAACAAATCTACATGCAAACCTATATCAAATCTGAATTTATAACTCCAATTTCATGGGTTTTTATAAATCTCCCAACACAATGCAAATATATCAATTTTCTAATCATGGAAGAAGCATTCGCTTGAAATTAACGAAATTAAACCACTTGCCTCAGATTGTTCTCTGAATTTGGTGTTGAATGTTGAAGGTTGCCTTATCTCTTTCTCTCCCAAGGTTGAAGGTTGAAGATGGAGGTTAAGGTTTTCTCTTTGGGAACTTTTCTAATTTCCTCCTCTAACTCCCGTTGCCCTCTAATCAGTTAATTGCTGGTAATGTCTTAGTGGGTCATTAATATCCTAATATTTAATACCCAAAATTCGTTGGTTAATATCCTAAAATTTCAAAATTACCAAAATACCCTTTTAAGTTGCCGGTGTGGCCCAAAAATGCCCCGGGACCCAAATTAAACCCCCGGCTAGTGTTTTCTGACTATTTCGACCCTTCCGGACGCGTTGGCACACTCAAAATGACCATACGGTTGATAAAAATAAAATTCGCTTTTTAATTAAAATAATTATATTCCTGACGCGACTATCACACGCGTCCTAACAAAATTTCCAAATTTCCGTATTTCAATTTCACGACAAATTCAATGTATTCAATATTCATTATAATCAAATAATACCCATTATAATCAAATACCAACTCACATCTCGATAGTATTTTATCCGGATTAATTCTCAATTAATACCCATTTAATTCAATTAATCCCATAAATAAATATCGATAAAAATGCGGGGTATTACATACTTCCCCCCTAATAACAGAATTTCGTCCCGAAATTCGGAACTAAAAAATACCTCGTAAAAATAACTCTGGATAACGTTCGCGCATCTCATCCTCGCGCTCCCATGTGGACTCCTCGGCATTATGATGTCGCCACTGAACACGTACTAACGGAACTATCTTTGACCGCAATTTCCGCTCACTTCGGTCCAAAATAGCAATCGGCCCCTCCTCGTAGGAGCTATCGGGCTGGAGATCGATGTCCTCCAAAGCAATGTGAGAATGAGCCAAATCATCTCTAAGATATTTCCTTAGCGAGGAAATATGAAACACATCATGAATCCTGTGTAAATGTTCCGGTAGTCCAAGTCTATACGCAACAGACCCAATCCGCTCGATGATAGGAAATGGTCCCACGTATCTCAGTGCCAACTTCCCCTTCTTCCCAAATCGCATAATCCCCTTCATAGGAGATACTCTGAGTAAAACCTGGTCCCCCACATGGAACTCCCTAAAGAACCTCTTCGCATCAGCATAGCTCTTCTGCCGATCTTGAGCTACCCGAATGCGACTCCGTATTAATTCTATCCTTGCCGAAGTATCTTGAATCACTTCCGGCCCAAGTATTTTGTTGTCCCCCACCTCCAACCAACATGCTGGGGAACGACAAGGTCTACCGTACAACGCCTCAAATGGAGCCATGCCAATGGTGAACTGGTAGGAGTTATTGTAAGCAAACTCCACCAGTAGAAGATACTGCTCCCATCCACCCCCAAAATTAATGATGCACATACGAAACATGTCCTCCAACATTTGGTTTGTACGCTCGGTTTGCACATCGATCTGCGGGTGATATGCCGTACTCAACCGCAACTCCGTGCCCATGGCCTCCTGAAAACTCTCCCAAAACCGCGAAACAAATATCTTGTCTCGGTCAGACACGATATTTAGGAACACACCATGAAGTCTCACTATTTCTGCAATAAAGAGCTGGGCATACTGTCCCGTAGTGTAGTCTGTCCTTACGGGTAGAAAATGAGCGACTTTGGTCAACCTGTCCATAATTACCCAAATGGAGTCGTGACCTCTCTGTGACATAGGCAACCCCGTGATAAAGTCCATGTATATGCTCTCCCATATCCACATCGGGACCTCTAATGGCTGTAGAAGTCCTGTCGGTCTTTGATGATCCACTTTTACCAGTTGACAAATGGGGCATTTAGAAACAAACACGGCAATATCCTTCTTCATCCCGCTCCACCAATACTGTCGTCTAATGTTTTGGTACATTTTGTCCCCACCGGGATGTACCGCGAACCGTGAGCCGTGCAACTCTGCCATCACCTCGTGTCACAATTCCTCCCCTTTCGGAACTACCAGTCTCCCATTGAAGCTTAATCCCCCGTCTGAACTAATGGTATAGGACTCGGCTCCCTCTGCTAGTAATCGAACTATCTGCTCCTGACAGAACGAGTCATTTGCCTGTGCCTTTACCACCTTCGTGACAATATGCGGTGTAACAGTCATTACAGACATGAACGATCGGGCCACTGCATCCTGGTGTCCCAACTCCTTCCACTTTGCCTTCCACACCCCTGCCACCTCATCTACTGGCCTACGGCTCAACGCGTCTGCCACCACGTTAGCCTTCCCCGGGTGATATTGGATATCAAACTGATAGTCCTTCACAAACTCAAGCCACATCCTTTGCCTCATATTCAACTCCTTCTGCGTGAATAGGTACTGTAGGTATTTGTGGTCCGTGCAAAATCGAAACTTCTCCCCCAACAGGTAATGTCTCCAAATCCGAAGGGCAAATACAACTGCCTCTAACTCCAAATCATGAGTGGGGTAATTCTTCTCGTGAGGCTTAAGCTTACGGAAAGCATAAGCTATGGTCTGACTCTCCTGCTGCAATATACCTCCAAGTCCTTGTAAGGACGCATCGGTGTAAACTAGATACTCAACTCCCGGTCTCGACAATGCTAACACAGGTGCTAAGGTTAACTTATCCTTCAACTCATCGAATGCCAACTGATAGGCATCACTCCAGACGAATGCCACACCCTTACGAGTCAGATGTGTCAAAGGACCCGCTATCTTTGAGAATCCCCAAATAAACCTCCTATAGTATCCTGCTAGGCCCAAGAAACTATGGATCTCAGTCGGTGTCGTGGGCTGTCCCCACTCCCTTACCGCGGATACCTTCCCCGGATCAACAGATATCCCTCGGTCGGAAATAATATGCCCCAAAAACTGAACCTCCTTCAGCCAAAATCCGCACTTCTCATATTTTACATAAAGCTCATTCCGACGTAGCGTCTGTAAAACCTGCCTCAAATGCTCGGCGTGCTCCTCCTCTGTCTGGGAGTAAACCATAATATCATCAATGAAGATAATGACGAACTGATATAGGAACTCTCTGAACACCCTATTCATCAAGTCCATAAACACGAATGGAGCATTGGTCAAACCAAAAGGCATAACCCGAAACTCGTAGGAACCATATCTCGTTAAGAAAGCAGTCTTCGAGATGTCCTCCTCCCTGATACGCAACTGATGGTATCCCGATCGCAAATCAATCTTTGAGAAGAAAGAAGCTCCTCTCAGCTGGCCGAATAAGTCATCGATTCGGGGCAACGGATACTTATTCCGTATCGTGACTTTATTCAACTCCCGGTAATCTACACACAACCTCAACGATCCATCCCTCTTCTTAACGAACAATACAGGGGCACCCCACGGCGAAGTACTCCTCCATATAAACCCCTGACCCAACAACTGCTCAATCTTATCTCGTAACTCTCTCATCTCATCTAGAGCCATACGGTAAGGTGCGCGGGTAATAGGCCGAGTGCCCGGCGTCAAATCAATCACAAAATCTATCTCTCTACTCGGAGGTAGTCTAGGTATATCCTAAAATACATCGGCAAACTCTCGAACAACCGGAATCGAATCAAGTGGTATAACCACTTCCTTAGAGGTCTCCTCCTCTATATAGTACAAATGAGTGGACGATCCTCCCTCAGGGCGAGGCATCGCCACTAAAAACATCTCCTGCCCGGGAATGGCAAAGATAGTACTCCTACTAAAACAGTCAATCATGGCTCGGTACGCAACTAGCCAATCCATACCAATAATGGCATTATACTCGGTCATCTCTAACACTAACATATCTGCGGGTAAAGTAAACCTCCCAATCTCTATACCCACGCCTCTACATACAAGGGAAATCACGGAACCCCTACTCAACGGCGAATCTACACAAGTAACCGTACTCTCGACGGTGTCTAACAACCCAATGGTGCGTGCAAATCTCATAGCAATGAAACAGTGTGTAGCCCCCGTGTCAAATAAAATACGCCCCATAGTTCCCTGAATAGAGAACATACCCTCAATGGCCGGTGGATCCTGTGGGGCTGCGGCCTGTTGAAGCTGATATACTCTCCCATACTGCAGCTGTCCCTGCTGAACTGGGACCGCTGGAATGGGTGGAAATGCTGCCATCTGTGGTGGTGCTGGGAGGGAGGCGGGAAACATAGGCCTCTGCGGCTCTTATCGGACACCTTGCTGCTGCTGCTGCGGGGCCCTTCCCCTATCAGGACAATCCTGGCGTTTATGGCCAGTATTGCCACAAATATAACACTTCCCCGGGAAGTTTCCCCCCGATGTCCCTGGTGCCCTCGGCCCTGGTGGCCGTGTCCATTCCTCCCCTGGTTCTGCTGGCCCTGCTGAAACTGCTGTTGGCCGTTCTGACCCTGCTGGCCCTGATGGCCGTTCGGACATTGATGGCCCTGCCTAAAACCTCCCTGTCCGTGCCTGAAATTCCCGATCTGAACCTCTTATGATCCCCCTGCTGGGAATCCTGGTCACTCTGCCTCTGAGTAGATTGTGCCCCACTGGCACCATTTCCCCCAGTCCTGCCCTGATGGCTGGACTCTCCTGATCTCTTGCTCTCAGCCATGTGAAAGCGGTGATCCTGGCAGTGTAACAGTGCAGCGTTAACCACGTCAGAATAAGTGGCCAACGAGAGATTCCCCAATAAATGCTGACGGATCCTCCATGTCAATCCATCGGTAAACTTCTGGATCTTCTTCTCTTCTGTCGGTATTTCATCCGGAACAATATTCAGTAGATTTGTGAATTCGGCCTCATACTCGGCCACAGTCTTACCCTCCTGCCTGAGATTTGTTAACTTCCTCCTCATTTCCGTGTGAACGGCTGACGGAAAATACTTGCGGTCTAACCGCACCCAAAACTCCTGTATCGTGAGAGTATCTCTCTCCTCCCCGGTGGTAATAGACTCCCACCACTGCAGTGCAGATCCCACTAGCTTGAAAGTAGCTAGTACCTGCTTCTGAACATTTGTGCACTCATACATCATCAAGTGCCTCTGAATGTCTTTCCTCCACTGACTTGAAACTACAACATCGGAGCTACCTGCGAACTCCGGTGGGTGTGCTTTCTGAAAAGCATCACGAACGCGTTCCCAAGTAGACGGGAATGCATGTGCCTGAACTGGCGCGGCTACTGGCGCCTAGGGTGGTGCCTGCTGTACAACGGCTAGAGCGGCATTTACCGCTTGGGCTACAATGACTGCAACCTCAGTGGCATTCATGGTGCTCTGTACTGGTGCTGGCTGGGGCTCTGGCTGTGCATCCCTAGGAACCCGTGGTGCACGTCGTGGAGGAATTTGAAATAAGAGTAAGGTCTATAAGTTCGCAGTTATAAACCCAAAATAGCTGAAGAGCGAAGCATACATAAAAGAATACAACAGTCCTAAAATATAGGGCTCTACATCAAAGAAAGCTCAGCGGAAACATAACAAGCCGTACAGATCCTAAAGGACACTAGAACCTGATGCTCTGATACCACCTGTGACACCCCGACTAATTAAATATCGGGTAGCTACTCCTTTATTAAATTAATTCAAAATGCCAAGTTGGTTCAGTTAATAGCATCACTGTCGAAAACATTTAATGATTACTAACCACCTAGTATTTAAAAAGTAAGTTGTCAAATTTTAAATTAAATCTGATTAACATGCAATAAAAGAATTATGAAAGAGTAATGTAACCATTCACCAAAAAGAAGCAATATAATCACCAACAAATATTAATAAGTCTGGAGGAAATACTCCTCACAACAATCCCACAACTGAAATAATAAAACAAGTCTGAATCCTGAATTAATTACATGCCAATGATCTGAAAACTGAAATAAGAAATGTCTCTAATAGAAATGGGCGACATGCCCTACAAATGATGAAACTGAATATGGAGTCAAGACAAAAGAAGCGTCTATTAGCAAGGCCCTGTAACTTCCACAACAGCTACAGCTCGTCACCTGAATGGAAATCCTATGCATGGTGTCCTTGTGGTTGGGCATCTAAAAGGTTTTTACAAAAATAGATTTGAAAGCAAACGGGTCAGAGCCCGAAAGTGGAGAGTATTTTAAAAATAGCAAGTGTTTTAATAACATTAAAACAATGAATGCAAAATACATGTTAGGACATGCACTCACATGAAATCCTCACCTCTCGACTAATTGTGCACTCCTAACGTACCGTACCCATCTAAGTGACATTCATATCTAACTAACCCGTCATAAGTTCTACCCCTTTCTACTTGATTCCCATTATACATTCTAACGTTATCAATTAAATAGAGGTTTTACTTAAACTCTAGTTCTCAATTATTAGCAATACAATTCACTACAGGTTATCCCTTTTTATTTTCTCAAAGCGTTACCATTATTATACTCACAATACCAACATGAAAGTTCTCATTATTTAAGCGTATATTATTCACATCATGAATATACAATACAAGCACCCGAGACTAAGCTGCGGTGCACACATACTCTGCTATCCATCCCGGTACATCACGTACATAAGGATCACGCATTCCGAATCTCTCAGGAATCGTTCTCATATAACAACAATCACAAACAATGGAGGCGAACACAGTCACATCACATGGGTCACGCACATACCTACACTCCCACGATCAGCAGTCTTATTAACTTCCCAATAAGTCCTTCTCTGACCTATGTTCTCGAGGTACCAATCTAAATCCGGGCACACAAAGATTAGATGGCCCTAAGCGAACGTAAACCTCCCGTGATAGCAAGTATGGTAGGTATGTCATACACATAAAATCATATACATATACTAAGCATGCACACATTCTAGTAATTATCATAATTTATTAGTGGTATACTTCTCATTCTTATACCAAATTTTAATGCCACGCAAGTCATATGTCCCTGGTTCAAATGTATTCAACTCATTTATTTTCCTCGCATCGTGATTAATCACTCGCGTCCTAATCTACCAATATCATTTGGTTCAAATCATTCTTCTATATTTTACTCCTGAATATATCCCGAATATCCCAACTATATCAATTAGTCGTCAAGGGAATGTTATCTCTACAATTAAACAAGGTTACGGGACACTAGAAATCAAATCAGGCCAAAAAGGCCAATCTGTCAACTCGTTAGAAGTCTCGTTCGAACGAGGTCGTTCGAACGAGAGTTCGTTCGAACGAAAGGGGCATCTGACGAGATCTCGTTCGAACGAAAGGAATCGAACTAACATCCAACTCGTTAGAAGTCAAACTTTCACCTCGTTAGAAGCTCGTTTGAACGACCTGGGCAGGTCTTCTAACGAGATGCCAGTTTCGAGCCCAGAATTTTCCTATCTCGTTTTTCTCTATTTTCTTCACCTCTAATCCCATATAAAAATCTTCCCAACAGTATTTTAAGGTTTCTAATCCACACTAAACATTCGTAGGTCATAACTTAACATTTATATAGGGCCAAATCTTCCTAAACATCATCTAATTATCATAACTCCCCAATTTTTCCCAAACCTTATGAACATGAACCCTAGAAATTTAAAGTCTTCAATTTCCATAAATAAATCTATTTTTGTAACTTAAAAAGTAGTATTTCTTTTAGTCCAATCACCCAATAACAAATCTACATGCAAACCTATATCAAATCTGAATTTGTAACTCCAATTTCATGGGTTTTTATAAATCTCCCAACACAATGCAAATATATCAATTTTCTAATCATGGAAGAAGCATTCGCTTGAAATTAACGAAATTAAACCACTTGCCTCGGATTGTTCTCTGAATTTGGTGTTGAATGTTGAAGGTTGCCCTATCTCTTTCTCTCCCAAGGTTGAAGGTTGAAGATGGAGGTTAAGGTTTTCTCTTTGGGAACTTTTCTAATTTCCTCCTCTAACTCCCGTTGCCCTCTAATCAGTTAATTGCTGGTAATGGCTTAGTGGGTCATTAATATCCTAATATTTAATTCCCAAAATTCGTTGGTTAATAATCCTAAAATTTCAAAATTACCAAAATACCCTTTTAAGTTGCTGGTGTGGCCCAAAAATGCCCCGGGACCCAAATTAAAGCCCCAGCTAGTGTTTTCTGACTATTTCGACCCTTCCGGACGCGTTGACGCACTCGAAATGATCATACGGTTGATAAAAATAAAATCCGCTTTTTAATTAAAATAATTATATTCCTGACGCGACTGTCACACGCGTCCTAACAAAATTTCCAAATTTCCGTATTTCAATTTCACGACAAATTCAATATATTCAATATTCATTATAATCAAATAATACCCATTATAATCAAATACTAACTCACATCTTGTTAGTATTTTATCCGGATTAATTCTCAATTAATACCCATTTAATTCAATTAATCCCATAAATAAATATCGATAAAAATGCGGGGTATTACAACATCACCCTTTTACACTTTTATTCCTGAATTAATAAATCGATTAAAATCTGTCGAACACTCCCTGTGGATTTGATACCCGACTTACCACTATACTTGAATCACAAGTGCAGTCGTAATTTAGGTTTTTGTATTAACACGGTGAAACGAATTCAACAATTAGCGTTTTGACACGACGCCACTTTTCACGCTTAATCAACTTGCACACACCGATTTTCAGTGATGGGCAGTTATATCTAGCATTATCTCGATGCACAAGTGCAAATCGAATCAACATCCTCCTTCCCGATGATGGTTTGGTTTTTACGACAAACATTGTATACTCGAAAGTACTCTTATAAACGACAATGAGATGCATGTCGTTAATTTTTTTTGCACAATATCTTTATATATACGTGTTACGATTCTATATCTACTTCTAAGAATTTTACAACCTTTATTAGGATTGGGAGCCGATGGCCAGACGTAAAAAGTGGATAAATTCCCGTAGATCATTTAAATGGGGTTCCCACAACAAGGTACACCGTCTATATGTTGTCTATATATTTCTTCTTCATTTCATATGTTTTCTTTAATCAATTCTAACTATTAATGTTTCTTCTAGATTGTCGTGCACAATCGTACTCTTCATTGGAAATACGTTAAGCTTGATACAAGGACATTTCATAGAGTGATTTAAAGAATGTTTCCCAGGAATGCAATGTGATTTCCTTTCAATGGGATATTCATTTTTTGAGGCCTAGCTATACTACTTTTGTAAATTTTTTGCTCCCACTTTTTTATACTTTTCTAGGCCTTTCTTTTACCGTTCGTAATCTCTATGTATTTTTGTAAGTGCAAATTGGCGAAAGTTAGTTTGTGACTTTTGGTTTAATGCATTGTAAAGAACGATGGCATAATTCTAAAAGGGCTCAATGATGTCTTTTATCTCACTATTGTTTCAACTTCTTCATTTTTATTATTTTTTTGGGTGATACTTCAAAATTTCAGTTGCCATATTTCCAGGTATGCTAACTCATTCATATCCCTTTGTGTTAATATTTGAATGTTAATATTTAAATGAGGCTTCACGCATGAGTTTTTTGACCATACAAATGTCTTTTAAGACGTATAAATTATGTTATCGATTATTTGATTGTTTGTTTTTGTGCAGTGTTGTAGCCGTGGTAGGATTTATGCAGTGTCTCAGTCGTGTCCTTGATCAAACTAATGTGTTTGCTAATGATAGATGATATCCAGAATTGTTATGGGCTTAAGGGCGTGGACTGAAGAACTACAAATTGACATATTTTAATGGTGAAAACAGATTTACCTGTGCATAAGGTAATGTTACTTACATTTAGGTTTTGATCCACCTGTGCATATATCTTAAATGTTAATCAATTTGCCACTTACTATTTTGTTCATTTTTTTGGGTTTTGTAAGATATGAAGTTACGGGGAGATCCAAAGTTTATGGATGCATTTGAATTGACTCTAAATGCAGTGGTTATTTATAACACTTAGTTTTTGAGTTGTTTTATTGATTGTATAATTTATATTGACACTCTTTTTATAATTTAGAGGTTAATTTGTGTTTAATGAATTTGGTAATGTTACCATATTATAGTCACAAAGTGATGTAATATCGAGGGAACTTTGGAGAATGGATTTAGTGTCTTGCTATCTGCATTTCAAGTCTTACTAACCAATCACGTATATATTTTTTCCTTCCGTAACCTTCCATAGTTGTTTATTATTTTATAAACTATATTTTTCTCCATACAGATTTTGTTTTGCAGTCCAATACCATGAGATTTTAAGGTTTGGAACGATTCTTATTTTTTGGAACTAGAACTGCTGCTACTAAATGCCTCAAACTGAAAATAACTGCTTGGAACTAAAAATAATTGATTGGAATTGCTACTACTAAATGCCTCAAACTGCTGCTACTAATTGCTTGGAACTGCTGCTTGGCACCGAAAATACCCTCTTTTTTTGGATTCTCATTTTTTAGAAGTGCTTGGAACTGCTGCTACTAAATGGTATGATTCATAATTGCCTAAGAACCATTTTTTGAACTGCTTCTTCTAAAAAGGTGATAAAGTTCATGACGAATTATTAGTGATTCTCATTTTTTACTGAAGTTGTATTTTGGCATATGTTCTCACATGTGTTTTTATTATTTACAATATTTCTCATTAGCTGAATAAAATGAGTGGAACGGTTTGAAAAAAATAATATTAGTTACTTATCTATTAAAGACTCACTTTGTGAAGGTCCACATAGAGGAGGTAGCAATTGATATTTTTTTTGTTTTATATTCTAATTTCGAGCACATAGTAACAAATTCATTCGGATTACACATAAGTTTCGGAGATCATTGGTACTATATTTATGGGGCTTGATTTAATCATTGAATTTTCCCTGGGTTTGAGACTTGGATTAAAAAAAGTTGTTTATTATGTTTTTTAGTTTATAACATATGATTTAGTCATTGAATTTTTCGTGCACATACCCCTGCACCTTATATTTTAGCTATTGATCGTTTGAATCTGCTCGAAGAAGTTAACTCTATATGCAATCACTTATTGCAGATCTTATGATCCCAAACACTGATATTGAAATTGAGAAAAATGCAACGAAATCATAACAAATAGATGACGATCACTCATCGGAGAAGTTGGAGGTTTATTTTTAATAATTTTGAGTGCTTACTTTGGCCTTTTGGTTCAAATGTAGAGTCGAGGTTTATTTTTCATCACTCTCTCGATGCATTCTCCCATTCGTACATCTCTCTCTTCCTGATATTCCCTCTCTTTGGAATTAAGGTTTTTGATAAAGTTAATGGTTTTACTTTGCAATTAAGGTATTTAATTACAAATATGTGTGAAATTTTTCCCTTGCCTGAAGGTGTTATATTAAAAGAGTGTTCGCAATTAAGGTGTTTGATTACAATGGCGTTTCATCTCATTTTGAACGCAACTGCCTCTCTTCAAAACCATCATGAGGTGAAGGTGGGGGAATCCAAACTTTCCATCATCACCATCTTCGCCCTCAACACTTGTTGTCGTCACTGTCAATGCTTGCTGCCGTCATCATCACACGGTAATACCTCTTTGAGATGAGGGCTTTTGCCTTTCTCTCTGTTACTTCGAACGCATCAACATTATTTCTAAACCATCAGGAGGTGAAGGTGAGGAATCCAAACTTGTCGTCATCACCATCTTCGTCCTCAATACTTGCTGTCGTTGTTGTCACGCGGTAATACCTCTTTCAGTTAATGGTTTTTAATATTTATGATTTTGTCCATTAAATTGATCTATTTCGTTATTGAATTATTTAGTGTTGGAATTCAATTGATCTATTTCGTTGTAATTGTCATTTTCAAGTCCATTTCGAATTTCTCTTTTGTTCCATTGATTCGAATCACAAGTAATATTATTTTTTCCCCCAGTTAGTTTCACTTGATATTTTAACCTACATGTTTATGAGAAATGCAAGTACATACATATGAGTAACTTCACAAAATCATGTGTATACATGCCAAAGTATCCTTAAGTTATTGGCCTTACATTAATAATGTGTATTACATAATGCATGTACAGTTGCTTTAAGTCAGGTGCATAATGTTCTGCTGATCCATCCACTATTCTGCTGATCCATCTAAGTTAGGTCCATAACGCATGGTTTGCTGAATGGTTTTATTGCGAACGAGAAATTGTTGTCTATGGTTTGGGATTAAATTTAGACTTTTTTTCAGCTTACATATGGGAGATTTTGTTTTTGTTGTTGGTTGTCGTGTTTAATTAAAATAGTATTTAATGTATCATAGAAATATTCTTTTTTACTTTATTTAGGTATTTTCTCCCGCCTCTGTATATTTTTGGGATGAGTGATCAATTTTTCACCAAGTTTTAATGCCTTATATGTATGCAGGGACATAATTTGGTTAGATGGGGATTCGATGACATGGTAAGCACACTTAGTTTTTTCTCTTCTCTTTCATTTCTGATATTCTTAACTTTTGCTTTAACTTTTAAGTCTCATATGTGTGTCTCAGATGCTCGAGGTGGTTCACCTCATCGCAGTGCCTCAAGGTTGAAATTTTTTGATGAGTGAAGGGACTCTGTTGAGCATACTAGAATACTGCGGTTGAGGGGATTACCATTCTCAACTGGTAAGGATGAAATTATGAATTTCTTTAATGATTCTATGCTGCTTAAGATTCGATTCATTTTCTTGTTAATTCATAGGGAAGGCCTAATGGCGAAGTATTTGTGGAGTTTGTAAGCGCTGAAGCTTCGAAAGATGCAATAGTGAAGGACGGGAAGACTCTGGGCAGTCGCTATATATAGCTTTTCCCTTCGTCACGTGAGGAGTTGGATGAAGCAGTTTCGAGGGGCGGATCCACTACATATGTGCCAAAAGTGTAGTGTGGAATAGGAGCAAAAGATTAGTGTGATCTCCAAAATCTAGAAACAAGAGGCATATTTTTTTTTCTTTTCAGGCAGTAACTGTAGATTTCAAAAATTCAGTAGACTTGTATTCCACCTAAGCAGCAGAAACATAAACCTGAAAATAAATCAGCAAGAAAAAGAGCACTTATTCTCCCAAGTATGTTTCTATCTATTACTCAATATAATTTGATTTGGAGTAATTTATTTTATTTATTGCTTATCTTCTGAGTTGGTAACACAAATGTGAGTTGTAGACAATTCAGAGGGAAGATAGAGAATGAGCTGCTAAATTTCTTTATAAGCACTCACTATCGCTCTGGAAAGCTAATCTACTCTGTGATAAGCAATTTAGGCCAACTGATTACTCTCAACTATGTTTCTATCTTGGTAGAACACTATTCATAGTGATGGTCTTAAGGTATGTATAGAAGAAATCCTCAAGGTATGTTTTTATCTATTACTCAATCTAATCTGAAAACTACAAAGAATTTTATGGTCTAGAGAATAAAGATCATTTCATGATATTTGTAGGTGATCTTCAATTATAAATGCAAGAGGGAGATGCGACTGGATTTCTTCAAGCTATCTCACCATTGAAGACATGGACATATTGTTGCTATTTATTAAGAATCAAACGGGATTTTCAAATCATCTTTTTAATACTTTTCAGATTCTTTTACGAATAATGGTTTGTTGTGTACTCATACCCGGGGTTTATAAGTGAATATTATTAAATCAATGATGTGGTTTATACGAGGTCCGGGATGGATTATTATTATTGTTACTATTGTTAGAATACTTTTTTATCTTTTAAACAGGGTGGATATTCCTATAAACAAAGGAAGCTCTGTCCAAATTTTTTAAATTGTTGACACTATTTGTTAGGGGTGTTCGCGGTCCGGTCCGGTTCGGTTTTAAGGTTTTTTTCGGACCGAACCGACTTGGTCGGTCCTCTAAAAAAATGGACCGAGAACAGACCGATAATATCGGTTAACCGACCCTAGTCGGTTCGGTTTTTTATAGGGTCGGTCCGGTCTAACCCGTCGGTCCTCACATTAATGAATTACATCATTTATAATAATAAAAATATACCGAGTTTATTTTTTCCAAATATTAAAAACTAAAAAATATCGAAATTTACAATTAAAACAAAACTAGTATTGGATTAAACTATAATTTAAACTAATCAAATATTAAAATTAATATTTTCACTATTTGTTTATCTTATATATATACATATGTATCTAAAAATATATTATTTTATATATAGTCGGTTCGGGTCGGTCCTAACAAGGTTTTTGAATCTGTAAATCGTGGATCAGACCGACTAGGTCGGTACTCCAAAAAAATAAACCGAGATCGGACCGATTAAGAAAAAAGACCGAAAAAAAGTAGTCGGTTCGGCTCGGTTCGGTTCGATCCGTCGGTCCAATCGATTTTTTAAACACCCCTACTATTTGTCTAGGAAAATAAAAATTCGACATAAATATTGTATATTTATTTTCACCATAGTTTTGTTGGAATTTTAACGTAAATGAGTGGACACACCCACGCCTACGTACCTTTTCCCTTTTTTATATTTACTATAGAGCACATGGCTCAAGAAAAGTGGATGACATCTTTTTGTAGGCTTTACCTAACCTTAGTACACCTACAACAACAAATCTAAGAGAGAGCCTACGCTGTGAAAAAACCCTCTCAAAATCATTCAGGCCATCTCTTAATCACCGTCTTCCTCACACTCTTACATGTATCCCAATCTAACAACTAATGACTAGATTTGGTTTGATTTTTGGTTTTTTGCTTCTTGTTCATTTTTGTAACTACTGTAGGTTTGATTTGTAACAATGGTTAGAGAGAGAGCCACAAGGCTGAGATAAATTGACATCAGATGTGGTCCAGAAACTTCGACCCTTGCAGACTCATATAAGATATTATTATATTTTAATATTTTCATATTGATCTTAGTTGACTATCTTTTACTCATTATTAGTGAAAAAAAACTTGGAATGTGTTGTTTTTATAATATATGCCTTAGTGTACTACGTTTTACATACAAGTTTGAGTTTTTTAATCTCATTTTCACTTTCCACAACTTGATAGCAAATGATGTTTGTATGAGTTTTTGTACAGATAACATGGTTCAAAATATTGGCTTTTGATGCTATATATGGGCTTTAGGTGAAGCCCTGGTAATGTTTGCATCGTATTAAAATCGTAATCTTTCCACAAGCACTAGATCAATATGCTAATAGTGCCATCAACATGGGTAGCAAACTTCTTGAAGGTGTGAAGTAGAGGGTTTCTAATTCAAGTTGTTGAGCGTGTCATTTGTAAAGGAAAACCTTTTTAAATCACTTCGCACTTGCGTCATAGTTTAATTTTAGTTTTTTCTTTATGAATTTAACCATTCTTTTTGTTGGGATTTGAGCGAAACATTTGATTTGGGTAATATAACTTTAATTTTGTTCAATAGTATGCTTACAGTTTAATTACTAACTTCATGGAAGAATTGAAATGAATTTATGAGTTTGAATTTTTTGGTGTTTTTCTTGTTTGCAGATATTTTCTTTCAGGGCCTATCGAATTGCACTTCAAAGTTGAAACATTACGGTATTCAAACATCTAAATGGTAATTTTGGGGCCTCAAGTTTTATCAATTTCACAGTTGGTTTAACGCTTATAGTGGGTATCCCATTTGTACAAATACTTGAACTAATATTGTGCTAGATTTTGTAATATTTCTGGTGGAGTCTGTATTTATTTTTGCTGATTTAACAACAATGTAATGACCGGAGATTTTGGCATCAGTTTTTTTGGTTTGATTTTGGAGATTTGGAAATTTGTGGCTAAACTTCATTTTTATTATTGATTTTAAGAGTTTCCAATACTCCTCACACGTGAGTTAATCCATTATTTTCAGCCTACTATTGAAATATTACACGCTAAAGGCTGTAGGTAAGCACGTCTGTAGGTAAAAAAAAATATGCAGTTACTCCTTGAGCATCATATGGGCATTGGTTGGTACAAATTTAAGAGACCATGCTGTCACATTTGACAATCCATGTTTTATGCCCTTGATACAACACAATCAACATATGATATGACACACACATGTGTTTTGTTGACATATCATGGACATGAATAGGGCTGTGTTTCGGCCGGATCGGATCGGAAAATGACCTTTCGGAAAAAATTCCAATTTTTTCGGAAATAAAATATTTGTTCCAATTTCCTATCCAATTTTTTCGGAAAATCAAAAAAGTTTCCGAATTCGGAAATATCGGAAAATCGGAAAAAAATCGGAAAAATTCGGAAATTAGAAATATGGTATTTTTTTGTTCTGCCGCATGAAGACAGTATGAGAAATTAGAAATTAGTTTTTTTCTGTTCTGCCGCAGCCATCAATATAACAAATCGATGTAAACAAATCTGTAAACCTATTAACCGATCAATATAACAAACCTATTAAACCTATAAATCGATCCCAACAGATGTAAACAAGATCAAAATAAGTAGATGAAATAAAAAAGATGTAAACAGAAGTAAACAGAGCCTATAAACCGATGTAAACAGATCTGTAAATAAGTAGAAATAAAAAAAATAAACAGATAAAAATAAACTAGAAAAGGCTTACCTATGTTCGAGACTATAAGGGTCGGACGATGTAAACAAATATGCGCCGCCGAAAGTAGAAGAAAGGGGTTGGACGACCGTATAGAGATTGGGTCGAGAGAGAGAGGTGAGATATATGCACCGCCGAGGAGAAAGGGGCGAGACGATAGAGAGAGAGAGAGATAGATGTGAGAGATATTTTAATAAGGATATCATACAACCCTAGTTGCTCTCTACTAACAGCATATATAAATATATGGGGTAAGGTAAAAAATAAAGGAAATCTAAATTGTACACATTCTTATTACATAAGGATATAACTTATAAGGTAAAAAAATATATATAGAAAATATTCGGAATATTAATCGGAAGATATATTCGGAATATTAATCGGAAAAAATATTCGGAAATTATATCGGAAAAATCGGATCGAAAAAATCGGAAAATCGGAATTTAAAACATAGTTCCAATTTCCTATCCAATTTAATTCGGAAAAATCGGAAATCGGAAAATCGGAAATTGGAAACCTTATATATGTTCCAAAATCAGAAAATATCGGATCGGACATCGGAAAAATCGGAATGTTCGGAAAAAAAACACAGCCCTAGACATGAATCATTTAAAATACGATACGACACGATTAGTAATTTTTACACCTAATTTAAAACTATAATACATGAGTCGTATTTTTAATACAAACACAATACAACATAAATTCGTGTAAGTGGACTCACACGAACGTTTCATATCATGTTAATTTTGTGTCGAATTTAAATTTATCCTACATGCCATGTACCTAGATTATTTATGGTTCTTTTCAACATTCATTATTTACCTCCGAATTTGATCTATATATTGTCAAAAGAATTCGAAATGCCTTAAAGAGAGCGCATGGAAGAAACAAGCAATAGTTTTTTGGGGGGAACTGGATTATCAAGTCATAATTCCCATTTTCTTCACATGTACTCTGTCATTAAAACAACATGGAAGGAAATCTTAATATTAAAAAACTTACAAAAAGCATGATGTCAAATCTACGTTTCACTCAACTTACAATACCCCAGTAATAAAGCTTCTACACATAAGGCTAATATGTCGCCTACTTTCTGCAACAGCCTAACAAAGTTTAAATCAACCACGCTTCCCAAAAAGCATAGTACACGTATACTTTGAATATATCTTTGAACATGAATGAGGTTTGAAATAATAGTTTCCAATGCCTCATATATATATTTTTTTACATTTTCATGTTTGTACCTTTATATGTTTAAGCTACATGACGATCAAATAAATTTTCATATAGTTTATTATTTTTTTTCACTTTTTTATTAGCACCTTTCATTTTTATTTATTTATAGAATGTTAATACGTTACATTATTGTACGTATTTGAGAAATGTCAACATATTATTTATTAATACAATGTCAATTTTGTATGTATCGTATGCAGTCGACCGTCTATCCAAGAGACACAATCGGCATGAGCAACGACTTCGCTGGAGCTGGTGTAAATGTCAATACATTGAGTTATGAGATTTCTACATTCATTGCGTGATTCATGTCATTTGTTATGGATTGTAGGTTATCTTATGTATATTGTATATGTTTTTCATATTGAATAATTTTATTCTAAATTTGGTGGTTATTGAACTATTACACAATAAATTTGTTGTTTCTCATGACTTTAGTAGATAATAGTTTCTTGAGAACGATGCATGTACAAAGTTATGTTTGTGTATTGGTATTATTTCTATGAATTGAGTTAAATGGATGATGTTGTTTACACGAGGCCCAAGACGAACTATTAGTATTATTGTTGTTGGGGTATTTTTTTTATTTCTTAAACAGGTTAGATAATCCAATAAATGTAAGAAACTCTGCACAAATTTTCTAAATTATTACACTAATTTGTGCTATGAATTTATTTAACTTCAATCATACAAGATTCAATACTCCGAAAAAATTTCTCCTTGCCTTGAGGCACAGACATTACTTTAGTGTATATATATATATATATATATATATATTCATGCGCACACACACACACATATACACTACTAACATAAACAAATAGTAAATGTGTAGTGTAGTAATATTTACAACATGTGCAAAACATATAACATGACATATTGAAAAATATTTCTTTTAATTTGATCAATTCAAAAAAGTCTTTTTTCAAATTGAACTTATTTGTCCTACTCTCTACAAAAATCAAAGAAAAATTGGTTGTTAAGGGTGCCCAAACACATTTAATGGTTTTGGGCCTTTCAATAATGTGTCTAATTATATGAAGTAGGAAATAGAAATAACCAATGAAGCATGGATGCTTTCATCAAGGTCTCCATAGTGAAGCATGGATGCTTTTATCAAATGCACACTAATATTTATAAACGTATAAAATTAAATTTAAAAAAGGTGTTTAAATCGAGTTTGCTGAATATATAATAAAAAGGGCCTTTATAAACTAAAAAAACTCGTTTCTTTTTACTAATGGGTTTCCAGTTTGCATTTACCCAAACAACATCCCATCATTTCTAATGAATATGAATTGTTATTTTTATTTTCTAAAGGAGTAATTATTTTGAAGTCCCATTCACTTGGTCAATAATGCAAGAGTTCCTTTAAATGTCCTATTTTGTCAACTCAGCACATTAAAATGACAAATACACCCTCAAAACTCTTTACAACTCTAAACGTCGTTTTTAAAAAAAAATCCACCAAATCTTTAAAAGTCCATAACTTCAAATCTACAAATCCAAAATTCATTAAATTTATATATTTAGAATATACTCGTGGAGATCTATCAAACAACACCCATATTCGATATTTTTTGACGAAAAAATTGAAACAGATAAATTTATCTGCTTCTGTAAAACCTCCATTTTTTTCGACGAAACCTCTTTTTTTTGGGCGAAAACTCTTCTTCTCCATCTCGGGTGATGGAGTCGCTGGCGCGGACAAAAAAAAATAAAAAAATAGGCGAAGAGAAAGAGAGAGAGAGAGAGAGAGAGAGAGAGAGAGAGAGAGAAACACTCCGGTGAGAATTTAGGCAGCCTCCGGTGAGATTTTTCGATGGGCTGTTTTCGGTGAGTCTCCGGTGGGGTGGGGTGGGGTGGGGGTGGGGGTGGGGTTGAGGTGGAAGTGAGGTTGTTAGAGAGAGAAAGAATGTGAGATTATGTATTTTTTTAGAGAGAGAGTAAGTGGGTTTAAAATGGGTATATGTGAGGGTATATTTGTCTAAATATATGGAATTTATAATGAAAAGGGACTTGGTGCATTAAAAAAAGTCAATGAAATTTGGTGCATATTTGACCTAATAAATATGACTAGTTTTGAATTATCCCTATATATATTTCACATTAGTAAATATCTATATTGCACATTAGTAAATATCTAGCTCGAGGTAATTGTTTTTTTGCCTTCTTGCACGACACATGATCGCTTGAGATTTAGTTTGCCAAAATGTCTTCATGTTTTGTACTGAATTTTAGCTTTCACCCCCTAATTGACCAAGCTAACTCAAATTGTAAGGGATGCTCCAATGGCATTTTGTATTTTCAATTAATTGACATCAAAATCATTTACAATGTAGATACACTTTTATACAAGTATGTTTAAGATATATCTATACACTAAAACATAAGCAACAAACAGGTACGTTGTTATTTTAAAGGCATTACATTATTATGAATTTACATATTTTGTTTTAATTTTTAAGTGTTGTAGGACTGTTGACTATGTTTTCGTTACAAAAACATATATATTTTTTAAAAAAAGTATGTCAGACTACAACATATTTTACATTTAGGGCGTGTTTAATTGACATGGATTCTTTTTCTTCATGAAAATAGTTAGTTTGATTCATGTTTTGCCTTTGTAGTACATTAATTGCGAATACTTTATATAAGAACAACACTCATTCACATAACAAGTGCTCCATCTTAAACCTCATTTTTAGTGAAAATTATTTCTTATCCATCCACCAAATAATTAGTTTTCATGAAAAATAAAAAAAAATAAGACCTAAAACTCATATATTTTTTCACTTATTTTCCAATTTCTCATCCAAATGAACTATTGTCCACACATTTTCTATGTTTGCAACCCTTAGGCCATCTCCACTGGGAGAGGCACAAACAATGGGTATTTACATTTTTTAAGGTAGATTGTTGAGTGTAGTTCCACAGTAGGGAGAGTGTAAAAGTGGTCTGGGCGGGAGACTTTTATCCACCGAGGGTAGGGCCCACCCTGGGCGGGAGACATTTAGCCGCCCACTGTTCCCACTCGTTACCAATCTGACTGTGTGAGTTCCCACCCGTTTGGCTAATAATTTTTTTTTATTGGTGGGTGGATCTGGGCGATCGAGACTAATCCGCCCACATGCTGGGCGACTAAAACTTGCCCGCCCAACTGTGGGCCCCCCTCTTGCACAATGTCTACCGGCCATCTAAGTGATGTTTTAGACTTCTATTATTGTGTGGATTGTTTATATTATTTTATTTTCACATGTTATTATATGCTAATGAAAGATAAAATTTGGCACCAACTTAATTTAACATAGGTGGTTAGTAATTTATAAAGTTTTCAACAATGATGCTAAGAATGAACCAAATGAGATTCATATTTATTTTAGTAAATGATTGATCACCCGTGATTAAAATAAGCTGATTGCCACAAGAGGATCACCAGGTATGTTATTTTGGGTTCAGATGTTGTCGTACTATTCTCTCAGAAACATCACCCAAATATCATCCATTCACGCAATCGAGACCTAGATATATTTACAAGATTCCTGAGTTAAAATATCTCAATGTGTAAATATTCGTTTAGATAATATTCTTTTCACAGAGTCATTATCGGATCTAAAACAAAAGCATTATAGCATAATGGTAAAAAAAATGTGACTGTTTGTTATTCCTTAAAGTTTTGTTTTTTCCTTTTTTTTCAACAAATGTAAATTGCTTTGAATTTAAAATGGTAAAGTGGTGTCCATCCAACATATAATTTTCTATAATTATATGTAAAAACACCGTTCATCTAACGTATTTCGTGATTTTATGACCATTTAGTATAAAATTCATTCATATATGGATTTGATCAAGTGTTCCGTGCACACTTGACAAAGGATTTACTTCAATGATACTAATGGGGATATGGAAAATTTATCTTTTGTTCTTAACTGACTGCAAAAGCTTATGTATGGATGTTTATCTAATGATGGATAAACCACTATAGCATTCTCACGTACTCCATTTATTCATGTTTCGAGTATTTGAAGATTTAAATTTGTTATATCCACCGGAATATGCTTTTTGATTGTTATTCCTATTTTGAACATCATAATGTTCATTATGTGATTGTTCAAGCGCGCGTGCATATATATTGTTGTGTAATTGTTGTTACGTTTCAATGAATAATTATTTTTTTACTAAGGTTTCCTTTATTTTTCTCACTTTTTTATTTGTGAAATGTGAAAAATTGAACCAAAAGTGATTTATGTTTAATCGATTTTAATAATGTAAAAATAACACATTTATGAAATTTTCCTTTTACAAACCATCCGTGCATCGCACGATCTAATACCAAACACCATATCAATAATTTTACACACAAATTAATTTTTCAATTATGAAAAAATTAATTTTAATAATGAGAAAAGCTAATCTTCTAAGTCCCCTTATCTCAACCTATGTGGCATTCCAATGAGTGTTGACATATACGATGCGAGGGAGAGATTTGATGAAACTTTCCAACGAATGTGACTTTATACAAAGCTTTACTGGAATGACCTCAAGGATAACAAACTCAACATACATTTTGTAAAACAGAATACGAAAATCCAATGTTTTGGGGCACATGAGTATAATAATACTCTTACAAATATATCTAAGAACGATGTACCCTACATTCTCGTTTTATTAAAACAATAAGATAATGATTACACGTTTTCCAAAGGAAGTGATTCAATTTAAGGGGAGAATTCACGAGCAAAGGTATTCTAACATCTTGAATATAGAATGAAAGAAGAAGTCTTAGTGGTATTTCTCCCATCCATTACATTTTTAGCTTCAACGTACCCCGATTTAACATAATAAAGTCTTCTTTTGTTGAAATGTAGAACAAATTTATTTTCCTTCTCTAAGATGTTGGTAGAGTTGTCCTAATGAACATGACCTCTCTACTACTCATGAGTTCCATCAATATATCTGATTTCCATTATTTAGAAGTTTTATCAACTAGTTTAATAATTACATTTCCTTAACTTCTTTTTCCCCTAGGACCTAGTCTAACGGAGTTCATAGCTCATACTCCACTTTCTCCCCCATATTCTAGTATTCTAACTATTTCTAACACGATACTACGTGACCCCAATTAGAATATTTCTACATTTGATAGTGCTTGACCAAGTATAAGACAATTTGGAACCTTATTTTGGCATTGAAAATGAGAAGCTGGAGAAATTAACAACCTTAAGCCTCTAGGAGTTTGAGTTCTAAATAATTCTTCATTCTCTATTATATATTAAAGCTAAATTGAAGATTCTAACACTATGAAGCCTATGCTACCATGATTTTTTAGAGGTGCAATGCTATTCCAATTTCCTAATGGATTTTATGTTTCTCTTTTGATCCACCACACTAAAATTTTCTAACCATCATATTGATCTTAATGCATAAATAGTGAGGGATAATAATACATGAAATATATTATCTCAAGAAGACCTAAATAACCAACACAATGAGAGTTTATGCCCCTCTTGAAAAGAGAAGACAATTATTCCAACCTTGGTGTTGCTGTGCACTTTTCTTCATAATGAAAGAGAATCCTTTAGATTATGATTTTGTTGACTTAAAAGGAAATTAAGATCTTTCAACTTCTAATAAATGGTCTTCATATCTAGAAGGTTGCTAAATTGAGATTTTTGTCCTCATTAGTGTTAGACTGGGAATGGATTATTAGTGGATCACCATAAGGAACTATAAATTGGAACTTTTACATTGTTTGAAAGGGATACTACTGATAAATTCATAAATTCATATATTTTATACCTAAGTATAGACCTTGTTAGGCTTATTTTATCCTAATTAGTAAGTTATTAGAGTCATTTTGGTAAATTAAGAAAACAAAGCAAGAAGAATGGAATTCGGGGTCAAAACTGTAATTTTAAATGAAAAAGAGGCATTTCAATAATTTTATAATTTTACTATGCAAATTTATGAAAAAGTTACAAAGTGTCCATTTTACAGGTACCGTAAAAATATGGTGAAGATTGGAGCCAAATGATGAAATTGGAATATCTCAGGCATCAAAGTGTAAAATGGAAAAGATGACTGAAAGAGTGTGGTGATAAATTAAAAGAAGCATAATTTAATTAAAAATGTTAGTTGTCTCAATGGTTAAAGAAAATGGGAACCAAGGCATAGGTCCTGGGTTTCATTATTGTAATTTACTTTTTTATGGGGAAATAAACAGTTAAACCGTTCCATCCAAGCTTAAAGCCCAATGAGCCAGTAAACTTCCATGGTGGCAGACTCACGTCGACTGTAAGGACATATTTCTCATATCCGTTGTCTTACATTTGTATATGTCGTACGTCGTTACATTTGGCACGTCTCTACATGATCTCACACGATGGTCTTAATTCGAATTTTGGGAATCAAGCATTCATTATCTCCAATATGTGTCCCTCATATTCCTCAATGACTTCACGTTCCATGATTTTAGGCTCGTAATGCAAGTGGTACGCAAGAGAAGTCAAAACAGTGAAACAAGGCACGATAGGGAAGTTAAAGGGAAATTTGGTAATTTTACAGCCATCGTTCGGAGGACCGATCAACTGCAAAGATGAAGAGCTTGCCTCAACAAAAATACTAGAAGAAACGGCACCTCAATCCGAGCTACGATGAACAAGTTATGGCCCGTTGAAAATGGAGATAATTTCAAGAAAAAAACCTTAGAATTTTGCTAAGTGTTTAAAGCCCCTTGACCAGCGATTTTTCTCGAATCGAAGGCTAAACCAGTTCTGGGGGCGAACCGGTTCGCAGGGTACCCGAACCGGTTCGAGGTCCCTGTACGCTGGCAGTGTTTTTATTTCGTGGAACTCTTCATTAGTTTTCCTATAAAAACCAACTTCGGGGGAGCTGTTTTGCAAGACTTTCAGAGACGAATTTAAGAGTCCTAATTACTCAAGTCTTCACATTTTTGAGTCCCAAGACTCATGTTTTGATTCACACAACTTTGCCAAACCTTTGTGAATCAGTTTGCAACTCAAGAACACAACCTTGTGTTTGTTCATACTCTTGTGGAGAAGACCGTCCTTCTTCTTCATTACTGCCCTCCTGAAAAGGGAAAGTTTCAGTCACCGACTACAGAACCGACACCCGCGCACTACACCAAAATGGCCAAAATGTCACCTTTCAGCCGGCCACCCTTGTCAAGGTCATTGACCGTGACAAAAAAAACACGCGTTTTATGTCACGGTCATTGACCTTGACACGACCGTGACAAATAATTGTCACGGTCAATAACCTTGACACGGCCGTGACAATATTTCCAGCAAAAACGCTTTCCCCCTTCTTTTTTCCCTCCCGCCGTTCCCTCTCTCTCTCTCTTCCATTTATACATATGTTTGTGTGTATATATATGTGTGTATGTGTGTATATATGTGCGTGTGTGTATGCGTGTGTAGGGGGTGGGGCAGGGTGGGGGTAGGGGGTGGGGCAGGTGGGGGTAGGGTGGGGGGTAGGGGGTGGGGCAGGGTGGGGGGTAGGGGGTTAAAAATGTAAATAAATAAGTAATTCTCTATAAATTTTCAAAAATAATATCCAAAAATGTAAATAATATCCAAAAATAATATCCAAAAATGTAAATGTAAATAATATCCAAAAATATTGGATAACAATTTATTTTCATTCAAAATAAATAAGTAATTTTCTACAAATTTCATAAAAAAATGAAGGCCGGCTTAATATGTGATTTAAGTGTGAAATAATCGCTATATACTTGTACTAATGGAGAAAAAAACCATATATGGCGTTTTTTGTTGACTTTATATGGTGAAATAATCACATGACTTTATATCCATCAAATAAAAGCATGAAAACTAAAATACTACAATAAGGGTTAAAATGGCATCCGAAGTTGCTAAAAGCATGAAAAATAAAATATTTTTTAAGATTTGTGGTGAATAACTAAAGTTAAAAAAAGTATTACTTTAGTCATTAAATTACTTTTTGAATTCGGGCGATGCGCATAAATTTGTAGTAATTGTCTTATAATAAAGATCAATTAGTCTATGTTGTTGAAAAATTTGATCAAATTGGTGAGCCCTTCATATTTTAAAAATGTTGTTTTTATTACTATTTAACTTTTCTTTCTATACACCCCTAATTATATTTAAAGTTTAATAAAATAGGAGTTATAGAAAGAAAAGTGGGGTTTCCATAATCTTACTTTGTCACAATTAATTTATGTGCCTCAAAGTTATTTTATCACTCTTAGTTTATATTTGTGATAATACTTTATTAAAGATTTTTATGGGAACTTGTTATACTAGAACTTAGATGAACAAAACGTGGTATTTATATTGGGTATTTAGATTGGGTAAAATTCTTAAAGTAATGTTAAGGGACTAAAAGACCCAAGACAACTGGCCAGTAAGTCACGGACCGAAAAATTTATGACGGGTGATGAAAGCCCGTAAACATGTTGGGGTGGGGGTCGGGGTGGGGGTGGGGTGGGGGTGGGGTATGATTTATAAAAAGCACAAAATAATAGTAGAAATTCAATACATGAAATTAACATTGAGATTATTTTAAATAGACAGTCACTACTGTGTGTGTGTTTAAATTGAAAGAAGATATGAGAATTTTATTAAAGATTTTTATGGGAACTTGTTATACTAGAACTTAGATGAACACTAAGTGATGAAAATAGTCCTTAAAATTGAAAATTAAATAAAGTTTATAAAAGTAAAGATGCTGGTAATACATCAAAGATAAATTAATAAGGACTAAATAACAAAACGTGTTCAAGTGTATAACAAGAAAGAAAATGTGGTATTTAGATTGGATAAAATTCTTAAAGTAATGTTAAGGGACTAAAAGACCCAGGACAACTGGCCAGTAAGTCACGGACCGAAAAATTTATGACGGGTGATGAAAGCCCATAAACATGTTGGGGTGGGGGTGGGGTATGATTTATAAAAAGCACAAAACAATAGTAGAAATTCAATACCTGAAATTAACATTGAGATTATTTTAAATAGACAGTCACTACTGTGTGTGCGTTTAAATTGAAAGAAGATATGAGAATTTTATTAAAGATTTTTATGTGTGTGTGTGTAATTCTCACTTTATTAATGCCAAACCCGACTCTCTTATAAGATTCGCATATTGTGATAATATTATATCTGTATTAATAACATTTTTTTACAGCAAATGTCTCCTTCAGATATTAAGGCAAAGATGATGATGTTGTTTATGATGATGTCGTCTGGGGTCGGTGGTAGTGGAGGCGACGAGGGCTCTTCCGCCCCTAGGCTCCCCAAATATGGGAAATATGGGATTACCGTCAAGAACAAATCGGAGATATTAGCGAGATCCCTCGTTCTACTAAAGACGGTCATCGGCCCGGGGTTTATGAGTTGGAAGGAGGTGCCATATGAGCTCAAGTTAGCTGTTTGGGCGGCACTACAGGCAATATATTTATATTTATATTTATATTTATATGAATATTTCAATTTCGATTTTATATTTATATTTATATTTATATTTATATTTATATTTATATTTATATTTATATTTATATTTATATTTATATTTATTTGCAACTAACATTGTATTTGTTGGACAGGAACAATTCGACTTGGATCCAAAGCTACGCGATCCCGTGTTGGAGCAGATTAGGGAGAAACTCAAGTCGTGGAAAAAAAATATGCGGGCACGGTACTTTGGGAAAACACGAGAGTCGATTATCCAATGGCGTGAATCCGTCCCCCCAAGGAGCCGATCTCATTGGCACAATGGCAGAAGTTCATTGACAATGAGATCGAGGATCGACAATTGGCATCTCGCCAATCGGGGAGGAAAAATCGGGCAAAAAAGACGGACGTGCACTACTCCGGCCGGACCTCTTACGCCGAGGTGGAGCATAGGATGCAAGTAAGATTTAATTTTCCTATAACTACAGAAATATATTATTCTTCATTATTTTACTTTGTGGGGCCGATACTAATTTTACTTTACTTTATTTTATTTCAGGGGGTAGGGAGTGGGCCAGGGGGTAAGCCACATAGAATCGATACTTATGTGGCTCTTCGGACGAAGAAGGGGAAGGACAAGGAGGTGTCCCCGAGCGTCGCGTCCACGATTGTAAGTAATCCGACAGTTTAATTTTTGTTAATTACGTTATAATTTTTTAGTTTACTTATTTTATTAATCATGTGCTTTTTGTCGTTTCACGCAAAGCTTAAGGAAGTGCATGAGTCGCAGTCTGATGCCGACAAGGCATCTTTGTCCACAGATGCACTCAGCCAAGTGCTTGGCTCTAATCGCAAGGGGAGGACAAGGGGGGTGAGCTCGCGGGTGGCCAAATCTAGGATCATCGGATTGGAGATGAGCGACACCGAGTTGGCTCGAACGGTGGATTCACACGACGTGAAGTTGTCCCGTTTGGAGGCGACGGTCGAAGATATGTACGCATTCATGAAGCGTACGTTGGGCGGAGACCGTAAAGGGAAAGGGAAAGGGAAGGAGAAGGCGGTGGAGGAGGAGGTGCGGGAGGACGAGGCGCAGGATGACGAGAATGTGGACCTCGCTGCTTCATCACCGACACGTTCGTACTTCGATGATCCACTTCCCTATTTGGCGCCCTTCAACAGACCAATGTCGACACTTGGTTAGTCGAGCGTGTTCATATTGGACGTATTTGATGGCCAGCGGATAGAGCGGGGGTTGAGGGACCCGAATATCGTCTAGGGTGGAATAGTTCATGGACGTGCGCTTCAAGAGATGGAGTCCAGGGTGCTCGTCACGCATGTCATACCCGGGAAGGAGAACTCCCTATTGTGGTTGCGCGAACAATGCGGCACGACGTATATTAGTGGGTGCGTCAATTCGTATGTCGTGTGGCCTACTCACCTCCTCAGTTTTAACAATACACCAGACATGTAGTGACATTGTTTTAAGTTTGAATTGAATTGTTATAAGTTTGAATTGAATGGTTTTAAGTTGTTACATTTGAATTATATCGTGATGCATATTGTCTCTATTTGAATATATATTTGCATTATCTTTAGTTTGTTTGGATATATGATGTTTGGAACAGGTACAACGTTGCTATAACAGGTACAAATATACTGCTGGGCAGTGGCAGTGGCCATGCTGCCCAGCAGATTTTTTTTAAATTCTGCCCAGAATTGTCACGGTCATTGACCGTGACAATTTTTTTAAAAAGGGTCACGGCTTTGTCACGGTTTATAACCGTGACAAACGTGTCACAGTCATTGACCGCGACACGACCGTGACACAAAACGCGAGTTTTGTGTCAAGGTCAATGATCGTGACACGACCGTGACAAAAAAAGTTATCTCGCCTCGAAATGTCACGGTCATTGACCTTGACAAGTTGGATTTGTCAGGGTCAATAACCTTGACAATAGAGCAGATTTGGTGTATTGGCGGGTATTTCTGTGTCACTGTATTTTCATTGTAATCCGTGTAATTGTATCTTACAAAATTATAGTGAAAATAAAAGGTTTTGTCCATTTGGGGGATTTTTCCTCACATGTATGTGTTTGAATGTTCTTGCATGTTTTATCATCTTATTCAATCACATATAGATGCATGTTTAGGACTTAATTGATAAAAACTGAGTTTAATTAAATAATATCTCTATTTGAATGCACGCGCACTCGTCTCAAATTAGTATCAGAGCCAGTTACACATTTTTATCGCGTAATTTTCTGCGAAATTTTTCTAAGATATCAATTTTCTAAAAAAATTGATTTTTGAAAACGAGTGTGTTAATAATGGAGAAGTTATATAATAAAATGCCAGTTTTTTACGGGACAAACTATGCATACTAGAAAGCCCGCATGAGATCTGCTTTAAAAGCCATTGATGAACGTGTCTGGATTTTGGTTGAAAGAGGGTGGACACCTCCCTCCGTCACTCTTAAAAACGTGACCAATTTAAAACCTGTTACTACATGGACTGAAGAAGAATTTAAATGGTCATCTTTTAATTCTAAGGGTTTAAGTGATATTTCTGGGTCTGTCACTCCTGATGAGTTCAAACGCATAATGACGTGCACCACGTCAAAAGAGGCATGGGATGTTTTGCAACTTGCCCATGAAGGAACTAATGCTGTGAAAGAGTCTAAAATGCAAAATTTAACAACTCAATTTGAAACAATCACTGTGCTTGAATCTGAGTGTTTTGAAGAATTTTATGTTAGACTGTCTGATGTTGTTAACATTAGCTTTAATCTTGGTGAACACATTCCTAATGCTAGAGTTGTTAAAAAGATTCTTAGATCATTGCCTAAGCGTTTTATCCCCAAAGTCACAGTGTTAAATTCTATGGGTAATTTAAATACGATTAAATTGGAGGAACTTGTAGGAGACTTTTAAACGTATGAAATTGATATGTTTCCTAAATCTGTCAAGTCTAAAGATAAGGTAATTTCACTTAATGCCCAGGAGAGATAGAGTGAGGGGTTGGCAAGAAAGAGGGGAGAGTCGTCTAGAAAAAGAGAGACAGATATGTCAGATTTTGAGTGTGATTTTGACTTAGATGATTTGGCCCTATTTGCTAAAAATTTCAAGAGAATTCTCAAATTCAAGAAAAATGGTAATTTTAAAGATAAAAAGAAGTTTGAGAAAAATAAGTTTGAAAAGAAAAATGAAAAAGGTTTTAAAGATCCTCCTAAAAAGGAAAGTGAGAGATGATTTGAGTGTGACGGGGGGGTCATAGAGCTTTTGAGTGTGCTACTAAGCTGAACAGAGAAAAGGGCAAAGTTGTCCTTATTGCTACCCTTAGTGACGACAGTGAGGTCGAGTCGGTGGATTCTGGAGTTGAATCACCGCTTGAGTGTAACTTCACCGCATTCATGGCTAGTCATATGAGAACTTCTAGTGCTCCTCACGACGATAAGGATGCGCTGCTTCACAGGAACACCTCGACAGTGATATCGATGTGAGTGAGGGGGAGGATGACACAAGTGAGAGCGAGAGTGATCTTCAATGCGCCTACGCCGAGCTATATTCTGAGTCTTTTAAAACTAAAAAGCGTAACAAAGCGTTAGTTCTTAGGATCACTGCTTTAAAGGAAGACTTAAGAAAAGTGTGTGAGAGAGAGAGAGAGAGAGAGAGAGAGAGAAAGTCCTCCACCTGCACTACCTTAAGAGAGAGAGAGTCTGCCTGTGTTGAGAAAGAGAGTTTGTATAGAGAGAGAGAGAGATGTTTTGAGAAAGAGAGAGGGGGCTTTACTAAACAAGTGGCTAGTCTTACGAGTGAGCTCCATTCCTCCGTGGAGACTCGTAAGAAACTTGAAGCCAATGTAGTCCAGCTTACTCATGATCTTGAGAGAGCACGGAAAGTCAAGGTTCAAATCGAGGACAGATCTGGAAAGATGGGGAAGATGCTCCTCGGCCCCACTTTAGGTTTTGGTGATCGGCAGGGAATTGGTTATGATGGTGCCTCCACGTCCCAAATTGCACCTGGACCAGTCCTTGAGTTTACTACAACTCCTTATGGACATCGCCAAAATCCACGAAGGAGAGTTCGACCAAGAAAAGCAAACCAAGGTCCGCCTAAGACTGCGTTCTTCTGTACGTACTGCAAAAGAAAAGGCCACCTCAGGGAGTTTTGTTATAATTTGGGTCGGACACGACGTACTACTGCTCCACCTCGTCATACTGATGAGTTTACCAGTCTAAGAGAGCGTGTTGAGTTTTTAGCTTCCACATCACAGAGTTTGATGGATAAATTCCGACGGATGTCTTTGCCGTCAGTGAATGCTTCTCACATCCCGGCTAAAGCCAACAACAACAAGGATAAATAAAAGGTTACCACTACTTGTGTGCCTAAGAAAGATAAGAAAGCCCTTGTTGTTCATATTTCTCTCAAATTACATAATACCTCACAGTGGTATTTTGATAGTGGGTGCTCCAGACACATGACAGGTAATGCCTCATTTTTTACCTACCTTGAGGATTATAAGGATGGTAGGGTCACTTTTGGAGATGGGATCAAGTCTAGTATTCTAGGACGAGGTACAGTAGAGTTACTAGGATTTCCTAAGCTAGATAATGTTTTGTACGTCAAAGGTTTGAAAGCAAACCTTCTCAGCATTAGCCAGCTGTGCGACGCTGACTTTGCAGTAAAGTTTGACCGGGACGCGTGTAATGTCTACAATCAAGCCGGTAAACTGTTAGTGCAAGGAGTGATTACTGAGGATAATTGCTATTGGACTGTGCACACTTCCTCACTTGTCTGTAACAGCGCCACGATCACTCCTATGGATTTGTGGCATCAACGTCTAGGTCACGTGAACGTTAGAGATTTGACTCGTTTAGCCAAAAATGACTTAGTACGTGGCTTACCGTCACTTGGAAAGTCAACTTCCACAGTTTGTGGACCCTTTCAGTTGGGAAAGCAAATTCGGAGCCCCCATAGGAAGTTGCATTCCATTACCACCTCCCGAGTACTTGAGCTGATTCACGTGGATCTTATGGGTCCTATTCGTACTGAGACTTTTGGGTGGTAAGAGGTATATCCTTGTGATGGTAGATGATTTCTCTAGATACTCGATTGTAGGTTTTCTGAGGGAGAAATCCGATGTTGTAGAATTTTTAATGACCAAGTGTCGTGTCCTACGAAATCAACACGGAGTCACTATTAATAGAATCCATAGTGACAACGGCACAGAATTTAAGGAAGCAAAGGTAGATCTTTACTGTGATAGCCTTGGGATTAAACATGAGTTTTCTGCTGTGAAGACTCCTAAAAAAAATGGGATTGTTGAGAGAAAGAATAGGACGATCCAAGAAATGACTAGATCTATGCTTCTAGGTCATAGCGTGTCTAGGAGATTTTGGGCAGAGGCAATGTCTACTACATGCCACATGGTGAATAGGGTTTACTTCCGTCCACACACACTTAAGACGCCTTATGAATTGTGGACCGATAAGAAACCTAACCTTGCATATTTTCGTATTTTTTGGAGTAAATGCTACATCCTACGGGATCGAAAGAAATTAGGAAATTTTGACTCCCGGAGCGATGAGGGAATCTTGCTAGGATATTCATCAAATAGTAGAGCATACAGAGTTTTTAACCTGAAGAGCTCTAAGGTTATGGAATCAATAAACGTCACCATGCAAGATGATGAACCTTCGACGGTTATTGATCCTAATCTTAAGTGTGAGGATGAGGACCTTTCGGGCAGTGATTTACTTGTCCCTCACCCATACTCTGTGGACCCTACTCCTGTGTTAGGGTACACACCTGCTTGGGTTCGCAAGAGTCATGACCCAGCCTCTATTGTAGGCAATCCCACTCTTGGGGTCAAGACTCATGCTCAACTAGAGAACGTCGTTAGCCACTTTTGCTACATATCCAAAGTCGAGACTAAGAATCACAAAGAAGCTCTCAAGGATGAACACTGGATATCTACTATGCAGGATGAGTTGCTTCAGTTTAAAAAGAACAATGTCTGGGAACTAGTCCCCCGACCTAGTGAGACTAATGTAATAGGTACCAGGTGGATATTTAAGAATAAAATGGATGAAAATGGTACCATAATCAGAAACAAGGCTAGGTTGGTTACTCAACTCTACACTCAGATAGAAGGTGTAGACTTTGGGGAAACATTTGCTCCTGTTACGAGGCTTGAGTCCGTCCGCTTACTTCTCTCCATCGCATGTCATCTGCACTTTAAGTTATATCAGATGGATGTCAAGAGTGCCTTCCTAAATGGCATTCTACAGGAGGAGGTTTATGTGGAACAACCAAATGTATTTGAAGACCCTAAGCACCCAGAGCACGTCTATTATCTGAGGAAAGCCTTGTATGGTTTGAAGCAAGCACCTCGTGCTTGGTACGAAAGGCTTACTTTCTATCTCTTAGCCCGTGGCTTCAAGAGAGGGGGAGTTGATATGACGTTGTTCATCAGGAGAGATGACAGTGCTATTTTGGTTGCCCAGGTCTATGTGGAAGACATAATCTTTGTATCCACATGCTCCCAGCATGCTCACCACTTTGAGGAGGAGATGAAAAGTGAGTTTGAGATGAGCATGGTTGGTGAACTTACTTTCTTCCTTGGTCTCCAGGTTCGTCAGCTAGAGGATGGGATGTTCATCTCCCAATCCAAGTATGCTAGAGACCTAGTGAAGAAATTTGGTTTCGACTTCGCTAAGAATGCACGTACACCTATGAGTACTTCTATCAAGCTTAGTAAGGACACTTCAGGCAAGGACGTAGAGTAAACCTTGTATCGGAGTATGATAGGTAGTCTTCTCTAATTGATTGCATGTCGTCCCAATATAGCCTTTAATGTTGGAGTCTGTGCGCGATATCAGGCATCCCCGAAAGAGTCACACTTACTCTCTCTAAAACGTATTATCAAATACGTAAGTGGGACTCTCTCATATGGTCTTTGGTATTCTTTTGATACCAATGACCATTTGTCCGCCTATTCATATGCTCTTGTCTCCTAGTTGAGCAAGAAGCAAAACTCCATCTCTTTGTCCACTGCGGAGGCTGAGTACATCGCCACCGGGAGTTGCTGTACACAACTCTTGTGGATGAAGCAGATGCTGGAGGATTATGGGATTTCACAGGACACCATGACCATTTCCTATGATAACACGAGCGCGATACACATATCCCACAATCCAGTCCAGCATTCGCGCACAAAGCACATCAGGATACGCGAGCACTTTATACGTCAGTTAGTTGAGGAGAATGTCGTATCCCTGAGTTTCGTTCCCACTAACCGTCAGTTAGTCGATATTTTCACCAAACCTTTAGATTCCCTTAGATTTGAGAGTCTTAGGAAGTCTTTGGGGATTTGCACAATTGACTGAGGGGTTGGTCCGTGTCTAGCATAAGATGCATTGTCATTATCATATCATCTGATTCCTATTGCTAGCCTGTATCTTTAGTTTGTTTTATTTTTTTTACTTTTTCTATGTTTTTTTGAAAAATCCAAAAAGATTTTCTTTTTATAAAAATTATAGAAAAGCACAAAAAGATTTTTGTATTTTATTTGCACCTTTTTGGATGAGCATTTAAGATAGCTGAGTCACAATTTCATTCCATTTATCAACGTGACTGTTTGATAGAGATTTGAGACGCTACATCATTTCATCCATGTGCTTTACATTGTTTGGAGTCTTTGAGATGTGATTAGTGATATCTTTCTACATGTTTGACTCCTATCTCCTTTATTTCACACATGCACGGCTATATTTGATTATTGTACTTGTCTATCACATATTGGCTTGAGTGTTTCCATCTCAATTCTGTCTATACATCGTTCAATATGCGATAAAACTTGACAAGATTGGAATGCATGTAAAAACCGTTTAGGTGAGACTGTGTGTTTAATTGAAAACGGGGAAGGGCTACGAAAGGTTCATTTAGCCTTTGCGATTCTAAGCCGTTAAAAAGGACCTAAAAATTGAGGAATTTTATTATCCGGGATCCAAAGAGGTTAAAAGAGCCCGAAAAAATTTAAAGGCAATAAAAACCAATACATGCCAAATATGAGCCATTAGGTTTCACCATCAATTCTCCAAAATTTGAGAATTTAGAACACCTCTATTCAAAATATATATCTGAGGGAGTTTGGTTGGAGACTATAAACAGGTTTGCACTTCCTTGAAAGTCCAGAAAAAGCATGAAATAGTTTTGGACGTTATTGGTGTGGAAATCACTTTGAGCTTGGATTTGTTGATTTGATTGAGTCAATGTCTCATATTACCACCTTTTTACACCAAAGGAAGATTTTGAGTTCATTCGTTAGGAGTATCCGATATTCATCGTGCATATATGTCATGATTGTATGCATTGATTTTCCTATCGAATTTTATCACACCCATACATTTACGCTATCATTGACTTGGTTGTTTTGTGCTCGTTCATGGTGTGTTTCTTTGTTTATATATTTTGTGTGAAAAATTTTGAAAAATTCAAAAACAACGGTTTATTACCTTGTGACTATCTCCATATGCCTCTATTTCTGCTTTTCATATCTGTCTATTTGGGGGACATCATAAAAAGGGGGAGAAAGAATTATCATATTATGGGGGAGTTTTTGAGATTTGTCATATGCTTTCAATGTAAATTGGTACCTATGTTTATCTCATTTCAAGCTCGATATGTCACTTGGTATTTGCTTTTTCTCATGTGTGTAGGTACTACATTTATGATCACTAAATTTCACACCCTGATGAGAAAAGCTTTGAAAGTTTTAAAGATTTGAAGATGATCAAATGATGAAGACTTATTCATTTGTATCTTTCCAATTTTGGGTTCATGGAAGCATAGATTTGTATAGGCAAATTTTTTATTTGATAATTCAGATTTTTTATGTATGTACCAGCATAGACATAGGGGGAGATTTGTGAGGACATATTTCTCATGTCCGTTATCTTACATTTGTATATGTCGTACGCCGTTACATTTGGCACATCTCTACACGATCTCACATGACGGCCTCAATCCGAATTCCGGGAATCAAGCATTCATTATCTCCAATATGTGCCCCTCATCTGCCTCAATGACTTCACGTTCCATGATTTTAGGCACATAATGCAAGTGGTACGCAAGAGAAGTCAAAACAGTGAAACAAGGCACGATAGGGAAGCTAAAGGGCAATTTGATAATTTTACAGCCATCGTTCGGAGGACCGATTAACTGGAAAGATGAAGAGCTTGCCTCAACAAAGATACTGGAAGAAACGTCACCTCAATCCGAGCTACGATGAACAAGTTATGACCCGTTCAAAATGGAGATAATTCCAAGAAAAAAACCTTGGAATTTTGCTAAGTGTTTAAAGCCCCTTGACCAACGATTTTTCCCGAACCGGTTCTGGGGGCGAACTGGTTTGCAGGGTACCCGAGACGGTTCGAGGTCTCTGTACGCTCGCAGTGTTTTTATTTCGTGGAACTCTTCATTAGTTTTCCTATAAAAACCAACTTCGGGGGCGTTGTTTTGCAAGACTTTCAGAGACGAATTTAAGAGTCCTAATTACTCAAGTCTTCACATTTTTGAGTCCCAAGACTCATGTTTTGATTCACACAACTTTTGCCAAACCTTTGTGAATCAGTTTGCAATCCAAGAACACAACCTTGTGTTTGTTCATACTCTTGTGGAGAAGACCGTCCTTCTTCTTCATTGCTGCCTTTTGGAAAGGAAAAGTTCCAGCCGTCGATTACAGAACTGACACCCGCGGGTATTTCTGTGTTACTGTATTTTCATTGTAATCCGTGTAATTGTATCTTACAAAATTATAGTGAAAATAAAAGGTTTTTCCCCTTTGGGGGATTTTTCCTCACAAGTATGTGTTTGAATGTTCTTGCATGTTTTATCATCTTATTCAATCACATATAGATGCATGTTTAGGACTTAATTGATAAAAAACTGAGTTTAAGTAAATAATATCTCCATTTGAACGCACGCGCACTCGTCTCATCGACCAATCCCAAGCTACTTCAAATCCCAATCCATATGGACTATTTCAACTCCTCATGTTAAAAATCAGAGTTATTGTGATCCTCGCGATCCTATTTTATGAACAATATAGTACACTGAATTATATATCTATATCTATGGTGCAATTTTCTTTATATTGCTTTAAAAAAATATGGATTTTTTGTGTACCAATTTATCAAATCACATATAGTAAGAGTGATTTGTTATGCTTAAAAAGTGGTTTAATGCATGAATTTTCATTTATATTTACCATTTCGTGAATCGTTTTATTAGTTTCCAAAAGCTCATTTATAAATTTTCCATCTCCATCATTTTTTTTAGATGGAGGTTCAAGACATCAATTTTTTTAATGAGGGTTGAAATCTTATTTTTAAATTAATTTATATCCTCCATCTCTTCAACATAGATATTACGTGTACCAAGATATCAAGCCACGTGTATTTTATCTGTACGAGAGACATATTCTCAAGAGAAATTGATTCATATGTATGTGTTTGAGTGAGATATATGTTTCCATGAATTAATTAATTGGTTTACTCAAGATCATTTTTTTAAAGTTTCCCTCTTCATCAAGGTTTTGTTCAGCTCAAGATCAAGTCAGTAATCTTCCTTGTTAGGGTTATAATATGTTCATAAAGGTTTTTATTCTTCTCCCTCCCTTGAAAATTGTTGTACAAATACTCATTCAATAGAGTGATTCATGCACACCTAAGATCCAAGGCAAAAAATAGCCCAAGAGATAAAAAGAAAATATAATCTAAATGAAAAGTAATGAGAAAGTAAAGAGAAAATACCAACCAATACAAGACAAGATGTACATTGTTCACCAATATGTTTACGTCCACGTATGATGACTTCCTTTCTTTAATTCAATCAATAAGAGTTACAACTCTCTGAATCTCACAACCCTCTCAATGTGTATCAAAGAAGTGAATGTGATGATGAAATATGATATGAAACTTTAGTTAAAAGACTTAAATAGTTCTATTTATACAAAGGAGAAAATGTGGGATAAATTCCCAAAAAAAACCTCACTTAAAACCCATTTTTGCCCAAACTGACGCCAGTTCACTGCAACGAATTCTGACCTTCAATTGTCTCAAGTTTCCACATGAAAAAACTCTAAAATGATATTATAATCCTCTACCAACAAAATATCTTTTCACTGCAGTGAAGCTCAGCCTTTGCTGATCGCCCCTATAACCAGAAAACCTAGCACGAGTGAATCTCGAGCCATTTTCCACACATCGCCACTTTGGTGAAAGAATTATGCAACCCACATACATTAACACAATCATATAGGAAAACCACCACCAAATAAATCCCGAAGGGCCTCATTTGAGCAATGATCAAACTTGACCGCCAATATCATCTTCGTTAACATCTAGGTCGAATTATCTTTGGCTCCAATTTTCTTTGAGACAACAACCACCCATTAATAACCTCACGTATGATATAAAGTTTCATATGAAAGAAATCCAGCCAATCTAATTGATTTGGTTCCATTTCAAACACCTCACCAATTCAGTAAGGATTCAGTAGAACAAGTCAAGTATATCAAAAAGTTGCACGAGGAGGTGCATGAAAGAATAATAAAGCAGAATGATAATTATCGCAATCAAGCCAATAAACATCGTAAGCTTGTTGCATTCAAAGATGGTGATTTGGTGTGGATTTATTTACAGAAAGTAAGATTTCCTCTTGGGAAATATAAAAATCTTTAGCCCAGATCTAATGATCTGTTTAAAGTTCTTGAGAGGTATGGACATAATGCTTACAAGATTGAACTTCTAGGGGAGTAAGGCGTTTCAACAATTTTCAATGTATGGAATTTCTCACCGTACCGTGATAATGGCGCTGACTTCGATTGGAAGTTAAATCTTTTTCAACTATGGAAGAATGATACAGGAGAAACCTTTGATATTCCTCAAGTCCCTTGAAGTTTCATGGTTTATTAAATGGGCTTAAAATAACTAAATAGCTTATTTTAGGATTTGTTATCAGCAAAGACACCCTTTGATAAACATTACTACATCTACCCTAGCCCCTTATTTTAACACTATGAACTTAAACATTACTACATCTACCCTAGCCGGGGTTGGAAGTGTTTACTTTCCCTTATTTTATATATACACGGATACACACAGAGCTAATCTCTCCAACATTCGTTATAAAATATACCTAAAAACACGTCTTTGTTTTTTAGGTAAATAGATGAATGTTTTGATGAAATTGGTGGATATGATCTTATTACCATGCTGATAATTTTCATCAAATTGTATAAAAAGCTTCATACATTTAGAGTGTGAGATGATGTTAAAAAATTACAACGACAATAAATGGCCATATATATTTAATATAAATTGTACAAAATAAGTAGTTGATCATTTTGATAAGATTTGGTGGATATGATTTCCATTGTAATGAGATCATTTTCAATAATTTATATAAGAATATGCATTTTAATCCACCGTTCCGACCACCCCAAAGTTGAGGTATTCTCTTTAGTTTTTTTAAATAATTTGTTGTCACATTCATGTAATATTAAATCGAGTGACCGTGTGACCATATGTATTGTACATAACATGCGTTCAATATATCAAGTTATACGAAAAATGTAGAAGCGTTAAATCATTATGCTTACATTTTCTTAGGACAATTCATGTATAGTCTCTAAGACCTAAGTATATTTCGCACTTAGTTCACTTTATTTTTTATGTTCCAAAAAGTAAATTATCTATTTTTTTGACAACTTTTTCTTTGGCCTTAGTTTAATAGAGGAAATAGTGTTTTCATATGTTGAGAGATTTTTTGGAGCAAAATAAAAAGACTTGGACTATACGTCAACTAAAAAATTATCGACATACTTTTTGTAAAATTTTCCTTTTACTTAACTTTATAACTATATATTTTTATTAAATCATTGATATCTTGCATATATTTCATTTGCAACAAGTATGTATAATCCCACAATCAGATTAAATAATTATGCTTTGAGATAAATATATTGATGGATATATAATTTCTAATTAAACCAATGCACTTTTGAACCATCATCATGTAAATTTACTATAGATTATATAATATGAGATATTATTCGTTGACTCGTGAATTAAACTCATTATTTATTACATGTGGCCTATGAAAATGGTATTGTTTGCCTAGTACACTAACCAATGCAATTTTGATATGTAACGCGTAATAGACTATTCCATTGCACATAATATCGCTTAACAAAATGTTTTTTGAAACATTCAAATAGTGATATATGTGGCTACTTAAGTTGTACATGTATAGACCGAATTTAGCAAAATTGAGACTAAATCCATAATGTAGATTAGATTTCCATATAATATGATGAATAATGATAACTTAAAGTTCAATAAATGCATATATCGTAATGGGAAATTATTCACTTTCTCTCCAAAGATTTAAGGACATGTATTTTGTATAATGAGATTTGTTTAAAGAAAAAAGAAAAAAAAATTCTATAGAAGATTATGCATAATAATGACGTATTATTATGAAATTTGGCAATCAATATGCATGGGTTGGGTGAGGTAATCTACATGTACGCCCAAGACTTTTAGTGGCTTTCTCATAGGTGCTATAAGTTCCACAGTGAATCTCCTGTTACACTTCAAGTGTTGTTTGGACTTCACACAATGTAACCATACTTGGGATGCCATTCGAGTTTTGATGGGTCCAAATTCCGGGTAGCAATGGGTTATATCATGTTGCAACGTTTATTAGCTCTAACTGACTAAATTTAAAACCAATTCGTTAAGTCATTGTGTTTAGCAAATTTTATTCACTAAGCAGCTGAATTCATTAAAGCTCTATTAAATAAACTCATTAGAAAAATTGAATCATAATTAAAGGGTACACTTATGAGGATGTTATAGGTACCAAGTTTTTCAACCAATTTTTTGTCTCAAATGCATAAGTGTACCAAGTTTATATTTATTACATTTTATGTTATTATTTCTACCTTCCTAATTAAAGGGTACACTTATGCTATAGGTACCAAGTTTTTCAACCAATTTTTTGTCTCAAATGCATTAAAGTGTTAGAACCAAGGCTGATTTTCGGTCGGTTTGGTCGGTAAATCAACCATACCAATACCATACCAACTTTGAAATCATCAAACCAAAATTATCAGATCAACTCATAAACCAAAACCAAACAGCTCGGTATATCGATAAAATTGATTTTTTACAATAAAATTGGTTTTTCGAAAAATACGGTAATTTTGGTAATATCAGTTGCATAAAACAACCAACAGTATCAAAACAGAAAAAATAAGGAAGCACCAAGTGCATAGCAGTACTAGTATAGATCGAAACAATACAATAGTCAACACAAAAAAATGATCCAAACAGATTTATGTATCAATTATACAAAAAATGGATGTAAACAGAATGTATAAACCTAGCAACACTTTTATAAAAAACAATGTTAACAAAAATGGTTAACATGCATACATAACTCTGATTTAAAAGTGATAGAACGAGTTATAACAAAACACACACAAAAGTTTACGGATTAATTCTAGAAAAATATGTTGTTTTTCTGTTAAATGATGCATCTAGTTCAGATTATTTATAGCCCTTAAACCTCTGAAAATTTTAAGAAACAAACAATATATGTGATCTCTAGATTTTTCTTGGGGCTTACCCTAAAATACACGGCTAAAATTGTCCACATTAAAATGATTTTGATTTTCCTAAAATATTTGACATGGATCAAGGCATAAGCCTTTGATTAAAAAAAACAAATTTAATGGTTGTTTCGGTATAGTCGGTAAATCGGTTTTTAAAATGTTAAATCCAAAACCAATCATAAAAAAAATCGGTAGTTTCGGTTTTGGTAAATAAAAAATGTAAACCATTACCACTAATTTTCGGTACAAAACGGTACGGTACGGATTTTTACCGTACCGCGAACACCCCTAGTTAGAACTTATTACATATGTCATTTTCCTAGGGGTGGAATCGAAACGATTTGGTCGATAATGACCTCATACCAATACCAAAATCATAATCTTTGTACCAAATTTCTCCGGCAATGCATCTAAACAAAAATCAAATCCAAACCGGCCATTGTTTTTCCAGTTATTTCGGGTTTTTTTGGTTTCGATAATTTCAGTTTCATTTCAAGTTTTTCCCCGGTAAATACCAAAATTACAAATTGGTTTTATGTATTCGATAAATTTTGTACGAGTTTCGATATTATGCTTTCGATAAATTTGGGTCAAGTTTCGGTACAAAAATTTATACAAGTTTCGATACAAAATTTTAAACTTATTTGAACACAACGATATTTGAAGACTTGAACATATCAACATTTGAACACATTATCATGTGAGCAGTGAATTAAAAATTCAAATGACATAGGCCAAATTATTATATTATTATTATATTTTATTTTTTAGCTTTCAATATACAACAAATCATTACTTTTTTTATACTTTCTTTTTTATGATATTTTTTTGGTATACATAGTAATCATGTTACAAATTCACACCAGAAATGACAATTTTATTTCAGTGATAATTCATGCATATATACACACAACATAGGAACTTTAAATGCATACATATATACATACAACTTAGCACCAAATGTCAATGTTGTTGTGTGCTGAATTATTGAAAAACCCAAATCAAATTAATTAATGTATCCTATTTCTCATAAAGCGTTCCAGTCAAAAATCTGCACATGGATATTTACACCATATCGTATGTATATCTACAGGAATCTGTAGTACAGATCATCACAAATATATTGTAAGTTGCACAGCATATATATTTATATCAACAGAAATGAACAATTGAGATTGGTTTAAAATAAAGGGTCTTGATAATTTGGTATATATATATTTTTTAAACACAGTTTTTATTTGGTAATTCTAAGAGCAACCCTTACGCGTAAGTAAAATATACACTTGACTAGGGTATATTTACCTGTAAAAAAAGATGAAAACTGCTATGGGCAAAGGCAAAAATACAATACGGCACTAAAACGACGTCGTTTTTGGCAAGCCTTGCGCGGAACATCATGTTCCGCGTAAGCTTCTTCCTATTTCCACTTTGCCCCCAAATGTTTTACAGCTTTTATCTTTCTCCCCGAATTAATTACTCAACTACTCCACCTACATTTCAACTGCAATATTAAATCTATCAACCTTATTTAAATCACCACCCGTAAATATTTTTTTACACTTCAAAAAAACTACAACTCATTTGAAACCATTTGAAACAGTTGGGGGATGAAAGTGGAAATATTGAAAATAGGGAATTGCTTGGGCGGAACATCATGTTCCGCTTAAGCAAATATTTTTTTTTTTTTTTTCTTCCTTGCGCGGAACATGATGTTCCGTTTTGGGTGCGGGTCCCACAAAAAACCAACTAAGCCAATTGCATCTTTGTTATTTTATAGCCTACGGATTGTTATATTTGACGTTTTGCCTTACCCATAGCATACCCGGATAGGGTATTTATACATGTTTAGCATACCCATAAGGGTTGCTCTAATTTCTTAACTCAGAAAGATGGTACAGTAATATGCGATAATTTTGGTAAGGGTAAACTCGGTACGATAATTTTGGTACGGTAAATCGATACGATAAATTCGATAAGTCGATTTCTTATTTCGAAAAATCAAAACTATATTGAAAAATATAAAATCAAAACTATTTTTTCCAGATCAAAATGATACAATATGATAAAAATCCATACCGGTTCCACTAGGCCTGTCAACCGGTCGGGTCCGGATCGGATTCAAAGAGATCCAGATCCATTTAGTAGGCACTTAATCAGATTCGAATCCGGGTCGGGGCTTAATCAGATCTACAATATTGGATTCAGATCTGGATCCGTATCGAATCGGATTGGATCGGGTTTGGGTTCGGGTCTAGCCAGATATCTGCATTTATACTATATTTATTTTTATTTTTTTCCCTTCTTTATTTTTTTAGCTTAGATTAAAATATTTTGTAATGTATTATAGTATTTGATTAGTATAAAAAATATATATTACTTATATTTATTATATACATAAATATATATATTTATATATATATATAAGTAATAATGTACGAGGCAGATTAGGTCTTCGGATTCGAATTTTGTATAGGATTCAGATCCTATTTGTGCAATAAACGAGTATTTAAATTTTTGAATTTTTGAATCTCGAATCCAAAAATTTATGTTCAAACCCTATTATAAATTTCGAGTTTGGATCTAATTTGAGTCTACATTTTCCTAATAAAAGGGCATTTCAGTCTTTACTTGTCCTACAGATGGTCAAAGAATTGGTTGGCATTTGACAGCAATTGGGCAGAAGCCGGATATCAAGGGGGAGGTTTGAAAAAATAAAGCATGAACACATGTTTATGTTGTGGAATAAAAACAAGCACAGTAGCTTTATTGTAGCTCTATTTCATTGAAGACAAATTGAAGGTCATGTTTATATTAGGATTGATAGTGAAATAACTATGTGCATTCGTGTAGTGGGCCCTTTATGCCATTTCACAATCTACATCGAACTCGACAAACCTGTGCTTCTCTATTATCATGTGTGGATTGAACAAAAACAATTACTCTTGCATGGAGGAATTGATGAATTACTAGTGGCACATGGGAATCGATGGAGTTAGTTTTTTATTGTATGGAATTGGAGAGTACACATAGCTTGATTGCCACCACTCAAACTCATGCAACTTAAAAAAGAAAAAAATGAATTATAAGGATGTGTCACGTTTACTAACTAGACTAGTATTCAGAGCACAAGGTTCGCGTTTAACCGTAACATTTGAAAGAGACGAATATCGACTAGCCTCGTTTACTGACTACGTAGTCAAAAAAAAAATATTTGATTGTTCTCATTAGTAATTTTTTTTGTTGTATTAGGTCTTATTAGAAAACAACATGAATGAATTTTTTTTAAAACAACATGAAATTGACATGATAGGTCGTGTTTGAAAGAAAAAATTATGAGACGTGTTATCGTATCTTATAGTATAAATAATTTTTTATTTAGGTAACCGTGCTTATTTTTGTTTAATCAAACGTAAAATTTAAAAAATCGTGGTAGTCGTCTCGTGTTCATGTCTAAAAAATTCTTGCCTTTGCCTAAAATTCGAGCAAAAATACGAATTGCCACATCTAGAAAACACGTACCATATGTGATGTGCTTCTTGAGAATTATGCTAATTTGTGTTCAATATTGTACGGTGCATGATGTTTCATGGTAGAGTGAATCAGGTATTAAGAAGCTTGAGGGTTTTTAATCCAATATGTAAGAATTAATTAAAAAGGTAAATCCCTTATTATACACCAGATCCGGCTCAGTTATTAATAAAGTGAATAAATCTTCCAGTTCTTGAAATCTCTCTTGTGATTCAAAATCGTGGTGTAACGGGTATCCTCCCCTCTTTCGATCATGGAATAGATGAAATAGATCGAAAAAAATGGATTTTTGTTCAAGAATGAAATTTCAACCTCCCTACCTTATCAATCGCTAACCCGTTTAAACTCGACAGATGTTTTTTATTTCTTGAGATCTTTTCGAACCGGTGTCACTTTATAAATGCTGTCGAAAATTTGACTCACGATTTTTATTTCTTCGATCCCATGGTGCTAGACCAATATAAATCAAGAACTCCCATAATTACTCTAGGCTCTTTTGTCACACTCATTTAGCATTCCACTAATATTTTTGTGCGTTCTTAGCTTAAGGGTCTGTTTGGTTCGTGGTGAAATATTTTTTACCGCATTAAAAAATAAATTACCTAGATAAAATATGTGTTTGGTTGGACATTTAACACGATGAAATAAAATGAATATGGTAAAAAGTGAGGTGAAACTTTAACCATTTAAATCATGGGTAAAGTGAAAACAATGAAATTTATCTTATTACCAGACTAACCTTTCTTATTTCCACTTACAACTATCACGAATTCATTTATCCCTCTCAATTAACACGATCATTAAATGTTCATTTAAAAAAATATTTTTTATCTAAATTTCATTTTTTATTTAAAAAATAAAAAATTAATAAAAATTAAAAATTAAAATAATTAAAATTTAAAAAAAAAAAAAAATGGAATAGCTATTCCTACACCCTCAATATCTTCCCCCACACCCTTTTCAATATTTAAATACTAAAAGATCAAAAGACCCTCTATCCATATATGATTTGAACAAATATAATCTTTTGTCCAAAAATCTATTACTTAAAAAAAATGTAATATTATGAAGAGAAAAAACATAATATTTTGAAAACAAAAATCCTAATATTCTAGAAAATTAAAATTTTAATATTCTGAAAGCATAAAAATTATAAAAGTTATATTTTCATTTAAAAAAGGGACATATACCAAATAGTCCCTCGGACATTTTTTAATACCCATTTAGTCCAAACTTTTTTATTTTGCCTCAAAAGGTCCTTTGCCACATATTTTGGAGAGGGAGTGCCGCTGGCGCGGAGCTCTAAAAATAAGAGGATATTGAGTGCTTGAGGGACTAAATGGGTTAAACTAAAAATATGTGTCCTTTTTAAAAAATATATATTTATAGTATGGACTATTTAATAATTGACCCTTTAAAAAAACATTATGTTATTTATAAAAAAACATATTATTTTTTATTTAAATGGACGTTGATAAAAAACTGTTTCGTTATTTATTTAAAAATGACCATTCTTTTTATCATTTCTAGTTAAAAACTGTTTCTTTTATTTATTAGAAAAATACTCCGTACCAGCGGTATGTATAGGTGGTCGGATCGCCTATACATACCGCTGCCGCAGACAATATTTTTTCAAAATAGTAAAAAGATTATTTTTAATATAGTACAAAAAAAACAGTTTTTAACCAAAAATAAAATTTGTAAAAAAAAAAACACTTTTGTAAGAAAACAGTTTCTTAAGAAAAACAAATTTTATGTTTTATATACAGTTTTTTAATAAAACAAATAAATAAGATTTTACATTTTATAAACAGTTTTTGTTATTATTATTTATAAAAAATAGCTTTTTTGTTGAAAATATAATTTTTGTTTTTATCAAATGTATTTATTTTAGTTGGAGGTGAAAAAATTGGATATTTAGATTTTATAAATTTAAGGGCACAATTGTCATTTATTATTCAAAGGGTGTGAGGGAACATATAGAGGGTGTGGGAATAGCTATTCCCATAAAAAAAACTTAAAATATTAAAAAAAATGAATATTTATTTGGTGCATGATAATGTGTTTAAAATTTTTTACTAACTGGGACGGTTTCATAGTTCGGAACTATTTTTTTTTAATTCTTTTAATTGGAACACTTTTTTTTCATAGTTGGGACTTTTTTTTTTAATTGGGACTGTTTTTTTTTTAAATTAGGGCTATTTTTTTTCAATGATGAAAACCTTTTTTTTTAATTGGGACTGTTTTTTCATTGTTGAGAATTATTTTTTTTTTATTGTGGACTACTGTTATAATAGTTGACTCTTTTTTTAATTGTGATTCTTTTTTTACAAATGACAGTTTTTTTCATTGTTGAAAACTTTTTTTTTAAATTGGGACTATTTTCTTTTTTAATTAGGATTTTTTTTTTAATTGGTATTATTTTTTTACGTATTTGTCTTGCGTAGCCAAATATAACTAGTTGTGTGGTGGGGGGAGGGGTTATGTCAAATTTGAGTTTGAGGGAAATGCATTGTGGGTACCCGAAATTCAGAACTATGGCCTGGACGAGTAGCCCAGTCCTGGCGACCCAAAGTCCAGGCCCCTCATCTTTTATAATTGATCTGGTCTTTCCCCCACGATCCCATGAAGGGAAGTAATGGGGGAAATGGAAAACGTGGAGGAACCCATCACCCCCACTCATCTACATGCACATGTATATATTAAACCATAGGTCCGGGGCAAAAGGACAAGTTGTATTCTCTGTAATCACTCTCCGGAGTATATAGAAATAATATCGACTGCACCACCGTAGACGTAGGCACATCTTGGCTGAACCACGTACATCCTTTGTTGTGTGATTGGCATCTTGTATTCTTTGTTCTCATCTTGATAATCTTTCTCTCATATTTATTTGTGTTGCATAATAATTGCTTCTATAATTGGCGTCGTCTGTGGGAAGCGTTCATCTTTCCCTGAGAAGAGCCCACATCAAGAAAGGAAGTTAAGATGTCTGGTCACAGCAGCAATGCCCCCCAAGCAGGAGATATTCAAGAGCCACCTGCTCCTCGCAGGATTAGGTATGAAGTCCGACGTTCAGATCAGAGAGCTCGCTTGGAAAGACCCGCTTCAGAAGAGAGTCAGGGACCAGCTAGGTCCACGCAGATATCCAGGTTGATTGATGCGTACGAGGCAAGGCTCCACGAGCAGAGGGAGTCTTCTCGCAGATACGAGGCTGAGAATGCTCGCTTGAAAAGAAGACTGGAAATACTAGAAAGGGAGTTTCGCCCTGATAACCGGAGACTCCCATATCGCACTCCCAGCCCTCAGGCGAGCAAGTCTCGCAGCCGAGCAAGGAGCCCTAGGCGAGAATCTCAAAGGGACGAAGGAGGCGAGTCAGACGATGACCTCCGCGAACAGATGCGAAGAGCTCGCCGCCACCAGAGCCCTACTCGCAGCGACGAGCACATACGAAACATGGTCCGCAGGGAGATGGACCAGCATCCCGCTCACCACGGAACAAGGTCGCTCGCGAGGAGAGCTCTCAAAACCCAGATGAAGTCACCTTTCACAAGAGAAATCGAGGAGGAGCAAGCTCCCAAGAAATTTGCTATTCCAAGGTTCAAGATTTACGACGGAAAGACTTATCCCATCGATCACGTCAGGCAATACTGACAGGCCATGACCCTCTGGAGTCACCGGGATGACCTGATGTGCCGTATTTTCCCCTCAAGCCTTCATGATGTAGCACATAAGTGGTTCGAAAGGCTCCCCCACCGGTCGATTAAGAATTTCAAATACCTAGCCAAACTCTTTACGGCCCGATTCATTACCAGTAGCTCCCATCCCAAAAGGATGGATGCTCTACTGACAATGAAAAAAATGCCTCAAAAGACCCTCCGAGAATACGCGAAGAGGTACTGGGAGTTATTCAATGAGATCGAGGACTGCGCGGAGGAGATTGCAGTGGCCTCCTTCAAAATTGGGCTCCCTAATTCTTCCCTCATCTACCAATCCCTAACGAAGAAGGAAGCTATGACTATTAACGACCTTATGGCCCGAATCGAGAAATACGCAAAGGTGGAAGATGTCACCCGCTCTAATACAGGAGAAAACGGTCGAGCTAAGCTCACTACCAAGGTAGGTGAGAAAACTGAGAACCAGAGGAAAGGAGGAAAGAACGGGGGCAAAAATGTCTCCAAAAACGGAGGGAACCAGGACGCATCGAAAGCATTCCAGGCGATCAACACCGTCTTCAAAGAACCAATTTACAAGGTTCTCGCGAAGATCAAGGATGAGCCATTCATCAAGTGGCCCAGGAAGATGGGGGGAGATCCCTCGAAGAGGAACAATGGTTTGAGATGCGCTTTTCAAAAAGAGGGAGGGCACAAGACCGAGCACTGCAAAGCTCTTAAGTCTCACCTCGAAGAATTGGCCCAGTCCGAGCATTTGAACGACTTTGTGGAGAAAAGGGCAGAGAAAGTGACTGCCAACAGAGAGATGAGACTCGACAATGTGCTGGAGGATGATGCTGGACACGAGTTCGCCGTAATTCACGGAGTATCTGACGTCAAGAAGATACAAGGGAACTCAGCTCGAATGGAGATGAAAAAACTTACAGCGGTAATGCAGGCCTTTCAAATCGATCCAGAAAAATCACAGTCAGGAAAGCGTCGACGAGCAGAGGACGTCAACTATAACAAACATATTATTTTCACGGATGGAGATTTGATGGGAGTAAGGACCCCACATCATGATGCCCTGGTCATTACACTCAGGATAGCCAACTTTGACATCGACAAGTTGCTCGTCGATCAAGGAAGCTCATCCGAAGTAATGTACCTCGACCTGTTCAGGAAATTAAAGTTGAGCGTCGCCGACCTAAAGGAAGCTACTGTACCTTTAGTCGACTTCGCTGGGAAAATGACCATGCCCCTAGGAAAGATAGTGCTGCCAGTTCGTGCTGGGAACGTCTCCAAGATGATTGAGTTTTTGGTAGTTGACATCGAATCACCGTACCAGGCCATCCTCGGCAGAGGATGGCTTCATGCAATGAAGGCGGTCTCCTCGACCTACCATCAGAAGCTCAAGTATGTAACCGAGCGAGGAGTAATGGAGATCCACGGAGACCAAGCGATGGCAAGGAAGTGCTTCATAGAAGCCATCCGACCAAAGCCAGAGAAGAAGGCCGGTCAACCCAGCGATGAAGTTGAAGAGGGTGTGATACCTTCTAAATAGCAACTAAAGTATGGAAGACCAGGAGTAGAGGAGACCAGGCTCTTCCCCTCCGAGCGTGTCATCGAGGACCTGGTAAAAGTTATAGCCGAAGTTGGTGACAGTAGCAGAGTCTTCTTGATTGGAGCATCTCTCACCGATCAAGAACAGAAGGAGTTGACGACCTTGCTGAGACACAACGTAGATGTTTTCGCATGGGAACCATACGAGATGCCTGGCATTGATCCTGATATGGTATGTCATCAGCTGCATGTCGACCCCACGTTCAAGCCAGTCACTCAGAAGGCACGAAGAACTGCACCTGAGAAGGCTAAAGCGGTCGAAAAGGAGATCGAAAAACTGCTGGATGCAGGATCCATACGGGAAGTACAATTCCCCAGGTGGTTATCCAACCCAGTAGTTGTTCCGAAGACCGCTATCAAGGGTCAGATCCTCGCTGATTTCATAGCCGAATTCACTGGCGAAGAACTCCCCGACCAACCTCAACCAACAAAGCAAAAAGAGAACCCATCAACAGTGGAAACTTGAAAACTATTCGTTGATGAAGACTCCAACTCAAAGGGGGCAGGCGTAGGCATCGTCCTCATCACCCCAGAAAACACCATCCTTGAGCAAGGAATCAGGCTTGGATTTACAGCCTCCAACAACGAAGCAGAGTACGAAGCCCTAATAGCCGATCTCCAAAAGGCGCAAATTCTCGTTTAGAGGTGTTCGACGATTCTCAACTAGTCTCCAATCAGATAAGTGGAGATTACAACCCGAAGGATGAAAGGATGGCAGCCTACCTCGCCCTGGTGAGGAAACTAATGACGAGCTTTGAGGAGATCAACATCCAGCAGTTTCCCAGAGGGCAAAACAGTCATGCCGACGCCTTAGCAGCCCTAAGCTCGGCAGTTGATTCTAGTCTTAAAAGGGTCATTTCCATCGATTTCCTCATTTGTCCAAGCATTAACCACAACAGCAAGCTGCCAAACGTGGAACAAATACTCCAGGTGGGATCAACCCCCAGCTGGATCGACCCCTTAAGAGACTATTTAAAGGAGGGCACGCTCCCCGAGGATAAGAAAATTGCCCACCAGATAAGAGTCAAAGCTGCTCGCTTTCACTTATCCACGGGAGGCGACTTGTATAAGAAGTCCTTCTCCGATCCCTACCTTAGATGTGTCCACCCAGGCGATGTCGAGCAAGTGCTGCGCGAGCTTCACGAAGGAATCTGTGAAAGTCATATCGGAGGAAGATCTCTAGACTTTCGAGCAATGAAGGAAGGCTATTGGTGGCCATATATGCAAAAGGACTCCGCAGTATATGTCCGCAAATGCTCGAAATGCCAGCTTCACGCTCCAATGGTCCACCAACCAGCCAGCGACCTAAAATCCTTGACCAGCCCGTGGCCCTTCGCCCAATGGGGGATGGACATCGTGGGACCACTATCCACTGCTGCCGGCAATCGCAAATACCTGTTGGTTGCAACTGACTACTTGACCAAATGGATCGAGGCAGAACCATTGGCAAACATTCGAGACGCTGACATGATAAGATTTATATGGAGGAATATAATCACTCGATTCGGAATCCCCAGAACTATCATCACTGATAATGGGACACAATTCGAGAGTGGCCCCTTTCAGGACTTCTGTAACGAGCACGGGATCAGGCACAACTTTAGTTCGGTGGCCTACCCTCAGAGCAATGGGCAAGCAGAAGCTTCCAACAAAACTGTGATCGATGGATTGAAGAAGCGACTAGAGCGAGCCAAGGGCACATGGGCAACCGAGCTACCCCGTGTCCTATGGGTATACCGAACAACTCCTCGGCGAGCAACAGGAGAAACCCCATTTTCGCTAACATATGGCATGTAAGCAGTCATTCCACTAGAAGCGGGCTTGCCAACAATGAGATCCGACCTTGTCGACCAAGGCCAAAATGATGGGGCGTTGCTCGCTGAACTCGACCTCGTCGACGAGCGTAGAGAACTGGCCCTGGTGAAGCTTGCAAGCTATCAGCAACAGCTCGCAAGGAATTACCACAAAAGGGTTAACCCAAGAAGATTCCAAGTTGGGGACTATGTTCTAAGGTAAGTCATGGGCAACAGAGTAAGGTCATCAGACGGCAAGCTAGGCCCAAACTGGGAACAACCCTTTAAAATAACTTGGGACGACCTGCAAGGTGCATATCATTTGAAAACAATGGAGGGCAGAGAGATACCACGAGCATGAAATGCAGCTAATCTCAAGAAATTCTATTTTTAAATTCTCAAGGAATTCTTTTTAAATTCTCAAGGAATTCTATTGTTGAATCTTTTTCTTGCATTTTTTATGTGAAAGGAATAGTTTATTCCCCTTATTACTAATGAAATCAGTAAACTGCATTTTATCACACATCTTTTTCCAAATCACAAGCACAATGATCGATATAGCAGGGGAATACCCCTCCTCAGGTCATCGTCATGAAACACGAAATACCTCTTAGACTTGCCCTTGGCAATATATAAAGCCCTACAGAGGATTCTTAGGCAATACAACCAGATTTTATATTGGCCATCAAACCTACTTTGGTTGAGCAAAATCCTGATCGGATGAAGACATCCAATACCAGGCGTGTCCTCGCCAATTGCCCTACTTAGGCCTAAGGGAGTGTGACGACACAACCTAAAAGGTAAAATGGGGCATAATGGTATTTTGGTATTATACTGGACTGGGGGGACACTTGCATGGCAAAACAAAAAGGATTATGAAGCAACAAGAATATAAAAAGATCGGATGAACACGTTTAGTTGGCAAAATCGCCCAAAGCACGAACTTTTCATTGATCTCTTATATTTACAACAGTGATAATACATGTTTAGTCGGCGAAGCTCGCCCAAAGCATTTACATTATCAAAAAGGACAAAAGAATGACAACTTGTTATATTTACAACAAAGATAATACACGTTTAGTCGGCGAAGCTCTCCCAAAGCGTTTACATTATCAAAAAGAAAAAACTTGCAAAAAATTCAAGGAGGAAGCCTCCAAACAAGATAGTCTGCCACCCTAGCTCTTCGTCCATCATCAGGAGCAGGGACCAGCTCTTCCACAGCCCCATCTGCGTCCAACTCTAACAGTCGCCGAGGAATAGCATCAATAGGGATCCATCTAGCATCCCTCCTAAATGGATTGGGCATCAGAGTGGAGGAGGACATCTCGTGACGATACCATAACACTGAGTTACTCAGGACCTGGAGTTCTTTCAAGGCACTCAACCACCCTCTGATGAAAGAAAGTTCTTCGAACTCGGATAATCTTGTGGGAGCATCTAGCCAGCCTTGATCATAACCGTCAGCCCATGCTTGTCCAGGACCCTTCTTGAATAAATGCAGCAATCGAGTAACGTCCCTTTGAAGCCCAGCAACAGTTATATATGCTCGGCGGACATCATCACGGAGCTCTTCCATCTCCTTATCCCGTTGTTCTTCTGCTTCCCTGTTCCTGCCCCTGGTGCTCCTACCATCTCGCGGGAAGGGAGGACTAGTGGAACCTCGTGGCATAGGAGGAGTATGTCCAGCTCGCGAAGACGAGTAGCCTTATAGAATCGCTGAAACAGTGCTCGGCGCATGCCCTCTAAGTTGCAGGACTTCCCTCCTCAGGTTGTCATTCTCCTGCTGCAGGAATTCCCCAACTTGATTTATCTTGGTGGCCTCTAGCAACCTTGCTCTCAGTACATTGACTTCCTCTTGTACAGAGGCACCAATACCTTCCATCTCCTGGAGCCTGTCCTTCAGCTTAGCCACTAGCTCGGACTGATCCTTATATTTTTGGTTCCTTGACCTAAGAGACTTGCAAAGCCTAACAAAGGACTGACGAACCTGAGGACTAGCATTGGGACCAAGATTCCTGCCCAATTGAGATGTAGCAGGAATATAGTCTTCTACATCAGTCAACTATAAGACATAAAAGGGAAAGAGAAAGAGAAATCAATCAATGCATTGGAAAAAGAAGCCTTTTTATTTCATTAATGAAGGTCAATTACATCGAGCAGGAAATGGAAAAATTACAAGCAAAAGTACAAAAATAGTCCTAAAGGAGGATTAACTAGCAACCTCAAGCTGCCCAGAGGTGGCTAGCTGCTTCGCCTTGTCAGTAGCAGCAGAGGCATCCCCCTCTACAGAGATGCCCTTATTCGCCTGGGCAGGACCAGCATCGGCAGGGGTTGTCTGAGAGGAAAGATCAACACCCTCGATGGCTGGGGCAGGGGCTTCTTCGTCCACGGTTGGCCTTGGACCCGGGTCATGCTCGTCGAACAGATGAGACTCAGCATCAACACCAGCAGCTAGGAGGGCCTTGTTCCATCCCTTCTTGAAGTTCGAACGGCTGATATAGCCTATTTGAACTTCGGCGTCTTCATAAGCCGCAGTCCATCCGGAGTTGTATGAATCCTCCTTGATGGTGGCCACCTGGGACTCCTTCTCCTTCAGCTGCTCGGTCAGAGCCTTGTTCTCCTTCACAACACCCAGCTTGCTCGAGCAGACTAAGTCATAGGCCTGCCTCAACTCGCTCAGCTCATTGACCGCCGCATCCCTCTCTCGGTTAGAATTAATAAGGGCCAGATCAGAGGAAGCTCGAGCGGCATCAGCAGCCTTCAGATCAGCCTCCAGCCGAGAACCCCTGACTTCCAGAGCGAACTTCTGCTACTCCAGCTCGCCATTCATCCTCACCAACTCGTCGCGAGAACGGTAGAGCACAGAGAAGTCCGTCACAAACTGCCAAAAATAAAGAAGAAATCAAGAAGGAGAAATAATTAAAACTTGTTAAGGAATTGAAAAGGGAGAGAACCTTACCAAGGCCAGTCTCTGGCTAGCTTGGAGGGCTAATTGATCAGACCTCAGCGCCCTCTGGCGATCTGCAGGAAGAACTGCCCTCTCAAGCAATGCAGGAGCCAGCTGAGGGGAAGTGGCAACTGAGGCCCCCTCGGGCAAAGTTGACACCGGGACCAAGGCTTGCCCAACCTTCGTCCTCGACTCCACCTTCCTCCTTTCTTCCTCTCTCTCCCTCTCCATCCTTTTCCTCTCCTCCACCTTCTTCTTTTCCTCCACCTTCTTCCTCTCCTCCTCCTTCTTTCTTTCCCTCTCTCTCTCACCTGCTCTTCCTCTCTCCTCTTCCTCTCTTGCTCCTGAGTGGAAGACCGAGAGCCAGTAGCCACGGCCCCAGAAGAAGACATTTGTTTCTTTGACCTCTGTGCAAGAAGCACATGGCCCTCATCATCATCGTCTCTAATCAGGTTCTTCCTGGGAGGCATCCCTTCGCCTAAACTACTGGAAGTGCTCGACGATCCTCTAGCTTTAGAATCCTCTTCAGAAGAACTGCTACTGTCAGAGCTCCCTCCACCCAAATTACTCGCAGCTCCTGCAGGCTCACTCTCAGAGCTGCTCTCCTCTTCGTCCAACTGGATAGGCTCAGCAGTAGTCTCTCCGAAAGAATCAAACTCTGGAACACTATCCACAGGCCGTGCAATGAAGCTGGAGCCTGCGTTCTTGTACTCGAGCAAAAAGGCAGCAGACCTGGGATGCTCGCCGTCACCCAGAGGTTCCCTCATGTTCCAAGCTTTCACCAACTCCGAGATACGAACCTCGCTGAGAGCAGGCTCCAAATTCTTTGTCCTCGCTGTGGAAGAAAAAGCAAAGAAAGGTTAGAAAAGTCACAAGTCAGCAAAGGTTGAAATAACAATACAATGTCTACCTATATATTCTTCCCCGTAAAAAGGGACAGTGAACCTCTCAGACCTCGACCCTTCAAACTGGGGAGGGAACTGCCAATTCCTAACGAGGAAACCCTCTTGCCAGTAGTCCTTATGGGAATCAGGTAGGTTTACTACCAATACCCTATCAGGACTCCTAGCTTTGAGGTATAAGACACCTGAGCTAGTTCGAGAGAAGGAATAGCAGAAACAGATCTCGACAAGTCCTAACCTAGTACCATACAATTGGTTTATTCTATGGACGCCATTTACTATCTTCCACACGTTGGGCGAGCACTGCGCGGGAACAATACCGAAATAACCAAAAAAATGCAGAAATAGATCATTAGGGGGAAAAGTAAGTCCCCCCTGGGAGAGAAACAAAACATGGATCCAGTGGGCATCCTCTATATCCCTAACGTTCCTAGGAGGGGAGGCACAACATTCAATATCTACCCACTCAGGAATATTGTAGAACTTCCTGAACTCAGAGATTGACCTATTTCCAATCTTCGCCATTAAAAAACTCTAGAAACTCTACAAACCAAAGAGAAAGTACAAAGAAAGGGCACGAGAAACTTACAAAACAGAATATCGGTTCGAGCGATGAAGAAGCACGAGCCCAAGACGACTAAGAAGCAATGGGAATGGGGATTCAGAGAAGAAGGTACGAGGCGCTAGAGTTCTCAGAAGAAGGAAGAGTACTGGAAAGGCTGAAACGACGGATGAAAAAGTGGCTATCCCAATAAGCCTTCAATTCTAATCATAGCGCACGGATAGCGAAGCGGGTGCCGCCAAAGCAACTTCACAGTTTTCGAAGAATCACAAATCAGCCATAATGGCTGATCATTTAAATTCATTGGACCCATAAACATGGCCCAACAAATTTAGGGGCAATTGTGGGTACCCGAAATTCAGAACTATGGGCCTGGATGAGTAGCCCAGTCCTGACGGCCCAAAGTCCAGGCCCCTCATCTTTTATAATTGATCCGGTCTCCCCCCACGATCCCATGAAGGGAAGTTATGGGGAAAATGGAAAACGTGGAGGAACCCATCACCCCCACTCATCTACATGCACATGTATATATTAAACTCTAGGTCCGGGGCAAAAGGACAAGTTGTATTCTCTGTAATCACTCTCCGGAGTATATAGAAATAATATCGACTGCACCACCGTGGACGTAGGCACATCTTGGCTGAACCACGTACATCCTTTGTTGTGTGATTGGCATCTTGTATTCCTTGTTCTCATCTTGATAATCTTTCTCTCATATTTATTTGTGTTGTATAATAATTGCTTCTACATGCATATTTTTTAATTGTCATTGACACTTGTGTGATGAAAAATTAAAATAGTTATGTACATTTGAAGTATAAGGGTAATATGGTCATTTTATTTTTTTATCATATTCATCTTGACCATTCAAATAACAAATGGTGAAAAAATGAAAATTTTCACCTAGTGAAAACTCAAGCATCCAAACGAAAATGGTGGGAATAAAATCATCAAACTAATAATTCACCTTTTACTTTTAATACGATAAAAAATATTTCACCACAAATAAAAGAGAACCTAAAAATTTATTCACAAATGCCACTTAAATCAAATTCTAACGTGGATACACTAAATTGTGAAGTAGCATGAAGGACCCACAATACTTGTGTAGATAGTCATTTCATTATCAAACCTATTATGGACATAGCTTTCAACATCTGTCTCATTCCTCAACATAGCTAGCAGACAGCTACGGAGCTTGTCTTTTTCCCAACATAATCCTTCACACACGTGTGTTGCTCTATCTATGTGCCAAAAAAGATGAGGTGGTGGTGGTTAAGTACTTAAGTCCACATGTTTGAAATAAATGCAATTGAGACAAAGGCAAAGGGGGCCTGTGCTTAGGCAACTTCGTTCCCCCAAATAGTTCCAAGTGTCTCCTTGGGTTGCTCTCTTTGTCTCCCTTTATATGTTCATCTCTCATGTTTTTCCGCCTAACTTTTTGGGACCTCGTGGCTCCATTTTAGCCATTACATCCATTGCAATATAATAATTCTATTCATTTCGGAATCATACTTAGACCCACTCCAATGATATCCCGTAAGGCTCAAATACGGTACAATATGGGTTTAATATGCCATCGAATCACGCTCAATAAATCGAAAATGAATTGGTGTAAGATTTATTGCAATAAAATTATTAGACTTGACAAAGGATTATGTCGTATTTAATTATGTATTAACTATATATATATATATATATATATAGAGAGAGAGAGAGAGAGAGAGAGAGAGAGAGAGAGAGAGAGAATAGTGATCTTGTGCGGAATGATCATGTGTCACCCGGAAGTGAGCGTAGAAATTATGTGTTAAATTTTAGGCAGTCTCTCTCTCTTTTCTGCGCTCATCGCCAGGTGACACATGTTCAGTCCGTACTATTAAAATGCGAGACAACTCGCACAAGAGCAATATATATATATATATATATATATATATATATATATATATATATATATATATATATATATATATATATATATATATACACACACACACACACACACAAGAATTCTCTTAAGAGGACCTCCAAAAAATGGACTAAAAACGGATGGATTTTTAAAAAATTGTAAAATGCATTTTTTTGAGTTGATTTTTTTTATGAGATATATAAATATACATGGGTACCTAAAAAAAACAGCTCAAAATGAATTTTTTTGCTATTTTAAAAAATCTTTCAAAATCTGTCAATATATGTTTGGGTTTGCGCCAACAAAATTTGACAGATTTTGAAACATTTTTTTAAAATAGCAAACAAATTCATTTTGAGTTGATTTTTTGGGGGGTACGGGTATGTCTATATATCTCATAAAAAAATCAACTCAAAAAAATCAATTTTACTATTTTTAAAAAATCAGACCGTTTTAGTCGGTTTAAGAGAAGGACTCTCTCTCTCTCTCTCTCTCTCTCTCTATATATATATATATATATATATATATATATATATATATCAAGGTTCTAAAAAACGCGAGGGGTGATTGAGGCATGGAGGTCAAGCCTTAAGCCTTAGATGCCTAGGCGGGCCTATGCGTGAAAAGGCGTGAAAAGGCGTTTAGGCGTTCTTAATATATTTTAATATTTTTTAACCATAACAAGGATATTAAAATACAAAAATTGCATATATCATAAAAATATGTTTGAATATATGCAAATTAAAATACTATTTGATTATTTTGGATGAGATAATAGTTCGATTTGTAAATAAATTCTTCAAAAGACGACATCGTTTCAATAAAGCATTATTGTTTTTAGAAAAAAGTGCGCATTAAGGGTTTTACCAAGAATAAGGCGTGAAAAGCGTAAGGCGTGAAAAGCGTAAGGCGAGACGTTTCTCCCAAGCCTTAAGCCTAGGCGGACCCTAGGCTAGTTTTTTAAAACAGTGATATGTGTGTGTGTGTGTGTGTGTGTGTGTGTGTGTGTGACAAAGTCTGTTCTGACAGTTTTGCTTGTCACGATTTCGGCCCGTGACTATTTTTGTGGATTGATTTCTAACAATTATATTCATGATATTTTTTTTACAACGCAAGAAATTTTATTTAGTTTTATAGCTCAAGAAATTTGTTTTTGTTTTCGGTAATGATAACTTATGTCACGGATATAATTTATGGCGAAAATATATACAAGCTTTTCATTGCTTATAAAAAAATTCACAACAAAATAAGTGTTTCCGCCCCTACTCACCAAAATCTCTGGATCCGCCATTGGGTTGAATGGTAGTCAATCAGGATTAAGGGGGGTGTACTCCCCAGGTCCTGAGTTCGATTCCCCTCACGAATTAAAATTTGGGACCACAGACCGCAAGGAGTAATTCTTGTCTTACAGGTTGGGTGCGCGCAAGTTGGACCCGGGACAGTTTTCGTATCAAAAACATTTTTGTGTCATTTATGAGTATATTCGTGACACTCAATTGTGTTATGATTCAAACTTCATTGAAGATTGACCCATTAAACGATAATTTCTCCGTATTTCATTTTGTCAGGTCCAAATATGATTTAAATGAACACAAAATTTATTAGGATAAATGTAGGAAGTCGTGAAGAAATTTTTTAAACGAAAAATAGGAGACAACACATAACCATTAGGATAATATTATAAAAAAAATCATGAACAAAGTAGGAATCCAAATTTAATTAATTACTATCTCAAATATTTTTAAAATTAAAAATTACAAAAACAAAAATAAAAATAACTCAAAATTTAACTCTGCATGACACAAACTTGGACTCCGCCACTGCTGCATGACAGAAACACCATATATGTATATAATGAACATATAAATAAATCAGAGCACCAACGTAATATATGATACCAACGTAATATATGACAAGACATGGGTCCAATTTGACATGCAATAATTGTAATGCTATATTACAAAATAAAATGCAAATGCCAAGATGTTCGCATTATGATGTGATAGTTACTACAATTGGTCAAGTAATGATCAAGGCCTTATAAATCATAGTGCTTCATTGACCACAGCAATTATCAAAGCATTATCAACAAGGGTATGCAAAATAGTTTTTTCTTAGAAATATCAAAGCATCGTCAACAAGGATATGCATGAACATCCTATCGTCATCGTTCACACGTTATCTGCCTCTTTTTTATTATTTTTATCATAAACAATATTATTTATTAAACTCAACTCCCCATAATTTCATCACAAGATAATTTGGGACAATGCCTTTATCTTTAACCTGTCATTTCAATTATTATTCATTTATTATTGGTGCATTATGATCAACACAATATGTATTCATACCATCTAAATCATTTTTTTTTCATGTTATCATTAATGAAATTGAAAACTATTCATAACTTTTATTTAGTGTGTTGATATTTTCATGCATCGTACTATTCTCGTCTCACTTACACAAATACGTTTCTCGTTCTTTTTTTTTAATGTTCAACATTCTGCTCCATATAAGTTCCTTTCGGTCTATCTCCTGCTCATAATTTCATGACAAGATAATTTAATCATGTTGTTTGTTTGTATATGTGAGATGTTTTTAAGGTATTGAGATTACGCCTTTTAGGGTTTGTTATCAGTTTCTGAGCACTCTTGTGAGCCGGTGAAAGGAGAAACATGTCGCTTCTATGCCTATCTTTTTAGAGTTTGTGGATGAACTTCATAAAGGATTGTAGAGGTGGTAGTTTTTGGTAGGGGTTATTTTTTCAGTCCGGTTTTTGTAGGCTTTCTTTGTATACTCTCTATATACGGGTTTCGCTCCCTTAGCGGTTGGTTTTATGATACATTAATTTATCAAAAAAAAATTGAATATGTTCCACACATTCACAACCATCAATGAATTAGTTTGAGACGTTGTGGGATCAAAACTACAGGGAAATGTTTAAAATGACAATGACTACCCCATTGTTGTAATTCATTCAATGTCTAAAAAATTTCAACATTGAGATAAAATTAAAATTTCATACATATATGGCAGGGAAAGTGCAAAATAAACACTAGCTTTTGCAAATCAAATTCAATGTCACTGATATACCCACACGAGCAACATCGATTCAATTATTTTCGATTCTAAAAGGCTCCCAAAAAGGGACATTTTTACTTAAAAACCTCCCCACGACCATCGAGTCCAATAGCCGAATCGCGTCCTCGGACTTGATACATCGTGGCGTCTTATACTGATTAACGGAAGACCCTTGAGAAACACACAAATCCATAAGCCCGTCAAATGCCCCGTATTTTACAACTCTTATCTCCAACGGACCGATAGATTTGTCTCTATTTCGGCACCTCCTATAAACCGAATCTAACATTTCTTCCACTTTTGAGCAGCATTGTTCCATTAAAACATGGTCAAGTTTTGGTACATCACTATTCATATTGTTTCTCACTTTAAGTTCCCAATAGAGTACATAATGTCCAGGGATTGAGGATATGTCAGCATAGCTTGTGTATTCTGTTAGAAGGAAACCAAGCTGCTCAATAATGAGTTTTGCTTCTGTTATTGCTTTCAAGAGGTCATCTTCGCTTGTTTTGTCCGTGTCGATGCTTAAAACGACGTTTCGTCTCCCCACAAATCGAAATTGAGGCGCGTTGTTGTAGAAACCGGTCACCATCAAAATGTCTCCGACTCTATATCTATATAAACCTGCATATAATTTGATTAAGGGCATTAATTCTAGTTAAAACAAGTGTGTGTAACTATCTAATAGCAGATGCTAAATGCACCACAAAAATTACTTTTTAATACGCGCTTAGGGAGTAATTTTTTAGGTGTCTTTAACAACCCCATATGTAATAGGTAATGCTATAAATGAAAAGAAAAACTCACCTGTAAATGTTGTGACTACGAGTTCATAATAGCGACCGATTTTCACATTCACGAGGTCGACAAATTCACTAATTTCATCTTCCCTTTTCACGCAATCGCGATTGGAAGTTGAAACATCGCTGCAATTATAATTATGTGCCTTCCCATGTTGATAATCATAAATGGGGATGAACTCGAAATAGGCCATATTAGGGAGGAGAGTGTATGAAACATCGGCAGGCTTGCTCAACGGCGTAAGATTAATCCCAAAGTAACACTCCGAAGAAGCATACATTGTCGAAACTAAAGGGATCCCGCCACAATAATATTCAAGAGTACGGATATATTGGGACATGGAACCAGTAACTATAACCTCAACATACTTAGTCTTAGGCCAAAGCCTCTTAATGATCCCTTCCCAAGAATTAACCCCACAACACTCCCTCTCAATCAAATCAGACAAATCCGGACGCGGTTTGTCTAGGATCAGGCAAACCGCGTTTCGGCAACTGGGGTCAGTGATCCATTCACTGACCCGTCCCGTTCTTATGTTGGAACAAAGCTCTTTCCAATAATTTTCTAAAAAATTGATTGCGCGAAGGAAAGCGGATGCAAATACCGCGCCAACTCTCAACACCTCGTCGCGTTGGACTAGACCACATAGTAATTGACTGTACATGCTTTGTTTACTATCCGAGCACAATATCGTCGCGTCGGGGCTCGTGTAGACGCTGAATTTGTTGAAGGGGCGGTTTCGGAAATTACTGCTTTTGTAGTAGCTTGTTAGCACTGGTCTTGCTATTAGACCAGCACTAGTGTTGGTTTCTGGTTTTATGAAGAGAAGGTACATTCCTTTCCCTTGATCCAATCCATCAATGTACCTAATTCATCCAATTACATTTGAATTTCAATTAAAAGCAAGAAAGTTGTACGTGTCGTGTCGGGTTCGTGTCATGAATATTCGGGTACATGCTAAAAAAATATCATTTAACTGCTCCAGTCATTAATAATTTGAATCTAGTAAAAACCTAAAACTGTGAAGCTTTTTATCGTGTTGTGTTCGGGTCGTTTAGTCGTGTCATTTTGGGAGACAAAAAAAATAAAAGAATTGATTTTTTATTTTTGGTCAATGACACAAGGAATTGATTTACTAGTGCACTTAGAACACATTGTTGTGTCACTTAAATAATGTTACATTAAAAATAAAAAAAATAAACATTGTTCAGAATTATTCTAATTCCACTAATGTACTAACTTGTTCATCACAGGCACAAGCAGATTATAAAAGAATGTCTTTCTATCCAAGTCTTCTGCAGTTGAAGGCATCATCTTTGGTTGTCCTCCTGATGTTCCTGAGCTGCATGAAAAAACAAAAAATACGTCGTTATTGAATTAGGAAAAAAAATCATAATCAAGTTAAGGACCTAAAATAAATATATTATGGGTGTGTTTGAATTATTATAAATTTTCTTCCACATAAAATTATACTTTTGACATAGTACTCCATTTTTTCCTCATTTTTCATCAAAAATATATAGTATGGAAAATAAGAAAAGTAATATTGTGATCATAAAAAAAATCAAAAATGTAAAATATCAAGTTGTTTTGGACAAAAAAAATTGCCAGACAATATTAGACAATCATGCACACCAAAAGTTGGGAAATATAGAATCCTTCATAATTTTCATAATATATTATTGGCAATTAATCAAACTCACCTCGTCATCTTTTTTCAATATTTCTTGAAAATGATTTGTTTTTCCATTTTTTCCAACTAAACAACACATTAAATCAATTAAAAAAAAGACTCAAAACACTCGTCTCGAGATCTTTTATCCATTTTTTCGGACTAAGCAGCATCTTAATAAAATAAAATTCAAAAATCAAACACACCCGCCTTGCCATTTTTTTCTATTCTTTTTTTCATTTTTTTCAACTAAACATCCCAAGTATAAAAAATAAGAAAATGAGAATAAAAAAAATATATATATATATATATATATATGGCAATTCCATAGCTACTCTCAAATTATACAAACGAAACGGAGAGTTTGGGTTGTCAAAAATACATTGGTTTAAGTGCATATGATATACATGGAGTTCATTTAAAACATCAACCAATGTATTTTTATAACTCGGTCCGCTATTTCATGAGTATAATTTGAGACTTTATGTAGAGTTATATATATATATATATACAGTCCTACCCTTGTGCGGATTAGTCCGCATTTTAAGAATGCGGACCGGACATGTGTCACCTGGCGGTGAGCCCCAAAAAGAGAGAGAGTGTGCCTATAATTTAGGCGATAATTTCTAGGCGCACCGTTAGGTGACACATGTCGGGTCCGCATTCTTAAAATGCGGACTAGTCCCCACAGGAGCATATATATATATATATATATATATATATATATATATATATATATATATATATATATATGTGTGTGTGTGTGTGTGTGTGTGTGTGTGTGTGTACACCTTGTGAGGAGTTCAGTGATGGGTTGAGCTGAAATGATATTTGAAGACTCCCCTCTAGCTATCCTTTCAATAAAAGGTTTGATATCTTCATAACTAACAGCAGGTACTTTTTTCTTGAAAAGATCCTTATCATATTGGCCATTAAGAAACCCCCTCAAATATTCAGTGTTGGCATTTTGTGTTAGTATCACCTGTAATGCCTGTTGTTGAATATAATTTGCATTTGTTGTCAAATCCTCTAAAAGCTTCATGCCAGCTTCATTATCGGTTGGATCACAAGTGAACAACATTTTTGGTACTCTAAAGAACTGTTGAAACCTAAGCTATATATAGAGGTTTGTAAAGGTACTTTTGGTTGGCTTAAAATGTCTCAATAACTAACTTTAAATGTTCAGTGCATTTGAACACTGAATGATGAGTTAGACTTGTCAACTAGGCAATCTTTTACGTTAAAAGTCTTTTCTCTCTCACACACACATTTGCGTTTATGTACACATGATGATAAGATGGGGTTGGAGTAGACATGATTAAATAAATGTGTGGGAGGGGATCTTTTGCTTCTACACATTCCATTATTATAAAAAGATCTCATTCATAATTGGTTCCATTTGAATTAACATTGGTCCAACATCGTGGGGTCGGTAAAGCAGACTCGTGAGTTAGATATTCGACAGCGTTTATAAAGTAGCACAGATCGAATCGAAGAAGGTTTCACAAAAATTTTAAAAAAAATAATTTGTTCCATTGAATATGAATGGATACCATGTTATGACAATTTTTCTTATCATTCCATTAACAATTATTCGGTTATTTTGTTCTTATTATATATTTTTTACTAAACTATATATTTTCATTTTGTTACTTTTTTTCTAATATATCTTATTTAATCCACAGGATTTTGAGTGAACGTCAGGTTCCATTTTTCTTTTATATTTATTTTTTTTATTTGTATTTTAGACTTTAGTTGACATTTATTGAGCATTATTTTATTTGAATAAATAAAAACACTGATAAAAATGTAGTATAAAATAAAACAACAAAAATTCCTTCGATTTAACTAAAACTATTGAAATTTATACTAATTATATTGAATTATTACGCGTAAGAATAAATATTGATAACATATTTAAATACTCTAGTGATAAAACTAAGGTCCCATTTCAGAATTTGCCTAGGGCCCCAACTGAGCTTGATTCGTCCCTCCCAGGACAACAACTAAAAATATCAATAAATGACTGAAGACATAAATCACTTATGAGCTTCAAACTCAATCTCTCTCTCTCTCTCTCTCTCTCTATATATATATATATATATATATATATATACACACACACACACTAAGGTATGCCCATGCCTGAAGGCACGCTGAAAATTTTCAAAGTACATAATCGCGAAATGACGAAAATTTCGAAAGTACGTAATCACGAAACAATGAAAATTTCGTGTATTGCCAGTGTCTGAAGGTACGAAGAAAATTTTCCAAAGTATTAAGTCATGTATAAGTTAAGTCGATTTTTTTTATATAACACAAATAATTTTAAACAATTTAAAATTTTGGGGCTAAGTTTTCCCTTTTTAAATGACTATCCACCCTATTTAAAAAATAAAAATATCACAACAACAAAACTAAGGGTCCGTTTGATAGAAAACTGAAAAAATGCAAATAATTCCAGGACATTTGATTCCAAGGTAAATGAATATTTTTCAACTTGTGTGTGTTTGATACAAGTTGGAAAATCATCCATTTTTCACATTTTCTATCAAACGCAAAAGTTGAAAAATAGATATAAATGTGAAAAATTTATTTATGGAATATATATATATATACATATATTTTGTATATAATATTAATATATATATTATTTGCGGAATATATATGTTCGGATATATATATATATATATATTCATAAATTTTGTATATATTATTAATATATATTCAAATATATATGTTATATTATTTGTGGAATATATATATTTGTATATATTCATATATTTTGTATATTTAATAATTTATATTTATATATTTAATATATTTTGTATATATAATAATATATATATATTTATGTATATTTAATAATAATATATATATATATACAAAATATATTAAATATATATATATATATATATATATATATATATATATATATATATATATATTATTTACGATATACTAAATATATATTATTAAATGTACAAAATCAATGAAAATATAATATATTATTTATGGAATGTATGAATATATATATTATATTATATATTGAATGTACTAAATATATATTATTTAGAGAATATATGCATATATTATATATATTCAGTATATATATGAAATATAAATATATATTAAAATATATGAATTGTATAATTTATATAAATGTACGAAGTATATAAATATATGAAATATATATAAATATACGAAATATACATATATGAGCTAATATATATATATATATATATATATATATATATATATATATATATATATATATATATATATATATATATATATATATATATATTTGCATATTTATTTACACTATATATTTATGAAATATATATTATAAAAAAAATTGATTTTGAGTGATTTGTCACCCAAAGGTGGCAAACAAAAACCTGTCCCCCCCCCCCCCCCCTCCCAAAGAATTGAATTCCACCCTAGGATGGCATATTGTGCTTAAGGGTTGTTGTACATAGAAAACAAATTCAAAGGCAAATTAAGGCTATCAAACATCCTAAAAGATGAAAAAGACCATAATTTTTTAACTTTTCTGAATTTGCCTTGAAATTTGTTGGCTATCAAACGGACCCTAATAGTCTGTAATTCAAATACATTATCATGTGTCAAAATAAACAATGATTAGTCTCACTTGCCCCCAATGTGAGTGAAAACAATACTCGGTATTTCTAACAGATTTCCCGTCCCGACGGCACAAAATAACTTTTCAAAGCACTAGTTATTTATAATTAATGTCAATGTCTATATTTTACATAACACAAATAGTTGTAAATAATTTTTAAAAATTAGGCATAACTTTAAAAATTTTATAGGATTATCTACCTTGTTTAAAAAATAAAAAATATTGCAACAACAGTACTAGTAGTCCGTTCTCAGACTTGTATAAACAATATCATCCATTCAGGTGAGCAATTAAAATAAAAGTAAAAAAAATGTTGGATGCATAATATTCTAATAGCTACGTTTAAAGATCCAAAATTGTTATATTAAAAAAACTTCCATCGGAACACGTTCTATAATAAATGTCACTTATTTCTCTCTAATAAACATTTTGTAACTAAACAAAGCATAATTATAAATGATTTCCATGTACAAAAGGCATGAGATCAACATCTTCATCCGTAATAGTTATTAGAGTTCTAGCAATGTAGTGTCAACATACTATTTGAAGGAGAAAATAGAAAAATCATCAATAGCCATAAATTAGTACTCAAGTACAAAAAACAACCTTCAAGATAATAAAGTCAGAATCCTATATAAAACCTAGAAGGATTAAGACTTAACAAATGATCCAACAATCATTCCAAAGATCTCCATAAAGTCCCTTCTTGGTACTTTCATATCTGATCCTAGGTGTAATTGTATTAGAATAGCATTAGAAACGAACTAAAGTAATATATGACATTAACAAAAATGTAACTTTTTTTCCACCAACAAAGTCTACTTTGTATTACCACAAAAAGTAAGCATTTATCTTCTATCATTTTTGTTTCATAGGCATCTATATTTACCTGACAATAGAGGTTCATGCACTACACACTGTCTTCAAATATACACTTCAATTACTCATCTAACTCGTATCAAGATTCACCATACCTTTTCTTCTAGCAGTCACGAAATATAGAGAACACCTTTCAAGTTCCCAGTCTAAATTTCTCAGGCTTTGGAGTATTCTTGACCAATACGTTATCCATGATGCTCTGCCGAAGCTCACCAAAGAATGAATGTGACAGCATGGAGTCTTGATCATCTCATATGAGATTCGAACCAATCAAAGATTATCCCAGACTGCAAGCTAGTCATCTCATGATACGTAAATGCTAGATTCAATTCCTCCTGAATGTGACTAATTAAATTCTTGTCTTGCAAAAGAATCTCTCTCCCTGAGAGCTGCTTTCCACTGTATCGCACGCCCATCATTCCTCATATAGCCATTAGTATCAATGAAGCCCTCATCTCGAAATAAATTAAACAACTTCACCGAAACAGTCTGATCATTACTTGAAATCCTTTCAGCTAGGAAATTAGGCGATAAGGGGAATTCCATACATTTAATCTCTGTAACATCGATGCCTTTCTCCCTCAAAACTTCCATATTTTCATCTACCCTTGTCTTCGATGTTTTGTCTTTGGTCATGTGCACGAAAAGGGTAGGTACGTAGTCCTTGGCAATATCAATCTGACTAAAGAACCCTTCAGCAATCATTATCGTAATGCTACTAAATCTCAAATTAGTTGCAAGAGCAGAAACATAGTATCCACCAGTTGGACTGGTTTTTTCAGTAAAAAAATCATCTCTATAATTCAACATAAACTACTATTAAAAATATAACAGTCATATGATACGCTACAAATGTAGGACTGGTTTTAAATGTAAAACAGATAATGGCAACTAAAATGAACAAATTTCCACAACCCAATCAAAAAATATTAAGCATGGGTAATGCGAATTGTTAACATTTATAATCATGTCTTGGACGTTAATCACATATTTATTCATGTTACCAATTATAATTATGTTTCGATTAGTGAACTTAAAATATATGTCGTTCGGTATTTATATAGGTCATATTCGTGAATAATATAAGAAAAGTAGAATCGTGTCATTTTTGTATGAAAATAAGTTATCCCGTCAAATACTACAAAATGAATTAAAACCCTTTTGTGACAACAAGTACCCAATAATTATCAATCAGCAACAACTTTAGGATCACATTCCTCAATACAAACATCTGATTTTACTTAAAGATCGCATTCTTTTTTATCCTTTTCACAAACTGGAAATCCTTTATCATTCCATGATCACGCCCAAGCGTATGCAGGTTCCTCCCTCGCAGAAGGCTGGAAACTTCCCAGCTGCCAAGCACTGATCATCTTCAGATAAATGGACAACTATAACTCCATCAAGGCCATTTTCACTTCCATTGTCAGGAAACAATCATAGAAAAAGATTCACATTCCTACAAAATAAAATCAATGAAGTTAAATTTAAATGATCGCCATGAGAAAAATATTTTTAATTTTTTCACAAAAAATAAAAGGATGGTAAAAATTAGTGATAATAAAGTCGAGGATGAAAAATCATAATTTAGTTTATGCATTATTCTCATTAAAAAAAATTCAAACCTCATGTTTCTTTTTAATGGTCATTCAACAAAAAATAAGTTTGGCCAATGATACAACTCTATGAATATACATAATAGAAATTATTAATGAAAGTGGCAGGAAATGCCTAAATCTCACCACCACACAACACAAGCTCACAACATAAATAAAAAAACAATTATACAAAAAAAGGGAAAATTAGAGATGTACAGACCTGATCAGCTTGTAGGTTCCATTGTAAAGTGAGTTTTGAATATATAATACTCATAACTACTTATGGTTTGTTAATGAAACTTGAAAAGCCAAATTCAAACAAAAACTGAAATAAAGGCTAGATCTACACGCAAAAAATCACATTCAATCCTTAGATTCAATATCCTTTAGACGAAATCGGATATTAAGAAACAGTTAAACAATAGATTCAAAACCTTTTAAGACCAAAGCTCATCCCTTAATCTCTAATTAAAGTCATAAAACAATATCATATCTCACTATTAAAGAAATAAAATTGTTAACATGTTCAACACTATTGAACAAAAAGTAATAAAATTTTGTAGGGGAGAGAGAGTGAGAGAGAAGTACCTAACTATTATTTAAATAGTGAGATAAAAATAAAACAATATCAAATCTACAAACAATGAAAAAAAAATAGATCGTAAAAAATATGAAGTTAAAGCAATACGTTAACTTCAAGTGTGGCTTCAATCCATTGGATGACCTTTGTCAAAACACTGAATTGCAATGACTAAATTGTAAAGTCTTCTAGTGGCTTCAATCCGTTAATAATTTTATATCAACCTTTGTCAAAACACTAAACTGCAATGACTGAAGGGAGAATAGGACAGTTCGCCTTCACTATTGTTGTTGAACTTCTGTGTGGCTTCAATTCGTTAGATGTGATGGTCTGCTGACAAAGCGCACTCAACGCAAGGATAAGATCCAGGTGCTATAATTAGCAGTTTGAGTTTCGACCACACTGTAGTTGCATCCAATTCCACTGGGTGTATAAAATTGCTGTAGACGATTTAGATTCAAGCTTGAGACTCTAGATCTTGGAGTGAAAGTTAACCCTGCAATAGCATCGAAAACAGGCCTTAAAATTCATATCCCTCGCCTGGGATGGATTTGTTATCAAGAGATTATGAATTATAGATATAATTACAGATTATTTTTAATTTTAAGAATGAGTTTGCAATATCAACTATAATTCATAATGTGTTAAAAAAATTATCCCAGCAACACAATTCATGAGATGGTCAAAATTAGGGAGACTGTATAGAGAAAATGCCTGAAGTTTTAGTCTGTAACAATGTAGTGATGGAGGGATTATTTGGGATGAGAGAATTTTCAAATTAGTGTCATAGCCACTTTGTGTAATACCCCGTATTTTCATGGCTTTTAAATTTAAGGATTTATTAAATTTAATTGAGATAAATTCATTTAATTTTAATCCGAAATGTTGTTTTAAATATTTACTAGCGTGACAAGAGTTAGTAATTATTGGGAATATATTATTTGTTGCATATTACTGGATGAGTATAGTAATATATGAGATTTATTTTTATAATATTGTCACGTGTGAATAAAATGACAATTGTGAAAATTTAAGTCGGGACGCGCCTGTGTCGTGTCGGGACTAAATGTGGATTAATAAAAGTGAATATTTTATAGGTTGTTCGTATGGTCGTTTTGAGTGCGCCAACGCGTCCGGAAGGGTCGAGATAGTCAAAAAAGTATACCCGGGGGTTTGATTTGGGTCTCAGGGTGTTTTTAGGCCTAATTAGTACCCCGGGAGGGCATTTTAGTCATTTTTGTATTTTTGGATAATTAAATCCACGAAAATTAAAGGGGTTATATCAGATGTTTAGGTTATCTCCTAGGGTTAGATAACTCAAAACACTAGAACGGCCATTGGAGAGGAGAGGAGAGAGATCTCAAGACATTCTAAGGCTCAAAACTCATCCGTTTACGCCACCGCCACCGCCAACGCGTAGATCGCAAGACGGGGAACGCAACCACACCAAAGTCAACACCAAACCAGATTTCTGAAAATCTCAGGCAAGTGTTTATCTTGCTTATTTCGTTGATGCATCATCCATATTAGTTTAGGAGTTATTAGGATGAGATTTATGGAAGAAAAACCCAATTTGAGATGGGAAATTTTCATGTAGTGATGATTTATATGATATTCTGGAAACCCTTTGTCATGTAAAGGATTAAGAGTTTGATTAAGAAAAGAGTTTTAATCAGATATAAACACTAAAACATTTATTCCGGACGATCGGACCGTTGGAATTGGATGAAATTTTACAAAGAATTAGATGAAGACGAGAGGAAGCTACAGAAAAAAATTCAGCTCGATCGGACCGTTCAATATTTTTTAATATTTTTTTTTTGCTAGACAGTTTTATGTTTTGAGGACTCTTAGAGATAATAAAAATTCAATTAAAACTCCATTTTAATTCCGATTTCGAAACCGTTTGAAATTCTCATCTTTGAAAATAAAATTCAAAATCCTTTAATGTAAGGCGAAATCTATATTTTTGGGATATTTTGCATAAGGGATAATGTAAGTATATATTAAAGGGGAGAGACACGTAAGAGAGAGTTACGTTGGAACATAAATAGATATGTACTGAATTGTACATTTGGAAGAATAGAGTCCATGAGGGTTACGTAGTAAGTTGGAAAAACCCTTCGAATTAAGGTTAGAAACGAACCATTATACTTGATAAATAATAATGGGAAAATAAGGATAAATGTTGTGAATGTGGGTTATTGGATAAACCTAAATTGATATAATAAAAGTGGTATATTTATATGATTGTGTATGCATATATTATATACTTGTGAAAATCATGTTCGCGCTACTTGCTATCCCTGAGGTTACCACGCTGGGACGATCTTATCTCGTGTGCCTTATGGGGGATATTGACTCTTACCCTAGAAGATAGGAATCCTAGGTACAGGCTATCGAATCGGTAGTCACGGTCCTAAGAGACGTGAGGGTATGTAATGACCTCTTGGACTTGGAAACTATGCTTCGCCTCAATATTGTTTGTGTATGTATTTATACAGTTCGAGAGTGATTCCGAACTTGTATTCCCTTTAGTACGATTGATACGGGGATTGGATAGCAGAGTATGCCCGCACCATAGTTTTTATGTGGGTGTAATACCCCGTATTTTTTACTATATTTATTTTGGGATTAATTAATTAAATTGCGTATTAATTGGAAATTAATCCGGGTTATAAATACTAATGTGATGCGAGTTGGTATTTGATTATGTGCATATATGATTATATATGGACTTAGTATTATAAAATTTGTCGTGGGATTTATATACGGCATTTTAGAAATTTTGTTGAGACGCGTGAGACCGCCGCGTCACGGTATAATATTTTGATAATAAAAGTGAATTTAAAATCAATAATTCGTATGGTCGTTTTGAGTGAGCCAACGCGTCCGGAAGGGTCGAGATAGTCAGAAAACACTAGCCGGGGGTATAGTTTGGGTCCCAGGGTATTTTTAGGCCATACCGGTAACTTAAAGGGTATTTTAGTAATTTGGTATTTTTGGGTAATTAAAAGTGACGAAAATTGAGAGTTGTAATCTGATAAGGGATTGACCCAACCAACCCTTTATTAACCCCATAAGCTACGTAAGTTATCATTTAGTCTTCCAACTCTCCCAAAGCAAACCCTAGCCACCATAGCCTTTTGGAGAAGAAAGCTTGGAGAAGGAGAGAGAGAGAGGAATTCTGCAGAGATTCTTCACCAAATCAACACCAAATCCGAAATCAAACCAAGGCAAGTGATTTATTCCATTTAAATTTCAGAGAATGCTTCTTCCATGTTAGATTATTCATAAATTTTGTATGTTCTTAGAAGATAATGAAAAACCCATAAGATTGGAGTCATTAGTTTAAATTTTGGGATATAGGTTGCATGTAGAATGTTACTGGAAGATTATATTAAGAGAATTATCGACTTTTGTTATACCAAAAACGGATTTAAGATGAAGTTTTGAATGTTCTTGAGAAAAATCTGGAAACTAAGTTTTTGATGAAGATTGATCCATATGTAGCCTATAGTTGTTGAAATATTGATTTATGGACGTTAGTAATATTGTAGGATTGTTATATGACATTACTATAACGTTATATTTGAGAATCATACGTTAGAAATAAGTTTTGGGACGTTTTCAAATCTGCAGAACGAAGCAGTCCGTAGCCATACCTGTTCGATCGATCGATCGACATTCATCAGTCGATCGATCGACTGGATCGATCGATCGATATTCATAGGTCGATCGATCGACCTTCCCAGAATGAGTGAAATTTTCCTTAATATGATTTTAATGGTGGAAACCCTCGGAGAATATGTTTAGAGACTTTGTGAAAACCCTTAACTTTAAGGAAGATCAGTAGGCATGATTAAGAAGTGGGACTTTAATCAGAATATAATTTGAGGAATTATTCTAAATAAATGAAATTCGTTATGTGAGTTAATATTTGGGTTAATAGTACAAATTTGAATAAGTTGATGAAATAAGGTTTGGGGCAGAAGTAAAGACCTTAGGCATAAAGATATCATATGTGAGAATTATGGGAACTTAGTAGTCTATTCGAGATAGGTTTTTAGTTTAAGGAATTACGACGTGAAACGTGTCGACTATTTAAATTATATATTATCGGATTACTTGAAATATATAAGTTTTGGATAATGGTATAATGATGTAGAAAATACCTTATTAAAATGGTGATATCTAAGATGTGTGAATGCTTAGTATATAGTTTATGTGTATGACATACCTACCATACTTGCTATCACGGGAGGTTACGTTCGCTTAGGACCCTCTAATCCTTGTGTGCCTACGGGGGGGATATAGACTGGTACCTTGATGAACACAGGTCATTGAAAGACTTATTGTGATATTAATAAGTCCGCGGATCGTGGGAGCGTAGGTATGTGCGTGACCCATGTGAAGGTGACTGTGTTCGCCTCCATTATTTGTGATGTTGTTATTTGAGAACTATTCCTGAGAGATTCGGAATATGTGATCCGTATGTACGTGATGTACCGGGATGGATAGCAGAGTATGTGTGCACCGAAGCTTAGTTCTCGGGGTGCTTATATTGTATATTTATGATGTGAATAATATACATTTAATTTAATGAGAACTTTCATGTTAATGTAGTGAACATATATATATCACGGTATTATTTTGAGAAACAAAATGGGTTAGCTAGTAGTGTAATATATTGTATATTGAGCATCTGAGTTTATGTTAAACCTCTATTAAATTACGAGCGTTGTTATGTTAAATTAACCGAGTAAAATGGGTAGAACCTTTGGTAGTCTAGCTAGTTACGTTGTCACTTAGCTAGTGGAAAGGGTAGTTATAGATGGGTACTTACGTTAGGAGTGCACAGATAGTCGAGAGGTGAGAATTTAATGTGAGTGCACGTCCTAACATGTACTTTGCATTTAATGTTTTAAATGTTTTTAAAGCACTTGCAGGTTTTTAAAATGATTTCCACTTTCGGGCTCTGACCCATTTGCTTTCAAATATATTTTCTTGTAAAACCATTTTAGGTGCCCAGCCACAAGGACACCAAGCATAGGATTCTCATTCAGAAGACGAGCTGTAGCTATTTGTGGAAGCTACAGGGACTTGCTTTTAGACGCCTCTCTCATTTGGATTCCAGTCTCAGCATCTATCAGTTGTAGGGCATGTTGCCCAATTCTATTAGACATTTTTACATTTCAGTTTTCAGACTCTAGCATGTATTGCTCAGTATTCAGTTTTAGTTATTTCAGTTACTTATCAGTTGTGGGATTTGTATTGAGGAGTTTTTCCTCCAGAGTTTATTTACATTTTGTGATGGTTATTCGTTTTACTTCAGTATGGTGAATGGTGTTATTTAGTTATTCATTACTCTTGTTGCATGTTAATCAGATTTAATAAAATTTGGCACTTACTTTTTAAATACTAAGTGGTTAGTAATAAGAAAACGTTTTCGACAGTGATGCTATTAACTGAGCCAACTTGGCATTTTGAATTAATTTTATAAAGGAGTAGCTACCCGGTGTTTAATTAGTCGGGGTGTCACAGTGGGGTGCTGTTATGATATATATATTATACGAGTAGTTAATATATATATGAAATTCTGAAATTTGGAACTGCCTACTGTGATTTGATATGTAGGATATGGTTGATGACTCAAATTATAAATAATTGTTTTGAGAAAGTATAATATGACACTGGAAAACTTTATTGATTAATAAAGTTAAAAGGAGAACCTTGGTTACAAATTGAAATCTTACGTTTTAAATACTTGTGTTGTTTAGTTGTAAATCCTGCGAATAACCTAAGATAAGTTAAATAATTGGGGAAAGATAGTGTGATATATGATGAGATAAACCATTGGGAAGGTTAGTGCGATAGGAGTGCACATTAGAAGAGAGGAAAGAATTTCTCAAGAGAGTGTCGCACTAATATGTTGTTGCATTGGCATGTATCAATTTAAATACTTGCTAAACGAATTTTTAAATCATATACACTATCGGGCTCTGACCCGTTTCTATTTCCTTTTCTCTCTTGTATATATATGTATGTATTACAGGTGCCCAGCCACAGGGGAGTCTTACTTAGGATCCTTTGGAAGGAACGTGCTGCAGCTTAGGTGGGAGTTGTAGGCCTGTTGTTTAGACGACTTCATCCATTTGATTTTACTCCTAGTTCAGTTTTATCCAGCAGGGGCATGTGTCGCCCTCTTTCTATTATTTAGTTGGTATTGTTAGAGATTGAAATTTTTACTTTCAATACCTTTATTTCAGGATTTATTACTGTCAGGATGTTTTCCTTTAGTGTTGTAAATGTTGAGATTTATTATTGATGATTAAATTCATGTATGTTCAATTCTATTTTTATTCTTAATGTGTGACTCTTTAGATGTTAATGGTTTAAGGTTTTATAACCGGATTTAATAAAATGAGAATAAGGTTTTAAATGGTTTTTGACACTTAGCTTAATTATTTAGGGTGTTTAAATTGGAAAAGTATTTTTACGACAGTGATGCTAAGAATGAACCAACTGTTCACCTTGATTTTAATTTAATAAAGGAGTGATCGTCTGGTATTTAATTAGGCGGGGTGTCACACTTTGGTAGCTAAAAGCTTTAGGATCAGATTGTTTGCATTGATTTTTAGTATTACTCAAAATGAATTTGGAGGCCTGGAGTAGTTTGTTAAATTTCTGTGGGGCGCATTTGTAAATGATACATTGTTGCCATATTAAAATCCTATTTCTCTTTTGTACCTATATAAACAGTGATGAGTAAAACAAACGATTCTCCCAAACCACACACCAACTTCCCAAAGATCCAAACACAATAAACAACATAAATAACTAATAAGAATAAAAACAAACAAATGTTTGGTTCGGTTGGTATTTTCTTCTCTGATTTGATTCTTTGTTGGTTGGGATGCCTCATCTCTCCTCTAAGTTTTTTTATTTGGTTTTATCTGTTTGAGAGATTTAGTTTGAATACAGTTAATCCCCAAAAACAAATTCTAAAAATTGACGTGTGATTTGGTTTGAATACAATTTGACGTGTGATTTGGTTGTATCTGTTCAAAGACAACTACAATAAACTCACAAAAAGTGAAAGATATAGAAAAATATACATCCACTAATAAACTTGACCGAGAAATTCATGCATTAAGAGCACAGGTGGAAGCATCTTGTACATACTTCCACCAAACTGGTTTATAATTCCCTAGTTTGGATCACCAAACTCACCCACCACTGAACCATCACATACCTATAAGATGAACACAAATCATGTCAAATAAGTTAGTCAAAAACAAAAAGACATCAAGAAAACCTATGTCTGTGAGAGAGTTAGAGGGGCGGAGTGTAGACTGCAGTGTACACTAATAAAACCTTTACGAAGGAAAAAAATGAAAGTAGTATGACAAAGAACTTTTAATTAAGTGAAGGGTAAAGGGAAGAAACTAACTTAGAATTACCTTAATCTAAGCTTCAATTCATGCGATCTCTGAGACCGCCTAATTTCAAGCATCAAACCAGTAAACATGATTCACCAAAAACCAAGAAACAAATGGAAACAAAATTATAAAATCATAATATGCGTTTTAGAGTCGGTATAATGATATTCACAAACTCAATATCATATGAATAAAGGTTTACAAAACCACTATAATCTTCACAAACAAATCCCTACAAAACAAAAAACAAAATAGGGTTCATAAACATCAGATCTGAAATGGATAGAAAGCTAATGAGAAGTGCACAAAAAGCTAATGAGAAGTGCACATAAGAGTAAGGTAGTGGGATTTAATACCTGGCAAGAAACGACCATGTTGTCGCTCCTTATGCTTTAAACAATGGGTCTCATTAAACTCACGAATATGGTGTACCCCCATAAACATCAAACTCGTTTACTGTCTTCAATTTCATTTATGAACCTCTGTTTTTCAGTAACATGAAACTTCCAATAATAATTAAATAAAGCATACAAAAAAGGTTACATACATTTATCAATAGCAAACAATAATTTATAAATGTTAACATGAATTAATTATTTCTTAAACTTCATATGAAACCCGCAAGTAGAAGATAGACCTTTAATGACATGTTGGTTGTACAAACTATAGTTGAAACCCCCAAATAATAGTTACAAAAAATATGAAACACTCAAGCAGGAAATTCTTCAAATACATTACCTACGTTAATAGCATATATTCCATTGAGAAGATCATACTCGAAGCTCATTTTCCAAACATAGACTTGCCTAATAAATTACCCCTATATAGTAAAACATCCAATTAGGAATTTTGTCAAACACTTCGGAGGCAAGTGAAATACAAATAATACCTAAAGATCAAAAGAGGATCTTAAACAATAAAAACCCCAAATCCCATCAATATATGCATATTCGCATGTGACAAATTGAAATATATTTTACTAAAACAAAAAACAAATCATGGCAAGTGAAATCATTTTTAAAATAAACAAAAGAAGGAATGGACATTGTATTTAAAATTATTACCTCTCAGGTTTGTAAAACCCATGTTAGATAACTATTAAACACCTAATATGTGGAAAAACAATCAGAGATGTTGTGACAGGTATAATCAAAAGTGAAACAAAGTTAATCTACAAACTCCACATAAGAATCATTCCAACATATATAATCTCAAATTGGAAACCCAAACATATATAATCTCAAATCGAAAACCCAAAAATATAAGAATCATACTACCGTTAGAATGAGAACCAAAAACTTAAATCTGAAGTACCCAACCTTAGACCTGAAGTACCTGATGTTAGATATACAAACAAACAAACAAAAAACATGTTAGATCTAAAAATTGAACCTCCGCACTAAAAACTAAAAGCCTAAAACACATAATACCTGAATTCGATATGTGGTAAAGGCAGACGCATAAGAGGAGGGGGGTGAGGGTTAGAACCAAATGCACCAATAATTAACCTAAAGCTAAAATCAGAAACCAAACCCACCAATAATTAACCGCATGAGAGGAGGAGGGTGAGGGTTAAACTTATGTTGCGGCGACCTGGAGAAGGGGCGTCGGCCCTAGGGGTAGAGATGTTTGAGGTAGGGTTTTTTTTGGGGTCCCAATGATAGAACGGGGAAGAAGTGGAGAATGACAGAAGTTTGATGTTGGTGTGAGCGGGAGAGAAGTAGAGAACTATTCTTGTTTTGACTAAAGTAGTCCCAATTTTGAATTGAAGTGTAAATTTGTTGAGTAAAAAAAGAGGGGGAAAATAAATATTTGAAGGGTAAAATTGGTAGTGCAAGAGAAACTTATCTAGATGACATCATCTTTTAATCTTATGACATACATAAGTTTTATACTTTTTTTATTTTATATATATATGTGTGTGTGTGTGTGTGTGTGTGTGTGTGTGTGTGTGTGTGAGTGAGTGTGTGTGCGCGCACGCGCACGCACGTGGGAGTGTTTTTGAAACAATGTGGCATTATATCATTTTTTGTTTCTCATGTTCACTATCGATTCATAAACTTTGTTTGAATCGCTCGATTGTAATATGATTTTCAACGTAATTACATCCTTATTCAATTTGTTTACATAGCGATCAAAATATTATCACTATGCAATAATATATTTCATCTGATGATCCCTATTGCCAACACAAAAATGGGTCAATCCATTTAATACAAATAAAATCCCATTACATTCAAAACATAAAATCACACGTGACACTTATGCACTAACTAATATACACATGCAAAATAATGGGTTCCTCCCCAGCATTGGGTCCCTAAGCACCGACACTGTGTTTTGGGTTTGTTCTACTTGATACACAATGAAATGGCCAGCAGTCCGATCATTGTCCCTCAATTTATTACACTTTTTGTAGAATGTGAAGCCTTTTCCATGTACAAATATAATGGCCAATAGTACTGGGAGCGGATATTTTCCGGTGACAAACAATGAAATTTGATTAGTGTACATTAAAGACACATTTTCAAGGTGTGCCTATAAGACAATGATGTTATATGTAATTATAAAGAGAAATGTGAAAATTGTAGATTTTGTATGAGACGAATATATTATGAGTTACTTATGAGTGTTATTCTAAGTGCTAGAAATTGTTTCTCCATTCCATTTATTGCATGTGGTTCCATCGTTAACCTTGTTATTTAATAATGTGCAAGAGCTACATCATGAATCTTGTTTGTTTAGGATTTGGGTAATCAACACAATGAATGTTTTGAATATATTTTTTATTGAAGGCAAAGGAAAATTTTCAAAGACAAAACTATATTGCATGAACTATATGTAATACCCCATATTTTTGATGATTTAAATAATTAGGGGAGTAATTATTGTAGTGGGATTAATTGAATTAAAATGTGAGAATTTAGTTTTTCATTAATTTGGATTTAAAAATAAATATTAACTAGAGTGCCAAGGGTTAATACTTATTGAGTTAATATTACCGTGTGATATGTAATATGGAACTATACACTTTAATAAATTGTTGAGATGGAATAATACGACAGTTTGGTAATTTAAGTCTGACACGCGTGTGAGTCGTGTTGGGACTAATTGAATGGAATATAAAGATAAATTATTTTTATGTAACTCGTATGATAATTTTGAGTGCGCCGTTGAGTTCGGATGGGTCGAAATAGTCAGAAAACTCTACCCGGGTATTTTATTTGGACTCCGAGAGATTTTAGGCCAAACCGGCACCCCGTAGGGGTAGTTTTGTAATTTGGACTTTTGGGAAAATTAAATGGACGAAAATTAGAGAATAATTATATCAGCTACGGGAGTTCCATTAGGGTTAAGATAAACAAAGATAAAGAACGGCCACAGAGGGTGTGAGGGAGTACCAATTTTTAAGAAGGAAGGCTCAATTATCACCACCTTGCACAACTGTGACCACCAACGCGTAGATCGAGAGAGAGGAACGTGTCTATACCAACATCACCAAATAATTCAGACCTTCGATTTAAGGCAACTGTTTATTACTTGTTTTCTTTAGCAGTAATCATACTCATGTTAGAGTAGGTGAAACTAATCTTTGATTTATATGTTAATTGGGTGAAAATTGGAGTTTAATTGATGAATAGAGGCTGGGTAGATTAGTTGTTGATATTCCTTCTCGTATGTAGGGGTTAAACTACGAAATCAAATCATATATTGATGAATAAATCTGGGTTGATTAGATTTTTTAATTAAAGTTTTGGAAACTAGGGTTCATGTGAATTAATTTGGGGATTTCATATAATTATGATGATTAATGACGAATTAAGGATCCTAGGATGTTAAGAATGACTTATAATCTGATATGTGTTGATGGGTATAAATGACGAGATGTTGGGGATTGAATATTAGATATTTTTAGGTTCAATAATGGTGAAAAATGCTGAAAATCTGGGCAGGAACACGAACAGTGCAATCTCGCGCGAAGTCGTTCGAGCGAGATGGCATCTTGCGCGAAGTCGCTGGAACGACACGTGGCAGTCATTCAAACGACATTCCATCTGGTTCGAGTGACAGAGGGAATTTTTGGGAATTTTCTTTGAGTCCAAATTTGGGTTTATCGATTTCTTGGAGTGAGAGGAAATGTCCGATAGTAAACTTAAACAATACAGAATTTCGAGAAAAGTATGTGAGACTTAATACTTTAACTATTTCGGTATAGAGAGAATGTACCTTGGAGATTATGAGAGAGATAGTAATCTAAATATTTATACTATACGTAGTGATGAGATTAAAATACGTGTGAGGAGTATGTATGTAGGTTGGAGAAATATCAATAAATTATAATAGGATGTGTGTATGCCTATTATGTGATATTATTGTTAAGAGCACTAATGGGTGATAACCCGGGGGTGCAAGAATCATATTGTTAGGTGCAGTAATGAGTGATAACTCGGGGGTGCAAGGATTCCATTATTAAGTGTACTAATGAGTGATAACCCGGGGGTACAAGAATATCATTATAAGTGTACTAATGGGTGATAACCCGGGGGTACAAGATTATTATTATTATAGGTGCACTAATGGATGATAATCAGGGGGTGCGGTATTATTATGGTTAGTTGCGCTAATGGGTCTTAGCCCGGGGGAGCAGTATTAGAATATATATATATAGTAAAGATGTGACTATAGGTATATATACGTAAACTTGTGAATCATTCTACTGTGTATAGATAGTAGAGATGAAAATGTTGATAGATAAAATAAATCCTAAGAGTATAATTGATTTATTATGAAAATGAGAAAACATATTAATTAGCTGTTCGACATAGGCTAATTTGAAAGCGTATTGTATGGGCGATATAGGTATACTACTAGTGAGTATAGGTACTATTTGACTGACTTCAGACTAGTTAGACTGGGTGGTATAATTAGGGGGAAGATTAGATGTACGTTAGGCGTGCACTATAGATGAGAGGTGAGAAGCTCATATGGGAGTTCGATAACTAATATGTGTATAAGACTTGTTTTAAGAACCAGTTTTAAATATTTGCTAAATCATTTTTAAACCTCGGGCCCTGACCCATTTATTGCATCTTTTCTCTCTTTTACTATATATATATATATATTATTCCAGGTGCTCAGCCGCAGGGGTACCAGAATTAGAGATTGGATTGTTAGACGTGTTGCAGCTATTATGGAAGTTGTAGGTCCTTGTGGTAGACGCAATATATTCTTTTCATTCAGATCCTCTTATACTTCCTATTTAGGGCGTGTGTCGCCCGCTTCTAGTCTTTTATCAGAGATATTGTATTTAGTTTCTTTTATGGTTTGGAATTTTGAACTGGGAGGTTTTACCCAGTCTTATTTAATTCTGTATTAAATTATTGTTTAGTACTTATTATTCCTATGTATGGTGAATAGTTTATAATTTACTTTTGGAATGTTGTAGTTAAATGGTTTTATTAAAAAGGGAAATGTTTTGACACTTAGCTTAATTATATTATAGGTGATTAATATGGATTATATTATTTTCGGCAGTGATGCTAAGAATGTACCGACCATATATCTTGTTTTAAAATTTGGTAAAGGACTAGTCACCCTATATTTAATTGGGCGGGGTGTCACACTATAACTCAATAAATAATAGTAATTAAGAATAAAGAAAAGTATGAAATAAAGTGAATAAATAGATATGTGTGCATGTTGGGTGGATGGTTTCCTTGCATTATGTCGGCGACTGTCACATGAGCTATGTTGGTGGCGTGCCTTTTTTTAACTACCAAAATTTTCCCTTACCTCCCTTTGTACTGTTGTGGTTAAAAAAGACTTCAAACCAGACTCTCTTGCGAACGAAATTGAGTAAATGTTAATGGGCATATATGAAATAAGTAAATGAATATGCCTTGAAATTGCCTTCAAATGTTGATCCTTTGGCTTATAATATTATAATAAGTGGATGTACGTCGAAAAGCATATGAAGATTTTTCCCTTCTTGTTGTGCAAGGTCGTGCCATGTAGTCAAATGAATATATTCTAGGTTATAGTAAAAAAAATTAATTATGAAATCTATTCGAAGTAATGAATAAAGACAATTTTAAAGTGAAAATTTCCGATATATCCTTAGATGTGATTTGTCTAAATGGAATCTAATGATGTAGAAAATTGAATCTATATATTTCAAGGGAGTATAATGATGTAGAAAATAATAATTCTATGTATTCTTCTCACCAACGAGGCGTGCATAAATAGTATTTACAATGACAAATATGGAAACTAAAGTGCCTTGAATTAAGGATACAATTAGAGCAAAGGTTAACAAAGTTCCTTAAAGTAAGGTTACAATTAGGAAAAATATTTTACAGTTATATACATTCAATATACAATAAACAATAACTAATTTTGTGGAGGTTTAATACTCTTACGTAAACTCGGTTGTCCTAAAGAGACGAGGTTGGGTCGTAGTAGAGTGAAGCAATGTTTGTTGAGTTCTTTTTTAAGAATATATGAGAGGTGATCTAGAGAAGGGGCAAACTGAACCCAATGAGTGTCAAAGAGAAGGAAATCTCGAATGAAATGGTAGTCAAGTTCAATATACATAAGGAGAGCATCGAAAACAGAGTTTGAGGCCATATAGGTAGTGTCATAGAACAAGGTCATAAGTTTGGGTGGAGGGAAGTTGAGTTCAGTAAGAAGATGGGAGATCCAAGTGATCTCAGCACATACATGGGCAAGAGAGAAATACTGGGATTCAGTACTTGATCAGGATACAACAGGTTATTTCTTGATAGTATAAGAGATGATATTGGACCCCAAGAAGACACAAAGACATGTAGTAAAGTGATGAGAGTTGGGGCATCCTGCCAAATCAGTATCGTGATAGTAAAGGGTATGGGTGAGCGACAAAAGGTAAGGCCAAAGTCATCAAATCCTTTGAGATAGCGAAGGATCTGTTTAGAAATAATGAGGTAAGGTTATCTAGGTGTGCTCATGAATTGAGAAACATAATAGATCGCATAGGCTATGTCAGGATGAGTGAAGTTAAGGTATTAAAGGGAACCAACTAGCTATCGATACACAGTGGCATCAGATAGGAATTCACTAGTGTGAGTTGATAGTTGGGTTTTAACACATATTTGAGTGCAGTAGGGCTTACAGTTCGTTATACTGAAACATTTTAAAATGTTATTCGTGTACTTAGTTTGGGATATATAAAGATGGTCTGGGGAGAAGTTAGCTTCTAGACCCAGAAAGTATGATAAGGGACTAAGATCATTGAGCTCAAACTCTTTGCCAAGATTTATGATTGAGGAAGCGGCCAGGGAAGGTGTGTTACCTATCATAATGATGTAATCAACATAGAGAAGGTGAAGCATAACTACAGAATATGATCCTTAGATGAACAAGAAGTTAATTTTCTAGCTTTTAGTGAAACTAAACTGTAAAAAAAGTTATTGAGACACTAAAATCATGTCTGAGGATACTGTTTAAAGCTAAAGATAGCTTTCTTAAGGACGTAAACACGGTAAGGATGATTAGGGTCAGAAAAATCTGGAGATTATCTCGTGTAAACAGTCCCATCTAATACATCTTGAAGCAATGCAGTTTTCACATTAAGTTGATGGATAAGCATCTCATGGAGATAGAATTATTGAGGACAATAAGGAATGTTGTTGATATAATGACACAACTTAAAGCTTCATCAAAGTCAACCTCGACTTGTTGATGAAAGCCTTTTGAAATAAGTTGGGCCTTGTGATAGTTAATGAACCCATTTTCTCATCTTTTAATCTTAAAAACCTATTTACATCCAATCACATGTTATTGAGGAGTTGGAGGAATAAGAACCCATGTAGCATTCTTCAATAGTGCATTGAACTCATTGTTCAATTCTTGATGCCATTCAGGAATACGTAAGGCATGTAAGTAACAAATAGGTTTTATGGTGGGGGAATGGAGATGAGCCGAAAGGGATTTGGGAAGAGGAGATCTAATAGTGTCATTTATTGGGTAAAGAGTTTTACAAGAGTAATCATGATGTATGGTGATCATGGGATGTTGAGAAGATGTGATGGGGGTTTGCTGGAGAGGGAAAGGGAGAATGAGATATAGATGGGGGAGAAGGTGGTGGATTAGAATCCATATGGGAAGAAGGAATTAGGTAATGGTATGATCGACATTGATAATGATAGAAGAAATATGTCATATGGTTATGGGATAATGTGGATTTCGGAAAATGAGAGCTAGGAACATTGGGTTAAGAAGTCTAGCATAGTGGTAATACTAAAGTTGTAGGGGTGATAGGAATAGATATCCACAAGGAAGATGTTGAAGATTGGTGTGTTTTGGAAAAGGGAAAAGTTTGTTCATCAAATAAAATATGTCGAGAGATGTATACATGACCAGTTTTACGATCCATACACCACTAACATTTGTGTAGTAAGTTTTAACCTAAAAGCACATACTCCACAGTTCTGTGAAAAAGTTTGTTAGTGAAATAAACACCTAAATGGGGACAACAGGCACATCCAAACAAATATAGGGTAGAGTATAAGGTAGAATGACCATAGAAACGAGAGATAGGAGAAGACCATTGGAGGAGCGGAGATGGGAGATAATTAAAGAGATAGACAATGGTAGAAACGACTTTAGGCCAGTGATAGAGAGGAACATAACTGGTGAAGCGAAGAGTACGGGCTACGTCAACATTGTGATGATTATGGTGTTCCGCAAGACCATTTTATTTAAGAGGATGAGGATAAGATAGGCGATGGTGAATACCAAGGGAAAAAGGATGACCAAGTTATTGATGCCAGGGGCAAGAGGAACTTTGGGAGGCTGTGAGAACCTAGACGCGAAATTGAAGGCAAGAATTTCATAAAGACCATCCTTATAATTGCCTTGACAGAGCAAGGATCCACTAGTGAGATAAAAGATATAAAAATGATTAGTATCAAAGGTGCAGATAACTTTATTATCATGATAGAATTATGTAATAGAGAGCAAGTTTTTACGCATGGAAGGAACAATATATATATTATTAAGACGAAAAGAGGATGTACTAAGAGGAAGTACCATGTTACCTATATAGGTAATCGAAAATTGATCACCATTGCCAAGTTGAACTGTGTTATGGCCTGTGTAGGGTGCGCGTTGGTAGAGAAGACCAAGATTGCCAATCACATTAGTAAATGCACCAATTTCTGGATACCGGCTAGATTTAGAAGGCAATGTTAGATGGGCTAACAAGAGTCCAGAGTGATATGCTATGGAGAATAAGAAATTTGGAGTTTATTAGACACATAATTAAGTGATTGAGGTAACGAGAATTTAGTAAATGTGGTATCTAAAGGCAAGGCAGAGTTCACATTGGGTCATGATGCTAGATGGTGGGTTGTAGGTAGTGAGGAAAATTTGCAGCTAGGATGGAGATTTTTTTTCCTTTTCTTTTTAACCTTGGAATTCACACTCAAATTAAATTTCAATATATAATATAAATAACATTTCGTGAAGGAGATTTAAAGGGATTATTTTGAGAAAAGAAAAATGAGGGGTCAGGGTTTAAGGATACATTAGCTATAAGGGTGGGAGAGGAAGATTACCGGCAGAGGTTCGCTGAAAAAGTGATTTCCAACTGAGGCTATTAAATCTTTGGAAGGAAAAAAGTGAAGAGGTTTTTTAACAGTAACTCTGATGGTGAACAGTGATTCCAACGGTAACAGTAATGTCGATGATGAACTATGATGCTGGCGATGAACGGTACTCGTTATAGAGGGAAATGTACAGTAAAAGAGAAAAGGGTTTGTGAGGCAAGACGATGTATTTTGCTTTCGACAGAGGGACGTCGGAAAGAGGTTAATACCATGTAGAAAATAAAAATTCTATGTATTCTTCTCACCAATAAGGCATATATATATAGTATTTATAATAATAAATACGAAAACTAAAGTGCCTTGAATTAAGGATATAAATTAGGGAAAAGGTTACTAAAGTTCCTTTATTTAAGGCTACAATTAGTGGAAAGGTTTGACAACTAGGTACACTCAATATATGATATAATAATAACTAAAATTATGGAGGTTCAACAATTCACAATAACTAAAGTATGATTTAATAAAGTGTGTGTAACAATATAATGTGTATCGTACGTTATTTGCTCATCGTAATTTGAAGATATATATTTCAAGGGGGTAAAATGATGAATAGGTGTTTTCCCAGTAAGATCGTTATCAAATTCTTTATTCTCGTTATATCTAGTCAGTGATAGATTTATTCTGTTGTGATGAGGTGTAGATTTTTTAATTCTATCCCTTTACCAATCCATCAATAATCGAGTTTCTCTTATCTTTTAGTAAGAGGTCCTTGAATTTAAAGATCTCATCTTATAACATCTTTTCTTGTAACTGTGTTCCCTACACAAACGGATGTTGAAATTTAATACGGTAAATGAGATGTAAATAGAGTTAAATATAATATAAAAGGATACATGGCATAAAGTACAAACTTATTTATCAATCAATATTACTTTGCAAATTTCTCGGGGTTGTTAGTATCGTAAACATTAATTGAGCCTCTTTGGAGAGTGCATACCTTTATTTTTTGCGTGTTTCAAATTTTTTAGTTTTTTAATCAGTGTTTACTTATCAGTAAGCACATCAGTACACATCTTATATTTCAATGTCGTCTCTATGATATGACATTAAATATAAGGTAAATAATATTTTACTTGTAAAGAATGTTAACATTGATGATAGAATATATAGAAGAATTTGCATTGTTTTGACAATATGTCCAATATGTATTATTTACCTACTACTTTACAAAACTTCTTTACAAACAATTTTTTATGCCTTTAGATCTATATGAGTTTTCCCATGTCAAATGAACATTTTTTGTTGCCAATGAGGCAAACTATAGCTAGTCGTTGGAAAAATATGATTGGGAAACTAAATGCCAACATGGGGTGTTTTTTCCTTATGACCCGATTAGTCACCTTTATTGTATATATTTCTCCCATTTTCTACACATTGTAGCATGTACAAAGCCATGAAATTTTGTACATAAGCTCTTTTACTAAATAAACTTGTTTCTACCTAGTAAATCACTTGTGTAAGGTATTTCGGTGTAGTTACGGGGTTTTGGAAGCTAAATTTGAAGTTTGAAGACATTATTAGTAAGAAACGTTTGCATACGCGCTTCTAAGGGAAAATAGGGAATTTCACAAGGGCAGTATCAAACTTGGACTCTTCTGTGACACCTCGACTAATTAAATACTGGGTAGCTACTCCTTTATTCAAATTAATACAAAATGTCAAGTTGGTTCAGTTCATAGCATCACTGTCGAAAATATTTTTAAAAAATTACTAGTCACCAAATATTTAAAAAGTGAGTTGTCAAATTTTATTAAATTAAATTATCATGCAGTCCATCGAATATTTATTAACTAGTGATAACACGATCACATCACAGTCATAACAGAATATAAATGGAATGTTAAATGAGTCTGGAGTAACACTCCTCAGAATAGTCCAAATGCTGAATAAAACAAAATACAATGTCTGAATAAACAATTAAATAACTCCAAAACTGAAATTAAACTGAGTATGATAAAGCTGTCTCTTAAAGAAAATGGGTGACATGCCCTAGCAGGAGAATGAATCTGAAATAGAATCAATGTAGAATGTGGAGGCGTCTACTATCGAGGTCCTGTAACTTCCACAGCAGCTACAGCACGTCACTGGAGTGGAACTCCTAAGCTTGGCATCCTTGTGACTGGGTACCTAAAGGTTTTTACAAGAAAAATAGATTTGAAAGCAAACGGGTCAGAGCCCGATGTGAAAACAGTTTAAAATATAGCAAGTGTTTAATAGCATTAAACAGTGAATATTAAATACATGTTAGTTACGTGCACTCACGTGAGTTTCTCACCTCTCAACTAATGTGCACTCCTAACGTATCCGTAACCCGTTCTAGTTATGCCGCTAACTAACTAGTCTAAATCACAACCTGACTTCACTTTGTAATATAAGGGTCTATTCAAGACATTCTAATCTAATCTGTGCGTGTCTTCCTTTTTATTTCTCATTCATTACTTATAATATTTACTGTATGAAATTCTCATTTTTATCTTTACTAAAAATGTCTCAAGAATACACATTTACACTTTAATAACAAGTCTATGGAAATTACCAGTATATTAATCCCAACATAAATATACAATTAGGGCACCTCTAGGCTAAGCTGCGGTGCACACAGACTCTGCTATCGAATGTCGGTACATCACGTACATAAGGACCACGTCTTTCGAATCTCTCAGGAACTGTCTCAATAAGCAAAATCACACATAACGGAGGCGAACATAGTTCACATACCCATGGGTCACGCACATACCTACGCTCCCATGGTCAGTTGACTTATTAACTCACAAATAAGTCATTCACAGCCCTATGTCATTAAGGTACCAATCTAAATACCCCGTAGGTACACAAAGATTAGATGGCCTAGTTCAAAAGCCGACCTCCCGTGATAGAAAGTATGGTAGGTATGTTATACACATATAAGTCCATATACTAAGCATTCACACAATTTAGATATCTTATAATATTAATAAAGGTATATTCTACATCCTTATACTGTGATTCCAATTTGTACATTTTTAAGTCTCCGGATAATATATAATATAGATAGCCGACACATCTCACGTTGTAGTTTCAAGTACTTAAAACCTAACCCAAAAAGGTTACCAAGTCTCCTATTATTCCCACATTTAAATCCACTATTCTTAAGGTCCTCACTTCTGCCACTAACCTTATATTATCAAACTATATATAAGTTAACCATTTAATTTCAGTCTCTAATAGTATTTCACACGTCAAGACTTATTAGGTTTAATATAATTCCCAAATGTAATTCTAATCATAATCCGGGTCTCATACACAAGCCTACTGGTCTTCTTTAAATCTAAGAGTGTTCACAAAGTCCCCACCAATAATTCTTTAGGGTCGAAATTGTTAAAATTCAACAAAGGAAGAAATATAACCGATTTTGGGAAGGTCGATCGATCGACCTTGAATGTCGATCCATCGATGGTGGTCGATCGATCGACCTATGAATGTCGATCTATCGATCGCACCAGATGGGCTACGGACTGCTTCGTTTTTCAGTCCCAGATTTGTCCCAAAACGCCATTACAAGATATGAAACTCTAATCTAAGGTTATAGGGTCATTATACAACCAAACTACATTATTTTCAACGTTCCAAAACCTTTAAATCGTCAACAATTGGCCTTATATGAATCAAAACTTCAATAAAAACCCTAGTTTTCTATTTTCTTCAAGAACAATGATGATTCTCCTCTTTAATCTATTTTTAATTCATCAAAGTTATTGTTTTGGGGTACTGAATTCGTCCAGAATAATTCTACATGCAATTCCTAACCAAGATTTTGAGTTCTACATCAATTTCATTGGGGTTTCATCATCTTTCAAGGCAAATATTAATATCTACACTAATCATAGAGAAAATATTCGCTGAAACTAATGAAATAAAATCACTTGCCATAATTTTGATGTTCAGAATCGTTGATGGTGTCAAGGGGCTGGTTCTTTCCTTCTTTTCGATCACAATTCCGTTAAGATTTGGTGGTGGTGGTTGGTGGCTAGGTTTTAGAAACCTCCTGCAACTTCCACTCTAACTCACGTAGCCCACTCTTTGATTTTGGCTAATAATGGCCCTAATGGCCTTTCCAATAATAAATAAGTAAACACTAAAATTCGTGGGTCTTAATTTCTTAATTTTTAAAATGATCGAAATACCCTTTCGGGTTGTCGGTTTGGCCTAAAAATGCTCCGGGATCCAAACTAAACCCCCGGCTAGTGTTTTCTGACTATCTCGACCCGTCCGGACATGTTGGCGCACTCAAAATGACCATACAGTTGATACAAATATAATTTACTTTTTAATCTAATTAAATTGATTCTTGACACGCGCGTCCCAACTTAATTTTTCAAATTGTCGTATTTATGACTCTCGACAATTTTAATACTTTCAATACTCATATTACCATATATACTCAGTAATATTTAATATTATCATTATAATCAAATACCAACTCACGTCTCGCTAGTATTTAAATCCGGATTAATTTCTAATTAATTCTCATTTAATTTAATTAATCCATTAAATAAAAATCAATAAAATTACGGGGTATTACATACTTCCCCCCTAATAACAAAATTTTGTCCCGAAATTGAGAAAATAAATATACCTAGCAAGAATAACTCTAGATAATGCTCTCGCATCTCATCCTCGCGCTCCTAGGTGGACTCTTCGGCATTATGATGCCTCCATTGAACACGTACTAACGGTACTATCTTCGACCTCAGTTTCCTCTTGCTGTGGTCCAGAATAACAATCGGTCCCTCCTCATAGGAGCTATCATGTTAAAGATCGATATCCTCTAAAGCAATGTGAGTATGGGCCAAATCGTCCCTAAGATATCTCCTTAGCGAGGAAATATGGAACACGTCATGAATCCTATGCAAGTGTTCCGGTTGCCCAAGTCTATATGCTACTAGCCCAATTCGCTCGATGATAGGAAATGGAACCACGTATCTAGGTGCCAATTTTCCTTTCTTCCCGAAACACATAATCCCCTTCATCGGAGATACTCTGAGTAGCACCTGGTCCCCCACCTTGAACTCTCTAAAGAATCTTTTGGCATCGGCATAACTCTTCTGTCGGTCCTGAGCTACCCAAATACGGCTCCGTATCATCTCTATCCTCGTCGAGGTATCCTGAATCACCTCCGACCTAAGAAGCTTGTTATCCCCCACCTCTAGCCAACATGCTGGGGAACGACAAGGTCGACAGTACAACGCCTCGAATGGAGCCATATCAATAGTGAACTGGTAGGAGTTATTATAGGAAAACTCCACCAGTGGAAGGTACTACTCCCAACCACCTCCAAAGTCTAGGATGCATATACGCAACATATCCTCCAACATCTGATTCGTCCGCTCGGTTTGCCCAACTGTCTGCGGGTGATATGTCGTACTCAGCCGAAACTCCGTACCCATGGCTTCCTGGAAACTCTCCCAAAATCGCGAAATAAATATCTTATCTCGATCAGTTACGATATTGAGAGGCACCCCGTGGAGTTTCACTATCTCCTCTATGAAAATCTGGGCATACTGTCCCGTAATGTAGTCTGTCCGGACTAATAGAAAATGAGCAACTTTGGTCAACCTGTCCATGATTACCCATATGGAGTCGTGACCCCTCTGCGATGTGGGTAAACCCATGATGAAGTCCATGGAAATGCTCTCCCATTTCCACATTGGTACTTCTAATGGTTGTAGACGTCCTGCCGATCTTTGATGGTCCATCTTTACCAGCAGACAAGTGGCAGATTTAGAAACGAACTCGTTAATATCCCTCTTCATCCCGCTCCACCAGTACTGTCGCCTCATATCTTGGTACATCCTATCCCCACCAGGATGAACCGCGAGCCGTGCGACTCTGTCATTACCTCGTGTAGCAAGTCTTCCCCCTTCAAAACAACCAATCTGCCATTGAAGCGTAATCCCCCGTCTGAACTAACGGTATAGGACTCGGCTCCCTCTGCTAGTAATCGAACTATCTGCTCTTGACAGAACGGGTCTTTTGCCTGGGCTTGTATCACTCTCGTGATGATCTGGGGCGTAACTGTCATCACAGACATAAATGATCGGGCCACTGCATCCCGGTGTCCCAATTCCTTCCACTTTGCTTTCCACACTTCGGCCATCTCACCCACTGGCCTACGGCTCAACGCGCCTGCTACCACGTTAGCCTTACCTAAGTGGTACTGGATATTGAACTGATAATCCTTCACGAACTCAAGCCACCTACGTTGACGCATATTTAATTCTTTATGCGTGAAGAGGTACTGTAGGGACTTATGGTCAGTGAATAAATGGAATTTCTCCCCCAGGAGATAATGTCTCCAAATTCGAAGAGCAAATACGACTGCTACTAATTCCAAGTCATGGGTGGGGTAATTCTTCTCGTGAGGCTTAAGCTTACGGGAAGCATAAGTTATAGCCTGACTCTCCCGTTGAAGAACACCCCCAAGTCCTAGAAAGGATGCATCGGTGTAGACTAGATACTCAACTCTCGGTCTAGGTAATGCTAACACTAGTGCTGAGGTCAACTCGTCGAATGCCAACTAACAGGCATCACTCCAGATATATGGCACACCCTTACGAGTCAGATGTGTCAAAGGACCTGCTATCTTAGAGAACCCAAGAATAAACCTCCTATAGTATCCTGTTAGGCCCAAGAAACTACGTATCTCAGTCAGTTTCGTGGGATGTCCCCACTCCCTCACCACTGATACCTTTCCCGAATCAACAGATATCCCCATGTCTGAAATGATGTGCCCTAAAAACTAGACCTCCTTCATCCAAAACCCACACTTCTCGTACTTTGCATATAACTCGTTCTGACGCAGCGTCTGCAAGACCTGCCTTAAGTGCTCTGCATGTTCCTCCTCTATCTGGCAGTAAACCAGAATGTCATCAATGAAGACGATGATGAACTGGTCTAGGAACTCTCTGAATACCCTATTTATTAAGTCCATAAACATAGCTGGGGCGTTGGTTAGGCCAAAAGGCATAACTCGGAACTCGTAGGAACCATATCTCATTAAGAAGGCAGTCTTCGAGACGTCCTGCTCCCGATACGCAACTGATGGTATCCCGATCGCAAGTCAATCTTTGAGAAGAAAGCCGCTCCTCTCAACTGGTCGAATAAGTCATCGATTCGGGGAAACGAATACTTACTCCGTATCGTGACTTTATTCATCTCCCGGTAATCTACACACAACCTCAAAGATCCATCCCCCTTCTTCACGAACAGCACAGGGGAACCCCATGGCGAAGTACTCCTACAGATAAACCCATGACCCAATAGCTGCTCTATCTGAGCCCGTAGCTCTCTCATCTCCGCTGGAGCCATACGGTAAGGTGTGCGGGTTATAGGCCGAGTGCCCCGGTGTCAATTCGATAGCAAAGTCTATCTCTCTACTAGGAGGTAATCCTAGAATATCCTAGAATACATCAGCGAACTCCCTAAAAATTAGAATCGAATCGAGTGGTATTACCACTTCTTTAGAGGTCTCCTCCTCTATATAGTACAAGGGAGTGGACGATCCTCCCTCAGGACGAGGCATCGCCACTAGGAATATCTCCTGCTCGGGTATGGCAAAAATAATACTCCTACTGAAACAATCAATCATGGCTCGATATGTAACTAGCCAATCCATACCGATAATCGCATCGTACACAGTCATATCTAACACTAACATATCGGCAGGTAAGGTAAACCTCCCGATCTCTACACCCACACCTCTACATATAAGTAAAATCACAGAACCCCTACTCAGCGGTGAATTTACGCAAGTAACAGTGCTCTCTGCGGTATCTAACAACCTCATAGTGCGTGCAATTCTCGTGGCAATGAAACAGTGTGTGGCGCCCACGTCAAACAAAATATGCCCCACAGTCCCCTGAATAGAAAATATACCCTCGATAGCGGGTGGATCATATGGGACTGCGACCTGCTGGAGCTGATAAACTCACCCGTACTGAAGTTCTCCCTGCTGGACTGGAACTGCTGGGATGGGTGGTAAAGTTGGCATCTGCGGTGGTACTGGGAGGGCAGCGAGAAACATAGGTCTCTGAGGCTCATATCGAGCACCCTATTGCTGCTGCTGTGGGGCCCTGGCCCTTTCAGGACACTCCTAACGTTTGGGGCCAATCTTGCCACAAATAAAACATTTCCCCGTAAAGTTTCCCCCTCTCTGACCCTGTTGCCCACGACCCTGGTGGTCGTTCCTATCCTGACCCTAATGGCCCTGGTGAAACTGCTGCTGTTGGCCGTGCTAGCTCTGCTGGCCCTGATGGTCGTGCTGACCCTGCTGGCCATGTCTAAAACCTCCCTGACTATTTCTGAAACCTCCAGATATAAACCTCTTAGAATCCCCCTGCTGGGAACTCTGATCACCCTGCCTGTGCTGACCCTGAGCTGATTGTGCCCCCCTGGCACCCCCTGTCCTGCCCTGATGGTTGGACTCTCCTACCGCTTACCCTCTGATAAGTGGAAGCGGTGGTCCTGGAAGTGAAGCAATGATGCGTTAACCACATCAGAATAAGTGTCCAACGAGAGGTTTCCTAGCAAGTGCTGACGAATCCTCCATGTCAACCCATCCATGAACTTTTGGATCTTCTTCTCTTCAGTCGGAATCTCATCAGGAACAATGTTTAGAAGATATGTGAACTCGGCCTCATACTCAACCACTATCTTCCCCTCCTTCTTGAGGTTTATAAACTTCCTCCTCATCTCGGTATAAACTGCCGAGGGAAAATACTTACGGTCAAACCGCACCCAGAACTCCTGAATAGTAAGAACATCTCTCTCCTCCGCGGTGGTAATAGACTCTCACCACTACAATGCTGCTCCTACCATCTTATAAGTAGCCAGTATCTTCCTCTGTACATCGGTACGCTCGTACATCCTCAAGTGTCTTTGGATGTCCTTCTTCCACTGACTGGATACAACGACGTCGGATCTACCTGCGAACTCCGGAGGGTGCGCCTTCTGAAAGGCATCTCGGACCCGTTCCCAAGCAGACGGGAATGCATGAGCCCAAACTGGGGCTACCACAGGTGCCTGAGGTGGCGTATACTGCACAACTGCTAAAGCGACATTTATTGCCTGAGCTACAATGGCGACAACTTCTGCAGCGTTGATACTACCCTGAACTGGTGCAGGTTGTGGCGCGGGATGGGCACTCCTGGCAACTCTTTGTGCACGTCGTGGAGGCATATAAAAAGAGAGATAAGTCTTATAAGTCCACAGTTAATATCTCAAAATAGTTGAAGAGCGTAAAATACAAAAAAGAGTACAATAATCCTAAAATATAGGGCTCTATATCAAAGGACGCTACACGGAAACATAACTAGTTGTACCGATCCTAAGGACACTAGAACCTGATGCTTTGATACCACCTGTGACACCCTCACTAATTAAATACCGGGTAGATACACCTCTATTCAAATTAATACAAAATGTCAAGTTGGTTCAGTTATAGCATCACTGTCGAAAACATTTTTAAACAATTATTAGCCACCTAATATTTAAAAAGTGAGTTGTAAAATTTTATTAAATTAAGTTATCATGCAGTCCATCGAATATTTATTAACTAGTGATAACACAATCACATCATAGTCACAACAGAATATAAATGGAATGTTAAATGAGTCTGGAGTAACACTCCTCATAATAGTCCAAATACTGAATAAAACCAAATACAATGTCTGAATAAACAATTAAATAACTCCAAAACTGAAATTAAACTGAGTATGATAAAGTTGTCTCTAAAAAAAATGGGCGACATGCCCTAGTAGGAGAATGAATCTGAAATAGAATCAATGTAGAATGTGGAGGCGTCTACTATCGAGATCCTGTAACTTCCACAACTGCTACAGCACGTCACTGGAATGGAACTCCTAAGCTTGGCGTCCCTGTGACTGGGTACCTAAAATATTTTTACAAGAAAAATAGATTTGAAAGCAAACGGGTCAGAGCCCGATGTGAAAACAGTTTAAAATATAGCAAGAGTTTAATAACATTAAACAGTGAATATTAAATATATGTTAGTTACGTGCACTCACATGAGTTCCTCACCTCTCAACTAATGTGCACTCCTAACGAATCCGTAACCCGTTCTAGTTATGCCGCTAACTAACTAGTCTAAATCACAACCTGACTTCACTTTATAATATAAGGGTCTATTCAAGACATTTTAATCTAATATGTGCTTGTCTTCCTTTTTATTTCTCATTCATTACTTATAATATTTACTGTATGAAATTCTCATTTTTATCTTTACTAAAAATGTCTCATGAAAACACATTGACACTTTAATAACGAGTCTATGCCAATTACCAGTATATTAATCCCAACATAAATATATAATTAGGGCACCCTAGGCTAAGCTGCGGTGCACACATACTCTGCTATCGAATTTCGGTACATCACGTACATAAGGACCACGTGTTTCAAATCTCTCAGGAACCGTCTCAATAAGCAAAATCACACATAATGGAGCCGAACATAGTTCACATACCCATGGGTCACGCACATACCTACGCTCCCATAGTCAACTAACTTATTAACTCACAAATAAGTCATTCACAACCCTATGTCCTTAAGGTACCAATCTAAATCTCCCGTAGGCACACAAAGATTATATGGCCCAGTTCGAAAGCCGACCTCCCGTGATAGCAAATATGGTAGGTATGTTATACACATATAAGTCCATATACTAAGCACTCACACAACTTATATATCTTATAATATCCATAAAGGTATATTCTACATCCTTATACCGTAATTCCAATTTGTACATTTTTAAGTCTCCGGATAATATATAATATAGACAGCCGACACAACTCACGTCGTAGTTTCAAGTACTTAAAACCTAACCCAAAAAGCTTACCAAGTCTCCTATTATTCCCACATTTAAATCCACTATTCTTAAGGTCCTCACTTCTGCCACTAACCTTATATTATCAAACTATATAGAAGTTAACCATTTAATTTCAGTCTCTAATAGTATTTCACACGTCGAGCCTTATTAGGTTTAATATAATTCCCAAATGTAATTCTAATCATAATCCAGGTCTCACACACAAGCCTACTGGTCTTCTTTAAATCTAAGAGTGTTCACAAAGTCCCCACCAATAATTCTCTAGGGTCGAAATTATTAAAATTCAACAAAGGAAGAAATATAACCAATTCTGGGAAGGTCGATCGATCGACCTTGAATGTCGATCAATCGATGGTGCTCGATCGATCGACCTATGAATGTCGATCGATCGATCGCACCATATGGGCTACGGACTGCTTTGTTTTTCAGTCCCATATTTGTCCCAAAATTCCATTACAAGATATGAACTCTAATCTAAGGTTGTAGGGTCATTATACAACCAAAATACATTATTTTCAACGTTCCAAAACCTTTAAATCATCAATAATTGGCCTTATATGGATCAAAACTTCAATAAAAACCCTAGTTTTCTATTTTCTTCTAGAACAATGATAATTATCCTCTTTAATTCATTTTTAATTCATCAAAGGTTATGTTTTGGGGTACTGAATTCGTTCAGAACAATTCTACATGCAATTCATAACCAAGGTTTTGAGTTCCACGTCAATTTCATTGGGTTTTCATCATTTTTCAAGGCAAATATTAATTTCTACACTAATCGTGGAGAAAATATTCGCTGAAACTAATGAAATCAAATCACTTGCCTTAAGTTTGATGTTCAGAATCGTTGATGGTGTCCAGGGGCTGGTTCTTTCCTTCTTTTCGGTCACAATTCCGTCAAGATTTGGTGGTGGTGGTGGTTGGTGGCTAGGTTTTGGAAACCTCCTGCAACTTCCCCTCTAACTTACGTAGCCCACTCTTTGATTTTGGATGATAATGGACCTAATGGACTATACAATAATAAATAAATAAACACTAAAATTCGTGGGTCTTAATTCGTTAATTTTTAAAATGACCGAAATACCCTTCTGGGTTGCGAGTTTGGCCTACAAATGCCCTGGGACCCAAACTAAACCCCCGGCTAGTTTTTTCTGACTATCTCGACCCCTCCGGACACGTTGGCGCACTCAAAATGACCATACAATCTATACAAGTATAATTTACTTTTTAATCTAATTAAATTAATTCCTGACGCGACTGACACGCGCGTCCCAACTTAATATTCTAAATTATCGTATTTATGACTCTCGACAATTTTAGTACTTTCAATACTCATATTACCATATATACTCAGTAATATTTAATATTATCATTATAATCAAATACCCACTCACATCTCGCTAGTATTTAAATCCGGATTAATTTCTAATTAATTCTCATTTAATTTAATTAATCCATTAAATTAAAATCAATAAAATTACAGGGTATTACATCTTCCTAAAGATTTTTTACCTTAAAACTAGAAACGTCTTGGTTCAAATGGTGCATCACTCCGATATCAAATGAAGAGCTATGACGAGTCAAAGTTTGGACCAAAGAAAGCCAAAAGTCAATGACTTCATCTTGAAGTCAACATAATGTGGATCGATTAGACCCTTTTTTGGATCGATCTGATCCGGTTTTGCATCCCACTTGCTTAAATGTTTTCTATAAATAGGAGTCTCCACCTTCATAAAATTTACACCAATCTCTTACACTTCTCTCTCTAGAACTAATGTTTAATTCTTAGATTTTTATAAAAGTATTAGTTTTTCATAATTGTTCTCTTAATTAGTTTAATTGATTTTATAATTAGTTTAATTTATTTAATTATTTACTTGCTTTATTAATTTATTTTATTGATTTTATAATTATTTTATATTTTTGTCTTGTATGTTATTAATTGGAGAAATAACGATTGCATCTATAATCATGTGTTACTAATTAATAGGTTGTGGATTATTATCCAACTCATTTGAAAATAGTGTTTCCTCAAGATTTTGAAGTATACAAGTATATTCATATATTTATATATATTTAATTTAATCCTATGGAGGGTTCACATATAATGTCAAGTATTATACATTTTCGAACTCTCAGTATGAGATGCAATGTGTGTGTAAGAAGTCCATAATATTATGATTAAAGCCTCCACCTTACATGTTTGATAGTTTACCTAAGTGCAAGTGCGCTCAATGAAACAAATGTGATCTTCATAGCTCAGATTCATATAATTCAAAAGTCGGTGAAATGATCCACAACCTCCCTCGCATCTAATTACAAGCAAAACTCTGTTAAAATAGTTTAAGTCACTAAAACCATAAAAACCCTAATATTTTCCTTAATTCTTTGTACAATATTTTAAACCTCAAATCCAAGTAGTTTTAAAATAATTGTTATCCAATCAATTCATTGTGGATTCGATACCCTACTTATCATTATATACATATAGTGTATAAAGTTTTGATTTTTTTGCATCAAGTCCATAAACCAATTAAAAACAACGACTAGCATATTTTACAGTTACGCTAAGAGGTTTTCGCACATGATCAAAATGGCATTATTGCCGAGGAATTTAAAACAACAAAGTTTTAAGTAAACTAATCTGTTATTCAAACAAGTTGGCTTCTTTATTTTTAATTTGTATTTCTTGTGCTAAATATATAAATAAACAAATAAATAAAAATAAAAAATGACCAAAAATTGATTTAGAGGTTTTTGTTGAAATTTTCATTCCATTAGGGTTGTTACATGGTCAATAAACATCGATCCCAACCTAAACAGCAATGGTGAATTTGTAAATATGAATCTCAAAGTCCTTATTAAGATTAATTCTCTTATGAAACAAATACATAAAAAATGAGTCGTTCAACAAATGAGGGAGTGATTCAAGGTGTTACTTCGGCAATTTCCATACAACGATTGGTCACCCAACTAAATAGTGTTCATTTATCCCAGGCTTAAAAGGGGAGTACATATAACAAGTCAATGATATGACAGGTTTTAGAAGGTCATATAACCGCCCATCTCTATCTCTACTACTTTAAAAAAGACTACTTCCTCTTCAAAAACCAAAGGACTAAACTACCCTCATTAGTTTTAAACTTCCTACCATTCCCTTGCTAATACACCCAATTATCTATCCCTACTTTCTTCTACCATTTTCGTTATTCCAATCCAACCCTAGAAATCAACCGTCATAAAAATTAATGACAACACATTCATTTTGCACATTCATTCATTGTATCAAATCCCAAATTAATGTTAATTTATTCATCTTCCACATTAGTTTCTTCTACCATTTTCGTTCTTCCAATCCAACCCTAGAAATCAACCGTCACAAAAATTAATGAGGACACGCACATTCATTCATTGTATCAAATCCCAAATTAATGTTAATTCATTCATCTTCCACATTCATTCAGCCTGTCAAATAGAATCTGAAACACCAATAGTCAGGAATTAATGACAACACATTAATTTTGCACATTCATTCATTGTATCAAATTCCAAATTAATGTCAATTCATTCATCTTCCACATTCATTCAGCCTGTCAAATGGAATCTGAAACACCAACAGTCGGGACTTAATGATAACACATTCATTTTGCACATTATCAAATCCCAAATTAATGTTAATTCATTCATCTTCCACATTAGTTTCTTCTACCATTTTCGTTCTTCCAATCCAACCTTAGAAATCAACCGTCACAAAAATTAATGCCCTCACATTCATTTTGCACATTCATTCATTGTATCGAATCCCAAATTAATGTTAATTCATTCATCTTCCACATTCATTCAGCCTGTCAAATGGAATCTGAAACACCAACAGTCAGGAATTAACGACAACACATTTATTTTGCACATTCATTCATTGTATCAAATCCTAAATTAATGTTAATTCATTCATCTTTCACATTTATTCAGTCTGTCAAATGGAATCTGAAACAACAACAGTCAGGAATTAATGACAACACATTCATTTTGCACATTCATTCATTGTATCAAATCCCAAATTAATGTTAATTCATTCATCTTCCACATTCATTCAGCCTGTCAAATGGAATCTGAAACACCAACAGTCTGGAATGACTACGGAATTTTTTAGTATATTAGATATGTATCTTCTATGCCATCCAATATTCTTTTTCCTTGCTTTTGGTTCTTCTGGAAAAAAAAAGGTTAGTACTGCTACTTCCCTATGTAATTTTTGCTTCTGTTCCGGTTTAAAATGTTAATAATAATCTGATAAGTTTGTGCGTAAAGTAAATTTCAATTTGGTTGGATTTTTTAATCTGTTGAAATTATATTTGTAATTGTAGAATTTCTAAAATATTAAAATCTTTGCCATTAAAATATTAGTAACGATGTTCGTTTTTGGGTTCTGTTAAATTGCTATGTTAAGTCGTTCAATAATTATTTCCAAAGTTATGTTTTTCAAAAATATCAGATATCCAAATTGTATATTGTATTTATGTTTTTCTTTTTATTTATCATTTTATCATCAAATTAAGTTAACTTTTATATTTTACAAATTTCGTATTGATTTAAATATATAGTTTTGGGCATATATTTGTGAGTTATAAATCTTTTATTTACGTTTTTCAAGTTTTATATCATCTTAATCATATGTTGGAGAATGTGCGCTAACTGAGCGATTAAATTATCTTTGCATAGGTTTTTGGATTCCAATCTATCCTTTAGCACTTGGTGGATTCGTGACTTTAAAGATCTTGGAGGAATAGTTTGTTCTTAGACAAGACGAAGAATGGTTGATACCAGTGTGTTGTACCGTTGTGGAGGTTCTGATTTAATAGTAATTGAAAAGGGCACTAACAAAATAATTAGCGTGATTAAGGTATTAATCCTATTAACTCTTATAGATGATTCCAATTGTTATATCTTTTACGTCGGCAAATTGTATCGATTCACGCAAAGCACCTTTGGAAGTCACATTGTACATGATTAAATTTTCTGATATGAAGTCCACTTCTTCAATTGATATTAAAATGTACAAATAGGCCTCGAATTATTCAGTTTGCTTTTTCATTTTTTATGAAATGTTCGATTCCGGTCCGTCACATGTCCTATCGAATTGAGTTCACCTTATGTAGTAAATGATGTTAAAATTTGTAAGTTTCAAAGAGACCTTGAGAGTAGGCAGGGAGCAATTTGGTTGCTTATGGAATGTCAACATTGATTGAAATGTTGTTTGCGTTTGTTTAGAGATCGAGTAATTTCCAGTAAAATATTTTGGAGGTTGATCGGTTTCATTTATTCTATTTATGAAGAGTCGTCTTCAGCTCCGAACTCGATACTGCTGCTTTGTTCACAACTCTAGGACTGACCTTGATTGAGATTATGAAATGTTGAGAGATGTCTTGAAAATATTTAAAAGTTTTTTTAGGTTGCCAATGAATACATCTATTATATGACGAGATGTGATTGAAAATTAAAATTGAGTCAGTTTCAATCTAAATTTCAGAAATATTTTTTTATGAGAAGAACACAAGACTATCCTTGAGTACTTGAACTAATTAATTTTGATTAACTAAAATATTTAGAGTTATCCTAGCCCTTGATTGTTCTCACTTTTATTTCCTCACCATTCTCATATTTTAGATTTTTAGTTAGTTAGATTTACTTAATATTTTCATTTACTTTTATTTACATCTTGATTTAGTTTAGTTTAAATTCTCTTCTCACCAAAATTGTTTTAATATTTGAAAAGCACACAAAGAAAATAAAAATTGAATTACAATTGAGTTTGTCTCTAGCTTACCCCCTTGATGTGGATTGACATCCTTACTTACCGCTACACTTAAGTTTGTTATATTTTGTAGCTAATTGGGGTTTTGATTAACTTGTCTTGCAACAACGACATACACACAAAATTCAAAGTTATCAAATTTGTACACCAAGTTTGCGCATCAGTTTTTTGACATAGTAAACAACTTATATATGTGCCATTTGCATGAAGTTAATGAAAATTCAATCTGTATTTCCTTACATATATTTTCACCGTTCTTATATTTAATTAAATTTTTGTTTTAAATTATAAAGTCATTCAATTACATTTCTCATGCTCCTTTCTTACTAAACTTATTAAATAATCTTCCAGACACGTCATTTCCCAAATTATTATAAATGTCATCCATTCCACCATCAGAAAATGTATCTGGCGAACCCAATACAAGGAAAAGACAGAGAATTACTTGGTTACTTCGAGCCCAATTAAATTCTTACCAATATCAAGGTTAGCTAAAAATAACTAAAATATAGTATACGCTTAAGTAAATCATGTTAGACTTATGAAATGAATATTTAATATTACAATTGCTCTCATATTAGGAGAAATCGTATATGAACCTCTATACTCTACGTTGCTAGAACTAGAAGCAACTCATGATTGCCATCACTGCAATGCCCAAAGATTCCAATATGAACCCCCAATATTTTGTTGTCAAAAAGGTCAAATCTCACTCGCTAAAACTTCGGTCCCCGAGGTTTTATTTCATCTTTTCACATCTAATTCTTCTGAATCAAGAGAATTTCGTGCTAATATCAGAGCTTACGATAGCATATTGGCCTTCACTTCATTTGGAGTTACTCTTGACAAGTAACTAGCTTCATCAAGATGTGGTGTATACATGTTTCGAGTTCGAGGCCAAGTTTATCATCATTTACCCTCATTGAAACCCACCAACAACCCCTGTTATTTCCAACTCTACTTCCATGACACTAGCAATGAGGTTTAAAACCGAATGGGAATCTTACCAGGGTTATCCTTAAACGTTGATATAGTTGAAAAGCTCTTGAATGTACTAAATGAAAATTCCATACGCTCAGTTTTTACGGCGATTAAAGGACTACCCTTCACTCAATGCACTTCAAGTTCAAATCAGTAAACATGTTAACCTTGATCAACGTGTTTACAATGAGCCTACATCCGATGAAATTGCTGCAATATGGATTGAAGGAAATAATGCAAATATTCCTTTCGAGCGAGACATCATTATCGTGTCTCACTTCGGTAAATGACACCAAATAAAGCATTATTTTGGATGTTATGACCCATTACAGTACCCATTGCTTTTTCCAAAAGGAGAGGTTGGATGGCATCAAGACATAAAGCGCCAAAATGATACCTCATCTACCACATCTACAAACGTCCAGGCCTCCCTACCAGCAATCACATGTACAGAGGACATTCTCTCATCAGAACAAGAAGGTATAGATTTAACATAAAATATATTTTAAAAATATCATTCTTAAATTCTAATTTGATTACATTTAACAATTATTCTTTTTTTAAATTTCCATAACCATACACTCTTTTAGGTGTTCATCGAGAGAACTTATCTAAAGTATCATGTCGAGAATACTACGCACACAAATTGTAGATCAGAAATAATAGACAATCAACGTTGTTATTCGATGGAAAGCTACTACAACAGTATTTTGTCGACATGTACATAAAGTTAGAAACAACCCGACTTGACTTCTATCGTAACCAACAGAAAAAAAATCAGAGGTGAATTATACCAAGGGTTGGTCGACAGCGTCACAGCAGGTGAAATAAGAGCCAACAAAGTCAGTCAAAGAATTGTTCTCCCATAATCTTTCATTGGTGGACCTAGAGATATGCGTCGTAGATACTTTGATGCAATGGCTTTAGTTCAAATATATAGGAAGCCAGATTTATTCATCACAATGACTTACAACCCTGATTGGAAAGAAATCCTTGATAATCTTCATCCAGGTTAGGTACCTCAAGATCGACCTGATCTAACTTCGAGAGCATTTCGAGCTAAATTAAAGGACCTAAAGGATCAAATTTTTAAGAAAGAAATATTTGGAAAGGTAGCAACACATGTGCATGTAATCGAATTCCAAAAGAGAGGATTTCCACATGCTCATATTTTGGTAATTCTAAAGCAAGATTACAAGATCAATACTCCACATAATTATGATAAATTCATTTGTACAGAGATACCTGATATTCATGAATACCCATTACTTCATTCATTAGTCATCAAGCACATGATGCATGGTCCCTATGGAGAATTGAATAAAAATAACCCCTATATGATAAATGGGAATTGCAAATTTCATTACCCTCGTGAATTCGCATCTTATACCTCTCAAGGCCAAGACTCATATCCTATTTATCGATGCTGAAATAATGGAAGACAAGTACACGTGCGCAACAAGTTGTTAGACAATTGATGGGTTGTTCCTTACAATCCATATCTCCTTACAAGATATAATTGTAATATCAATGTTGAAGTCTGCTCGGCGTTAAAAGTTGTGAAGTACCTTTACAAGTACATTTACAAAGGGCATAATAAAGTGGTTGTTCATGTTTCGTTCGATGAAAATGACACAACCACTATTGATGAGATCAAATAATTCCAAGATGTAAGATGGGTATCTGCACAAGAATCCATTTGGAGAATTTTTAAATTCGAGCTAAATGAAATCAAGCCATCGGTGATAAACCTTCAACTCCACTTGCCAAATAAGCATACTGTCACATACGGGGAGAACCAAAACTTAAATAATGTGCTTGAGACCCCTAACATTAGCAAGACAATGCTAACTGAATTCTTCAGTATGTGCTCCAGATTCAGCGAAGCACGTCAATATCTGTACAGGGAATTTCCTGAGCGCTACGTATGGGACAAGCAAAAACTTGGTCTAAAAGGAAGAATAAACTCAATGCAATTGGCCGTGTGAATGGTGTAAATCCTGTAGAAGGAGAACGATATTACTTAAGACTTCTTCTAAATCACATCCGGGGGCCAACATCATTTGAAGACCTTCAAACTTATTATGGAATCACTTACTTCATATTTAAAGAAGCCGCCCAAAAATGTGGACTGCTAGAATCAGATGATAGCATTGCAGATTACCTCTCGGAAGCTGCCACTTTCCAAATGCCTCAAGCACTAAAAAGATTGTTCGCAATTATTTTAGTTTATTGTGAGACGTCCGATGTGAGAAAATTATGGGAAACAAACTTTGAGTTTTTATCCGAAGATTTTAAAAGACTCCACCCAAATTCATTGCCTGCACAAAAAGATTGCACATTAAATAGCATCAGCTTCTTTCTAGATTCAATGGGAAAATCGGTTAAAGACTTTGACCCGCCTCCATGTAACGGTACACAATTATCATCCAATATCACCAATCGAAGAGAAATTACAGATGAACTCCACATTGAGACACCAGAAGAAGACTATAAGTTTGGTACGCATTTAAACGCAGACCAAAAACATGCGTACTTGGTTATACTCGAGAGGGTGATTGCTAGAAATTCGGGTTCCTTCTTCGTTAATGGGCCGGGTGGAACTGGAAAGACATATCTGTATAGAGCGTTACTTGTTGACATTAGAAAGAAAGGTATGACTGCACTTGCTACAGCAACATCAGGAGTAGCTGCATCATTATAACCTGGAGGTCGAATTGTACATTATCTCTTCAAAATACCTATTCTGACCACTGAGACAATCTTATGCAACATTCCCAAGCAAAGTGGCACAGAAGAACTCATACGGCAAGCAAGGATCATAATTTGGGATGAAGCACAAATGGCAAAGTGATTCGCAATTGAAACTCTTGATAGGACATTAAAGGATTTAAAAGATAGTATTGAACCTTTCGGGGGCAAGGTGATTGTCTTCGATGGAGATTTCAGACAGGTCCTGCCAGTAGTACGTCGAGGGTCAAGATTGGAAATAGTAAACTCTAGCATTGTGATGTCGCCGCTTTGGAATGCAATGCATGTATTACCTTTGACATTAAATATGCGTGCCATAAATGATCAACAATTCAGCGAATTCCTTCTAAGAATTGGCAATGGGACGGAATCATCAACACGTGATGATCTGATAAGTCTTCCGGATGAAATGGTCATACATCCACTAGAAAACAATGGCCCCAAACAATCTCTCATTGACTTTATCTTTCCATTATTAAATATCAATGCGACCTTGCCAAATTTCTTGACAGATAGAGCAATTCTTGCGGAAAAAAAAAATTGACTCCATTAATGATATGATGATTGATATGTTCCTTAAAGAGTTGAAGACATTAAATAGCTTTGATGAAGTTGTGGATGACGTGCACAGCTATTACCAAGAATAATTTTTAAATTCTTTAATGCCTAATGGATTGCCCCCACACATATTGAAACTTAAACCTAATTGTCCAATCATTCTTCTACGGAATATAAATCCTTCAATTGGATTATGTAATGGAACAAGAATGTTGTACAAAGGTTCTTCAGATAATGTCATACACGTGAAAATTTCAGTGGGCCAGCACAAGGGCAGAAATGTCCTATTGCCACGTATTCCATTATCACCAGCAGAAAATGAGGGATACCCTTTCCAGTTCAAGAGGAAACAATTTCCTATTCGTTTATGTTTCGCTATGACAATAAACAAATCCCAGGGACAAATAATTGCTAATGTTGGGGTCTACTTACCAACAAACGTCTTCTCACATGGCCAACTGTACGTTGCTTTATCGAGAGGAACTTCAATGGCAACCACAAAAGTACTTCTCCAATCTGAAAAATCAAAGAAAAATAATGTGACAAAAAATATCGTCAACAAAGAAGTTTTATTGGCATCAAGGTACAAATGAATTTATTATACCACTCATTATTGATATTCATTTATTTCTTAAATAATATTTAGGTTGGCTATTTCACTAAAACATTTCTTACTTAAGTTCATTTTTATTCATAATAAATTTTTTCTTATCATTTTTACGTCTCTAATATCCTCAATTTAATAACATAACATATCTGATTTTTCACAAACCACTGAATCTTTTATGTTCTTTCGTGGCAATGATTATGGAGGTTAGATACAAGGAAAATCCATGGTATGATGCTTACAATGTATGCAACAAAAAAGTCACTGTTGAAAATGGAAATGGCACATGCTTAAATTATGGTACTTCAAATTCAAATTACACAACAAGGTAAATTAATATGATCAAGAATCTTTCAATATTAATAATAAAACTCATATGTAAAACTTTACTAATACATTATTCAAAAAAATATAAGGTACTTACTTCAATTTGTCGTCCAAGACGAAGATGAAAGAGCATCAGTGACACTATTCGAGGAAGCAGAATCATTCATTGGCTGCAACATTCCAAATTTTATCGCTTCTAAAGACAAGGTAATATCATTCTTATTTAAAATTCAAATTCATACATTTATTCAATAAGCTCAATAACAATTATATTTAATTAAGATTCATATATATTATTTGGTTTACACAGGGAATTTTGCACTCAGACTATGTTCGACAGTTCATGCATTGGGAAAATATATAGATTCTACATTAAAGGGAAATCACTTAAAGCATCCGATCGAAAGCTTGCACGTTTTGTTGCTCTGAAAGTGGAAGAGTAAAAAGAACCATCAAATCCTAACAAACGTCAAAAGCAACATATTTTACGATTACATTTCAATTTTTTACCCTTAAACATTGTCGTTATACAATTTATTCCAAAAACAAATTATCTATTGCTTTGCATTTTACATTTCTTATAACTTGGATTTATGGAGATTGATTTAAAATATTCAATCGTAATGCATGGCTTATTGCGTCAACAGAACTACATTATTAGTTACTTTACTTAATTAAGTGTCCTTAATTTAACAAAGGATTTACAATCATACATTATTATTCTTGATTTCATTCCTAAAGAGAAATATCGAAACTCGCACACACGTGCAATGCACGTGGACACATCTATTGCAATAAAATGTATAACCCGGATGGAGAAACCATCCAAATTTTTGGATGGAGAAATGACCAACCACGGGACTTCCCAGACATAGGAAACAAAAATTCACCTCCTGCACCCGGTCAACTTCCACCTCAATTTCATCCACTACCACAGTTTCAACCACAACCTCAATTTCCATAACCCGCATAACCAGCTTCTAAGGAATCTCGTGCCTTGAATAACAGGAGAATGAACCAATTAGAACAATTTGTGCATGCACAGTCATCTTAGATCACGTAAATAACTCAAACCATGTAGGTGATACAAGCTTTTATGTCATACCTAGTTCAAAACCAAAAGGGATTTGATAAAGAACATCTCCCAACACAAACCCAACAGAATCCAAAAGGATAAATGATCATTGAGGGAGGGTGTGGATCCCAATGAGACCCATATTGATCAGGTGAAAGGTATAACCACCCTTTGTAGTAGAAAGGTAGTCAACAATCAAATCAGGCAACCTCCATAAACCCCTCAATCCAAATCTCATAACAAGTATTCTTCCTAAAATAAATGAGTTAAGACCTCAAAATCATCTTATCTCAAAAATCTTGAGCGGCGATAAACCGAGTTTAGAGTCAAAATTGGTTAATCTAAATCACGCTCATTTCCCTCAGTGACTCAAGCTTGTAATGGACAAAGTAGCAAACGAAGGGTTTTTAGAACTCTTCAAAAGGTGAACATGAATGTTCCCATATTAGGGGAAATTAAACATGTGCCATAATATGCCAAATTCCTTAAAAACTTATGCACCATTAAGCTAAAGCAAAATGTGCAAAAAATGCGCACATGGGACACAGGTAAGCTCCAGTATCACTAATGATCTAGCCACAAAGTTCAAAGACCATGGATGCCCCATAATTGCTTGTGTGATTGGGGAATGAATAATTTATCGAGCACTCTTAGATTTGGGCGTAAGCATAAATCTACGTCCATACTCAATGTATCTAGAATTGAACTTAGGCAAAATAAAATGAAAGTCACTTTATATCTCGCCAATAGGTCCATTAGAACCCGTGGGGAATTGTAGAATATGTGATTGACTATATAGATTCATTCCACTATCCCTTAGATCTTATCATCTTAGATACACAACCCATGGAAAGAAGAAGCTCTCAAATTCCTTTCATTTTTGTATGACCATTCCTAACTACAGTCAAAGCTAGCATAAATTATAGGAATGTAATTATGAGATTATCTTTCGGGAATATGACTGTCGAAGTAAATGTATTTTCACTACTCAATCAACCCAATTTCTTTGAAGATAATGAGGATGAAATGACATTGTATCATGCATCGACATAATCGTCCTAGAATACTTTGACCTCTCACATTTTGATGATTCATTAGAGCTTTGTATTTCCAACTCCCTAAAAAATTATGCATCATACACACATACACTGAACACACACACACATAAATGAAATGTACACAAATAAATAGAGAGAGAGACCGAAGATGTACATTGTGTGGAGAGAGAGAGAGGCCAGAAAATTACTGGAAATAAAGAGGACGTGCGTTTTATTTCGGAGAGAGAGAGAGAGAGAGGGAGATTAAGGGTATGGATGAAATGAAATGTAGAGGTTTCTATTTTGATTCATACCTAAAATGGGATCACGTTCAAAAATCGCGATCCCTTTTGTGACCCATCAATGAGTTAACTTAGTCATACTTCTAGACCTGACCTCATTGGTGACCAATTGAAGCAAGTGGTGGTCACGATTCTGGACTATGACAAAGGTAACACAATAATTTTATATAGGGTTTGGGGGTCACGGTTCCAAATCGTGACCAAGGTTCATTGTACATAGCCATCGGTGAGTCACAGTTTTTTACCATGACCACCATTATGACTAAAAGGACGGGAAATGTGGCGCCATAATGGGTCATGGGTGGGTCATGATTTTGGACCGTGTTCGGGATACTGTGACCATTTTCATTTTTGGTGTAGTGCATTAACTCCTCATTTATAGCCTTGTGGTTAGGGGTGGGCACGGTCCGGTTCGGTCCATTTTTGCCTATGTTTTGGACCGGACCGAATATTCGGTCCGCAATTTTTTTGGACCGAGACCGGACCGATTAATTCGGTTAACCTACTAATTCGGTTCAGGCTTTTTTCGGTCCGGTCCGGGGTAAAATTCGGTCTTGACCCTATTTTATATATATGTACATTTTATGAATGTTTTTATCTATTTTTCTTACAAATATATATACAAAAAAATAATACTCGAAACTCCAAGTGATATTTACATGGGTTTTTATAACCCAAATAAAAAAATGTATATACATATATAAAATGTTCCAAATTGAATTCATAAGTTATATACATTAATTCAAAAACTATACATAAGAAATACAATAACATTATTTTTATTATATATATATGGGAATTGGTCCGGTCCGGTCCAAATCGGTCTTTTAATATAGTGGACCACGGATCGGACCGATTTAATCGGTTTTTAGTTTTTGTGAACTGATTTTCGGCGGTTCGGTCCATTCGGGTCGGTCTTTTTTTTTTTCCACCCCTACCTGTGGTCACTAAGTGTTCTTCCCAATGATGGTTTTGAAGATATAATCGCACAATGGTAGGAAAGTCAACAAAGGTAATTGGATGCACATTGTGGAGGGCAAGGTCTTTGGCAAAGTAGGTTTGCAACCATGTGCGTTAAGCCCGTAATCAAAGCCCCTCAACTCTGCCATTTTACAACACAATTGAATTATATTCTCACACCATCTTAACCTATACGAAAAAGATAAATTCATGCATGTGAGTGTTTAAGCAATAATCAATTGGATTTTTTTACAACGACGAACAAAAACGGCAAAAAAATTACTTGTGAAAGATTTTCGAAAATACATACCTGAATATGATTTGGGAAAGATTTTGGTTTGAAATCGGGGGAAATTTAAGGATTAAAGTTAGTTTTTGGAAGGAAAAAAATCGTTCGAGAAGCAGTGAGATTTGGGAGAGTTTTAAATGTTTTGTGCTTTAAAACACTAAATCGTCGGACTAGCCAATTTTAACTCTATCCAACCTGTCGGAGTGCTCGGATGGATCTAAAATTAATATGTATGTATCTTAACGAGCATGTTTGGAAATTTTAACTGTGTACATGCGGATAATTCTCAGGTTAGTAGGGTAGTGGTTGTCTTTACTTGAATCCCACAAGGGGATTTGTGGTAGACTCGTCTAACTAGATTTCTTCCAACCTAGGATCGAATACCTCGAGAAATTCCTTTATTAATTGACTATTTACTTTTGAAATAGCCCCGGTTCTTGTATCTTCGATCTCTATAGCAGCTTGACTATGAACGGTCCTTGCCAATGTGACTGAAGTTTTCCTCGAGAGATATGTAGGCGAGAATCGTAAAGTAAAACTTTATTCCCTACCTCGAAATATTTATGGATTATTCTCTTATCATGAAATGCCTTTATCTTGGCTTTTTATATACGATAGTTCTCTTATAATTCATTTCTTAACTCTTCGAGTTCGTTGAGTTGAAAATTTCGTAGGTCCCTAATGTTAGCAATTTTGAAATTGAGTTTTTTAGGACCCAATATGCTCGATGTTCGATTTCAATTGGTAAGTGGCATGTATTTTTACACACTACCATATAGGAAGACATCTCAATGTTGATTTTATATGTCATTTGATATGCCCAGAGAGCGTCAGTTAGGGCCCGTTTGGCAACCCAATTCCAAGACGTGGAATTAGAATTGGAAGGCCAATTTGAATTCCACAGAATTGAAATTGGCCTTCCAATTCCAATTCCATGCCTTGGAATTGGATTGCCAAACGGACCCTTAGTCTATACAACCAATCCTGGGTCAAGGGATCTGGAATTTTCTCAAGAATTCCCTATTGGCCAACTCAGATTATTCGCTGGTCTAATGGTGATACGTTATGGATACTTTTGGGGTGTCTCTGTATTGCATCATTAGAGAAGTAAAAAAGTCTTTACAGAAGTGCATGCCATGATCACTTGTGATGGCTTTCGGAGTTCTAAATCGGGTAAGAATATTATCTTTTAAGAATTTCATCACCACTTTCGGAGTGTTCTTACGAGTTGGTCTGACTTCTATCCACTTCGAGACATAGTAAATAATTACTAGAATAGTCAACAACGACTAGAATAGTCAACAATGACCAGATTGTACTTGAATTATGTGTACTTTGGGAAAGGTCCGATGAAGTCTATACCTATATAAAAAAGGATCAGGGATAGTGGCATCATATTCCTCCCTTATGATTTTTCTTAATAATGGGTACTTATGACACATTTTGCAAAATGTTTATGCGTCTTTGAATAGGATTGGCCAATAGAAACTGCTATGTAAAACTTTGAATGCGGTCTTTTACGAATAGAAATATCCACCACAAGCTTCATTATGGCACTGTAAGAGAAAAATTTATAATGATCACTATGTTTTTAAGTTTGGCATATTCCTTTACACCTCTATAGCATCATGTACATTCTCAGGAGTTTCAAGCGAAGACAAATTAGTGATCAAAAGCAACAATCAAAGATCGAAAAGTTGAGATCAGCGCTATAATCATATGGATAAGGTATATGAAGTTGATTTAGTGTAATCAATTTATTCAAGGTTATTTTAGAAAAATTTGAAAACATAGAATATTTTTCTAAAATGTTTTTAAAATTTTTTTGAAACATTCGTAACGACATTATAACGGCATTAGATGTCGTTCGAACGAGTACATGACTCTCGTTAAAACAGCTTCGATTGAGATATTTTTTGTCAAACGTTAGACGCTCAGAAATCTCGTTGAAAATTTTATTTAATGGGTGTTCAAACGAGATAAGGTACTTTGTTCGAATGAGATGTAACTCATTCGAATGAGTCAATAAAATTTTATTTTTTATCTGATTTCAATTACAATCTTTTAAGTTTATCTCTTGGAGATTTTCTCCCTATATGTAGAGATACGAGCTTGCTTTTCTAATCAACCCTTTTAGACATCTTTTTGTGATCAAACTCTTTTATTTTTCAAATCCAAACCCCTTGTATGATTTGAGCTCACTTTATCAAATCCCAATGAACACCTCTCACTACACCAAAACTGGGCTAATGGTCACGGACTTTATCCCTGACCAGGCAGTGTGGGTCACGGATTTGGTCCTTGACCAAATCGGGAGTGACCAATTCACTCTTGGAGATAGGAATAGAGTTTTATGAGGATGATCGGTGGACACGGAGGCATGTCGATCTTGGTATATAGGTTATTGATGGATGTGCATCACTTTTTATCAACAATAAGGAAGGAATACATTACTACGTTTCTTAGTGGAGTCTAAGTTTTGTAAGCATGTTAGTGTTATTCTGTAATATCTAGTTGTAATAGTGCTAAAAAAAAGGATTTAACCCAAAAGGGTTTTTTTCTTCATATCATATCTTGTGGTTTGTGGTTTGTTTTGATTCTATTTATATTTATACATCTAGCATGTTTAGGTTCACTTATTAATCAATATAAAATTAGACTTGATTAAATTTGGCTTGTGCATGTGATGTAATCTACAATTTCTACATATAACCAAACCACCCTACGAAACCCATTTTCTCAAATTAGCATCAGATTTTATAAGTTATTTAGATGATTCCTGGTAGTTATAGGGGTAATTTGTACAATAGGACACCTTTGTTTGATGGCTCAAATTATTCCTATTGGAAAGCTCGAATGAGATCGTCTCTAAAATCGATCGACGAGGGCATTTGGCTTGCTATTGAAAGGCGGTGGACTCCTCTTACTCTGACCGATGAACATATATGTCATTACTCTTAAGCTAGTTAGTAATCGGAATAAATACGATATTAGATTGTGCGATTTTAACTCTCGAGATCCAAATGCTATTTTTGGTACCATCACATCGAAGGAATTTGATCGCATCATGACTTGAACCACGTCTAAAGAAGTTTGGGACATCCTCCAACTCACACACGAGAGTACCAATGCTGTGAAAGCTTCTAAGCTTCAAAGCCTTACCACATAATTTGAGACTATATGCATGCTTGAAACTAACACTTTTGATGAATTTCATGCATGTTTGTCTTATATTGTGAATTTTAGTTTAAATTTGGGTGAGAAAATTCTGGAAACGAAAATTGTTAAGAATATTTTGAGATTACTCCCATCACATTTTAGTACGAAAGTCACCGTCCTTAACTCTTTGGGAATTTTCGACACGATTAGGCTAGAAGAGCTGGTAAGTGAACTTAAGACTTATGAAATAGACATATTCCCTGAAACCTAAAGGAAAAAGGAAAGAAAATCTTTAATAGCTAAATCAAAAGAAAAGGTTTCTAACTCCGATTCCGGAATTGATCTAAGTGATCTTTTCCTATTTGGTAAAAAAATTCAAAAAAACTCTTGAATTCATAAATTAAAATTCTTCCAAAGTGGAAAATAAAATTTTGAGAAAAATAAAAATTACAAAGCGGGTAAGAACTTTTTTGAGAATGATCAAAAGAAATCGAGATGTGACTATCCTAATAAAGATGAATCAAAGAGATATTATGAGTACAATGGTAAAGCTCACAAAGCCCATGAGTGTCCCACTAGGTTTAAGACATAGGGAAAAGGAAAATCTACATATAAATCCACTATGAGCGATAGTGATGTTGAGTCGATGGATTCTGTGGATGAATCGCCACATGAACCTAATTTATATGCATTCATGGATAGTTACGTTAGCACTACTAGTACGTCTCATTCTGATGAGGATATTTCTAAACGTGATAGCCTCAACAATATGTCAAATCATTATGGTGAGTGTGAAGGTAATGATTTGAGTGAGGGTGATTATTTGAGTGAGTAGAATGAGGTATCCAATGCGCATACTCCAAACTTTACACTGAATCCTTAAAAACCAAAAGACAAAATACAAATTTGACTCTTAGGTTGTTGGCTTTAGAGAAGGAGTTGAAAGTTTTGAGATGGAGAAAGATCTCGATGAGAATCGTTTTAAGTGAGGAACTTATTTTGGCGGGAAGGGAAAAGAAAGACTTGACAAACAAAGTGGCTGGTCTTATGAGAGATCTCCAAGCATCATTGGATACTCGTGACAAACTTAAAGTCCACATTTTCCAACTCGAGAAATATCTCGAGCATGCCCTGGAGGTCAAAGTAACTTTAGAGGACACATCTAAGATGGTTGAAAATATGTTTCTAGGTCCCGCTTTAGGTTTTAATAATAGGCATAAGCATAGGTTATGTGGGTTCATCCACTTCTCATACCGTACCCAAATCGGTTGCCAAGTTTGTGTTAGATACTTATGGGCCTTCACCTAACCCACCAAAGAGAACTCGTTCTAGTCATTTTAACTAAGGCCTACCCAAACCAATCTATGTTTGTACCCATTCCAATCGAAGATTTCACCTTAGGGAGTTTTGTTTCTATCTTGGAAGAGTCTAGATAGTCTTCATGAGCAAGTTGAGTTTCTTGTCAAGATGAATCAATTTTTAATGAAGGAATTGCAAAGGATGCCTACACCTTTTGGGAACATCTCCAACACAAATGATTGAGGTCGGGACTTTGTTTCTAGTTTAGGGTGTTTTTCATGATTGCTATTATTTATCCCTGAACTAAATTATATTCTTATGCGTATATCTTAAAAAATCCTTTCTTTTAAAAAAAGATTCAAAGAAATTTTAAAGGATTTTATTTTAATAAAAATTTCAAAAAATTCAAAAAGATTTTTATATTTTGTTTTACACCGTATATGGATGCGCATTTAAGATGTTCGAATCACAACTTCATTTCATTCATTCATGTGACTTAATCATTGTGTTCTTTGACTTGGCTACATTTTTTTTGTTCTTAATTATGCATGTTTAGCAATGTGTCATTCATTATTGATTACTACCTTTACACTAAAGTCATTATATTATTTTGATTTTATACATACATGATCTTTTTGAACATCATACTTGCTTGTCATATGTTGAATATGATGTTCTCATCTCAATTGTGATTAATAATAAACCATTGTTCGCATTTTTTTTTTTAAAAATAATTTTTGTTTAAACAATGGAAAGGGGCTACAAAAAGAAGCAGCCTTCGTTGCGTTAAAGGCCACTATTGGCAAGAGAATAAAAGATGATTTTGGAACATAAAAATACAAGTACCAAAACCATTTTTTATTTCCTTGATGCTTCATTACATATGAGCAAATGATTCCTTCAAAAATTTTGAGAGTTTGTGCTTAAAATATGAGATTTTGAGGGAATTATAAGTTGAAGATCAATGGGTTTGCATAATAAAATTCCTTAAAAAAGATTAAATAGTTAGCGTTATTGATTTGAGAATCACTAAAATTCATTACTTTTTGTATAAGTTGAGTCAATTTCATTTTTTTCAATTCTTATACATCAAAGGTTGAATTAAGTTCTTTCTTTAAGAATGTCTCTTTAACTTTGTGCACCATCGCTATGTATGCACTGAGTTCACAAAATTTCATTCCATGTTCATGATTCTGATATTTTTGTGCTACTCCATAGTGTGACTGTTTGTATTTGTACTTATATGTATATTTATATACTCAAAAATTTTAAAATTTTCAAAAATAGTTTGTTGATTTGTTGAAGTTTCATCGCATTACTTAATTATTTATGATGATATTTTATATTTGGGCTCTCGTGATTCTAACTTTTCTGATTTAAATTCCAACCCTTTGTCTATTATGAATAAAAAAGGGGATAACGTATTGAGGAGGTTTTTATTTTTTCTTTAAACTCCACGCATCACGGTATTTTCTTTGTTTCATGTATGTATTTTTTTTCGCAATGATAATGTCATGGACTACACGATGTAAATTTTTAGTATAGATAATTTTACAAGTGTCTTTTCTTTTTCAGGTCTAGGAGAGACATTTGTTGAACTTGTCTTAAGGTTTTTTTTTTGGTTTTGTGTTTTGTACAGAAATAGCCAAAAGGAGAGATTTTTAAAAGAAAAGTTTATAATGATCATCATGTTTTTAAGTTTGTCATATTCCATTACACCTTTACATCATCATGGACATTCTCAAGAGACTCAAGTCGAGAGAAGTTAGTGATCGAAAGCAACCATTGAAGATTGAAGTGTTGAGATCGTCGCTACAATCAAATGGAGAAGGTATATGAGGTTGGTTTAGTATAATGAATTTATTCATGTGTCTTTTAAAAGTGTTTGGAAACATAAACTTATTTTTACAAAATATTTTTAAAAAAATCGCAAAGTCGTTAGAACGACATTAAATGTCGTTCGAACGAGTACACAATTCTCGTTAAAACAACTTTAAAAGAGATTTCGAATGAGATATTTTTTGTCAAGTATTGGACGCTCTAGAATATCATTAGAACGTTATTTGATGGGTGCTCTAAGGAGATAGGGTACCTGGTTTGAATAAGATGTACCTCGTTTGAAAGAGTCAAAAAAAAGTTATTTTTTATCTAATTTCAAATTCAATCTTTTAATTTTATCTATTGGATATTTTTTCTCCATTTATATAGAGATACAAACTAGATTTTCTAATCAAGCCTTTTAGACATCTTTTTGTGATCAAACACTTTTATTTTTCAAATCCAGACCCCTCGAAAGATTTAACCCTAAAGAACACATATCATGTTTTAAACCTTGTAGAGTTAATCATTCACTACTGAAGATCGGAATAGAGTTTCCTATGGATGACTGGCGGACACCGAGGCAAATGGAGATTGATGTGTAGGGAATTACTGAATTTACATCTCTTTCCAACAACAACAAGGAAGTAAGATATAACTACGTTTCTTAGTGGATTCTAAATTACGTAAATTTGTTAGTGTTATTATGTAATACCTAGTTGTAGCAGTGATAACAAAAGAGTTTGACCCAAAAGGGTTTTTTCCTCATATCTCTCTTGCGGTTTCTAGTTTTATTTTATTTATTTCATATTCATATATCATGCATGTTTAGGCTCACCTAATCAATCAAGATAAAATTGGATTTAATTCAATTTTGACTAGTGTGTGTGACCTAATCAACGATTTCTACCTATAATCGGACCACCCTATAAAACATGTTTTCTCTAACATAGTAACAAGATACTAGAGATCTCATCATCTGGAACAAATTTTTAAATTATTTGGTTTGGGCAATGCTTGAACATATGTGGCGCATTGTAATAAAATGATCTGGTCATTATCGTAAACATTTTGTCGTCTTTAGGATAAAAGTGACACCGGAATGCTCCTGTGGCAAAGATGTTTGCGATGTGATACAAACATGGAAATGTAAAGATGACCATAAGTTGATCATCCAAAAAACACTCTCGAATAGGAATTCGATCGATCCGGTTGTGGTAAATGCCAGTCGAAATAACGACGTTCTTAACTTCCCGTTTATCTTTAATCGAGATGTTAAACTTTTGAATGAGTAAAATCCATCGAATTAATCATCTCTTAGTGTATTTCTTTAAGAGTACGTAATTGAGAGTTGACTGGTCAGTGAAGCATAATATGGGGGACCCTATCAAGTATGATCGAAATTCATCTACAAAAATTATTATTGCTAGTAACTTTTTTAGCCGTGAAATAGTTCATTTGGACACTATCAAGAGTGAGGCTAGCATAGGATATGATGCAGGGTTTCTATCCTTCCGTTAACCTAAGATTACCTCTATAGCATAATCACTTACATTACACATAAGCTCGAATGGAAGGTTTGAATATGGTGCCTACATCATAGTACTTATTGTCAATAAGCACTTCAGTTTGCCAAATGACCATTACACATGGGGCATGTAATTACACTTAAGTCTTAGATGAAGTGATGGTAAAAATATGTGTGGCTAAGGAACGACCTCACATCTTTGAAGGTTTTTTGAGTGGGAAGATTGTATATTAAATTGATCTTTGAATTATCCAGTTGAATTCCATCGTTCGAGATGATATGGCCTAAGATAATAAAGTTATCACTATAAGTGATATTTTTCCAAATTTAGAATCAAATTCTTCTCAATCCATCTACCTAAGACTCGCACCAAATTCTCTAGGCAGTTTTGGTACGAATTCCCAAACACAATAAATTCATCTATAAAGACTTCAACTATATCCTCCAGCATATCACCGAATAATAAGTGAATGCCTTTTTGAAAAGTTGCAGGTGCGTTGCACAACCCAAATATAATTCTCGTAAAGGAAAAAGAGTTGTAAGGACATGTGAAGGTCGTATTTTCTTGATCTTCAGGAGAAATTTTAATTTGGTTATATCCTAAGTATCCATAAAGAAAATAATAAAAAATTTGACCAACTACTCTCTCCAAAATTTGGTCTAGGAAAGGCAGTGGGACATGGCATTTTCGGGTTACTATGTTTAGTTTCCTATAGCCGGTGGTTATTCGATAAGGGATAAGTTCTCCATCAGTGTTCTCGGCAACTATGATGCCTTATTTTTTAGTCACCACGTGTGTTGGACTAACCTATTCACTATTGGATATATATTAAATGATCCATATGCCAAACACTTTGATAACTTTTGCTATAAACACTTTACTCATGTTTGGGTTCAAACATCTCTGCATTTGATGAGTGAGTTTGGCGTTTTCCTTTAGGTAAATTCTATGTGTGTATATCGAGGGACTAATCCCTTATAAATCGGTAATTCACCAACCTATAGAATTTTTGTGTTTTCTCAACACGTTTAATAATTCCACCTCTTAACATTTTTTAAGAGTTGTAGAAATTATAATAGCATCTTGTCGCCACCTAGGAATGCGTATTTCAATTTTTTTTTCGGATGTGTTTTGAGCTTAAGGCTTTACATGGATATGCTTGACGAAAATGGTAATGTTTTTCTTAGGGGAAGTTTCTCAAAATGAGAAATCCACATGGCTTCGATGATTATCTCCTCATTGCTATTATCAGCATTATTATTTTCTTTTTCCTCCTATCTTTCCTCCATCGTATCTAATGCTCGATAATTTTCTACCATCTCACTACATAAAGAATAATGACTTGTCTTGAAGTTCTCATCGGACTCCACAAATGATTCACTGTGGGTATGTGTGAACGATTATGTGTGTGTGTGTGTGTGTTTGTATGTTTCATTGTGTGTGTGTGTTTATGTTTCATTGCATGTGTGTTCATAGTATGTTGTTCAAATTTGATTAATAATTTTTGGGAAATTTCTCCATTATATTGGGTGTTATTATGAAATTACTATTAAATTTATGATTAATAACATTTAATGTACTAATTTTTTGCAATATTAGGCCTTCAAAGAATAAAAAATTAGCTTATTCAAAGAAAGTAATTATTTAGCAATATTAGGCCTTCAACTAATCTTTTGACATAAAGAATATTTTTAAACTATATATTTAAATCCTTATAATGTTATGTCAAGTAAAAATATCTCACGCTGATAAGGTGTATATAACAAATGTTTATGTGTTTATATGTATGTATGTGTGTGTTTATGTGTATGTATGTGTGTGTGTGTGTTTTATTATTCTCACATGTTCTATATTAAAATATGTCCCTATTTATTATTATAAATTGTATATGAAACCCTTGAAGAATAATTGTCTATGAAACCTCATATTACATAATTATGTTCATGAAAATTAATCAAGTAGATGATCTAGAAGGAGTACAGGATAAACTTATGTTGGATTATTGGGTTGATGGTTGTTCTCGCTTGTGTTGAATGATCATGGTTTGATACGAATGATGAATACTTAAAACTCTCACTGTATTAATTCTTCATAATAAACCTTTAACTAAGTATTTGTCTTAACGATTAAAACTCTCACTCTATTAGTATTTCATAATAAACCTTTAACTAATTATTTGTCTTAACGACTATCCTATCTTAATAACTAAATGTTTAGAATATAGTTTTTTATTAATTTATTATGGATGTGTTCACCCTTTCCTTAAATAATTATTGTTTTGGTAAACACAAATTGGTGGAAAGACTTGCACAATTGGTGGACAAATAGTAATTTTAGGTTTAATTAAATTAAAATGAAGTTAAATTGGACTTGTCATGTTGGATTGATAGGATGAAAAACTATAATTCGTTTAGGATTAATTAGAACCATTACCTCTACGACTCATATTCACACTCTTCTGTACATTTCTCAGGAAAAATGAGTCATGATAGTAATTACTAGAAACAAGAGTATACAATGGTGAAATTTGACTGCACTAAAACGTCTTTCATTACTGTGCGCTATATAGAGGGAACTCTTATTTACACGTATAGTAATAGGAAAATTGAATAATTTAATTGCCTTACAAATCGTGGAGTTGATCTCTCGCGACTACATGTTCGATCGTATTATGTTTTCTTTGCCAGAATATTGGGATAAGGCAGTAGAGAATATATTTCACCTGCATAATCCGGATAGGGAACTGACGTTAGTGACACTGTTAGAAAAGGCGAAAAAAAATTATTCATCCTTCGTGGATACAATTTCGTAAAGAGAGCATTCACCCATATTGTGACGTCTCGCGACATATACATATTAAAAATGAGCTTGCAAATAAGTTAAAGAATAAAGGATTCCTAGTTCATGTCAGGGACCTTTATACGTTATTCATAGATACGCTTCCACCCAGTTGGTCGTGTGCAAAATTTCATAGTTTTTAAAATTAATATTTGATTGGATGGAAATAAGACACGTCGAGCATGTTTTAAAAGTTGTCATAAAGGTGTGTGCATATATATATATATATAAGTGAATATGGGAATTGTCTTCTTTTGAATTGAAATGGGCACCCCTCGTTCTCAATTAAAGATAGTGGAATATGAGGTAATAATACTTGTCTTCTAGGATGTTGGCTAATGAATATATCTGCATATATGTATCGCATGACTCTTTGTATACCATTTTGGTACCATTGCATACACTAATGGAAGGATGTAATTTTTGAGTCATAATAAGAGGACAATTATGCGTGAGCTCCAATTAATATGGTGAGATACCATTGGTCATGAATGGGTTTATGAATTCATCCTGGTAGTAAGTGTGTGTGTCATCAACTGCTTTATCGAAATTGTTAAGGATTTTTCTACACCTATGGAATTTTCCAATCAACATCTCATTTAGCTTATCAACATGTTCATTTTTTTTTCAAGAATACCCGATACGTCGTGTACTCTAGCAAGTGAGAGTTTTCAAAGAGTGACAGGAAATAACATCATTTATTTTATGCTCAGGGTATTCCCCTCTTATGCAGTTGATGTGGATCTTTCTGGGGAGGGAAGCCATATCGTCATTATGTGTATGGTCATATTCATTCCAATTCATAGTAGGAATGCACTAAACTATGGATTTGTTCTTGATATCATGTTAGTTTTCAATGTTAGTACTTGTATATGAGGTCAGGGATGATTTTGCCAACCATTCACTACACTATTCTTATCGAATTGTCAAGGTCAAGGACCGTGACAATTATGGGAGTGACAACTTCCCATGTCACAATCCTTAACTGTGACAACACCCCTTTATCACAATTTTTTTGCGCTCAGGATATCACACTCAAACTGGGGTGACCAAGCCTTCCGATCAAGGACCGTGACAACACCATATTTGTCACGGTCCTTGACCGTAACAAAAGGCTGATAGTCATGCTCTTATCACGATCAAGAACCATGCCAATAACAAACTTAACCATGCACATGGTTGACTTTGCTTAAGCACACAACTTAATCCAGTGTGGAATGTGTAGACATCCGTGCGCATGGGTCAAATTAAAGTCGTACGAACGAGCCTTATTTTTTCCTACAATTTTGTCACGGTCTTTGGCCATGAAAAAAATGAGTTTTCAAGGTCAAGGACAGTGACAAAACTGTTGAACATGAAAAAATATGTTGGGCAGTAGCAACTGTCTAAGAGTAAACTTATTTTAAAAAGTCATGTTTTTATTAAAACCAACAACAACACAATCAACAATATAATACGATATTAACAATGAAACTAAAAACAAAATACATCAATTCCATATATCAAACCAAATTAATGTTTCAAGCTAATCACATAAACCAAGTTTTATTAAATGTAACGTCCTACAAAAACTAAAAAAGCTTAAGGAGAAAAATCGGCCAAACAATGTATGCTCGCAACGTGCTGTCAATATGTCGGACACCAGCGTACTGGTCCAACCACAATACCTTATTCTCTTTTCCCACCATAATCTTAGTAACGGTTATGCACCATGGTACCTGGAGTGATGCTCATGTCCTTCACTCGCTTAATTTGTTCGCCGCCATGTGTGTAAAGGATATACAGCCTCACCCCATCTAGCTCAAATGAAGTCAAGATAGTTGGGTTGGAGATATAGTACATGATGTACGGAGATGAGGAGTCATCCGGATTCAGTGACGGGGATGGAGTAGTGGCCCCCTCACCCGCCTTTTAATTGATTTTTCCTTTATCCTTCGCATTCGCCTTCGCCTTCCCTTTATCCTTGACTAAGAATTTGATCCATTCATACATGTGGTTCATCTTTTGTTGGAGACTTTCCAATTTCAAGTCCCTATCTATATTTGTCGAACTTGGAGGATAACCCACTGTTACTGCAAGCAATGCCCCATCATCTTTGACTTTTCTATCTGGGAGCTGATACCCTGAGTACGGTCTTTTCTATCCGGACCAAGCACTTGGCCCAGTGCATCTGTACTTATAGATGCCTTATGGGCATCACAATGGATGATGTGCATTGCCTTTAGCCTCTCCTAAAATAATATTAAAACACGTTATTAACTTCAAAAAAGAATATTAATAAATAGTCTGAAATTTAGAATATAATTTTGACTATAACTTACAATGGTCTCGGCAACTTGCGGATTAGAAACTCGCCCTTCCTCGTTTGAATATTTATATACGAGTCAATCCTATGTGGCTTTCCCCTAGGGCCACTCCCACCTGCAAACTGCAACCAAATTAAAGAAAAATGTGACCAAATTAAAGTAATTTAATCTCCACTAAACAAAATGTAATTTAAATCGATTTATATACCATCCTATGGTCCACCTCCATGTAAGTAAGATGTCCATTCAGGGTAATGCACGTTCACCTTCTTCGACCGGTTAATCCTCCCCGGGCCACAATAAGACACCTATCTCTCGAACACCTCGTTATACACAAACCTTTGCCGGTTGTCCAATATGATTGGATCCTTCGTCAAGAAGGTGTCCCTACACTACAGCACGGACTCTCGGTCTTTCTCGAAATAACGAGCACGCAGGTTCTGTATAGGACCTCACTAAAGACAATAAACAAGCTTGGAGAGAAGGGATCCCCCTATTTAAGACCCCTAGTGGACTGGAAGAAACCATTTAAGTCACCATTCTCATTTATAGAGAACTAAATGCTAGATATCAGGTGCCAAATCATGTCAATCCACATCTCACAAAAGCCAAAAACTCTCAACACTTTAGTAAGTAAAAGCCAAGACACTCTCTCATATGCTTTAGCCATGTCAAGTTGTAAGGCAACATTACCTCCATCATTTTTTGAATTTAGGTTAGTAAATAGCTCTTGTGCCAAGAAAACATTATCCACAAAACCTCTACCCTAAACAAAGCCATTTTGGTTTGGGGAGACCAGATTTGGGAGGATCTTTGATAATATAGATTCCAGAATTTTGGATATGATTTTACTTGAGAAATTATAATGGCTTATAGGTCTTAGCTCATAAAAAGGGTGAGGGGTTATCAACTCTTGGGATGAGAACAATAGAAGTTGAGGTCATGAATTTAGGCAGGTTCATACCAAGAAAAAATCCCTCCACTGCTTTGACCACATTCGCACCAATAATATCCTAAGAAGAGCTAAAGAAAATACCAAAGAAACCATTTATACCGAGGGCATTATCACCATTTAGATCTGTGACGGCCTTTCTAATTTCATCAGGAGAGGGAATACAAGAAAGCATCTCATTATCCTCCCCACTAATTAGAGATAGGATAGCATTAATCAAGGCTTCACCCTGAACTAACGGAGAAGCAGAGGGGAACGATTCAGAGAAGGAATTAACTGCTTCAGCTTTGATGGAAGGTTGCTTTGTAATCCAATTACCATTCGCTTGTGTGGAGTGACAACTGACGCACGAAAGAACTTGGAATTTACATCTCCCTCCTTAGCCCATTTTTTATTAGCCTTCTGCCTCTAAAAACCTTCCTCTACATTTAGATGCTTTATCAAAAAAGACAGAGAGGGTCATATTCAGCCAGTTCTGATCACTGGGGTCATTTTCAAACTTCATTTCAGCCTTTAGAACAAGGTCTTATGCATTAATAGTGTTTTTAAAGATATTTCCAAAAGTAGCATAAACCAGTCATTGTTGAAAACTGCTAGTTCTACATTACAGTAGGCAGGAAAGAAGGATGATTCAACCAGAAGTTTTGAAAAGCTTTTGAAAACCAAAGAGCAGAAGAGGGGCATGGTCAGGTGCCAATTTCCATAATGCTCAACCTTAAAGCCATTAATTTGATTATTGCCAGCTCAAATTTGCCAAACATCGATCAATTCTCTCCCAAATAGTAGCTCTTCCACCTCTCTTATTCCACCAAGTGAATCTAGTGTCAGTGTACCCCAAGGCAATCAGTCCAGAATTGGCTATCCAATCCAAGAATTCATTATCAGCATTGATGTCTAGATCATTAACGCCAACTTTCTCATAAGAACAAGCCACAATATTGAAATCCACACCAACTAGCCATGGGTCAATAGTATATTTAGACAATAGATAATCCCATAATCTCCTTTCTGACTTAATACATTTATCATAAACCAAAGAAATTTTGATATCATAAGGACTATATTGATGATTTACATTGATAGTAATTTGTTGGTCCATTTAAGAAAAATGACATGAAATTCAGTCTTCTTCTTCTTAGAGAATCGATATATCATGGATATTGTAGAGTTTTTTTTAGTCTTCTTCCTGCACGCTTAATAGAGATTCCCCTAACATTCCAATATATGACTTTGATCATTGAGAGTTTTAAGTGATCAAGATTTTTGAGTTTGATTTGAGGATCTTAACTTGGTCATCAGTGATTTGGAATTTGGCTATGGAGACACTGCCCTTTTTTCTCCTTACTTTTTGCTTTCCTTCTTGATCATATCCATTAGTTGATTTTCGAGGGGATAGATTCAGTTGTAGAACCATTTGTTTCTTAGGATTCCCAATGTCAACTGCTTCAGTAGTCTCAATCTCATTCTGACAGTCCTCCATAATGACAAAGGTTGCATTGTCTATTATATTCCGAACTTCTTTATGCTTCTCGCTTCCTTGTGAGTGTTGGTAATGTTATTATTTATCATCTTCTCTATATCCCCCCTATGGCCATTAGTGGTTTGAGACTTCAGTGGGGATGTCATTGCCTTCTTTCTCTTAATTATCTGCCAGCCTATATTATCAGCTCCATCTGGGGGTTTTAGTTCATGTTGACATATCAAATAATCTTGAGGGAGATGATTTTCGATAGCATAAGTATCCTCACTCGCATTCAGGGTTTCTTCCACATCACCCTCCACACTATGATTGATCGTCGTCATCGTGTAACTTTGTTTGGTATTTGCATCTGCTATAGTAGGTATCACCTTTCCACATGCTCCATGGGATTGATATTTCATTTGTTTCTCTTGCAATTTCGTATTTTCTACGTTGATTTTAGCCTTGGATTCACACTACTGGTCCTTCGAATCTTCTATCACTGAGAGCTCATCCATTTCCCCTTCTCTGTCAGAATTACATACGTATTCGTCATCTTCCCCATACTAGTATTATTCCCTATTTTGTCACATTTTTTTGGTCTTGAGTTGTCAAATAACCATCTGGACTATGATGTTTAGTTGGTTCTTTTCCTCATTTTTGTTGACTTATTAGCTAAGATTTGGCCAAAATTCTTTTGCACCCATTCGTTGTTTGTCCACCTTTGCTTCTATTAAACTTCACTGCTGGATTCGTAAGCCTAACATCATCAACATTAGGCTTTGGCAAACTGCCAACACTCCCATTATTTCAAGTATCAGTGATGTTCATCACTCCAGTGTTATTAGTTAGATATGGCTTAATAGTGGTTGGTCTTGAAACAGTGTCCACAACAGCGGTGGTAACCTTTATCAAAACATCAATTCCTCTATTTTCCTACATAAAAAAAATCCCTTTCTTTTGCTATAATTCACTGTGAGTTTAGTGTCATTCTTCCCCCCAACTACCATATTGTTCTTGTATAAATTTCAGTGTTCTAAATAATGCGCCTAGGCGGCGCCAACGCCTAGGCGTGGGGCTTTTTAGATACGCCAAGTTTTGGCCCTAGGCGTGGTCAATGATGGTCAACATTTTTTGGTAGAGGCGTGAAAAAACACGAGTTTTTTTAAGGCGTGAAAAACGCGAGTTTTTTTTTTTTAAATAGTATATTAATTTACAAATATGCATACGTATTTTTAAGGTATGTACCATTTTAGTATTTTTAATAGCGTTGTTATAGTTAAAAAATATTAAAATATATTTAAAAAAGACCTAAGCGCCTTTTCACCCATTTTTACGCCTAAGGTCCGCCTAGACTTCTAAGGCTTAAGGTTTGGACTCCACCCCTCGATCACGCCCCTCGTTTTTTAGAACCTTGATAAATTTACAAGAACAAAAACACGTTATCATTGCATATTAATGAAGAGCATCGTTGTTTATAAAAATATAAAAGTACATGTTGATTTTTCTTTTCTTGTGTCCACACAATTAAATTTCTCCATTTCAAAACTCAAAAAAGAAAATAAATTGACTATTCTCTCTCTATCTCTCTCTCACACACTCACAGTTGAGAATATGGGCAGATTCATTTTTTAAATCACACAAGCCCTTCATTTTTATCTTATATATAGCTATTATTTTTTCAAAAATATTAATTATATCCTTTGTGTTAAAAAAGAGTTGCTTTTTTTTTTAAACAATAATGTTAATTATTTCAAGGGCCTTTTTTGATGAAATCTGATTTGATAATACAATATTTGCTTAACCCCAACTTTTTTTAAAAAATGATAATAAGTCATAACAACTCCATGCAAACACGTATTGATTTGCATGAAATAGATATCGATTTACATGAAATTAGTGGTATGATTAATTGTTTTCAAAATTTGGTGCTAAGTCAGATATCATATTATCAAACTAAAATTTATCAAAAAGACCTTTTTCCGGACCAATAGATATCATTTTACCATATCTTTGACTATCAATCTCCAAATTTTTTATTTCTCTATTGAAATTAACCTTTTAATAACATATGTTCAAAACATTTGGTCATAATAATTTTCTAGACATTTTTAAAAAATTCACAAAATTCTGCTAGCGCATACCCATATAAATAAAGTATTTTCAGCACTTTTTTGTTGAATTTTTAAAAAATATCTAGAAATTGTATTTTGACCTAATTTTTTGAACATGTGTTGATTGGAAGGTTAACTCTGTAAGTAAAATAAAAAAAAAATCTAAAACATAGAACTAGGTGTGATGTATGAGTGATGTAAAAAGCATGATGTATATGAGTCTTGCTATATATATATATATATAGAGAGAGAGAGAGGCCCTCTCCTGTAAGGACTCCTTATGGTGCAGACTCCGGTACATACCATTTTTTTAAAATAGTAAAAAAATGAATTTTTTCATGAAAATTCATGGATATGATCTCCATTGTAGGAAGATCATCTCCAATTTTTTTCATCAAAAAATTCAATAAAAAAACCGTTGAGATGAAGTGATATGTAAGGAAATGATCTAATTATGCATTTTCAACCGTCGAAATGTTGGCGATCATCTCACTCACTTTTTGATTGAATTTTTTGATGAAACTTCATGGATATGATCTTAATAGTGAGAAGATCATATCCATGAAGTTTCATCAAAAAATTCAATCAATAAAATGGCTGGCGCCATCCCAACATTTCAACGGTTGAAAATGCGTATGTATACTATTTTTTTACATATCACCTCATCTCAACGGTTTTTTTATTGAATTTTTTGACGAAAAAAATTGGAGACGATCTTCTCACCATGAAATCATATCCATGAAGTTTCATCAAAAAATTCATTTTTTTACTATTTTAAAAAAATGGTATGTACCGGGGTCTGCACCATAAGGAGTCCTTACAGGAGACTTTCTGTATATATATATATATATATATATATATACACACACACATACAGGAACGGACCAAAATGGGCTGTATATATATATAGGAGAAGACTCACCTACATCACCATGATCTATACATCATCCATACATCACACCAAGTTGTATGCCCTAAAAAATATTTTTTCCATTTTTTTTATTTTTCTCTTGAAATTAACCTTCCAATAAAAACGTGTTCAAAAAATTAGGTCAAAATACATTTTGTATCTATTTTTAAAAAATCCACAAAAAATTGCTCAAAATACCTTATTTATAAGGGTCTGCGCCAGCAGTTTTTTGTGAATTTTTTAAAAATAGCTACAAAGTGTATTTTGACCTAATTTTTTTAATATGGATTGATTAGAAGATTAATTTCAAGAGAAAAAAAAAAACTTGGAAAAAAAGTTTCTTAGGTCCTAGAACTAGGTGGTGTGATATATACATCATGATGTAGGTGAGTCTTCCTATATATATATATATATATATATATATAGAGAGAGAGAGAGAGAGAGAGAGAGGACCTCTCATGTAAGGACTCCTTATGGTGCAGACCTCGGTACATACCATTTTTTTAAAATAGTAAAAAAATGAATTTTTTGATGCAACTTCATGGATATGATCTCCATGATGAGAAGATCATCTCCAATTTTTCATCAAAAAATTCATTAAAAAAACCGTTGAGATGATTTGATATGTAAAAAAATAGTATAAATATGCATTTTCGACCGTTGAAATAATGACGATTATCCCACCCACTTTTTGATTGAATTTTTTGATGAAACTTCATGAATATGATCTCGATAGTGACAAGATCATATCCAAGAAGTTTCATTAAAAAATTCAATTAAAGAAAGCGGTTGACGCCGACCCAACATTTCAACGGTTGAAAATACATATTTATACTTTTTTTTTACATATCACCTCATCTCAACGGTTTTTTTATTGAATTTTTTGATGAAAAAAATTGAAGATGATTTTCTCACCGTGGAGATCGTATCCATGAAGTTTCATAAAAAAATTCATTTCTTTACTATTTTAAAAAAATAGTATGTACCGGGATCTGCACCATAAGGAGTCCTTACAGGAGACTTTCTGTATATATATATAGGCCTTCTCTTAAACGGACGTTTGATTTTTGGACTAAAAAAGGACCAAAATAAACTGATTTTTTAAAAATAGTAAATACATTTTTTTGAATTGATTTTTTTTCTGAGATATATAGACATCCATGGATACCCCTAAAAAATCAGCTCAAAATGAATTTTTTTGCTATTTTTAAAAAAATCGGTCAATATATATCAGCTTTTTGCTGGCGCAAACCCAAATATATATTGATCGATTTTTTTTTAAAATAGCCAAAAAATTCATTTTGAACTGATTTTTTTAGGGGTACCCATGGATATCTATATATCTCAGAAAAAAATCAACTCAAAAAAATGTATTTTACTATCTTTAAAAAATAAATCCGTTTTTAACCTCTAAAACGGACGTCCATTTTAGAGACTATATATATATATATAGTCTCTTTACATAATCTTAAAATAATTTATTTTGGGTAGTATTGTTGCCTAAAAAAAGATAGCATTTAATTTTAAAAAATAAATTGAAAATAATCAAGTGGTTCCATTCTTTGTTCAAACAACAATGAATATTTTAATCATATTAAGACCAAAATTTGGTGACTCGTGCTCCTCTGACTTAATAAATGGAAATGGTATACCCTTGCCTCGGCATATATACAATAGAAGTAATATTTTTATTCTATTTATATAATCTTAAAATATTTGATTTTGGATAATATTGTTGCCTTAAAAAAAATAGCATTAAATGGAAAAATAAATTGAAAATAATAAGGTAGTTACATTCTTTGTTCAAACAATGAATATTTTACCAAATATTAACTTTAAGACCAAAATTTAGTTATTCATGTTCCTCTGACTTAATAAATATATATAAATACTATTTTTATTCTCTTTATATAATCTTAAAATATTTTATTTCTAGTACTATTGTTTCCTAAAAAAAAGATAGCATTTAGCTTGAAAAAATAAATTGAAAATAATCAGGTGATTACATTCTTTGTTCCAACAACAATGAATATTTTAATCATATTAACTCTTCAGGCCAAAATTTAGTTACTCCTGTTCCTCTGACTTAATAAATAGCATGCCCTTGCCACGGCATATATATATATAAGTAATATTTTTATGGGACATATACCAAAAAATTCGTCAAATATTTTTTTATACGCATTTAATATAAACCTTTTATTTTGTTTCAAAAAGTCCTTCATCACATAAAAACATTCAAAAAAAAGAGCTCCAATGAGGGTTGTCGGAGCTCCGACAATGAGGGGGGGTGAGGGGGGGAGGGGGGTGCGTACCTCTTGTACGGACCTTTAAAAATAAGAAAATATTAGTTAAATGGATGTTTGAGGAACTTTTTAGAACAAAATAAAAAATTTGACTAAATACGTATTAAAAAATGTTCAAAGAACTTTTTGATATTTGATCCTATTTTTATTCTCTTTACATAATATTAAAATATTTTATTTTGGGGTAGTATTGTTACCTCAAAAAAAAGATAGCATTTAATTTGAAAAAATAAATTGAAAATAATCAGGGGATTACATTCTTTGTTCAAACGACAATGAATATTTTAAGAATAATGATACATACACCTACTCTTAGTACCAATTCAGTACCGAATTTGTTTTAAATGATTGTACCAAAGCGTGGTCCTCATATAATAAAGTGTGGACCCTATTATGATACAATGAATTTAACGCACAATCGGTACTGAATTGGTGAATTGGTACTGAGGGTTGGTTTTTGCATCATTATCCATATTTTAATGATATCAAAATTTAGTTACTCATGTTTCTAACTATATAAATAGTATACCCTTGCCTCGGCATTCCAAACAGTTTGTGACATTTCAAATTAAATAATTTTATAATCCCAAAATTATTTTGTTTAAAAAGGGAAATAAATTTCAATGAAAAGTTATTCAAAAAACCCTACATAATAATGTATACAAAAAAGGAAAAAATAATCTCTTCTCTTTTCACGACCGTAAATGTCAAAATTGAAGGTTGTAGTGCAAATGAGCCGAGACAAACACTAAGATGATCAAGTTTGGTTTGAACAACTTAACGAGCTTAAAAATGTGTCCAAGCTAGGCTTGTTATTTTCACGAACCGAGCTCAAACAAAATTTGATCCGAACGAACACGAGTCAATCTCGAGTAGCTTGATTATTTAACACTACTTTCGTATGATTATTTGTAATCGAGCCGAGCTCAATAAGGTAACGAGATTAACATTTTGTCTGAGTTCAATTCGTTTACTTTACAAGCCGAGCTTGAACAAACTTTTATTCAAACGAGCTTGGTTTGTTTTACAATGCTACTTGAAGGCTACCAATACAAATCCCATACAAAATATTTGCAATCTGATTTGAGTTTCTGGGGCTTTATTTGTTTAGTATTTTCGATTTGCCAATACAAAACCCATACAAATATTTACAGCTCACTTATAATTAAACCCAGCAATTGGGCGATTATTGGCACATGGGTCTAAAACGGTTTGGGTTGGTTCTGAACGGGTCGAAAATAGGCCACGCTAAAACTCGGGCCGACCACCCGTGTCGTGTCAAACGATAATCCCATCCCTCTTTTTCCTTTTCTTTCGACTTAAGTTCCAAAAAAATGCGAAAATACAAACAAGGATCATCCACAACGGAGGAAAATATGTCAAGAAAAATGCCAGAAAATCGCCACAAGCACTAATTATCCAACAAAATACGCAATCTAAAAGTCCAACAATTATCCGATAGCATCATTTCTACATGGAAACCCACTTATTGAGTGCATGATTTTTAACAAACGAGCCGCGCTCGGGCCATAACAAACCGAACTCGAGTAGTTCATGAACAAGCTCAATTCGAGCTTCGTTTGCAGCCCCCAAACACTTTCAAAAAATAACTTCCAATCCTGACAATAAAACCCAAAAATAACATGGATAGGACCTCCAAATAGCTCAAAGGAAACAACTCACCGCTACACCTTCTCGTGTTTTTAAACCACTTGTTTTCAGGTTTGTCGTTTCCGAACCCAAAACAGGGTTTATTTTTAAAACCCAAACCCTCGAACAGATATTTAGGAACCCGAACCCAACCAGCCGAACTAGCAAGGAAACGTCACAGGGAATATGTTGACAAGTTGTCCCCCCGAGGTAGGAAGGAAAAAATAACAGAATAAATTACAATATGCATTTTGATACCTAATAATCGCGTTAAAAATAACTTCTTTCACCACCAAGTTTGAACCTTGAGGACCAATAAATTGAAGTTCGTTATCAACCTAAACAATAATTCAATCATGCAATTCACAATTGTACGTCCCATTAGCTGTAGAACTCGGCATAATGAGACGGAAAATAATGCTTCAACAGTGAGGGCTTAAACTGGGATGAAAATAAAGTGAGTCTAAATTGGATAAATAGCAGAAATATGCAAACATAAAGCATTCAATACAAACATAAAGAACCAGCAAAACTGTAACATAACAGTCACATAACAAAACTTGTCCTGTGAGGATTACAAAATAAACTTAAACCCAAATTAAAAGCTAAAGACAAAACCGCCTCATTTCTCGTTCGCAACCAACCCAAACAAACTCAACTAGCATTTTTTACCAAAAAAGGCAAAAGAGAACATCACCGTCGTCGTCGTCATCATCATCCGTCTAGTCTCCCTTCCTCCGGAAAGAGCAGCCCTCCGTAAGTCTGGCACGGCCACCGGTCGGCTGGCACAACACCGTCTGGCAGTTTCCGCATACCACAACAGTTTGCGAGTGGCTGAACACAGTCGTTCTGCATATATAGATATGCAAATATACATTAAATTCCGACGCGTTCTAGTATAAACAAGAGTCGGAAATAATACTTGACATCACATGGAAACACAACTCGAAATTGGCAGGTTAGCTTCACAGTTCACACTAACAAATTGTTACACGAACCACCAACATGAAGAATAAATGGGTTAGTTTAGTGTCAAACACGCACAAAAAAAACTTTTTAAATGATATTGGACGAGGAATGCAATGAATAATGTTTTATATGATTTCTTGTGGAGGTATATGATACTTTCGTTATTTGTATATACAATTTATAATTAATAAATTTTTAATTTATGGCAGATGTAGAGTTACGAGGATAATCCTAGTCTGATATTTGCTTTATGGGTTATGCATTTAATTTAATACGATTAGCTAAACAATTGACATTACCCGTTAAACTGAACAGCTTAGGGTTACTAATACTCGACATGACATCAACACAAAAAAAGACAGAAGTTTTACAAGACATGGGGTAGGTTCGGCTGGAAAGAGGTAAAGTGTTAGCCTCAAGCGCGAAACGGGGCACAAGCCTCAACTGCAGAAAAATAACAAATTACTACATAAAAAATAGGGTTATTTGAGTTATGGCCCCCATTAGATTTGTCCGTTTTGGAATTAACTCCCCGATTAAAAATTATTGTAGGATTAACCCCCATTTTTCATTTTTTGCGACAATTTTTGAATATTTTGATATTTTTGGTGACAAGTTATTTTTTAGAAAGTGTTGCTAAAAGTGTGAAATGAGAGTTAATATAGTTTTTAATCGGGGATGAATTGCAAAACGGACGAAACTAATGGGGGCCATAACCCAATTAACCCTAAAATATACTAATAAGATCACAAAGTATATTTGTCGCAAAAAAGAAATATCCATAACATTGCCACTAAAACAATAAATTGTGTAACACCATCACATCATAAAAAAAAATCTACAATCAACATCACCAACCCTATGACAATAAAATTAATTAACACTGAGTAGCAATATTGTATTCAGTTAACCTCATTGTTATTTAAAAGGGAGAATATATTGTACAGTAATAATATCTATGAAGTACAGATATTCCCCCAAATGCAACGAATCCTGTTTGACGTGTCGGAAACGGAACACGCTCGGACACGCTAGGGAAACGTTAAAACATGTGAGTCCTGGAGTGTACTGGCCGGACACGCATGGAGGACACTCTGGAACACGCTGGAGGACACGTCAGGATGCGTTGGGGGCACATTTTTTTGACACTCGGGGGGTTGTTTTTCATTATTTTAAAAAATTTAAATGGGGTCAAATATTTAATAACTTTAAACATTGATTGTAAAATAAAAAAAGGAAAAGAAGATGACATATTCATTCACAAAAAGGATCGGTCTAGGCGCAAAAGTTTCAAACCAACCCTAACTTTTGCAACCCATATTCATTCTATTTTCGATTTTATTGACTTTCATCTCTTTCGTGTTTAAATTTATATTGTTATTGTATTTGATTTTATTGAAGTATTTTATATTTACCTGTTATACTAAACAAATTTTGTTTTATTTCATTAATGGGTCGTGATAACATGTGCCCTAATGGCACACACTTAGAACCTAAAAATAGTAGGGACAAAGTTTCGACAAACATTTAACAAAGCACAGATACTCATGTGGAGCTTTCGTAGTTACTATTTTGAGGCTCAAAACATGTGCCCTTAGTGTTAGCATTTTCCTTCATTAACATATAAAAATTTAAAATAAGATATATTATACGCATCCTATAGTGTCGTACCCTACATTTTGAAAAGATCGTGTATCACGTATCCCGAGTCGTGTCATATCCCGTATCACGTGTCGAGTCCATGCTTCACAAGATAATATATACACAATGTCACCAATACTATAACAATCAAATTAATTAGCATTGACAGTAGCAATATAAATAACTTTGTGAATAGTAGACACGCCCGATATAAAAGAAAGCAATAACAAGGCGGGTTTAGGTGGAGGATTTTGACACAAACCCAACACAAACCCAATACGCCACGACCCATTTCGACCCCTAATATTAATCAAAAGGAGAGATAGGAGATGCTTATACAGAAACGGAGCTGGCGAAGTTGAGATATATTATGTTGAGCTCTCGTCATTTATGAGTTAGCGATGAGTGGTTGTTGTCCGACCACATTTCTATTGATTTTGAGGGGGATTTTATGCTGTTTATAGCCCCCTCCCCCCAGTTTCTGTTCGTGGGGAGCTATTTTTGTTGGTTTCCCGTTTTTGTATTTACTTCGTATACGTCCTCTATGCGACTTCCCACCACCTCTAGCATATTTTTTGATAAATTGATTACTTATCAAGAACTAATCAGAATATATACAATGTAGTACGTTTAATAATATTTATATTAACCACAATTATACATGTAACTTATATAACTATACACTAATCACTTTAAATATAAGAAAAGAAATATAATGGTCAGTCACACCGAGTTCCTAATATACTTTGTTGATATTTATATTTATATGTCTATAGATATATACACCCACTCAAACATAGTATATACTCATAGTTCGCTAGCATTTGGTCCTATTTTCAATCTTTCTTAGTGGCTGATCCCAATGATGTATTTGTTGTATGTAGGTCCTAATGTATCGTATCCAGAATATTCGCGGAATCTGTTTAACCTCCAAGACAAATAACGACAATGCCCACATATAGAGCAAACTATCCACTTCCCACATTCTCCTATAAAATCGAATTCAAAAATACCATTAAATATGGGTGAACCTAGCCATTGGGAGAATCCAAGATTCACAAAGCTATTCATATTGCTAGTGACAATGTTAATTAATTTGATTGTATTATTTCTTCTCTATTTTATACGAATCTGGCCAGAGGATCATGATAAGGAGAATAAATAGTGGGGCATATACCAAATAGTCCCTCGAACATTTTTAACACACCTTTTATTTTGTTCCACAAAGTAAAACAGTTAAAAAAAAAAAAAAGGAGCTCCGGTGAGTATCGCCAAAGCTCCGACAGTGGGAGGGTGGGGAGGAAGGTGGGGCTGGAATGCCGCTGGCGCGGACCTTTATAAATAAGAGAATATTGGTTAAATAAATGTTTGAGGTACTTTTTGGAACATAATAAAAAGGATTGGACTAAATGTGTATTAAAAAATGTTTGAGGGATTTTTTGGTAATTGATCCTATAAGTAATAGCCTTCCAAGATTCTGTCCTTGTCATGATCCTCTCGCTCTAATTTTATCTCTTGTATATCCTATATTTAGAATCATTCAAATCATAGTAAATAAAGAACAGAATAGCTGGAGTATATTACACGAGTATTAGTTTCAATTTGACATTTTAATCTACGTCATTTTTCAAAACTAAAATCAACTATTTTAGTTTTAATTTGACATTGTGAATCAATGTCATTTTCATTAATAAAAAACTACTATATTAGTTTTAATTTGACAACGTAATTTGTCATTCTAAATTGACATTGCAATGTCCACACAACAGTGCAACTTCATATGATAGGTGTAAAAATCACCTTGATTCCCACAGGTTTATTACATCGAAGATATTTTGAATATATCAGTCCAAATTACAAATTCTGTGTTTTTCCATCAGGGGCTTAAATTGTTGGGCAAAACTTTCGCAACATTCTGGACGGTTAGTCAAATGTTGTTTAACTAGGAGTATCTACTAAAAACAAAATTTACCCCCCGAGATAATGTCGTATTTAGAGATACTCCCTTAGATGTTCAATAATTCGACTAAAGGTACAAGCTAGTCAAATGCATAAGGTATGCACATGCACGGGGGGGTCCTAATTATTCAAAAATCAGGGTTAGGTCTAACTTCGGCATTATCTCATGGGCAAGGTGAAAAAATAAAAATAAAACGTTCAGATTGCAGATCAATATTCATGCAAAATAGGACTAAGGTCTAGTTTTCTATATACTCAACTGGGAAAAAAATCAAAAGAGTATAAAGTTACGGTAGCTCAATTATAGCAGAGGTCAATTAAAACCTAAAGCTTAATCCTCACAAAGCTAATAGCTTTTTAAACATACACAACAGTTTAGGGTTCGATTGATAATTGACAATAAACCAAAATGATAACTAAAACACATTAATCAAACCCTACAACAACATGCAAATTAAACCGATTAAAGAGATTGCAAATTCGAGAACACCACAGAAACACGACATGAAATAGACCGAAATTAACACAATATGTCACGTGAGTCGTTTTTTAAATGTCATGTTCACGTTAACATTATGAGTCGGGTTATCGTTTTATTACTAGGGGGAAAATTATCCCTGTGGTAATCAAGGTGATTTTTACACCTATCATATGAAGGTGTAACATTATGAGTCGGGTTATCGTTTTATTACTAGGGGGAAAATATGGTCTCGGGCAGACACGATACTACAAGGGTTTTTTTTATACCATAGAACACAACACGAAATATGACCAACACAATTTCCTAAATTTTAGGCTTAACTAAACATAAATAAACACGATTAACACGACAAGACACCATAACATGACTCATAATTTTGACACGAACACAACTTCGGTTCAAAAAACAATTGCCCCCTAATGTTGTGATGTGGTGTGTCTTTGGATCGATTCTAAAATTGCCCCCTAATGTTGTTCGAGCGAGTAGAAGATGTGTTGGATTATCATGGGTTGCAAATTTAGAAACCGACACAAAAACACATCACAGAATGTCGGTTTTTTTATGTTTTAATTTGGTAGTACTCGAGATATAAAAAGATAAAAAAAATAAAATTGGGGTGACATGTGCAAAAAACACAAACTGACACACCTATTCCTCAATAATCAGTACACAAAATAACACCCATTTCCCCAAAAACAAAAAGAATTGCAAACTTACATGTTGAAACAACCCTGGCACTTCACATCCTGTACAAATCATCAAAAAATCAAAAACCAACATTACCATCTCTTCAAAATCTAAAATCATTACAAAACACAAAATTCAACACACACACACACACACACGCACACACACACATATATATATATATAGAGAGAGAGAGAGAGGATCACATTAATTTTAATTCATATAGTGTTAATTGGTCCGTGCCAGCAACAACGTGTCCGACACGCATGTTGATCGAATATATTTTTTACAATCCCCCCAACCCCAACCCCTTACACCCACCATGGCAGAGGGTTGGGGTTGGGGATTGTAAAAAATATATTCGATCAACACGCGTGTTCGTTGGTGCAGGCGCGAGCCAATTACGCTATAGAAATTAACATTAATGGATTATTAGATATTTTTTGCTAAGGTTTAATCCTTTTTTTTTTAGCTCCAATTGATCTTCTCCATATATACATACACACAAAATATACATACCATGAAAAAAGAGTTAGGAGATTGCACTAAACGCTTAAGCTTGTGCCTTCTCTTCTCAATATCAGCTGGTGGGTTAAGCAAATCAACATCATTTGGAAGAACCTAAAATCAACACAAATATTCAAAACAAAAGTTACTAAAAAGATAAAATAACAAATGGGTATTCATAAAAAAATGGGATTTTCAGTTAAAAACAAACCATTTTAGCAGATTAGAGTGATAAAATCAAGAAACCCTAGAAAGGTGTGAGCTTGAAGACGGATATGTGGGTGATAAAATGTCTGCTAGGGTATAATGTGGGGTAGTTTATATATGCGTGGATTGGAAATTGTGAGCCGTTGGATTGTTGAAATGAGTAGATCTTGGCCCTTTAATTTGGGATTTTTTTTATGTGGCTAGGGCACAAAGGTATGGGGTCTATTTACCCTTTTTCTTATTTTCCTAACTATTGAGCTTATCAAAATTGTGAATTTTAATTATAATTAGATGCGTCAACGGGTCGGATTCGAATCGAATCTACGGAAATTTAGTTCTATTTAGTAAGCACCTAATCGGATTCGGATCCAGATCAGGTCTTAATCGGATGTATAATATTGGAACCATGTTCGGATCCGTATCGGATCAGATCGGGTCCGTGTTCGGGTTTGACCAGATATATACATTTATTGTATATTTATATTTATTTTGACCCCCTTCTTTATTTTTTAATTTTAGATTAAAATATTTAGTAATGTATTGTAATATATGATTATTATACATAAAACATACATTACCTATATTTATTGTATACATAAATATATATATTTTTATATTTAATACTTACATATTATATTAATAAAGATATCATTATATATATATATATATATATATATATATATCTGTGTGTGTGTGTGTGTGTGTGTAATAGTAATATACAAGGCGGGTTGGGGCTTAGGTATGGATTTTGTATAGGATCAAAACCCTACCCGTGTAAAAGGGGGTAATCGGGTCTTTGGGTCCAACAAAATAGCCTCAGATCCTATTATAAGTCACGGGTTCAGATCAGGTCCGGGTCTAGACTCTACCCATTAACAAGCCTAATTGTAACCCTCGTCATTTTTCATCAATGTTGGGGCTGAATCTTTTGTTAAAATGACACTCTAGAGAATTATGCAAAAGTGGTAAAAAAAAAATGGAAAAGGTTGTGACTCGATAATACGGTTTTTGTCAAATTTAGTTGTACATTAAATTTTAGATGGGGTTCTTTAATCAATTTTTATCTTTATCGACGGTCTCCCTAATAACATTGATGTAGTTGTATAATGTATATTTTTTAAGTGACGAGTAAAAGTGAAATGAGAAATAGAGAAAATCCTAGAAAGGTTTGAGCATGAAGACGAAAATAAGAGTGAGAAAATGTGTGGTAGGGTATAATGTGGGATAGTTTATATATGGGTGGTTTGAAAATTATGTGTCGTTGAACTGTTGAGATGATTAGATCTTGGCCTTTAATTTGGGGTTTCTTGATGTGGCTATGGCACAAGGTATGGTGGTTTATTTACCCTTTTTCTTATTTTTCTAACTATTGTCCTTACCAAAGTTGTGATTTTTAATTGTAACCCTAATCATTTTTCATCGATGTTAAAATGACACTCTATAGAATTTTGCAAAAATGGTATTTTATTTCAAAAGGTTGTGGGTCGATAGTACGGTATTTGCTGCATTTAATTTACATTGAATTTTAAATGGGGTTCTGTAATCAATTTTTACCTTTAACGGAGGTCTCCCTAATAACATTGATGTAGTTTTAGAATGTATATTTTTTAAGTGATAAGTAAAAGTGAAATGAGAAATAGAGAAAATCCTATGAAGGTTTGAGCTTGAAGACGAAAATAAGAGTGAGAAAATGTCTGGTAGGGTATAATGTCGGATATAGTTTATATATGTGTGGTCTGGAAATCATGAGACGTTGGATTGTTGAGATGATTAAATCTTCGCCTTTAATTTGGAGTTTCTTGATGTGGCTAGGGCACAAGGGTATAGTAGTCTATTTACTTTTTTTCTTGTTTTTCTAACTATTGTCCTCACCAAATTAGTTGTGATTTTTAATAGTAACCCTAATCATTTTTCATCCATGTCGGGGCTCGATTTTTATTAAAATGACACTATAGAGAATTATGCAAATGTATTATTATTATTTTTTTAGGGGGGTGGAGGGAAAGTCGTGGCTCGATAATACGGTGTTTCACATTTAGTTGTACATTGAATTTTAGATGGGGTTCTTTAATCAATTTTTTTCTTTATCGACGATCTCCCTAATAACATTGATGTAGTTATAAATTGTATATTTTTTAAGTGGCAAGTAAAAGTGAAATGAGAAATAGAGAAAATTCTAGAAAGGTTTGAGTTTGAAGACGAAAATAAGAGTGAGAAAATGTCTTGTACGGTATAATATGGGATAGTTTATATATGTGTCGTTTGGAAATTGTGAGTTGTTGGATTGTTGAGAAGATTAGATCTTAGCCTTTAATTTGGGGTTTCTTGATATGGCTAGGGCACAAGTGTATAGTGGTCTATTTAGTATTTTCTTGTTTTTCTAATTATTGTCCTTAAAAAACTTAGCGATAAGAGTAGATACTTGGAGAAAAGCCTTAGAGTCAAAGGGGCTAAAAATCAGTAGAAATAAAATGAAATTTATGGAATGTAAATTTAATAATGAGGCGTCGAGTAACATAATGTTAAAGATTGAAGAAACAATGATAAACCAAACTAATAAATTTCGTTATATACGGTGTTACAAAGTAATGGGGATATTAATGAGGATGTTACGAGTAGAACATCAACTGGTTGGATGAAATGGAGACAAGCGAGTGGAGTGTTATGTGACGCGAGTTTAAAAGTATCTAGTGCGTGCTTCTATCGACTCAAGTGTAAGTCAGTCGCTCAAGTATAAATCCAGTAAACCGGGTGTTGAACTCAGGGAATAGGATGAATGCTTGTGACGACGAATAGAAAGAACGATTAACCCTACGAATGACTCAGAAAAAGAAGAAAATGATGATGAATTGTGACTTTATCTATTAACTAATGCAATTTGAATTAAATTAATAACTAAACTACATATGCAAAAAGAACTAAATTAAACTTTAAATATATGGGAGAAAATATAGTCAGGATACACTCCCCCAAACGATCGGTAATTGCATAGAACATAAAAGCTTCAAAAATCTAATTCTCCATTTAAGAGACATCAAATACTTTCGAATAATTCGATATACGAGGACTTTACTCTGCACAGTATCAAATCAAAAATTGTATTTGACTAGGATAAGAAATTATCAAGAAGCCAGTTGCACCCTTAAACATTCTGATTACTTAGGGCAAATGGGATTAAAAGACCTGTAACCTTTATCTCGATAAAGTTCAAACCTTTGAATGAAGGATTACTTTTTATTCACTTTTAAATCCATATGTATTGCCTAGGTTGGGTTCATATACCCCAAACCTTTAGAAATCTAGCTCGACATGGTAAAACTACAACTAATCACGATAACTACCTTGCATGAAATCAATCTTACATGAAAAATTCAATCACACATGTAAAAGAGAGTTCTAACTAAGAAATAATGAATCACAAGATAAAAAGATGAGAGAAATTGAAAGCAATAAAGAAACTATACTTGTAATGAAGAAAAACCCTTGAATTCAATGTAAAAGATGAATAATTGATGATGAAGATTGATCTTAGGGTTCTTTCCTTCAAGAAGCTCTCAAAACCATTTAAAAACTAACTCTCTAATGTCTAGTGTTACAATATAATATATCTCTCACGTTTTGTAAAGTGTTTGCACCATATACAACTCTAATTTTAAGAAAAAAAAATTTAAAATTTGCCACGCCGAACCGGTTCAAAAATTTCCTTCTTTACTGGGCCAACTCATTCACTAATTCCAGTGTGTTGAACCGGTTCTGAGTATTGATCATCGGTTCGATTTGCCTTTTCCAGTTTACCAAACCGGTCCCTTATTTTTCCATCGATTCGGTTTTCCTTTTTTAGCGAGGGGAATCAGTTATGTTACACTTCTATCGGTTCGGTTCTCTGGATTTTTTCTTACTTTCTCTTTTATTTATTCTCAACTTTGAAGCTTTATAAATTTGCAACTGTGACTCGAATTTGGATGCATTTTCTTCCTACGCGCTTGTGGACTCAAGGTCTTCAACTTCTTTTAGGTTTCGTGTCCGAATTCCTGATGTAAAATTACTCTTTTGCTCTTGACTTTTCTTTTTTTCCTTCTTTATTGATTTTGAGTTTTCTCTTTTCTTCACTTGCATAAAATACCTGCAAAATGTAAGGGAAATACACGAAACTCGATGCACTAGACAGAAGATGTCAGTAGCAAGGATATGAGATAAATCAACTCAAACTACCCCGCATAGGGTAATAAAATCCTCTAAATTACGAGGATAAATATGAAGAATTTATGCCTAATCATTATGCGATAAGAGAATAACTGATAAATTAAAAGAAAATTTGTATAGAATAGTTATTAGGCCAACGACCTTATATGGAGCGGAATGTTGGGCGTTAAAGAAGAAAAATGAATAAATTCTCCATGTTAGTGTGATGAGGATGCTCTAGTGGATGATAGGAATTACTAGAAAGGACAAAATTAAAAACCAATACGTGAGAGAAAAGTTAGGAGTAGCTGCCATTGACAATAAATTAAGGAAAAGAAGACTTAGGTGGTATGGACATGTGTTGCGTAGACCAGTAGATGCCTCTATAATAAGAGGAAGATTGTTAGAAATAGAGGGTAAAAGAAAATGAGGTCGCCCTAAGCTATCGTAGGAAGAAATCATTAGGAGAGACCTTAAGGAATTAAATATGAATGATAATAATGCATATAATAGATTATAATAGAAAAGGAGAATCCACGTGGTCGACCCTATATGATGGGATCAAGTCAAGGATAATGATGATGATGATGATAAAACTTATAATTCTTTATTGTGCCCCTAATCATTTTTTAAAGATGCTGAAACCCCTTTTTTAATGGTTTTTTTCTTGATCCCTGTGTTTCAATAGTTTATTTAACTTAACTCCCACCTCGAGTTAAACAAAACTCTAATTACTCAACTCGGGTCAACTCAACACAACATTTTTTTCAATTATTTGGGATCGTCTACATGAATTCTGAAGGGATAAGATCAAGTAAAGTTACGTGGCCTGAGCCACGCGACCGAACACATTACAAGACACAAAAGGAAGACGCGTTGAGTAATTGGGCTATGAGGATTTGGATAAAATTAAATCTACAAGATCATTACCGATATTGATAAATATGAAGAAGGCCACGGACCTGGGATACGAAGTTTATCTATAGGGGCGATTCAGCCCATAATAGGGACTAATTGTAACTAGCAAGCAATAGCATGGACTCTCAGCTAGCATCACTAGCACTTTTATTATTGTCATCCCTTTTTCTAATACAAAATACACCTCCTTTACCCCCGTGGACATAGGTTGACCTCACTGTTGAACCATGTACATAACTCTCTCTTTTCCTTTTTCTGCACTCATAATATTTTATAGGGCAATTCTGCAATTCTAATACTTATTGTGGGAAGAATCTCCTACAATTTGGCTTCGCCTGTGGGAAATCGAATCTCTCACCACTATCAAACTCAGGAAAGCCCAAACTTTATCATGAGTGCAAATCAGTCTCACCCCTCCCCCTCAAGCAAGGAGTCGCGTCCAATCTGAAACACCCGTCGTAAAGAGGGAACAAAATCATGTGCGATTACTGCCCATCCAGCAACATTTAAGGTCCAGAGGACATTCGCCTGGCAGATCTGGACCCAATCGGCGGTACCGTATGCCACCGATTGATCAAGCGAAAAGAAGGGTTGTTTGCCATTTGGCCAGTATCGATGAAGAAAAGTTAAATAGTCGTGACTAGGAGCTCGCCCGCTTCAGGAGATAATTGTCGCAACAATCAGATGGTGATACCTCAGATTCGTATACTCGATATCATCACAGGAGGGGCCTCACTCCCCAAGAAATTGAGCTGGCGAGGCCTCTCATTTAAGAAATCCACATATGATTCATCACCATCACCAACGTGATCACTCGCCTGGGAGTAATTTCGTCAACCATAGGCACCACCAACCCTATGCAACGGAGTCGGCCCAGAGTAGCAGGCCAGAATGCTCTGGACCACAGCCAAATCAAGTAAGGATTTACGAATTGAAAGGACTTATCTGCAAGGAATTAAAATAAAGGGCGAATCTCACCATGACCCCCATGGACCTGGCCAAAAAAGAATTGGGGCATGGTGAAACATCATCATTCATCGAATGATTATAGTCCTTCAAACCTCCAAAGAAGTTCTCCATGCTAAAAGCCACAACGTACGAAGGAAAAGATAGACCCAACTCATCACATCAATAGGGTAATTTAAGAGGTAGATTTGCTAATTTCTCTCAAAAAGAAAAAAATGAGGAGCCATGAGGAAATATGATCAGGGGTACTGGGAGCTATACAGTGAAATTGACAATTAAAATGAGCAACTTGCGATTGCCTCCTTCAAGTTCGGTCTGGAGCGATTAGATGATCTTTACCAGTCATTGACAAAGAACTCGGCTTCTTCAATGAATGATATTATGTCCTCCATTAAAAAATACACCATGGTTGAAGATGAGCTATCCAGTATAGCCTCCCCAATCGACCAAAGAAGAGCGAGCTAAAGAAGACCCCCAAAGGCGAAAACCTACCATCATCTGCTATAAAGGGATACGGAAATGAAACTTTCAGGAGTCGATCCAAATCTCAGGCCAACGAGAGTAGCTAGAAGGTGTTGGAAATAATATTCAAGCAGCCCATTTTTAGACTCATTCAGCATATCAAAGACAAGCATTTCTTCAAGAGGCCTCCTAATGTGGTCAGCGAGGCCATGGGCACCTCACGAAAGACTGCAAGATGTACAAAAATTTGGAGGAACTTGTCCAAGTGGGGTATCTTAAGGAATACATAATCATTAGGAACCAAAAGCAGTAACTAAGATTAATGCAAAGAAAGCGGAGGAAGATCTCCCACCAGTAGGATTGGTCAATGTCATCCACGGATAACCGATTCAGCCCATCATACTGGCAAGAAACTAACGATAAAGGTGAAGGTAGCAGCCAACATTCAATAAGCATTATAGGTATATACAACCAAACCAATCATAGTTAAGAGGGACAAAAAGGACCCAAATACTGACCGTGTTATTATGTTCACCGACGACGATCTGGTCGGCATAAATTTATCCCATAAAGATGCCCTCGTGCTCTCCTTGGGAGTTTTAAAATTTGACGTGAGGAGAGTATTGATAGACTAAGGAAGCTACTCTAAAATCATATACCTGACAGTGCTTTACAAGCTTGGCTACCGTGTCAAGGATCTAGATACTAACGTTAGCCCATTAATCAACTTCAATGAGGACATAGAGTCACCCCTAGGGAAAATCAAGTTTCCAGGTAAAATCAATCCAACTAACAAAGAGGTGGAATTCCTCGTAATCTAGTTAGAGTCGCCATATAACGCCATACCAGGTAGGAGATGGCTACATATAATATCCGTACTTGAATCAAGATACGTTAAATATAATTTTTACCCCTCTTAGAATGCATAAACTCAAAAGTATCCAAAATAAGGATAAAACTACTCTATATAATCTATAATTTTACTTATTACCCAAGTACCCTTGAAGTTTCAAATATTATAAAATAACTCCTAAACTTTTCAAATAAGTATTACTTGATCTATTCTTAACCCCTAGACCTCAATCTTATATAAAATTAAACCTTTAGACATCAACTAACTAAAAAATCATTTTCAGCCTTTATATATTTCTGAAATTATAAAATCACCCGTAAACTTTATAAAAATAACACTTTTTGAACCAAATAAGTATATATTTTTCAACCAAGAACTAAAACCTAAACCAAACTTATTTTTACATTCCCCCTCACCACATTAGCCTCCACTTAAGTTAATGAGTTAAAAAAACACATGGTATGACCATGCAAATATGTGAGGAACAAGAATACTTGCACTTATCTTTTTAAAACCTGGAGGAATCCACCTCCAAACCAAACCAATAAGACCTCCTTCTTCTACCCTATAAAATCCCCATGAACAGAGCCTCCAAAACCCACCCCTTCAGTCTACACAAAACTCAAAATTTTCCTCCAAACTAGGTACCCTGTCATTTTATACATTATATTCCATTCTTTCAATACCAAACATTTTATGCGTTGATATTATGTTTATATCAATCAAAACAATAGGAAGCTTACGTGAAAACAGTCATTATTTGAAGAAACTCGAAAAACCACCATTAAAGCTATCATTTTATGCATTATATTCCGTTATTTCAATACCAAACATTTTATGTGTTGACATTATCTCTATATCAATCAAAACAGTAGGAAGTTTACGTGAAAAATAGTCCTTATTTGAAGAAACTCAAAACCCACCATTAAAGCTCGAGCTTCAATGGTGAAGTTTGATTTCTTGATTGCAAATCAGTTTTAAAGCTAGGAAATGATTTTTTATGACCTTGGGAGCTCTAGTGAATAGATCATTTGTAAAAAATCATAACTTTTGAGCCTCAAATGCTCAAAGGTGTTTCTTATTTCAAGAAAAAAAAAAGCTTTGAATTCTCTTCACATAGACCACCTAAAACCTTAAAATCAAAACCAAAACTCTTACTTAGGATAGCAAAAACACAACCATACTCATAAGAACCTCTGCATAGTCAGTAGAGCTTCGAAAGTTTAGTCAAAATTTTAAAAAAAATCACAGTTTCATAGCTCGATGTATATTGAACCTCAATCCATACAACTTATATTTTTGGATTCCTTGTGAAAAATTAGGTTGACTTGGTTTAGAAATCATCTTAAATGGTTTAGAAATGAATAAGTTATCTCAGGTTAAAGTTTTTCAAGCCCTAAGTCAACCATCGAGAGGTTGATAATGAACTTTTCAACTAGATTCATTAACCATGCGCGTGATCAATCAAAAAAATTTAATTTTTTTCAATATTTTTATTTTATTTTTCTGGTCAAAATGGTATAAGGTAAGGCTGTGTTTGGTCAGACCTAGCCAGAGTTGTGAAAAAATAGGGTTTTAGGTTTGAAATATTTATCCTAAATTATAAATTGTCCCCTCATGACTTTTTTAACTTATGAATTTCAACCCCAAACATTTTGTATAAGTACTTTGATGTATTTTAAGTCAAAAAGTTTCTTACACTAAATTTCGAATTTGACCCTAAACCTAAGATTTTAAAGTCCCAAATTAATTACAACTTAACCCCTTAAACTTTAATATACTGAGTTTTTTGTAAAAATTTGCTAAAACCAACCTCGATTCCAACAATACTTATTCACACAAATATTTGTATGCAGATACTCAAGTACTAGCTCCTCCCGACATCCTCTTTTGATATTTAAGTCATTCAAAACTCCGTTCAAGTAGGTTCTTTTACCTCTATAATAGAAAATTTTGTGTATTTTCTTAAGTGCTATTGATATCATTCTATCGTAGTCTAAATTTGATTCGAAGTATTTGTAGAAATTACCATACTCATATGTTACTATATCATTGATTATTTTAATTATGATCATTGGATCAAATTTGAACCCTTCTCACCTAATAACTGATATCATAACATTTCGTTGTAACAATTCAGTTCACCTTTTTCTTTTGTGCTTTATTATTTATTTTAAAAGCATTAGTATTAACTAGGGAGGAGTTGACTGTCGTGTTCTCACACATAATTTTCTACTTGGCTTAGAGTCTCAGATGATTGAGAGATGGAGTTTAGCTACATACATTGTTGATGTCAAAAAATGGACTTTGTCTAATTTTAGAATCACAGATAAAATACAAAATTGCAATGAAATAGTTAAAAGAGTGACATGAGGTTTTAAAGTGGTTCGACTATGTAAGAAAGCCTACGTCCACTGTTATGGTATTGATTTTAGAGATTACAGAAAGCTAGAAATTCTTATAGATAAGAATCTTCTAGGATTTGTCATATCTTGCCCTTGATGAAGGGATATAATGTATTTATAGTGACCTGAAGGTTAAGAGTTGGACTGTCAAGGGATAAAATGCCTTTATACATTTAAGCATTTACACTCTTACATAATTAATTTGATGATTGGTTGTATGAACCACGTGTGGTAAGACCCCTGCTATGGTGACGCTTCGTTGGTCTTGATGGTCGGCATTCTTTATGTTGGTCGGCATGCTTGTCGAACTACTATCTGCTGATTAAAATCTTGGCCACGTAAGAGAACAAGTGTTCACTTATGATTGGTCCACGTAGGTGGATAATTTTTTGTATCAACAAAAGCCCCCAATGCTCTATGCTTGATGGTTGCATGAAAGTATGGAACATTCGATCCTAGAAGTAGCTCAGAGTATTTTTATAGTGTCTGGTCGGTAACCGAGCTCCCACACTTGTAAAATTTTGTCGTTACTGTTTGAAGATGGAATTTTTGTAAATAATTTGAATTTTTGAGGACCTCCTAAAGGGAAAATTTGTATTTTCCATTTTTGAAACACTCTGTCGTAAGAACGTCAATCATTGGTACGTTTAATCATTATTTTCACTATTTTTGAGACAAGCTATAAAAGGCGAGAGGCTTTTCCAGATTATGCCTTACCCCAAATCTTCAAACTGTAGCAACTACTTCTAAGCTTTTACACAATCTTTTGTCATCGTTCGTCCTTTCCTTCCATAGTTCTCGCTGAATGCTTAATCTTCTGTAAGAATTATTTCCTTCTCTCAGTTTTTCTTCATTTCCTTTATTTCTGAGCCATGGTTCACACAATTGATGATGATTCTCTAGAGGGATTTAGGGAAGAAATGAAAATCCCATTTTGGGTTGATTTAGAAATACCCCATGACCTTATAGTTGTATATTCTTTGGTTGAGGTTCATTGGATCCTATCCTTATTTATAGTTGAGTATGGTTTCACATTTTCACCAAATCCTTTTATTCTTCATTTCTGCCAATATTTTGACATTGTCTAGCAAGAGTATCCCCAAAAACTGGAGGGTTATCAATGGTGTGAATAAATTGAATGAAATCTATGGAACCCACATTGGGATTTTAGAGATCATGTTTTGTTATAAATGGTCTATTGCAGGGGAGAGCACATTTTACTTGAAAACCAGACAAGCCAATAGGGATTTAGTATTAAATTTTCCTTATTCTAATAAGGATTATTGGCATCATGCTTTAATAGTTAGGAATTGGTAACATGCTCCACTTGGGAATGGAATGGCCTACTATGGTCCCAGATGCACTCAGTCTGGGAATGGGATATGTTGAGTTCTCGCCTTTCTTTACTGGTTTATTTTCTGATGTATGTTAACTGCTGCTGCTTATTGCTTTGTTGTAGAAGAACATAAGAGAAAGTGCCCCAAATCGAGTGAAGTAAATTTAGAAGAACTCCAATTCTTATGGGGTCTTAATCAAAGGACAGGAGAAGATCAACCACGATCAGCTTCTGTATTGCTAGAGTATAAAAGTTCCATACCCTCTTTTATAACTCGACCAACAACTGTTGTGCCTTCAATTATAATTGATCTGAAGAGGGATCTAGTATCTACTTTATCTGCTACTGAGTCTGTTGGTACTGGTAGTGAAGTTACTACTGGTGGCACTTCTTCTTTTGGCGCTGATCTTCCCATTTCTATCGGCATGGAAAAAAGTAAAATTCTCAATCTTCTGTAGGAGGACTCTACTGGTGGTGCGAGGAAATCAGTTGATATTAATGTCGAAAAGAAGAAGCTTGAGGATAGAAAAAATCTCCCAGTCGACAAAGGTGATGAGTCTCCTCTTAAGAGACTAAGGAGAGGTCCTGCTAATAAGTAGGTTGAGAAGGTTATTGATCTCGATCAATAAGGATTAGCTGGTAATGTCCCATCTATTGTTGGCTCGTCTCTAGCCTTTAGTCCTAACTTATCTAGGAAGTTTATCAAGGTTGGTACGCTCCCAAACCATAGAGTTGTTGTTGCCTCCATGTCCTAATTAAAACTATCAGAGAGGGCTACTCAAAGTTTAACCTTGGTAGGTTTTTATATTTGAAGTTAGTCGGGTATTGTTCATGTCTTTCTTAATTTGTACTAACTTGGTTCTTTTCTTACAGTTCCTAGTTGATTACAACCAGATATTAAAGAAAGACGATCATCTACGTTCTTATTCGGGAGAAGTAGATGAGGCCTTTGAGGGTATTAAGAAATCTTTTGAGGAGTCCAGACAAGCTTTGGAAATAAAGCATAAGACTTAGGAGAAAAAGATCAAGGCTGCCAAAGAAGCGCGGTAGAAAGCTGATAAAACTCAAACTGTGGCTACCTTAATCTCTACTCAAGCTGGGCGCAGGGCAAAGGTTGCTGAAGAGATGGTAGTCAAACTATCTGCTGACCTTTCTATTAAGAAGGCCAGAAGAAAGAAATCCAGAGAAGCATCATTTAACAAGAGTTGGGATATGACCATCTCTGCTATTTCTGCCCAAAGAGCGTATGCCAAGAGGAAATTCTTCAAGGACGGTTTGTCGGCAGCTTTGAGGAAAGTTGGCATTACTTAAGATTCAAAGCTATTTTTTCGGCACGATCCAGGCTCCCCCTTAACCTTGATGATGAAATTGATGATGCTGCAGGTTCAGGGGAATCCTCTTTGGCAATTAAGTCAATTATTCCTCCAATCAATCAAATAATGCTCCTGTTGACTCAGCTGCCCCTCTTACCAACCAAGGGATAAACCCTAAGGTAGAGAAGAATAAGAAGAAGGTGTAAACTTATTTAGCTTCTAATCTTTATATTTTACACCTTTTTTGTCTTCTTTTTATCTTGTTCTGATGTACCTTTTTGTAATGTTGCCATTTATCACTGAAAGAACTTTTTCTTGAATTAACTTATCAATTTTTAATGCTTAGTCATTGCTCTATCTCCTTTTATTATTGATCCATTGTTAATTTATCTTTTTAGTTCATTGCCAAGATGGAACAAATTGCTTCCACTAGTTTTTACCTACTCAAATTTTGTAACAGTCTGTTTAAAGTCGGTCACTTGGACTTAACATATGAAGAATTAATAGACTTTCTCAGCGCAGATGCTTTTGATCAAGCAAGGGATGCATGAACTTATCTCAGATTCTTTCTTGATCGGGTTATGGCCAATAATGTTGCATACTTTAAGTTGATCGAGCAGATGCAGCATGATTATAATCGATTGAAGGCTCCTCTCCACGTTGACTATGAAGCCAAGTTCAAAGCTTTGAGTGAAGATGATGGATTTGAGAAAAAACTTCAGAAATTTACTTCGGCTTTGAATAATAGAGAAGTTGTGCTCTATCAGGAGGTTAAAGCGGCTCAAGAAATTGCAGCTTTACTGGAGGAAGAGAATAACACTTTGAGAAATGAACTTGAGAGCTTGAAGAAGTCTACTACTGATGGCCCTAATGAAGGAGTTTCTTTCTTGGAAGAGGAGAATACCAGGTTGTTACAAAAGTTAGAATCTTTGAAAGGAAATAAGACTAAGTCTGACCAGTCATCCCGAGGAACAACTGTTGCTTGACGAACTCGTAAAGAAGAAAAAACTCACAAAACTTTGGTCGATCAATCTGTGCAATTAAAGGCTAAAACTTATGCAATTACTGATCTTTCATTTCAGTTAAAAATAAAGGAGTTTATTATTTCTGACCCGGTGATTCATTTGAAAAATAAGGACGTTGTTCTCAAGAAACTTCAGCATCAAGTATAAAGGTTAACTTTTCAGTTCCACAAGCAACCTAGAGAAGTGTGGATGGAAGGTTACAATGAAGCCCCATCCCATGCGGATGATCATTTAACCCAAAGTCATCGTGAGGGATATAAATGGGGATGGACCAATTTGTTTACCTTGTTAAAAGTTGACTGGAACAGCAAACTATGGCATTGGTATGACCTTGGTATTTTAGACTGTCAAAATCCTCCGTTCAAGTTAGATGTAAACTGGATTCTTATTGATTCAATTCTATAGTGTTTAATACCCAAGTATTTAGGGTATTATGAATTGCATAATGAACTTGAGATAATTAGACCTCCGCATCTGATCAATGTACTGAGCAGAAGTAACAGAATAATGTTAAGGGATTTTAACTTTATTAACTCTCCCTATACTTTGGATGATCCTCCCGCTCGAATGGAAAGTGTACAACCAGCTCAGCCAACCTCCAAAACTTAAGGAAAATGTCATGTTGAATAATTCTTGTGTATTTTGTTATTCATTTAAATGTAATATAGTCTATATGAATGAAAATCCATATGTTTGTTTTATTATATTATGATTATTTTAATCAATCAGTCAACTTGTGATTGTAATGCCATTGATTCTACTAATGCACTTAGATATATTAATCTAAATTTAACATAAGTTATCAGTGGTGACCAAGTGTATGAGGAATATATATTTGTATTCCAGTATTTAAGAATGTTTACATGTCTTCCTCCATTTAACTTAGTCAGATAAAAATTGTTTGTAACTTTTTTAGTTATATACAAAGTTTTACAGCCTTCTTGTTCTTGACTTGTCAATGACATAGTCATACATGAAATAAAATGTTCTTGAATTTAGTCGGATAATACTTTTTATTCGTGACTTATTTATATAAAAGCATACACCAAGTAATAGTTACTTCTTGTTCCTGACTTGTATATACGAAGTCATACAGGAAGTTTGCATTTGAGCGAGAAACAATTGTGTCGTGCCTCAAACTGTTGATGCATGTGGAATTTAATAAATTCAACCTGATTGAGTATGTTCTGTTGATTGGCAAATAAGTTCGACCTGATTAAGTATGTATGTATTGTTGATCGGCAAGAGCTGAAGACCAAGAGACATTCTTACTTGTGTGATGTATATTTCCATACTCCGAAAAAAATAAAAAAATTGAAGGGATTGAAATTAATATTTTATTGAAACTTGAATCATAGTCATGTAAAACATATAGCAAAAGAAATAAAATAGTAACAATCCCCTGAATCATTGATAATATACTCTCGGAGGTGCTCGACATTCCAGGGGTTTTTGAATTCTTCCCCTTCCAAAGTCTCAAGTCGATTGGTTCCTAGTTGGATGACAACGAAAATGCAATATGGGTCATGCCAATTAGCCCCAAGCTTATTGTTCCTTTACATAACCTTCTTAATAATATAGTCACCTTCTTTAAGGTTGATCGACTCAACTCTTTCATTATAGAAACGAGCAGTTATGTGTTAGTATATAATGTTTCTCAGGGCAACATCTTCTTGAACTTCCTCCAACATATCTAGATCTAGTCACCGCATCAAGTCACTAGTTGAAGAATCAAAATTCAATACCTTATGGGTTGGTAGGCCTATATTGGCTGGTACTATCGCTTCAGTCCCAAATGCAAGCATGTGAGGTGTCTCTCCAGTTGTTGTTCTCGGCGTTGTTCTGTAAGCCTAAAAAGCATAATGTAACTCATTAATCTAGTTACCCTTAGCAGCATCAAGCCTCTTCTTCAGCCCATAGAGCAAAGTCCTATTTGTTACTTCTGTTTGATCATTACTTTGAGGATGGCTATAATACCCCGTATTTTTATGCTTTCTAAATTTGGGGATTTATTAAATTTAATGTGAGATATTAATTTAATATAAATCCAGAAATTAATTGTTTTTAATTACTAACGAGACGAGAGTTAGTAATCTTTGGAAACTTGTTGAATATTACTAATGAGTAAAGTAATATATGATATTGGTTCTATTAAATGTCGAGTGAATAAAATGTCAATTTTGAAAATTTAAGTCGGGACGTGCCCGTGTCGTGTCGGGACTAAATGTTGATTAATAAAAGTGAATAAATTATAATCACCCGTATGGTCATTTCGAGTGCGCCAAAGTGTCTGGAAGGGTCGAGATACTCAAAATAATGTACTCGGGGGTTTAGTTTGGGTCTCGAGGCGTTTTTAGGCCTAATTGACACCCCGGGAGGGCGTTTTGGACATTTTATATTTTTAGGCTTGAAAACCCACGAAAATTTTAGAGTTATATCAGATGCTTAGGGTTGCCTTCTAGGGTTAACTCAACCAAAAACAAGAAACGGCCATTGGAGAAGGAAGGAGAGAGCTTGCCCAAGAGTTTTAGGCCAAGAACCCCTCCGTTTGCGCCGCCGTCGCCGCCAAACGATAGATCGCGTAACAAGGATCACCACCACACCGATTTCATCCACAAATCAGAAACAAAAAATCCCCAGGCAAGTATTTATCTTGCTTAATTTCATTAATGCTTCATTCACGTTAGTTTAGGGTTGGTTAGGATGAGTTTCTATGAAAGAAAACCCATGTTGGAGATTAAAAATTGCATGTTATAAGGATATAAATGATAATCTAGAAATCCCCTTCACATGTAGAGGTTGAACCACGAATTTATGATGGACTAGAAGCAGAAATTTTGGAAAAAGAATGATTTGAATTAAGTTAAAGATAATTTTAGGGTTCATGAGAATTGTATAAATTTTGGCACTTTAATCCATGATTCTTGATGAAAACTCACATGCCTTACGTTGAATATTATCCATTTGAGTTTAGAACGTTTGTGGTATAAATTTCTGGGAGTTAAAAGTTTGGATTTTGATGATGTTGGATTATAGAACCCGTAACCGGTATTCTGCAGATTTCGCCATACCTGTTTGATCGATCGATCGAACCAGGAGTAACGATCGATCGATGCGTCGATCGATCGAGCTCCTGCCATCGATCGATCGACCCCTCCTGACAGACTCATATTTCCCCTTCTAAATAGTTGAACTCAATTTAAAAGAGTAATAATCTTTGGACATCCTTATTAAAATATTTTGGGAGATAAAAGAAGATCAGTAGGACTTATTAAAAATATGAAACCTTTAATGTAAGACGAAATTTACATTTTTCGGGGATGTTTACATATAAGGGACGATGGAACTATGTATTAAAGTGGGGAGACGCGTAGGGTAATTATGTTGGAAAATAAATAAGTACCTACTAAAATTTCACTTTGGAAAGATAAGAATCAATTAGTGTTATGTAGTAAGTTGGAATAATCCCTCAAATTAAAGTAAGAAACGAACCGTTATACGTGATAACTAAATAATGAGAAATAAGGACAAATATCATAATTATGGGTTATGAGATGTACCTAAATTTGATATGGTAATAGTAGTATATTTATATGACTGTGTTTATGCATATACTATATACGTGTGAAAATTATGTCCGCGCTACTTGCTATCCCTGAGGTTACCGCGCTGGGACAGTCTTATCTCGATTGGCCTTTATGGGGGATATTGACTCGTACCCTAGAAGATAGAAATCATGTGGTACAGGCTATCGAATCGATAGTCAGACGGTCCTAAGAGACGTGGGGGTATGTGCTGACCTCTTAGAGACTTGGAATCTATGCTTCGCCTCAATATTGTTTGTGTTTGTGTTACAGTTCGAGAGTGATTCCGAACTTGTATTTCCCTTAGTACGAGTGATACGGGGACTGAATAGCAGAGTATGCCCGCACCATAATTATTATGTGGGGTGCTGTTAGAATATATATATATATATATATATATATTATATGAGTATTTAATATATATATATTTAAATCTGGGATTTGGAAACTACCTGTTGTGTCTATGGTAAGTAAGAATGGAATAACTATTTCAATTTGGGAATTAGTGTTTGAAAAGTATAATATGTTACTGAGAAATTTTATTAGCAATTAAGGTTTAAATGAGAACTTTGATGTCATATGAAATTAACCTCTTAAACAATTAAATTTGTCAGTTTAAATCTTACGAGCAACCTAAGATAAGATAAGTTAAACCGTTGGGAAGGTTAGTGCGATAGGCGTGCACATTAGAAGAGAGGTGAGAATTTCTCAAGGGAGCGCTACACTAATATGTTGTTGCATTGGCCAGTAAACAATTTAAATAATTGCTAAACAAATTTTAAATCGTTTTTACAATCGGGCTCTGACCCATTTCCATTTTCTTTTCTCTCTTGTATATATATGTATTTATTACAGGTGCCCAGTCACAGGGGCGTCTTGCATAGGATTCTTTGGAAGGAACGCGCTGCAACTTAGGTGGGAGTTGCAGGCCTTTTGTTTAGACGACATCATTTGTTGATTCCACTTCTAGCACACTATTTATTCAGTTGGGCATGTGTCGCCCTTTTTCATTATTCAGTTGCTTATCGGATATTGTGATCTATTGATTTCCAGTATTTGTACTTTTGGATTTATTATTGTCAGGATGTTTTCCTTTAAGTTCTAATGTTGGGATTAATTAGTTGGATGTTTAATTATTTGGATTGTATGTTCAAGGTTAGTTATTGTGTAATTCTTTATCTATGAATTATATAAAGTTTTAAAATGTTGGTTTATATAAATAAAATTTGGAAAATAATTTCTAAAATGGTTTTGACACTTAGCTTAATTATTTAGGGTGTTTAAATTGCTAAAGATATTTTTATGATAGTGATGCTAAGAATGAACCGACCGTCACCTTGATTATAATTTAATAAAGGACTGATCACCCGGTATTTAATTAGGCGGGGTGTCACAATGGCCTGGTGCAGAATGGAGTTTCTGGATTTTAGACTGATCACAATTTGCTTTAAACTCATAGTTATCAAATTAAGTGTCGTGGTCTATAATGAAAGCATACGATAACCCATACCTACATATAATATTCTTCCAAATAAATTGATACACCTTCTCATAGGGCATGTCTACCAATGGTTCCGCCTCCACCCATTTGGTGAAGTAATCAACGATAACGACTAAATATTTAAACCTGCCTCTAGTGATCGGTAGTGGGACGACTAGATCAGTTCCCCAAATAGCGAATAAACAAGGTAAAGTTATGGATACTAGAGAAGCATTGGGTGTTTTACAAATTACAGAGAACTTCTGGCATTTATCACAATTTCTTACAAAGGCTGTATAATATGCCCTCATAGTCGGCGAGCAATATCCCTGGGTGTTGATTCGTTGGAGCAATAATCAACCAGTGGAATGAGCCCCACAGGAACCTTCGTGCACTTCTTTAATCAAATATTCCACCTCCATTGGATGAACACTGCGCAACGAGGAGATTGTCAACACACTTTTATATAAAACTCCATTGTCTAACACATATCTTGTTGCTTTATATTGAAGCTTCTTAGCCTCTTTGGGATTAGGTGATAGGATGCCATCTTCAATATAGGCTTTAATTGGGTCCATTTAGGAAGGTCCCAAATCTACGGTAATAAAATTAGCCATTAAGTCCTCGTCAATGCTCCGATTAGCTAGGATCTCTATTGGGATGGTGCGCCTGAGTTCAATTCTGGTTGCTAAAGCCAGCCGAGCAAGTGCATCTGCTCAGGCGTTGGCTATTCCAGGGATCCTATTCATTTGCACAACTAAAAACTTGAAAATGACGTCCATGGTCTTGGCGAAGTATCTGGTCATCAATCTCCCTTAACTCCATATAAATGAAGCATATGGTTGACCACTAGCTGTGAATCGTTGTGCGCCATTACTTGCTAGGTGCCTAATGAAAGGGCCAAATCTAGTCCAACTATTAAAGCTTCGTATTCTGCCTCGTTGTTTGATGCTTTGAATTGAAACATAAGTGCATATTCAACATCAATATCATCAGGATTACTGACTATTATGCCTGATCAACTTCCAGTTGCACATGTGGAACCATCGACATATAAATTCCACAACGCGATATTAGTATTGAAGCTTTCCTTAGACAAAATTCCATGATGGAATATTTTCTTGCTCTTCTTTACATATTTTTGGGCCAACTCCTGAGTTCTGGATGACTCAGGTTAATTTTCAATAATTTTAGCTTGCTTTTGAGCTGAGCTCTCTTCTTTAGAAGTCTGCTCGGTAACATCTATGGCTAAGGGCTGGGGGTGATTGATATACCCATATATACACACGGCCAGGCCGAGGACGCCCTACACCTGGATGGGGTCAGGATGACCTCATCATCAATACCAGACGACCCCTCAAGTGGCCGACCCTTCATCAGGATCTAGACGACCCCTCAGGGAGCCGACTCTTCATCAAGCCCCAGACGACCCCTCAGGGGGCCGACCCTTCATCAGGCTCCAGACGACCCTCCGAGGGTACGACAGTACGAGGCCTAAATTGGGCCTAACTCACTATCAGAAGGGACTTTGCGCTCTTCCTCATTTTACAGGCCGAGGGTGACATCATCACAGCGCGTGATTTGGGAGACGCGTGGAACAGTGCGCGTGAGGCTCACAGGACACGTGGAAGACCGTTATAAACGAATTACCCCCTCACGTGAGGGAATATTATATCATCATTTAGCATCCACAGGTGTCAACAGTAGATTGGCTAAATCACCATTCACATACACCATGCATACTTGGGGGGGTACACTACACCCCCCAAGACCTATATATACTTATCACCTACAACCCTATAAGGAGAGAGATCGACAATTGTAACCCTAGCTAAAACTCTGCTTATACACACAGTAGAGAGATAAAGGGAGCTTATGTGCATTGTATCCAAGGCCATTAGTGCCCATACTTAGTGGACCACACACTCACAGTGGATGTAGGCCTAATTGGCTGAACCACTATACATCATTATCTTGTTCCTCTTATACTCATCTCCTTCTACACACTTACACACTTATACATATACATCTCTATGGCTGCCAGGATTACTACTGTTTGAGCTCATCATCACTTATCTGGTGGTGCCAGATTTCAGCATCATCAGTTTGGTGCCGTCTGTGAGAACGACAAGACATCTCTTCCTGTGTACAGCTTGACCTCGCTGGGCACTCTGGTGGTGAACCAGCTCTCCCCCTGTGAGGAGATGTTTCACCATTGAAAGAGACCCACCAACGTTCTCAAGCTCACCAGTCCTTTCTTCAGTGCAGTTTTTCATAGCTCAAACACATGGCACCGGAGATGCCACCACCGCCACTGCCTCCACCTGATAGTGGAGTGGAACCCAGTTCCAGTCAGCCACCACCTCAGTTTGAGATGGTTGATGTGGCGGCAGCCTTGAAGTCTCTGTAAGCAAGCCAGCGGATCATGCAGGAACAGTTCACAGCTCTAAGCCAGAACATACTAAGACCACCAGGGTTTTCACCAGAGATGATTACTCCGACAGTAGATCCAGGACAGCATGAAGCCAGGGGATCACCCCAGGCACCACGCAAAGACCTGCCACCCCCTCAGCGGCGTAGGGATGTTTCTGACCCCCTGCGTCTACGCCTGGGGAGTCAAGGAAACCCTTGCCCTGAGGACAGGTATAACGATCTGGAGGTAGAGGAGGCCCCCATAGAATGTTGGGAACCATATGAAGTCTCCAACAACACTATATGACCTCTTCAGGAGAGTAGAGGGAAGTGCGGGAGACCAAACCCTGATGATCGCCCAAGAGGCTCTGCTTTTGATCGCTTGAGCAGGGGGTCGGCCTTTGAGAGGCTGGGCCCACTAAATGACCTGCGGGAAAAATTGTCCAGATCAAGGAGCGTCGCGAGGTCCAGAAGGGAGGCAGCAGATGGCCGACCTCATGGGGGCCGACCCCAAGGATGGGACGATGGTCAAGGGGAAGTAAACAGCCGACACAGGCCAGCCGCGGCAGAACCCTCCGTCCATCTCAAAGAGGCGGCAGGGGATAACATCGGCCAAGACGACCCTACGAGGCCCTGGAATGACTCGATCCAGTGATTGGAGGATAAGATTGGCGATATACTAAAAAGCTGAGACCCTCTTCAGAGGGGATACACCATAGGCTCACCCTTTGTGGCGAAGATAGTCAACTTCCCTACGCCATCAAAGTTCAAGCCACCTGTGGTCACCCCAAGATATGACGAGAGGACCAACCCTGTCCACCATGTTGAGATGTATCAATCAGCGGCAGACATATACTTTATCTCAGATGAGATGAGGTGTCGTGCCTTCTCTGGTACTCTGACTGGGGCTGCACATGTCTGGTATATGTCTCTTCCAAAAAACTCCATTGAAAACTTTAAGCAGTTGGCAGACTGGTTCATCCATAACTTTTGCTTCAGGATGAGGCCACAGAAGAAGACCACCCACCTGCTCTATGTTAAGCAGGGGAAGAATGAGAGTCTAAGGGACTACATATCCAGATTCAACAAAGAGAAGTTGGAAGTGTAAGACTATGAGGAGAGCATAGCTATGACAGCCCTGATTCGAGGACTCCAAAAGGGGAAGCTATTATGGAAGCTCGCTGAAGAACCTCCGAGGACGATGGCTGAATTGCTATCAATAGCAAGAAAGATGATGAACACCGAAGAGGCGATGTCCGTAAAATACGAAGATGAAAAAGGAGGCGCCAGTGGGGGTAAGTACCCCAAGAAGAACAAAGAGGGGGAAGAAGAGGTCTATGGACGACAAGTTCGCTGATTACACCCCTCTAACGGTCATCTGTGAGCATATTCTCAATGAGATAAAGAGTGACCGGTCTCTGAAGTGGCCTGAGAAGTTGAGGGTAGCCCCCAACAAGAGGAATAAAAACCTATGGTGCGAATTTCACCAAGACCACGACCACATAACAGACAAATGCTTTGCTCTGAAAGATGAGATTGAGAAGATGCTGAAAGAAGGGAAGCTCAGAAAGTACTTCGATAAAGGTGCCTTCAAGAGGGGCCGAGGGGACGACCCCAGAAAAAAGCGAGGTGATGCATGTAGAGAAGGTCCTCAATAAAGAGGGGACGACCCTTCTGATGATGAGGACGACCCTGACCTCCCCCCGAGAGACGACCAAGGCCCTGTCAAGAGACTTAATATAATCTCGTTTGGAGTGGGAATAATCTCCAGAGGTCTATCAGGAGGAGTGTAAGAGGTCGCTAACAGGAAGGCCCATGTGGCTGAGGCCAAGGCAGTGACGAAGACGGTACACTCAGCCTCTCTGGAGGCGAAGTCAAAAAAGAGGAAGAAGGTCGACATGGAAACCCTGGTAGTGGTATTCTCAAGAATGGACTTCAAAGGCCTCTTAGCCCCACATGATGACCCTCTCGTCATCACTACCAGGGTGCACGGGTGTGAGGTGCCGAGGATCCTGATAGATGGGGGCTCATCTGCAGACATGATGTTTTGGCCATGCTTCAAAGCTTTAGGTCTCAGTCGTGCTAGACTCGTCCCATACCATCACCCATTGATTGGGTTCAGTGGAGAAAAGGTTCATCCCCTTCGGAGTGTATGAGGCTGATGTCAGATGGGGGACGAGTGGCCGAGATGGCTTACAATTAAGGTCAGCTTCTTTGTGATGGATGAACATGTCTTTTCGGCCTACAATATTATACTGGGGCGGGTATCCCTCAAGGGGTTCGAAGCTGTGCCATCTACGGTCCATCAGATGGTTAAATTTCCAACCCCTTACGGGGTGGGAGAAGTTCAGGGAGACCAGACGACAGCACGAGAATGTTATTACAACTTCGCTGAAGAAAGAGAGGCACACAAGAAGGCTATAACCACTTACAATATTGATACCCTAGACCCCAGGGATGAGACGAAGCTAAAGAAAGGAGAGGCCGCGGAAGAGGTAGAATCCATCATCCTCAATGAGGATGACCCGAAAAAAACCGTCCAAGTCGGCAAGTCTCTGAAGCCAAATATCAAGGAAGATCTCATTAAATTGTTGAAGAGAAGACAGAGCGTCTTTGCATGGAGTCACATAAATATGCCGGGGATCGACCCCGAAGTCATGATCCACAAGCTCAACGTGGTAGAGGGTGCAAAGTCAGTTAAACAGAAGAGGAGAATTTATTCTCGAGAAAAGTATGAGGTCATTAGGGATGAGGTCAAGAAGCTGGAAGATGCCGAGTTTATCAGAGAGGTCATCTACCCTGAATGGCTATCCAATGCTGTCATTGTCCCAAAAGCCAACGGAAAGTGGAGGATATGTGTAGACTTCACAGACCTCAACAAGCATTATCCCAAATACAACTTCCCTCTCCCCCGCATTGATCAGATGGTAGATGCTATCGCAGGCTATGAGCTCATGAGCTTCGTGGATGCCTATTCAGGGTACAACCAGATCTTCATGAACCCTGAAGACTCGGAGAATACAACCTTCATTACCGATAAGGGGACATACTGTTATAGGGTCATGCCCTTTGGCCTAAAAAATGCGTGGGCAACGTATCAGCGCCTCATAAATAAAATATTCGAAGACCAAATTTTAAAGTCTATGGAGGTCTATGTAGATGACATGCTGACTAAGAGTTTGAAGGCAGAGGATCATGTGGCAGACCTTGAGAAGACCTTTAATACGATGGAAAAATACCAGATGAAGCTCAACCCGGCCAAGTGTGTCTTCGGGGTCAGAGCAGGGAAGTTCTTGGGGTTCATTGTCAATCAAAGAGGCATCGAGGCTAATCCTGAAAAGATAAAGGCCCTTATAGAGATGAAGACCCCCAAGACCATTAAAGACGTTTAGAGACTCACAGGGAGAGATGCTGCCTTGAACAGGTTCGTGTTTAGGGCCACCGACAAGTGTCTACCATTATTCAAAATTCTCAGAAAAGCCTTCGAATGGAGTGAAGAGTGTGATGAGGCTATCAAGGAGTTAAAATCATACCTAGGGTCTCCCTTGCTGTTGTCACGGCCCGTGCAGGGTGAATGACTTTATGTGTACCTCGTCGTCTCAAAGTCAGCCATCAGTGCAGCCATTGCGAGAGACGAAGACGGGGTACAGAAAACTGTGTAATTCAACACTAAGGCACTCCAGGGGGTAGAGAAAAGATATACAAGGATGGAGAAGTTAGCCTATGCCTTGATTTATGCATCGAGAAAGATGAATCCATACTTCCAGTCCCATGCAATGGTCATCCTCACTGACTCTCCTCTTAGGCAGGTCTTGCACAAGCCTGAAAAATCATGGAGGCTAATGGCCTGGGCTATAGAGATGGGAGAGTTTGACATTGTGTACCAGCCAAGGACGACCATTAAGGGGCAAGCATTGGCAGATTTCGTGGCCGAGTTTACTTGGGAAGATGATAAAGCCGAGGGTGAGAGCCTAGGGAAGGCAGATACACAGCAAGGTAGGCTCACCGACACACCTGCAGATAAGGCTGAGACAAGCACCGCTAGAAGGAAAGTGGCCGAAAATGAAGAGGGAAGATATCTCTTTAGACAAGGGTCCCTCACTGAGGGAAATTTTTCAGAAGATGCTATGTGGAGCCTCTTCGTGGACGGGTACTCCTGTAATAGCGGAAGTGGGGCTGGACTTATAGTGTCAGCGCCTGATGGCATAGACATTGAGTACGCACAGAGGTTCAACTTTAAAGCCTCCAACAATGAGTCCGAATATGAGGCCCTGATAGCAAGACTCTCCTTGGCCAAGTCTCTTAGTGTCGACGAGATCTTGGTCCATAGTGATTCAAGGTTAGTAGTGAATCAGATACTAGGAGCCTACGAAGCCAAGGACGAGCGGATGGCCAAGTACCTTGAAAAGGTAAGGTCACTATTGAAGAGCTTCAGAGAAGTAAAACTGAAGAGGATACCTAGGCTCGATAATGGTCGTGCTGATGCCCTTGCTAGGTTGGCCTCGACGACTAGGACGGACATCAGGAGGACAGTCCCAGTGGAAATTTTGCTTCACCAACTATTGAAGATACTGAGGGAACACTTGGCACTTGCCTAAGTATCGCTAAGGAAGTCTCATGGATGGACCCTCTGATCAGATACATTAAAGAGGGGGAAGTACCAGAAGCAAGGCAAGAAAGGAAGAAGTTGAGATACAGAGTTGCAAAATTCACTGTCATTGGGGACACCTTATACAAAAAGGGGTTTTTGCTCCCCTTACTTAGGTGTGTGCACCCATCTGAAGTCCCTTCCATTTTGCAAGACGTGCATGAAGGATCATGTTCAAGCCACATTGGGGGCAGATCCTTAGCAAAGAGGGTGATCACCCAAGGGTACTGGTGGCCGACCTTGGGGAAAGATGTCGCGGCATATGTAAAAAAGTGTGACAAATGCTAAAGATTTGCCACCATCCCTCACTAACCCTATCAGCATCTTACCTCCATTACATCCCCATGGCCATTTGCAGTGTGGGGGATCGACCTAGTAGGACCTTTGCCAAGGGCAGTCAATAACTATAGGTTCCTCATCGTAGCGATTGACTATTTCTCAAAATGGGTTGAGGCCGAACCGATGATCACGATTACAGAGCATAAGACCTTCCGGTTTATATGGAGAAACATTATATGCAGATATGGTCTCCCAAACACCCTCATCTCGGATAACGGGACTCAATACAGGAATACATCTCTACAGAAGTACTGTGAAAGGGTGAGTATCAAATAATTCTTCTCTACCCCAGGCCGACCTCAGGCCAACGGGAAAACGAAAGTTACAAACAGGACGATCCTAGACGGGATCAAGAAGAGACTTGAGGAGGCAAAAGGAAGATGGGTTGAAGAGTTATATATTGTATTGTGGGCCTATAGGACAACGACAAAGACCTCTACCGGAGAGACCCCATTCATGCTAGCTTATGGCTCAGAGGCCGTCATCCCCACTGAGATTGGGTTTCCTACTCATAGGGTCCAAATGTATAACCCCCAGAGAAATATAGAAGAGAGGAGACTTGACTTAGACCTGATTGAGGAAAGGAGGGAAGACGCTGAGATAAGGCAAGCCGCCTACCAGCAGAGGACTGCAAGGTTTTACAATCAGAGGGTGAAACAGAGACCAATTGCAGTGGGGGACTTGGTCCTCAAAAAGACTTGGCAGAAGCCCAACAAGCTCCATCCTAATTGGCATGGCCCATATAGGGTCATTGAGGAAGTTGTCCCAGTGACCTATAGACTAGAAAACCTAGAGGGGGGGGAACCCTTTTCCAACCCCTGGAATGCAGATCATTTGAAGAAATACTATCCGTAATTTTGTAAAGTCCTATCGGACGACAGTTGTAATGGGTGTTGCTCCAGTATAACACTTTGGAAAATTAATAAGAAAGATCAGTGTTTCCTCTCATCTTGTGTTTAACAGTTCTAATGTGAATAGGATCATCTTTGGGGAACTACCCTCGGCTATAATAAGGGTCAATGGTGGGGACGACCCCACCATTGCCTTTAAGAAAGACGAGGGAATACTTTATTAAAAACCATTAATTTGGTAATTGGAACCCTCGGCTATAATGAGGGTCAATGGTGGGGACGACCCCACCATTGCCTTTAAGAAAGACGAGGGAATACTTTATTAAAAACCATTAATTTGGTAATTGGAACCCTCGGCTATAATGAGGGACAATGGTGGGTACGACCCCACCATTGCCTTTAAGAAAGACGAGAGAATACTTTATTAAAAACCATTAATTTGGTAATTGGAACCCTCGGCTATAATGAGGGTCAATGGTGGGGAAGACCCCTCCATTGCCCTCAAGGAAGAAGAGGGAAGACTTGAGTATCAGTTAAAATTGGTTAAAAATCCTCGGCTATAATGAGGGCCAACGAGGGGGACGACCCCTCATTCACCCTCAAGAAAAACGAGGGAGGGGTTAGTGATATTGTTAACAAGAAATTCATAATGCAAATCACATAAGGAACGACTATGAAGACAGCAAAGAGAGACAATATCATAGAGTAAATATTACAATGTCTTGTTCAACAAAAGCAGAGTACAAATACATTAATTACATAAAAAGGGTATGGGCTACAGACAACCACCCTATTGAGCAGTGTCGGAGGGCAGTGATTCAATATTGATGATGGGGGTTTCTTCGACGACCACAATTGGAAGATCTTCAGACGTTCCAGTACCCTCAACATGCACTTGAGATTCCACCTGGGCCAAGGCCTCAACAACCAAAGGGTCATCCAGTTGGACTTCTTCGATGGAAGGACGGATCGAAGAGACTACATCACCAAACTTAAGGACGACACACCGACAGGTCGTCCTGATCCCCCTCTCCAAGTATTCAAGGCCGAAACCTTGAAACTCTTTCGATATTTTGAAGGCCTCCACTGTATCGGCCTCGGCTTTTTTGACAGCCGCCTCAAGATCGGCCTTGTGTTGAACCTCCATGTTGGTCAAGGCCTCGTCCTTCCCCTTTATGAGCAGATCCTTGGCCTGTAAATCTGCATCGTGTTGCCTCGTTAGCTCGTCCAGGACCCTGGCATGCTCAGTCCTGGCACTCTCCAGTGTAGCTCTTGCAGTTTCCAACTCAGTCTGCAGATCAGCCTCACGTTGAATGTCCCTCTCGGCCTCATGAATTTTTTCCTGATTCTCCGCCATCCACTTGGTGGCCGAGGTAAAGGTGCATACAAACGACACAGAAATAATAAACAGATGTCAAGAGGCCGAGAAAACAGTTTGTGAAAGAATACAACTAAGGGAATGAAGTGAGAACAAATACCTGAGCTAGGGCGTGCAGACCATAGTCATACACTTTTACTGTAGGCGTCTTGGATAAAAATTCATAATCAGCAGTCGAGGGGGCAGAAAACATGGACGCCTTGGCCACCCTCAGTTTCGCGATAAGGGAAGATGGCTCGGCCTTCAGAAGTGCCAAGTTCTGGGACCAGAAGTCCCTCATGCTGGAAGAAGAGGCGGTCCCCTCAAACGCCTCGACCCTTGCCCTCGTCCGTGAATCTGGCCGAGGGTCAACAGGGACCTCGGGCTCTTTCCTCTTATGTCTGTCGGGGGTCGGCTTAGCAGGTGTCAGCCCCACTGTCTGCGCCTTCCTCAGAGTTTGTTGAGACTCCTTGCCTTTCTTCTTGGCCAAACCTGACAGCAAACTAGGGGCGGTCATTTCCCAAAGGTGGTCAGATATACCAGCAGGACCACCTGAAAGGAGGACAACACGTTAGAAAAATGCAGAGATAAAGGTGAAACACTTGAAAAAAGTAAAGAATGGGCAAAAAATAATATAACTCACATAATTCTGTCAGGGGGCCGACCCTCAAACCAGCTTCCATGAGGAACCGATGGGTCATCAGATCTTCAATCTTTGGAAGTTCACCCCTATCCCTCGTCCTCTCAGATATTCAACTATGTCTTTCTCTTCCAGACTAAGTCCGGGATCTGACCTGGCCTTCATTGAAGGGTTAGACCATCTTCTGGGGACCCTCGGACCATCAGCTAAAGGTTGTGCCTTGGCGGAAAATTCCCACTCTCCAGAGACAAAGAAGAATCTCTTCTTCCAATCATGGTTGGAGGTTTGTGCCACGTGGAGAAGTTTTTTATCGGACTTCCTCGCCCCCAGATGATAGTACCCGGGCTGTTTGGATGAGGAAGTGATATTATAGCAAGCCAAGAACATGTCGGAAGAAGGCTCATCAGTAAAGGCATTTTTCCATAGGGAGATGTAGCCGAGGATCGTCCTCCAGGAATTGGGAGGGAGCTGAGAGGGGGCTACACCGAGGGATGACAAGATATCTACGACGGCAGGATGTAGAGGGAGTGTGACACCGACCTTAAACATTTATTCGTATACCGCTATCTCTCCCTCTTCACCCTCATAGATATGTTGGGGGAAACACCATATGCATGCCTCCACAGAAGGAGGTCATGATCCCTGACTGAGGAAATATAGGACGAGGCATGAGATATGTCAACTGGGTCATCTGAGTCCTCATCATCCTCAGTCCCCTCTCCCTCGGCCTCATCATCACCTGTCAGAGGCACCTGGGAAAAAGCCATCTGGAAAGCGTGTGGGGATAGGGTTGTCACAGGGACAGCCTCGAAAGCAACCATATGCTCGGCCTGTCGGCCTGGGCTTAGATCAGACGTCTCAATTCTCACAAAAGGTCCAGCGCCAGTTGGCGACGACGTTCTCGCATCCATCTCACTTGAATAACTCTCGGCCGGACAACAGGACGACCCACAAGACTCAGAGGGTTTTATTATGGCTAGAAGAATGGGAAAAATGGGTCGTACCTAATTAGGGTTGGCCCCTCGTCTTTTCTCTTCCTCTTCTTCTAGTCGCCTAATCTCTACGAAGAACTTCTCTCTCAAAGATGGAAACTCCTCTGCTAAGCTGTAAAGCCTCCTAAGCATTAAGGGGAAGACCCTACACTTGGAAGAATTTGTCTAAGCTAACTAACAATCTCACAATTGACCAGGGTGGACTTTTCGATCAAAACCAAGGAATTAGAGGGTTTTCTATCAAGAACAATTCAAGAACAGCTTACCAGAGGTTATACCGGAAAAGCTATGGAACAACCTAGGAAGAATCTAACCCTACGAGCTTAAAACAGAAAAACAAACAGAAATAAAGTAGGGCACTAGCGTCGAGGTGTTACCTGAGGAGAAATAGCGAAGTTGCCAAACTTGAAGGTTCGAACTGCAGAAATGGTAAGAAGGCTGGAAGCTAGAGAGAGAGAGAGAGTTCAGGCATGAAGAAGAAGAAGAAGAAGAAAGAGGTTTCAAAAATTGCTAAAATATCTTATTGATGAATAGGCCCATTAACCAATGCAAGGCACAACCCACGAGGAGGGCATCATTAGGGCGCAAAGTCCCAGGCAGTGTGCAGCCGTCATGCCTAGGAAACTGGAACGACAAATGATTACCTGATTGACAGGTGTCACCCATCAAGCAGACCATACACTTGTCTCAAACGTAACACTATCCCTCAGCCATCTCAATAACATCCATGGCTAAGGGCTGGGGGGTGATTGATATACCCATATATAAACACGGCCAGGCTGAGGACGCCCTACACCTGGATGGGGTCAGGATGACCTCATCATCAATACCAGACGACCCCTCAAGTGGCCAACCCTTCATCAGACACCCCAGACGACCCCTCAGGTGGCCGACCCTTCATCAGGCTCCAGACGACCCCTCAGGGGGCCGACCCTTCATCAAGCTCCAGATGACCCCTCAGGGGACCGACCCTTCATCAGGCCCCAGACGACCCCTCAGGGGGCCGACCCTCCGAGGGTACGACAGTACGAGGCCTAAATTGGGCCTGACTCACTATCAGAAGGGACTTTTCCCTCGGCCTCATTTTATAGGCCGAGGGTGACATCATCACAGCGCGTGGTTTGGGGGACACGTGGAACAGTGCGCTTGAGGCTCACAGGACACGTGGAAGACCGTTATAACCGAATTACCCCCTCACGTGAGGGAATATTATATCATCATTTGGAATCCACATGTGTCAATAGTAGATTGGCTAAATCATCATTCACATGCACCATGCATACTTGGGGGGGGGGGGGGTACACTACACCCCCCAAGACCTATATATACTTGTCACCTACAACCCTACAGAGAGAGAGATCGACAATTGTAACCCTAGCTAAAACTCTGCTTATAGATACAGTAGAGAGAGAAAGGGAGCTTATGTGCATTATATCCAAGGCCATTAGTGCCCATACTTAATGGATCACATACTCACAGTGGATGTAGGCCTAATTGGCTGAACCACTATACATCATTATCTTGTTCCTATTATACTCATCTCCTTCTACACACTTACACACTTATATATATACATCTCTATGGCTGCCAGGATTACTATTGTTTGAGCTCATCATCACTTATCTGGTGGTGCCAGATTTCAGCATCATCAAGCAAGTTTTGTTGATCGAGAACCTCTAGATAGGTGAATTAAGCAATAAAATCTGCTAAAGATTAGCCTTAGTTCATATACAATGTCATATTCTCCCAGCTCTACCGCCCATTCCATCAATTTTCCTGACTTCTTAGGCTTGTGGAGTGCTTGACGAAGAGGCAGATCAGTATACATAACTATAGTATGTGCTTAGAAATAAGGTTTTATACGTCGAAAAGCTTCAATGAGTGCTAAAGTTAACTTTTCCAAGCATGGATACCTAATATCGACTCCCCTGGACGCTTTGCTGGTGTAATAAATTGGTCTTTTGATTCCATTATCCAATCTAACCAAAGTCGAGCTAACCGCAAATTCAAAAATAGCTAGGTATAAGTACATTTTTTGTCCCAAGACTGGTCGAGATAACAAAGGAGGTGATCCTGGGTACTTCTTTAATTCTTGAAAAGCTTCTTCGCGTTCTACATTCCATTCGAACGTCTTTCTTAACACCTTGAAAAATAGCAAACACCTGTTTGTTGCCCTAGACATAAATTTGTTTGAAGATGCCACTCTTTCAGTGAGCCTTTGTACATCTTTCTTGTAAGCTGGTGACTTCATTTTGATCAAAGCTCTGATCTTTGCTGGATTAGCTTCAATGCCCCTTTGATTGGCTATGAAGTCGATGAGCATTCCTTCCTAGACCCCAAACACACACTTGGTCGGATTCAACGTCATCTAATGCTTTTCTAGTTGGTCAAATGTATGGATAAGATCACTGATATGATTTGAAGCTTTCTTTCTTTTTGTTAACATATCGTCCATATAAACCTCCATATTCTTGCCTATTTGTTTTTTAAATACCTTGTTCACCAACCTTTGATACGTTGTTCCAGCATTTTTTAGCCCAAAGGGCAATACATTGTAGCAATAAGTTCCAGTTGGTTGAGTATGAAATCCAGATTCTGAAAGCAAGGATAAAATATAATATCTGCTGAGCTCCTATTGTCAATCAAAACTCCGACAATGATGATATCCTGGATCCTAAATTTGATGACCAATGGATCGTCATGGGGATAAAGTACCCCAGAGAGATCGTTCTTTAAAAAAACGATCACCAATTTGTCTTTGTTAACCTTCTTGGGCCATTAATCTTCGCTCAGATTAATTCTATGGATATAAGAGAAAGCCTTGGCCTCATTCAACTAAGCTTTTCTTTCAACAATGTGATCGACTCCTCCCGCATCGCCACATGTAATTACATGACTGTTAAATGAACCAAAACTATTCATAGCTACCTCATGTTCTTGCTGCTTGGGCTTCTTCAGTGGGTCGGGACCATCCTCATAATCATCTTTATGGTTTCTCTTCCTGTCATCTCTGGGCTTGGATAGAGAATTTAACCTCCCTCTTGCTTCTCTACCTTCTCACCAATCAACAAACTTATTTAGTTTTCATTAGCGAATGAGGGATTCTATATAATTTTTTAAAGTGATGCAGTTATCTATTGTATAGCTATGATCCTTGTGGAATTCACAATATTTAGATATGGTGAATGCTTATCCTTATTCAACATTTCAGACCATCGCAAATCCTTATTATTTTTAATTTCCTCAAGGATATGGTGAATGCTAACACTCAATGGAGTGTAGGTTTCATATTTTTTGAGGTTGTCCTCTTTTTTTGGCTTTTGCTCCTTCTGCTCATTTGATATTTCTTCTCGATATTTGTGGCTGGACTCTGCTTTGCAGCCATTGCTTCCTCTGTGTTCATTATTTTTCTTGCCTTAGCCATGAGCTCGATCATGGTTTTAGGAGGATCTTTGGTCAGAGTATATTATAGTTTCTCGGGAAGAAATCCACTCATGAAAGCAGTGATGGTTGTTTTTTTCTCGTAATCTGCCACTTCTAATTTCTCATTATTGAAACGAATGATGTACTCCCTGGTTGTTTCCCCTACTTGTTGCCTTATGCTCGAGTGATGGGCTACTCTATTTACCGGCTTGGCCCCAAAATAGAAATTACTAATAAACAACTTGGCAAGCTGGTTGGAGTTTGTAATTTATCCTCAGGGAAAGTTATTATACCATATCTGAGTAGATCCTATAATAGTGCTTGAGAACACTCTACATCTCATCTCATCAGGGACCGAATAAATGTCAGTGGCAGCTTGATATTGTTCAATGTGCAGAATTGGATCAATTTTCCCATCATATTTGGGGGTAAACACAAGAGCTTTAAACTTAGATGGAGAAGGAAAATCCACAATCGCCTGAATAAAAGGGGATCCTTTAATGAAGCTCCGTTGTAAAGGATTCTTTGTTTTTTCCATCTCTCCTAACCTATCTTCCAATAACTGGATTGTTCCTTTCCACAAAGGATTGCTTGTATTAGATCTATGCGAAGCAGCTCGGTTGTCCCGACCATGTGTCTGCGATGAACTATTTTCTTGAGAAGTCTGCTCGGTGCGTACAAATCATCGGATGCTTGATTTTGATCTGACTGAGGCTTAAAGTTAGTCGGTGGGATGTTGAGTGTTTATGAATAACGCTCTAGGAGGGTTTATGTTTGCTCGGGGTCCCAATCAGTCGAAAGGCGAAGCTTGACTCAACCTATCCAAGACGCTTGGCCTTTCAGGAGATAAAGAACGATCATCATAAGACTCTGAGGATCTGATTGAGGAACGGATTACTAGGTGATAAGTCCTATCATGAGATGATCTGGAATATCTGCATCGGCTATGCCTCAATGGCGGGGACGACATTTCTCTTTGTGGGGATAAAACTACCCGTTGTCTAGATAGGGTTGGAGATCTAGCTTGTAGCGACTAAGCAAATTATCTCATTGACTCTTTCATAGCGTCTTGACCCCTACCAATGCTAGTAAGGATCCCATTTAGGACGACTACTGTAGGCGGAGCAGATGGAACAAGCGGGTTGCCTTCGTTTTTGTCACTGGGCTTTGGATCATTCATTTTTCCTTGAATAACGATATACAAGATTAAGAACGGCGATTAGACTCACATTCCCACCGATGGCGTCAATCTGTTGATGTCAAATAATGGCCTTGGTCCAATTTTAGAATCACAGATAAAATATAAAATTGCAATGAAATAGTTAAAAGTGTGACACAAGGTTTCAAAGTGGTTCGGCTATGTAAGAAAGCCTACGTCCACTGTTATGGTATTGATTTCAAAAATTACAGAAAGCTAGGTATTCTTGTAAATAAGAATCTTTTAGGATCTATACTATCATGTGACGTCCCGCCTAATTAAATACCAGGTGATCAGGCCTTTATTAAGTTCTAACTTTATTTATAAAATGGTCCATTTATAGCATCATTGTCGAAAACTAAATTAATTACTAATCACCTATCAATTAATTAAGTCGGTGTCAAATTTTATCTTGCATTATATACAACAATAAAATAATGTAAACAAACTAACTTAAACCATCCACGACATATAAAATCCAAACCACAAGAAGATATCATAAATAAATTCCATGACGATAAAATCATCGACCGTAAAAATCCAAAACCAACTGATAATCCAAAATGAAAACATAATAATGTCTGAACTGAAACTGAATAAGTACTGAAGGACAACATATCCATAATGAAATACTAAACTAAAATCTGACACTAGACCAGAAGGAATAATGGAAGCGTCTAGGAAAAGTCATGCGAACATCCACCTGTGTCGCAGCTACGTCTCCCTGGAACAGAATATCAAGGGAGACGTCGCTGTGACACAGGTGGATGCTAATCAATTTAACATTTCTCGTTTGTTATATCATTATAAGTGACATTTCTCACATGTCCTCTTTTTATAATTTAATTAAGTTTCTCTACTTAATTCACTACGCAGATACATATTATATAATGGTTTACTTTTCGAATCGATTCACCCCTTTACCGAATCGATTCGAAATGGTACAGGTCGCCTTCTTCTTCTTGATAAGCTCCCAAGCGTGTCTATTTTGTATCCCGAATAGATGCATTTTAGTCGCTTATTTTCAATAAAATTGTTTTTATGTTCGTATTTTTTTCATTTCGTAGGTCAGTACGAAGTCGCAGCATCAAATAGTGCTAAATCCAGTCAATTGCGACACAATAGCGATCAAAAGCATTGAACGAAAGATATCAAAGTGACCGTGAAGCCTGAGTCCCGTTTGAGCTTGCGTAGATCATTTTCGATTTTCGAGCCCAGTCCCAGACCTAGCCTAAACCTTCCCCGATCCCTGAGTGCGTTGAGTTTGTACTTTTATTAATTTTTAGATTTATGTATTTATTTTGAGTCATTTTTATTTTTAGGATTTCTTTTAGATTTATTTGCTATTTTTTATATTTCTTTTTATTTGTGTAGTTTTATTTTGATTTTGATTTTTAGTTTTTAGTCTTCATATTACTTTATTTTATTCTATTTTATTACGATAAGTTTTTTCTAGGAATTTGCTTTTATTAGATTTTACATTTTTTAGGACTAAGTTTTTAGTTTAATAGATTTTAAATTTTTTTATCGTTTTTTTTTTATTATTTTGAATCTTTTGTTAATAGATTAGGAATTTAAAAATCCAAAAATTTTGAAAATTCCAAAATTTCAAAAAAATAAATTTATAATTTTCGATTACACGAAATTCTCATTTTAAAGAAACAAAGAAAGGAGTTTAACCCAACATGTATATACATGAGGATATGACCATTTCTTTCATATGTGCAGAAGTTAGGAATATGAAAAGGGAAAATAATCCCAAAGGGTGGTTTTCACAAACTTCCAATTTCAAACCAATTTTAGTTCATCCTTAAAATATGCAACTACGCGTTCAAACAAAACAATCCATCACAAAAATAAATTATGCGATATAAATATGCTGACACACAGAAATTAGGAAAAATCCCTGAAGGGCAAAACCTTTTATTTTCACTATAATTTGTAAAGAACGGTTTACACGGATTACAATGAAAAAAAGAGTGACAAACAAAATACCCTCAGGTGTCGGTTCCAATGTCGTCAGCTGGAATCTTGCAAGAACTCCAGATAGTCAGCAATGAAAAAGAGACGACTTTTCCTCAAACAATGAACAAAAGTAAAAATATGTTCTTGGGTTCAAAAAGGATTCACAAAGGTATGGGAATGATGTGTGAATCAAAACATGAGTTTTGGGACTAAAAAATATGAAGGCTTGAGCTAATAGAACTTTTAAAACGTCTCTCTAAGTCTTAAACATATACACCACCGAAATTGGTATTTATAGGCATAAAAAAAATCCGATGCAATCTTTTGAAAATATTCGAAGCGGTCCGGACCGGGTTCCCAGGGCGGTCCGAATCTCTTACTTATTTCGAACAGATCCTTATTTGCTTAGGCGGTCTGGATCCTTTAAAATTTAAAGGTTCGAATCGCCCCTATGTTCTACGCAGGGACCTTTTTTCTTCTTCTTCAAACGCGCATAAATTCTTCACCGTAATCTAGATTGAGGTGTCGTTTTTTCCAGTATCTTCGTGGCACTGAGCTCTTCAACTTTCCAGTTAACCAGACCTCCGGATTATGGCTGTAAAATTACCAAAATACCCTTAAATTTTCCTATATTGCCTTTTTTCATTGTTTTGACTTCTCTAGCGTACCACTTGCATAAAATCCATAAAATCGTGGAACGTGGAGTCGTTGAGGCAGATGTGGGACACTTGATGAAGATGTTAAATGCTTGATTCTTAGAATTCGAATAGAAGCCATCATGTGATATCGTGAAGTGATGTGCCAAATGTAGCGGCGTACGACATACACAAATGTAACATATTGGACATGAGAAAAATGTCCTTATATAATACAATCTCCTTTTATAGAGGACACTTTGGAGCCCTCACCCTCTCCTAACCGATGTGGAATATGGGGAAGTTTCATAAAATCAAAAAAAATCAAAAAGTAATTTGAAAAAATGGAAATAATTCAAAAAAATCGGATCAGTATAGTTTCGAAAAAATCAAATAAAAAAAACAGAAAATAAAAAATTCATAATTATTTTCGATCCTATTTTTTTTCAAAAAAATCAAAAATCGAAAAATTGAAAATCGACAAACTAAAACTTCATTCCAAATTCAGAAAAAAATCGGATTGAAAATCCGAAAAATTAAAAGTTAAAAAAAAAACAACCATAAGTGTAACTTACACTAATGAATCACATCCCTAGGTGTAACTAACATAAGTGAATCACATGCAAACACAAAAATATTTTCAAGAAGCTTTAATTGATCGTTAAATATCATCAAACTACATTTGATCTATATGTAACAATTAAACTTGAACTTTGAACAAAGCAAACATCATACACACAAGCCTATAATTTTAACGATTCTACAAACAGTAGCGTTATGACATGACTGTTGATGTAAAAATCTAGACTAAATCTAATTTATTAATCATGAATAATATTTGTAAGGAAAAGAAAGAGACAAAGAGGCTTTCAAAGTGGTTCGGCTTATGAAAAAAAGCTTACGTCCACTGTGCTTCTTATTGTCGGGTATTTCTCTTTCAACCACTTGTCCTTGATGAAGGGATTACAACGTATTTATAGCCCAATAGGAAGACTAAAAGATAGAATGTTAAAGGATTAAATGCCTTTATAAATTAGGCAATTACATCAGTACAGAGGGTTCATAATGCTTCTGGCTATCAACGTTTGGCTAAAAGTGTTAGTCGGCCTCCTTACAGTTGGTTGGGCTTCCTAGTGTTGGTCGACATTCCAGTATGATGATCGGTGGTTATTCCTTTCTGACTAGGATTATTGCTACAGTGGATGACACATGTCTATTTCTCATTACTCTACACAAGTGGGTAATTTTTTTGGTTAATAGAAGCCCCCAATGTTCCATTCTTGATGCTTGTTCGAAAGTATGGAGCATTTAGTTTTGATAGTAGCTCTGGCTACATTTCTTACATTTATAACAAGGTTATAGCTCGCTTTGAGCATATTACAAAATTATCTATTATATCGAAAGATAATAACATAAGAGCCTAACTTGCTCCAAATTTCCCTTTCGGGCCATTCCATACATAATAGGGTTATAGCACTAACCTCTCACAATTATCTCCCATACGATATCCAAAACTTCACATAGTAATATTCCTATTCACAAAGGAAAAATTAACTTACATCATCCGTCTCTAGTCCGATTGCCCTTCCTCATCATTGGACTCCCAAACAAAGTCCCCTGGTCTAAAATGACCTCGAATCTGTTGTAGGGGTTGCACTTCCAAAATTTCATCAAAACGTGGTCCTTTACCTTTTTTAAGACAATCTTTCTTTTTACGACCTATTTCTTTACAAAAGAAACATCTACCCGCAAATCCTCTCGGCCCACCTTGAGGAACAAAATGACGTTGTGACTCTCTATAGTCCGACTTATTCCCACTCGCATTACTGGCACTCTCATCGCCAAATCTACTCGATGAACTCGAATCTTCAAAGTTCTTACCCTCTTGCGAACGAAGACGGTATTCACGACACTTTAACATTACCGCATTCACTACCTCGACGAAAGTCACTAATGTGGGACTTTCTAACAAATGCTGTCGAATTCTCCAATCTAAACCTCGAACAAACTTCGATATACGCTTCTCTTCCGTATCTACCTCATCAGGTACAAATTTTTCCCGTCTAGAAAAATCTTTTTCATATTCTGCCACCGTTCGATTACCCTGAAACACATCCATCGGTTTCCTCCTCATTTCTTTTAGAATTGGGGAAGGAAAGTACCTTCGGTCAAAAACTTCCCCAAAATCTGTTACAGGAAAAGTATCTCTCTGTTCAGATGTGGTGACAGACTCCCACCATTGGAGAGCTTCCCAGATAGCTTAAATGTGGCTAAAAATTTCTTTTGCACCTCACTACACTCAACCATACGAAGGTGCCTCTGCATACTACTCTTCCATCGATTTGCATCTATTGTATTAACTCCCCCCGAAAACTCTGGAGGATGCCCCTTACTAAAATATTCCTTCACTCTCTCCCACAATGACAATCCTAAATGGGTTTGGGCTGCTTGAACGGTAGGTTGCTGCGCCATCGTAGAAATGGCAGCAGTTACTGCTTGTGCCACAATATTGGCAACTTCATCTGTAGTCATGTTCTTTTGAAGCGTTTGGGGTTCCACATCGCCGTTATTTGCCCTGACTTAATGACCTCTCTTCGGTGGCATCTGAAACAAGAACAATTGTATCAGAACACCTTTCAAATGTTTTCAAATCACAGAAGGATATGGACGTGTGAATACAACAGTCCTAATAATAAGTCTCTACATCAAGAACACTTACGGAAGATCGTAGTAACCCACACAGATCCTAAAGACCCTAGAACCTGATGCTCTGATACCATCTGTGACAACCCGCTCAAAATAATAACGGGTGGCCAGCCCTATACTATATTAAATCAGGTATCTCAGATGGCACAGTCTCAACATCAACTGACCATACTAAATAATATAAGGCTAACTACCCAAAACCATTAAAAATGGATTTGTCATAAATTTAAAACTTTTATTTAACACCAATTAAAACCAACCATGCAACCAATAACACAAAATACTACATCTAACCATGATGAGTGAAAAATGCAAGCTCCAATAATATAAAAGAGCGCAATACAATGGATAAGTAAAATACCCGAATATGCTGTCGGGTCACAGACAATACAATACTCTGAGAGAGAGATTATAAAGTGTTAATCTACAACACTTGAGTACAAACTCGATATACAAAAGGAATCATAATCTAGACATACAAAAGATAGGAATCGACTAAGCCAAAGTGCCGTAACAGTCCGCTACTGCCACAACTCCACGAATACACTGGATGGGAGAACATCAATGGCGTCCTTGCGGGGGAACACCTAAAGTAATACAATATATACATAAGAGGGGAAAATATAAACGGGTCAGAGCCCGAGTTGAAAACATTTTTATAGCAAGTGCATTAAAATGCATAATAATTATAAATGCATTATTACATGATTTAATGGAGTCACACTCTCCATAATAATCCAACTCACCTCTCAACTAAAGCGCGCAACCAAACGTATGCACGTGATCTCCAAATGAATGCCTAAATGTATTTAGGCAAGGTTATCTAACTAATTCCCAATATGAATATTCAATTTAAAATCCTCTAACTTATCTTCCAATCTATGCTTAACTGGATTCTATTTAAATCATATACTTTGACTTTTAAATGATATGGTTCTCATTCATTTGTTCACTTACTTAACATATAGGGTTTACATACCCATTTCCAATCCAACATACAATAAACATAAACATCTTCTTTACTAGAATTTCTCATTTTCTAGTTATGCCAACAATATACAATTACATAGATGAGTTATTAGCATCTAAGTGCTAAGGACTAATCTTCTCTCAATTCTCAATACTGCACTACGTTTCGTGCGTGGGACGTCTCGCCGAGGCGAAATCCAAACAAGGAACCTCCCCCGTTACACTACTCCTGACAGTATTGATTTTTGAGATTCATTATGCCCTCAATGCATGATGCATGTAACCCAAATTCTTATTACTCCATTTTAATTAATTTATTATTCCCAATTCTCAACAGTGCACTGCGGTTCGTGCATGGCACTGTCGATCGTCGATCATCGAGAAGTATATACATTATATATATATGAGCATTAAGGACTAACTTCTCCTCACTTTCCAACATTACACTGAGCTTCGTGCGTGGGACGTCTCTCAAAAGCGAAATCCAAACAAGGAACCCCCTCGATACAATACTTATTGGTAATGTTGGTCGTTAAGGTCCATTATGCCCTCGATACCCAAGTAGCCAATCACATCAACTATATAACCATCCAAACGAGCTATAACTCGAGGATGCAGGTTCACTATGCTATCATCTTCCAGTTGCCCATCCACGTAGCAAACTGGGAACCACCTGGTGGAGTTCAACGACACCCACCTCGTGATCAACTCACGCACACAACGTCCCGGGAAGCGGTCATAGATCCTAACCGGCAAGTGAGAACGACACATACCCACGACTTTTCACCCTCAAAAATAATAAATGTATATCACATAATAATCACCATGGACGATTATGACCTGGGGAATATCCACACCCTGCTCATCGAGCTAGTATGCTCACCCTCAAAGCGTGCAACTTCCCAATGATAGCAAGGATGGGGTATGCTTCACTATATATATACCATCATATAAGGTATACATACATCATCACATCATATAAAGATATACCATCATATAAGGTATACCTACCACATCATTTACATTTTCGTATTACACACTTAGGTGTAGTTGAATTAATATCATTATTTAGTATATCTCTCTCTTTTGATATACTAACCGTTAATTCTCACACATCTTCCCCACTTAGTATACACTATACTATTTCTCGCTTGAAGCTCACATGTCGCTTCTATTTATGAATTGTCTCTCAATTCTATTTAAGTTAAGGATAGTCTTTATCCTAATGCACCTCAATTAGCATTTCTCATTGTGTGAGACATCTCCCAAATCAATCTTCGTTAAGGATATTTTTATATCCGTATGCACATTAATTAGCATCTAATATTCTCCATCCATGATAGGGTTCAATAAAATTTATGAGCCTTTAAAGTTATCCCATTTGGGATTTGATCCTAAGATCCAATATCTCTAAACTCATTCTCATTCTTTCATATAAATTTAATACTTAACTCCAAATAAAATTCCCAATGATAGTGGGCTTCCCCACTTAGATTATACCGTATTCTCTACTCGGTATTCCTCAAATTTAGTCAGTAGGACTCCAATAATTTCTTATACGGGAAACTCCCTAAAAATCTCAAAAACATACTCCACATATCTCCTATAGAGGTTCCCAATAGATAACCTCTAACAAAACGGAATGAAATCCTTCCTAGAAAAACATCCCTAAAAAATCCCTGCTTCCGAATCGATTCGGGCCAATTCCAAATCGATTCGGACCTGCGAATCGATTCGACCTCCAAGGTAAATCGATTCGGGTCATCAAACCTGGGGTTCTATCTCAGGCTGAATCGATTCGGCTGTGTTCAGAATCGATTCGGTCACTCAAACCTGGGCAACTGCATATTTCCCAATCGATTCGGTAAGGGGACGAATCGATTCGGACCTTCAGAAGGCTAAAAAATGGCTACTTTTTAGTAAGCCAAAAATCCCAAAATTCATTTTTATCATTTTCTCTTCATTTCTCTTCAACCCATCACATATATAGCATCAATATTCAACCAAGAACACATATAAACTAATTTATAACCTCAAATCCATTTCTACTAAACAAATCTAAGATTATACCCAAAAGTTAAGTTTTATCAAACTAAACCTAAAACCCAAAGATTTAATCCACAAATCATGCAATAAATGGTATACAACAATTATTTAGCAAGTTTAATCACTTGCCTCGGGTTCGTAGGGTCTGATCCGTCCTCGTGAACGCGTAAATGCCGAAAAGTCCTCTTTCTCTCTCTTTTCTCCTTCTTTCTCTTCTTCTTTCTTCTTCTCTCTTTCTTTCTTTCTTTCTTTCTATTTCTCTTTATCTCTATGGAGAATAAATCTCCCGTAGGCTTTTTAAGCCTTATCTTCCAATTGTACACAGTTTAAATGATAATACACACTTTAAATGACTTGGTAACTTTAATTCGAGTCAAACGAGCTTAAATTATTTTGGAACCTAAATAGACCCCAAGTACAGTCATTTTGACTTTCTCGATCCTTCCGGACACAACTACATCCTCAGAATTACCATTCGACACACTTTCTAACAACTTCAAATTTTGACCTCAAATGCCAATTTAATTATTCTCCAATAAAATAATATTTATTTCTCCCAAAATGAATAAATAACCGTCTCTAAAACCTCGGGTTGTTACAATCTCATACCTCAAACTCTCTAAGTTTTTGCCTCAATTTCTTAAGCTTCTGTTCGTCGTTCTTCCTGAATCCTTAAGGTTTTGTAGGAATTCTCTCTTTTTCTTCTTTCTTTCGCATCAAATCATGGTTTACGCTGTTGTTTCTTTAAATGAGATTAGAAAAGAATATAACATACCAAATTGGGTAGATTTAGAGTTTCCCAATCCCCCCTAGACGTTTTTTCTTTTCCTGAGGGTCATTGGATATCTTATTTTCTATTGCTGAATGCGGGTTTACCTTTCCCCGAAATCATTTTTGTCTAGAATTTTGTCAATATTTTTGATATTGTATCTGCAAGAATAGCCCCCTAATACCTGAAGGGTTGTCAACGGTGTTCATATGCTCAATCAGCTTCATGGAACTCACAGGCATTCTCGAAATCATGTTTTGTTATAAGTGGGTCACGAGTGATAGTACTTACGATTTAAAAACTAGGGATGTAAATAGAGCTTTAGTTGTTAACCTTACTGACTCTAATAGGGATAACTTCGACCATGGTGTGATTGCCAAAAATTGGTAATATGTACCTCTAACAAGGGGTGAAGTGTACAAAGGGCCAAAATGCCCCCAGGAAGGCCATGGGATAGGTTATTTTAAATTATTATGTGACTTTTTTAACATTTTTTCTGCTGAAATGTTAATTAATCACTAGTTGTTTATTTTCTTGCAGTTGATAGGAAGAGCAAGTGTCCCAAATAAGGTGACAATAAACTTGACGAGCTCAAGTTTATTTGGGGCCTTCATCAAAAAATTGGCTAGAAATATACTAGGTCGACATCATACTTACTGAAATACAGAAGTTCTGTCACCTCCTTTGTTGCTCGACCTTCTACTGTTGTTCCTTACATCTTAGTTGACTTGGACTAGGACCCAGTACCCACTTTATCAGGCAATGGTGAACTTGTTGTTGCTACTTCTTCCTCTTTGGATTCTGACCTTCCTCTTGCTGCTGCTAAGGGAAAGGGGAAGTTCCCCAATATCATGGGAGATGTTACTGCTCTTGGCTTCACTAAATCTGCTACTGATGGGGCTACTAATAAAGAAGATGCTTGGAAAAAGCCTCCACCTAAGTGTAATACCCCGTACTTTTATGGATATTTAAATTACATAAGTGGACGTAATTTGGTAATCAGAGAAATTTCTGTGAAAAGTAATTTTGAAATTTATGAGTATAATTTGATAAATTGAGAATTCAAAGTGAGTAGTAAATATTAGTTTGTAAGTGCCAGATTAATATTTACATGACGCTTTTAGTTGGGTAAGTGACGGGAGATAGCTTACATTGGAGAACGCGTGTAGAGAAGTGTTGGGTATGACTAGTGAATTTTAGTTAGGTAACTCAGATGGAGATTTTGAGTGAACGGTTGGTTTCAGAATGGCCGAGATATTCAGAATAGAGTATCCCGGGGTAGCGTTTAGGTTTTGAAGACTTTTGGACTAGTAGGGACTCCCAATTGAGTAAACGAGTCATTTTTGGGTTTAATAAGGGACAAACCCTTATTTCTCTCTTATAAGGCACGAGAGAGAGAGATAGAAGAAAGAAAAGAAAGAAAGAAAGAAAGAAAGAAAGAGAAGAGAGGAAGGAAAAAGAGGAAGAAGAAAGGGATTTTCGGCCCAAACTTCGCTGGATTCGACTCGAGGTTATCGAATTTTATCCACGAGGCAAGTGTTTACTTGCTTTATTCATTTGAGTGTGTGTATCTCATACTATAGTTGATAAACTATATAATTTTGGGTTAGAATCTCTAAAATAAATTTGAAAAATTTGAGTATGAGTTTACAAATTGATGTATTGTAAACTCGTAATGATTTCTAGTGTTAAATCTATGTTAATGGTGTGTATATATATATATGGATTGAAATTGGAGAAAATGATAAAGTAGGGTTTTAATGATTTTAGGGTTTAAATCTAAGAGAAATGGTTTAATACCACAAATTAATTCATGTATTAGTTAAAAATCAGTGTTAGGATAATTATAGTGCTGTTGGTTGAGGTTAGAAACCATAAAATGGAGTTTGGGTTGCTATTTGGGTATTTTGGAGAAGATGAAATCGCCCAAATAGTGCCCTCTGAATAGGGCGAATCGATTCGGGTCTAGACCGAATCGATTCGCATAAGGGGACTTGTAAGTCTGTCTCAGGTCGAATCGATTCGAATTGAGACCGGATCAATTCACCTTTGAGGACCTGCTTGCAGAACACTTTCTGAATCGATTCGTATGGAAACCGAATAGATTCTCTAGCCCGGATCGATTTGCATTTGGGGTGAATCGATTCTCCTTTGTTGAAATTGGAAGTTTTCCTTCTTTGAGTTTAGGGGGAGTTAAATTACAATTGGTGATTATTATGGGGGATTCTAGTTATGATATTAGGACTCATAGATGATGGTATTGAGGGTAAGTAAACCTTGAGATGAAAGAGGGAACCTCGAGTTCATTTTGTGTAGGGTCGAGCAACATTCGAGAAAGAGGTCTTCGGCAAGCATGTAGAGATATTTATGCAATTAGAATGAATATGGGCTAAATGAATTTGAGCAAATCCTAGGATGCAATTAGGATGGAATCTAGGATATGGTATAACGAGGATTGAGCAGTTATCCGATACGTCTATTGACGACTATTATTATAGGTGATGCGATATCTATGGAACCAAAATAAGTCGATAGTATACTTATTTGATTATTACGAATTGGTATATTCGGGATTATATATAAATCCTTAAAAGTGATTAAGGTGCGATTTATATATTAAGTAAGAGAATCCTTATATGCTATTTCGAATGGGAACATTCGGGGTAATTGGTTATTGCTACAAGAGTTTGGCAATTATAACCATATATATTGAGAAGTGATATATACTATATACGGGAGTTATTACTGTCTATATATGATATGATACGAAAATAAATATATATGTGTGTGATTGGTATATTGTATCTTAGAGGCTGGTTCCGCAGGCTTTCCTGGGCATAGGGATGGACAGCCAGATTATATATATTTTTCTCAAGTGTTATCCAGGAAGATTGCGCGATGTGGGTGAATCCACTGGCTTGAGGAGCAGGGAGAGTATATCCACAGGTCATAGCATCCCGCATACGAGTGCGATATTTTTATTCCACTTTCAGGAGGGAATATGACCGCCTCCACCGTTGTGTATTTTTACCATGACCATGAGTGAGTCTGACTTGGTACCATGGTTGATTGAGTAAACCCGGATGCGGATAGGCACTATGAGACTGCATCCTCGAGTTATAGCTCGGTGGGATGGTTATTATACTTATGATTGTAATAGGTATAATTATACTTGTTGCGAATATTATAATGTTTGTATATGAAGATGATGTATCATATAAAGTCAACTTACGTAAAGTGAAAAGAATGAATAAGGTGTTATTCCTCTTTCGGTAGATTTATATCCGGATTTATATGAATATGAATCTTAGTTTCTAGTGAGAACTATATATATATATTTTTACAAATTTTTGTAATATGCGTTATGTGTTAAGGGCCTAATGGATCTCTACGATCAACATTGTCAGGTAGTAGTGTATCGGGGGGTCCTTGTTTGGATTTCGCTTTGCGAGACACCCCGCGCACGAAACGTAGCGCAATATTGGGAATAGGGAGAAGTTTAGTCCTTAGTACTCGGGTTTATGAGGACAAGATGTGTGATATATATTAGCTAGGCGGGGTAGCTTAACTAGGTTGTTTAAAAGGTATGCGATAGATGTGCATTATTAGAAGAGGGGTGAGGTGTATCTCAAGAGAGTGCAATACCAATTTAAATATGAGAGATTTTATATTTTAAAATATGGCATTTATGCACTTGCTAAATATTTTCAAAACCCAGGCTCTGACCCGTTTCTCTATTTTCCCCTCTCTTGCTATATATTTATATATATTAGGTGCTCAGATATAGGGACGCCCGGTTGATGATTCTTTCGAGTTAGACGTTTGCTACAGCAGTTGTGGATGCCTCCAGGTTTATTGTAGATGCTTTTATCCTTTAGATCTAAATAGGAGGTATTGTAGAAACATTCAGGACGATAACCTAACTGTACTCATTTATTCTTTTACTGCCTTTTAGTGTGGCATTCGATTTGGTTGTATTATATTGCATCGAGTGTTCGGTTATTTTATTTCATTTCAGTTTCGTGTATATAAACTGTTGTGATTGTTTTACTTGGTTGGTTTGATTAAAAAGATTTGTTAATTAAAATATTGACGACAACCTAATAAGTTATTAATAATTAAATTGGTTTTCGACAGTGATGCTGAAAATGAACCATATGAGAGACCTATTTTAATTTGGTATAGGATTGATCATTCGGTATTTTATTAGGTGGGGTATCACATTACGAAGGGTGAGGAACCCCTTCTTAAACATATAAGAAAAGGTCTTCTTTCTAGACTTGCTGAAGGAACTATTGCTGCTTCCGACCAACAGAACTTGGTCGATTTACCTGTTGTTAACACTGGTTCTCCTGTAGTCATCCATAGGTCCTGGGTTAGCCAGACAATTAATAAAGTCTGGTACTGTGCCAGATCATAGGGGTGCTGCCTCTGCCATGCCCCATTTGAAAATTTCTGAAAGGGCTGCTCAAAGCCTTACCTTGGTAAGAATTCTTGCTTCTTCATACTTGTATTTTTTTTTTCTTGTACTAATTTGGCCTCTCTTTTTTGCAGTTACTGGTTGATTTCAACAAGATGTTGGAGAAGGACGACGAACTTCATTCTTCTTCAAATTATGTATAAAAGGCTTTTAAATTCTTAAGAAGTCCTTGCTTAAATCCCAATAAGCATTGGAAACTGAGAAGTAGTCTTGGGAGAATAAAATAAAAATTGTTGAGGAGGCTCAGAAGAAAGATGAGAATGAGGCTATTGTAGCTCGGAGACAAATCTCTGAGTTGAAAAAGAACTTTGTTGCTGAGAAGACCAAGAAGGTGAAAGCTAAGGAAGCCTCTTATAACAAGGGATGGGAGAAGGCCATCGTAGTTTCTTCTATCCAGATCGAATATGTGAAGAAGAAGTACTACAAGGATGGTTGGTCGACAACACTTTCATAAGTTGGTACTCCTCAAGAGTCTGAGATCTTCCTCAGACATAACCCTAGTTACCCACCAAACATGAATGAGGAAGTGGAATATAATGTGGGTTCTGGGGATTCCATCCTTGTTCTGGAACCTGCTGCTGACCAACTGCAGATAGTTGTTGAGTCTTCTCTCCCCAAAACTTCTCAGCAAATCACTCCACCCATTCCTGTCTCCAATCAAGATGAAATTTTTACTGATAGGGAGAAGGTGTAGACTTGCTCGACAATCAGCCTTTTTCTTTTTTGTCTTCATTTTTTTTTATTTCCTTTCAATGTATTTATAATCAGACTTTTATCAATGGAAATGACTATTTCTTGTCTCTGCGCTTGTCTTCTTTTGATTATTTCTCTATAGTCTTTCTTTAGTTGTTGATATGATATTGCTTGACTCTTATAGTTCATGGATATAATGGATCACCTTTCATCTACAGACTCCGAGCTACTTAGGAGATGCAATGATTTATTCAAGGATCGTCATATGAATTTATTAGAGGAATTTTTGTTAAATTTGGTTGGGGCCGATGTTTCTGATCAAGTTAAGGAAGCTTAATTATACTTTAAATGTCTTTTTGATCAATCAGTGGCTAATAATGTTGTCTATTTTGAAATAATTGAAGAGCTTCAAGAAGATCACAAAGAAGACAAGGCTTTTTTGCATGCTGATTATGAAAAGAAATACAAAGCTTTAAGTGAATCTTGGGGTTTTGAGGAGAAATTAGAGAAACATTCCTCTACTTTTAGAAAGAGAGAATTTTTGCTTAAGTGTAAAGTAGATGAGGCTATGGATATTACCAAGTTGTTGGAGGAAGAAAATAATAGTATGAGAGAAGAGTTGAACTCTTTGAAAGTTTCTTCAACTACTGCTGCTGCTGATGCGGGAGTTTCATTTTGGAGACTGAGAATGCTAATCTGAGGGAAGAATTGGACGACTTAAAAAATCCAAACCTTCTACCTACTTTCGATCAAGAGAAAGACTTGGCTGAGCAACAACTGATGAAATTAGAACTCAACAGACACTTGCAAATCAAGCTGCACAAATAAAGGCAAAAAAATTTGCCATTACTGAGATGTCCCACAAAATTCAAACCCAAGGCGAGCAACTCTCCACCCAGTCCTCTCAACTGCAAACCAAGGATGGAGTGTTGAAGAAACTGCAACACTAGGTTGAGAGGTTAACTTTCCAGTTTCACAAGTAAACCAGAGAGGTTTGGATGGAGGGATACAATGAGGCTCTTGGTCATTTTGATGAACGCTTTAGTCAGGCTCGACACGAAGGATATAAATGGGGCTAGACCAATTGCCTAACAGTTATGAAGGTTGAACAGGACAGTAGACTATGGTGCTGGGATGATCCAGAGCTTTTGGGGTGTTAAGATCCTCCTTTTAAACTGGATATCAGTTGGATTCCTGTAAAACCCATTCCTCAATACATGGTCTCTAAATACTTAAGGGATTACGATCTTTATGAAGAGATATAAATAGTTCGATCTCCTCGTCTGTTAGATGCTCCGAGCAGTAGCAATAGAACAATGCTTCAAGATTTTAACTTTATTAACTCCCCGTACACATTGGATAATCCTCCAGTAGGCATGGAACCAATACCGAGCTCCTTTAAAGCTAAAGGAAAATGTCTAGTTGAGTAGTTTGATCCTGTAATTCGATTATGAACAATATTTGCATGTAATGATCATTTATATGAATAAAAATATATTTGACTTACTTATTTAGTCAATTTCTGAATGTGAATGACTTCTTTGCTTCACCGGTTATATTGATACACTTAGGCATTTGCCCAAGTTTAGTACCAATTACCAATGAGATTATCATAGGTTCTACTGATATACTTAGATTTCTAAGTTTGGTATCAGTTACCTTTAATGTGGTCATAGGTTCTACTAGAACACTTAGATTTAAATCCAAGTTTAGTACTAGTTACCCATGGTATTTCCATATGTTCTACTAATGTACCTAAATGTTTAGGTTTAGCATGAGTAATTTAATGGTGACCAGTCGTATGTGAAATATGTGCCTACATTCCTTTTTAGGAATCTTAACAATGTTCTTTCGCCATATTACCCAGTTTGGATTAATTTATCCCTGATTGTGTTAATCAAGTATTAAGGGTTTAAAGTCCCATCTTAACTTGGTTTTTTTAGATGTGGTCATGTATGTGTTGTCGATCAACTTTCGCTTGTGTCGATCAAGTTTCACTTGTACTGACCAACTTTTGAATGGTTATCAATTATGTGGTTGTTATTTTGATGTTATTCCGATCTTTGGCATGCTTATCGACCAAGTGTGTGGTGATGTATATCACTAGTACTCCCAAAAAAATAAAAATAAAATGGAGGAAATCATCCTTTTATTGATACTAAAATGACATGATTACAAAGATTTATCTCATTGCATTACTGGTAATATTTCCTAAGATGCTCGACATGCCAAGGATTTTTGAACTCTTCTCCTTTCAGCGTCTCAAATCTGTAAGTACCTGGTCGGACAAGTGTTAAGATACGATATGGCACATACCAATCGGCTTCAAGTTTGTTAGTCTTCTGAATCACCTTCTTGAGCACATAATCTCCTTACTTCAAGTTGGTCGACTTCATCCTTTTATTATAAAATCGTGTTGTTCTTTTTTGGTAAGTAGTGTTTCTCAAGGCTGCATCCTTGCACACTTCCTCCAGCATGTCTAGATCCAATCTGTGCATCAAATCACTAACAAGAGAATTAAAATTTAACAATCGGTGAGTTGGCAAACCCAGTTCAGCTGGTATCACTGCTTCAGTTCTAATTGCCAGCATATATGGTGTTTCTCCAGTAGTAGTCCTTAAGGTTGTTCGGTATACCCATAAAACAGAGTGTAGTTCATTAATCCAATTTCCTTTAGCCTTATCAAGTATTTTCCTTAACCCATTGAGCAGACTTATGTTCATCACTTCAATTTCCCATTGCTTTAAGGATAACCTGGAGCAGAATGCAGCTTCTGAATGTTTGATTGGGCACAGTAGGCAACAAATTCTTCATTATCAAACTGTATGTCATGGTTTGTGATGAAAGCGTAAGGCAAACCATATCTACAAATGATGTTTTTCCAGATAAACTGGTAGACCTTCTCATAGGTCATGTCTATTAATGGTTCTACGTCAATCCATTTTGTGAAATAGTTCACAGCCACGACTAAGTACTTGACTCTTCCTCTTGTGGTAAAAAATGCCCCAATCAAGTCTATTCCCCACATAGCAAATAGCTAAGGCGAGCTAGCCTGTGGAATTTTGAGAATGTTGGAGTACCTTTGGCACTTGTCACGTCTCCTGGTGAAAGTTGTACAGCCTGCTCTCATAGTTGGCTAATACTATCCTTGGGTATTAAGTCGCTACAATAATGATCTACCTACCATATGAGCCGAAAAAAAACCTTTATGAACTTTTTATATCAAGTATTGAACCTCCATTGGATGGACACAGCGCTGCAGAATAGATGTTAACCCTCTTTTGTATAGCACTCCATTTTCTAGCACATACCTTGTTAATTTATACTTAAGTTTTTTGGCCTCGATTGGATCTACTAAAAAGATTCCTTCTTCATATAAGCTTTGATGTGATCCATCCAAGATGGCCTCATATCTAGTGTAATTAAATTAGTCATCACATCTTCATCAATACTCCTATTGGCCAAAATTTCAATGAAAATAGTTATTCGGAGCTCAATTTTGGTGGCTGAGGCTAGCTAAGCTGGTGCATCAGCTTGCGCATTCTTCAATCTTGGAATTATGCTCATCCGAACAGTTGGCAATTTAGATATGAATTCCACCACCTTAGTTAAGTATCTCATTATTAATTCTCCTTTGGATCCATACAAACTCAGAATTTGATTCACCATCAATTGAGAATTGTTATGTGCCACAACTTGTTTGGCGTTCAATGAGTAAGCTAGACTTAAGCCCACAATGAGAGCTTCATACTCTGCTTCATTATTTTGTGCCTGAAACTGGAATAGTAGAGCTTATTCAATATCTATTCCATCAGGAGTGTTAAGTATTATACCTGCTCCACTTCCTGTTGCACAAGATGATCCATCTACATACAAGTTCCATATAGGGATGTCGTCGTCAAACGCTTATTCTGATAATATCCCATGATGGAATATTTTACTCCTTACTTCCTCGTATATTTTTTCCAACTCCGGTGTTCTGGTGGATGTCTCTTGTAGGTCGATAGTAACTTCTTTTGAGATTTCCCCTAATGGGGTTTGCTCGTTGATGATACCAGTTGGGTTGTTCCCTATTTGGATTTTCTCTACCCGAGTTCTTAGTTGCTCGAGAACCTTTGAATACGTAAATTCAGTAATGAAATATGCCGCAACTTATCCTTTGAATGAGTACCTTAGCTCGTACACAATATCATATTCCCCCGGTTCTATCGCCCAAGACATTAATCTCCTAGATTTCTCCGGTTTATGCTAGGCTTGTCGAAGAGGCATGTCAGTGTACACCACAATAGCATGGGCTTGAAAATAGGGTTTCATCAGCCTGGATGCCTCAATCAATGCTAATGCTAACTTCTCCTGGCGTGGATATCTAATTTCTGCTCCTCGGAAGGCTTTGCTCGTGTAGTATACAGGTTTTTGAACTCTATTATCTTCTCGTATCAGGGCAAAACTTATAGCTGACTCAGAGACGACCAAGTATAAGTGCAACTTTTCTCCTAAAATTGGTCAAGAAAGTAACGGAGGTGATCCCAAATACGTTTTCAATTCCAAAAAAGCTTTCTCACATTCGTTGTTCCACTCAAAACTCTTCCTCGGCACTTTTTAAAGAACGGTAGACACTTGTCAGTATTTCGAGATACGAATATGTTCAAGGTTGTTACTCGTCCAGTGAGACTTTGCACATCCTTTTTACAGGTTGGAGACTGGATTTTAATTAACGCCTTGATCTTGTCTGGGTTTGCTTCAATTTCCCTTTGGTTTACTATGTACCCGGGAAACATTCCTTCCTGAACATTAAATACGCACTTGGTCGGATTCAACTTCATTTGGTGATTCTCAAGTTGATCAAAGGTTTGGATCAAGTTGGCAATGTGGTCGGATGTTTTTTTTTCCTCTTTGTCAACTTGTCATCTACATATACTTCCATATTCTTGCCTATATGCTCCTCAAAGACTTTATTCACCAATCATTGGTAAGTAGCACATGCATTTGTTAAACCAAATGGCATAACAATATAACAGTAAGTTCCTCGGGGAGTAATAAAAGAAGTGATTTCCTTGTCTTCAGGCATCAACTTAATTTAGTTATAACCAGAATATACATCCATGAAACTTAATAACTCATGCCTCAATGTGGCATCAACGATTTGATCAATTCGTGGTAAAGGTAAGTGATCCTTTGGGCATGCCTTGTTCAAAATTATGAAATCCATGCACATTCTCCACTTATTGTTTTTCTTTTTGACCATAACCACGTTTCACTACACCAAAATGACAAAATTGTCACCTTTCAGTCGGCCACCCTTGTCAAGGTCATTGACCGTGACAAAAAACACGCATTTTGTGTCACGGTCATTGACCTCGACACACTTGTCACGGTAAATGACCTTGACACGACCGTGACAACTTCTACAGCAAAAATCCTTACCCGTTCTTTTTTCCCTCCCGCCGTTCCCTCCCCCTCTCTCTCTACGCTGCTCTCTCTCTCTCTACTTTCAGGTTTATTTCTCTCTCTCTCTCTCTCTCTCTCTCTCTCTCTCTCTTCCATTTATATATATGTTTGTGTGTATATATATGTTTGTGTGTGTATATATGTGCGTGTGTGTGTGTGTGCATGTGTGTGTGTGTGCGTGTGGGGGGGGTGGGGGTAGGGGGTGGAGCAGGGGGTTGTTGTGTGTCTGTGTGTATATGTGTGGTGGGTGGGGGTGTGGAGGGAGGTGGGGCAGGGTGGGGGGCTATTGTGTGTGTGGGGGGGTGGGGGGTGGGGGTGGGGGGTGTGTGTATGTGGTGGGAGGTGGGGCTGGGTGTGTGTGTGTGTATTTGAATTAACCCATAAATTTGTATTTTTGTATTTGAATTAACCCATGAATTTATTTTTGTATTTGAATTAACCCATAAATTTGTCAATTTGTTTGTGGGGGGTGGGGGTGGGGGTGGGGAGGCGGGGTAAGTCTAGGTACCATTGTAATTCTCTTAATATCGTGTTTTGATGATTCTATGAGATAATATATATTGTTTCAAGGTTAACTCATTGTAGATAAAAACATTCACATAGTAAAATTAAATTGAATCCATCCATAGATTCTATAATTACATCAACTAAAATATAATTAATAAATGAAACAGTTTTAGATGAAAGTAAATTAATAATTAGTGCCCATTTCATATGAAAGTAGGATTGCCCCTCAGTGTAAATTAGTAAATTAATAATTATATACGGTAATTGTTAGTTTAATTGATGAAATGAATTAATTGAGTAGATGAATTAGAAGGAGTACGAGATACACATTTGTTGTTGACATTGTTGTTGGATTATTTTGTTTAGTAAATGTTTGGTTGGTTAGTTTTAAAAGTGGCATGACCACTGGATTATTGTCCATATGGGGGTGGGATTTTTCAACTTTTTTTGAAAATTACTCTGTATATCGAACAATATATATATAGTATGATAATTAAATGAAACATACTTGAAATTAAATATAGTGCGCATAGATACTAGCCTTCTAGTTCTTATGCGTACGCATTCAATAGCCCTTAGACCCGTTCGAGAGTCATTACCCTTGTAATGAGCTCTCTCGAATTGTCCCGTTTGGACAGTTTGAGACTGTATAATTTCTGTATAATATTCTTATTGGCTTAAAGTTATTACTTTTGGAGGAAGTTCTGCAGTCGTATCTTAATGTTCTCTGGGTACATACTAGATTGACAAGTGTGACTGTTATTTCAATTGATCAATTGAAATAACACTCACACCTGTCAATCTACGTTGTGTACTTGGAGAACTACGGGGATATGCTGTCGAATTTTTTTCAAATCGTAACAATGTGCATGAGCTGTTAAGTATATTACAGAAAATTGCAGTCTTGAATGGGATAGGACCACTCACCCTTTAATAGGATAATTAAATGATGGGATAGTTAAATAAAACATACTATAAATCTAAGTTTTGTTTACCTTTAATAGGTGTTTAGTTGTGGTAGCTGTGATGGGATATCCAAAATACAAAGAGTGGATGGGTGAGACTAATAGAATGGGAGATGTGTTTCGCAGAGGTGCTAACGAATTTGTGAAATATGCAAAGAGATGTCATAATGATGAATAGTTTCCGTGTCCATGTGCTAGGTGTAAGAATGGTAAGGTGTTTGAGTGGAAAACAGTTGAACTACATTTGTTAAGATCGGGTATGCAAGATAGTTATCGATTTTGGAGTTTTCACGATGAATTGAAAGTTCCTTTTGTCCCCGACCAACCTTCACAACAACCTTCAACAAGTAGAATAGATTTAGAAGGCGACGACGTAGATCATAATATGTTAGAGGATTTAGTTGATGATGCGTACGGAGTTTATGAAGCAGAGGAGAATGAGGTTACTAATGATGTAGAAGATTCAAGTGATCGTGAAGATAACACGATAAAACTTGACGATGACTACCAAAGTTTAAAATTTAAGGCGACCCAACCGTTATACTCTGTCTGTGAGAAAGATCAAACAACTTTACATGCCATGGTTGGTTTGCACAGTTTGAAGACGCAGTACGGTTTGTCTGGCAATAGCGTGACGGGAATTCTGAAATGGGTGAAGGGCTTATTACCCAAGGTGAATACACTTCCAAATAGCTATCATGTTATGAAGAACAGTTTGAAAGGTTTGGGAATGAAGTATAAATCGATTCATGCTTGTGTGTATGACTGCATACTATACCGAAAGGAGTATGAAAATCTTGATCGTTGTCCGGTATGCGATGAACCTAGATATGTCCAATCTACTAGTAAGGAAGGCACAAGCTCAAAAGTGCCTCAAAAAGTATTGAAATATTTTCCCGTTGGGCCCAGATTAAAGCGATTTTTCACAGTACCATGGATTGCAGAGGCAATGACTTGGCATGCTAGGGCAGAAGCAGGGGGTAATATCATGCGTCATCCTATTGATTCTACTGCCTGGCGGAGGATGAATTTTGAGTATCCCGATTTTGCTCGAGAATAACGCAACATTTTTTTGGCTATATCAACAGATGGTTTCAATCCATTTGTAAATCTAAGCACCAATCAGAGTGTATGGCCAGTGATCCTAGCCCCACTCAACCTCCCTCCTTCACAGTGTATGAGACCTGAATTTTCGATGATGGCTTTGTTGATACCTGGGCCAAAGGCACCAAGTGATGACATTGACATCTACCTGACTCCTTTGGTAGAAGAATTAAATGAGTTGTGGGAAGAGGGTGTGCAATCATTTGACTCTTTTAGAAAAGAAGAGTTTACGCTGAAAGCTATGTTGATGTGGATAATTCATGATTTTCTAGCTTATGGGACAATATCCGGTTGTGTAGTACATGGTTATTTAGGGTGTCCTATGTATGGGGAGGAGACTGAATCTCTTCGTCTATCCTCTAGCTTAAAAAATGTATACCATCACCACATGAGGTTTTTACCCCCAGCTCATAGTTTCAGATCTGAGAAAGGTTCCAATTTTTTATTGGGCGGAGTTGAACATAGGCTACCGCCGAGATAACTTTCGGGTTCAAAAATTGAAAGTAAATCTTCTGAATGTGGCCCTAATATGCTAGGTAAGAATCCCAAATTTAAGAATGTCAAGCATAAGAAGACCCCAACTGGGAATGAAAATGAGATAAGAAAGGCTTGGTCTCGGAAGTTAATTTTATTTGACTTGCCTTATTGGAAGAATAACCCAGTGCGCCATGTATTGGATGTGATGCATGCAGAGAAGAACTTCGCTGAACATATTGTGGGTACTTACCTTGGGGGGAGTCATTCGAAGGATGGAGAAAATGCACGAAAAGACCTTAAAACGTTAAAACTTAAGCCACAACTATGGTTGAAAGAAGATAGTAGGGGAAGGACAATAATTCCCCCTGATGCGTTTACTTTAACGAGTGGGGAAAGGAAGGTGCTTCTAGACACAATATATAATTTGAAGGGCCCATCTACTTTTTCGTCCAACTTGCAAAGGATTGTGAATTATGCTACTCATGATTTGCATAAGTGTAAGTCCCACGATTGGCATGTGATCATGCAATTGGTTCCTCTATTGTTTAAGCACTGTTTCTCCAAGCACGAGGATTTGCGTAGGGCTATTATGCAAATTAGTATTACCTTCTCCCTCTTGTGTGAGAAGGTAGTGAATCGAGAACACATGGTGGCCGCAAAATTAGCTGTGATCGAAGCGATTTGTGTATTGGAGAAGTACTTTCCCCCAGCATTCTTTGACATAAGTGTTCACTTGTTGGTACACCTATGTGATGAGCCACTTCTTTGTGGTCCAGTTAGATATCGATGGATGTATCCATTTGAAAGATTGATGAAAGTTTTTAAATATTACGTCAAGAATACGCGATACATTATAGGATCAATTGCAGAGGAATACATCACCGTGGAGTCATCAATATATACTCGGGAATATATGCCTGACTCGACCAGCGTTGATGACACTGATGAATTCATCGATGATGGTGGTCATGTGATGGGAAAACGAGTGAAATTAACGAGTTTGCAACATGAACAAGTAGCTCGTTATCTATTTGACACACATGAAGATGTCGAAGAATGGAAAAAATAAGTTTCGATTATTATAATATTTAACATTATTTTAGATTATTTTATACATGATTAATTTTGTAATATGCAAAAAATATGAAGCCTGTGAGAACAATAAAAGACGAAAAAAAATGGTACAATCAGACAGCGAATTTAGGCTGTGGTTGACACAAGAGGTAATTATAATGAAAACAGCCGTTATATAACGTTACATTACACTCAAATTTTACCACTAATATAATTAATTTATCTATATTCTCAGCTCCTAAAGACGGGTGATGCGACATCAAGGCTTGCTCGTCTAGCCACTGGACCCTTATTCGTGGTACAAGAGTACAAAAAGTATCGATTGAACGGTTACATTTTCGGCGCTAAAGTGTACGAGGAAAGTACAAATGTACAGAACTCGGGAATTTCATACAAAGCTCTTACTATCTTTCGAGCGAGCGCAAAAGATAAAAACCTCGTTGAAGTTGAAATGACTTACTATGGTGTAATCCAAAATATATTTGAATTAGATTATATAAGCTTCAAAGAGGATGTATTTTACTGTGACTGGGTAAGAGTTGAGGATAAAAATGCTTGTAAAGTTGATCCTGTCACCAATTTGATCATGGTTGACTTGTCCAAGTTGAAGAGCAACAACCACGTGAGCGATGAGCCATTTGTTTGTGCATTTCAAAAGGTTAAGTAAGTGTTTTATTCAGAGTATATCAACAACGAGCCGTGGTCAATTGTCCAACATGCTCCAAGGCGTCTAAATAGTAGTGTGGATGACTTGGTTGCTCCTACCGAATATCAATCCATTTTTTATGATAACCCGAATTTGAAATATTTTTTTAATTTGTAATAAATATTTCAATTTGTACTGAAACATCCATTCTTAATGCTTTTAATTGATTTGCACTTTATCATTTTCACTCGTGTGTGGTGTGCGTGTGTGGAGAGGGGATTAACACATAAATATTCCAACTACATCTAAGTTTTGTTTATACTAATCCATGAATATACGCTTCTTACCTTTAATAGGTGATTAGTACATAGTTATTTGGGGTGTCCTATTTGTGGAGAGGAGACTGAATCTCTTCGTCTATCCGGACACTAAGAAATGCCATAATCCTATGGAGTTATGCTCTGCAAATTCCTCCCAACCGTTATGTAGCCAAACATCACCAGTTGAAGTTGTCAATTCCACTTTTCATACCCCACCACTTGGAACCTCTAGCAAAACATGGGAGACCATTGAAAGGTGAAATTAACAACTTCAACTGCTGATTTTTGGCTACACAACGGTTGAAAGGAATTTGCAGTGCATAAATCCATAGGATTATGGCATTTCTTAGTGTTTAGATATGAAGAGAATTATATTTGACACGATTGCCTGGGATACATTAGTTGGAAGGAGGTGCCATATGAGCTCAAGTTAGCCGTTTGGGTGACACTACAGGTAATGTATTTATATTTATATGTCAATTTCGATTTCGATTTATATATATCTATATTTGCGGGGCGAATACTAATTTTACTTTATTTCAATTCAGGGGACAGGGAGTGGCCCTGAGGGTAGGCCACATATGGTCGATACTTATGTGGCTATTCGGACGAGAAGGGAAGGATAAGGAGGTGTCCCCGAGCGTCGCGGTACAAAATCTCTTTTCCAGCTAAATAGTTTGTAGATTTGAGATAATTGATGGTGATGTTGTTTCTTCTTAAATAGTTTCTATTTTGAATATATATTTGCATTATCTTTAGTTTGTTTGGATATATGATGTTTGAACAGGTACAACGTTGCTATAACAGGTACAAATATACTGTTGGGCAGTGGCAGTAGCCATACTGCCCAGCATATTTTTTTTTAATTCTGCCCAGAATTGTCACGGTCATTGGCCGTGACAATTTTTTTAAGAAGGGTCAAGGCTTTGTCACGGTTTTTAATCGTGACTAAACGTGTCACGGTCATGACCCGTGACACAACCGTGACAATTTTGTTGGACTTGTCAAGGTCAATGACCGTGACACGTCCGTGATAAAAAAATTTGTCTCGCCCCGAATTGTCACGGTCATTGACCTTGACAAGTTCAACTTGTCAAGGTCAATGACCGTGAAAATAGTGCAGATTTGGTGTAGTGTTTGCCAACCAATCTGGATTATTCAATCTTCAATAAATTAGGCTTTTTGAAGTTTCTCTACCTCCTCTTGGATAACTTTGTTCTTCTTAGCATTAAATACCCTCCGCATTTGCTTCACTCGCTTGGCATCCTTGTTAACATTGAGATTATGAAAAGTTATATTAGGATCAATTCCAGGCATGTCTTCATGATTCCAAATGAACACGTGCTTTCTCTGTTTTAGGAACGTCACTAGCTCCTGTTTAAGAACAGGATCTAGTGTTGCTCCTATTTGAGTAGTTCGTTCCGGCTTATTATTATATAAAACAATGCTCTTTGTTTCTTCTACTATCTGACCTTTCACCAATTTTGTTTCTTCCATCGGATCTAGGGTTCAATTTCATAGTCACTATTGGGCTCAGGAATATCCACCTGGTAAGTGTTGGTCTTTCTCTTTATTTATGCTAAATTTTCTTTCTTGGTAGAGGAGTAAGAGAATTCCCGAGCTACTTTCTGGTCGCCTTTTACCATGCCTACTCCGAAGTTGGATGGGAACTTTAAGCATTGATGGACTGTAGACGACACAATCTCAAATTTCTTCAATCTTACTCTTCCCATGATCATATTGTAAGCAAAATGAAAAAAAAAAATTCCATTACAAAAAAATGAATCTTCTCTGTCCAACTTATTGTCCAGGTGTCGATCAACACATCCGCTTGATTGTGCCTAATGAAAATACTTTTTCTCCAGAAAAACCTATTAAAGGCCTGTGATAAGGTTCCAATTGGTTTAGCTTCAAGTCTAGACTATCAAAGCATGGGTAGAACACGATGTCCGTCGAGCTGTCGTTATCAACTAATACCCTGGAAATAATTATATCCTGCTTTCTGACTTTAATTACTAAAGGGTCGTCATGAGGATATGGTTCCCCTAAAAGGTCATTTTTAGAAAAGTCGATCACCAGCTTATCTTTATTAACCTTCCTCGGTCGATCTTCCTCGGCCAGATTAATTCTATGGATATAGGAATAAGCCTGAGCCTCATTGAGGTAAGCTTTCCTTTCAGTACTATGATCTCCTCCTCCTGCATCTCCACTTGTAATCATTTGACAATCAACGATCCAAAACTAAGCATGAATACCTCGCGTTTCAATTGCCTATGCCTTTTAGGTAGGTCGGGGTCTTCTTAAACATCTTCATGAGTTCTCTTTTTCTTATCTCTGGGCTTGCATAGAGACTTTGACTTTTGTCGAGCTTCATTATTATCTATCCGATTAACAAATATGTCTAGCTTTCCTCTTCGAATAAGTACTTCAATTTCATTCTAAAGAGCAACGCATCGATATATCGTATACCCTTGATTTCTCTGAAATTCATAGTATTTGGACCTATCTCTCTTTCCAGTAGGTGTTCTCAGATTTTCAGGCCAATGTACCTCTTTGCTATGCTTTATTTTCCCCAAGACATGGTGGGTGCCCATTGTTAATGGAGTGTAATTGTGGTATTTCTTGAGTCTATCAATATTCTCATTTTTCTTAGCTTCCCTATGCTCCTTATGCTCTTTTTGTTCCTTTTTCTCGATTTTGCCTTCAGTTTTTACTCTTGAATTTTATTTGGCTACCATGGCTTTCTCGATGTTCATTATCTTGGCTGCTTTGGCCATTAATTATGTCATTGTCTTAGGAGGATCCTTGGCAAGTGTGTGGTAGAGCTTCTCGGGGAGTAATCCACTCATGAGAGTTGTGATGGTTGTTTTCTCTTCATAATCAACAAAGACTAACTTTTCATTGTTAAAATGAGTAATATAATCTCTAGTATTCTCTCCCACCTTTTACTTGACACTTATCAAATGAGCTACTTTTTTCACCGATTTGGCTCCAAAGCAGAGTTTACCAATGAATGGCTCGGCATGCTAAGTGGAACTAAAAAAATTTCCCCGAGGAATGTTATTATACCAAATCTGGACAGTACCTATAATTGTTCCTAAAAATGCCATGCATTTCATTTCATTAGGAATGGCATAAATATCAGTTGCTGCTTAGTTCTGCTCTATATGAAGAACCGGATATGTTTTCCCATCATATTTTAGAGTAACCACAGGAGTTTTAAACTTTGAAGGAGTTGGAAAGTCTATAATAGCTTGCACAAAAGGAGATTCTTTCACAAAACTTCGTTGCAAAGGGTTTTTAGCCTTTGCCATTTCTCCTAACCTATCTTCCAATCGTTGAATAGAGTCCTTCCATGCATTATTACCAACATCAGATCTATGCGTTGCAGCTCGGCTATTACGACCAATTATTTGTGCTGAACTGTCCTCTTGTGAAGTATGGTCGGCATGTACAGTTCGTTGGGCATCTGATCTGGATGGGGTTGAGCCTTCACATTGATCGATTAGCCATCGAGTATTTCTCGACAATGCCCTAGGATTCCCCTGGGTCCCAAATGATTAAAGGGATATGATATACTCAACCTTTCCAAAGCAACCAATCTTTGAGTAATAAAAGATTTTCCATTATATGGTTCCAAAGTTCTAAATGGAGAACTTGCTCCTGCATGGTAAGACGTATCTCTGGTAGTCCTGTACTGGCTATGTCTGTTGTTTCTAGGAGGAGGTGGTGGCATATTTCCACTGGTAGACAAGGCAGGAAACCCGGCATGCAGCGTTTGGGCTATCTGCCTTATGGTATCTTGCATAGCCTTCAGACTTATAGCGAGGCTAGCCAGGATTCCAGTTAGATCGTTATTTATTGGTGGAGTGGACAGAATAGGCGGGATGTCGTCATTCTTGGTGGTCGATTCAGGAACATCAGTCATATCGAGTGAATACATGAGTGAAAAACGTTTAGCAATACGTTTCCCACAGACGACGCCGATATTTTCATATAAAAAACTAGACTAAATCTAATTTATCAATCACAGATAATATTTGTAAGGAAAAGAAAGATACAAAGAAGTTTTTAAGGTGATTCGGCTTATGAAGAAAAGCATACGTCCACTGTGTTTCTTATTTTTGAGTATTTCTCTTTCAATCACTTACCCTTGATGAAGGCATTACAACGTATTTATAGCCCAGTAAGAAGACCAAAAGATAGAATGTTAAAGGATGGAATGCCTTTATAAATTAGGCATGTACATCAGTACAACGGGTTCATAATGTTTCTGTCTATGGACGTTTGGCTAACAGTGTTGGTCGGTCTCCCTACAGTTGGACAGGCTTCCTGGTATTGGTCGGCATTCCAGTATGATGGTCGGTGGTTATTCCTTGCTGACTAGGATTATTGCCACACTGGATGGCACGTGTCTATTTCTGATTGGTCCACGTAAGTGGTTAATTTTTTTTTGTTAACAACGACTTTTTCAACTTAGGACTTATTTGTGATAACCTGTTGATCTTCAACAAAAACTCCCTTATAATTGATAATTATTTTCAATTTTATTTTGAAGATCTATTTTCTCTTTGAAGAGATTTCCTATTAGCCTTTTTTTTTGGAAAAATATATTCTTTTTGTTGCCTTAATTTTTTCTTGGGCTCTTTTAAATGGCGGCTTTCACAACGAGTCAACCTGTCTCTCGCAACCCTTTTCCATGTACACTCATATTTTTTCAATAAATAATATTTATTCTCACAGCAAACGGTTCTTACATGCTCAAATCCTCCTGAGTCTAATATGCGCGTAGATGACAAAATTGAGAGGATAACGTCTCACCAAACTCAAATGTGCATGAGAAGTCAGATATTCAATTAAGCTCGTGCATGTGTGTGATATATGTATATATATATATATAGTCGAATCAAAATGCAAATAAATTTCGAAACAACCTCATTAAACAAATGGTTAAGATCAATCTATGTGTTCAAAATTATGATCAAATGTACTAGCCACATGGAAATATGAAGTGAAGGGGGTCCAAGCACACCAATATGCCATATCAAGTGTAAACTTTAGACACAAACACTGAAAATCTTTTGGTATTTTCCGAAAAAATATTTTTGACCCAAAAACAAAAAAATCTTTCTGTATTTTTCAAAAATTTATGAAACCAAAAATCTTTTTATATTTTTCATAAGACACAAGAAATGGAAAAATAAAATACAAAATTATACATGTCATAACCTTAGAAAATACATATCAAGATGACCCAACTAGAGTATGGCAAACCGACGAACACGCTAAACTGTAAGATATAACATGGGAAGAACCACGTGCAATGAAACAAGTATCATCAAGACTAATACATAAAGCCTCTAAATCCGATTTCCTAACCCAAGTAGGTGTGAAGTGACAAGTGGGGGTTTTGGGAGCCGAAATGACTTTATTCTTAGTCTTTCTAGGAGCGTTCTTAAATCATAGAAAACTGTCTAAAATGAGCTCTCCTACCGCAATGAGTGCAAGTGTAGATACGACAGGGAGCGTTACCTAAATGACAATTGTTCCTAAGCTAAATACATGCTTCAAGTGGGTAAAAAAATTAAAGATACAAGCATTTTGTAGTGTGGAATTCTAAGAAGTAATGAAAGTATGAAAATGAAGTCGATGATAATAATATGTATGAATTTGTAATGCACATACTAAGTCGATGACATTGTGTAACTTGCTTGATATATCCTATTGTGGCCACGATAAACTAACATGTGTACCTTATTTGTTTTCTTTAGCTTCTTTGACCATCTTTGTCTTGTATAATACACATGTTTTTGCCTTCTATGGATCACAACCCGAGTAACATATTTCATTGATTTGAATTTTCTGAGAAAATTTGTGAAGTAGACATATAAAGGTAAAAGAAAAAAAATATTTGGTATAAGTCTTGAGAAACATGTGGGTTTGGTAAAAATTCTCATATGCTTGTTAGTAATTATTTGCGCAATAACATCAAAGTGTATTCAATACGTCAATCATAGTCTCGATTGATATTCCACAAAGAAGCCCACCCGCGAAAAAGTCATTACCCCTTGTCCAGGCCAATAGCCCGTCACATTTCTTGAAACTTGCCAACCCGCCAATGTCGACTTCTACCCCCACTTGCAACTTGAATGTGACTGCCTCCCACACATCTGATTCAAAGGCTAAATGTAATAATTTGGACTATTATTGTTGTAAACGTATCGAAATATACACACGTTAATTACACACACACACACGAACAAAGCAATGAAATAAGAAATCTCCATTAATCTCCTCTAACTCTCTCCAAAACATAAGGATGATAATGAAAGTTAAACAACTAGGGATCATTTTATAAGCACATGGGAACAAAATACCAAAATACTCTAAATTGCAAACAAAATAAATGATACGCTCCTGCGTCAATTATAACCAACTCGAGGATGTGTAGTACTACTGCAAGGCTCGACAAGTAATTGTAGGGAAGATTAGCTCTTATTAGTATGAGACAGCGGGGTGACGATTTGAATCATCACATTGTTCGGATATGAGGATTTTTGTAAAAGATTAGGGAGTGCGACATAGAGGTACTTTACTAGAAATTTGAGTATGAGGGTGTCAAGGTTGAGAGGAGTAAGCATTTTTCTGAGCTACGGACATCCACCGTTATTGCCTTTATCCATCTTCCTTTAAATAATCCATTTTAGGAGACCTCGTTACTATTGCTTATGATGCTTTCCCTTGAATTCTTCGATATCTTTGTTGTGGATTGTTGGGTCACCCTGCAAAGTTCTCAGATGCATTTTAGTAACTTTTTCCCAATCTTTGGTATACAAGATGCTTATCCGGTGCTCTTTTCTTTTTGGTTTATTCGTTGGTTTGTGTAGGATGGTCTGGGCATGGGTACGTTGACCCGATTTGGCATGCGTTTGACTCAAATATTGAGTTGGCTATTGGATGCATGGTGTGAATGTTTCTGGTAGAGCTTGTTGCATCCGGGGAAGAATCCTTAACCACAAACTTTCGTTTGAGATCACGGCAACCCTTTTCAAAGTCTCTCCAACCGTTATTCTAGAAAAGTTCATGATCATATCCTTTTTCATGATGCCACAAAGGAAAATAAATACATGTGAATATTCATACGCTTTGAGTTCGAGGTGAACTCATTTCAAGATAGAGATTGATATTTTTCTTTTCCATTGGAAAGATACTCAGCAACCAAATATGAGCACCATGCCTTTTTCTTTTCCTTTGGAAATATATATAGCCACTTCATAAGAAGGGTTGACTTGGTTGAAGTCCACCTCCTTCGTTATGGTGATTAAAAAATCCAAACCATAAAAAGATTTTCTTTTTTGTATGCGATATTAGTAAGGATGAACACGATGAGGTCTTATTACATTACTATTTTTCTTAATTCAAGCATGTCAATGTTAATATTGTGGCAATTTCCTCTTCAAATCACATCAAGATGCACTTTGAAGGAGTAGGGGAGGCTACTCTGGGAATTCGGATTATGGTGGAGTCATAAGAGGTGGCAATAATCCTGTCATGTGGAATTGAACAGATTTCCTTTAGGGATGAAAGATGCAATCTTTGCTTTAACATTATCCTTAGGCTAGTAGGTTAAATATTTAAAATCTTTCTTTATTTGGGCTTATCTCTTAGTTAAATGATAGGATTAACACTAGCTTATTTTTCTATAAATAAGGTCATTTTCCACTCATTGTATTCGTTCATTATATTATTGAGAGTTTAGTGATTATTTTTGTGTTCACATCATTAGAGAAGGTGGATTATTTCACTATGTGATTTATACGTGGTTGAATAATTAATTAACCATCTAGCCATTGCTAGTTCTTAAGCTTTAATTTTACTGACTGCATTTGGTGAGCTAGTTTTTTCACCTGGCCAATGCTAGTTCTTAGCCAACTGTGATATGCATCCAATTTCTTTATATGTACTCATTCTTATATGTTTATAACTATCTTAAATTATGAATGGAAACCCAGTAGAACAAAAAATGATGTGCATAAAGTGCCATATCGTCTTCCCACCATAATAGCTAAAGTGTTTTGGTTTTTATAGGGTTGCTTCATATGTGCTTCTAGAGGTAAATAAAATAGTGTAAATTACGCTAACCCCTTGTTTGTTTCTGGTTTACAGATCCATATAAAAAAACCAACAACAAGCTCCCTAAACTTATAACCCGCGACAACTAATTCAGAAAATCAGGTTCCCACTATTATTGGGTTGTAAAATGACTCAAATACCATAAGTATTTTTTTAACATTTACTTGGGACAGAATTACCCCTATGATAATGTGACAATTTTTTTTGTATAATTCAAACATACCATTGTCTCCTTTTATTGATTACGAAAATTTATTTTCCGTTGCTAATTGTTCTTGTCATGAATTATAACTACGTGTTTAAAGTAAGCTTTCCTCATGTACAATTTGAAGCACTGTCGTACCAATGTCCTTTTATCTCAGTAGTTCAGGTGAGACTCATGTGCACCATAGTGATAGTAATGTTGTTTTATTTAATTTTTACAATTCATGTGACTTCAATAATTTCTTGAAGGAAAAAGGTACTCTTTAAAAAAATTACAAGCTTGTTTTTTATAACCTGGTATGGGAAATGCTCCAATATCTACATACTTTACTCACCCGATTGGCATTATCGGAGCACAATGCCCACATTTTTGTTCCTCTACAGTGGATTATACACCGTCGTCCATTCGCGGGTACGTTTTGATGTTAGTTGCAAGCTTCATTATGTCGCACTGTGTCTTCTATGTATCCCTAAGATGTACAAGTATTATATTCACACTGAATATCGATCTGCAAAACGATTGGCAAAGCTATATGTGGTCACTTTATTGCTACATTTTGTGGTCACTTTATTCCACATGGTCATGCTTTGTGGCATTTGTTTATAGGCTTCAATTCGTACTTCGTGAACACATTATTGATGTTTTGTCTAGCCCAACGACGTGGGTGGAGTCGGAAAGTGGTTCACTTCATGGGGCTTTTCCCATACGCCGAGATTCAAAAAACCAAGGCCTAGTAAAAAAGCAAAAAATGGGTGTAGGCAATGAGCAAAAGAGCAAGTAGTCACAATTCTTTTTTTTCTTCTTTTTCTTGTTTTGTCTCCCTCACTTGGAAGAATGAAATGTAAATGGTGGCTGAAAATTTGTTTTGGCTGGTTGAAATACTGAGTTAAATTTTCATTGTAAAACTAGTTTTTCTTCTCTAGTTTCAATATCCAAACATAACGGCTAAATATTGTTAGAACAGATTCGAATCATTGAAACTGAGCTCTCTTTGATTATTAGTGTCTACGTTTTAGTTTTTGTTTAGTCCAAGTTTTGTTTTATCTTGTAGTGTTAAATTGGTACGTCATATGTGGCGTTTGTTCTAGATAAAGAGTCCATATACTTTTTATGTGTAGATTAAAACCCTCGTTCATTGGTCAAGAACCCTAAAAAAAGTTGTATAAAATTTGATGATTGAGAAATGAACTATTGTATTGTTTTGTAATTCAAACTCTTTTAAGAGATTTTTCAATTTACGATTTCAAGAAAGCAAACCAAACTGAGTGCATAATAGATTTGAACCTAATTGCTTGTCCAATCAGATTGAGAAGCCTCTTTATTTTGTTCTAAAAAGTCCATCACAACATAAAAATACTCAAAAAATGGGGATCCGATGAGGGTAGCCAGAGCTCTAACAGTGGGGGATGGGGGATTGGGAGGGGGGGCGCTAGAGCGAACTTTAAAAATAAGAGAATATTGATTAAATATGTGTTTGAGAGACTTTTTGAAACAAAATAAAAAAATTTTGACTAAATGTGAATTAAAAAATATGTAAAGAACTTTTTGATAATTGATCCAAAAACAACAACTGTTATGTTAGCCATTTGTGGATGTATGAGAGTATTTGTTCCTTATTATTTTCTTATACCACTAGAAGAAAACAACAACGTTCCATTAGCACAGTACCAGTCATAAAGAGATACCTAAATGTTCATTGTCATTAATGTACTCAATAGTTCGTGATCAGAAAGAAAGCGGAAGGAATGAAATTGAGAAGATGTAACTTTCTATATACAATATAAAGAAATCTTATTTTCTTCATATTTATTTTGTAAGATCTGCAATATTATGCAAAATGATATTATACTATTTTTCATGATAATTTTAATTGAAATAAAACTCCCAAGTAGACATGTCAAAATGTCGCATGATACGATAATACACCATGACACAAAATTATAAGTTAATGGATTTAAGCTTATCGGGTCTGGATCAATGTCGGGTAAACACGATAGACCTGTTTAGATAACGATTCGGGTTTGAAAATTTTGATATACCTGATTAAATCCGTTTATACTCATTATAACCCGTTAATACTACCCTAATTATTTATTGATAACTTAAGTTTTATACATTTTGTAATATTTGTTATATATAGAAATTTGGGTAAGAAACATTGTGTTGTTGAGATCCTATTACTATAAACATTGGAATTTAGGATGTAGGAATTAATTATATTATATTTTGAGGAGAATTTTAATTACTTAATGGCTCTTAACAGTTTGGATCGGATGACCCATTAATAGTAACCGTTGGGGTATTGCAAGCTTAATGGCTTAATTGTCAAATTCCATTCAGAGCCATTAAGTAATTTCTCTTAGGGTCCGTTTGGTTCGGGGTAAAATATATTTTAACGCGGTGAAAAGTAATATGGTGAAGTACGTTTTCACCTATTTAAAGTTAAATTTTTTTCTCAATTCTTGTTTAAAGTTTTATAATTATAGGGTGTGCACTTATTCACAATGTCAACCCAATAAAAAATTAATTTTAAAGAGGTGAAAATGTATTTCACCATATTACTTTTTATCGCGTTGAAACATATTTTACCCCGAACCAAACGGACCCTTAATTCCAATATAATGCACCTGGATCCAAACCGTTAAGAGCCGTTAAGAGCTTGAAATATTGAAAATTCATTATCAACAAACCAAGCTGTAAATGTGAACAAGCAAAAGCAAGAAATATTTGAAACCTCTGTATTTATAAGTGGAATATGGGGAAGAGCAAGAAGTGATAACTATGTGCATATATAAGATTCAAAAGCAAAAATAAACTCTTCAGGAAATTGAGATCTGGGAGAAAGAGTCCGAGAAATTTTCAATAGAATAAAAAACAAGAGCTAATAGAATCAAGGCATCATCCATCACTTTGTAACAGAAGACTTTTTTGAAATATTGTCCAAAATTCTAATTTTGCACATCACATACAAGTTTGGAATATGGCCCAGAATTCACAAAACAGATGTAACAAGTTTGGAAGAGCAGAAGAACTCAGAGAGGAGTAGTATCAACAATGGCTTCAAGTACTTTCTTTTCCAACTCAGGTTCATCAACCCATATGGAACTTTGCCGACGCAGAAGCTCATTCTTTTCCTTCTTTTTCTCCGCTATTTGTTTCTCTCTCATCTTCCAATATTCAAGCTTCTCCGCTCTTTCTTTTAACTGTACACAGCAAATTTTGCAATGTCAATGCAACCCCAAGCAAAAACGACACATAATAAACTTCGGCACAAATCAAGCATAAAACAGATGTACAATGTCATGGTGGCATCTTCTCTTTCCTACGTTCCTTTTTGTTTGTTAATGTTTGTTTGTTGGTGGGTGGGTGGGTGGGTGGGTGGGGGGGGGGGGGTAGCTTTAGTGATCAACCTTGGTCAAAAAGACTTTTAATATAGTGGTGAGGTCAACTCGGCTTGATTAACCAAGTGCTTGTTTGAGCTCATAAACAAGCTCAATTCTATTAAAAAGGAACCTCCGTGTAATAACTAATGTTCCTAACGCACTACTGTCTTCTTGTTTTTATCAAATATAATATTATGAAAAACAACTCTTTGCATAAACCTAACAGTTTGATACATTATCTTAGTAGTCAGATCAATTTATCAATATAAACACCAAAATAGTAGTCAATATAATCTACCGCCCAAACCTAAGCGGTAGATTAGCGTTTAGCACTGGACGGATTTCTAGAACACTAATAAGAAGTGAGCAAAATCATAATTTAATGAGCCTTGTCAAGCCGCGATTAATTTTTAATACACTATGCAGATATATATACATGATAAGTAACCCTGGGGCGAACCTAGTAGGACCTAAAAACGGACTCTCCATTTTAGAGGATAAATAAATGAGTTTTTTATTAAAAGAGGTGGAGATGATCTCCATCACGTGAGTACTAGCACATGCCCATTCCTTCGAGAGCAAGTAAAAGGTCCTTTTAGACCCTTCCCTTATGCCTATAAATAATGTAGGGAGAGACGACTGTTCAGACCAAGTTTGAGTATGAACTTTGAAACTTCGTATTACTGAAGAAAATCCAGAACCACGTTCACTTTGTAAATAAGACATTGACAGTAGCCCCTTATCTAGCTGCAGTTGATGTTCTTGTCCAGAATTCCCAGGGCCGAGAAGAATGCTTTGGGAGGATCATAATTGAAGCCATGGTATTCCAACTGCCTGTATTGGGAACAGCAGCAGGAGGGACCACGGAGATTGTAGTGAATGGTTCAACAGGATTTCTGCATTCCGCTGGGAAAGAAGGTGTTGTGAAACTTGGGACTCTTGTTCAGAAGAGGCTTACGATGGGAAAGAGAGGGTACGAGAGGGTGAAAGCGATGTTTTTCGAGCGCCACAAGGCACAGAGAATTGCTGTAGTTCTAAAGGATGTCCTACAAATGGCGAAGAACCAGAAAAAATATAACACTTGGGCCCCATTTGCTTTGGAGTAAAATGTTATTCACCTTGGCGAAAGGTAGAATGGTGAAAAGCATTTATACACATTCGGAGTTAGAATTTTGTTTCCTATGAAATTAAAAGTACACAACACAAGTTATAATTGTATAATTTTGACAAAATAGTAAACAAAATTGAACTCCAAATATTGAAAAATATTTTTCACCAATTTATTTTTCACTTAACAGAAAAATGTCACCCAGAACTAAACGGGGCCTTAAATTAACCTCGACTATTCCCCATGTGAAGAACTCATTTTTAGATCGCATTGGTAGATGAGTTTCTTTACAGTTTGTTTAGGTTTTTGGGGTGGTTAGTGTTCTGGAGTGAAATTTCAGCTTTGTGGTTGCCCTTCTGTTTTCTTTTTATCTTTGCGACTGACCTTCTGTTTTCTTCCACCACCCCCAACAACCGTTTTTAGTCCCCCATGCTGAAAAGGCTGAAATTGTGTATATTGGGAATCAGTGAGTTTAATGCATGTCCATAGCTTTACGTAAAAAATAAAAAATAAAAAATAAAGATAAAAAAGGAAAAAGAAGAAGGAATCAAGATATAACTAGTTTTTGAGATAGTCTGATTGTTTTGAGTTGAGTGTATTATCTTTGAGTACCATTGATATTGTATACATCAATTAGTATCAGAGCCTAATCGCTCCAATCATGGTTGTCGTTGTGTAGGAGATCTTAAACAAGGCAACAACGGCACCAAGGAAAAACACTCACACCGGAATCAACCAACGTATCACTCGATTGGAGAAACAAGTTGGCTTGATTTTGGGCAAACTAGAGTCCCTCATGGCTGCTAGTAGCATCAGCTACCACCTACCACCACTTCCGCCACCATTCCCGCCACAAAACCAATTGTCTTTCCCATCACCATTCTTACTTAAATCAACCAACACCCGTAGAAAAAATCTCTAAGGCGAACAACCCTTAATGTCTACTTTGCCTTGCGAAGCATCTCCAGAGCCACCCGACGACCTCCGACGAAGAGAGAAAGGAGAACCGAGCAGAGGGCGAACAAAGGAAGGGTAAAAAAAACTAATCCCACAATCGATTTCACTCCAGTTGCCCACCATGGGTCTGAGAGACCATCAATGGTGACCTTACTGCATAACATTAGTCGTGGAGAGCTCGACGTGTTGTTTCGCTAAACCGGAAGGATAAAAGGGGAAAAACTCACCGGAGGGAAGTCAACGACTCCAATCTAAAGTCTAAGGTACTTGTCGGTGTAAGAGAAATATTTATAATTGCTCATTTTATGTTTATATGGCTTATCCCGTTATACCCAACTACACCTTCATGACCGTTCTCAAGTCTTCGAAAAGAAAAAAAGCTGATGACATTAGCAACGATTGAAGATCGTTCGTCACAACTTTACCCGCAAAGAGTTATGAGGTGGTTTGGTAAAGCTTTAAATTTCCATGGATCGTTTTTAAAAAAGTTTGCATTTAAAACTTTTCAAATTGTTTTTAAAATGATTTTTGAAAAACTCGTCAGCTCGTTAGAAAGACTTAGCATGTCGTTCGAACGAGATTGAACATGTCGTTAGAACGAGATTCCCACGTTCGAACGAGATCTGAAATGTCGTCTTTTTGTGAGCTCTGGAATGTCGTTCGAAGTTTCGTTGGATACCATTCGCACGAGATAGGGTACATCATTCAACCGAGGAGTTAATTCATTCGAACGAGGTGGCATGTTTTTTATTTTTAATTAAATCTTTTCCAGTCTTAATCTCTTTGCAACAACTTCCCTTCTAAATAGAGATGCGGGATTAGACTTTTTCACAAGCCTATTTAGAGCTCTTTTTGTGATCAAACTCTATAATTTTTCCACCCGAACCCCTTGGATCGTATAGGATCACTACTTCAATCCAAGAAGAATACAATTAAAAGTTCTAAGCCCTTGTAGAGATTTTCTCTACTACTGATTTGTGGAGTCGAGGCTCTACACTGAAAAGAAAAGGAATTGCGATTCCTAAGGCTGATCGGTGAATACCAAGGCATGATCTGCTTGTTATGGGCGGTGCTAGATTGCATCGTTTTCTGATGAATAATTGAAGACGCTCGCACATCATACTTAGTGAATATCTAAGTAGTTTATTAGGCATTACGTGTCTGTCAAACTCTTTGACAGTGCCGAATTAAAAGTTTTACCCGATAGGGATTTTTCCTCTATCTTCTTCCCATTCTATTTAGTTTGGATCTTCGCTTCACAATTTATCTTGCATGATCACTTTAAATTAATCAAGATAAAATTTGGTAAAAAGTGATTTTGTATGTTTGGGCTAAGATACAAGTAAATCTATATATCCCTTGCTTTCTCAGTCTGCTACAAGCTCCTTGGGTTTGGATCGTCGAATGTTTTCCATTCGCTGTTATGTGGGTATCTTGGAAAACTCTAATTGCGATGAGGATTGAGAGGAGGATTCGAGGTTGGGCGTTTTCAAGTTAAGCCAACCTACACCTTTAATTTGTTTTGGGGTTTCCTGGGCTACTTGAGAAAGGAAAACATATAATAACCAAGGAGATCCGTTTTGGCTATGGAGCTTAGGCAGTCCAGATCTCCACTTGGGTTGGGTCGATTTGGGAGGAAAGCAACTGGGGGGAACTTTTCAAGTTAGCTCTCTATTGGGTCTTTAGCAATCAACAGAAACTTTTTGTACTTAAGTTCCTGTTATTATTTGGGACCATTTAAAAGCAGATTTAAAATTTTGTTTTGGCCCAAATTTTGTATGATAAAATTTCAAGGACTCCCTCATTTCGGCAAAATTATTTTTGGGATCCAAAAAGTTTTCTTCTCCCTTTGGCAGCATATTATGGAATATTTCATACTTGTTGCCAGTTTTCAAAGCTCAAGGACGAGCTTGATTTTAAGTAAGGAGTGTAATTTTCCTTCCATTAGAGGAGAAAAAACAACCCGACTAGTGTTCATGTTTGAGTATTTGCTGACTTCAGCGTCACATGGGAGAAGACAATCGCAAATTTTGTTATTTTCCATTTTTAGTGTAGTTATTAACATAGTTGTCAAAATCTACGTTTCACAATTCGAATTGTACGATTCAATTCAATTCAATTGTCACATAAAACGATTCAACTCAATAGAAAATTGGATGAAGTTCAAAAATAGGGTTGAATCAGCGATTTGGGGAGTGGTTCACGATTCAAGTCTCGATTCACGATTTAGTTTTTTTTTGTGTGTTTTTCCCCATACAACCATACGTGTGTTTTAATAAAACAAATAAAAAAGAAGCAAGCAACAAAGGATACCTTTACGAAACTAAATTTTAGAGAAAAGAATGCTCTAATATCCCTAACTTTTAGTGTTGCACTGAGCTCTATCTCCTCTTCTATCTTGTTCTAAACCATGTGCGACTTCTATTGTCTATTCTCTTAGCTCGGTTATTATCATCTGACTTCTATTGTCTATTCTCTTGCGTGTTTATTTGGCAGAAAGATAGAGAGTCTTCTCCTGATTGTATTAAAATTTGTTTTTATTATTATATGATGTATATTTGTATTGTCTTGTTTTTATTATAATATAACATATTTATTTTGTGTTATTATATTTGTGTTTAATTTATGTATTAGATTTGTAACAATTTAATGTAATATATTTTTGTATTTAATCTTTATGTGGGTGCTGTTATTGTTAATATTTAGTCATCAAAATGGTTAAAAAAAGTTACAAATATGTTTTAGATCATAATATGTGATGTGAATCGAAGGCATTTTTGTCATGTTTTTGGCATATTAGTAAGTTTAGTTCCTTTTTATTATTTTTGTTATTTTTATTAATTTTGTTTTGTTGTTTATTTGTAAGTTGGGACATAGGTGAGTACAAATGGGTATTAAGCTTATTTGTAAAGTGGGAGTCCCACATTGGTTAGAGACCCATTTAGTACTCCACATCCCCACTTATAAATAGACCCCTTGTAACCTCATTTGAGGTAGACCTTGATTTTAAATATAGAAAAGAGTATTTCTCTCTCTAGAATTGTGCGTTAAATATTTTAGGAGCCTTTTGACGGGTGGATTAAGTCAAATTGGTATCAGAGCGGGTAAGTTCCACATTGGTGTTAGTGTATCGGTATTTTTTTTTTTTTTTTCAAAATCGCATTCTACATTTCAAATGGCTCTGGAGCTGGCACACATTCATGAGAGGTTAGCATTTCTATCCCAAATCTCCCAAGACCTAGCTACCTCCTTCACCCTACAACTAAAAGCCGTCACCCTTGCCGCCGAGTACCAAGCCCTAGGGTGGCGCACCAACCAAACCCTCCCACCACCACAATCACCTTCCCCAACCCCCCACACCCACCCCACCCCTGCTCTGCTGTCGAAAACCTTCCCCAACTAAACCCACCACCACACATCAAACCCTAGCCCCAAACAGCAGCCCCACCCTTGTCCCGCCCCTCTCCCCACCCACCGACCATTCCCCTGCCCTAAGCCTACCCCCTTGCCCCTCCTCCGACCCCTCCCCAATCGTCGACCGGCCCAAACAGCCACTAAAGCAACCGAGACCACCCCTAGGGTTGGCCGACCTGCTTGCCACTCAACTCCAACCCCACCCACACCACTCCGACCCTTAAAGCCCACCCTCTGACCAAGACCCGAACCAAAAAAAGAGGCGACTCCATTTCAGCCCCTTAACCTCTTCGACCTGCTACCCACTTTCCCTTCTCCACACGCATGGCTTTTGACCCAAGAGGTACCTAGGGTTTGTTTGGATAATAGAAGAAAGAAGAAGTAGTAAAGAAGAAATTGGGGGATGGGCACCCTCAAGTTTCAGAAATTTTATTTTTGGTTCCCCGCAAGTTTTAGTTCCAATTTTTTTGGAATTTCCTCATGAATCTCCAATTTCTAACGCTCGAGGACGAGCTCCTTGGTTTTAAGAGGGGGATATTGATGTGACTCAAGTACATTTTTGTCATTTTTTTTGACATATTAGTAGTTTAGTTCCTTTTTATTATTTTTATTAATTTTGTTTTGTTGTTTATTTGTAAGTTGGGATATAGGTGGGGAAGAGGAACACTAAATGGTTCTCTAACCAATGTGGGACTCCCACTTTACAAATAATCCTAATGCCCATTTGTGCTCGCCTATGTCCAAACTTACAAATAAACAGCAAAACAAAATTACTAAAAATAAAAGAAAAATACAACGATTATCTAAATATAAAAAGAAACCCTAAATTATATTTAATTGCAAATAGGACTCTTGATTTTCATCACTCTCCCCGGCTTCAAAAAGCTCGTCCCGAGCGCATAGGGGGAGCGCCACCAAGAGCAACCCATCCTTTAGAGGGTCGTCCACGAGAAAGGGAAGTCGGCCTCGTGCTCGTCCCTCATATCGTCTTGAGAAACGTTGGAACAACGGGGCCATTTTCACCCAAATAGGCCATTCCACCATCGAACCCCCATCTAAACCAAACAACACCAAACCCAAGTACACAACGATACGAGGAGGGGTATGCTCCAAAAATGGGTCATGATAAGCGGTGGTTGAGGTTGGAGCATGACGGGTTGGGTCCAGTGGGTGGGGAAATGAGAGGGAGTGGGTCGGTCTGTAAGGGGAGGGGTCAGAAGGGGCGCAGGGGGGGCTGGGGAGGATTATCAGAGCAGCGGGGGAGGGAGAGGGGTATCCCCATGTCTGAATAGAGGCGGGTAGGGTGTTTTCTGGTCTGAATAGGGGGTGGGTTGTTTCTGGGCAACAGGGATGGGTAGCAGGGGTTCGAGGGGGCTGGCGGCAGCCATGGGGGAGGGGTGGGGAGGTGATTGTGGTGGTGGGAGGGTTTGGTTGGTGCGCCACCCTAGGGTTTGGTAATCGGTGACGAGGGTGGCAGCTTTTAGGCGTAGGGTGAAGGGGGTAGCTAGGTTTTGGGAGATTTGGGAGAGAAAAGTTAACCACTCATGAATGTGCACCATATCCAGAGCCATTTAAAATGTAGAATGCGAATTTGATAAAATAATACCGATACACCACTACACCAATGTTGGAGCGACACCCACTCTGATACCAATTTGATGTAAACCACACGTCAAAAGACTCCAAAAAAATAAACACAAACTTTAAGAGAGAGAAAGTAATCTTTTCTTCTAAATATTGAGTGCCCCAAATGAGGAATACAAGGGTCTATTTATAAGTAGGGAAGGGGAAACACTAAATGGTTCTCTAACCAATGTGGGACTACCACTTTACAAATAATCATAATGCCCATTTGTGTTCGCCTATGTCCAAACTTACAAATAAACAAAACAAAATTACTAAAATTAAAAGAAAAATACAATGATTATTTAAATATAAAAAGAAACCCTAAATTATATTTAATTGCAAATAAGACTCTTGATTTTCATCAATTTCTCTCTCTGGAATTGTGTGTTAGATATTTTAGGAGCCTTTTAACGGGTGGATTACGTCAATTTTTTTTTTTTCAGAAAGAGAAACTCTTTTCTATATTCAAAATCAGGGTTTACCTCAAATGAGGTTACAAGGGGTCTATTTATAAGTGGGGAAGAGGAGCACTAAATGGATCCCTAACCAATGTGGGACTCCCACTTTACAAATAAGCCTAATACCCATTTGTGCTCACTTATGTCCCAACTTACAAATAAACAACAAAATAAAATTAATAAAAAAAAAATAACAAAAAGGAACTAAACTACTAATATGCCAAAAAAATGACAAAAATGCCCTCGATTCACATCAATATGTTTTAATGTGTTCTTTATGCATTTATATACTATTTATTACATTTTATACCGAGTCTTACGATTTGATTCATGATTCACAATTTATAGGGTTTCCTATTTACGATTCTATTCATGATTTGAAAACTATGGTTATAAGGATTAGTATGGGTCATTTTAGATATGTAATAAAGAATGTTCTAGGCCATATGACATCATGGTGGGGACTTCAGTGATGTCACCCACGATATCACATGTGTAACTAGCATATTCCTTTATAAGTAAGTAAATGGCCTTTTTAGATCCTTCTGATGGGCCTACAAATAATGCACTCCCCTTTTAGGGTAAAGGAATCAAGATATTAGTTTTTAAAATTCTTAATGTGTGTTTTCTTTGAATGCCATTGACACCGTTTACGTCAGATAATATTAAATGTATTCAAACAGGTTTATTCCTCTCTAAGAGAATGTAAGTGAAAGCCCTTTTAAATCATTTTGATATTTTTCTTGGTGGACAAGTTATGCTTTTGGTATAAATAGACATGATGTAATGGTAAAAGTATTCTTCTTTGGCTTTATAATACAATATTCAGATTTCCGTTTGTGTTTTGTCTCTTCTTGATTTCCATTGGTCTTGTTTGCACCAGATCTTGACATCATGGTTGGGACTTTTTGGTGATGTCACCCATGATATGCAATAAATAATGTTCTAAGCCATATGACATCATGGTGGGAACTTTTAGTGATGTCACCCATGATATCACATGTGTAACTAGCATATTCCTTTAAGAGTAAATAAATGGCCTTTCTAGATAATTCCCATGGGCCTACAAATAATGTACTCCCCTTTGGGGGTAAAGGAATCAAGATATTAGTAGTTTTTTAGATTCTTAATGTGCAAGAGTGTTTTCTTTGAGTGCCATTGACACCATTTGCATCAGGTAATATTAAATGTATTCAAAGAGGTTTATTCCTCTTTAAGAGAATGTAAGTGAAGGCCCTTTTAATCACTTTTGACATTTTTCTTCGTGGACAAGTTATACTTTTGGTATAAATAGACATGATGTAATGGTGAAAGTATTCTTCTTTGGCTGTATAATACAATATTCAAATTTCCGCTTGTGTTTTGTCTCTTCTTGGTTTCCATCGGTCTTGTGTGTATCAGATCTCGACAACATTCAAATTCCTCCTAGTTTTTTAATTATAAACAAAAGGTTATGTGACAACTTCTAATTATTAAAATATGCTTTATCCTGTTGGAGATGTTCTCGGAACAATTCCATCTAACAAATTTCACCCGGATTTCAAGTGGCAGGTAGACATCTCAGGCAAATATGCACATTGACATGAGTTACATAAACACAACCCATATTCAAACTTGAACAATTTTTATATACAGATATAGAATTAGATAAACGAATAGATAGATTGAAATCCAGGCCTCTTAAAGAACTGGACTAATCTTCAAGGGCGCATCTAGGGTGCATCTAGACCCTTCAATCCACTCACACCAAGACACATTATGGGAGATGGCACCACGAGTATTAGAGCTCATGACCTCTAGACCGTGAGGCAAGAATCTCAAACTATTTTAGAGCAGTTAACAAGGTCGGGCTTATACTTAAAAACGGGCAAACCCAGTACACGAGGCTCCGGCCACTGCGGAGTATCGGGGGATAAATGTTCACAGCCTTACCCCTGCATATGCAAAGAAGTTGTTTCCGCGACTCGAACTTGCGACATCCAAGTCACAATGGGACAACCTCACTGTCGAGGCATTCTCCAGATAATTCAAATCGAAGCAATTGGATGTCAAATGAATAAGTCAAGTGGGCATAAATAGAATTTGGTTGTGCGAATCATGCTTATCATGTGTTAAAAATATCAAGAAGCAACAAAAAAAAATGTTTCTCGCGTTCTCGGAGTAATAAATATGTTTATCGTCGGTTGAAGTATCAAGAATCTCTCAGTAGGTATAAAAGTAAAAGAAAACTAATTGTTGAGTCAAAAGTTTGAGTAATAATATTCTGATTGATAGAGCAGGAAAGAAATGAGACAATAGGTACATAATGACTCACTAACATAGCTGATTCAAATTCATACTCAATTAAAAGATCTCCAAGAGTCCACAGACAACCTGCTTTCCAATAAATTTCAGTGCCATCAAAACTTAAGTTCTTGATTTGGTCACTCACACCAGAGTGAAATGTTCCATATTTTGAGTAACTTCCCTCTGACATTCTTACATGGGAGTTGCTTATCTCAAGCTTTAGGCCTTCCGGCTCCTCTCTAACACCACCACCACCCAACACACACAGGACAAAAAAAATCCTTATACACACCCAAAGAAAATAATAGCGGACACTTTCTCTCATCTGCCTTCTATGTATGCCTTTGTGGTCGTTAACGGGAGCAATTGAAAAACCAGACCAGTATCTCTTGGAATCCTGAATATGCCAATAATTGTACTAATCCACAGATGTCTCTCACCCATCAATCGTACTAGTTGAAGTAATGATAATTCCCCTATTTGTTTCGTGAAAAATGCAAAACGAAAAAGGAAAGGAAAAAAAAAAATATCCCCCCGGGCCCCGTTGGGAATGAAATTATGCTCCAGGTCCCCATTTTCACAAAAAAAATGAGAGATAAATTTATGTATTTATTGAATCCATCGGGACTAACGGAGCTCGTACCTGTAGCTTCCGCCTTGACAGGGCGGTGCTCTGATCGACTGAACTCCCTATGTGGGAGGGGTCAAGATTGGAGACTCCTCATTTGCGGGGAATCAAACTATCACGCAACTTGCAGTCTGGTTCTACATATTGAATTGGGGAGTTCCAATTTTCTAAGGATTCCTTATTGTTGGCATAGCAGGGACTACAGAAACAATAGTTGCACGAAAATTGCCTGCCGGACAAAGGACTGTTGGTCCATTCAATGAATTACACAATTCTCTATTAACGATATGGCTATGCAAATTATCCTTCTCTTTTTCCAGACCTCTCTACACCTTCAACGATGAGATTTCAAAAGACGATTCATTATCCACTGCTTCCTAACGAATGATTGATAGGAACGGATTGCCTGGCTTCCCTGCATCCGATCGACTCATACCTCCCAACCCTGTCTACAGGATCTTATTAAATAGATCCAACCCATCTCTAGGGTAGGGAGTTCGTTCCCCGCTTTCTTTGCTCCACTGGCACCAAAGATCAAGAATTCGAGATAGAAAGATTGGTTGGTGGGCGCCGCATATCACTTAAAGGCAGATAATGAAAAGGTGCGAAGCTATAGCACCCTTTTTCATCATCCCTTAGTCACCGGATGATTCAACTCTACCCGCCTATGCTGGATAGGATTCGATTCCATCCGCCCTCAGGCCTGAAGGAGCATATATTGAGATAGGATTGAATGTTATGCCCCTACCATGTTGATTTGGGAGAATTGGTAGGCCTTGTTAGTGACACATCATCGGGAATTGATTCAATCAACGAATTCCCCTTGCCTCGTGGATCAACCGGGGGAGTGGAAGACATTGAGAAAGGCGTCACATCCCTTATAGGGCTTTGAGGTTTGAAACTTGGTTACGCTCCTCCGATTGACAGATTCCAAGAAAAAGGAATGCCTTGAGGCGGAGGATTGTACCTGAAAATGGAAGCTTTGTCCTCCTCACACTATATTTTGAATTAGGGGATTTCGAACGGATCCATGTCACATTCATTACTGAATATCACCAACTTCCTCATTTCGTTGCTCAGATTCGAGAGATGGCCTTTAAATACAATAGACCTTAGGGGAAGATGAGATAGACGCAACACTCATCCTGATGGATGCGAAACAGCAGATGATGTGGTAGGTTTCCTAAGGAAGAGAATACAAGAAAAAGAGAGCAGCAACTTTGACTTAGCCCAAGCAATGCGCCTCGAAGGGCATTGCTTTCGGTGCAATCCATATCTCTTCCCCTGCTTTACCTGTCTGCTCCCCCTTCAAATGGATTGGATCAGTTGCCCCTCTAATGGAAGCTGAAGACGCGGATCAAGAAATGTTGTTTCACCATCATAAAGTCTTCTAAAGTGGTAGTTTAACTGAACTATAGAGAGCCTTATCCCAAGTACTTAGAGTCGATTACATAATACAGGAATCTTTTTTTATTGGAATTACATTAATCTTACTCATAATTACCTTCCCTTCTTTTACTTTTTTCTTTTTTCTTCACCTACTAGAAACGTAATATTTTGTCACTCCACTCTGTAGGCATGTAGACAACACTTTTGTCATGCCCTTAGAGATAGTATTCTTACCTTTTAATGAGAATAATAAGATTAAACATCATTACACAATCATTATGAACGAAGCAAAGAACACTTAACTTACTGGCAGGTTACACTTGGAACATATTAAAACTTTCTTAATTTGAATTACTATGTACGTATCAGTGACATCTGACATCTGACATCTGTACATCTCTGCTACTAAATAATCTTCAATAACTAGTTTGCATGTGACAAATATAACGTATTCTAATTATGAGGTTAGTTTAATAGAGAACATCAACCAAGATATTGATCTTTTTAATCTTACGTGAAATATTTGTAGAGTTTTTTTTCTTCGTAAATCATCAAAATTTACTCCTTCTGTCCCATATTAGCAATCGCAATTCGAAAGCCAATCATTTTAAGAAAAATAACTTACTTTCCAAATTCACCCTATTTAAAAATGATGAATCCTTTTGAATGCAAGACATGCGCTTGGATAATTGTTTCTCATGGGTAATGTTTGAATTGGTAACTTAATAATCTCACCTACTTTTTATATACTACCTCCATCCCAAATTAATAGCCTCTATTGAAAACGACGATTTTTAAGGATTCACACAATCAATGGCCAAGATCAAGACTCGTTCACCATCCCAAAATTTGGTTCATTGATTTCATCCAAAAGAGGAAAGCGACCATTAATTTGGCCCAAAAAGGAAAGCAAGACTATTAATTTGGGATGGCGGGAGTACTATTTTTACAAAGCATGACTATTAATTTGGGATGCCTCCGAGAATCAGCTAAAAAAGCGGGCGGGCATATTCAAGTATACATAACGTATAAAAAGATAATACAAATGAAAAGAGTGACATCAAAAAGAGTGACATAGAACAAAAACTGCACATAAGGAGATAACCCTCGTCAACGTCCTATTTGTTTGTCCAGGCTCCTCAGCCGTCGTTCCTTTTTTTCTTTTTCTTTTTCTTTTTCTTTTTCTGCTTTTTGTTAATTAAAAAATAAAACCCTTTGTTTCATTCAAAACAATAGACAAAAAAGAACCCTAAAATTTCCACCACTGAGCTTTCATTCAAGCTGGTATATCAGCAACAATAAAATAGTCTGAACTACTGAAGGAAAAAAAGGTGAGGAGGAAGAAGATGGAGCACCTGAGCTTCACCTTCTTCGGTTAATTAATGGCCAGTCCTCAACACCACTGCTTTTTGTTGGGAACGTACCATGTGATGCTACTGAAGAGCAACTTACACAAATCTGTGAGGGGGATGGCCCTGTTGTGTCATTCAGTTATTGATAGAGAAACTGGGAAACCAAAAGGTTATAAATCCTGTGAATACAAGGATGAAGAGACAGCACTAAGTGCTCGTCGTAATCTCCAGGGATGTGAGATCAATGGCCGGCAATTGCGAACTGATTATGTTGAAAATGATAAAAATAATGACAGAAGTCGAGAACAGGGTCGTGGTGGACCTGGAATGGTCCCAAATGTTGATCCTCAAAAACAAATTGGGGGGCCAGCAGTTCATGGAGATTCCGGTCGTCACCAGCCAGTTGGTCCCCCGGTAGCTATGGCTGCTGCCTCTGTAATGGCAGGAGCTCTTAGAGGTGTTCAGACTGGTTTGAAAGCTCAGCCAAAATGTCAAGAAACCAGCTGAATGAGATTCTGTCCAATATAAAAATAATGGCTAAACAAAACAGGGAACAAGCTCGCCAGCTTCTACTTGTAAGCCCACAGTTGCCAAAAGCTCTTTTCCAGGCACAGATAATTCTAGGGGTGGTTCCCCCACAAATGTTGCAAATGCCAAATATTCGACAGGCATCTGGTCAACTCGCACAGCCTTTATTGCAAGATGGTCAACAGGGTCAACAGCCAGCAGGTCAAACTTTTCCCAGATTACCCCCTCTTGCACATAACAAGATGTTCATGCCCCAATCACAGCTTCCCATTCGATTTCAGCACCCACAGCCAGCCCAAAACTAGGTTCTACAACAAGGCTCATTATAGCCAGGGCTATCTGGGGGTTCAATTCTTCCATCGATGCGCCCACAACCATTGTCAAATGTGCCTGTTAAATGGGCAAGTTTTTCTTTCATGACGCATCAAGCCCTACCTCCTCTGTTGCAACACTCGGGCCTTCAGCCGGCTCTTTTGGCTCATCCACCATTGCCAGATCATGGCTTTCAGCCTAGCACCTCAATAATGTCTGCACTTCCAAATCATGCGAACAAGGACTCTGATAGGCCTCCTCAAGTTACTAATGATCCAATTTGGGGTCGTAGAGTGGATACCTATCAAAGCTTGCCTTCAGGGTTATCTAAGAAAAAAAGCATGGCTAACGACAGTTCGGAACCAATCACTCGACCTTCAAAAGTGTTGAAATTAGACGAGGACGGGGCACCTCCACTTCTATACCTGGATCATCTCAAGCTTTCGACATTGGAAACCAAGTTCCCAAAGCAAAAGCAGCTTCAAACTCTGGGAAACAAACTCAGCTTGCCCCCGATGTCGAGTCCGCGTTACTGCAATAAGTGTTGAATCTGATGCCAGAGCAATTAAGTTCGCTGCCGCCAGATCAGCAACAAGTTATTCAGCTCCAGCATAGGCTTCGCCAGCCAACTTAGTTGAGAAACTGGGACGCGATCGAGTTAACCGGGACCATGCCGAGGGATAAAAGTTGCGGCAGGCTAATAATTCAAATTGTTCAGTCAGTTGTAAAATGATTGTCTAGTCTAGAAAATATATAGTTGAGGATCATCACATTCATGTAACGGTTAGAGTATTTTGGTTAGTGAGCATGAATGAAAGGGTAAGAGAGAAATTTTGGGTAAAAAAAAACTGCACGTACTATGATTCAACAGCAAAAGAACCCAAGAAGCCGATTAGAGATATTCCATAACAAAAGTACATCCCCCTATGCGAAAAAATAAAGTGCTATCCTCCAACTTCAAGGAGGTACCTCGACACAATCGAAGCATCTTCCATTGAGTTCCGCCCCCCTCCCCCAGTGGTCCACAATGCAAAAGAAGAGGAGACACCACCCAACTCTCCCCCACCTCCTTCCCCACTCGTATACCCTGCCAAAAGACCAACTAATCAAACACAGTCTAAGTGATCCCAAAAATGGAAAGAGTGGATTCCACAAACAAACTCCTAGTCACCACACACAATAAAGCAATAAGTGAGCAACCGTACCATCCTCTTTTTAAAGCCAACATCTACTCGCAAGTCTCTTTATATACAATCAGAGGTCAAATGGCATCCTGGGCCGCCGCCAACCAAAAAATGCCACACCTTTATTAAAGCCATGGTCTTCCAAAAAGTACTGCAAAGGAAGGACCCATTTATACCTATCATGTTTGAAGCAAAGAATAGAAGATCTAAATGACAGGTATTGGCATTCCTGAACCCCTCCATTTCAACCATTTGTATTACCCAAGGAATTCAATCTCATTTAATAACCCCAATAACTTCTCCACTGCCTCCAACTCCCACGACTCCCAAACCTGAAAATTTCTTCTGCAATTCACATTCCACTCGGCTTTACATCCATAATCTAGCAAACTGGAAGCCGCACAACTCAAAAAGATTGGGAAAGTGTTATCCTAGCGGAATACAATCACATAATTCACACCAGTGCACCACAAATCTAGCTAAAATCTAATTATGCTCCCATCACCAACACCAAATAACATGGACACAAACTTGTTTGAACTCCGACCACCCTTGCCTAAGGTGCAACCACAAACCAATCTAAACCCGACAAACCAACCTCGACACAATGGTGCATCTCGAAAGAGGTCCTCTTCTCAAGGAAACCTCTACATTCATTTCCCCAACAAAGCCTCTTATTAAAAAGGTTCAAGCCCATGACCCTCAACCAATCTTGTTGTCCGACAACAAGATTACATGAATGGAAAAATATCTTCAAATGAAGACTACATGAGGTATTTTTATGAGGGATTACTTGCTAATCAAGCAATTAGCTAAAATGATTAAAAGGGGCAACTATTTACAAAAGAATGCGTAATTCGTCCCAAACATGCTTGGAGACCAATTAAAGACAAAAGAAAATAAAAGAACTAAAATAAAAGAAAAACTAACACAAAATATTAAAAATGACAATTAACCCTAATATGGCGCCATTCAAATCATTCTCCTTGTCTTCAAAAAAGTTTGTCCCCGAATATGAAGAACAAACGGTCAACGTGGTTAGGCCACCTTCCACGAATTCTTCAATTTGATGTTGGAAGAGCCCTCATACGGGACTTGCGTACCTACTTTCAAGAAACCCTAAAAATTTAGGCAAGAAATGCAAAGGGTTGATTTTCTTGATTTTCTTGCGTTGCCGAGGGAGGCTAGAATTGGAATTTGGTTCGAGTTTTGATTGGGGTTTACGGCCGGGAGGGGGGGCGGGTAAAGGCGCCAGCAAGCCTTATAGGGTCAAACGGGCCAGGACTGATTTTTTTATTAGGTATTTGATTGAGTTTCTCCGAGCTAGGGTTTAGATCTAAATTGGGTCGGGTTAGGGGTTTTCTTGGGCTGATTTGGGAGGGATTTGGGGCATAAGAGGGTCGGATAACAATCTGACCAGATATGAATTCTTTTGGGGGTTTTACAAGGGCATGGCAAATGTGGTTTTGCCTAGAGGTATGGCCAGCAGTGGGCCCTGTCGGCCAGAGGATGTCGGGGATGTTTGGGGGAAGTGGAATGGTTAGGGTTTTGATAGTGGTGCTTCCTCGCCTTCGGGTCGAGGTCCATACGCCGTAACAATTTTTCGTCGAAAATTTGATCGTTCATGGTGGTTGGTGGTGAATCAATTCTTGAATCTCCTTTAGTCGTTGTTTGGATTCGGAGCCATCAAGTCCGTAGCATACGATTTTGATATTCTACACACAAGAATACACCAACATTTGGAGCGACGTCCACTCTGATACCAATTTGACGTAAACTAAACGTCAATGGCTAAAAGAAATAAACAAAGCCCTAACTTTTGGAGATAGAATCAAAAAAAGTCTTATATTTCAAGAATGGGAAATTATCTTCAAATGAAGACTACATGGGATATTTATATAAGAGGGATTGCTTGCTAAACAAGTAATTAGCTAAAATGACTAAAAGGGACAACAATTAACAAAAGAATGCCTAATTAGTCACAACCTGCTTAGAGACCAATTAAAGGTTAAAAAGAAAATAAAAGAACTAAAATAAAAGAAAGACTAATGCAGAATATTAAAAATGACAATTAAACGTTAATATGACGCGATTCCCATCACTTTCCACCCCATAAGATAATATTTAGGATGTGCCTCATTACCAATCTAAAGGATATCAACTATGCATTTGTCAAGCCTTTTTTCAAACAGAAACCGAAGGATGATTAGACAAGTAGTACGTTGGAAGGCGAGAAAGGTTTCAAACCTTTCAATGAAAAGGTCTCAAACTACTTACGAAGGAGCCCCTGGACAAAGGCACAAATAAGAACAAGGAAGGGAACCTCACACCTAATCCACACTAAACCAACTAACCAAGTGGAACAAACCGGCACTTCGCAGCGTTGATTTCCAAACCAGAAACTGACTAAACACATCAATATCATCTTTATGGAGTTGAGATGGTAAAGCCTTTGCTCTATGGTGTCATCCGTATGGAATGTCGTCGTCTTCCACGTCGCCCAACAAAAATCCCTTAATGGCTACCAACTAAAAAAAAATCAATAAGCCTGCTACGAGCTTCCATCACTAAAAGGAAAGGGAATAGGAATCCCCTTGCCTAAATCCCATGGAGCTTGCAAAAAAGCCCTTTGGGAGTGTTCAAAAGAATGAGAAATCTAAAGATGGATATACAACCCCCGGATTCATCTCCATTAGTCTCGACACCACCCACTCTAAAAGATATAAGAGAAAGTCTCAATTCATACAATCATACAAACAACTCCGGGGATGTTGGAACGAATCCTCACCTTTGCATTCATTTGTTATCAATAAAAAAAAAGGGAGTTAGATGTAGACATTTGAGAACTAATAACCTAATCAGCCACCCTCATATCATGGAAGGAGGGCACATTAGCAATGAGCTAGTAGATAAATACTCCTTATCGAGTTAATAGGTCTGAAATAAAATCCCTGATCTCAACCACACCTCCCTTCTTATTCAGAGTGATGAAGTCAAATCAGGCTATCCTCTCAAGTTGATTGTGAATTTGGAACTCTTAAGAAACTGCATTTAATCCACCCTGGTTTGGTCCAGTTGTAAGGGGCAGTTGGTTTAGGCCAAAGGGTCGAAACCTCCAGGAAAGACCAGCCAGATTTGAAGCAAGGTGGCATTAGGGTGGCCCTAGCGCTTGCAAGGGGGAGTCCAAAGGTCTCATTCGTGTGGAGGTTCAAGGTTAAATGAATTTATGGAATCACAATCTATTTAAAACTCGCATCTCAACCTAAGTTATTTTTTAATTTGAATACAAAGTGATAAAAGGGTATTTTCACAAGCCACCCAATTAAGGTTAAAAATTGTTTGGCTATTGAGATTCTGATTATGTATTTATCTAGGGTTTCTAAATTTGAATTTAGTTAGGGTTTCTAATTTTAGAGTTATTAGAGTTAAAATTTGGGTTAATTGATGTTAATAATTTCATCATGTTATGCTATTAATTTTAGGGATATTGATGATATGTTATGCTATTGCCTTTGGGGGTCCTAATGAACTTAATGTTTTTTATTTTAGGCTTAATTTTAGAGGAAAATTAGTGATATTGTTGGTTTCAATTTGGGGCCGAAATGTTGGTTTAGATATTTGTTTCTCTTTCCATTTGATTAAATAAATTACATTATTATTTATTAACTACTCAAAAATAACCTAAAAAAATCGACTCGGGGATCTCATCCCTGAACCCCCGGAAATGTCCATTAAATTTGGCCCCCACTAACGAGAATTCCTGGCTCCGTCCCTACTAACAATGATAAAAATAAAAAAGGGTAAAATAGGTAATTGAGACGCATACTAGGGTTTGGCGGAACTCCTCCTCGGCCAGCTGCCGCTCGGCAGCCTTGGCGATCTTGGCTGCCGCTTTGGCAGCCTTGCGCTCCTCGTTGGCGATCCTAAGAGCCTCTTTTTTCGCTTCGTCTTTCCTCTGCTTTTCAAGCCTCTGAAGCTCCATCTCGTGAATGTAATCTTTACGGAACTGCTTCACCTTTATCGCGTAATCTCGGCGGAGTTGCGCCAGCTTGGCTTCGGCTTCTTTGGGGGTTTTCGGGGGTTTCCAGCTGTTAATGTAGTCGTTGGGGGAGAGGTAGTCGTGGTTGCGTTGGTGGTCATTGTGGTGAGACTCTGGCACAGTGGTGGAGAGGGATCGGAGGAGTGGAGTTAGGGTTTTCAGTGATGCTTTCGAAGAGAGAAATGATGTGCAGTGGCCAACACAACGTCTGTTCGCCATTTATCTCGATGGAGTGATGTATTTTCAGGTTTCCACTCTAGGCTATGGGGGTTTATGTTGCAGCTTTTCGGGGTACGGGTAACTTATTATATGCACGTCTCTAAACGGGTCGGGTTCGAAGCGAATTTAACTATATTCATATTTGATTTGGGCACCTATCGAGTGTAAGAAAATCTGTCCAGATACGGACTCGTTAAGGACTCGAGAACCCAACCCGAATATCGAATAGCTCCATCTAAAAAATGGACCAAAAAAATCCATTTTAAACAAGAAAATATGTATATAGATTTACATATACATGCTTATATATATATACACAAAAAAATAAAAATACATATATAAACCAATATATATGCAAAGAGAGAGAGAGAGATAAAAATTTCGGTCAGGTCCTTAACAGATTGGGTCTACCTATATCCATATCCGATCCATTTAATTAGCGGGTAATCGGATTTCATAAAAGTACTCAGACCCTAGTTTAATGTCGGGTCAGGTTCGGGGCCAACCCCCACCCATTAGCAGGCCTAATTATAGGGGCACTCTCAAATTGTACACAAAATAAAAATCCGATGATGTGTCAAATATGTATTTGTTAATGTCGTTGGTATAGGCCCACAAATACAAAAACACCAGTCGAATCCCCTGTGACATGTCACCGGATTTGAGTTTTGTGTACAATTTTGATGGTCACCCTATAATTATTATTATTATAAAGTTGCGTCCACAACGCGATCACAAATGTGTCTAGTGTGCATGCTATGTAGACTCGAGTGCAAGTCTGTCGCCCAAGTAATAATCCCGGTAAGTCGGGTATCGATCCTCAGGGAAAGAGGACGAACGAATTCGTGACGACGTTGGAAAGATGAAGGAATCCTAGCTTTGACTCTAAAAGAAACAAAAAGGTGATTTGAAAGGGAGATTTACTACAACTAAATGCATATTTAAATTAAGGGCTGACTAACCTATGCCTAAATGAAATGCAAAATAGCTAATTAAACTAAGATGGATGGCTAGCTACTAACAAAATTAATTGCAAATGAGAACGAGAGGTTGGGTTATAATCCCCCACACCCTAGTAATTTACCATATAGGAAACTAGATTTCAAAATTATAATTTACAAGGAACCCGGTCTTTATTAATCCGAAGCATTCTGTATATGAAGGATCGTAGCCCGCATCATACGAAATCAAAGGTAAGAACAAAGCAGCGTCGCACCCTTAAGCATCCCGGTTACCTAGGGCAAACGAGATTAAAAGTCCTACGACGGCTGCGATAGTTTCGCAACACGATTCCTTTAAAATTCAATTCAAAAATCTATTTACATTATGATGAATCACATCGGGGGTGTCATGCACCCCAACCCTAAAGAATTTAGCCACACATAACTATGTGAAGGAAAACATTAACTCCAGAATTAAAAGAAATCATGATTGGCAAGAACAATTTTTTATTTGAGATAGCAACTAAGAACTGAGAATTAATCAACTAAGTAAAATAGAGAATAAATTAAATGAAGCGAAATTACTTGCATTCACTAAATCTGAAATCCTCTAATCAATCTTCAAAACTGGGTTTTGCAACACAGGTGAGAGAGTTTTCTCTCTCTAAAAAAAACTAAACTAAAAAAAGTAAAAGTTCCTTGTCTAATAATAACTGGAAGTTAAATATATCACGAAAAATCTGGAGTTGTAGCTAAATCAAACTCTAAAATCGAAACAAGAAAATCAGGTTTATCTTCGGCGGATCGGTCCGGGCCTTCAGTGGCGGATCGGTCCTCATTCAAATTCGGATCGATCATTTTTTATGGGAAATAGGATCGACCCGCTATGCAAAATTTTCCAGTGAGTGATAAGACTTCGGACCGGTCCTTTTTCTGGAAAATAGGATTGGTCCGCTAAGGGAATTTGGCCAGTGAGTTGTAAGGGATAGGACCAGTCCTTTTCTTTGGTAAATGGGATCGGTCCTCATTCAATTTCCAGCTTATCCTCAATTTCTCCTCATTTTCTCTCATCTTCAGAACTTCGTAACTTCTGCTCCGGAACTCGGATTTGGACGTCGTTTCTTCCTACACACTCGTATACTTGAGATTTCCAACTTTCATTTGGGTTCTCGTCCAGATTCCCGATGAAAATTATGATTTTGACCTTTTGACTTTTCTTCCTTGATTTATTCTTTTGCTTCGGCTTTTTCCTTTCTTCACTTAAAAATAAATAGCTGTAAATATCATGAAAAAGGCACAAAACTCGAGATACTATGTAGAAAGGTAAGTAGCGTATAAATGAGATAAATCAAGATGAATTACATTATCCGAGGCGATAAAAATGTATAAATTAAGGGGATAAATTCAGAAGAATTTACGCCTAATCAAACCCCCCCTAACTTAGAACTTTGCGCGTCCCGAGCAATGTAAAAGAGTCCAACTAAGGCTCAACTCTCGAGATTCGATTTATTTGGATCGAATACCACTTTTGTAAGCAAGCGATTACATTTAACATATGCAACAAGCCTTTAAACCCCTAGGTTACCCTAGTAGGACAAGTTGTGTCTCGTGAAGGTTTGCAGTGAATATACCCACAACATTCGACTCAAAGCAAATTCAAAGTACTCAAAAATTGTATAATTTAAACTCTTCCAGAAAATAGTCATCATCAATTCAGGTTTAAGAGTCTCAAATCATAGTGCGCGTGTGTGTGTGTGTGCGAAGCCATAAATTTAACCACGGATTCCCACTGATTGATCATTACGTTACTTTTTCGAAAATTAGTTTTGATTCAAATGCTCACTGAATACTCTCACAAACAAATCTCTCGAAATTGTGACTACATTCTCTCGGTGTGCGTGGTGTAAAAAGTACATGCAATGGAATACGAATTCACGCACGCAAGATTGAAAAGACGAAAATTTATGGTGAATGGATCTCATCATCGGATTACGGTTATAAGGAAATGGAAACATCTCCTCTAATTCACACATTTAATCTCTTTTATTATCTTTTGCATCTTAACTCTCCACGCAGTAACCAATTTTTCTATTTGGGCTCGGTTAGGACTTTATCGGGTTATGAGGTGTAATGGGAAATAGCTTGGGACATTTGGAATGTAAAAATATTCTTAAAATGCCCATTGGTACTTTTCCGGGCATTTGCTCATTTTCTTTTCTTTTTTTTAATTTCTAGTTTTTTCACACTTTTCTTTTTCTTGCAATTTTTTATGAGTATTTTCTATTTTTCTTGCCCCTTTTTATCACACCATTGGGACTAAATTTATGGATTTCAAATCTTCCCAATTCACGGTTGTTTGGGTGTATTCAGGTTATCAACGAAAAGGGAAAAATTTTATTTGGCTCAAAATGGGTGGCAAAAGGGACAATTTCTCACGAGTTTTTCTGGCTAATGTTTTTAGGTGACAAACGAGGGCCTACTTCATTGCCCAAATTATTAATTGCGTCACCATGTGCGTCTCGAGGTGGAATAAGTTTAAAGATTTATTAAGTGCATTTTTCGAGGCAACATCTCACACGTTTTCATAACCGATCAAAACAAGGGTGTTGATCACAACGACCTACTTTAAATGTTGAATGTAACGTTGAGTTAACCATTAACTCGGATTGATTTAAAAAAAATCAGAAAAAATGATAGGCTCGAATCTCACCGGGTTGGTTAATCTCCACACTTATTCGAAAAGTCGTCAACTTTCTTTCAATTTCCATCTTTGGTCAATTTCGGCTTTGTGTAAGTTATTTTTACAATTTGAGACTTTAAACCGAATTTTAATAATATTTTTGAAAAATTTAGATTCCAATTTTTGTTTACTTTGAAGAAAAATATTTTTGGCTTTTTCAAACTTTTTCAATTTTTTCTTTTTTTGCATTTGGACTTTGTGAAATGTAAACACGCGTGTGTACCCCCTAACTTAGGCTTTCGCATCGTCCCAAGGCAATAATGACTAAAAATCAAATTAAGGAGAGTAGAAGAATCAATGAACAACGTACACAAATGCAAGAATTTAAAAATAAGCACAGGACACACGAGATAAACAGTCCAATTTCCATTAAAATATGATAAAAGTTACATAACTGTGGAAAAAGGAAATAAAATAGGTCCAAAACATCCGCACAGAAAGGAAACTAAAATGGGGGTCGGTTGCAAGATTCGGGGGCGTTGGGGTCATAGGGATCATAAAAGTAGGAGAGGGGAGGGGCGTTGAAAGACATTTCGAACATTTGAGCTTGAAGACGGTGCATCATGCTCGTATCGCGCCGATATGCGCACTGATCCTCCTCCCTATGATCGTCGTAGCGCGCTATGAACCTCGAAAGTTATGTTTCAAGCGCAGAGATGCGCGCATCAATGTTGCCACCCGTAAGCTCAAAGTCGGAATCCTCTTTTTCCACATACTCGGTCTCCTCGCCCTCGGCCATACTAACAGCATCCGCTGCCACCTCATCGACCGAGGACTCGTCGGTGGACTCCTCCTTCTCGCTATCGTCACTATCAGCGGTGGCCTGTCGAGCATGGTAAATGGCCCTTTGCGATGCACTTTTGGTGCGGGTAAGTTGCCCAAAAGGATTTGGCAGACGAGGAAACCCGGTAGGTGGCTAAATGTCAGCGTCGGCGAGAAGAGATGAGTTGAGCCTCGCATAAGGGAGTGGGGCAGCGCCTTTTTCATCTGTGGGTGCATGGAAAATGTCTCGGTACATTGTGCGAGCTAAGTGGATGGTGGAGTTTGGGTCATAGAGGTGGTAGACAAAGGTGGCTTACCGAGGGCGCATGATGGAATCGTTTAAAACTTGTAGAATATTGGTGCAAATGATTTGGAAGGTGATGCGCTTTGTCGTCCAATTGGCCGACGGGAAAAGGGTCTCAGAGCCACTGTTGGCCAGGAGCGACACGGGCAGTGCAGACATGTTTGTCTAAGGTGGGATGTTATTGGGGTATTGGAATAGGGATAGATAAGGGACATCCTTCGTCGTCAGCTTGCGAATGAGGATGTCGAGTGATAACGGGACGGGGGTTTGGTCAACGTACGCCTCGGCTTGAAAATTATCGGTGCGCATGAGGGACCCATAGAAGGAACGCACTTCGTTGGCCCAGACGACATCGAATGGTTCATTGAAGAAACAGCACCACCCCTTTGCTATGAAGAGGTTAGTGACACTGGCGGGCAGCTCCTCCCCCAGAACCTGCCTCTCAATAAGAAACTTGCGGACGTGAATGAAGAAACGACGACACCAACGTTGCTCCTCATAGGAACGGAATGGGGGCGACCTGTTGTCAGCAATGACCGTTGAGTTGTATTTTTCTAGGGGTGGCTCGTTGGCCATGAAGGGGGATGGTGTTGGAAATAGAGGGTGGAATAGAGAGGGAGAGAGTTTAGGTAATTGAAAGGTGTGGTGAAAAAGGGTGGGAAATGGGTGTATTTATAGGTGGGGGAAGGGTTAGGTTTTTGGAGGGAAGGGTTTGGGAGGGAAAGGGGTGGGTAGAGGGAAGAGATGAAATGGAGGGATATGAATGGATTGGGGGTGAATCTAGGGAATTGTAGAGTTGCAGGAATCAGACAGGTCTGCTTGCCCAGGGGCAGATCGATCCGTGTCCCTTTTTTATTTTTAAATTTCTCCCAGGCGGATCGGTCCGTGTTCCCAAAATTTCTAAAAGTCCTCCAAACTGCAGAAATGCTCTTCTCTTTCAACTAGAGGGTTCCCTCACTCATTTTTTTCCATGAATACACTACAACCTTCCACAAACTCCAATTTTACTACGGATACTCCTTCAGAATTTGTGCTTAGTGCTTACCCTTAACTTCTCAAATCGCAAACCTAAGACTCTAACGACCTTAACTTAATCATAGCTATGATACACAAGATTTCACCCCATACGCGTCGGGGGTGCGACGACCTCTCAATTTCAGCTCACTATACCCCGTAAATGGGGTCCGACAACCAAATGGTGTTGATTTTGTAAGGACGCAAGTCTCTGATTGAGCCTTAATGTAGTGTTGGCTCAATTACGGACAAAAACATTTGAGTCATAGGATAGTGTTCAAGTGTATCCATCCAAGCCTATGACATGTTAAAGTTGAAGACTCTGCGGCCTACTTTTCAAGAGATCATCATTGTCGATTTACGTGTGCCTAGTTTCACATCATCAACATCATATTCCATAATCTACAAAAGGTATGAATGCATCTTTATATATATAGGGAGACTTGTAATAATTTTATAAAGGGTGTAATTTTATTTTAAACTGAAGTTTATTTTCAGAAGGTTTCTTTAGAACTTTAAAATAAAGTTTATGGGCTTAAAATCGAATTTTGACCATTCTGGGACTTCGTTCGATATTGTCATTCAAACGAGTTTATCGTTCGAACGAGAATGTCGTTCGAATGAGTTTGCCAACGAATTTTTCCCACTGGCCTCTGGAACTTCATAAGAAGAGTCATTCGAACGAGACTTCGTTCGAACGAGATTTTCGACGGGAATTTTTTTTGGCAGTTTTCACCACTACTCCACTCATTTGTTCCCACTAATTTTTCCAGAATTATTAAGGTCGGGAACCAACTCTTTCGAACCAACTTTTTCACATTCTAAGAGTTTGGAGAGAGAGCAAATCTTTCAAGCAAAATTTCCATGTTTTGTGTTTGATTTTGATGGATTAATTTCACCAAAAACACATAATAATTTATTTATTCCAAGTTCCTTAATATATATATCCTTGCTTGGATTGTTTGGCACCGAATTTTTCTCTACACCTCAAAGAAGATAAGTTTGGGTTTACTTTTACATCCCACAAAGATGGAGTTTATTTGTTGTGACATACCCTCTTGGAGAAAGGCTCCTTATTCAGATGGCGGTGATCAGAAAAAGTCTGATCGTGGATTTTGAGATCGCGGTGGACCTCCGTGGTTATTCTCCATGCAGAGGTGTGTACAAAAAGAAGCGTCGGGGATTCGACGGAGTCAAGTCGGGTGTTGTAAGTCTTTTTATCTTACACTTGTAAAAATGTACTTAGTGGATTTGAGGCTAGGGTCGTCCGAGGTTTTCTCCTGTTGTGGATTTTTCCTCGTACATCGTGGCGTAGTGGTTGTTTGTTTATTTTATATTTTGTAAATTCACATTAGATGCATACTTAAATAAAAGATAAAATTATAATATTTAATTTTGTGCTAAATTTGTTTGGGTAAAAATTCATTTAATTCATGTCATTAATTTTATTGGATAAAATTTGGTTTGGCCTAATTTTTAAAAATGGATTAATTATTTGTGTTAGTCAAATTTCTAGGACTTGGATTGAATTAGTTGGGTTTAAGTGAAAAATTCATTTGTTGTTTAATTTAATTTCACTTTGAGTTTAGTTTAGTTTAATTTAAAAGAAATTAAAATTTGAAATTATAATTTATAGTTTGTATTGTGTTGAGTCATCTTTATTCCGCATCTAAAAGGAAATTATATTTTAAAGAGATAGATTAAAAATTGGGGGTCATCATTTCCAACAAGTTTTATCAGAGCGGGATCGCTAAATTATTGCATTTAAGATCCTTTTAAATATTCTTGACTAAAATGGAATTTTCCCCATTTTTTAATTTTTCTGTTTTTGATGGTTCTAATTACGCATATTGGAAAACACGTATGCGTTCGGCACTTAGGTCTCTAGATGAGAGGGTTTAGTTGTTAGTCGTTAACGGGTGGTCCTCACCTACATATTTAGTAGAAAATGAGTGTGTTCCCAAATCCACCAATAGATGGAGTGAGAATGAATTTAAACTTGCAAACTTTAATTCCCGAGGTTTAAATGCCTTGTTTAGCGCGGTCACACCGGATGAATTTCGACGCATTATGACGTGTGAAACCGCTAAAGAAGCTTGAAATATTTTACAACTCACTCATAAAGGAACTAGTGTCGTAAAATCGTCTAAACTCCAAATCCTCACCACTCAATTTGAAACCATCAAAATGAATGAAAAATAAACATTTGATGAATTTTATGCTAGACTTTTCGATATAGCTAATTCATCTTTTAATGTGGGAGAGAAAATACCTGACAACCAAGTAGTAAAGAAAATTTTAAGGTTCCTACCCTATAAATTTATTCCTAAGGTGACCGTGTTAAATTCTTTACCCACTTTAGCCGTTACGAAATTAGAAGAGCTCGTAGGTGATTTACAAACCTATGAACTAGACATTTTTCCCTCTAAAACGGAAAAGAAGATGCATACTTAGGTAAAAGATAAAATTATAATATTTAATTTTGTGCTAAATTTGTTTGGGTAAAAATTCATTTAATTCATGTCATTAATTTTATTGGATAAAATTTTGTTTGGCCTAATTTTTAAAAATGGATTAATTATTTGTGTTAGTCAAATTTCTAGGACTTGGGTTGAATTAGTTGGGTTTAAGTGAAAAATGCATTTGTTGTTTAATTTAATTTCACTTTGAGTTTAGTTTAGTTTAATTTAAAATAAATTAAAATTTGAAATTATAATTTATAGTTTGTATTGTGTTGAGTCATCTTTATTCCGCATCTAAAAGGAAATTATATTTTAAAGAGATAGATTAAAAATTTGGGGTCATCATTTCCAACAAGTTTTATCAAAGCGGGATCGCTAAATTATTGCATTTAAGATCTTTTTAAATATTCTTGACTAAAATGGAATTTTCCCCATTTTTTAATTTTTCTGTTTTTGATGGTTCTAATTACGCATATTGGAAAACACGTATGCGTTCGGCACTTAGGTATCTAGATGAGAGGGTTTAGTTGTTAGTCGTTAACGGGTGGTCCTCACCTACATATTTAGTAGAAAATGAGTGTGTTCCCAAATCCACCAATAGATGGAGTGAGAATGAATTTAAACTTGCAAACTTTATTTCCCGAGGTTTAAATGCCTTGTTTAGCGCGGTCACACCGGATGAATTTCGACGCATTATGACGTGTGAAACCGCTAAAGAAGCTTGGAATATTTTACAACTCACTCGTAAAGGAACTAGTGTCGTAAAATCGTCTAAACTCCAAAACCTCATCACTCAATTTGAAACCATCAAAATGAATGAAAAATAAACATTTGATGAATTTTATGCTAGACTTTTCGATATAGATAATTCATCTTTTAATTTGGGAGAGAAAATACCCGACAACCAAGTAGTAAAGAAAAGTTTAAGGTTCCTACCCGATAAATATATTCCTAAGGTGACCGTGTTAAATTCTTTACCCACTTTAGCCTTTACGAAATTAGAAGAGCTCGTAGGTGATTTACAAACCTATGAACTATACATTTTTCCCTCTAAAACTGAAAAGAAGATAGATAAGGGCGTTGCTTTGAAAGCCCGAAAGGAGGAAAAATAAGTAGTAGAGAGTGAAAATGATAGTGACTCGAAAGATATGGCTATGTTTGCTAGAAAGTTTCATAAATTTCTTAAATTTAACAAAGATAAATTTAAAAAGGATTTTAAGAAATTTGAAAATTCTAAGCATGACAAAGCCGAGAAGAAAAAAAAAAGTTTTAATGAAAATTTAAATAGGGACGAGTCAAATATGTGTTACGGTTGTGAGGGTTATGGCCATAGGGCGAAAGAGTACCCCACTAAACTAAGGAGAGAGGGTAAACGACCAAATTCTTACAATGCACCCCTTAGTGATAGTGATAAGGAAGAGGGACCCGATTCCCCCACTAAGCCCAACATTGTGGCTTTTATGGCAATTCATGTGAGTGAAAGTGATCACTCCTTTAGTGATGAAATTTTAACACATGACACTTCCAAGGTCATAATTTGTGAATCCTAATGAGATGATGGTAGTGAGAGTGGAGAAGAAAGAGAGACTGAAAGTGATGAGAAGGTTGATGTGAGTGAACTTCAATTTGCATATCAAGAATTATATGAAGAATCTATTAAATTAAAAAGAGCAAATTTGAAGTTATAAGATATTTTGAAAGAGAGTGTCGAGGTCATTAATGAGAGTATTTTAGTGGAAGACCTTAGGACACGTGAGAGAGCTCTTCGTGAGAAGCTTGAATATGTAGAAGGCGAGAGATATATCCTTAAAGGTTTAATGGAATCATTGAAAAGGGAGCTTCTTGCATTTGAAGAGCGTAATGTTTTATTAGAGTCTAAAATTTTAGAATTATAAAATAAATTAAAAGACTCTAGTAAAGTCAAATTTGATTTGGAGTGTCGTTCGGAGAAATTAGATAAAATCTTAGGAACGATCCAAATTAAAAATGGCACTTGTGGTTTAGGCTTCAATTCTTGTAACAATTCCTCTATTAAAGCCAAAACCAATATTTTAGGAGAATCCTCTAGGAATAATGTTATAGATCATTCACTAGGTAAGTCTTTTCGCCGAGTCTTTAGGTGCTCACATTGTGGTCGAAAAGGTCATCTTAGAAAATTTTGTTTTGATCTTAAAGAAAGTCCTAAAAAATCCCAGCGTAAGGCAACCGAGGTAGCCAAGATTCCTACACCCCGTGATCATCATTCTTCATTAGTTTGGGTTAGGAGATCCGACTTGGTAACTTTACAAGATACACAACACTAAAAACAGTAATCTGACACGGTTTAAAACTATTCCAGATCAATTATGGCACGGTTTTGAACTGTGCCAGAATCAGGTGTTACAAAATGGTCATTTTTTTCTTGCACGGTTTAAAAGTGTGCCAGATTTGACCAAACAGGAACACTTCTGGCACACTTTAAAATCGTGCCAGAATTTGATATTTCTGGCACACTTTATAGGGTTTACAGGTATTTAATCCTCATTTTTCAAAAAAATTAGTAGGTAATCCCATGTCTTTTTCATTTGGGGGTGGTCCTCTCTACATATACGTGGCTTTGTCTCCTTTCAAATAGGGCAAGAAATTCAGCCAAGAGATCCCACTAACTAAGGCAGTTGTGGGATGTAATTATCGGTTATGGGACTTTTAACTAAAGAAAAAAAAACACAGGATCGACTCCAACATGAAGTAGTTGCAACAGGACTAAAGACAAAATATCTACACTTTATAAATGTGCCAGATTGAGTACATTTTGGTACACTTTTGGCACAGTTTAAAACTGTGCCAAAATTTGATACACTTTTGGCACGATTTTGAACTGTGCCAAATCTTTGGATCAAAGAAAAAAAATTATAAATAATATTACAAAAATAATAATTAATCCTACATATCAAGTAACAAAGAATTAGTGAGAAACTTTAGCTAATTAAATCTTCTAGACAAATTCGTAGATAAAGACTATTTTTATAGAAAACTCGAAGAGTCAAATTTCTTACAACAAAAAGAAGAACAAGCAAACAAAAAATCCCCAAAATGGAAATAATGAAAGAACCTAAGCCTTATAGATATGGCTACAAGAAACTAAAATATTCGGTTGAGTATTAAACCAATGATATCCAAGCCCAGGATAATCAAAAAATGAAAAGTGGGGATTTTTTGAGATGCGAATGAAATATATACATATAAGGAGCACAAGTAATAAAAAGGAAATCCAGATGTGGATCATAGAGATCCATTGGTAAAAAGTTTGCAACTTTCCATCTTTCAAAACACCGTGAGCTCTATGCAAATAAAACGCTCTTGCATTACCTTCATGAGGCTTTGTCGACATGATTTACACACTGCAAAATAAAAACAAATGTCAATACCACTGAAACGATGAGCGCGAGAAAAACATAACTCACATAAAGGTTTTACTAAGTGTCCATTTAGAAAAAAATGGACATAATCTCTTTTGTTTATTGGACTATCCACCATCTCAAGGGAAAACAACCATTCCAATAATATTCAATGATATTAAATTCATCTGACAAATACTTCAACGAAATAAACTTCGTAAAAAAATGACAAATATATCAACTTAGGTTCGACAACTTTAAACGGTTCTTTAAATTTTGTAGTCTACCTTCTGCATACCAACTTAGAAAAAAGGTACCTTTAAATTTTGTAGTCTACCTTCCCCATACCAACTTAAAATTGAATCTACAAAAAGGAGAGAGAAAAATCAATTCTTGCCGAAATGGAATCAATTAGTGAAACGTGAAATCAATAACACGAAAGGAGAGAGAGATGTTCTAGAAATGAATTTCTTACAAACTCCCTCTTTTGGCGCATTTGAGACAATATAAAGCCTTTGATCACCTAGTTGAGTTCCTCTTATTCGAGTCCTTGTCGGTTGGGCGTCCAGAAGCAGGATGAGATTCCAATCTCCAATAATTGTACCTTCTTGAAGGTCCGAACGAAGCAGGAGACTCGGGATATGCTCCTCCCCCCGAGCAGCTGTCTTTTCAGACATCCGTACTGTCTTTTCTATTCCCTTCAATAATGTGTGACCTGAAATAATAGACAAACGCGATGGAACATTCGTATTTTTAAGAAGAGAAAAAAAAGAGAATACAAATAAAAGCCAACGTATCAAGACTAAGAGAGGGTATTTGGAGAAGAACCTGCCAAAGATTGATTTCTTTTAATTATTGGTGGACGTTTACATGTGTATTTGCCAAAGATTAAACATACCAAAAGAACAATGAAATAACATAGAAGTTCAGTGCACGCTTATTGCCAAAAAGACCTGTAGTAGAATAATGATGTGACACCCCGCCAAATTAAATATCGGGTGATCAGTCCTTTATAAAATTTAAAACAGAATGTTCGGTTGGTTCATTGTTAGCACCACTGTCGAAAATGCAATAACTTATTTAATCACCTAATATAATTAAGCTAAGTGTCAAAACATTTTTTTTTACCATTTAATTTCCAAACCAAGTAATTTAATATGAAACATCCATGCACAATTAGTTAATACAAATATTGCATCAGAACCACATGCTGAAATAAATAAGATTGGATAAACATCCCAGTTCAAAACTCTAAACCAAAACAACAGTAGCCAACAATCCAAATGAAAGTAAACGAGAAATAGAGTAAACATAATCTCTGGAACTGTCTAAGGAAGGAGCGACACATGCCCTACAGAAATGTCATAATGAATAGGAATGAAATAGTCGAAGCGTCTAAACAAATTCCTGTAGCTTCCACATCAGCTACAGCATACCACGCAATCCGAAACTTTAAGCCTGATGTCCCTGCGGCTGAGCACCTGATATAATACATATATATAGCAAGAGAGAGAGGAGATGCAAGAAACGGGTCAGAGCCCGATGTGTAAAAATATTTGTTTAAGCAAGTATTTAAAATTTGCAGTAAAGCAAGTGTTAAGTACATGTTAGTTCGAACTCTCTCTTGAGATTCTCACCCCTCTTCTACTGTGCATGCCTAACACACATCTAAATATTTTCCTTAGCTATACCTCCCAATATAACTAGTCTGAATCCATCCTAATAGTATTTACCCTTACTATGAGTACGCCCGTATCGCCCATACAATACGTTAACCAATTAGCCTATATCGAAAAGCTAATTAATACATTTTTCGTTTCCATAATAAGTCAAATATTCGATTAGAATTTTCTTAACAAATTTTCAAGCCCACATTCATTAATATTCCCACTAGATTAATTTACAATTTTCATACATATATACAGATAGTCACTTCTTCCCTATATATATATATATATATATATATATATATATATATAACATGATGCTGCACCCCCGGGCTATATCCCATTAGTGCACCTAGTCAACATACTGTACCCCCGGGTTATCACCCTTTAGTACACTTATTTAGATAATCTTGTACCCCCGGGTTATTACCCATTAGTACACTTATAATAATAAGATTTTCACACCCCCGGGTTATCACCCATTAGTGCTTTTAATAGTAATAATACATAATAGGTATACACACATCCTATTATAATAGATAGGTATTTCCCCTTACCTACATATATGCTTCTCTAACGCATATTGATTTCAACATTCCTCATTAGTTATTCGGATTATTATCCCTCTCAAAATCTCTACGGTGTGTTCTCTCCGTACCGAGTTTATAAAATTATTTAGTTCCCCATACTTCTTTCGAAATCCTGCCTTACATAAGTTTATTATTTGGAAAATACTTCTCTCATTTCTGAACTGATAACTCAAAACTGGGTCCTAAAAGAAATTTTCAAAATTCCACTCTGTCGCTCGAACGAGGTGGCAAGTCGTTTGAACGACTGTCACATGTCGCTCGAATGACTTCGCGCGAGATAGCAACCTCACTCGAACGACTTCGAGCGACTTCGCGCGAAAATTCGCGCGAGAATTCGCTGTTCGTCCCCTACCTTGGTTTTTCAACGTTTTCCACCATTTTTTACCTCAAACCTTCTCAATCAACACCCCAAACTCCAATTAAATAGTTCTACATTGAATCCCATCAATAACACATGATTTCTAACATCCTAGGATCATCAATTTATTGCGAATCGTTCATAAAATGTGAAATCCCCAATTTAATTTTATCAAAACCCTAGTTCTTCCAATACATGTTCAAGAAGCCATTATTTCCAGATTTGTTCTACATATCAATTCCTTAAAATTTGATTTCCAGTCTTCATACATTAAGGGTTTCAATCTAATATATCACATAACTTATTTCTACATTCAAGTCCATCAATTTCACCATTTTGATAACCTATAACATAATCCTAACAACCCTACACTAACATGAATCAAATTAATACTGAAATACAACAAGTTATAAACACTTGCCTTAAGCGAGTAGTCTGATTTCTGGATGTTGTTGGTATAGGTGTGTTCTCCTCGTCCCGATCTAAACGGTGGTGGTGGTGGTTGTGCACGGTGATGTCGATTTAGCCCTATTCTATTGGTAAAGGTTTTCCCTCACACATCCTATGGCCGTTCTTGCTTTCTCCAGCTTTCTAACCCTAATGCAAATATTTTGGCTGATAAATTAAGTCTTAATTTTAGTCCATTAATTAGGCCTAAAAATCCAATTTACCATAAAGCCCGTTTGGGGTGCCGGTTAGGTCCAAAATTGCCCCGGGACCCAAACTAAACACCCGAGTATACTATTTCGACTATCTCGACCCTTACAGACTCAATGGTACACTCGAAATCATCATACGAGTTACTAAAAATAATTGATATATTTATTCCACCAATTTAGTCCCGACACGACTCACACGCGCGTCTGACTTAATTTACTAAACTGTCGTATTATTATCTCTCAACAATTTATCAAAGTGTATAGTTCCATATTACATATCGCACAGTAATATTAAACTAATAAGTATTAACCCTTAGCACGCTAGTTAATATTTATTTTTATTGGATTCAGATTAACTAACAATTTAATTCTTCACATTTAAATTTAATTAATCCCGTTGTAATAAATAATCCCTTAATTATTTAAATCATAAAAAATGTGGGGTATTACATACTTCCCCCCTAATAAAGGCATACCTGGTGTTGATGCAAAAAATGGATCGAATCCCGTTTTTATGATCACAGATAAATAGATAAAAACAATCCAATCAAGCACGTGAGAGACAAAGATTTTTAAAGTGGTCCGGCTATGAATAAAGCCTACGTCCACTGTTATTTTATTCCCAGGGGTTTACAATAGCACCATAGGGTGTAGAGAGAGAAATGATGTGTATCTTATGTATGGTGTGTCTTAGTTCTCCTCCTTTTGGCTAAGGGAATACATGTATTTATAGTGATGGGAGATAAAGAGATTCATTGTATGTAGACATTTATCTCTACATTCAATGAATCTAATTGTTGGCCTTCTATGATGGTTGATCTTCCTTGAATTGCTTGGTATGCTATCTGTTGTCATCTATTAATACAGTATAAATGTACATTAAGGCTCATTAAATGCGCTGTCATCTTCATTAATGCACATTAAATGCATAGTTATCCTTTGATCTCCCTGGTTGGTATGCCGACTAACTCTCCTCGGGTGCCGACCAACTCTCCTCGGGTGACGACTAACTATCCTCGGGTGTCGAATATTGCCACGTAGGATGCCGTGTGTCCTTTTCTGATTGGTCCTCGTAGATGGAGAATTTTTATGTCAACAGAAGCCCCCAATACTCCATGCTCGATGATTTACTGAAAGGATGGAGTATTTATTCTGCAGTGTTGCTCGGTACTCGTGAAATTATTGATCTACCTTTTTTATTTGTTTACATGAAGTGCACTATCTCTTGAATGATATATGATGTCTGCTGATCGATGGTTGCTAATACGTCTTTTGTGGAATTTTGTTCGTCAAGTGAACGTGTGCTATGTATGACCCCTGGGAATTTGGATGCAGCCATGCCATAGTATGTAACTTGTATCTTGTCATAATCTTCAAGTATGTTGATTGGTTTGCTAGCCGACCAACTGCCTCCTGTGCCGAGCAACTGAGTACTAACTTCACGTGCTTGATTCTTCTGATTTATGGTCCTCTAAATACCTTGTCGAGTAACATTCTAGGTTTTGAACCCAATTCTTCAATGTACCAAGCTAGTGGTGGACTTCGAAACATTTTCATACAACTTCTTTTTCATTATTGGTCGGGATAGTAGTAGTAAAGATCTCAGTGCTGTAGATGCTAAATTTGACTTCTGAACTTCAATAGCATGTGCATAATAACTCTTGAATATGCCTCATGAACTTCTGAATGCACCTCCTGATCTTCTGAATACCTCCTGAACTTCAATAGCCTCCTGAACTTCAATACCAAAACTAATTCTCGAACAAGAAAAACAACTTCTGAATGATAATTAGTCAGGGCCCCGACCGTGTGAGTTTGTGGAGTTGAATTTGATGCTCGACTGCATGATGTTATGAGAATGCGCCACCGAATGAACAACTGAATTTGTAATAGAAGCCCCCAAGGGTGGAATATGAATTTTGAATGCTTTCTCGGCCTTGAAGTATGTTATTTGACAAATTTTCTTATTTTGCATAGACAATAAGATTTGCTCTACCTACGGTCTGCTGTTCGACCAACCGGAGTTGATGGAGATTGATTCCTGACCAACCGTAGTTGGTGGATTTTTATTCCCGACCAATCGTAGTTGGTGGATTTTTTTATTCCCGACCAACCTTAGTTGGTGGATTTTTTTATTCCGACCAACCTTAGTTGGTGGATTTTTTATTCCCGACCAACCTTAGTTGGTATTTCTGGGAAATTATTTATTCCCGACCAACCGGAGTTGGTGGATTTTCTTCCCAAGCAACCGGAGTTGGTATTTCTGGGAAATTTTTTATTCCCGACCAACCGGAGTTGGTGGATTTTCTTCCCAACCAACCAGAGTTGGTATTTTTGGGAAATTTTTTATTCCCGACCAACCGGAGTTGGTGGATTTTCTTCCCAACCAACCGTAGTTGGTATTTCTGGGAAATTTTTTATTCCCGACCAACCGGAGTTGGTGGATTTTTTATTCCCGACCAACCTTAGTTGGTATTTCTGGGAAATTGTTTATTCCCGACTAACCGGAGTTGGTGGATTTTCTTCCCAACCAACCGGAGTTGGTATTTCTGGGAAATTTTTTATTCCCGACCAACCGGAGTTGGTGGATTTTCTTCCCAACCAACCGTAGTTGGTATTTTTGGAAAAAAATTTATTCCCGACCAACCGGAGTTGGTGGATTTTCTTCCCAACCAACCGTAGTTGGTATTTCTGGGAAATTTTTTATTCCCGACCAACCGGAGTTGGTGGATTTTTTATAATAAATGATGGAGACTTCCTCGGAGCTGACCAACGGATTGTTGGGAATAAGATATAATAATTGCTGGAGACATCCTTGAAGCTGAATATATAGAGAGAGAAGAAATTTTCCGAGCTCCATGCTGAATATAAATAAGAATTACCCCGACCAACTATTCGTTGGGGGTGAAATATAATAAATGTTATAGTTCTTCCTTGGAGCTGAATATGAATATCTCGCCGAGTTCTGTGTTGAGATGAATATACAATATAAATCCCAAGGGATATATAGAATAATTTTTGCTTGAGCCGATATCTCCGAGTAATAATAAAATATATATTGCCTCACTGAGGTGAAATGATAATAGTTTCCAGATTATTTTCGAGCATTCGTCGGCGTTGAGTCTTGTACCTGTAAAAATTAATATCATGCTCTACCATATGTGTAGGCTGAATTGATTAGTCATGAGAATAATTTAATCATCCAATAAATATATGATAGGTATATGTTTGAGAAATAAAAATATTAATTTCAAAAAATGAAATAATATATGTTGGCTGATATGTCGAGGCAAAACTGCCTGATGTCGAGCAATACTAGTTTCCAGAGGTTTACGAGAGCTTTCATCGGGATTTAATCTCGTCCCTATGAAATTTTAATAAGCTGCCCGAGCACCTGTCGAGACTAGAGAAAATAATTATTATCATGAGAATAATTATTCAGTCAAACAATATGTAATGTGTATCAGCATAAAATAATAAAAATTTCAAAATATGAAATAATATTTTTGTGCCACACGTGTATTTCATGAGCAAAATTTAATAAAAATGCTAGGAATTTTAATTTTAAGTAAAAGACCAAATATAAATTGGTTTTTTGGAAATTATTTATCACTTTAGGAATTATTTAAAATTCAATAAATGCTCAAATATAATTTTTTGGTCTTGGAATATTTTTCACATAAAGCATCTGTGGATTAGAAAATAACCAAGTATGCATTTTAATTTTTATCCATGCAAATTTTCAATTAGAAATTTCATGTTTTGAATTAATAAAGGATAAGGATAATAATAAGGGGATAGTCTTGTCCTTTGGCAGCGAAGTAGTGATTTTGTCAAAATAAAAAAGAGAGAACCAAAGGAATCGTCAATTTTCAATTCTGGTATTATCTTTCTACTGCTTCCGACCAAGGTTGAGATGTTGCTGACCAACAATTGATTTTCTCGACCAAATATATACACGCCGACCAACAATAGGTACATCCGAGTAGAAATAGATGTAGCCGATCAACGAATGTGAGCTCGGGAACTCCTCAAATTGCATAATATCCATCACCGATCATAATGAAATGCCTCTGACCAACATTTGATTTTTCCGACTAGCTATATATAGTGGACCAACACAATTGGTGCTGGTGATGTTTATTGTTGTAGTACTGGTTGCCGACCTGCTCTCCAATAATCATTCAGCCATACTTACAATTATGAGGTGCCCCGACCTTTTACAGCCGACCTATGCCAGAAATTTTTCAACCGTTCTTTGTTGATGACTGGAATGTAAACTAAAATTCGGTGGAGGATTGTTGTCGACTTGATGCCGACCAAGTGTATGAGAACTGCCGAGTAGAAATAGATGCCATCGACCAACAAATAGTAAGTCGTGGAGCTCCTCTTGATGTATAATACATGATAAAAGGATAACTGTTGGGGGTGAATCTTGTACATGATGCATTTAATAAGTTGCTCGAACACCTGTTGAGATTGATTCTCATAGAAATTATCATTAGCAAATTTTTTTAGCTAAATATCATATAATATGTATCAGCTCAGACATAAGGCAATACAAATTTCAAAATATGAAATAAAATATTTTGTGCCCAATGTGTGTCAATGTGAGCAATTTTTTATCAACTATATGTCATAAGGTTTGATTTGGGCTTTTTATAAAATAATTTTATTTTTATATAAATGCTCAGATATGGGATCGAAAAATTTATTCTAAGATAAAGTTCAGGGATATATTTTATTTAATTTTAAAACATTTATTTTGTTAGAGAAGTGTGAGAAAAATAAATAGGTAGCAATGGTAATAATTTTGACTTTGTCAAAATTAATAATCTGGGCAAATGAATTTGTCATCCCTCCATTCCAGCATTCTTCGTCAATAGGTGATAACCATCTCTGACCAATGGTATCGCCGACCAACATCGTGTGACGTCAGTGTTGGGATGCCTTCGTTTTGATCTGCCGACCATGTACATACGATCAAGAAGTCTTTGTTTTGGCTAAAACTTGTTTCCGGCCAACTTTGGCCTTTTAAGTTGTTGACCAACTATTTCTTTGTTATCAAAAGTAGATGTCGACCAGATGGTCTTGTTTTAAAACAACCACCGAGGTGTTGCCGATCTACTCCAATGTTGCTGATGGATCTTCACAGCCTACCACCGACTAACAAAAATGGTCTGGTGAAATTCTCGATCAACAAATAGGTTCTCCAACCAATTGCATACCACCATTAGATGTCTCCGAAAAATAAAATTTCACCTAGTTTAGTTGGTCGGGAGGCATTTCAACCGGGGTGAAGCCCTCCACCGACCAATATATAACTGCTGCCAACTAGAATCAGGTGCCTCCGACCAGAAGATTTTATTGACCGTGATTGGAAAATTTGGTGTAGTTGTTCGTGTTTTCTTAGCAAATGACCACCGACTAGCAAGAATGGTCCGGTAAACAAATTTTGGTCGGGTAATGACCAGATGTCGCCGACCAATAGTAGATGGTGCCGACCAACAAAAATGTTGCCGACCAACCCATCAAAAGTTGTGGAATATGAATGAACATAATCAGCTATTGAGACCCAAACGTTACAAATGGGTCTTGTCATTTGCTATCGATCAGTAATATAGATGTTGTCAGTCGGAAATACATGTGGGCGATCAACACATAAGAGGTTGGGAACCCCTCAACTTGTATAATACCTGGTATCGCGGATCAGTCAGAGGGAAATTTGTTCCCCTACGACCAACAGATAGGAGGTCGAGACCACATAAATTTCAAGTCGCCGACCACCCAGTGCAAGTGAACAAAACTTTGGTACTGTGATCGCATTGGCAGGGGAGGTAATTGGTAAAAACAATGACCGCTGACCAAAAAAAAAAATACAATAGTCCGGCGAATCTACCGACCAACAATACTTATCAATGAGATATACCGAGGAGATTACTTCTTTATTCCGATTAAGTAGAGCAAAAATTCACATAGTTTTTCACCGACCAGAAATACTCATCCGGCGACCTTCTTCTGGATTTTTCATCCTCACATAATTGATGCTAAACAGTAGTTCGAGATTCATGGGACCTTTGAGCCCAAGGCAGGAAGACTTTGAATCGGAGAGTAATATAATCCTGGGATTGAAATTTTTTGTTGATCTGAAGCCGAACCAAGTTGTGAGGTGGATGATCGTCCTTGAATTGTAGTTTTTTTTTATGCCACACAGTTTCATTATTTTTGTTGCTGTAGACGGTTGAAGTCAAAACGATTGATATGAATTTAATAAATCCAAAATTTCTTCATCTTCCTGGGAAAGTTTCTCCATTGCCCTTTCTTGAGCGACTGTTCATTTTTCATCTTCTTTACGAAAGTGGGTAAAGGTTTTTCAGGAGTGAGAAGGTTATTTTGGGTTTCCTTCCTATTTTCCATTTGGGGAGATAAAAATTACGGTGGATGATAAAAATCATTACGAAAATTATACCAAAAATCAATCATCGAACCAATAAATCAATCTTTATCATAATTAATAAATCGTAACAAATCAAAATTCTTAGATCTAAGAGATAACCAATAGAAATCATCAGATCTAAGAGAAAATATGATCAATATCCAAGAGGAAAAAGAATGATTTTGAATTTTTACTCCCTTGTAGAAGATGTGAAATATGTGAATCAACATATGCCAAATCTTTTTCCTTGATGTAACTCATTACATAAACGTGTTTGCCCAGAACATTTTCAAGAAGAGTCATAGATGCTTAACGTTCATGATGAAAATTGTCTAACACTGAATATAAACACACACACACACATATATATATATATATATATATTATTTTTTTATGAATCAAATTGATGAGAACTTTTAAAGCAGATCTGGGTCAGAATTGTGATTATCGAGAGAGAGAAATTGTTCTTGATTTTAACTTTTCCCATTCTCTGATTAAAAATATGATGGGAATTTGAATAGACATCAAAGATCTTACAAAATTTATAATGAAAATTATCAAATCTTACCACCGTCATATATATTGGTATATGTAATCATTTAAAATATTTATTCCATGATATAAAATTGAAACTTGAGAATCAAGCAAAAAGTTATGATTTATGAAATCCATTATTTTTCAGATTTCTAAATAAGAATTAATCTAACAGTTATGATTTTAAAATCATGATATGCAATATTTTACAGATAAAAATTGGACAGTTAATTTATGTATATAAACATAAAAATCATGATTGAATCAAAAGATGTATGTATAATTGATTATACGTAGAGAAAATAAAAACTTAGCTTTTGATGGAGAACAATGCTTGTAACACGTTCCCACAGACGGCGCCAATCTGTTAATGCAAAAAACTGGACCGAATCCCGTTTTTATGATCACAGATAAATAGATAAAAATAATCCAATCAAGCACATGAGAGACAAAGTTTTTTAAAATGGTTCGGCTATGAATAAAGCCTATGTCCACTGTTATTTTATTCCTAGGGGTTTACAATAGCACCATAGGGTGTAGAGAGAGAAAGGATGTGTATCTTGTGTATGGTGTTTCTTAGTTCTCCTACTTTTGGCTAGGGGAATACATGTATTTATAGTGATGGGAGATAAAGAGATTCATTGTATGTATACATTTATGTCTACATTCAATGAATCGAATTGTTGGCCTTCTATGATGGTTGATCTTCCTTGAATTTCTTGGTATACTATCTGTTGTCATCTATTAATACAGTATAAATGTACATTAAGGCTCATTAAATGCGCTGTCATATTCATTAATGCGCATTAAATGCATAGTTATCCTTTGATCTTCCTGGTTGGTATGCCGACCAACTCTCCTCGGGTGCCGACTATCTCTCCTCGGGTGTCGACTAACTCTCCTCGGGTGCCGACTATCTCTCCTCGGGTGCCGACCAACTCTCCTCGGGTGTCGACTAACTCTCCTCGGGTGCCGAATATTACCACGTAGGATGCCATGTGTCCTTTTTCTGATTGGTCCTCGTAGATGGAGAATTTTTGTGTCAACACCTGGTATGAATAAATCTGTATATTTCTCACGCATATCCGCCTCACGCTCCCAAGTAGACTCGTCCACATTGTGATGCTGCCACTGCACCCGAACAAGTGGAACTACCTTTGACCTTAGCCTCCTCTCACTATAATCTAGAATAGCTACCGGTCTCTCCTCATATGAACTATCTGGATGTAGTTCAATCTCCTCAATTGCAATGTGAGTGTGTGCTAACTCATCTCGAAGGTATCGCCTCAGTGACGAAATGTGGAACACATCATGGATACGATGCAAGTGCTCCGGTAATCCTAATCTGTATGACACTGGTTCGACCCTCTCTATAATAGGAAATGGTCCCACATATCTCGGAGCCAACTTCCCTTTCTTCCCAAATCCCATTACCCCCTTCATCGGAGATACTCTCAATAAAACCTGGTCTCCCACTGCGAACTCACAGAAGAACCTTTTTGCATCGGCGTAGCTTTTTTGCCTGTTCTGGGCTACCCGTATGCCATTTCGAATCATTTCAATCCTGCTCGAAGTATCTTGAATTACTTTCGGCCCGAGTAGCTTGTTGTCTCCTACCTCTAGCCAACAAAATGGGGAACGATGAGGTCTACCATACAATGCTCCGAACGGGGCCATGCCAATCATAAACTGGTAGGAGTTGTTATAAGCAAACTCTACCAGTGGAAGATACTTCTCCCAACCTCCCCCAAAATCAAGGATACACATGCGCAACATGTCCTCGAGCATCTGATTAGTGCGTTCAGTCTGCCCATCGGTCTGTGGGTGATACACTGAACTCAATTGCAACTCGGTACCCATAGCTTCCTGGAAGCTTTTCCAACAATGAGATACAAATGTCTTGTCTCTATCTGACACGATGTTAAGAGGTACACCATGCAGTCTCACTATCTCTGCAATAAATAACTGAGCATACTGTCCCGTTATGTAGTATGTCCTAACGGGCAAGAAGTGGGCTACCTTCGTCAACCGATCTACAATAACCCATATAGAATCATGCCCCCTCTGCGAAGTGGGCAACCCGATGATAAAATCCATAGAAATGCCCTCCCATTTCCAGGTAGGAATCTCCAATGGCTGGAGTAAACCTGGTGGTCTCTGATGGTCCACTTTCACTAGCTGACAAGTGGTACACTTGGATACGAACTCTGAGATATCCTTTTTTATCCCACTCCACCAATACTGCCGCCTCATATCCTGGTACATTTTATCCCCACCAGGATGTACCGCAAATCGGGACCCATGCGAATTCGTCATTACTACATATCGAAGGTCCTCCCCCTCTGGAACAACGAGCCTCCCATTGAAGCGCAACCCACCCTCAGAACTTACTGAATAAGACTCGGCTCCCCCGGCCAAAATCCGCCTAACCCGATCTTGACAGAACGAATCCGCTGCCTGTGCTTGTACTATTTGCGTAATGATCTGAGGTGTAACTGTCATCGCCGACATGAATGACCGGGCCACAGCATCCTGATATCCCAATTCCTTCCATTTAGATTTCCACACCTCGGCCGTCTCATCGATCGGCCTGCGGCTTAATGCATCAGCAACCACATTAGCCTTTCCCAGGTGATAGTGTATTTCGAACTGGTAATCCTTTACAAACTCAAGCCACCGGCGTTGACGCATATTCAACTCCTTCTGCGTGAACAAGTACTGTAGTGACTTGTGGTCTGTAAATAAGCGAAAATGTTCCCCCCAACAAGTAATGCCTCCAAATTCGAAGCGCAAACACAACTGCTGCCAGCTCTAAGTCGTGGGTGGGGCAATTCTTTTCATGAGGCTTAAGCTTTCGGGAAGCAAAAGCTATGGCCTTTTCCTCTTGCTGGAGTACTCCCCCAAGCCCCTGTAATGATGCGTCCGTATAGACTAGGTATTCCACTCCCGCTCTGGGAAGTGCTAGAACGGGTGCTGAAGTTAACTTGTCCTTCAGCTCATCAAATGCTAACTGACATGCATCGTCCCAAACAAACGGTACACCCTTTCGAGTCAAATTTGTCATCGGACCCGTAATCTTCGAGAATCCCCGAATAAATCGTTTGTAGTATCCGTCCAATCTTAGAAAACTCCGCACCTCCGTCGGTGTCGTGGGCTGTCCCCACTCCCTCACCGTTGACACCTTACTAGGGTCTACATATACCCCTTTTTCTGACACAATGTGTCCCAAAAACTGTACCTCCCGCTGTCAAAACTCGCACTTCTCATATTTGGCATACAACTCATGCTCTCGTAGGGTCTGTAAGACCATATGTAAATGCTCGGCATGTTCTTCTTCAGTGCGAAATAAATCAGGATGTCATCTATGAAGACGATGACGAACTGATCTAGGAACTCTCTGAATACTCTGTTCATTAAGTCCATAAATACTGCTAGGGCATTGGTTAGCCCAAATGGCATAACCCTGAATTCATACGATCCATACCTCGTCGAAAAGGCAGTCTTGGCCACGTCCTGCTCCCTGATGCGTAGTTGATGGTACCCGGATCTCAAATCTATCTTCGAGAAGCGGGCCGCTCCTCTCAACTGATCAAACAGGTCATCGATCCGAGGCAACGGATACTTATTTTGTATTGTGACTTTGTTAAGCTCCCGATAATCAATACAAAGCCGTAGGGACCCATCCCTTTTCTTTACAAACAGAACTGGGGCACCCCAAGGCGAGGTACTCCTACGGATGAAGCCCTGTCTCAATAACTGTTCTATCTGATCCCGTAACTCCCTCATCCATGCCGGAGCCATACAGTAAGGTGCACGTGCTATCGGACGAGTGTCTGGTGCTAAGTCTATCATAAACTCGATCTACCTACTCGGAGGTAACCCCGGTGTATCCTGAAATACATCAGTAAACTGGCAGACAACCGGAATCGAATCAAGTGGAACCACGACTGCAGAGGTCTCATCCTCTATATAAAACAAGTGGGTGGACGACCCTCCCTCCGAGCGAGGCATCGCCACCAAGAACATCTCCTGGCCCGGAATGGCGAACACTATACTCCTACTGAAGCAATCAATCATGGCCCTATACTCGACTAACCAATCCATACCAATAATGGCATCGTACTCGAACATATCTAATACTTGGATATCAATCGATAAGATTAAACTACCAATCTCTATGCCTACTCCCCGACATATAAAGAAAATTAATGACCCATTACCCAGTGGCGAGTCTATACAAGTCACTGTACTCTCTGTCATGCTTAACAACCCTGTGGCCTTTGCAAAGCTAGTGGCTATAAAAGAGTGTGATGCCCCCGTGTCAAATAAGATGCGACCCAAAGTGACATGGATAGAAAACTTACCCTCCACTGTGGGCGGTGCTTGCGGAACTGCGGCCTGGTGGACGTTATAGACACTTCCATACTGCAATTGTCCCTGTTGCATCGAAACTACGAGTAAAGCTGGAACTGGAGCCGGCGCTGGTAGGGCGGCGGGAAAAATGGGTCTCTGGGGCTCCTGGTGAGCACCCGGCTGTCGAGGAACTCCGTCCCTATCCGGGCACTCCTATTTCTTATGGCCAGTCTTGCCACAAGTATAACATTTCCCAATGAAGTTTCCTCATCTCTGCCCCTGGTAGCCTCGACCCGATTGGCCGTTACCACCTCTACCTTGGCCCTGTTGGCCCTGTTGCTAATTTTATGGCTGGCCCTGACGCTGGCCCTGTGGTTGGCCTTGGTGGCCCTGTCTCCAACCCCCATGACCATGCCTAAACCCTCCAGAACGAAACCTCTTAGCAGACTCCCCCTCCTGGGATCCCCGCCTCTGACTCTGCTCAACTGGTACTCCACTGGAATTACCTCCCCCTGTCTTTCCCAACTAGTTGGGATCTCCCCCTCGCTTGCTTCCCTTAGCATGAAAGCGATTGTCCTGACAATGCAATAAGGCTGCATTCAGAACGTCGGTATATGAGTGTAGAGAAAGGTTACCCAATAAATGCTGTCGTATCTTCCAAGTCAAGCCATTCATGAACATCTGAATGCGTTTCTCCTCAGTAGACACCTCCTCCGGTACCATGTTTGCCAAGCGTGTAAACTCTTCCTCGTATTCCGCAACAGTCTTCCCTTCCTGGGTGAGGTCTAAAAGTCTCCGTCTCATCTCAGTCTTAACGGCGGAAGGAAAATACTTGCGGTCAAATCGCACCAAAAAATCATTGATAGTCATCACATCTCGCTCCTCGGTAGTAGTAGTGGATTCCCACCACTGTAAGGCTGCCCCTCTCAGCTTGAAGGTAGCCAAAACCTGCCTTTGAACCTCTGTGCACTCATACATGCGAAGATGCCGCTGTATGTCCTTCTTCCACTGACTCGCAATAACCACATCGGAACTGCCCAAGAACTCTGGGGGCCAAGCCCTCTGAAAGGACTCTCTAACTCTCTCCCATGCAGTGGGAAACGGATGCACTGGAACTGGTGCTACTGCCTGAACCTGAGGTGGGGCCTGCTGCACCACCTCTAAGGCTGCATATACCGCTTGTGCAAACGATCGCGGCAACTTCTATAGCGTTCATTGTCCCCTGTGCCTGTATGGCCGGCTGTTTTGGCTGGGCCTGCCGGTCTCTTGGTGCACGTCGAGGAGGCATCTGAGATGAGAAAGAATATTATTAGTCCATAGTTATTTCAAAATCTCAAATAACTGAAGACGTAACTGCAAAATATAAGATCACAACAGTCCTAAAAATAGGGCTCTATATCAAAGGACGCAAAGCTGAAGACATAGTAAGCCGTGCAGATCCTGATGGACACTAGAACCTGATGCTCTGATACCACCTGTGACACCCCGCCCAATTAAATATCGGGTGATCAGTCCTTTATAAAATTTGAAACATAATGTTCGGTTGGTTCATTCTTAGCACCACTGTCGAAAACGCAATAACTTATTTAATCACCTAATATAATTAAGCTAAGTGTCAAAACATTTTTTTTTACCATTTAATTTCCAAACCAAGTAATTTAATATGAAACATCCATGCACAATTAGTTAATACAAATACTGCATCAGAATCACATGCTGAAATAAATAAGACTGGATAAACATCCCAGTTCAAAACTCTAAGCCAAAACAACAGTAGCCAACAATCCAAATGAAAGCAAATGAGAAATAGAGTAAACATAATCTCTGGAACTGTCTAAGGAAGGAGCGACACATGCCCTACAGAAATGTCATAATGAATAGGAATGAAATAGCCGAAGCGTCTAAACAAAGTCCTGTAGCTCCCACATCAGCTATAGCATACCACGCAATCCGAAACTCTAAGCCTGATGTCCCTGCGGCTGAGCACCTGATATAATACATATATATAGCAAGAGAGAGAGGAGATGCAAGAAACGGGTCAGAGCCCGATGTGTAAAAATATTTGTTTAATCAAGTATTTAAAATTTGCAGTAAAGCAAGTATTAAGTACATGTTAGTTCGAACTCTCTCTTGAGATTCTCACCCCTCTTCTAATGTGCACGCCTAACACGCATCTAAATTTTTTCCTTAGATATACCTCCCAATATAACTAGTATGAATCCATCCTAATAGTATTTACCCTTACTATGAGTACGCCCGTATCGCCCATACAATACGTTAACCAATCAGCCTATATCGAAAAGCTAATTAATACATTTTTCGTTTCCATAATAAGTCAAATATTCGATTAGAATTTTCTTAACAAATTTCCATGCCCACATTCATTAATATTCCCACTAGATTAATTTACAATTTTCATACATATATACAGATAGTCACTTCTTCCCTATATATATATATATATATATATAACATGATACTGCACCCCCGGGCTATATCCCATTAGTGCACCTAGTCAACATACTGGTACCCCTGGGTTATCACCATTTAGTACACTTATTTAGATAATCTTGTACCCCCGAGTTATCACCCATTAGTACACTTACAATATGCTTTTGTACCCCCGGGTTATCGCCCATTAGTACACTTATAATAATAAGATTTTCACACCCCCGGGTTATCACCCATTAGTGCTTTTAATAGTAATAATACATAATAGGGATACACACATCCTCTTATAATATATAGGTATTTCCCCTTACCTACATATATGCTTCTCTAACACATATTGATTTCAACATTCCTCACTAGTTATTTGGATTATTATCCCTCTCGAAATCTCTGCGGAGTGTTCTCTCCGTACCGAGTTTATTAAAGTATTTAGTTCCATATACTTCTTTCGAAATCCTGCCTTACATAAGTTTATTATTTGGAAAATATTTCTCTCATTTCTGAACTGATAACTCAAAATTGGATCCTAAAAGAAATTTTCAAAATTCCACTCTGTCGCTCGAACGAGGTGGCAAGTCGTTTGAACGACTATCACATGTCTCTGGAACGACTTCGCGCGAGATAGCAATCTCGCTCGAACGACTTCGAGCGACTTCGCGCGAGAATTCGTTGTTCGTCCCCTACCTTGGTTTTTCAACGTTTTTCACCATTTTTAACCTCAAACCTTCTCAATTAACACCCCAAACTCCAAATAAATAGTTATACATTGAACCCCATCAATAACACATGATTTCTAACATCCTAGGTTCATCAATTTATTACGAATCGTTCATAAAATGTGAAATCCCCAATTTAATTTTATCAAAACCCTAGTTCTTCCAATACATGTTCAAGAATCCATTATTTCCAGATTTGTTCTGCATATCAATTCCTTAAAACGTGATTTCCAGTCTTCATACATTAAGGGTTTCAATCTAATATATCACATAACCTATTTCTACATTCAAGTTCATCAATTTCACGATAACCTATAACATAATCCTAACAACCCTACACTAACATGAATCAAATTAATACAGCAAGTTATAAACACTTGCCTTGAGTGAGTAGTCTGATTTCTGGATGTTGCTTGTATAGGTGTGTTCCCCTTGTCCCGATCTACACGGTGGTGGTGGTGGTTGTGCACGGTGATGTCGCTTTAACCCTCTTCTCTTGGTAAAGGTTTTCCCTCACACTTCCTATGGCCGTTCTTGCTTTCTCCAGCTTTCTAACCCTAATGTAAATGTTTTGGCTGATAAATTAAGTCTTAATTTTCGTCCATTAATTAGGCCTAAAAATCCAATTTACCATAAAGCCCTTTTGGGGTGCCGGTTAGGTCTAAAATTGCCCCGGAACCCAAACTAAACACCCGAGTATACTATTTCGGCTATCTTGACCCTTCCGGACTCAACGGTACACTCGAAATCATCATACGAGTTACTAAAAATAATTGATATATTTATTCCACCAATTTAGTCCCGACACGACTCACACGCGCGTCGAACTTAATTTACTAAACTGTCGTATTATTATCTCTCGACAATTTATCAAAGTGTATAGTTCCATATTACATATCGCACAATAATATTAAACTAATAAGTATTAACCCTTATCACGCTAGTTAATATTTATTTTTATTGGATTCGGATTAACTAACAATTTAATTCTTCACATTTAAATTTAATTAATTCCGTTGAAATAAATAATCCCTTAATTTTTTAAATCATAAAAAATGTGGGGTATTACAAATGACAACTTGGAAAAAAATACCAATAATTCCTTACCACACAAACAAGTTTGTGCTTCCTAGGATTATCGACCCCCAAGTTACTGAACTACGCTTCGAGAACCACAATTAGTTAAACATTGTCCTATTAAAAATTTAAAGTTATTTTTTTTTATCAAAACTGGCAAGCCAACATAAACTCTCTAAGGTTATGCAAAACTAAGAAGAGAACTTAGGTAGATACAAATCACTTCTCTTATGAGCACACCAAAGCATCAGTTATTAAACTCAAACTGCACACCAGCATGTAAAGTTAAATTACTAAATGATGGAATGTTAATGATATTACATATGTTGGAGAGAACTCCACACCTCATATTTTTTTACATGTGAAAATCTATCCTTGCAAAAAAATGTAGCACAACCATCAATGGTATTGATATTGCAGCTGAAGACCATCACAGAACATCAACTATTGGTAACATAACGTATATCATAATCATTATGTATATCAGGATACCAAAAATAATGAACTACATTTGTGATTGGCACATTGTGTATGCTCATTAGGCATAACATAAAAAACTACATTCAGGATCTCACTCCTCATAAGATTAATGGACCAAAATTAAAAAGAAAAAAATTAACAGTATAAAAATACAGCAGGCAGTAGCTGCGCAGACCCCTGGTCATGGTTCAGCGGCAGCCCGCGAGGGAACACGAGGGTTGCCACGGACATGAAATCTTGCCTAAGAAATGTTTAATAAAGTAAAGAGGGCAAAAAACAGACCTATATCTTGGTAAAATGCATAGCTGGCAGGCCTGTAAGTATGCACACATGTCATGCTTTCTTAGTTAGGTAGTCATGACATATGCATCTACTTGCACAACTGGAAGGACACATGTTATGTGAAATAAAATATTTGGTTTGCTTCACTATAGGTATACATGGTATGTGAAATAAATGTTTGCAATCTATATAAAGTTTGCAATCTAATTTGCATGGTTACCACGACAATCGTACAAGTGGCATGCCAAGGTTTCATGATGTCATCTTAGGGAAACAACACGAGTATTACACTATATGGATTTAGAATAATCATCATTGAAAGGGGTTTTTTAAGCCGCATAGTTTTCAGAAAGTCGTATAAAGATCAGAAAATCATGATCATGTTGTATGTCAGTGAGGTTTGGAGAGCAAGTTGATGGGATGAGAAAGCTTATGTCACACGATCTATTAGTCTGTCATTAATAGGGTAACAACCTCTTCTCATACAAGGATTCAAAATTCTGGTAGCATTTCAGCTAATTGAACCAAATCAGACTGATCTCCACCAGCAATGTGCACGTTAGTCCAAAACCCCCAAACATCCTCGTAAAAATCTTCATGTGATCCATCATACCCCACTTCATCTATAGATAAAATATCCTTCCCAAAATTTAAAGAACCAAAATTTGGATCTACAAGTGCAGCCACCTTGGATTGCATCTCACTTTTTCCTCCTTTTAACCATCTCCGTAAAAATAAAAAGACTACTCTTTGTAACGCTACTGAAAAGCACTTGAGAAACTTATTGAATTTTATAAATAGTATTCATAATGCTATACTTCAATTAAAGATTAAGTCAAGATATAATTACGCGTTATAAAATAAAAAATCTTTCTTAAGAATCTAGGCAACTTTTTAAAGAGTCGCCTCTCGTTTTTGAATATAGAAAGACACCAGCCAACTTTTAGATGAAAGAAATGACGCAGGTTCAATGGATTCATTTACTAGACAATAAAAGCTGCTACATAGACAGTGCAACATCTTTTCCTTCAAGGACCTATAGCTACGAAAGTGTGGTTCTTTTTCAGCACTTTAATCGATTGCCTCTATAATTTTAATTCCATTAATGGTATCGTGATCAATTGGTGGCTGCTATCAGGTCAATCTCAGTTATCTAAAGGGCTTTTCAAAGTCATTTCAGTTACTATATTGTGGGAGATTTCGCTCAGTAGAAATAAGGCTCTTTTTGAGGATCAAAGGATTCTTTCTAATAATATTATTTCCAATATTATTAAAAGCATTTCTGATTTGGCTCAGTGTTATTCCTTTAAAGGTGATGCTAATGATGTTAGTCTAAATATTATTTTCACTTTCAATCTCAAGAATCCAGCAGTGTATCCTTCATCAGATCAGGTAGTTGGATAGCAGAATCCTCTCCAGCTGGTAGATTCAATATCAACACTAAAGGTTGGATTGATAGCAATGGTATAATGAGGATGGGTTCTATTTTGAGAGACAACAATGGTAGTATGATATGGGCCCTTTCACACTATGACATAGGAGATTTTCATTTCTTGGTAGAGGCATTATCAATCAAGAGGGCTCTGGAATACAGTCTTCAGAGAGGTGATAGAAACATAGAGGTAGATATCACCTCAAAATCTTTAATGAAGGGTATCTCGAATAAGTTCAGTTACTGTCATTGGAATATTGAAAGTAAAATCAAGGAAATTCAAAATTTAAGTCTCATTCTCCAAGTCAACTTCAATCTTTGTTCTCATAAAGTCAATTATGTTGCTGAGCTTTTCTCTAAGGAAACTAATAGTATTAATAGAAATATCCAATTTATTAATGCAGTTGGTATTTTTAGAAGGATTAGATAAGTATACACTTGCAAGGACCAAAATAAAAGATTCAACATTAAGGCCATAATCCTTAATGTGACATCCTTAGTGATCAAAATAAAATACTCTAAAGTGGCTCTTACTGGACAAGATTTGGTTTAAGTATATTTGAGTTGAATGTTCTCGACGTTGAGTAGAGAAGATTGCGGTGATACACAGAAGGATTAATTCATGGAGAAAGAGAAGTTTCTAATCGGTGCAGAGCATTATACTCTGTATGAGGAGATAGGTATAGGTGTTGGCGTTTTGGTTCATCGTGCCCTATGTATCCCTAACAACGAACTCATTGAAATCAAAATTCTAGATTTCGAACGTGGCAAATATGATATGGTAACTACTCTGTTTTCACCAGTATATATGTATATGCGCATATTAATTCATAATATTTGGGCTATATATGCTATTTATGGAGAATTCTTGTAAACACCGGTGTTGCTTTTTTTGTTGCACATATGATTGCAGATTACAAAGATTATTTAATTCTGAAGTAGCATCTAATTTACCAATATTCAATGTTGTGTGTGGATAAGTGAAAATAGATAGATGTATTTGCAGATTACCTAAAAATATATGTTAAGAACAATAGTGTTGAGTGTGAGTACAAGAGAGCCAATTATTGGAACGTCGCAGTATCTAGAGTCTATGCTTCATATTGAGTTGGATCTAATCCGGTGTTTCATGCCCAAACTAAGAATATTGAGTTGGATTTTCACTTCGTTTGTGAGAAGGTTGTGTATGGCTCATTTGTGACCAGTTTTGTTCCTTCAAATGACCAATTGGCCAATATTTTCTTGAAATCCTAATGAAAAGGATTGTTTCGGGCACTAAGATCCAAGCCTGGTGATATATCCTCACCCCACTACAGTTTGAAGTTGGGTGAAAGCACACACGTTCCCACTAAAGAGACCCACTAAAGAGACTTGTTCCACATTATCAGCAACAGACTTGGTCGACAAACACCCCAAGACCCATTCAAACTCTTCCAAGAGAGCTTCCACTATTCTAGGGACAACTAAAATAGACTAGACCTGATTCTCCTTATTTTCATCATTGTAATATCTCTATATTTTGTAGTCCTCATCATAGGAAAGTCAGGAATCTGTTTTAATCCATTTAACAATATTATTTTAAGTCTGATTTAGTTTTCTTTACATTATCCCGCTTTTAGATTGCGTTTCTTTCAGACTCGGACTTCCTCTTTAGGATTTCTTATTCAAATATTTTGCACTATGGGAAACGATATATATTTGCTTCGTCGAACTGAAACATACACGGGAATGGATATTTTGGATTATTTCATGTTAATCTAGTATGTATTATGTCTGTATGAATTATGTACTATTTAATAAATTCAGCATGGTCACACATGCAACTAGTACCAGAATAAAAGCATAAACACTTGAATACAATAGCATGAACAATATTGTCCCAACCTAATATAAACATGATATCATATACGCACCACATCTATCTATAGCATTCACAACCTCTTCTTCTGTGTACCCCATATTTGCTAAGGACGTCACAGTTTTTTCCCACCCAGACATTGAATTCCCCTGCAATAAAGAAGACCGGATCTACATATATAAACAAACATAAAAGATATGGGATCTTATAAAATTACCAATTTATGGTATATGTTAGCTTGGTTTCCGTACCAAACCTATATATTAGTGAAATTAACTCTGAAAATGACCATATATCGTCGATTTGCATAGTCAAGTCACTGAGTCCTTAAGGATAACTGATAAAAGATAACTAGCTACGATTACATTCACCCTAACTATAATCTAAATTCGAATAAATTAATTGACCTTAATATTAGCATGAACACGTGTGTTGAAGGTATTATGCTGAGGTATGTCCTCCGTACTGCAACAATATAGAGCATGTGGAAGTTACGCAACATAATTATTAGGTGATTATAAATCTACATACCAAATGCAATTAACCGATCCTATCCATACCAAACACAACATTAAAAACTAACGAAGAAAACTCTAACATGACAACAAACTAAATAGTGAAAATGGATCACACCGTCGTCACTTAACTCTGGAATATTTCTTTTTACACATATTTACTTGTTATGTAAAATTATAAATAATGCTGGTTGGTTGCCTAGTTGGTTGGTTGGTTGATAAAGAAAGACGACTGTAATATGATGTTGGGGCAACATTGGGTGGGTGCCTTGGCATTAGGGAGCAATGGGTGTCTTTGGGGAAAATGTCCTTCTGCATCGGTCGACCGACGTGCATTGTCCTTCGGTAGTGAATTTCAGTTGTGTTCGGAGACTTTAGGGCATGTTGGACCATGATATGCTACTATGAATAGTCTCACCAACGTGAATCATAACTTTGCAAGTCGTTCAGACAGATTTGTGTACCATCTAGTCGATCGATGCGAGGCAGTGTGTTGGTAGACCGAAGCCTTTCATCGTTCGGGCATTGACATTTTTGGGCATATTAAAGGACATCAGGTCATCTTGCATGAGACTAGGGGTTTTTACGTTACCGGACTCGATTGGGAATCAAGCATAGGTCAAGAATTTTTTTCGAAACCTCCCACTACTTGGACTCTCCCCCTATAGTATCGATGACTTTGTAAACACGTACTTTAAAGATTTAGAAATAAATACAACCTGTTTTGATGAAGTACCATAATATTGAACCATACTGACACTCGACACTCTTTTTTATCTTCGAGCCGCATCCACTGTACAACATGTGGTGTCTATTTAACGTTAATATAATATTAGAAGAAAGATATATACCTCACAGATAATTTTATTCGAGGAATCACTATTTAATTCAATTGATACCAATACATATTGTTTATATTTTAGAATCACAATATGATTCACTGTCTAATTCAACGAATAGGAATATGTCGAAGAAAATTTGACATTTGACGAAAGACATTCCCTGAAATTCACTGTCTACCATATAGTTATAAAATACACAAATGTAGGGAGATAAGTTATCTTCTCGGTGACATTACTCCGAATGGTTGATGGGAATAATGCAGAACAAAACATAAAACAAAACAAAACCTGATGGTATGTCTTGCATATGTATATATACATATATATTAATATTATTATGCCTACACAGTTGCACATACATGTATACATGTGCAAACAATTGAAGGGAAACTCTATAATGTAGTGCTCAAATTAAGAAATGAATATGACCATCATGAACCGGAGCATAGGAAGTTAATGACCCGTGGGACGATTAAGAGGAAAGAAGTTATTTTAGCATTAATTTTATGAAATAGTGGCAGGTATATAAAAATAAAAAGTTCATCATATCCTAACGTATCTCTCAAATCCCCCCACGTAAAGGATTAGATAGACTTATTTCAATCACACATTCTATCAAGCACCTCGATAGCTATAAAAGAGGTTCAGACATTGTTATAGAAACAAAATAGTCCTAATCTATGAACAACTTAACACATGATGCAGTTAATGCAAGCATCTCTTTAATTAGAACCATATAAGAAAATCCTATAAATAGCAATAAACTAATGTTAATATTTATAACTTCTTAAATCTTATAAACAACAATAGCACAATGTCAATAATTAGAAGCATATTAGAAACTCTATAAACAAACTAGAAAATAATTATAAGTTTATAAATCCTAACAGCTCTTTAATTAGAAGGGTATAAGAAAATCCAACAAACTACAACAACCTACATATATGTGCATATATACGTACAGATATGTAGGTATGTGTATATATACGTACATATTATCATGAACGTATATATACAAAGAATTAATTATGAGAGTGTTCCAAAAAATAATGAGATTTGAACAAAAGATTCAAACAAACATTTTATCATACACCATACATACACAATCATAGATGCTTTTTATAATTGATTATATACACAATCTTTGACATTAACATAAAAAAATTACAAAAAATATTTATATCAAACCTAACCAACATCATAACCTATAAATAAAAATAACCTCAAATTTTAACTTAAGAGATATCAAAAAAGTCAAATAGTTATTCAATGTATAACTCATGTTTTTTTAAAAACATGGAGCACATAAAAATGACTACCAAAATAGGGGAAAATGAAACACCCCAAAAAAACACAATAAATATTTAAAAATGTATATATAAAACCCTAAAAATGCAAAACACGAATCAAATCACGGATTTCATAAACTCTAGGATCAAATCTGATACCTTTCCAAGAATACATTCTCAGAATACGTTGAACCCTAACTTTGGGATTTTGAATACCTTTCCTGAGAAAATTGAGAACCCTAACTTTGTCTTTGTAAAGACTTAGGTTAAAAAAAATATACATATGCTTTTAAAAATTACCTGATTGGGATGAGTGAAGTGAGAGAGAGTTGAGCGGAGAAAGATAGAGCTCAGAGGAGAGACCGAGCTGAACGGAGAGAGAGAGAGAGAGAGAGAGAGAGAGAGAGAGAAACCGAACCAGAGAGCGGGAATGAGATGAGAGGGTGAGCGGGAATCAACAAAGTTAGTATAATGATTTTTTAAGGTATTTTATATTTTAGTGAAGTGTACTTAATTTTGGCACACTTTGAAACAGTGCTAAAACTTGGCACTGTTTTAAAGTGTGCCAGATTGTCATTAAACCATGCCAGAATTTGACACAGTTTTAAACTGTGCCAGATTTTTTATTTCAGGGTGTGCCAAATTGTTATTTTTGGTGTAGTGATAGGATTTTTTATTCTCATTTACTTTCACATGCTTCCTCCCTTGCTAAATCGAAAGGTTGAATATGTTAGTTGTTTTCATACTTTAGCTTTTGTGCTTCATGTTATATTATCATGCTAATTGTGTGCTTCTTAATCATTGTTCTAGTCTATACTTAATGCTTTATCACATGCTAGAATTATGATCGTTGTTTATCTTTTGTATTATAGTTCTTTCATTTTAGTTTGCATTAAATGAAAAAATATAAAAAGATTTTTGTTAATCATTTGTGTTTCACCTTTTAGTAATTTAGGCTTAATGAAGAATACAAATGATTTTTTTTATCTTTTGAGTAAATTTTTTTGTTTGGTTGGTTAAAAAAAATTATAAAAAAAAACTCAAAAAGATTTTTGTTTTGTGTGTATTTTAGTTTAACACACTCTATGTGGCATATACTTGTGTTTGAATCCCTTCTTTTTCGCTCCCATGTGGCTAGAACTTTTGGTTAAGATTGTCAATCCTTAAAATGTTCTTTACCATGCTTACATGAAGTAGTTGGATTTTGTATTGATATAATGGACTCTATTTTTATATGCCTCAATTCAAACATGCACGAGCTCACTTGAAATTATAACTTCACATGTATATTTGAGCTTTGTGAGGTGTTCTCCGACCAATCTTGTCATCTACATATTATGTGACCTAGTAGGTATAGTGCATGTAAAAATCCGTTACACGCGAGAATTGAACGACAATATATATATATATATGTGTGTGTGTGTGTGTGCACGGGGAAGGACTCCGAAAGGAAATATCATCCTTTGCGAATAAGCCACCGTTTGCTTGGACCTAAAAGAATACGGGGTCTAAAGGCCTAAAAGAATAAAGGAATTAAAAGAAAATATTTGCTAAGGCCTATTTTGTTTAGTTGATTTATTCATTCAACAGATTAAAACGGTGTATGCATATTTTGAGGGATTTTGGATGGTATATCAATGGTTTGCACAATGTCCATTTATCCTAGTTGTACTTTCAATGTCATAACTCTATTGGTTTGTAGAATCATCAAAATTCTATGCTTGTATGCATTGTGTATGTTTGTTCATTGAGTTCAATCTATATTGTCACATGAGGTTACATTCAAATGTGATAAAGTTTGCAATAAAATGAGAATTCCGTGAACATGTTTTAAGAGATTGGGTCTAAATTTAATTATTACTAGTTCACACCCCCACACTTTCGTTTCCATATGACACATTTTTGCCATACGAGTGTGAAAAGTGAGAGATAGGGTTTTGTCGCAGCGCGAGAGTCACCTACGCGCCGGTCTATTTGAATTCGGCTCATCTGAACTATACAAAAATCTAAACTTATGACTACACTCAACGAGTGAGTATAGCGGCCAAGTCCGGGTATTGAAAATCCACAGAGACGAATTGCTAGAATTTATATAACTTAATATTCCGAAATAAAAGTGTAAAAGATGAATTACAAACTAAAAGAAAAGACGCATAAAAGAGAAATGTTAATCTAGGCAAGTGTATTGAAACTAGACTAACAAAGCGAGTAAAACTATAGGTTGCGTCGACTATCCCTCACCCGGATTAATTTGTATAAAATGGTTACATGGATCGACAAGTTATTACAAATGCGTCTCGTTTCGACAGTTAATTAAATCAAGGGTTGTCACACCCCTAAATCCTCATAAAAGCCTAATAAAATTTGGGTGTCAAAAAATATCCCGAAAATTACGCACGAAAGGTCGTAAGCACGGGACATACATGATATGCCCCGTCAAATCTCCTAGGCATAATAACTAGGAAAACGCACCCGAAATAAACCCTTGAACACTATGACCAAGCCCTGCAACGCGTTAATCCGGGTGAGTTCCATTTAAACACAACCTAATTTAAATTACCTAGAAAGCATATTAAAAATGCGGTAAATGAAAAGTGGTAAATAAATGCGGTAAATCTACACTAGAAAGCGACTAAAGAAAGCAAGTAAACTAATTAACAGAGCTTGTAAACCTAATTATCAAAGCAATAAATAAGTAAAAATAACTATATTAAATGGTGGGGAAGATGAATAGTGCACACTTACAAACCCAAATGGGTGTCAAACTAAGAGAGGAAGAAGAATGAGCTCTCCACCACCAAACCCTAACCTAAACTATCTACCCTTTAAAAATATCTAACTATGTCTGAAAATAGAAACAAAATTCCTTTATATAGTAAGTTACAAAAGAAATAAAAGAAAAAGATAAGAAAAAGGAAAGATCACAAAATATCTGGCATAATCAGTCGACCGGTCGCAGGGGCGCGGTCGATCGGTCCTTCTTGTAAAAGCCCATTGTCTCCTTCCCACTGCAAAATACCAAAACGCAGTCGAGTGGTACTCTATTTCCTGGAATCCTTTGATCATCAGATGGAAGAAAAGTTCAATAATGGAATCGGGCATAGCTTCTTCGTCCGAACTCCAAACGACGCACCATTTCCGGCCATGTGATGCTAACTCAATGAACTACACATCCGTGGAATTTCCAAGAGTTGAAGATGAAAAGTGAATAGACTAAAATTCCCTTGAAGTAGCATCCGACGACAGAACTTCTCCGAAATACAACGGATCCTTACTTTTAGCGTTCCAATACCTACAAAAGCACAATTAACCCCTGCAAAACATGTATATACCCAAATCCAAGGTTATTTGGTTAATGAGCATAAATATAGGCATTAGGGCCGTAAAAGTGCTAGAATGCATAAAGATAACGGGCAAAAATATGCAACATTTGATACGAATCACACCCCCCAACTTAAACATTACTAGTCCTTAGTAATGAAACAAACAAAACCAGTCCACAGAGGGCGGTACAAGACGTATATATGCATCGAAATATAAATGCCACTTTCATAGGGAACACGATTGCATTTAGCATATGCAATAAGCCGTTAAACCCCTAGGTCACCCTAGTGGACGAGTGACGTCTCGTTAGGATTTTCAGGGATGGTACCCACAAACATCAAATGGTTTCCTAAAAATATGCTTAAACCAACATGCGACAAGCCCAACAATAGCGAAAAGGATTTCATACGCATTATTAAAAAAGTGAATGAATTCAAACAAAAGTCCAAATCATTAACATTATAGAATGCACCTCATAGAATTGAAACCTTAAAATGTGGGAGGGGGAGCGAGCACATGCAAAGTGTGATTTGACGAAAAACTTATATAAACTGGATACTAAATAAAGCAAGCATATATTAAATCCTCACGAACAATACACTCATCAAGCGAATTCACTTGAAACAGGGAGGTAACACGTGAAACATGCGGGCTAAAGAGTAAATGAAAATGAAAATTAGGCCGCACACATGTGACAGCTGAAGAACGCAATATATAAACTGAAAAATTGTAATCTCAATGAAAGATATCGCACACTAAAAGAGGTAAAGTGCATTTTCACAAATTATCAAAACTATTATGACTTTTAAATTACATCAACCAAAGATCACATAGGACTTTACTAGGGTTGTAATGTAGGTTTGGCTAAGGTGCGAAATGAAGGACATGTATGTACAGATTCAAAGTGTTCGGAATGAAAATTCGGGAAAAAAGGAAAATGTGGGCAATATCAAAATTGGAAAGCAAGTTCCAAAACAGCATTAGATGTATTATCGGGGAGAGTAATCAAAGCTTATTGAACTATATACACATTCATAACTTTCTATTTCTCTTTCTTTTCTTCTTTTTCTCTTTTTTTCTTTTGTTTTCTTTTGCTTTCTCTTTTTCTTCATTTTTTTCACTTTTCTTTTCTTTACTTATCAAACTCTCATATGCCTAAATTGCATCCGACATCATAACATTAACATTCAATCCCAAGTAACATTCCAAACAAATGTATGAAAAGTATATATATGGGTTAAAACTCCAATTTATAGTTGGTTATCGATTGGGGTATGAAACGAAAGGCTATATTTAGGCTCAAAGGGGTTAACGAGGGTAAACATATAAGGGTGAGGTCAAGGCTAATATGTGTGATTTAACAAAGACGGCCTATGATAATTTCACAAAGTTTACGCAATTCTCGAATCAAAACAATATATGAAAATCATGATCAAGTAACACATTTCTAGTATGAACTCAATTAATGAACGATCAAATGAAAGAATAGTGAGATTACCAAAGAATTCGGCATTTTCAATAAGAAAAGAATAGTGTATACACTCATAAATGACAAAAGGTACAAAACTTACTCGGTGTAAGTATATGCAATGCAACCAAAGATTACTGAGTTATAAAAATCTTAAACCAAATCAATATAGCAATAAAAGTGCATGTGCTCATGGGATTAAAGTTTAATTCATGAAGTTATTCACAATATAAATAATTGAGACTAAAGTCTAATAACTTATAAAATCGAAAACATGCATCATTGGGTTGTCTATTGGATCGGGCAATTATTGAAATTTATCATCGAAAACAAAGGCAAAATGCCCCCAAAAGGAGAAAAAAGAATGAAAATCTTTTTGAAAATTTTAATTTTTCTAAGAAAAGTATATTAAGTAACTAACATGTGAGCAAAAACATGGACTAAATAAAGAAATGGATAGAATATCCCACACCCCCTAACTTAAAACTTGACATTGTCCTCAATATGAATTAAGAACCAAGTTAAAGAGAGGAAACGAGCGATATTACCCAAAAGTGGAGCGATCCCCATAAGAACAGGTCCAAAGAATCTACAGAACAAGTTAGTACCGAGCATAGCAAAAACAAATAATAAAAAGCTAACTAATTATACTAGACTAGAATAAAAAGAAAGAAAGAATAAAAAGCTAACTATATACAACCTACTATTTAGGATTCACACTAACTATACACTAGAAGTCTAAATAGCTGAGGGTCCATCAGAAAAACGATTTGACTTTGGAGGATAACCGGTGTACCCTCACATACAAGCATGCCCTCCCAAAAATATCAATTTCGTTTGAACAACATAAGGCATGTGTAAGGCGGAAGAAAGGAACCATCATCAATTAAAAGTTTTGGAGGGACGATAGGGGGTTTGGATTGAACGGGTAACAAAAACATGCGGGGATCGAGAAAAGACGAATATCCTCCCAAGGATTTTGAAATTGGAATGGGAGGCGGCGCACACAAAGACAAAGACGCGATCATGGAAGGCGACTCGAGCAAGTACTCCTCATCAACGAAAAGGTTTAAAACATTAAAGTTTGAAACCGAATCATCGGGTACTTGAGACGGTGTGATAATAGAAAATGAAAATGGGGATGAAAGAAAATCAAACTCATGTGATGAATCATCATCACATGAAGATTGAGTTTCGAATGAAATAATATCATTTTCAATGAAATGTTCTTCTTTGGGGGCCAAAGAAGAAATCATTTCATTGCAAATAGATATTACGTCATTTTCATCCTTACTTTCAATATGTATTACGCAATGGGCAAAGTCTAGAATGGTTTGTTCCAAAGTAGGCACAAAGTTCTCATTTGGTTCAAAACATTCGTCGACTTTGAAAGTCTCGGAAGCAAAATCGTCGTCGGACTCAAATAATAAATCCAATTCTTGTTCCCACAAACGATTTTTTTCCCAATAACGATTTTCAATTTTCTCATTTTCATACATACGCAAGCCCTCACCGAATCTCATAAGTCGAGGTGCGGATGCATAAAAATGGGAACTTTGAAAATTACCATCGGACTTAAACGAAAACTCATTATTATAGGAATTTTTAAAACTATTGCAATTCGTTTCAAAATTCCTATTATAAGGAGGTAAAGGCCCAAAATCATTGTCATCATCATCAAAATTCCAATAACCCAAATTTTGACTTTCGTTATACTCGCCCAAAGTCATATTTGAATTTGTTATACTTTGGGATTCTAAGTATTCACCAAAAGTCATAGGCTGAGAATTTTGAGAATCATAACAATGATTATCGAAAGAATGGTAATAAGATGTGCTTACCCCAAAAACGACTCGAAATGGCGGATTCCACAAAGTAAGTGCGCGCTGAAAAAATTCAAACGTTTCTAAGTGCTCAAATGTGGAAGTTCTGCAAAAAGATTACTAAATAATACAAATAGAAAGAAAATACTATAAAATACTAAATCAAATAAAGTTTAAAACAAACTCATCCCCGGCAACGGCGCCATTTGATAGACAGGGTTTTATCGCAGCGCGAGAGTCACCTACGCGCCAGTCGTTTTGAATTCGGCTCACCTGAACTATACAAAAACTTAAACTTATGACTACACTCAACGGGTGAGTATAGCGACCAAGTTCGGGTATCGAAAATCCACAGAGACAAGTTGCTAGAATTTATATGACTTAATATTTCGAAATAAAAGTGTAAAAGATGAATTACAAAACTAAAAGAAAAGATGCATAAAAGTGAAATGTTAATCTAGGCAAGTGTATTGAAACTAGACTAACAAAGCGAGTAAAACTATAGGTTGCGTCGAATATCCCTCACCGGGTTAATTTGTATAAAACGGTTACATGGGTCGACGAGTTATTATAAATGCGTCTCGTTTCGACAGTTAGTTAAATCAAGGGTTTTCACGCCCCTAAATCCTCATAAAAGCCTAATAAGATTTTGGCATCAATAAATATCCCCGAAATTACGCACGAAAGGTCATAAGCACGGGACATACATGATATGCCCCGTCAAATCTCCTAGGCGTAATAACTAGGACAACGCACCCGAAATAGACCCATAAACACTATCACTAAGCCAAGCAACACGTTAACCCGAGTGAGTTTCATTCAAACACAACCTAATTTAAATTACCTAGAAAGCATATTAAAAACGCGATAAATGGAAAGTGGTAAATAAACGCGGTAAATCTATACTAGAAAGCGATTAAAGAAAGCAAGTAAACTAATTAACAAAGCTTGTCAACCTAATTATAAAAGCAATAAATAAGTAAAAACAACTATAATAAATGGTAGGGAAGATGAATAGTGTAAACTTACAAACCTAAATGGGTGTCAAACCAAGAGAGGAAGAAGAATGAGCTCTCCACCTCCAAACCCTAACCTAAACTATCTACCCTTTACAAATATCTAACTATGTTTGAAAATAGAAACAAAATTCCTTTATATAGTAAGTTACGAAATAAATAAAAGAAAAAGGAAAGATCACAAAATATCTCGCATAATCGGTCGACCGGTCGGAGGGGCGCGATCGACCGGTCCTTCTTGTAAAAGCCCACTGTCTCCTTCCCTTCCAACGATAAAATACCAAAATGCGGTCGATCGGTCCCCTGGACACGGTCGACCGGTACTCTGTTTCCTAGAATCCTTTGGTCATCACATGGAAGAAAAGTTAAATTACGAAAACGGGCATAACTTCTTCGTCTGAACTCCAAACGACGCATCGTTTACAGCCACGCGATGCTAAATCAATGAACTACACATCCGTGGAATTTCCAAGAGTTGGAAAAGAAATGTGAATTAACTAAAATGCCCTTGAAGTAGAGTCCGACGACGGAACTTCTCTGAAATACAACGGGTCCTTACTTTTAGCGTTTCAAAACCTAAAAAGGCACAATTAACCCCTGCAAAACATGTATATAACCAAATCTAAGGTTATCGGGTTAATGAGCATAAATATAGGCATTAGGACCGTAAAAGTGCAAGAATGCATGAAGATAACGAGCGGAAATATGCAATATTTGATACGAATCACACTTCCTAACTTAAACATTTCTTGTCCCTAGTAATGAAACAAACAAAACCAATCCACGGAGGGAGGTACAAGATGTATATATGCATCGAAATATAAATGCCACTTTCGTAGGGAACACGATTGCATTTAGCGTATGCAATAAGCCGTTAAATCCCTAGATCACCCTAGTGGACGAATGTCGTCTCGTGAGGATTTTAAGGGATGGTACCCACAAACATCAAATGGTTTCCTCAAAATATGCCCAAACCAACATGCGACAAGCCCAATAATAGCGAAATGGATTTCATACGCATTATTAGCAAAGTGAATGAATTCAAACAAAAGTCCAAATCAATAACATTATAGAATGCACCTCATAGAATTGAAACCTTAAAATGTGGGTGGGGGAGCGAGCACATGCAAAGTGTGATTTGGAGAAAAACTTATATAAATCGGATACTAAATAAAGCAAGCATATATTCAATTTTCACGGGCATTACACTCATTAAGCGAATTCACTCGAAACAATGAGGTAACATACGGAACATGCGGGCTAAAGAGTAAATGGAAATGGAAACTGGGCCGCACGCATGTCACAAATGAAGAACGCAATATATAAACTGAAAAATTGTAATCTCAATGAAAGATACCGCACACTAAAAGAGGCGAAATGCATTTTCACAGATTATCAAAACTATTATGACTTGTAAATTACAAATACCAAAGATCACATAGGACTTTACTAGGGTTGTAATGTAGGTTTGGCTAGGGTGCGAAATGAAGGACATTTATGTACGAATTCAAAGTGTTCGGAATGAAAATTCGGGAAAAAGGGAAAATGCAGGCAATATCCAAATTGGAAAATAAGTTTTAAAACGGCATTAGATATATCATCAGGGAGAGTAATCAAAGCTTATTGAATTATATACACATTTACAACTTTCTCTTTCTCTTTCTTTTCTTCTTTTTCTCATTTTTTCTTTTGTTTTCTTTTGCTTTTTGCTTTCTCTTTTTCTTCATTTTTTCACTTTTCTTTTCTTTACTTATCAAACTCTCATACGCCTAAATTGCATCCGACATCATAACATCAATTTAATCCCAAGTAACATTCCAAACAAAGGTATGGAAAGTGTATATATGGGATAAAACTCCAATTTATAGTTGGTTATGGGATTGGGGTATGAAACGAAAGGCTATATTTAGGCTCAAAAGGGTTAACGAGGGTAAACATATAAGGGTGAGGTCAAGGCTAATATGGGTGATATAACAAATATGGCCTATGAACTTTTCACAAAGTTTATGCAATTCTCGAATCAAAACAATATATGAAAATCATGATCAAGTAACACATTTCTAGTATGAACTCAATTAATGAACGATCAAATGAAAGAATAGTGAGATTACCAACGAATTCGGCATTTTCAATGAGAAAAGAATAGTGTATACACTCATAAACTATGAAAGGTACAAAACTTACTCGGTGTAAGTATATACAATGCAACAAAAGATTATCGAGTTATAAAAATCTTAAACCAAATCAATATAGCAATAAAAGTGCATGTGCTCATGGGATTAAAGTTTAATTCATAAAGTTATTCACAATATCAATAATTGAGACTAAAGTCTAATAACTTATAAAATCGAGAACATGCATCATTGGGTTGTCTATTGGATCGGGCAATTATTGAAATTTATCATCGAAAACAAAGGCAAAATGCCCAAAAAAGGAGAAAAAAGAAAGAAAATCTTTTTGAAAATTTTAATTTTTCTAAGAAAAGCATACTGAGTAACTAACATGTGAGCAAAAATATGGACTAATTAAAGAAATGGATAGAATATACCACACCCCCTAACTTAAAACTTGACATTGTCCTCAATGTGAATTAAGAACCAGGTTAAAGAGAGGAAAAGAGCGATATTACCCAAAAGTGGAGCGATCCCCATAAGAACAAGTCCAAAGAATCTACAGAACAAGTTAGTACCGAGCATAGCAAAAATAAAAAGTTAACTAATTACACTAGACTAAAATAAAAAGAAAGAAATAATAAAAAACTAACTATATACAACCTACTATTTAGGTTTCACACTAAGTATACACTAGAAGTCTAAATAGCTGAGGGTCCACCGCAAAAATGATTTGACTCTGGAGGATAACCGGTGTACCCTCACATACAAGCATGCCTTACGAAAAATATGAATTCCGTTTTAACAACATAAGGCATGTGTAAGGCGGAAGAAATGAACCATCGTCAATTAAAAGCTTATTGTAATACGCAATATTTGCGTATTATAAAAAAACTTATTGTATTTTGTGTCATGTGTGATGTTTATACCTATATATATGTGCGTGTGCGTTAATGATATTCATTATGTATACATATATATGGTATTTTTTTCTTTACCTTGCTTTTTAGTCCATTTATGCTTCAAATTCATAATTTGTATCTATCGTGTTGCATATTGTTGTTGATATCACGTGCTTAGTATCTCATGTATCACATTGGTATCATTTTTCTGCATCTTCATTGGTATCTGTTATTATTTGTATGGATTAGTTAAGATTTTGTTGCCAATATGCTTTCATGCTCTTATCACTTTAAGCTTCATCGTGTTTAAATTAGTTTTTATCCTTTGTCTATTCCTGAACAAAAAGGGGGAGAATGATAGGGGGAGAAATGGTATATAATCCTATTATAAACGTATCTTAGTTTAGGAGATTTATCTTATGGGGAGTCGCGACCTTCTTAGGTTGATCATAGTTGATAAATGATGAATTAATTTGGGGGGAGTATTTATTTTATATGCATTTAATATTCTTATTCCCTATGCGTTTGATAGTTTGCTTAAGTATGCAAGAATTCTTCTAAATGGCAACTTTCATAGGCAAAGATATTGATCCTTGGGTTTTGAGTCAAGTTTGGGTGGGTTGTTTGAGTCTAGTAGAGCTTGACGGTCCTTTAGGATTTTATTATGGTTTTTGTGCCGGAATTGCCAAAGGGGGAGATTTGTAAGAACACAAGTCTCCGATTGAGTCTCAATGTAATGTTGGCTCAATTTCGAAAATAAACATTTGAGTCATAGGATAGTGTTCAAGTGTATCCATCCAAGCCTAAGACATGTTAAAGTTGAAGACGTCGCGACCTACTTTTCAAGAGATCATCATTGCCTGTTTACGTGTACCTAGTTTCACGTCATCAATATCATATTCCATAGTCTCCAAGAGGTATGAATGCATCATTATATATATAGGGAGACATGAAATAATTTTATAAAGGGTGTAATTTTATTTTAAACTGAAGTTATTTTCAGAAGGTTTATTTAGAAATTTAAAATAAAGTTTATGGGCTTAAAATCAAATTTTGACCATTTCAGGACATCGTTCGATATTGTCATTCGAACGAGTTTGCCAACGAATTTTTCCCATTGGCCTCTAAAACTTTGTAAGAAGGGTCGTTCGAATGAGACTTTGTTTGAACGAAAATCTCGTTCGAACGAGATTTCCGGCGGGAAAATTTTATGGCAATTTTCTCCACTACTCTACTCTTTTGTTCCCACTAATTTGTCCAGAATTATTAAGGTCGGGAACCAACTCTTTCAAACCAACTTTTTCACGTTCTACGAGTTTGGAGAGAGAGCAAATCTTTCAAGAAAAAGTTCTGCATTTTGTGTTTGATTTTTATGGATTAATTTCACCCAAAACACATATACACCCAATAGTTTGTTTATTCAAAGTTACTTAATATATATCCTTGCTTGGAGTGTTTGGCACCGGGTTTTTCTCTACACCTCAAAGAAGAGAAGTTTGGGTTTTCTTCTACATCCCACAAAGAAGAAGTTTATTTGATGTGACATACCCACTTGGAGAAAGGCTCCTTGTTCGGGTGGCGGTGACCAGCAAAAAGTCTGGTCGGTGGATTTCGAGACCGCGGTGGACCTCTGTGGTTATTCGCTAGACAGAGGTGTGTAAAAGAAGAAGCGTCGGGTCTTGGACGGAGTCAAGTCGGGTGTTGTAAGTCTTTTTATCTTGTACTTGAAAAACCTTACTTAGTGGATTTGAGGCTAGGGTCATCCGAGGTTTTTTCCCGTTGTGGGTTTTTCCTTGTACATCGCGGTGTAGTGGTTGTTTGTTTATTTTATCTTGTACAAATTCACATTAGATGCATGCTTAGGTAAAAGATAAAATTGGAATATTTAATTTGGTGATAAATTTGTTTGGGTAAAAATTTATTTAATTCAAGTCATTAATTTTATTGGATAAAATTCGATTTGGCCTAATTTTCAAAAATGGATAAATTATTAGTGTTAGGCAAATTTCTAGGACTTGGGTTGAATTAATCGGGTTTAAGTGAAAAATGCATTTGTCGTTTAATTTAATTTCACTTTGAGTTTAGTTTATTTTAATTTAAAAGAAATTAAAATTTGTAGTTTGTAGTTTGTATTGTGTTGATCCATCTTTATTCCGCATCTAAAAGAAAATTGTATTTTAAAGAGATAGATTAAAAATTGGGGGTCATCATTTCCAACAGATTTCTTCTACGCACGCCTCTAAATATGGCTGTAGGCGTAGACCATTGACTTTGAACGTATTTCCCTCGTTTGTATTTTCTGATTCCATAGCCCCATAGGGGAATACACTCTTCATAACGAATGGGCCTGTCCAATGAGACCACAACTTACCCGAAAATAAATGAAGCCGAGAGCTATAGAGGAACACTTTTTGCTCGGGATTAAACTCCTTATGTCGAATGATCTTATCGTGTGCGAGTTTTATATTTTCTTTGGATATCTTAGCGTTTTCATGCGCGTCATTGCGTATCTCCTCTAACTAATTTAATTGAAGCTTGCAAGCTTCACCGGCTTTGTCCATATCGTAATTCACCCTCTTAATGTCCCAATACGCTTTATGCTCCAACTCAACGGGAAGATGGCGAGGTTTGCCATACACAAAGCGGAATGGGAACATTCCGAGTGGGTTCTTATATGCGATATGGTAGGCCCATGGCGAATCATTCAACCGAAGGGACCAATCTTTTTGGTTAGGATCGAGGTCTTCTCGAGGATGTTTTTTATCTCACGATTCACCAACTCGGCCTGCCCATTCGTTTATGGGTTATAGGTCGTTCCAACCTTGTGAAAGACACCATACTTTTTCATAAGCTTCTCAAACGGCTTGTTGCAAAGTGCGTGTCACTATCACTGATTATCGCTTTCGATGCACCGAAGCGAGAAAGTATGTGTTCCTGCATGAACCTAATCACCACTTTGTTGTCATTAGTTTTGGTAGCTTTAGCTTCCGCCCAATTAGAAACATAGTCTATCGCGACTAGGATGTATTGGTAGCCAAAGGATGAGGGAAAAAGGGCCTATAAAGTCAATACCCCAACAGTCGAAAACCTCAATGACGAGGATTGGGGTTAATGGAATCAATCCTCGTCGAGTTATTGCCCCCATCCGTTGACACCTTTCTCAAGATTTGTAACAATGGTTTACATCCCAGAACATTGTGGGCCAGTACAAGCCGCTTTGGAGAATCTTAGCGGTTGTCTTTTTCACAAAAAAAATGGCCTTCACAACCCTCTGAATGATAGAATTGGATGACCTTTGGAATCTCATCACCCGATACGCATCGTCGGATGATTTGGTCAGCGCAATATTTAAAAAGGAGTAGATCGTCATAGAAAAATATGCGCGACCAAGTAATGAACCTCTTCTTATCTTGCGATGTCCACTCGGGAGGGACGACTCCCATGACAAGATAGTTCATTATATCCGTAAAGCAAGGTAAAGAAGAGGTGGTAAAGAGTTGCTCATCTGGGAAGTACTCATCTATGGGTGTGGGATCACTAGGTACATTACTAAAGCCGTGATAAGTGATCGGCTACGACGTTTTCTACTCATTTTTTATCTTTAATGGAGAGATTAAACTCTTTTAGGAGTAGGATCCACCTTATGAGGCGCGACTTTACGTGTTTCTTTGCAAGGAGATATTTTAAAGCCTCGTGGTCGGTGAAACGGGTGATGGGGGAACCAATGGGATAAGATCAAAATTTATCTAGAGCAAAGACTACCTCTAGCAATTACTTCTCCGTGGTGGAGTAGTTGATTTGTGGTCCAGTAAGAGTCCGGCTAGCGTAGTAGATGACACGAGCCTTTTTGTCTTTCCTTTGGCCCAAAACAACCCCTATCGCAAAATCGCTAGCAACACACATGAGCTCGAATGGTAAGGAGAAATCTAGGTCTTGCATGATGGGAGCGGAAACAAGCATGCTCTTTAATTTTTCAAAAGCACTTTGGCTTGCTTCATTCCACTCGAATGGGGTGTCCTTCATAAGAAGGTTGCTTAATGGTCTAGCGATGGCGCTAAAGTCTTTAATGAACCTTCTATAGAACGCCACGTGGCCTAAGAAAGAGTGCACGCATTTTAGCAATTTTTGTGGGGGTAAGTCAGCTATGACATCAATTTTTACTGTATCGACCTCGATCCCTTTGGATAACACTATGTGGCCTAGAACTATGCCCTTAGTTACCATGAAATGACATTTCTCCCAATTCAGCACTAATTTCTTCTCCACACATCGGGCTAGTACTTTCTCAAGATTAACTAAACATAGATCGAAAGAGGTGCCAAAAATGCTAAAGTCGTCCATGAACACCTCCAGACCTTTCTCAATCATGTCACTGAATAAGCTCAACATGCACCTTTGAAAGGTCGATGGTGCATTACACAAGCCGAATGGTAGGGGTGCAATTCGAGTTAATCATGTCATTTTCGGGTCACGTTGATTCTTATTTGAGTATAAGTTTTGGGTACTTTTAAATCTATACAAGTTAATTGTATTAAGTTCAGGTCATTTCAGGTTATTACCATAAACGGGTTATCGTGTCAAAAATTGCCAGCCCTACTGAATGGCATATGTTTGTAGGCAAACGTACCAAAGGGGCAAGTAAAAGTTGTCTTTTCCTGATCAAGTACATCTACCTCAATTTGGTTATATCCGGAATAACCATCTAGGAAGTGGTAGTAAGGGTGGCCCGCTACTCTTTCAATCATTTGATCGATAAATGGTAAGGGGAAATGGTCTTTCCTAGTTCCTGCATTAAGTTTCCGGTAATCAAGGTAAATGCACCACCTAGTGGTGGTACGTTGGGGAACTAGATTTCCCTTTGCATTTTCAATCACTTTCATGCCCGATTTCTTCGGGACGACTTGAATGGGGCTCACCCGCTTGCTATCCGAGATAGCATCCAACAATTTGATGATTTTGGCCCTCACCACTTCTTTCATAGTGGAGTTTAGCTTTCTTTGTATTTCTCTCGAGGGCTTTACATCCTCCCCGAGGTGAATCTCGTGAGTGAAAATTAGAGGGCTTATACCCTTTAGATCAGCTATAAACCAACCAAAAGCACCTTGGTTCTTCCTCAAAATCTTTAATAGCTTACCCTCCCGCTCTTCATTTAAGCTAAAGGAGACAATAATAGAAAATGTCTCACCCTCACCTAGGAAAGCATATTTAACCTTTGAGGGTAGTTTCTTCAACGCGAGAGTATGAAATGTGTCGCTAGAGGGCACCATGCGTGCCTTCCTCGGCGGTAACTCTTCGAATTGAGAAACCCAACTTACATCTACTACGTCCTCGTCCGACGTTCTCTCATCAAGTAGTTCACGCAACTCCTCAACCTCTCTCTCAAATTGGATTTAAGTTCCCTCGCTCTCATAACTAGACACTAAGCAAGCTTCTAAGGTGTCTCCACACAAATTTTCCTCAATGTGTTCTTCCACAATCTCATTAGTTAAGTTCACTGCGTGAAGATCATCTTCTTCCCCTGCCTGTTGGGTTATTTTAAGGATATTAGTCTCCAATGTTATGTTCCCAAAGGTGAGTTGCATTTTCCCATTTCGAGTATTAATTAGTGCATTAGCCGTAGCTAAGAATGGGCGCCCAAGAATGATGGGGACATGGTTACTCGAGGCGAAGGAGGGCTTTGTGTCCCAGATGATAAAATCTACCGGGAAGTAGAAAGTGTCCACCTGGACTATTACATCCTCGATTATGCCTCTCGATAACTTCACAGTTCGATCCGCCAATTGGAGAGTTATCCTTGTAGGCTTAAGGTCACCCAGATCAAGTTGCCTATAAATTGAATAGGGGAGGATATTAATGCCTATCCCTAAGTCGAGTAAGGCCTTTTTAATTTTATTCTCTCCAACGGTGCAGGAAATGGTGGGTGCACCGGGATCTTTAAATTTAGGTGGGAGATCGTTAAGGAGAACGGAGCTCACCTTCTATGCTAGAAACACATTTTTCTTTACCTTTATCCTCCTATTAATTGTTAATAAGTCTTCTATGACTTTTGCATAAGCTGGAATTTGCCTTATTGCATCGAGGAAAGGTAATTTAATTTCATGTTTTTAAGCATGTTTTGCACTTCACCACGGGGGGTCCCTTTTGGGGGAGGAACCAATCTTTGAGGGAATGGCACGGAGGAGGGTGGCTTGATAATTATCGCGGGCTCACTAGTGTCTTCTTTGTCACTCTTATTCAATGTGATATCATCGACCTCTTTCGCATCGGGCGAAGTCTCCTTGTCTTTTGATGCGTCGTGCGGGGGAAGTGATAAATTAACAACTCTCCCACTACGAAGAGTGGTTACAGCTTGGCAATGCTCCTGTTGTTCTGTAGATGTGGAGCTAACACTAGGTTGACCTTGGGGAGGTCTTTGACCCTGGGCAGGAAACTTGCCCTTCTCTTAGATACTCAACGAAGATTGCAACTTTGAGATGTTCGCGTTCATATCGGCGAATATGCGATCATATCTAGAATTAGTTGCACTCTGGGAGTTAATAAACTGGTTTATTATATCCTCGAGGTTCCTCTATGGTGGAGTAATATATGGCTCTGAAGAAGGTGGTGCTTGGTGAAATTGAGGAGGGGGTGGAGGTGGGATAACCTATGAATTTGGGTTTATCGCAGCCTGTGATTGTCCGTAGTTAAAACCAGGGGGGTTTCTCCACGAAGGGTTGTACGAGTTCCCATGCAGGGCGTTAAAATTTCCCTTGAACCCTCATATAGCATCCACCTGCTTGATGTGCATGGCTTTATTGGCAAAAATTGTCGGGCATGCCTTTGTGGAATGACCCGCCTCACAGATAGCACAAACTTTTTTTTAGTGACACGGCTGGATTCAGAGATATCTCTCAATCGACTATCAAGCAGATATTTCATATCTCTTTGAAACTGATCGAATTAACGGTCCATTAAGATATTAATATCCAATTGGTATAGACCGAATGCAGTTGGAGCGATAGATGCTTGTCTAGGTCAGACTTGGGTATTAGGATCAGATGTGTCCCATGCTTGAGTAGTCTCTGCAACATACTTAATATGGGCCTTAGCATCATTAGAGTGCAATTCCCAGAATGGTTGTTCACACATAGTTTGCACAAGTTATTTGGAAGTCACTGTCAACCCATTAGGAAAGAAAGAGATCAAGTGTTGTTTTTCAAATCCATGATGGGGGCATGCGCTTACCAACTCTTGAAATCGTTCCCAACACCTGTCGAAAGGATCATTATCTTGTTGTCGAAAATCTTGGATTTGAGTCTTGACAGAGTTGGTCTTGTGCGGTGGGTAGAATTTTGAAAGAAATTTGGATTGCATATCATTCCAGGTAATAACAGAGTTCGGGGGTAGAGACCATAGCCAGGTCTTAGCTTTATCCTTTAAGGAAAAAGGGAAATTCTTTAGGCGAACAACATCCTGCGTGCAAGCTTTATCACAAAATACCTTGCACGCCTCTTCGAACTATCTTTCGTGAAGGTATAGTTTCTCCGAATCCATGCCACGGAAAGTAGGTAGAATCTGTATCATCCTATTGCGAGAGTGGAACCGATGGGCATTATACGAAAGTAAAATGCAACCAGGGGTGACAGTTCGTTCAGGAAAAAGTAAGTCTTTCGTGTGACGATAGAGTGGAATTCCCTCTTCAGTGCCGAAACTAGCGGCGTCAGACATCGCTCTCTCTTCAAACGACTCGAAATCCTCACACGGTATCCTAGATGTGTGACTCAAGGATTAACTCAGGGTGTAACTATCAATATAGTGCTCAGGTGTAGGAAGTGGAACCCAAAACTGTGGAACGCGAGGCGTATGGGGACTGTTAGAATTATACTCAATAATTGGATTTTCGCGAATTCTGGTCGGAGTATTTTGAGGAGTTTGAGTATGTGAAGGATTTTGCATTAAAGGCTTTCAAGAGATGATTTTTTTTTGGGTTTAAGCTTTATATTGACTCGATCTAACCTAAGACTACCTAATTCCCTCTTAACAGTGCCAAAAACATGACTCGACCACAAATGTGTGTAGTGTGCATGCTATGTAAGCTCAAGTGCAAGCCTGTCGCTCAAGCAATAATCTCGATAAGTTGGGTATCGATCATCAGGGAAAAAGGACAAACGAATTCGTGATGATGTTGGAAAGATGAAGGAATCCTAGCTTTGACTCTAAAAGAAACAAAAAGGTGATTTGAAAGGGAGATTTACTACATATTTAAATTAAGGACTGACTAATTTATGCCTAAATGAAATGAAAAAGGGCAAATTAAACTAAGATGGATGGCTAGCTATTAACAAAATTAACTGCAAATGAGAACGAGAGGTTAGGTTACAATCCCCCACACCCTAGTAATTCACCCAGTGGGATACTAGATTTCGAAATTAGAATTTACAAGGAACCCGACCTTTATTAATCCTAAGCATTCCGTATAATAAGGATCGTATCCCGCATCATACGAAATCAAAGGTAAGAACAAAGCAGTGTCGCATTAACTACATGCGCATTGCACCCTTAAACATCCCGGTTGCCTAAAGCAAGCGGGATTAAAAGTCCTACAACGGCTACGATAGTTTCACAACACGATTCCTTTAAAATTCAATTCAAAAATCTATTTCCATTACGATGAATCACATCGGGTGGGGTTCTTGCACCTCAACCCTAAAGAATTTAGCCAGACATAACTAGGTGAAGAAAAACATTAACTCTAGAATTAAAAGAAATCGTGATTGACAAGAACAATTTTTTATTTCAGATAGCAACTAAGAACTGAGAATTAATCAACTAAGTAAAAGAGAGAATAAATTAAATGAAGCGAAATTACTTGCAATCACTGAATCTGAAATCCTCTAATCAATCTTCAAAACTTGGGTTTGCAACACAGGTGAGAGAGCATTCTCTCTCTAAAAAAAACTGAACTAAAAAATGTAAAAGTTCGAACCCCCTTGTCTAATAATAACTATAAGTTAAATACATCACGAAAAATATGGAGTTGTAGCTGAATCAAACTCTAAAATCGGAACAAAAAAATTAGGTTAATCTTCAACGGACCGGTTCGGGCCTTCAGTAGCGGATCGATCCTCATTCAAATCCGGATCAATCCCTTTTTCTGGGAAATAAGATCGGTCCGCTATGCAAAATTTTCTAGTGAGTGATAGGACTTCGGACATGTCCTTTTTTCTATAAAATAGGATCGATCCGCTAAGGGAATTTGTCCAGTGAGTTTTAAGGGATCGGACCGGTCCTTTTCTTTGGGAACTTGGATCGGTCCTCATTCAGTTTTCAGATTGTCCTCAATTTCTCCTCATTTTCGCTCATCTTCAGAACCTCGTAACTTCTACTCCGGAACTCGAATTTGGACGCCCTTTCTTCCTACGCACTCGTAAACTCGAGATTTTCAACTTTCATTTGGGTTCTTATCTAGATTCCTGATGGAAATTATGCTTTTACCCTTTTGACTTTTCTTCCTTGATTCATTATTTTGCTTTGCTTTTTTTCTTTCTTCACTTAGCAATAAATACCTGTAAATATTATGAAAAAGGCACAAAACTCAAGATACTACGTAGAAAGGTCAGTAGCATACAAATGAGATAAATCAAGATGAATTACATTATCCGAGGTGATAAAAATGTCTAAATTAAGGGGATAAATTCGGAAGAATTTACACCTAATCAATTCACCAAACAATTCGGCGCTCCAAATTCAATTCAATTTGGGTCGGTTCAGTCAAAACATTATATTCCAACTATATTACATTTCATTAACCTAAATTTAATTTCTGGCCCAAAAATCATTTTATACTAGATTTCAATCCCGCGCGATGCGCGGGAGATTTAAGAATCCCCCATGACGACAAATGTGTCTCTAGTGTGCGCACTATATAGGCTCATTTGTAAGTCTGTTTAAGTAATAATCCCGATAAGTGGGGGTCGAATCCTCAGGGAAATAGGACGATCGCTCGTGACGACATTGGTAAGATGGTGAATCCTAACTTGACTCTAAAAAGAAACAAAAAATGCTTTGAGTGGGAGTTTAACTACAAACAAAATGCAGATTTAAATTAAATACAAACTACACTAAGTGCGACTGAAAGTTAACTAATTAGTTTAACTAAGTGCAAGTGACAAAGTAATGCAAGAATTAACTATGAAGGAGAACAAATTGGCTGGGTTAGAGTCCCCCGAACCCTAGTAATTTACCTCGTAGAATGCTAGATTTCTGAATTAGAGTTTCAAATGAACCGGAACTTTATTAATCCTAAGCATTACATATATGAAGGAACGAAGCCTGCATCATACATAATCGAAGGCAAGAACAAAACGGTGTCACGTTAGCTAACATGCGCGTCGCACTCTTAAGCATCCCGGTTACCTAGGGCAAACGAGATCAAAAGTCCTACGGCCGTTGTGATAGTTATACGACACGATTCTTTTAATATTCAATTCGAAAATCTATTTCCTACAATAGCGAATTACATCGGGTTGGGTTCATACACCCTAACCGTTTAAAGGCTTAGCTAGACATAATTAAATGAAAATAAAAACCAATTTTAAAATTACTTGAATTCATGATTGCTTTGGAAAAATTAACAAGTACAATGTTTAATTAGAGATCGCAGCTAGGAATTGATAATTAATTGACTAACTAGGAAAGAAAATAAATCAATAAAATAAAATTACTCGCATTCAATGAATCCGGAATCAAAATTTGAATCTTGCAACTAGAACAATTAATCTTCAAACTAGGGTTTGCAATACATGTGAGAGAGTTTTTTTTCCCTCTAAAACCTAACTAAAAAAAATTATATTTGGAATTCTTTTTTTTTTCAATTGCTCACATTAACTAGAATTAAGATACATCACGAAAAATCAGGAGTTGTAGCCAAGTCAAACTCTAAAATCGGAGCTGAAAATCAGAAATTGTCACCACCGGACCGGTTCGACAGGTAATACTGGATCGGTTCGCTGATAGCCGGATGAGTTCACTTTCTTCCTTAAATGGATCGATTCGGTGCTCAAAAGTAACCAGTTTGCATTCCTCCTTCCGAACTGGTTCGTTTTTGTCAATAACCAGATCGATCCGGTCCGGTGTCTAAAAGTGGACAAAATGTTTTTCTCTTCCGGACCAGTTCGTTTTCTCTTATATCCGGTTCGGTTCCAGAATTACTCCAGCTTGACTATCTCATCTTCAAGGTCTCATATCTTCTGGCTCGATGGTCGAATTGGGGTACCGTTTCTTCCTACGCGCTTGTAGAAGCACAATCTTCATTTTTCATGTTGGTCTGAATTCTTGATGTAACTTAGTCGTTCTGCCCTTTGACTTTCCTTCCTTGACTGATTCCTCTGCTTTGGATTCTTCTTCTCTTTACTTAGCATCAAATATTTGTAAATAACATGAAAAATACACAAAACTCGAGGCACTATGTATAAAGGTCAGTTGCATATAAATGAGATAAATTAGTATGAATTACAGTATTCAAGGTGCTAAAAGCTACTAAATTAGGGGGTAAATTCGGAAGAATTGATGCCTAATTAAACCCTCCTAACTTAGAATTTTACGGGTCCCGAGCAATGTAAAATAATCCAACTACGGTTCAACTCTTGAAAATTATTTTATTAGGATAAAATACCACTTTCGCGGGCAAGCGATTGCATTTAGAATATGCAACAAGCCTTTAAATCCCTAAGTTACCCTAGTAGGACGAGTTGTGTCTCGTGATGGTTTGCAGTGAATATACCCACAAATTTCGTTTCGACTTAAAGAAATTCAAAATACCTAAAAAAATATACAATTTAAACTTTCCGGAAAATAGTCACCATAAATTTGTAATCATCAGTTTCAATTTGCCGTGTGTATGTGCGAAGCCAAAAATTAACCTCAAATTTCCACAGATTGATCATTGCGTTACTTTTTCAAAAATTCGTTTTGATTCAATTTCTCACGGGATGCTCTCATAAACGAACCACTCAAACTGTGGCTATTTTCTCTCGGTGTGCGTGATATAAAGAGTGAATGTAAAGGAATAAGAATTCACACACACAAATTGAAAGACAGACTTTTTTATGGTGAAAGGATCTCGTCATTGGAATACGATTATTGGGAAATCAGGAAATATCATCTCTAATTCATATATTTAATCTCTTTTATTATCGTTTGTGCCTTAACTCTCCACGCGGTACCCAATGTCGCAATTAGGGCTCGGTTAGGAATTTTTGGGGCTTAAAGTGTATTGGGTAACATGAAAATGGTTGGGAATTTCAAAATCGAAAAATATTGCTTATGATGTCCATTTGTGCTTTTTCGGGCTTTTGCTCATTTTTCTCCTATTTTTCTATTTTTCACATTTTTCTTTTCTTGCTATTTTTGTTGAGCATTTTATATTTTTCTTGCCCCTTTTTATCGCACCATTTGGACTTCATTTCTGAATTTTTCACAATTTCGGACTAAATTTGGGTTTTTCGGGTTGTCAAACGAAAAGGAAAAAATTTATTTGGCTCAAATTGGGTGGCAAAAAGGGTAACTTTTCACGACTTTTTCTGGCCAATATTTTTGGCTCACAGACGAGGGCCTAACTTCATTATCTGAATTGCTAATTGCGTTACCACGTGCGTCTCGAAACGAATTAAATTTAGAGATTTATTTAGCGCGTTTTTCAAGACAATATTAGATTTTCCATAACCGATCAAAATAAAAGATTTGAGATCCTCAACGACTTGTTTTAAAAGCTAAAATGAACTTTGAGTTAACCATTAATTCTGATTGATTGTAAAAACTCATTAAAAATGATAGGCTCGAAATCTCATCGGGTTTGATCAATCTCCACACCTATTCGTTAAGTTGTCAATTCTCGCTCAATTTCCATCTTTAGTCAATTTTGGCTTTGTGCATTTGGTTTTTTACAAATTTGATATTTAAACAAAATTTTGGTGAAATTTAAATTTAATTTTTTATTTATTTTGAAGAAAAAAATATTTTTGACTTTTTTTCCCGAGAATTTTTCAATTTTTCAATTTTTTGGATTTTTTTTTTAAATTTTCTTTTTTTTTTTAATTTTTGGGCATTTTGGACTATGTGAATTTTAAAAGTGCATGCGTACCCCCCCCCCCCTCCCCCTAACTTAGGCTTTTGCATAGTCCCTATGCAAAAAGGACTAAAAACTAAATTAAGGAGAGGACAACAACAAATGAACAAAGTACAAAAATGCAATAAATGAAAACAAGCACAAGACACATAAGGTAGCAATCAAATTTCCATTAAAAATATGTAGCACGCTTATAAAAACTGTGGAAATATGGAAAGGAAAACAATTCTTATACATACCCAAAACAAACAAACTAATGTGGGGGCTAATTAGAAGGGTCGGGGGCGTCGAGATCATAAGGATCATAGAAGTAAGGCGGGGGAGGTGCACCGAAGGACATTTGAAACATTTGTCATACTAGTATCGCGTCGATACGCACGTTGGTTCTCCTCCCGATTAGCGTCGTATCAAGCGATGAACTCGAAAGGTTATATTTCAGACGCAGTGATGCGCGCATCATGGTCATCACCCGGAGGCTCAAAATCAGAATCATCCTCCCCCACATACTCCAGCTCCTCGCCCTCGGCCATGCTAACATCATCAGCCCCAGCAGCCTCGCCCTCTTCATTTGCCTCTTTTGACTCCTCCGACCCGGAATCCACCTCTTACGAATCGACCTCCTCTTGCGCTTGTGCCCGTCGGGCACGTATAATTGCCCTTTGACGCTCGCTCTTGGTGCCGGTACCTTTCCCAATAGGATTTGGAAGGCGAGGGAACCCACTCGGACGTTCAAAGACGGAATTCTCTAGTAGGAATGAGATTAACCAGGGGTAAGGAAGTGGGGATGATCCCCTTTTGTCCAATGCCGCGAGGAAGATGTCTTTGTAGATTATGTGGGCCAAATTGAGCACAGTGTTGGTATCGAATAGGTGATACATGAGAGTAGCTTGGCATGGGCGCATAACTGAGTCGTTTGAGGTTTGGAAGATGTTAGCGCACACAATTTGAACTGTAACTCGCGCCTTGTCATTGAACCTCCCCACTAGAAATGTTTCAATGTACCACACCTCGTCGGGTGCCATTCGGGAAATACAAATGGCCTTAGAGAGGGGGACAAGAGAATTGGGGTATGTGTACTCGATGGGGTTGGGTACATCTTTTGTTGCCAACTTGATTATGATGCAATCCACAACGAATAGTACACGGGTGAAATAGCGTTGCCAAAGCCGTTTATGAAAATAAACTATTTAAGCAACTCCGAAAGTTTGTTGAAGAAACTCTTTACTTAAATCAAAACGATTTTGAACACAAGATGTGTTAACAAAAGTATGTACGAGATTAGGACAAGATTTGATAACAAGTTTTAGTAAACAGTTTAAAATGTTTTAAACTCAGCACACAAACAGAATGGGATGAGAAGATGTAGAAATATTGATACTCAGGATTTTTAACGTGGTAAAACCTCAACCTTGAGGAAACATCCACGACTCCCTCTACGGAGTAAAACAAAAACAATCACTAAAACAAATATATGAGTTACAACCTATTTAACTAACATGCACACAAAACAAATCTATACAAGTTCAGGATTGTACCCTCTGGCGTCCTTAACTTTTCTGCAGATCTTGTTTGTTGATGTAGTTGTCTCAGTTTGTCAACTCTTCTTTGTTCCAGCACTTTACGTCGACTTATTGTTCACCAAATCTTATAGCCAACACTTTGAGTGTTTGTAGTGTGAAGATGTTTGTGAATGGTGTTCTAAAACACATGCATGCACACACACACACTTATTAGTTACAGACGATCCTAACAAATCACATATAAAGTCTATATGCAGTGTATTTGTTATTTTTCTTTCTTACAAAACCAAGAACCTTTTCGACCTTTCAAAATAACCCAGATTCCACGGAGATCTTGCTTAAGATATCGGTCAAGACCTTTCTCAATCACTTTTGAAAATATTATGTGGATTGAGAACCCTCCAAGTGCGAATCCCACTAGGTCAGGTTAGGTTTTGTAAAAACAGAAATAGAAAAACATCTATTGTTGATTCTGAAGTAAGAAAATATTTTTACAGAAAACAATCAACAACGAAATTCTCAAGATGAGAAATAAATGCAACTAAGTGTGCTGTGACATGAAAAACTTCAGATCTATGATTTCGATTGAAAGAGAAACAAGATCTGAGTCTATGTCTAAGTTGGAAATAAGATTTATGAACACAAGGATTTCAGCAACCCAGAAATCACACAACTCGAACTCTCATAACTCAAGAAACACTAAGGATGGTGTTTATCTGGTTATGGTGTTTATGAAGAGGTAAGTGGTTTAGGTTTAGAGGTATTTGGACGAAGTTAGGGTTTCTAACTAGGGTTTGGTTTCTCTCTCTAACTTATCTCTTCTCTCTTCTCTCTATTCTCTCTCCTCTCTCTATTTTCTGAGACTTTTCAAAATGGCAAAAGCTTTCGAAGGCTGAGATGAGAGGCCTTTAAATAGGAAGAGAAGAAGATTCCAGAGCTTCGTTCAAAATCAAGGGCTCTGATTGAGTCAAGCTCCTTTGACTACAATCTAAGGGTTCACAGCAGGCGGTGGATTAAACAGGCTGTGATTGGTTAAAGGGTTTACACTGGGATTCACTCAAAAGACATGCAGGCCATCGATAAGGGTTGATCTAAGGGCTGAAAGCACGCGATGGTTTGTCTCAGTAAAGAAACACAGTTCAGGCCAATCAGAGGACACCAGGTGTAGGCCTGAGAATGAATGTAAACGCGCGTCCCAAAATAATTACAAAGCCAACCCTAGAGTCTCTAGCGCTTTTGGATTCTACCCAGAGTAACTTTAGGCCAATAAACACAACAATCCATATTTATATAATAACCCCAAGACTTTTTAAATCAAATTTTAATTAAATAAAACCTTGTTTAAGATATGTTTTAAATTCCCAAAAAATTATTAAAAATCAAATTGAGGGATTTAAACACACTCACAACATTTAAAACACATAGGGGTGCAATATGATATGCAAGAATCAAATTCTAAGTGTGTGAGTGATGGCTATAGTCTTAGGATCATTACATGATAGATAGAAGAAGAAGCAACCCTATCTCTGAAGCTCTTTGGTTTCTAGGATAGACACTATTTTGTCACAATTTCCAAACTAGATGAGCTCTTATACAGTCTAGACTCAAATGAGTCAAAAGTATAAGGGCTTCAATCTCCCCCTTTGGAAATATGAGACAAAATCTCCTTTGAGTCATCTCAACTCGTAGGGCGACAACAAAAAAGAAAAACTTATTCCTATAAAGGTTCTATCTACCCAAATCCTAGAAAGCAAAAATTACATAACTCAACTATATACAGTTTAACATCCTATTATTACAATGAAGAATGACTGTACAAGAAGAATACCTGCAAAAAATTACTAAGATCAAGCTTTTTAGTATATGCAGTAGACGCAAATTTCTCCCCCATTTTGTCTCAAATGGACAAAGGGAAGGAACTTGGCAAATATAACAGGTATTTACTCAACACAAATCATACCAATAGATTTACGTAAAGAAATGAATCTATTATAATCAAGAGGTTTGGTAAATAAATCTGCAAGTTGTAGATCAGTAGAAAGATAATTGATTTCTAATTCCTTGGTTTCAACTAATTCACGAATAAAATGATGTCTTATTTTAATGTGCTTAGTTCGCGAGTGTTGAACTGGGTTCTTAGAAATGTTAATCGCACTTTGATTATCACAATAGAGATGAAGTGTGGGTTCTAGAATACCATAATCACTTAGCATTTGTTTAAGCCATAACAATTGGGCACAACAGCTACCGGCGGCTATGTATTCAGATTCAGCAGTCGAGAGAGATGTGCAGTTCTGTTTTTTACTACTCCATCCTACCAAGTTATTACCAATATAACAACATGCGCCTGAAGTGCTTTTACTATCATCAGTACACCCAGCCCAATCAGCATCAGTGTACCCAATAATAGTGCTAGGTGTGTCATTCGTGTACCAAATTCCTAAATTTAGAGTGCCTTTAACATATTTAATTATGCGTTTAACAGCGTTTAAATGGCTCTCCTTGGGGTTGTTTTGATAACGCGCACAAACACAAACAGCATACATGATATCAGGACGCGAGGCAGTCAGATAGAGTAATGTGCCAATCATACTACGATATAAGGTAGAGTCTACAGATTTTCCATTTTCATCTTTAGATAATTTCTCTGTGGTACTCATAGGCGTTTTAGCACTTTTAGCACTCTCGAGGCCAAATTTTTTAACTATCTCTAATGCGTACTTAGTCTGCGAAAGAAACAATCCATCTGGTTGTTGTTTGACTTGGAGACCTAGGAAGAACTGTAACTCCCCCATAAGGGACATCTGAAATTCCTTACTCATAATTTCAGCAAAAGATTTTACTTCTGAGGTAGAAGTGGATCCAAATATGATATCGTCTACATAGACTTGAGCGATAGTAATGTGTTTGCCAAAATGTTTGACAAATAAGGTTTGGTCATTTCCACCTCTTTTGAAACCTTTGTCCAGCAGAAAACTGGACAGGCGCTCATACCAAGCTCTAGGAGCTTGCTTAAGACCATATAAAGCCTTTTTCAACCGAAATACATGATTAGGATAATTAGGGTCAATGAACCCTTTAGGTTGTTCTACATAGGTTTCCTCGGCAAGTATTCCATTAAGGAACGCAGATTTAACGTCCATTTGATATAATGTAAAATGCATGTGACAAGCTATAGCAAGAAGCAGACGAACTGATTCTAAACGAGTAACAGGAGCAAACGTCTCATTAAAATCAAGTCCTTCTATTTGGGAGTAACCTTGAGCAACTAGTCTAGCTTTATTTCTAATTATCATCCCATTTTTATCAGTTTTATTTTTGAAAATCCAACGAGTACCAATAACCTTTTTGTGATCAGGACGTGGAACAAGAAACCAAACATCATGAATGACAAATTGTAAAAGTTCATCCTGCATAGCAGAAATCCAGTGAGAGTCATTCAATGCCTCATTTACATTCTTTGGTTCCAAGAGAGAAACAAAGCAAGCATAGAGAGCATAATTTCTAAGTTGGGATCTTGTACGTACTGGTTCACCAGGGTTACCAACTATGTTGTTTATGGGATGATCTTTAGAAACCCAGTTAGGTACTTCAGGTGACTCAATAGGTAATGAATTATCTATTTCAGAAGAGTCATTTTCTAAAATATTTGGCGATTCTTCTTCTATAGTTAATTCACTAGTCTTGCTTTCCACAGTAGTGTCACTAACAATTACATTTATGGATTCCATTAAGGTCTTAGTGCGAAGATTATACACTCGATAAGCTCTACTGTTAGGTGAATATCCTAAGAATATGGCTTTATCTCCTCTACTCTCAAATTTAGATAAGTGTTCCCTATCTTTGCAAACATAGCAGGTACTACCAAAGGTTCTAAGGTACTTAAGATTAGGCTTTTTATTGTACCAAAGTTCATAAGAGGTTTGTTTCGAATTCTTTCTAAGATAGACCCTATTAATAAGATGGCAGGCTGTACGAATAGATTCTACCCAAAAATACTTAGGTAAGTTCTTAGCATGGAGCATGACACGTGCCATCTCTTGAAGAGTTCGATTCTTTCTCTCAGCTATTCCATTTTGTTGAGGGGTCTTAGGAGCACTGAACTCATGTTTGTAACCATTATAGTCACAATATTCTACAATACCAGTGTCTTTGAATTCACCACCTCTATCACTTCGGATTCTATTCACTTGAGTGTCTTTTTCATTCTCAATCCGTAAGAGAATCTTTAAAAAAGTTTGAAAGGTATCGGATTTTTGTTTTAAGAAAGCTACCCAAGTGAATCTGGTGAAGTCATCAACCATAACTAGAATATAACTGTGTCCACAAAGACTAACAGTTTGAGAAAGACCCATTAGGTCCATATGGATGAGTTATAAGGGATTAGATGTAAGGATATCTTTAACCCTTTTATGAGGTGCTTTAACAATTTTTCCTTCTTGACAGGGACCACGGACAATGTTATGAATAGGTTTAATTTTTGGTATTCCTCTAACTATCTGTTGAGAAGACAATTTACTCAAATTTTCGTAATTAATGTGACCCATTCTGTTATGCCATATCTCGTTGTCATCCATTCTGGCAACATTACAGATTTCAGAACTAGACATTACTGTATAACAATTGTCAGGGGTCCTGAATCCTGTAATTAAGCATTCTCCCTTTTCATTTAAAATCTTGCAATTGTTCTTTGAAAAGGTAACAGTATAGTTTGAGTCACAAAATTGCGAAATGCTAAGTAAATTAGCCTTAAGACCTTTGACTAAGAGAACATTTTCAAGAACAGGAAGACCTTTTTCTTTAAGGGTTCCTTTGCCTATGATCTGGGATGATATACCATCACCAAAAACAACTTTTCCACCATCAAAATGGGTTTTATTTAAAAGTTTTGTATCATCACCTGTCATATGCTTGGAACATCCAGAATCCAAGTACCAACCAGAAGATGTAAGTTCAGCTTTTAGAGCAGAAACAACAATGTTACACTTCATCTGGGGTGCTAGATCATCTTTTCTAACCCAAATTGCCCTGGTTTTTAGTTTGCGCTTGTTTGCTCTTATTTGATAAAATTTGCGAGCATTAGATTTTTGTTGAAAAACATTTTGCGCATGATTTTGAGTAAATTTGAATTCCTGAGCATTTGATTTAGAAAAGGTTCTGGTAATCCTTCTAGTAAATGTCCTTTTAGGTTTAGTCCTTCTATTCCTATAGTTAGAGTTTTTGTCTGGTGGCCTGGGAAGGACATAATTGTTACGACTCCTCCTAGAATAGTTAAAGTTATGATACATAGGAGTGTTGTAGATAGGTTTAATCAGTCTCCTAGCATAGCAATTATCGAAAGAGTGACCATATATATCACAATAGGAGCAATAAAGATTGCTCAGAATAGGGTTTTCCTTAGGAAAGTCTCTAAACAAAGGTTTTGAGACATTTTGAGGCTGAATTTTATTCCTAGGTAGCACAGATTTGAAAGCAGGTTCACTTTTCCTAATAGGGGGGCAGACATATTTTCCCTTTGGTAAACTTTCATGCTTAGAGCAACTTGCATCTTCAGTGTTAGTGTTTTGATGGTCAAACTTAGTTTTTAGAGAATGAAAGTCTGGACATGTTTCAATAGGTCTTTTGCCTCCTGACACAAACTTGATAGGTTCAACAAGTTTAGTTTGTGTCTTCAAATTGGGGCAAAACCCTATTCCAGTTCTATCATCAGAATTGGTTTTAGATTCAGCAACGAATTCCTCAAAACATTTAGAATTGTTTTCAAATTTGGTAAATTTTTTAAAAACAGTTGCTGTCTTTTCTTTTGTTTGTTCCAATTCTAATAATGTCCCTTTGTATTTTTTCTCCAGAATTTCATTAGCTTCAGTTAAAGTTTTCAGTTTTTCATCAAACACTTTGACTTCACTTTCATGAGACATGCATTGAGTAGTATACTCTTCAGCATTCAGTTTTACCATTAGGCTTAGATCCTCTAGTTTTTTGGTAAGATCTTTCACAATCTTTTCTAGTCTAGTACTTTTCTTAAGAGTTTTAGTATATAGAGTGTGGATGTCTGGGAGATCATCATTATCTGAGTCACTAAGTGAGGTGTGTGAAGTGACCCCTAAGGTTTCATTTCTTAAACTCACGCACCCATTGACATCAGCAGTATCGATTTCCCTTTGACTCACACACCCGGAGGAAGAGGTATTAATGTTCTCAGTAAGTAAAGCATCTAAACCAGTTAAAGTATGATTCACAGCAACAGAACTAGTATTACTGGACTCATCCTCACTATCAAGTATAGGCATATCATCATTGTATATGATTTTGGCAAAGAAGGCTAAACAAGGATCAAAACCATCAGATGTCTCAGGTTCCTCATTTTCAGAATCACTTGAGTCATCCCAGGTTTTGCAGATATTGGCTCTAGAGTGTTTGTTTTGGGCATTTAAATTAACTCTACAGTCTTGAGCAATGTGTCCTAGTTTACCACATCTATAGCATTCAGTCTTCTTGAGGTCTCTGTGAGGTCTTGTGTTGTCCTTGTTCTGTTTGTCATGAGGTTTCTCATGAGGTTTGTGATTTGAAGGAGTGGTATAATTAGACTTGCCCTGTCTATTTGCAACACTGTTTCTAAATTTAACAATTTTCTTAAATTGTTTTGTCATTAGGGCAATCTGATTATCTAGACTTTCTAAGTCACAGTCCTCATCAGAATCATTACTAGGGGTGTTTAACTCAGGCTTGATCATCTTAGAACTAAAGCTAAGATTGGAATTGGTATGTTTCCTATTAGTGTGGGTCAATTGCTTCTTAAACTCTAATTCCATTTCCACAGTTCTTAATTTGCTACTGAGTAATTCAGGAGTGAGATTAATATCACACATCTCCTCAATAGCATATCTTTTATTGTCAAATTTCTGTGGTAATGATCTCAGAATTTTAGACACAATTTCTTGTCTATCATAAGTTATACCATTGGCATGAAGTTTAGTGACAATGTCAGTAAGGTTCATATAAAAATCATCGAAAGACTCAGATTCAGACATGATTAAGGTATTATACTGTTGGATTAACATCTGAGTCTTAGCAACTTTTACCCTAGAGTCTCCTTCGTGGGCAGTAATCAAGGTATCCCATGCTTCCTTGGAAGTGGTACAGGATGAGATTCTCTTGAACTCATGTTCGTTAATAGACATAAATATAGCGTTCTTGCCTTTGTTATTATTTCGAGAAACCTGTTTCTCTTCTTGAGTAAACTCACTCAATATTTTCTTAATCCTTTCATTGCTTCCATCAGTGGCTGGTTTAGTTGGATAAGAGTATCCATTTTCAATAATATCCCAGACATCATCTCCCAGAGTGCCTTGAATGAAAGCAATCATTCTTACTTTCCAGTAAGAAAAATTGGTTCCATCAAAGACTGGAGGTCTGGTCAAGTTACCATATCTTTCGTTTTTCTCGTCCATAATTGATTTTGAGAAAACAGTTTCAGAAACTCAGGATCTTTTTGAAAAAAGTTCACCAAATGCTCTGATACCAATTGAAATAGCGTTGCCAAAGCCGTTTATGAAAATAAACTATTTAAGCAACTCCGAAAGTTTGTTGAAGAAACTCTTTACTTAAATCAAAACGATTTTGAACACAAGATGTGTTAACAAAAGTATGTACGAGATTAGGACAAGATTTGATAACAAGTTTTAGTAAACAGTTTAAAATGTTTTAAACTCAGCACACAAACAGAATGGGATGAGAAGATGTAGAAATATTGATACTCAGGATTTTTAACGTGGTAAAACCTCAACCTTGAGGAAACATCCACGACTCCCTCTACGGAGTAAAACAAAAACAATCACTAAAACAAATATATGAGTTACAAACTATTTAACTAACATGCACACAAAACAAATCTATACAAGTTCAGGATTGTACCCTCTGGCGTCCTTAACTTTTCTGCAGATCTTGTTTGTTGATGTAGTTGTCTCAGTTTGTCAACTCTTCTTTGTTCCAGCACTTTACGTCGACTTATTGTTCACCAAATCTTATAGCCAACACTTTGAGTGTTTGTAGTGTGAAGATGTTTGTGAATGGTGTTCTAAAACACATGCATGCACACACACACACTTATTAGTTACAGACGATCCTAACAAATCACATATAAAGTCTATATGCAGTGTATTTGTTATTTTTCTTTCTTACAAAACCAAGAACCTTTTCGACCTTTCAAAATAACCCAGATTCCACGGAGATCTTGCTTAAGATATCGGTCAAGACCTTTCTCAATCACTTTTGAAAATATTATGTGGATTGAGAACCCTCCAAGTGCGAATCCCACTAGGTCAGGTTAGGTTTTGTAAAAACAGAAATAGAAAAACATCTATTGTTGATTCTGAAGTAAGAAAATATTTTTACAGAAAACAATCAACAACGAAATTCTCAAGATGAGAAATAAATGCAACTAAGTGTGCTGTGACATGAAAAACTTCAGATCTATGATTTCGATTGAAAGAGAAACAAGATCTGAGTCTATGTCTAAGTTGGAAATAAGATTTATGAACACAAGGATTTCAGCAACCCAGAAATCACACAACTCGAACTCTCATAACTCAAGAAACACTAAGGATGGTGTTTATCTGGTTATGGTGTTTATGAAGAGGTAAGTGGTTTAGGTTTAGAGGTATTTGGACGAAGTTAGGGTTTCTAACTAGGGTTTGGTTTCTCTCTCTAACTTATCTCTTCTCTCTTCTCTCTATTCTCTCTCCTCTCTCTATTTTCTGAGACTTTTCAAAATGGCAAAAGCTTTCGAAGGCTGAGATGAGAGGCCTTTAAATAGGAAGAGAAGAAGATTCCAGAGCTTCGTTCAAAATCAAGGGCTCTGATTGAGTCAAGCTCCTTTGACTACAATCTAAGGGTTCACAGCAGGCGGTGGATTAAACAGGCTGTGATTGGTTAAAGGGTTTACACTGGGATTCACTCAAAAGACATGCAGGCCATCGATAAGGGTTGATCTAAGGGCTGAAAGCACGCGATGGTTTGTCTCAGTAAAGAAACACAGTTCAGGCCAATCAGAGGACACCAGGTGTAGGCCTGAGAATGAATGTAAACGCGCGTCCCAAAATAATTACAAAGCCAACCCTAGAGTCTCTAGCGCTTTTGGATTCTACCCAGAGTAACTTTAGGCCAATAAACACAACAATCCATATTTATATAATAACCCCAAGACTTTTTAAATCAAATTTTAATTAAATAAAACCTTGTTTAAGATATGTTTTAAATTCCCAAAAAATTATTAAAAATCAAATTGAGGGATTTAAACACACTCACAACATTTAAAACACATAGGGGTGCAATATGATATGCAAGAATCAAATTCTAAGTGTGTGAGTGATGGCTATAGTCTTAGGATCATTACATGATAGATAGAAGAAGAAGCAACCCTATCTCTGAAGCTCTTTGGTTTCTAGGATAGACACTATTTTGTCACAATTTCCAAACTAGATGAGCTCTTATACAGTCTAGACTCAAATGAGTCAAAAGTATAAGGGCTTCAACGGGTGCCTCGGATGTAAGCCTCAGATGTCTAGGCCTCGACCCAAACTAAGGAGCCGTAGAAAAATCAGATTTTGGCCAACCACACTTCGTTAAAGGGCTCGACGAGGTATCGACACCAACCACGGGCATTGAAAAGGGCTGTGACGGATGATGGCAATTCAGTCCAGAGCACTTGGCGCTCAATGTGCAGCTTTCGAAATGGATCAAAAAAATTCCGGCACCAATCTCGTTCCTCGATGGAGCGGTATGGGAGTTGCATATCGCTGTACTCAACAACGATGGTGGAGTTGTACTTTTGAGGTGGTGCCATGGTAGTGATAGTAAAGGTAAAGTGAAAAGGCTTGGAGAAATAGAGTAAGAGAGGTTAGAGGAGTGGTGAGGAGAAGAGGAGGTATAAGTGTGTATTTATAGGTGGGTAAATGGTGGGAAAGGTTGTATTTGGAGGGAAAAGGTTTGGGAGGGAAAGGGAGATGAATTTGGAGGGAAAATGTGTGGTAAGAGGTGTAGGGGATGATTTGGGTGGGGAAGGGGGGGTTGAACCTAGGGAATATAAGAAGTTGCAGGAACCGGACCGATCCAAGCGGGTTCCTTAGATAGAACCGATCCGATCGGGCTCCCTAGACCGGACTAGTCCGGGCCTTTTTTATTTTAATTTCACAAAAAGATAAACCGGTTCGGTTTCCTAGGAGAGGACCGGTTCGATACTGAATTTTCACCAGAATCTCTTCCTCTTCATTTTACTTCTCTCTCTCTCAAACCTTGTGTACCCTAACCACTATATCGACACGTATTCAAACCATTTCACTCAATTCGTGCTTCGAGATCCTAAGCATGCTCTCAACGCTTGTTCGCTCAAACCTATTATGTGTGTCCTGTATTGACAAACTCAATTACCTAACCGACTCTACGAACCTAACCTATGAACACCTAATATACATAAGATTCACCCCATATGCGTCGAGGTTGCGACAACCTTCTCATACGACTTACTCAGTCCTCATAAACGGGGTTCGATAACCAAATGGTGCCAACCTCTTCAACAAATGCGTCGTAGTACGGCTTAAGGCATTGTCCATTCACTTTGAAGGTAGTTCCCCCTTTTAAATCTTCCAATTATACAGCTCCATGGGGAACACCTTTCGAACAACAAATGGGCCAGTCCATTTAGACCGTAACTTACCCAAAAACAAGTGAAGCCTAGAGTTATAGAGAAGCATTTTTTTCCCGGAATGAAACTCCTTGCGGCGGATAATCTTATCATGTGCAAGTTTCACCCTTTTTTTTATTTGTAAGAGGAGGATTCCAGGTCGGAGGAGTCGAAAGATGCAAATAAAGAGGGCGAGGCTGTTGGGGATGATTATGTTAGCATGACCGAGGGCGAGGAGTCGGAGGATGTGGAGGAGGATGATTCTAATTTTGAGCCTCTGGGTGGAGACCATGATGCGCGCATCGCCGCGTCTTAAATATAACTTTTCAGGGTCGTCGCTCGATACGATGCTAATCGGGAGGAGGACCAACGCGCATATCGACACTATACTAGTATGATGCACCGCCTCCAAGCACAAATGTTTCAAGTATACTTCGGTGCACGTCCCCCGCCTTACTTATATGACCCTTATGATCCCGACGCCCTCGGCCCTCACAACTAGCCCCCACATTAGTTTGTTTGCTTTTGGGATGTTTAGGAACTGTTTTTCTTTCCATATTTCCAAAGTTTTTGTAAGCGTGCTACATATTTTTATTGAAAATTGGATTGTTACCTTATGTGTCTTGTGCTTGTTTTCATTTATTGATTTTTTTGTACTTTGTTCATTTGTTGTCATCCTCTTATTAATTTAGTTTTTAGTCCTTTTTTAATAGGGATTATGCAAAAGCCTAAGTTGGGGGAGTACGCATGCGCTTTTACATTTCACAAAGTCTAAAATGTCCAAAAATTAAAAAAATGAGAAAATTTCAAAGTTATAATCGTCGTTGATTATCCAAGAGAATGGTAAGTTTCCTGCCCAGGAACAAAGACCTCCTTAAGGTCAAACTAGTGTTAGCTCTACTTTCACAAAACATCAAGAGCAATGTTAAGTCATAACCACTCTACGTAGTGGGAGGGTTATTGATTTATCACCTCCCCCACACGACGTACAGAAAGACAAGGAGATTTCACCCGACACGAAAGAGGCCGAAGATGTCCTCTTGAAAGATAGTGAAAATAAAGATACTAGCGAGCCCGAAATAGTAGTGAAACCACCCACCGCAGCGCCATTTCCTCAACGATTGATTCCTTCCTGAAAAGTAAACCCATGTGATGATGTGCTAGAAGTCCTTAAGCAAGTGAAATTGAATTTACCTTTCCTCAATGTCATCAAGCAAATTCCCACTTATGCAAAAGTTATCAAAGACTTATTGACGGTGAAGAGGAGGCTTAAGGTAAAGAAGAATGTTTTTCTAGCACGAGATGTGAGCTCCATTTTACTCAATGATATTCTGCCAAAGTTCAAGGATCGGGTGCATTCACCATTTTCTACATCATAGGAGAGAATCCAATCGAAAAAGCCTTACTCGATTTATGGCGAGCATTAATATCCTCCCCTAATCCATTTATAGGCAACTTTATTTGGGTGACCTCAAGCCCAGATAGATCACTCTTCAATTAACATTCTCGTACGCGTCATTGCATATCTCTTCTAACTCATTCAACTGAAGCTTGTGAGCTTCACCGGCTTTATCCATATCATAATCCAACCTCTTAATGGCCCAATACGCTTTGTGTTCTAACTCTACGAAAATATGTCAAGGTTTGCTATACACAAAACGAAACAGGGACATTCTAAGGGGGTTCTTGTATGCGGTTCGATAGGCCCATAGCGAATCATTCAATCGAATGGACCAATATTTTCGGTTAGGATCGACGGTCTTCTCGAGGATGATCTTGATTTCTCTAGACACCAACTTGGCCTGCCCATTCGTTTGTGTGTGATAAGTTATTCCAAACTTGTGAACGACTCCATACTTTCTCATAAGCTTCCCGAATGGCCTGTTGCAGAAATGTGTGCCATTATCACTAATTATCGGCTTTGGAGCACCGAAGTGAGAGAGTATGTGTTCCTGCAAGAAACGTATCACCACTTTATTATCATTTGTTTTGGTAGCTATGGTTTCCACCCACTTAGAAACGTAGTCTACCGTAACAAGAATGTATAGGTATCCAAAAGACGGGGGAAATGACCCGTGAAGTCAATACCCCAACAGTCAAAAATCTCAATAATGAGTATGGGGGTAGTGGCATTATGTCTCGTCAGGTGATAGCCCCCAACCGTTGACACCTATCGCATGATTTGCAATAATTGCTCACATCCCTAAACATAGTGGGGCAGTAGAGGCCGCTTTGAAGGATTTTAGCGGTCATCTTTTTCGTCAAGAAGTTACCTTCACATGCTTCTAAATGACATAATTGGATTACTTTTGGTAAATCATCCGGTACACACCGTCGGATGATTTCATCCGCACAATATTTAAAGAGAAATGGATCGTCATAGAAAAATATATGTGACTAAGTAATAAACCTCTTATTCTCTTGCGATGTCCAATCGGGAAGGATGGAACCCCTGATAAGATAATTGACTATGTCCGCAAATCAGGGGAGAGATAAGGTGGTAAAAAGTTATTCATCCGGGAAATATTCATCTATGGGTATGGGGTCGCTAGGTATGTCGGACGAAAGTTGGGATAAATGATCGGTAATGACATTTTCTACTCCTTTCTTATCTTTAATTGAGAGATTAAACTCTTGTAGGAGTAGGATCCTCCTTATGAGACGCGACTTTGCATCTTTCTTAGCAAGGAGGTATTTCAGCGTCGCGTGGTCGGTGAAGCATGTTATGGGTGAATCGATGAGGTGAGAACGAAACTTGTCTAGAGAAAATACTACTGTTAGCAATTCTTTCTCCGTGGTGAAGTAATTGAGTTGGGTTCCGATTAAAGTTCGGCTAGTGTAGTAGATGACACGAGCCTTCTTGTCTTTCCTTTGGCCCAAAACAGCCCCTATCGCGAAATCACTTGCATCACACATAAGCTATAACGGTAAAGACCAGTACGGAGCTTGCATGATGGGGCGAAAACATAAATGCTTTTCAATTTATCAAAAGCACATTGGCATGCTTTATTCCACTCGAATGGGGTGTCCTTCATGAGAAGGTTACTAAAGGGCCTAGCGATGGCGCTAAATTCTTTAATAAACCTTTTATCAAACCCCGCGTGGCCTAAGAAAGAACGCACATCTTTTAGAGATTTCAGTGGGGGGTAACTCAACTATGAAATCTATTTTAGCTCTATCAATTTCAATTCCTTTGGATGAGACAATGTGGCCATAACTATTCCCTCGGTGACCATAAAATGTCATTTTTTCCAATTCAGCACCAAGTTATTTTCCACACAACGGGCGAGCGCCTTCTCAATATTTGCTAAACAAAGATCGAAAGAGGTGTCGAAAATGCTAAAGTCATCCATGAATACTTGAAGTCCTCTTTTAATCATGTCGCTAAAGAGACTTAAAACGCACCTTTGAAAGGTTGTGGGGGCATTGTATAACTCGAATGACATACGCTTGTAGGCAAACGTAATAAAATGACATGTGAAAGTCATCTTCTCTTGGTCAAGCACATCTACCTCTATTTTTTTATATCCGAAATACCCATCTAAGAAGCAATAATAAGGGTGTCCCGCTACTCTCTTTAGCATCTTATTAGTGAATGGTAAGGGGAAATGGTCTTTCCTAGTGCCCGCATTAAGTTTCTGATAATCAATGCAAACGCGCCACCTGGTGGTGGTACATTGGGGAACTAGATCACCCTTAGCATTCTCAATCATAGTCGTTCCCGACTTCTTCGGGATAACTTATATGGAACTCGCCCATTTTCTATTCGAGATTGGGTAGATAATCCCGGCATCCATCAACTTAATTATTTCATCCCTCGCCACCTTTTTTATGGTAGGGCTCAATCTTATTTGCATTTCCCTCAAGGGCTTCACGTCCTCCTCGAGGTGGATTTTATGGGTACAAATCAAAGGACTTATACCTTTCAAATCTCCTATCCACTAACCAAAAGCACTTTGGTGCTTCCTCAAAATTTTTAGCAATTTACCCTCTTACTCTTCATCTAGGCTAGAGGAGACAACAATAGGAAATGTCTCGCCCTCTACTAAATAAGCATATTTAACGTTGGAGGGTAGTTTCTTTAATTCGAGGGTAGGAGATTTTTCATTGGAGGGAACCATGTGTGACTCCCTCAGCGGTAGTTCCTCAAATCTAGAAACCCAACTTACATCTATCGCATCCTCATCCGACGCTCTGCCATCAAGAATCGCTCTCAACTCCTCGATATTCTTTTTAAAGTCGGTGTACGCCCCCTCACTCTCATTACTCGATATAAGGCAAGCTTCTAACTCATCTTCACTAAAATTTTCCTCTATGATTTCGTCAATAAGATTCACTGCGTGAAGATCATCCTCATCCGACACATGTTGGGCTATGTTGAAGAAGTTTGTATCTAAAGTTATGTTGTCGAAAGTGAGTTGCATATTCCCATTTCGAGTGTTAATCAAAGCGTTAGCCGTAAATAAGAATGGGCGCCCAAGGATAATGAGAACATGGTTACTCGAGGCAAATAAGGGCTTCGTGTCCCAAGTGACAAAATCTACCAGGAAGTAGAAAGTGTTAACTTAGACTATCACGTCCTCTACAATACCTCTTGGTATCTTCGCGGTACGATCTGCTAATTGGAGAGTGATCTTTGTGGGCTTGAGGTCACCCAAATCAAGTTTCCTATAAATGGAGTGGGGGAGGATATTGACGCTCGCCCCTAAATCGAGTAAGGCTTTTTCGATTCGATTCTCTAATATGATGCAAGAAATGGTGGGTGCTCCCAATTACTTGAACTTTAGTAGGAGATCATTGAGTAAAACGGACATGTTCTTCTTTACCTTAAGCCTTCTCTTCACCGTCAATAAGTCTTTAATAACTTTTTTATAAGCTGAAATTTTCTTGATGGCATCGAGGAAAAGTAAATTCAACTTCACTTGCTTAATGACTTCATCATGAGGGTTTCATTTTTGGTAAGGAACCAACCGTTGAGGAAATGGCATTGCGGTGGGTGGCTTCACTACTATTTCGGGCTCACTAGTGTCTTTATTTTTACTCTCTTTCAAGGGGACATCTTCGGCTTCTCTCGTATCGGGCAAAATCTTCTTATCTTTTAGTACGTCGTATGGGGGAGGTGATAAATCAGCAACCCTCCCACTACGTAGAGTGGGTATGGCTTGATATTGCTCTGTGGAAGTAGAGCTAACACTAGTTTGACCTTAAGGAGGTCCTTGACCCTGGGCAGGAAACTTACCCTTCCCTTGGATACTAAACGATGATTGCAACTTCAAAATGTTTACATTTATGTCTGTGAACATGCACTCATATCTAGCATTGGTTGCATTTTAGGTGTTTATATGAATTGGTGTATTGTATCGTCGATATTTCTCTGCGGTGGGGCGATATACGGAGTTGGAGGAGGTGATGCTGGTACATGTCCTTGCATAGGTGGTTCTTGTTGAAAGTGTGGATGTGAAGAAGGGGCAACACGTGATGTAGGATTCATCGCAGCGTGTGGTTGCCCGTAGTTAAAACCTGGGTGGTTTTTCCATGAAGGGTTATAAGAATTTTCGTGCGGGGCACCGAAATTACCCTTAAATCCTCCTACACCACTCACTTGCTCTTGAAGCATAACTTTGTAGGTGGGTATCATCGAGCATTCCTATGTTGAATGTCCCACCTCACAATACCTTCTCAATTGGGGTAGGGATGGGGCCAGTTGGTTCTCTTACGCGTGCAACGAGTAACTCTCTCATACCTTTCTTAATTTTCTCGATTTGCGATTCGTCATGGTATCTTTGTCCACGTGGTAAAGATTGAATGCCAATGGAGTGGTGGCCGCCTGGTGAGTTTGATTCTGAGTACTAGGGTCAGATGTATCCCAAGCTTGAGTGGTATATCTCAGCATCATTGGCGTCTAAATCGATAAAGGGTCCATCACACATTGTTTCAACAAGTTGTTTGGAGTTGATATTCGTCACATGATGGATGAATAAAAGAATTTGCTGTGTATCAAGACCATGATAAGGGCATGAGGTGACTAACTCATTGAAACGCTCAAAACATCATTCAAACGGCTCATTTTCTAATTATCGGAAGGTTTGAATTTGAGCCTTAATGTAGTTCGTTCGATGTGATGGGAAGAACTTCTTGAGAAACTTGGATTGTAACTCGTTCCATGACATAATCGAATTCGGGGGTAAAGACCATAGTCAGGTCTTAGCTTTATCCTTTAGAGAGAATGGGAAAATCTTAAGGCGGATCACATCTTTTGTGCATGTTTGATCGCTGAAAGTCTCACACGCCTCCTCAAACTCTCGAATGTGGAGATATGTCTTCTCCAACTCCATTCTATGATATGTGGGAAGGATTTGGATTATTCTATTTCGGAAACGAAATTGCCTTGCATTATATAGGAGCATAATGCATCCCAGAGTGACTAACCGCTCAGGGTATAGGAATTCCCTCAAAGGTCGATACGGTGCTTCTTCCTCACCCGCACCTACGCTACCGTGTTGTCACATGTATCTCTCACTCGATGACTCAGTATCCTCACTTGGTGCACTCGGAGTGTAACCCGAAGTATAACCAGATGGGTAACTTGCTACTGCGTTTGGCGGTGTAGGAGTTGGAACCCAAAATTGAGGATTGTTAGGCGTGTGTGGGCTATCCGGATTGTACTCGACTATATCTTTGTGAATGCGTGTGGGAATGGCTTGAGTAATTTGTTATGGATTTTGCATTAATAGGCTTCTGAGAGATGTTGTGCATTATTATTATTTTATTTTATTTGTCAAAATTATGGATTAACACGATTTAACCTAGAGTCTACCTAATTCCCCGGCAACGACGCTGAAAACTTAACGCGACCATAAATATGTCTCCAGTGTTCATACTATATAGGCTTAAGTGCAAGCGTGTTGCTCAAGTAATAATCCCGATAAGTCGGGGTCGAATCCTTAAGAAAATAGCACGATCGCTCGTGACGACGTTGGTAAGATGGTGAATCCTAACTTGACTCTAAAAAGAAACGAAAAGATGCTTTGAGTGGGAGTTTAACTACAAACTAAATGCAGATTTAAATTAAATACAATCCACACTAAGTGCTATTGAAAGTTAACTAATTAATTTAACTAAGTGCAAGTGACAAAGTAATGCAAGAATTAACTATGGAGGAGAATAAATAGGTTGGGTTACAATCCCCGAACCCTAGTAATTTACCTCGTAGAATGCTAGATTTATGAATTAGAGTTTCAAATGAACCCGGACTTTATTAATCCTAAGCATTACATATATCAAGGAACGAAGCCCGCATCATACGTAATCAAAGGCGAGAATAAAGCGGTGTCGCGTTAGCTACACGCGCGTCACACTCTTAAGCATCCCGGTTACCTATGACAAACGAGATCAAAAGTCCTATGGCGGGTGTGATAGTTATACGACACGATTCTTTTAATATTCAATTCGAAAATCTATTGCCTACTATGGCGAATTACATCGGGTTGGGTTCATGCACCACACTTAAAGGAAATTCATATTTAATTCTAAAACAATAATTTTCAAACTTGGGGGCTACAGAAACCATCAAGCGAGCTTCGCGTGCCCCATTACGCGATATGCAATTTCGTTTGAAGCCATCGTTTGAACGATTTGCTTCTGTCATTTGAACGACCTCAATGAAAAAAAATCTTTAAAACTCCGTCTATAGGTCTTAAAAAAATATTTTAACAAAAAAAGACCCCTAAAATATGTAAGAACATTTTCTAAAAAATATCCCAACACTTTAAATGAAACATTAAGGGACTTTAAATACAACCTTACCAAAATCAATCTTGGAGAGGCTTGTTTGTTGAAGAACTTTGATATTCGGATCTGTCTTGTTGCATGTATGATCTTGAACTTCCTATGACGGGTGTAGCGGTATATGACATACTCAAATATAAAATGGACTTATGTAGAATATGTCCATATAAATCTCCCCTATGTCTATGCCGGTACAAACTAAAAATATCCGAATTATCAAATCAAATATCCTATACATTTCTAACACCCTCCCATGAACCCAAAAGTGAAGTTATAGTAAAATTCTAAGTCTTTAAACTTTCTTCAAAACTCTTTAACATCTTCAAATCACCAACACTTATTTATCATTATCAGGGTGCGCAAGATCCTCAAATTTTTTACCTACACACATAAGACAAGAAACAAATACCTCCGTGACATATAGAGTTTGAAATGAGTTAAACATAAACCAAGACAAAGAACAAATCTCAAATCTCCCCCCAATTAAAACTCCCCTATTAATTCATAATTCGTTCTCCCCCTTTTTATTTGTTCGAAATAGACAAAGAAAAGAATAAACAAAATATGAACGTGTCATGACAAGCAAAACAAATCATCTACGATCATCCAAGGATAAACTCAAAAGCTTCCACCAACTATTTTTTATTTGTTCCAATTTTTTCAAACAAAAATAATTTACAACAAAAATCATGCACTATGAATTTATACTAAAATAACCAAATTGTGGAAACAAAATGAATGGGTGTGAGTAAATTCGATAGGAAAATAAATGCAATAAAACATAACACATGTTCACGATGAATATGGATACTTCCAACGAATGAACTCAAAATCATCCTTAGGTGTCAAAATGTGAATTTATATAACATCGACTCGATCTAATCAACACATCAAAGTCTAAAATGATTTCCACACTAATAACGTCTAAAACTATGTAATCATTTTCATAACTTTGCGAGAACATGCAAACTCGTTGATTAAATTTCCATCCAAACACCATCGTAAATAATAAATATTTTATTGAGGTGATCTAAAACCTAATGGCACCTTTTTGTCATGTATATCTTTGTATTACCTTAAAATTTTTGGGCTCTTTTCAACCTCTTTGGACTCTAGCTACTTTTTACAATGCCACAATTTCTTAGGTCTGATTTAAAAGGTGGCTTAATCGCAAAGGATATATGTACCTTTCATAGCCCTTCCTCGTTTGCTCAATATTATAAACAAATTCCTCACGGACAACGGTTCTTACATGCATTACTGTTGTTGTCAATATTTTTCGCATCGGGTTCGTTTTAAATATCGAATTGAGATGGAACACTTTGACCAACATGTGATAGACAAGTACAATAATCAAATAAATCCGTGCAAGTGTGGATTAAAGGAGACTAAGAGTCAAACACGTAGAAAGTAATCTCAAATTACATCTTAATGACTCCAAACATTATAAAGCACAAAAATGTGATGATAACACGTATTAATACACTATCAAATAGTCGCATGGATATGGAATAATATTGTGACTTGATCATCCAAAATCTCTATTTCATAAAAGGTGCAAAACAAAATACAAAAATCCTTTTGTGTTTTTCCAAATTTTTTATCAAAATAAAACCTTTTTGGTCTTTTCAATTTTTCTAAAAAAAGTAGAAAATCTTTTTCTGTTTTTCCAATTTTTTTTATCAAAATACAATCTTTTTGGTCTTTTAAAAGAATAATTTTTTTATTATTTTTCAAAAAATATATCAAAAATGAAAAATATAAGTACAAAAGTGGTACACACTAGCAATAGCCATAACATATCATCATGAAAATTATACTATAATAACAAACAAGTCTAAATCTCAACCATTGGGTGCGGATGAGTTTTCCAAAAGTGGTGACATCATATGAAACATCCATCTATTCATGTGAATTTTTGACAAAAAACTTAACTTTCGCTCGAATGTGTGCAAACTCTCCCATGTAATTATCCGGAGCATCATGTGCAGGAATATATGGTAAAAATCTACGTGACACACTACATAACTTAAAGCAAAATTCCCTAAGGTGTCCTCTCTTCTTGCAATGGGTGCAAACATACATGGGCCTAGGTACACCTTTCCTAAAATATCTAGGACTCACTCTCTTATCAGGTACGAGACGCTTAAGTGGGTTGGGTTGAGAGCCATATAGATCAATCACAAACTCGAGAACTATCTTGGGTGCAACATGGGAAGTAGACGAACCGTCATAACCTATTCCTAGTCTCTCAACATAACCCAAAGCGGGATCGAGGAAAATCTTTTCTAAATTCTCAGACGTGTCCTCTATAGTGACCTTTACCTCCTGAGCACGTTCAATATCTCTCTCTAATTGTAACACACGAACTTCAAGTTCACTTTTTTCTTGACCTACGACGATCAACTACTCACTCAAAGTAACCTTCAGCTTCTCGAGTTGACTCGTCGACGCCTCAAATCCCCTCAAAACCTCCATCTCTCTCTTTAAATCTAACACCTTAATACCTAACTCCTTATTCAACCTTTTCGTCTTTAAGGTCTCGACGTACAAATTTCTAAAAGCTATTTGGATCTCACTTTCACCTTTGCTTCCGAACTCACTTTCACCCTCACTCTTACACGAAACACTCAAATCTTCCTTAGGGTTCTCGTGTACATGAGTATACTCATCATCGTGGGAAAAACTAGTTGTGCTAACACGACTAGCCATAAGATCGACACACATCCCACGTGAAGACTCATCCCCGAAATCTTTCACCTCTTCTTCACTATCGCTAAGAGTAGTTGGCATGACAATCTTCTTGCCCTTTCTCTTTAGCACAGTGGGGCACTCAAGCGCCTAGTGCCCTTTGCCCTCACATTCAAAACATCTCTCCTCTTCATCTTTCTCTTTCTCATCACTCTCAATGGCCTCTCCTTTCTTTTAAACTTTCTAAAAAAAAATTTATTCGAAGAATTTTCTTTGAAAATTTGAGAAACGTTTAAATTTTTTAGAAAGCATGACCACATCATCAAAATCAAACTCGCCTTCAGACTCGTACTCATAAACTTTCACTTTCTTTTTCTTCTCTCTCTTGGACACTTCCTCACTCTTCCTAGATTGGGCTTCAAGTGCTATCTCTCTACCCTTATGTGACACCCCGCCTAATTAAATTCCGGGTGATGAGACCTTTATTAAATTAAATTCAGGTGAACGGTTGGTTCATTCTTAGTATCACTGTCACATAAATAAAATTTTCCATTTTAAACACCCTAGCAAAATTAAGCTAGATGTCAAAACAATTTATAATTTTATTTTAATTATAAAATTCCATAATGGAAACCTTTTTAGATTAAAACCCAATATGAAAAATACGAATGATAATTTAAAACAACCATGCATATGAAAATGTCAACTATATTATTCAAACCAAGTAAATATTCACAATGAAGTCAACATGAATAAATAAATAAATCCCACATAATTACTGAATACATAAATCATAAATAGAAACATAATCTTTAATGAATCTAAACTGGGAATAGGAAATGGGTGACACATGCCATGTCTGTTGAGAAACTAAAACAGGAACTGAATCAAAGGTGAGGTCGTCTACTGTAAAGACCTGTAACTCCCGCATAAGCTGCATCACGTCCAGTCCAAGGAATCTAGACCTGGTGCCTCTGTAGCTGGGCATCTGTAATATATATATATATATATATATATATATACAAGAGAAGGAAGAAATGACAAGAAACGGGTCAGTGCCCGAGTGTAAAAATAGCTTTTAAAATGTTTAAACAAGTATTTAAAATGCTTACTGTGATAAGAGAACCATGTTAGTGCGTAACGCTCTCTTGAGAATTTTCACCTCTCGTCTAGTGTGCACGCCTATCGTACTACTAAAATATCCAAACTAACCCATTTCTCCTCCCCTACGCCTAACTCACGAGACAAATGATTTCAATTTATTTAAAATGGGTACCGTTTTAAGAATTTATAAATCAATTATGTTAACTCGGCATTTCAGTCGGATCTTAGGCACTTATTTGATTTAGGAGCAGTTATACATTTATTACTACTTACACGCACCCTATAATAAGTTCTAGGTATAGAAATCCATATATCAATTGCCCATATAATATTACTCGGTACCCCACATAAATCTATGGTGATGGCATACTCTGCTATCATATTCCCGTATCGCTCATACAAAGGGAAATTCTAGTTCGGAATCTCTATCGAACTGTATTAACACAAAACACACAAAATGGAGACGAAGCATAGTTTCAAAGCACTAAGAGGTCATCACATACCCTCACGTCTCTTAGGACCGCCTGACTATCATTCTCAAATAGCCTGTACCAAGGAATCATATGTTATAGGGTACAGTTAATATCCCCCATAAAGGTCCCATCGAGATATGACTATCCTAGCGCCGCAACCCCCAGGATAGCAAGTAGCGCGGGTATGATTATATATATATATATATATATATATATATATATATATATATATATATACGCACACACGCACATGCACTCGATTATATATATAAACTCTAAAATTTTAACTTAGATTTGCCCATCACCTATAATAAATATTTTTATCTATACGTGGCACGTATCACTCGAGTACTTCGTATGCTTAACCTTTTATTTTATTCTCAGTTATCGACCTCTTATAATTTCTTCTCATCCCCGGAAATGGTTTCTTGTTCTATATGTGAATACAGTAGGCATACCCTTACTACCATTCTGGTCTAAATCTTTCTCGAGTCTCCAAATACCTCGCTTTACGTATATGTGATCTAATTAAGTTTTACACCCCCATTATCCCACGTACATAACTCGTTATAGAATCTTAATTGTCCAAACTTATCTAGGCTATACTGGTCCTCCCCATGACCCATTAACGTCTATAATTAATCTCCAAAGTTCCTACGCATCCCACTCAAATCATTTCAAAGGAAGGAGAAATAATGTGATTTCCAAGAGGGATCGATCGATCGACTCCATCAATCGATCAACATTCATGATCGATCGGTCGATCGAACAGGTATAGCCTAGATTCTGCCATTATTAACTGCGGGGTTCCTTATTAAAACTCAACCAAAACTCCATAAACGAGTCCCAAACTCCCAACCAATTAAACCAATGATTATATATACCTATCTACATGATTTTCTACGTAAAGCATGTACGAATTTCATCAAAGCCATATGATTAAAGGGTCAATTCACCATATTTGTCAAGAACCCTAGTTTCATTATAATTTCCAACATTCTAACTCTTTTTCCAGATTTCCTTCTTTTAAACCATTACAATTTCGTGGGTAATCCTCTACATATGACAAGGCTTCCAAATTAGATGTACTACTCCTAAAACATGTGATTTAAATCTCCTAATTCCTGAAATTCTTCAATAAAACATATATTTATCAATCTTATTCTAACAAGGGTGAATTGTCAACTAGGAATCAACAAGATAGATACTTGCCTTATGATTTTAGGAATGATTCCACGAATTTGACAGGTATAGGCTTGATCCCCTCGCTCCGATCTGCGCTCTGGCGGTGGTGGTGGTGCAATTGGTTTAGTTCTTGGTAGGGCTGTGTTTCGGCCGGATCGGATCGAAAAAGTATGTTTTAAAAAAATCGGCAAAAAATTCGGCGTCCCGAAGCCCAATCCGATTTTTTCGGAATTGTATTTTTTTCGATTTCAAAATTTTCGGAAAAATCAAAAAATTTCAAATTTCGGAAAAAAAATCAGAAATTCAGCAATTTTCCGAAAAAATCAAGAATTTTGGTGTAAAAAATTAATATTTCCTGTTTTAAAAATTGTTATTCTATAAAAAATATTTATACCCGTTTTAAAATTTAAGCTGATTTTGTACCTGCTTTGAATTTTTCCCTACTTATTTTTAAAAGTAATTTTAATTGATATTAAATATGCTTCAATTTTATAAATTACAAAAATAATCCTAAATTGCATAAATTACGAAAACGGTCCTAAATTTTATAAATTAGAAAAACAGTCATAAATTACATAAACTACGAAAACAGTCATAAATTTTACAAATTACAAAAGCAGTCCTGAATTACATAAATTAAGAAAACAGTCCTAAATTTTATAAATTACGAAAACAGTGCTAATATAGTCCAAATTACAAAGACAATCCAAATTATGAAAACAGTCCTAATATAGTCTAAATTATAAAAAAAAGTCCTAAAAAATATCCATGCTATATAGTACGAAGTAGTCCTAAAAAAAAAGAGTCCAAAACATCTACAAAACAATCCAAAAGCTTCCAAGCATCATTCTCTCCGCACATCCATCCTCTCCGCACATCATTGAACATCCGTCCTCATCTCATTTCACTGTTTTACCAAAAAAAAAAATAGTAACCAACCAAATAAAATATGAATTAAATAATAAATGTTCATTGTAAAATGTAAAGTAAATGTCAACAATACCAAAATTGACCTAGTCGATTCGAGCGATAAACCTTTCATCTCCTCTTGCCCAACTAAAATGACAACGAGTCAAACAAATTATTATTTATTTCTAATATAAAACGAATGTATATATTGAAACAAAATTGAAAAAAAAATACCATTTTTAATTGCTGCAAGAGCCTCAATTGTATCTTCCACACAAGACGTAAGTAAAGGATTCCTAAGCCAATCTTGCGTGCATAGCAAATGTTGATGTAAAAAATTAGATTATCTTTGATTGTTTAATCTAATTGTTTAATCACAGATAAAAAAATAAAGAAGACAAGAGATTTTAGAGTGGTTCAGCCTTGAACGAATGGCCTACGTCCACTGTTTGTGTTATTATTGATTGTTTAGGAATTCTCGAAGTAGAGTTTATCTCCAGAAATTCCGGTCCCCTTACAATGAGGATGATACAATGTATTTATAGCCATGAGGCTGTACATGTGAATGGGTAATATATAGCTGTTCAATAAGCGTATACATTCGTATGATAATAATCAGCATTTAATGCGCATTTAATCCTTTTAATTGTCTGATAATAAATGCTCTGATCGAGGTGCAGCTCGGACCGCCTAAGTATCTCGGATTCCATGAGTTGCTCGGTGCAATAAAGTTCCTCGGTGAGCACCTACTGTTCGGAGTATCTGAGTTAGTCGGGGAAGTTGAGTTCCTCGAAGTCAAAGTGTTGTTCAGAAATGTTTGTTATTGCCACGCAGATTGCCACGTGTATCCACTTATTTGAGCCATGTCAGTAGACTACATTTGGTATCAACAGAAGCCCCCAATGTTTCACAGTTCGAAATTGAGGAGTGTGGAACATTCTTCTTGAAATATGGTGGGTTTAAATGGCCATCCTGAATTTTAGGAGTATTTTCTTCGCATTTATTTTCTTTTCGAATTCATAGAATCAGACTTTTTAAATTTTTCTAACTGCTTCGATCTCCGCGCCCTTTTTGTCCTTTTAGCCGCCGGTAGCGTAAACGTCTCCCTTTGTAATCATTATTTTTACCTTTTCCCAAGGTAAGGTATTTAAGCGTTGCAGAAAATCATTTCGTCTTTTACTTTTTCAAATCTGTATCTTTGAGTTTTCCATTTTCTTTCTCTCTTGTGCGTTCATCCTTTTCATCGTTCGTTGTCAACAGATCCATCCTTTTTCTATAAGATCTTCTTCCTTCTCTTTTATTTCCTTTATTCATCATGGTTTACCTTGTTGAGTCGCTTGATAAGTTTCGTTTCGATTTCTCTATTCCTTCATGGGTTATTTTGGAAGAACTTTCTGAACCTTCTGACTATTTTCGTTTGGCTGAGGGACATTGGTTCCACAGTCTCTTTGTAGCTGAATGTGGCTTTTCTTTTCCCCCAAACCCTTTGTGTCTTGAATTATGTCAATATTTTGACGTGGTTCCTGCCAAAATAGTCCCCAACACATGGAGAATAGTTAATGGAGTTCATATATTAAATCAGATTCATGGAACCCGTATAGGAATTCCAGAAATTATGTTTTGTTATAGACGGGCTGTTGGTGATAATACTTTTTATTTAAAAACTAGGTTTTTAAATAGGGCTTTAGTGGTCAATCTCCCAGATGCCAATAGGGACTACTTCGAGCACGAGGTTGTTATGAAAAATTGGCAACACCCTCCATTAACTGGAAATGATGTGTACCAGGGTCCTAGATGCCCTCCCTATGGCAATGGGATAGGTTGTTTTTATTTTATTTTTGAAATTATGCTTCCTTTGTGTTTGATAAAATGTGTCACTGATATTTTATTTTTTATTTATTCGCAGTTGACAGCAAAAGAAAGTCTCCAAAAGAGGCAGAAGTTAACTTAAAACATCTGAAACTTATCTGGGGTTTGCATCAAACTGTTGCCGACGAGCATATCATATCAGCTTCATATTTGCTGCAGTATAAGAGTTACACCTCGCCTTTTACTGCTCGTCCGGTGATAAGTGATGTAGAACCAGTACCAGCTTATTCAAGTTCTTCACCTGAGTCACATATTCCTCTGAGTGAAAGAATGAAGAAAAGAAGAGCTCCTGCCCTCTTCGAGAAATCTGCCTCTGTTGCTGGAGAGGCAAAGAAAAGAAAACATGATGTCCCAGGAGAAGGGACAAGAAAAATCGATGCACCTCCTCCGGTTGATCCTGTGAAGGTTACCGAGAAGCCCCCAGTGGCTCCGAGCAAGGTCGCTGCTCCAAGCGAGGTTATAGTCATATCCCCGACTAAGACTACATCCTTGGTCGAGACCGTTGATGCTCCTCTGAGGAGGCTGAAGAAGAGCTCCTCGGTCAATTTGGCTGAATCCATCGCTCAGACCCCGATTACCGGAAGTGGTGTTCCCACTTTTGTTGCCCCGAGCTCTGCCATGAGCTCGGTGAAGTCTTGGATCATTCCCGAGATCTAAGGTATTGAAGAAAATCTTTCTCGGGATATGGTTACCACATTAGTTGCTCGTCATATTACTTTTATAAGTATTATTGTCCTAAACTTTCATTTTTCCCTTGTTATATCATTGCACTGACTTGCTGTTATTTTCTTTTCCCGGTTGGTAACCTATTTTAATACAATTTTGAAGAAAGATGAAGCTATTAAAGCTTCAAGCTCCTCGTCAGGTGTAGAGGAAGTTTTGGTGGGTCTGACGCGGTCTCTGAAGGATTCTCGTCAGAAGTATGATGATGATAAAGCTACTTGGGAGATGAAGCTTAATTCCATCGAACAGGAGAAGGATCAGGTTGTTGAGGTCTCTAAGGGGTTGAAGAAAAAAATAAAAGGCTTGGAGGAGAAGAATAAAGAGCTCGGAGGGAAGCTCCAAAATGCTGGGGAGCTTGAAGGTAAGCTCAAAGCTGCTAAGGAAGAGTTGGGCAAACTTCGTGAAGTAAGTCGTCAGAAGGAGGAAGTGGAGAATAAATTGAAGGCTACCGAGGAGCTTCTATCCGAGAAGCTTTCCTCGGAGAAGGTGAAAAGAAAGTTAGTTGTGAAAAAGTCCTTCAGTGCTGGCTGGGACAAATGATGGAATAAGGGTCTGGCTGCCATAATGTCGCAGGTGGAATATGGTAGCCTTAAGTACTTTAGGGATGGATGGGTCGCTGCTCTGAAAGAGCTGAATGTTGATGAAGATTTTGACCTGTTTCAGCGACACATCCCTGGCCCTCCTCCAACTCCTGAAGAAGAAGAAGAGGACGAAGCTGCCTCTGAGGAATCCTCCATGGTGATGGGAGATCAAATTTCTCATCCCACAATTGTCCAGTCTTCCTCCGAGCAACTTTAACCATCCATTATTTTAAACGAGCAGCTTCCAGCACCCTCCGAGCAACCATCTGTGCCATCCGAGCAACGTACCTCCTCGTCCCAGCCTCCCGAGAAAGTTTTAGGATACAAGGAGAAGGTGTAGAGTTGTTCGGATTTTTCTCTCTGTTTATTTTTGGCAATTGTAATTCTGAACTACGTACCTCTCTTTTATGATATAATAAAATTTGAAGTTTTGCCTATTCACACTATTATTTCTCTTCCTCTTACTCCTTATTGATTCTTGCTCTTTCTTCTTTTTACTAGTTTATGGCTAGAATGGAATTGCCATCTGCTCATGATACAAAATTATTGAGGCAATGCAATGATTACTTCAGAACTGGTCACACAGATATGACTGAAGCTCAAATCGTTGATATCCTTGGTCAAGATGCTTCAGAGCAGGCAGTTGAAGCCTACCAGTATTTAAAGTGTCTGCTCGATCGGGCAGTGGCTAATAATATAGCATATTATGACATGATTGTAGGCCTCAAAAGCACTCTCGAGGAGCTTCAACAACAATACAAGGAATCTTCAGCCCTCTTGCACCAAGGATATGAGAAGAAGTATCAGCAACTGAATGCTGATAAGGGATACGATAAATTATTTGCTGCTTATGAAATGAGGGAGAGAACTTTGAAAATCGAGGTCGAGGAGCACAGGCAGATAGCCAAGTTGCTGGAGCAGGAAAATAATAACTTGCGAGGAGAAGTATCCCAGTTGAGATCTGCTGCCTCTACCTCAAACGCTTTGGTCCCTGTAAACGACGAGGGATTCTCTTTCTTGGAGGTTGAAAATGCCAACCTGAGGGATGAATTAGAAACCTTGAAAAGGATTGGGCCTTCTACCTCTACTCGGGGACGAGCAAGAGCTTCTCGAGGACGAGCAAGAGCTGCTCGAATTCCTATCGAGGAACAAAGAACTCAATCGGTACTGGAGAACCAAGCCTTCCAATTAATGGCAAAGAACCAGGCATTGGCCAAGATGACTAAGAAAATCATGAATCTGGACGAGCAGTTCTCTGCTCAAAAGTCCGCTTTGGAGAATAAAACGAATTTGGTGAAGAATCTCCACGAGCAGTTAGAAAGATTAACCTACCAGTTCCACAAACAGCCTAGGGAGTTCTGGATGGCTGGTTACAATGAAGCCCTCTACCATTTAGATGATCGGCTCCAGAATGCAAATAATGTGGGTTATAAACAAGAATGGTTAAATGCTTTGGGCGTGTTGAAGTTGGAACAAGGTCATTATTTGTGGGATTACCACAATCCTGGGTTGCTCGACCTACCAGTGCCTCCTTTCAAGCTTGATATGAGCTGGATTCCTGCTCGGGCCATTCCACAATGCCTAATTTCAAAGTATCTCGGTGACTACAATCTTCACTCCAATTTTGAGATATCTCACCCCGAGCAACTCCTTGATCGGCCATCTATTATGAACATCAGGATGTTTAAAGATTTGAATTTCATTAACTCCCCTTATGCCTTAGACGATCCTCCTGCTGGTGAAGAACCTGTTTCAAAGGCAGAGGGGAAGAAACCAATAGAATAGGAATCTTGATGTAATAATTAGTATGTATTTCATTCTCGATGTTTTTTGCTCTAGATTTAATGAAAGACTTTTATTTTTCTCTGCAATCTTTATTGACATTGTCTTATAGATATTTTGTAAAACACTTTACATATGTGTATGTATATCTGTTAAAAAGATAACAACATTGTGTTATTTGCCGATCAACTAAAGATGGTTAAAACTTATTGTCGACTATCCTGAATTTGTGGTAATCATTTGACGACTAACCAAAATTGATGATATTTTGTTTCTCGACCACCTTGGTGGTAATTTAAAATGTTGCGAGTATCAAAAATTTTGCTTAATCACTTTTTAATTCTAAGCCATTAACTGACTTTTATCACATACTCATGCTTCATTTAATAAAAATGTTCCCGACCAACTGTAGTTGGCAGCTTCTTATTCCCGACCAACCTGAGTTGGTGGATTTTTAGAAATATTTTTTCTTCCCAACCAACCTTAGTTGGTATTTCTGGGAAATATTTTTTATTCCCGACCAATCGGAGTTGGTGGATTTTCTTTCCAACCAACCGAAGTTGGCACTTTTAGGAAATATTTTTTATTCCCGACCAACCGGAGTTGGTGGATTTTCTTCCCAACCAACCGGAGTTGGCACTTTTGGGAAATATTTTTTATTCCCGACCAACCGGAGTTGGTGGATTTTCTTCCCAACCAACCGGAGTTGGCACTTTGGGGAAATATTTTTTATTCCCGACCAATCGGAGTTGGTGGATTTCTTTCCCAACCAACCGGAGTTGGCACTTTTGGGAAATATTTTTTATTCCCGACCAACCGGAGTTGGTGGATTTTGCTGAGTAGTGTGTAGCACTAGTATTCCGCGAAAAAATTTCAATAAAAGGAGAGAATTGGGTAGAATATTCACATTTTATTCATACTGATGAAATTGAATTACATGATAGTTTACATTACTGATAATATTTGCGCAGGTGTTCTGCATTCCATGCATTCTTAAACTCCTCCCCCTCTAAAGTTTCTATTCTGTAGGTTCCTGGTCGAACAGCTTCTGTAACTCGGTAAGGTCCATGGCAGTTCGCTTCCAGTTTGTTGTGCTTTTGAATCACTTTCTTTAGCACATAGTCTCCTTCTTTCAGGTCGCACTTCTTCACTCTCTTGTTGTAGAATATAGTTGTTCGTTGATGGTAAGCAGCATTCCTGATGGCTGCTTCTTCTCTAACTTCCTCGAGCATGTCCAGGTCTAACCTTCTCATTAAATCGCTGACAGGGGAATTGATGTTCAGCATTCGGTGTGTTGGGAGGCCCAACTCGGCAGATATAACAGCTTCACTTCCAAATGCCAGCATATATAGAGATTCTCCGGTTGCTGCTCTGGGAGTAGTACGATAAGCCCACAATACCGAATGTAGCTCATTGATCCAGTTTGCTTTCGCGTCATTTAGTCTTTTCTTCAAGCCATTTAACAACGTTCTGTTTGTCACTTTAGTTTGTCCATTGCTTTGGGATGGCCTGGTGCCGAGTGAATATTCAAGATATTTGACTGATGACAATAGGCAGCGAACTCCTCGTTGTCAAATTGTGTTCCATGGTCGGTAACGAATGCATGGGGAAGACCATATCTACAAATGATATTTTTCCAAATAAATTGGTACACCTTTTCGTATGTCATGTCGACAAGAGGCTCGGCTTCTACCCATTTAGTAAAATAATCCACTGCGACGACGAGATATTTAAATCTTCCTTTAGTCGTTGGAAGTGGCCCGACCAAGTCAATTCCCCACATGGCGAATGGCCAAGGGGAAGTAATGGGTGTCAACAATGCTTGGGGAGTTCTTCGGATGGAGGAGAAGCGCTGACACTTGTCACATTTCTTGTCATAGGCTATACAATCAACCCTCATCGTTGGCCAGTAATATCCTTGCGTCATTATTCTTTGCAGAAGTGTCCGACCTACTACATGGGCTCCACAAGACCCTTCATGGACTTCTTCAATCAAATCCTTCACCTCGACGGGATGTACACACCTCTGCAAGCCAACTATGATTCCTCGTCTGTATAGAATACCATTAGTTAGTACATAACGAGCAGCTTTAAACTTCAATTTCTTGGCTGCGAGTTTGTCAATCGGTAATTCTCCCTCCTCAATATATGCCCTGATGGGATCCATCCAAGATGGCCCTAAATCAAGGGTAATAAAATTCATCGTCAGATCTTCATCTATGCTCCGAATAGCTAGAACTTCAATTGGTATTGTTCTTCGTAGCTCGGTACGAGTAGCCGATGCTAATCGAGCTAAAGCGTCTGCTCTCGCATTTTCCATTCTTGGTATTCTATTTAGTTGAACAGTAATAAATTCCGATACCAATTCCATTACCTTTGCATGGTACTTAATCATCAACTCTCCTTTTGCTGTATATACACCAAGCATTTGGTTTACAATCAACTATGATTCAATGCATACGATTACCTGCTCTGCCTTCATGATTTTTGCCAGACTAAGACCTACAATCATCGCTTCATATTCGGCCTCATTATTAGAAGCTTGAAATCGAAAGCGCGGAGCATATTTTATATCGATCTCGTCTGGACTTTTCAATACAATCCCAACTCCACTACCCGAGGTGCATGATGAGCCATCCATATATAGGTTCCATACAGGTATTTCGTCATCAAACTTCTTATTGGACAAAATTCCTCGATGGAATATTTGTTGCTCCTTTATCTCTATTTCTACCACACCTCGCTGCTCGTCGACCTTCTCCTCTTGCTCTCCGACCAGCTTGAGTTGATCGGGGTTTAAATTTGATGATCCTGTAACATCCACAGGTTGGTCGGTGCTCAGCTTTTGCTCCTCGAGGGTATCAGGATAAGTGAACTCTGCTATAAAATCTGCTATTGCTTGCCCTCTTAGTGACGATCAAGGCTCATAAATTATATCATATTCACAGAGTTTTATTGCCCAGTACATCAATCTCCCTGATTTTTTTAGTTTGTGAAGATCTTGCTTCAACGGCATATCGGTATATACGACTATGGTATGAGCCTGGAATTACGGCTTCATTCTTCTACTTGCTTCGATCAGCGCTAGTACCAGCTTTTCCAGTTTCAGATATCTTATCTCTGCTCCTCAAAAGGCCTTACTAGTGTAATAAATTAGTTTTTGCACTCCATCCTCTACTCTTATTAATGCCGAGTTAACTGTATTTTCTGAAACTGCCAGATATAAGTACAATCTTTCTCCCATCACTGGCCTGGACAACAGTGGAGGTGCTCCCAAATATTTCTTCAATTCTTGAAAAGCTTTTTCGCATTCTTCATTCCATTCAAAAGTCTTTCGGAGCGTTTTGAAGAATGGAAGGTATCTATCAGTTGCTCGCGATACAAACCTGTTAAGTGCTGTTACTCGCCCTGTAAGACTTTGTACTTCCTTCTTCGTCGTTGAAGATCGCAGCCCTAACAAAGCTTTGATCTTTTCAGGGTTTGCTTCAATGTCTCGTTGATTGACAATGTACCAGAGAAACATGGCTTCTCATACTCCAAATATGCACTTAGTTGGATTCAATTTCATTTGATATTTATCCAATTGATCAAAGGTTTGGCTTAAGTCAACTACATGGTCAGCAGCTTTCGTGCTCTTTGTAAGCATATCATCAACATAGACTTCCATATTGCGACTGATTTGTTTTGCAAACACCTTGTTCATTAGCCGCTGATATGTCGCACCTGCATTTTTCAAACCAAAAGGCATAACATTATAACAATAAGTTCCCCTAGGGGTAATGAAAGAAGTACTCTCCCTATCTTCAGGTTTCATTTTAATCTGGTTATAACCAGAATAAGCATCCATGAAGCTCAGCAGCTCGTGTCCCGAGGTAGCATCCACTAGTTGATCAATTTGGGGCAAGGAAAAATGATCCTTTGGACATGCTTTGTTGAGGTCGGTGAAGTCTACACACATCCTCCATTTGTTGTTCTTTTTTTTTTACCATCACTACATTTGCTAACCTGTCTAGATATTTAACATCTTCAATAAAGCAAGCATTCTGGAGCTTCTCGACCTCCTCTTGTATAGCTTGATTCTTCTCGGGGCTGAACACTCTTCTTCTCTGCTTCACTGGCTTGATCTCTTTATTCACATTGAGCTCGTGACATAAGAAATTTGGGTTTATTCCGGGCATATCCTCATGACTCCAAGCAAAAGTTTGTTTTCTGCTTTTTAGGAAAACTATTAATTCCTGTTTTAGTGAGGCATCTAACGATGAACCTATCTGAGTTGTTCGTTCAGGGTGCACGTCGTCCAGAATGATGTTTTCAGTAGCTTCCACCACCTGACCTTTCACGAGTTGCGTCTCATCTCTAGGATCCAATGTTTCAATTTCTGCACCTTCATCCACCTGATAGGTAGTAGTCTTTTTCCTAGATTCCTCCAGTTCCTCCTACTCGGTAGATGAATAGTAGTATTCCCGAGTTACTTTTTGATCACCCTTCACAACTCCTACTCCCAAATTGGTTGGAAATTTTAGGCATTGATGTACCGTAGATGGTACTGCTTCGAACTTCTTCAACCCTACCCTTCCCATGATGATATTGTAGGCTGATTGTAGGGGTGGCAATTCGGGTTAGTAGAGTCATTTTCGGGTCGCGTTGATTTTAATTTAAATATAAGTTTTGGGTACTTTTAAATCTACACAAGCTAATCGTGTCATGTTCGGGTTATTACCATAAACGGGTTATCGTGTCAAAAATTTCCAGCCCTAGCTGATTGAACATTCTTATCCATCGCGAAGATGCGTACTCTTTCGGTTCGACAAGCAGGCCATATACCAATGAACATATCCAACTTAATCGTCCCAAGTGGAAAAACTTTCTCGCCAGCAAAATCGAGAAAGGGGCCTATGATAAGGCTCCAACTGAGACAACTTTAGATTTAAGCTGTCGAAGCACGAGTAAAACATAATATCAGCTGAGCTACCATTATCAACCAGTACTCTCGAGATCATCACTTCCTTCATTCTCATTTTGATCACCAATGGATCCTCATGAGGATACAGCACACCTGCAAGGTCATTCTCTGAGAAACCGATGACCAGTTTTTCTTTGTTGACCTTCCTCGAGCGATCATCTTCAGCCAAGTTTATTCGTTGAATATATGAACAGGTTTGAGCCTCATTGAGGTAAGCTTTTCTTTCTGCAGTAAGGTCTCCACCTCCTGCATCTCCACCTGTAATAACATTACAATCAAATGATCCAAAACGTATTGAAAATACCTCACGTTCTGGCTGCCTTGGTCTTTTGGGAAGATCGGGGTCGTCTTCTGGATCATCTTCACGGTCTATTTTCTTGTTCTCCTCTGCTCGACGAGGAGATCTAGATCTCTCTCTTGCTCGGTCGTTGTTTCTTCTTTTATTTCTACGATCAACATACTTTGCCAGTTTTCCTCGTCTAATGAGTGCCTCGATCTCATTCTGAAGAGCTATATAATGTTTGGTCATGTGGCCATGATCCTTATGGAACTCGCAATATTTTACTTTATTCCTCTTGTCAGGGTCTGACTTCATTTTCTCTGGCCAGTTTAACTCCTCGTTGTTCTTGATTTCTTCTAGAACATGGTTGATGTCTACCTTCAAAGGAGTATAATTCTTAAATTTCTTCAATACCTCCCATGATGGCTTTGTTTTTGAGTGCTTGTCACCACCATTGTTCTTATGCTCTTTCTTTTTGGCCTTATCACCCTCCACCTTGGTTTCTTTGGTATCCATATTCTTCTTTGCAGCCATAGCCTCCTCGGCATTCATGATCTTGGCCGCTTTTGCCATCAATTCTGACATGGTTCTGGGTGGATCTTTAGCCAAAGTGTAGTATAACTTATTGGGCAACAGCCCACTCATCAGAGCAGTAATCGTTGTCTTTTCCTCGTAATCAATAACTTCGAATTTCTCGTTATTGAAACGAGTTATATAATCCTTAGTGCTCTCACCGGCCTTTTGTCTAACACTTAACAAGTGTGCTACTCGTTTAACAGGTTTTGCTCCAAAACAGAAGTTTCCAATGAAGAGCTAAGCCAGTTGAAAGAAAGTTAAAATCTTACCCCGAGGAAGATTATTGTACCATATTTGAGCAGATCCTGTAAGAGTTCCCGAGAATGCCCTGCATCTCATCTCATCTGGCACAACATAGATGTCGACAGCAGCTTGGTATTTCTCTATGTGAAGGATAGGATCGGTTTTTCCATCATATGTAGGAGTCACAACAGGTGCTTTGAACTTCGATGGTGTGGGAAAATCCACAATTGCTTGGACAAAAGGTGTCCCTTGGATAAAAGTTCTTTGTAGAGGATTCTTGGCCTTGGCCATTTCCCCTAATCTATCTTCCAGCCTCTGAATAGAGCTTTTCCACGCATCATTTCCTTCCTCGGGCCTGTTGGTTCGGCAACTGATCGCGTGGATGTGGCTTCTTGGGATCTATCTTGTCGAGCAACTGGTTGTGATTGGGCAGAACCCTCTCTTAAATCAAATGGCCGTCGAAAGTTTCTCGACACAGCCTTAGGAGGACTTTTATTCTTCCTAGGGCCCAATCGATCAAAAGGAGAGACCCTACTCAATCTTTCCAGTGCATTGGTCCTTTTCGGAGAGAGAGTGATGTGTTGTTCAGTATCTGTGGCTCGTACTGACAAAGTTCGACCCGGTTGATAAGAAAAATCTTCAGATTTATCAGTACGATATGAATCGCTTTGCCTAATTCGTGAAGAAAGTAAATGGGTATTTCTTTGACCACTTCGTTGTCCTTAATAGGTTAATGCTCCACCTTGCATAGTTTGCATGAGTTGTCGCATTGTTTCCTGCATGGTTGTTTGGCCTTGAGCCAAACTGGCCATGATTCCTGTCACATCTTAGATATTTGGAGGAGCGGATGGATTTGGGGGGTTTCCAGCGTTTCGATTGCTGGATTCAGGATTGTCAGCCATTGATGATGATTTGTTTTTGGTGAAAAATGAAAATTACAGTCGTTTCCCACAGACGACGCCAATCCGTTGATGTAAAAAATTAGATTATCTTTAATTATTTAATCTAATTGTTTAATCACAGATAAAAAATAAATAAGCCAAGAGATTTTAGAGTGGTTCAGCCTTGAACGAATGGCCTACGTCCACTGTTTGTGTTATTATTGACTGTTTAGGAATTCTCGAAGTAGGGTTTATCTCTAGAAATTCCGGTCCCCTTACAATGAGGATGATACAATGTATTTATAGCCATGAGGTTGTACATGTGAATGGGTAATACATAGTTGTTCAATAAGCGTATACATCCGTATGATAATAATCAATATTTAATGCGCATTTAATCCTTTTAATTATCTGATAATAAATGCTCTGATCGAGGTGCAGCTCGGACCACCTAAGTATCTCGGTATCCATGAGTTGCTCGGTGCAATAAAGTTCCTCGGTGAGCACCTACTGTTCGGAGTATCTGAGTTGGTCGGGGAAATTGAGTTCTTCGAAGTCAAGATATTGTTCAGAAATGTTTGTTAGTTCCATGTAGATTGACACGTGTCTCCACTTAATTGAGCCATGTCAGCAGACTAAATATGATATCAACAGAAAACATTCCACAATATAAGTAGTTAATGAACTTCGAAATTAATCAAAGACACGACCGGCGGTACTAAAAACTGACTCGGTAGCAACCGATTTCACGGGAATGGATAATACATCACGGGCCATTATAGCAAGTGATATGTTGTAACTTTACCTTTTCACTAAGTAACAACATCAAAATGTCGCTCATCATTCTCTACAACGCCATCACTTAAATACCTTTCCAAGTCATTGGAAACATCCGCATAGTCCTTTCTTTTCAAAATACCTCTAAACAAGTCTTTTGCCTTAGGTCTTTTGGCTACTTTTTCAATAAGAATGGAGTCTTCGGGCACATTATTTTTATCTTGAGGGGTACCAATACCCACATAAGGTGTCTCTCCCACTTTGCAGTAATTATAAATTCTAATCATTAAATCTTTCAATTTTTTCGCAAACACTTCTAATTTGTAAGACCTTTCAACTTCAGAAAAATTTACACATTTCTCCAAATATGAAGAATACCAAAACTCAACAAATTGTAATTTATATCGATGATCCAATACTATTGCAACAACCAATAACGGGTTAAGAGAATTAAAATTGCAATACTTGTCAAACTTTGCATCCATTTTAATGGCCATGGCACTAAACAATGCATCATCACTATCCAAATGCTCCACGAGAAGGTCTTTAACTTGTGTTAATTCATCAAAGTATGCATTGGAAGTGACATATTGTGAACTCGACAAACGCTTTGTTAATTCATAGAATTCTTCAAAAAAGTGTGCAAAGATTTTAATTTTCTCCAATCACTCTCATCCAATATACACACGCCTCCCACATTACACTCAATCTTATAATTGGGGTTTACCTCATCTAAATGATCAAATACCCTCTCAAACTCCAACGCCGCATTTATCATTAGGTAGGTTGAATTCCATCTCGTCTTAACATCTAAACACACAACCCTCTTTGTTTCTAACATTTAATCCACAGCACACTTCTTAATGAGTTGCATACGTGAGGGACTACTTCGCACATATTTGACACTTCGCCTAAGGTGCTTGATTGTGTCCTTAGCCTCCTCAACTCCATCTCTCATAATAAGATTTATGACATGTCCAAAACACCCAACATGAAAGAACTCACCCCCAGTAACAAAGCATTTCTTTTATTTAATCTTTTTTTCAAATCTACAATGCATGTGTCATTGTTTTTTGCATTGTCAAGTGTGATAGTCATTACTTTTTCTAAACCCCATTCCAATAAACAACTCTCCACTGCCTTGGCAATTACCTCACCCATGTGTGGACGTGGAAGCACTCAAAAATTGATAATTTTCTTATGAACAACCCAATCTCTATCAATAAAGTGAGCGGTCAAAGCCATATAACCAAGATTTTATAACGAATTCCAAATATCAGTGGTGAGGCATATTCGTGCATTAAAATACTTAAAATAGTTTTTCAACTTGGATTTTCCTCGTGATACATGATCAAGCAATCCTTAGTTAGTGTCGTTCTACAAACCACATGAAATTAGGTTGCAAATCCGGAAAAAACATTCTAAACCCTTCCTTTTCCACGTGATTAAAAGGGAGTTGATCAATAATTACCATTCTTGTTAAAGATTTACGACATCCCTCTTGGTCAAATCTCCAATTAGAAGGTTGAGATCCTATCACATAAATAATGGTTTGTTTAATTTTATCTCCTTCGTAACCGGTAAAATCTTTACATTTGTTTAAATGATCCCACAATTTGTTAGTTCCCCTAGAAGATGGTGCATGTATTGTTACATTGCAATACTTGCACTCACAAGTGCTCGAATATTTTTTTGTGCCCTCAATCAAGTGTTTTTCAAAATATTCCCATACCCCCGACGCTCCGTGATGCCCGGCTAAATTAGATTTTGAACCTGACTTTGTTTCTCTCTTATTATTATTAGGGTTGGATTTGCTAGTTACTCCACCACTTTCATCCATTGTTGACATGCAATCAAATTAAATGGAGAAAAAGGTACCTGTTTTGAGGCTGTTTTATTGTGTCGCAAGCAACTCTCTATTGTGTAAGTTTATATCCCTACAATACAATTAAACAAACAATGAAATATACATGTATTAGTGACTAGTCTATGAAGAAAAAAAACAATGAAATATAGAAGAAAAAATGCTTCTGATTAAAAAAATATATATTTACTAATAGCTATAAATGTAAAAAAAAAATCAGATAAAAAAAATACATTAACCGAGAAATAAAAAAAATGGTTCAGTGTTTAAACAGGTCTCTCAAACAAATGATATACCCAAACAGATGATATTTGTTTAAACAGATATGTTATATATATATATATATATATATATCGTTTGGCAGATCTAAATTGTTTGGGTATAAGGGTATAACAGATCTTCGTTTATATGGGTATAACAGATCTTATAACATCTGTTTATATGGGTATAATAACCAAGTTAACAGATCTTCGTTTATATATAAACGATTAAACAAACGATCTGTTATATATATGATAATATATATATAACAGATCTCTGAATCCGTTATGTACTATAAACGATTTACCTTGGAATATAGAGAGAAGAGGAGCAGTTTTGCAGATTGAGAGAGAGAGAAAGTGACAGCCGTTTTGGAGTGTGAGAGAGCTGAAATGTATGAATGATATCTCCTAACTTCTAAACATAAAAAACTATCTAACGGTTGTGTTGTGCCAAGACAAATCTAAGGGTATATATCAGTTGAGGTGAAATGAAACTAAAAATAAGAAACATATATTTCGAAAATTCTAATCGGAAATTATATTCGGCAAAATATTCGGAAAAAAAATCGGAACATATTTCGAAAATTCGGAATTGGAAAAAAATTCCGATTTTCGACCCGATTTTTTTTGGAAATTCAGAAATCGGGAATCGGAATACAAAATTTTGTTCCAAAATCGAAAAAAATCAGATCGAAATTTGGAAAAATCGAAAGTTCGGAAAAAAAAAACACCCCTAGTTCTTGGCCTTGAATTCTTGGAAGGCTTTTCTCTTTTCTTCCTCTCACTGCCGTTTCAGACTTTTGAGAATGATAACCCTAGAAGGATCTCCTAACATCTGATATTAAATTATAATTTTCGTCATTAACTAAGGCTAAAAATGAAAAAAGACCAAATCGTCCTCCCGGGGTGCCGGTTAGGCCTAAAAACACCCCGGGACCCACACTAAAACCCCGGGTATTCTTTTTTTACTATCTCGACCCTTCCGGACACAATTACGTACTCAAAATGACCATACAGACAATTTATAATTTATTTACTTTTTATCATAATAATTTAGTCCCGACACGACACATGCGCGTCCCGACTTAATTTCCATAATTATCGTATTATTCACTCGTGACAATCTTAATAAATTCAATTCTATGTATTACTTCACTCATTAAGTAATATTCACCAAATTTCCAATAATTACTAACTCTTGCGACACTAGTAATATATAAATTAAACTCCGAATTAATATTAAATTAATTTAAATCTCAATTAAATTTAATAAATCCCCAATTTTAAAAGCCACAAGAAAATATTTGGTATTACATACTCCCCCCCTAATAAGGAAATTTTGTCCCGAAATTCGAAAAATAAGGCGTGCTTGGTAAAAATAAATTTGGATATTTGTCGCGCATATCTGCCTCGCATTCCCAAGTGGACTCCTCAACGTTATGATGCTCCCACTGGACCCGTACAAGTGGAACTACCTTCGACCTCAATCTCCTCTACCGCAATATGAGCGTGGGCCATATCACCTCGAAGGTATCTCCTCAACGACGAGATGTGGAATACATCGTGAATATGGTGTAAATGTTATGGCAACCCTAATCTGTATGCCATTGGCCCTGTCTTCTCGATAATGGGAAATGATCATACATACCTCGGAGCCAATTTTCTTTTCTTCCCGAATCTCATTACTCCTTTCATAGGAGACACACGCATTAATACCTGGTCTCCCACGCTAAACTCGTGGAAGAACTGCTTTGCATCAGAGTAGCTTTTCTGCCTGTCCTGGGCTACCCAAATGCGACCCATGATTAACTCGATCCTAGCTGACGTGTCCCGAGTCACCTTTGGTCTGAGAAACTTGTTGACCCCCACCTCTAGCCAATAAGAGGGAGAACAACAAGATCGGCCATACACAACCTCAAATGGGTCCATGCCGATCATAAACTGATAGGAGTTATTATAGGCGAACTTCACCAGTGGAAGATACGGCTCTCGACTCCCTCCAAAATCAAGGACTCACATGCGTAGCATATCCTCCAGCATCGAATTGGTACACTTTGTCTATCCATCTGTCTGCGGGTGATAAGTTGAACTCAATCTCAACTCTGTACCCATAGCCTCCTGAAAGCTCTCTTTTAAGTGTTACACAAAAATCTTATCTTGTTAGACACGATATCCAAGGGCACCCCATGTAATCTCAATACCTTGGCAACAAATAACTGCGCATACTGGCTCGTAGTGTAGTCTGTACGCACTGGCAGAAAATGATCTACCTTGGTCAACCGATCCACTATAACCCATATGGAATCGTGACCTCGCTGTGATGCAGGCATCCCCGCAATGAATTCTATGGAAATGCCCTCCCATTTCCACGTAGGTATCTCTAATGACTGAAGTAACCCAGATGGTCTCTGGTGGTCCACTTTTACTAGTTGACATGTGGCACACTTGGACACGAACTTCGCAATGTCGCTCTTCATCCCACTCCACCAGTATTACCACTTCATATCCTGATGCATTTTATCCCCTCCGAGATGTATCACAAATCTAGGCCCGTGTGACTATGTCATCACAACATGATGCAAATCATCTCCTTCCAGTACTACCAATCTCTCATTGAACCTCAAACCTCCATCAGAACTTACTGAATAAGACTCAGGACCCTCCACTAAGAGTCGCACAATCTGGTCCTGGCAAAACGTATCAGTTGCTTTGGCCTAGATCACCCTCCTAACAATCTTCGACGTAACCGTCATAACGAACATAAAGGAATGGGCTATCGCATCCTTATGTCCTAACTCTTTCCACTTTGTTTCCGATACTTTTGCCACCTCGCCTATCGGCCTCCGGCTTAACGTGTCATCAATTACGTTAGCTTTTCCCGGATGGTACTTTATCTCGAACTAGTAGTCCTTCATAAATTCTAGCCACTTGTGTTGACACATGTTTAATTCCCTATGAGTGAACAAGTACTGCAGTGACTTGTGGTCTATGAACAGGCAAAACTTCTCCCTCAACTGATAGTGTCTCCAAATCCACAAATCAAGCACGACCGCTGCTAGCTCCAGGTCGTGGGTGGGGTAATTCCTCTTGTGAGGCTTAAGATTGCGGGAGGCATAAGCTATAGCCTGCTCCTTCTGCTGAAGTGCTACACCGAGTCCCTGTAAAGAGGCATCAGTATAGACCATGTACTCCACCACTATCCTGGGTAAAGTAAGAACCGGTGCCAAAATCAACTTGACTTTTAGCTCATCGAAAGCTAATTGACAAGTGTTATCCTAAATGAATGGTACCCCCTTGCGTGTCAGATTCGTCAATGGTCCAGCTATCTTCGATAACCCTTGGATAAATTTCCTGTAATATCCAAACAACCCTAAGAAGTTGTGCACCTCTGTCGGTGTCATGGGCTGTCCCCATTTCCTCACCACTAACACTTTACCCGGGTCCACTGATATCTCCAATTCCGACACAACGTGTACTAAAAACTACACCTCTCGTAACCAGAACCCACATCTTCCATACTTGGCATACAACTGATGCTCTCGTAGAGTCTAAAGAACTCGCCTTAAGTGCTCGGCATGCTCCTCATTCGTCTGTGAATAAATCAGGATGTCAACTATGAAAATGATGACAAATTAATCCAAGAACTCTCAGAACACTCGGCTTATCAAGTCCATAAATACTTCTAGAGTATTGGTTAAACCAAAAGACATAACCCTAAACTTGCAAGAACCATATCACGTCAAGAAGATAGTCTTCGACACATCCTGATATACAACTTATGGTATTCCGATCCCAAGTTAATCTTTAAGGAGAAGGTAACTCTCCTGAACTGATCGAATAAGTCATCGATTTGGGGCAATGAATACTTATTCCATATCATGACTTTATTATCTTCCCTTATTACATCGATTTATTCTCGAAGTAAAACATTCGATATCACTTCTTACGTCACATCGTATGGTACTGCTGGCCGTGAATATGAATAAAATTAAAGTTAAAGTTATGGTTTCCCTTACGAATGACAACTAGGGTACTAAACTCGTGTACTAAAGACCAACCATCCCCAGCTTTCGACGTTCGCTAGGTTTCATGCGTGGGATGTCTCGCAAAGCGAAATCCAAACAAAAAAAAACCCCGATACACTACTATCAAACATTATCGGTCAACGAAAGTTGTGGTCCTTAATATTTGACTCGTACCCCGCATCCCTGCTTCCTGCTAACATTAGCGCATCTATTCTCATGTTACGAAAGAAAATATTCAACACATTACTCATATTAACTTGGCGTTGAGCTCTTCAATTCACCACAAGATTATTCTTATTCCCAGGAATATTTCATTATATCCTGAATTACTTTAGCAAACATCCCTACCCATAGGGATTTGGTGTAACCCGACGATATACTCCACAAGTCTCTGTAGGGTTCAATATATATATATATATATATAAGTGGCTCTGTTTTCTCTCGGATGACACTTAACACAAATTATTTTATATACAGGACTAATGAACACCCAATATTACTCTAATGGTCTATTATCACTCAAACTTTAATTATCCAGTTCGAAATCGAGATAATAATACATTATACGCTCATGTTTCTCAAGTAGTACAAGTAAGCTGTAACGCACATAGGTTATTCAAGATTTTCCTTGTATCTAAAAAGAAAACACTATAAATGATAAATTATCGTACCTCCAAACGTGGGTGGTAGTTGCGGTATCTGTGGCAGAACTGCATATTGGGCATTATAGATACGCCAATACTGTACTACCTGTTGTTGCAGTGAAGTCTGTATTACTGGGGTGAATATCCATGCTTCCCCAAGTTGGGTATTATGTGGTGTCGGGTGGACATCCAATGACTGTTGTGGGGTCCTGCCCTTCCTAGGGGAATTTCTACTATAGCGGCCCTGTTCGCCGCATATAAAACACTTACGAATATAGTTTCTGCTCTGCTGGCCCTGCTGAGCACGCAGCTGGCCCTGATGGTCTAGCTGACCTTATTGATTTGGCCGAGGTTGTCCTCCAGCTCTTCGCAGGCAAACTTGGCATTTATGACCATTTCTTCCGCACTCAAAACACCTCTTTATGATAGCCTTATGTCCTTAACCTTATTGTCCCTGACGGGTTTGGCTCTTCCCACGATTCTCACTCTTCTTGGTCTTGACGACTCTGAGGAACTTATCGCTGTTGCGACGGTATTTTCCCATTGTTGTTATTCCTCAAAATGTCATATTGATCAACTTCTCTTGTTCTTTTGCCCCGTGTAAGTTGCACGCTGCGATTTTTGTACTGTAATATTGCGATAGTCATTGCTTGTGCCACGATGTTCGCTATCTCAGTGATTTTCTCTCTTACCTGGTGTACCTGAGGTACTTGTTGGTCTTGTCCCACATTTTCTTCTTCAACGGTATTAGTTAGTCTCCCCCTCATAAGCGACATTTGAAATTCAAATGAATTTTATAAGACCACCGACTATACATAACATTGTAGCAGAAATACATTAACTATAACACGAAACAAGGATGCAACAGTCCTAATATTAGGGCTCTATATCAAAGAACGCTACGCGAAAACATAACAAGCCGTACAGATCCTAAAGACTCTAGAACCTGATGCTCTGATACCACCTGTAACACCCCGTCAAATTAAATTTCGGGTGATCAGTCCTTTATTAAATTAAATTCATGTAAACAGTTGGTTCATTCTTAGCATCACTGTCGCAAAAATAAATTTTCCCGTTTTAAACACCCTAGCATGATTAAGCTAGATGTCAAAATAATTTATAACTTTATTTTATTTATTAAATTCCATAATGGAAACCTTTTTAGATTAAACCCCAATATGAGTAATACGAGAGATAATTTAAAACAACCATGCATATGAAAATGTCAACGATATTATTCAAACCAAGTAAACATTCAAAACGTAGTCAATATGATCAAAGAAATAAATCCCACATAAGTATTGAATACAAAAATCATAAATAGAAACAGAATCTTTAATGAATCTAAACTAGAAATAGGAAATGGGTGACACATGCCCTGTCTACTGAGAAACTAAAACAGGAACTGAATCAAAGGTGATGTCGTCTACTGTAAAGACATGCAACTACCACATAAGTTGCATAACGTCCAGTCCAAGGAATCTACACCTGGCGCCTATGTGGCTGGGCATCTATAATGTATATATATATATATATATACACACACAAGAGAAGGAAGAAATGACAAGAAACGGGTCAGAGCCCGAGTGTAAAAATAGCTTTTAAAATGTTTTAGCAAGTATTTAAAATGCTTACTGTGATAAGACGATCATGTTAGTGCGTAACACTCTCTTGAGAATTTTCACCTCTCGTCTAGTGTGCATGCCTATCGTACTACTAAAATATCTAAACTAACCCATTTCTCCTCCCATACGCCTAACTCACGAGACAAATGATTTCAATTTATTTAAAAGGGGTAGCGTTTTAAGACTTTATAAATCATTTATGTTAACTCGACATTTCAGTCGGATCTCAAACACTTATTAGATTTGGGAGTAGTTATACATTTATTACTACTTACACGCACCGTAGAATAAGTTCCAGTTATATAAATCCATATATCAATTGCCCATATGATATTACTAGGCACCCCACATAAATCTATGGTGCTGACATACTCTGCTATCATATCCCTGTATCGCTCATACAAAGGAAAATACTAGTTCGGAATCTCTCTCGAACTGTATCAACACGAAACACACAAAATGGAGGCGAAACATAATTCCGAGTCACTAAGAGGTCATCACATACCCTCACCTCTCTTAGGACCGTCTGACTATCATTCTCAGATAGCCTATACCAAGGAATCATATGTTTCAGGGTACAGTCAATATCCTCCCATAAAGGTCCCATCGAGATAAGACTATCGCAACCCCCGGGATAACAAGTAGCGCGGGTATGATTATACACAGAATATAATATATATATACACATGCACTCGGTTATATATATATAAACTCTTAAATTTTAACTTATATTTGCTTATCACCTATAATAAATATTTTTTATCTATACGTGGCACGTATCACTCGAGTACTACGTATGCTTAACCTTTTACTTTATTCTCAATTATCGCCCTCTTATAATTTCTTCTCATCCCCAGAAGTGGTTTCGTATTCTATATGTGAATACAGTAGGCATACCCTTACTACCATTCTGGTCTAAATATTTCCCGTGTCTCCAAATACCTCGCTTTACGTATATGTGATCTTTAATTAAGTTTTGCACCCCCGTTATCCCATGTACACAACTCGTTATAGAATCCCAATTATCAAAACTTATCAATACCCTATTGGTCCTCCCCATGACCCATTAACGTCTATAATTAATCTCCAAAGTTCCTACGCATCCTACTCGAATCATTTCAAAAGAAGGAAAAATAATGCGATTTCCAGGAGGAATCGATCGATCGATCGACTCCATCAATCGATCGACATTCATGATCGATCGGTCGATCGATCGAACATGTATAGCCTAGATTCTGCCATTATTAATTACGGGTTTCCTTATTAAAACTCAACCAAAACTCCATAAACGAGTCCCAAACTCCCAAACAATTAAACTAATGATTATATATACCTATCTACATGATTTTCTACGTAAAGCATGTACGAATTTCATCAAAGACATATGATTAAAGGGCCAATTCACCATATTTGTCAAGAACCCTAGTTTCATCATAATTTCCAACATTCTAACTATTTTTCCAGATTTCTTTCTTCTAAACCATTACAATTTCGTGGGTAATCCTCTACACACGACAAGGCTTCCAGATTACTTGTACTACTCGTAAAACATGCGATTTAAATATCCTAATTCCTGAAATTCTTCAATAAAACATATATTTATCAATCATATTCTAACATGGGTGAATTATCAACTAGGAATCAATAAGACAGATACTTGCCTTAGGATTGTAGGCCTGATTCCACGAATTGACAGGTGTAGGCTTGATCCCCTTACTCCGATCTATGCTTTGGCGGTGGTGGTGCAATTGGTTTGGTTATTGGCCTTGAATTCTTGGAAGGCTTTTCTCCTTTCTTTCTCTCAATGCCATTCCAGACTTTTAAGAATGATAACCCTAAAAGGCTCTCCTAACATTTGATATTAAATTATAATTTTCGTCATTAACTAAGGCTAAAAATGGAAAAAGACCAAATTGTCCTCCTAGGGTGTCGGTTAGGCCTAAAAATGTTCCGGTACCCAAACTAAGCCCTCGGGTACACTTTTCTTACTATCTCGACCCTACCGGACACATTGACGTACTTGAAATGACCATACAAGCGACTTATAATTTATTTACTTTTTATCAAAATAATTTAGTCGTGACACGACAGATGCGCGTCCCGACTTAATTTCTATAGTTATCCTATTATTCACTCGTGACAATCTTAATAAATTCAATTATATATATCACTTTACTCATTAAGTAATATTTACCAAATTTTAAATAATTACTAACTCTTGTTATGCTAGTAATATATAAATTTAACTCCAGATTAATATTAAATTAATTTAAATCTCAATTAAATTTAATAAATCCCCAATTTTAAAAGCCATAAAAAACACGGGGTATTACACCTTAGGCCTGACAGCGTCAGGAAATATGTCGATTTCATATGTCTTGAGGTCTCCTACCAATTCCTCTAATTTAAGATTGCTCAAATTTCCTAAGGAATTCAACATGGCAACTTTCGGGATAAAACGTTTAGGCAACGATCTCAAAATCTTTTTAACTACTCGTGCATCCAGAATGCGTGATAGACAGGGTTTCGTCGCGACGCGAGAGTCATCTACGCACCGATCGTTTGTTATATTCGTCTCACCAGCTCTATACAAATACCTAAACTATGACTAAACTCTTTTAAGGGAGTATAGCGGCTCGTCCGGGTATCGAATCCACAAAGACAAGTTACTAGAATTTAATTGGTTCAATACTTCTAAAATAAAAGTGTAAAAGATAATTTTAACAAAAAGGAAAAGATAATAAAGAGAAAAGATTAAACTAGGCGAGTGTATTTAAACTACGTTAACAAAGCGAATAAAAACTATAGGTTGCGTCGAATATCCTCACCCGAGTTAATTAGTATAAAATGATTACGCGGGTCGACGAGTTATTAAGATTGAGTCTCGTTTCGACGGTTAATTAAATCAAGAGTTGTCACACCCCTAAATTCGCATAAAAGTCTAATAAGATTTTGGCGTCAACAAATACCCTAGAAATTACGCACACAAGGTCGTAAGTACGGAGCATACATGATATACCCCGTCAAATCTCCTAGGCATAATAATTAGGACAACCCACTCGAAATAAACCCATAAACTCCATCACCAAAGAAAAACAACACATCAACCCTAGGTGAGTTCAATCCTACACAACCTAAACTAAACTAGCCACTAAGCATGATAAGCAACATAAATAAACCAAGCAAGAATTAAATTAACTACAATAAGTATCTAGGCTTAAAATAAATAACAAAGCATGAAAAATAAAGGAAAACAAAGCTTAGGGAAGAAGATGAATAGTAAAGCTTACATTAATGGGTATTACCCAAAGAGAAATGGAGGAGAAGGGAGCTCCACAAATAAAATCCCCAAAGTCCTCTAACCTTAATAAAAATGAATTATATCTCGAAAGAAAAGCCCCTAACACTTTATTTACACCCCAAAACAAACCCCCAACAAAACCAAGTCAAAACATCCAAAATAAGTCAATTTTCGTCCATATTTGATGGCCCCGGTCGACCTCATGTTTGGGACCAGTCGACCGCGGTTTTGGGATTTGCCCCTTTTTCCTCTCCGAACCAATTTTGACGCGTTGCACGAAAATGGCCATAACTCCCTTATACGGAATCGAAATGATGCGTGGTCGGAACCAGCGCGAAGTAAATTCAATTCTCTACATGATTCTATTTTGAAACCCTCCAAATTATTTAGTATAAAATTACCAAAAAGCCTTTGAAGTAGAAGAAAATACCGAAATCTTCCGAAAATGGCCATAACTTCCTCATTCGGAGTCAGAATGATGCACGATCAGTGGCCACGAAAAGATAATTTGATGATGTACATGTTGGTAACTTCATTATATACAAAATAGTGAGTTTAAAAAGATCATATTGCCCTTAAAGTAACTTTCGACGACGGAACTTCTCTAAAATGCAACCGAACCTCACTTTTAGCATTCCAATACCTAGAAAAACACAATTAACCCCTGCAAAACATATATATATATATATATATATATATATATATATCCAAATCCGAGTTATCTGGTTAACGAGCATAAATATAGACATTAAGAACGTAAAAGTATTAGAATGCAAAAAGATAAAGGGCGCAAATATACAATATTCGTGATGTATCAATGTGCTCACCAAGATTGAAACTAGTATTGATAATATCAAACAAACGTGCATAAAAATCATGAAAGTACTCAGATTCAAGCATCGTAATTATTTCAAATTGAGTACTTAAATTTTGCAATTTAGACTCTTTCACTGCATTCGTGCCTTCATGGGTAAGATGTAAAATATCCCGTGCTTCTTTTGACGCGGTGCACATCATGATGCGTTGAAACTCGTCAAGGGTGACGACTCCAAAAATTACAATTAGCCCACGAGAATTAAAAGTGATCCATTTAAATCCATCTTCAGTGCAGTCTGTCACGAGTTTAAGATTAGTGACATTATTAGCGGTGACTAGGGGTGCAACCGATATGGGTTTTTATCCTATTGTACCGTTTTGGTCAGACAAAAAATGGTTTTGGTTTCATATTATCAAGTACCGAAAATCGATTTTACCGAAATCAAAAATACCGTAATTTTTTTTTTGTTTTGGTTTTTAGAAATAAAAAAACGATTTACCAAATTTACCATACCGACTTATCGTACCGAATTTATCGTACCAAAATTACTGAATTACTGTATCGAAATACCGTACCAAACTTATCGCATATTACCATATCAATTACCAAATAAAAATTATATCTACCCAGTTATAAAGACCCTTCAGTTTTTTAAACAAATCTCATCCATACATTTTTCTTACTATAAAAGTCTCAAAATCCTAAGCTTGAACACAACAAATCAGCCGCACACCACACACCGCAAACCAATAACTCTCTCTTCAAGAGCACAAGGTAACTCTTCTTCTTTTTTTCAAATCATTGCAAACTATGTACATATTTTTTTTCCTTATGCAAGCTTGTCCGGGTTGCGACATCCCTGTTGCATTTTTTTTCTTATTGTGTATTTGTATTGTGTTTTCCCCAAATCAACACCAAAGCCCCAAAAAATGGTTTGTGCATTTGGAAAAAAAATAAATACCACTTGTGCATTTTCCCCTGTTGCCCTCGGTTATACAATTCCAAACCATTTGGAATATCACATGTGCGTTCTTCCCAAATCGTGTGTTACATTTTTCTCAAACCGCGTGTTGCATTTTTCCCAAATCACCTGGCCAGAATACTAGATCTTTCCAAATCGTATATTCTATGATCTAGCCCGATGGGTTCATTCACATACAAATATTGAAGAAAACACATACCTGCTATGAAATTAGCTTTTGATTGTTATGTTAGGAAAAAACTTAGCATTTTTCCCAAATCAGTTACCCTCCGTTATACATCCATGAGATTTTAATTGTTGTACCATACAGTATATTTAAAATTAGCATTCAGATTTTGGTTATTGTATTGTACCGTATAATATATTAATTTCAGATTTGAAATTAGCTTTTGATTGTTACTTCCCATATAAATTAATTTACACAATTTGGTTTTGGTATTTACCAAATTTACCGTAATATGTCCCAGCTTTATCGAATTTATAAAACGATGTAAAATTTTGGTATTTACCGGGAGAAAATAGAATTGAAATGGAAATTACGAAACCAAAAATACGAAAACCTGGTCGGTTTGGTTTTTATTGTTGTTTTGATATACCGATTGATAATTTTGTATAAAACGTTTTACCATTTAGATTGAGATTTTGGTATTGGTAAGGGGTCATTAGCAACCATACCGTATTGGTTGCACACCTATCGGTGACAATGGGAGGAGTCCACCGTCTTCACAAACAACCCAAACACGCTTATAGATTGCTTTTGTGGCAGATTTCATGCCGGCTTTTCAATAGGCAAAACTAGTCACGTAAAAAGCTGACAACATATTATATAATTTTTCATTTGAAAACATTGTGAAAATTTTCAAAATTAGAGTTTTCAAAAAATTAATATCACAAAAGTTTTGTGAAAAATGAGGACACTCAATAAATTAGAGAAACCCGCTATAATACTAATTTAACAACGTGAGTAGTCAAAGGGTATAAGACGGACAAACAAAAAATCAGGATCACTTGATAACTTGGAGCAACGTGATTTGATACCAATTTATAAATGTGGTGTGATATCGATTGCTCGTTAATTCACAAATTTTTAAGTTAACACTAATTTAATTAGACGCCAATTTGTAGACCCAAATCAAATCAATTTTAATTAAACCCTAAAATGCATATATGTGTATAAACCATACCATCACAAATAAACATAAATTACTGACACATAAATTTCAGGAAAAATCCACTGCAAGGGCAAAATCTTTATTTCAATAAATGTTTAAAACACTTAAAGAAATCTGCAATGAATATTCCTCAAAACACTCACATAGGCCGCAACCTAATTACAACAATGGATTAATCGCAACAAATCCACAAGAACTGCAACTCTGTCTTCAGCAAGAAATACCCTCAAGTATTTCCAAGTGACCGTAGTCGTCAGCCAGCACTTCCCTTAATAGATACCAGATCAACAGTTGAGAAATCTTCCTTACAAGAGAAATTTCAACAAGATCGTGTCTTGGGCTCCAAAATATTTCACTAAAAAATTAGGATGATTTGTGAATTGAAAAACAAAGTTTTTAAACATTAAATGAGAAGGTAAAATTCTGCAGATTGCAGTTTTCGTGTATCAAAATTCTCAGGTCTTCTGAAGCAAAAAGGACTCAAGAATCAGCTACTTATAAAGAAGTTGAGTCGATGGGGTCGTTCGAATGAGATTGGTAGGTCGCTTGAATGAGATTAAATGTGGTTCGATCCTGCTTCGCGCGACCTTCTAACGACGTATTAAAACATGAAACAGTACGATGTTGTTAGATAAAATCAAGTAAGTTTCGCGCGACATGCAATGTAGTTTGAAGCTGTCGTTTGAACTACTTGTTCCTATCGTTTGAATGACATGTATATAACGTTTGAACGACCTCAACGAAAAAAAATATTTTCTTTAAAACTTCGCCTACAGGTCTTAGAAAAATTATTTTGACGAAAAAAGACGCTTAATATGTGTAAAAATATTTTCTAAACAATATCCCAACGCTTTAAATGAAACATGAGGGGACTTTAAACACAACCTTACCAAAATTAATCTTGTAGAGATTTGTTTGTTAAAGAACTTTGATATTCGAATCCGTCTTGATGCATGTATGATCTTTAACTTCCTTCGAGGGGTGTAGCGGTATATGACATACTAAAATGTAAAATGGACTTATGTATAATATGTCCTTATAGCGGTAAACTATTTATTATTTGAATAGCAACAATTTTCCCCATTTTACAAGAGTAAAACGCTTAGGCCCTATTTGATGCACATAATTATTAAAGTAATAGACTAAAATTATGCTTTACGCAATAATTTTAGTTGTGAATTTATTATTGAATAAAATTAATATATTATAATAATGAGAATCATGTATGTGCATGATGTTTGCATTGTTTTAGATATTGTTGGTGTCTTTTATTATATATAGTAGGTAATCTATTGTGCAGTGTACGACTTACACATAGAGGATCAAATCATATTTTCTTGTAGAATATAAGTTTTCTCGTTCACAGTCTTAGATGGAGCGGGACAAATTACTAATAAGGATGTAAAATAATATTTTATTATGTCTATATTGATTACGAAAAATCATATAGTTTCGGCTAGTACACTTTATGTGTATTGAACAAGACCAACTCTGGTCATTGTCTTTGCACTAATTTTTACAAGATAATGTACACCTCGTGATTATTAGGTTTACTTAAGGCTATTAATCCTATTGTATTTGACGGAACACATACACTAATTGTTTATTGCTTTGATACAAAGAGTGCAATTCATTATTTGATTAATAAGCGCTTATAAATTGGGCATTGGTGATTAAAATATTATTAAATTCATTTATGGTTGTAATCCACGCCCCAGTGTAGAGATTGGTGGTGCCTCTTAAGATGCTTATAATTTTTGTATGTGTCAAACTCTGTATGTGGATTATATAAATTTGATAGTTAAGCTGGACCGTTCATGGACTTAAAGAAGTTAATTATATTAAATTGTTAGTAATTTATTTTATTAATAGGTAAATGTGACCTTAACATGGCAATAATTAAGTAATACACAATGAGGAGCTAGGAATTGTAATTATAATTATTTTGTAGAATTAATTATAATTAATAAGGCAGGATTAAGATCCGTGTCAGATCAAATTTTTTAGGCCCATTAAGAATCACGTTCTTATATCCCATTAGGAGCCCTACCGTAGCCTATATATGCACCAAATGCTCTCTTGTTCTCATAAGTTCGTTACTCTTAGAACTTAAAAAATCCTAATTCAGATTTAAGAGAGAGAGAGAGAGAGAACAAGGTGATCACAAAGGAAAGCACTTTTTCATGACAGTTCATATCAGGATCGTGAGCTACATCGAGCTCTTGTTCTCGATTAATCTACATAAAAATATTGTTCGTGCTGAGATGAGATCAAACTAGAGAGCTCTCGAAGGTAAACCTTAAATTCTCTACTCTAGGGTTTTACATTTTGGATAATATATTTTTTATAGTTCGATTTATACACGTGATTAACAAACCCTGGCACTACCGTTCATGAAATAATACAAGATGACATACTAATTTTTCTCCATCCATTTTATGCTAGTTTAGACGATATTTAAGACGAGACAAATGATTTTAAACGAGATTATTAAGTAAAACCATTTCACTTAGTCCACTTTGAAGCGCAAGATAAAATCGAGAGATATGATAATTTTCCAATAATCCTTTGTTTAGTGCTGGATGAAATAAAATTTGGCAAAATTACACTTAGGCCTCTTGTTGACAATTTTTAAACATTTAAGGACAATTTGCTATTAGGTCCACTTTGGGAGAGAGTGATTGAATATAGATTGAGATTGAAGACAACAGTATCTGAGAATCAATTTGGGTTTATGCCTGGGAGGTCAATAATGGAAGCAATCTATTTATTGAGGAGATTAATGGAGAGGTATAGAGAGAAAAAGAAGGATCTTCATATGATTTTTATAGATTTGAAGAAGGCGTATGATAGGATACTCAGAGATATAATATGGTGGGTTCTACATAAAAGAGGAGTGGCTCGCAGATATATTGACGTGATCAAGGATATGTATGATGGTGCGATGACTACAGTAAGAACATCAGCTGGAGAAAGTAGTGAATTTTCAATTACGGTAGGGCTACACCAAGGTTCAACATTAAGTCCTTATCTCTTTGCTCTTGTTATGGATGAGTTGACTGGACAAATACAAGATGAGGTGCCATGGTGTATGCTATTTGCAAATGATATTGTTTTAGTCGATGAGACTAAGATGGGGATAAATGCTAGGTTGAAATTGTGGAGAGAAACTTTAGAAACAAGAGGATTTAAAATAAGCAGAACTAACACAGAATATGTGGAGTGTAATTTTAGTAGTAATAGGAAGACAAATGGAGATGTGGTGAAATTGGAGGGTCAAGAAATACCTAGAAATGATCATTTTAGTTATTTAGGACCGATTATACAAAAAGATGGAGATATTAGTGATGATGTTACGCATAGGATTAGAGCAGGCTGAGTTAAGTGGAGAAGTGCGACCAGCGTTCTGTGTGATAGGCGTATACCTTTGAAGTTAAAAGGAAAATTTTATAGGATGGCCATTAGACCCGCCATGTTATATGGGACAGAGTGTTGCGCAACCAAGAAACAAAATGTGCAGAAAATGAGTGTGGCGGAGATGCGAATGCTAAGATGAATTTGTGGTAAAACTCGAAAGGACAAAATTAAAAATGAACAAATTCGTGAAACGGTAAAAGTAGCTCCTATAGAAGATAAATTGAGAGAAAATCGACTTAGATGGTTTGGACACGTCAAGCGTAGACCAATGGATGCTCTTGTAAGGAAGATTGATTTAGTTAGTATTGATGGTAACCCAAGGGGTAGAGGTAGGCCTAAATTAACTTGGTGGGATATTATAAAAAAGGACATGATATCATGTGGTTTAACCGAAGATATTGCACTGGACAGAATGAAATGGAAAAATAGGATTCATGTAGCCGATCCCAAATAATTGGGAACAAACTTTATTGAGTTGAGTTGAGTTGAGTTGCTATTAGGTCCACTTGTTATGCCAGTAGTGCGGATTTCGACAAAAAAAGAAATAATAGACCTAAGTGTTTAAAATTTGTCAAAATTTCTCAAGTATTTAAAATTTATTTGTAAAATGAAATAGATCATCAAGAATAATATGATTGCGATTATTTTTCATCCAAATCTAAAAAAAGTGTTTGTTTTATGTCTTAATGTACCTTGATATATTTAACCCGATTCAAATTCAGAGATAATTCAACCTCTTAATCAGTAATATCTTAATCTTCTTTAATAAAATATTATTTAATACTTTTTAAATCTAAATCTAAATAAAAATAATTATTACTCCATAGTGCATTAAATGGGTCTTAACAAAGTCAAAACATGCTTTGATTGATCATGTCCATAGTCTACAAGAGGCAAAACCATTTCAAAGGTGCGCACTACGCACCCGTGCCCACCCTAGACCCACCAATACCTGGCCATCCCCTCACCGAATCCACACAAAACGTTAGAATACAATCATATTTATTATTGCAATTACACTAAAGTCATCATTATCAGTACTGTACCTTATATATAATCTTATATTTCTTAACCCATTATAATAATAACAACAACAAAACAAACATAGTTATTTAACTTAACTCGGTTGCTTTTATTTCTCCAGAAAGTTCCCACCTCCACAAGATACATTGCAGCTGAGAGATAATTATTTGTTTCTTGAAAGGTATGTAAGAAACTTCTCGTGTGTGTATATATATTTGTTGGGTGATTCTTTTTAAACAAAAATTCAATCTTGGGTCCAAAACCCTAGATGGTGTTTATGTTTTTTTGTTTTTTTGAGATGGGTGTTCGAAATTTGTGTATGTTTTGATCTTGATGTGTGCTATGGATGCTTTTTTTTTTTTAATTTTAATTTTTTTTTATTATGTAGTTGAGAGGTTCAATTGCTAGTAGTTAAGCCAAACTACAAGCCATCAAACTTTGTGGGTACAATGGGGTTTAAGCTGTTTTGCTAGATTAGTTTAGTTCTTAACATATTTGGTCAATATGGGTTTGACTTAGTTTTGAGCATAGACTTGTATCCATTGGCCAAAGTGGGTTTGACCCAGTTTGAACTTAGGGTGTGTTTGCTATGCAATTGACATGGAAAATGTGGATTCAATATTTTGTAAGATTAGGAGTGTTTTGATAACACAAAGGAGTAAAGAATGTACAATGATGTAAGAACACTTATACTCAAATCAACTCAACAAAGCCTTTTCCCAATTATTTGGGTTGGCGACATGAATCCTATTTTTCCATTTCAGTGCAGAATATTCATAGGATTCATGTTCATAAGTATCTGACACGCTGGCTGTTTAGCTTTTGGTATAGATGGTTATGAATGGAAAATAGGTGTTAAGTTGCTGTTTTTTGTAGTTGAGAGGTTCAATTGGTTGTAGTTACACCAAACTACAAGCCATCAAACTTTGTGGCTACAATGGGGTTTAAGCTGTTTTGCTAGATTAGTTTAGCTCTTAACCCATTTGGTCAAAATGGGTTTGACTTAGTTTTGAACCTAAACTTATATCCATTGGCCAAAATCGGTTTGACCCAGTTTTGAACTTTAGGGTGTGTTTGATTGCAATTGACACGGCAAATGTGGATTCCATATTTTCCAATATTAGGAGTGTTTTGATAGCACAAATGTGTAAAAAGTGTACATATATGTGAGAAAACCTATACTCAAATCAACTCGACAAAGTCTTTTCCCAATTATTTTGGTCGACTACATGAAGTGAATTCTATTTTTTCATTCCATTAGCAGAAGATTCATAGAATTCATGTTCATAAGTATCTAACAAAGTTTTGGGTAGGGGTGGTAATTTTAGAAATGACACGAAAAAATGATACGGAACGACACGAAATGTCGTGTACGTGTAGGATTTTTTTGACATGAAGTCGTATCGTGTAGTTCATGGCAAAATTATGAGTCGTGTTAGTCGTGTTATCATGTCTTCTCGTATTAATCGTGTTTTTATTCGGGTTATCGTGTCTATTTATGTTTAATTTAATGTGAAATTTAAGAAATCGTGTTATTTGTGTCTTGTTGTTTTTATTTGGTTTGTGTTCATGTCAACTAAAAGAAACACGAATTCGTGTCGTGTCCGAAAACCCCTTGTGTCATATCGTGTCGGTCCGAAACACAGCCCAAAAACACGAATTGCCACCCCTATGAGCTACTTAACACAACCCTCCTCATTTATCTGCAATGTTTTTAATCGCGGTCGCGCAAGGTGTCGCGTTTTGGCTCCGGGGTTGCGTCGCGCAAATCGCGTCGCGCATCGCGCAAGCAATTCGTGCATTTCAGTTTTTTTATTAGAAAAACATATAAAATAACATTTAAAACTGATATTTGTAAAATAATTAATATTTTAATTTGAAAATTATAGAACAAATAACTATTTGGCCTGAAAATTATTTTTAAAAAAAACATTTTAAGCTCCACTTTTGTAAACAAGTATCATTTAAACTGAAAATTACAAAAGATTAACATTTTAAACTTAAAATTATAAAATATTAACATTCTAACTTAAATTATAAAGACAAATTACAGTTTAAAATCAAAATTATAAAACAAATTACATTTTAAGCTGAAATTTTATAAATAAGTAGCATTTTAAACTGATAATCTTTTTCATATGCATGCTTCCATCCAAAATCTTTTTTGTGTGCCATTTTTTAATCTGAAAAATAAAAAATAGAAAACATTTTACACTGAAATTTATTAAAAAATATACATTTTCTACTGAATTTATTAAAAAATTACATTATTTGAGATTTGAAAAAAAGTTGCTGAAATATGAATAAAAAAAGTGAGTTATTGAAAAAAAGTTACAAAAAATGTAAGTTTTTAAAGCTCCCAAACAAAAAAAGTTAACTGAAAAAAAAGTACACTGAGAAATAAAAAAAAAGGTGTTAACAGCGTTTTTCAATCACAAAAGGCAATAGCGCGCTATTGCGTTCGCAATAGCGCGCTTTTTAAAACATTGTTTATATGTGCTTGGCACCAGTAGTGTCCAAAAAAAAAAAGAAAAGAAATTAAGCACGACACAACACAACCATGTGCATATGATTGTTGTCTAATTCCCTTTTATCAATTTTGGCCCCAAAGCCCTAGATAGTGTTTGTGTTATTTGGGTTTTGGAAATTTGTTTATGGGTTGATCTTGCTATCTTTGTTAGTCTTAGTTGTGAATAGAAATGGGTAGAGTAACACATTTAACCTAGTGGCTAAAATGGGTTTTGAGCTGTTTTGCTAGATTGGTGAAAATTTATATCCATCATTTAAAATGTGTTTTGAACTTTTGACCCAGTTTTGGACCTAAATTTATATCCATTAGCCAAAATGGGTTTGACCCAATTTTGAACTTAGGGTGTGTTTGATATGAAATTGATGTGGCAAATGTGGAAGATTTCATATTTTCCGACATTAGGAGTGTTTTGATTGCACAAATGTGCCTTCAAAAATTTCCCCCCCATAAAGATTAAAGAATGTACATATATGTAAGAACACACATATATATGTATATAATTGTTTTCTAATTCTTTTTTTTTTTTTATCAATTTTGGGCCCAAAGCCCTAGATAGTTTTATATTTTTAGGATTTTTGGCGATGGGTATTGGAAATTTGTTTATAGTTTGATCTTATTGTCTTTGTCAGTCTTGGTTGTGAATGGAAACTAAGGATTGAAAGTAGCTAATCGCCTGTATAACAGATCTACCAACAGCTAACACCTCTAACAACGTACTTAAGGGGGTTAGGTCGGTTCCTTAGGCACCTTCACATCTAAATGGGTATTAAATTGATGCGTGCTGTAGTTGGGAGCTAAGATTACTCATAGTTAAGCCAAACTCCAACACATTTAACCTATGTAACACGGACACGAACACGGGTGTCGTGTCCGACACGACACGGACACGCCGACACGGCAAATCTAAAAAAATTAGGACACGACACGGCGGGGACACGGTATTAAATAAATATTTTTTATAATTATTTTTATATGTAAAAAATATGAAATATCACATTAATACTAATCTCATACTAAGAACAACATTAAACATATAAGCATTAAGAGTATTAAATCCATTCTACACATCAAACATCACAATGATACTAAATTCCATACTAATAATAACAATCAAAATGCATATGGCTAATGCAATTTATTGAACAAGAGATTAAAAAAAAAAGAATAAATAGGTGAAAAAAAGGAGAAAAAAAACATATGTTTCCTGCCCCTTTTTTTTTTTAAGTTATTATATATTTATGTCAGCCGTGTCCCTTGCGTGTCCCAGCCGTGTCCCTTACGTGTCCCAGCCGTGTCCAACTATTTTTAAATGCCTTTTAAGCCCGATACTCCACGTGGCGTGTCGGACACGTGTCCCAGCCGTGTCCGTGTCCTTGGAGTGTCCGACACTCGTACGCGACCTTCGGAGAAGTGTCCGTGCTTCATAGCATTTAACCTAGTGGCTAAAAAGGGTTTTAAGCTGTTTTGCTAGATTGGTGTAGCTCTTAATCCATTTTGCCAAAATGGGTTTGATCCTGTTTTGGATCTAAACTATCCATTGGCCAAAATGGGTTTGACCCAGTTTTGAAATTAGGGTGTGCTTGATATGTAATATCTGACTCAAATGTGGAAGATTCCATTTTCCCAACATTACGCCTCGCCCAAGCTATACGGTTGGTCTCGGGATCGAGACATGGGAGCAGCCTCTCCATATATGGGGGTAAGGCCAACCTACATCCGCCTCTCCCAGACTTTGTAGTTAAGCGGGGGCCTTGTGCATTGGGTAAGACCTTTGTTAGGTTATCATTTCATACATTGGAGTTGAGAGAGAAATGATGTGTTTCTTCAAAGGTACGGAAGAAGCTTCTCATATATGGCTAATAATTGTTTTTTTTTTTTTTTTTTTGGCTCAAAACCCTAGACCGTGTTTGTGTTATTTGGGTTTTTGGCGATGGATGTTGGAAATTTATGTATATTTTGATCTTGCTGTCTTTGTTAGTCTTGGTTGTGGATGGGAATGGGTATTTAATTGGTGTTTGCTGTAGTTGAGAGTAAAGATTACTAGTAGTTAATCCAAAATTTAAATACATTTAACTTATTGTCTAAAAAGGGTTTTAAGTTGGTTTTCTAGGTTGGTGCGACTCTAACCCATTTGGTCAAAATGGGTTTGTCCCAGTTTTGAATCCAAAATGGGATTGACCCAGTTTTGGACGTAGGGTGTGTTTGACAGGCAACATTTGACTCAAATGTGGAAAATTCCATATTTTTCAAAATTAGGAGTGTTTGATAGCACAAATGTGCCTTGGAAAAATTTTTCGCCCATAAAGAATAAAGAATAAAGGATGTACATATATGTAAGCGCACATATATGTGTATATAATTATTGCCTATTTTTTTTAATCAATATTGGGCCCAAAGCCCTATATAGTGTTTATGTTATTTGGGTTATTGGAGTTGGGTGTTAGAAATTTGTGTATATATTGATCTTGCTGTTTTTATTAGTCTTGGTTGTGAATGGAAATGGATATTAAATTGGTGTTTGCTGTAGTCAGGAGATACGATTACTCGTAGGTTAGCCAAACTCCCAACACATTTAACCAAGTGGCTAACCAAGTTTTGAGCTGTTTTGCTAGATTTTTGCAAACTCTAATCCATTGGCTAAAATGGGTTTGAGCGAACCTAAAATTTCAACCTAGAATTTTGACTGCGCTGCTTTAGCAAATTTTGAATTCGGGCCTTCTGCCTGGGTTGTGGAGATGCCTGTCGACAATTGACCTATTTTTATGTCAAATTTATCCATTTTTATGTCAAATTTATCCATTATATGGGTGCAAACATCTTGTACTATAAGGCCATCGTATGCATTTGAAATGTTGTAACATTCTGGCGATGGCTGCGGTATCTGATTGTTTCCTTGAGACCTTTTTCTATACGTCAAAAACTTTGTAATGTGTTTTGTCAGCGCAATATCGATTTTGAAATTTTTTCTCATCGTTTTGATATTTTGTCTGTCCTGCATAAAGGAGCTCAACTTGCTGGATTACTTATTTTTTCTTGGGTAATCCAGCCCATTATAGTAAAACTCAGCATATGTAGAGAAACTAAAGGAACCCATTTAGAGTTCTATTCCTTGGGACCTCAACATTACATAACGTCAAGGCTCAAGAGCACAGGGAGCATGGCTAGCTTAGTATTTTCAACTTATTGCTCTTAGGGGGTGTTTGTTTTTCAAATGGAGGACCGTTCAGCATTACAAGTTAGAATTTTTAACTTTATTGTTCCTAGGGGGTGTTTTCTTTTTCCTTTAATGCTACATTGAGGACCATTGAACATTAAGGATTAAAATTTAAAGTTAGTGTTTTGATACTAAATGCTTAATAGGAGTTAAATTCAGAATTAAAAGGAAAGTCCACAACTAAATTCTGAATGCCGAATTTCGTCAATGAAATTTTATTCCAATTTTACCATTGTTATTTTTTGCTAAATGACTAATGTAAAACAGTTTAGTAAACAAATCCAAATAAGTTCAAACAAATACTTTACTTGGAGGCAAGGTTCAAAGTCGTGATATCGGTCTATGACTCGGACGCTCAATTTTTGACTTGGTATCGGTCTCGGGCGATACGCAACTATACACTATTTAGAGAACTCAAAAGTTTTTGAAAAAAATACAGAAAAGCTTAGAAAAATAAGAATAATAATATGACTCAATTATACAAGTACAAAATCACCATTAAGTATGCATAATATTGTCTAATTGTTTATACTGAATCATCATTTAATATGCATAACATTGTCTAAATCAGTATATATTTAGTAATGTATTATTCGTGGATGTTATAATAGTACCTATTACTAATTATGGATATGTATAATGTAAATAATCATACACTTTAAGAATAGATAAATAATGATACATTTTTATATAAATTAAGTAAATACAAAAAAGAAGGTTAACTGGGAGATAAAAATGAGAGATTTAACTAAAAAAAACCCGATTTGCGACACAAAACATCATATCCCCTTACTGAATTGAAAGCAATTGCTCCGATCGTGATATGGATGGAAAATCGAGTCTCAATTGAGTGAGTTAGAAGTTGAGATAGAGATGTTGATGCTTAGTAAATTATACCATCTCGGTCGATATATCACCTACATGGGTCGATACTACCGTGATATCGCTGATATGGGTCGATTCTACTGCAATATCACCGATATAGGCCGATACTACCGAGAAATTACCGATATAGGGTCGATTCACACCAATAATTGAAAACTTTACTCGTAACTCAGAATCGGATCGGTGAGTACCGATACCTAGTCAACTCGATCATATCGTCGCGGTATCAGCCTTGACTTTGAACCATGTTCGGGGGACAAAACACAAACAAGACTTTTTAGTATTAAATATTCAACATTTAACATTCAGAACTCAGCATTCAGCATTCAACATCCAAAGGCTAAAAAGAATAAACGGCCCCTTAGTACAGTTTGGTTGTTGACTCTTTTAATTTGTTTACTCTACTCTTCGACATCGTTTGACATCTAAGATAATATTGTTGACTTCAGGAGTATTCAGTTCTAGAAGTTGTTTGAAAGACTGAAGGGTACATAGGCCGGGTTCTTTAGTAAGAGGTAACATCAACAATCTAGCCAGCTAGATGGAATTATTTTACTTTTGTAACTTCACCCTATAAAGTCTGTTCTTCCATAATGTTGTCAAATTATTATTTCTCAGCAGGTTTATGAAGGCACATTGGTTCATTTTGAGTTGTTCAGCAATCCTTTTTATTGATAACTAACTGTAAGAAAGAGAAATGGGTGCTCTTTGCTGCTGTCCATGTGGTGATGAGTTCGAAGAATATCCAAATAATTCAATATATAGAAACTGCATTTGCCTAAGATTCTTTTTCCACCAGCTTTTAAGTGGGGTAAGCATCACATATTTTAATAACTCTTTTCGGAGTCTTATTATTTAAAATGCTTTTGATGTTATTTGTCGATTCTCTCAATTTGATTTTGAGGCTTATGGAAATAAGATGAACTAGAAATCTTGTGATCACTTCCATAGAATGCTCTATTTATTTAACACAATGATATTGACGTGTGATGACTATGTATTTAGGTAGTTGAAATTCTTACATTAGCAATTATTCTTTTAAGTATTTTTATATGTTTTGTATTTACACTTTCCCAAGAATTATTGAGGGTGCGTTTCCAGCTCCAATTCAAATTGCAAAGTTTAGACTTGGAGATCTCAAACGCACCGATAAAATTATGGGGTATTTTGACTCTACCCACCTTGTAGTTATCATTGTTCGACTTTAGGCACTGTTTTATTTTTCTTTAGACTTTATCCACTATTTTCACTTCTAGCATAAAAAAAAGTCTTGCAAAAAGGGAAAAAAGCGTCGCAAATGAAAAATGGCGGGTAAAGCTACGAAGCATGGACACTCTCCCGGAAGTCACGAGATAGCTTTGACACGAGCCAGACATGCGACACGCCGGGACACGTTTATTTATTTGTTTTTTTGTCTTATGTGATGGTGATTCTGCTTTATTTATGATTTTTAGTGTTAAAGTTTGTTCGAATTTTGATTTGTATGGTCCATTTTTTTAATTTCATGTTAAGAATGCTTTAATAATGTATTTTATGGGAAAAAATTATTTTCTTTCATTAATATATATATATATACACATATATAAGGAAAGGATCAAGTGTGGTCTTAGTTTGAGGTCCCTGAATAAGGTCCATTTTTTTAAAATAGTAAAAAAAATATTTTTGGGTTGATTTTTTTTTATGGTTTTTAAACATTTCAGTAGGACCATAAAAAAATAATCAACTCAAAATGAATTTTTTTGTTATTTTAAAAAAATCGGTCAAACTGTATCTTAAAAACTGACAAAGTTTGTCCGATTTTTGTAAATTAGTAGAAAAATTCATTTTGAGTTGATTTTTGGGTCAATTATTAAATAGTCCCTACTATAAATATATATTTTTTAAAAAGGACACATATTTTTAGTTTAACCCATTTAGTCCCTCAAGCACTCAATATCCTCTTATTTTTAGAGGTCCGCGCCAGCGGCACTCCCTCTCCAAAATATGTGGCAAAGGACTTTTTGAGACAAAATAAAAAAGTTTGGACTAAATGGGTATTAAAAAATGTCCGAGGGACTATTTGGTATATGTCCCTTGATTTTTTTTATATGGCTCTACTGAAATGTTTAAAAACCATAAAAAAAAAATCAACCCAAAAATATTTTTTGTACTATTTTAAAAAAATGGGCCTCATTCAGGGACCTCAAACTGGGGGACCTCATGAGATCCTCTCTCTCTCTCTCTCTATATATATATATATATATATATATATATATATGAATTTATATTATATATTATACGTATCCTAGTGTGTCGTATCCTAGTTTTTAGAAAAATCACGTGTCGCGTGTCGTGACTCAAAATGTATTACGTGTCGAGTCTGTTCTTCATAGGGGTAAAGTTTAAAGAAAAACAAAACAGTGAATAAAGTTATATAATGATAACTACATGGTGGTTAAAGGTTAAATACCCCTAAAATTTATATAGCGTTCATCTGGCAAGTACCTGCAAACATGTATAGATATATACATCCACACGTGTATGTATATATTAACACTAGATCAATTCAAATATCGATAAATTATATTAAGATTTAAAGTTATACATAATAAAAATTCAACACTTTTTATAAGAATAATTGGGGTAGACTTGATACCTTTTCTTGCATTGAGATATGATTCTCATGTGGCAGGTTTCTTGTTAAACCCATTTTATAATGAGGCTTTTGGTATCTACAAAACTATTTAATGAATTCAGATAAAAGATAGGTGATTAGACGGGTATTTTTATCTGCCATTAAAAAAAGCACCCAATCAAAAATTCTAATGCTTGAGTGCAGTATCTTTATCCAAGTTCAGTTAAATTCTCCCTAGTAGAATCTTATGGGCCTGTATGGTGTTGTAGTTCCCCAAACATCCCTTCTAGTTCTACCTAGCACTGCCATCTAATCTTAGATGTTGTCTGCATATGTATAAAATCCATATTTAATACACGGAAGCATTCTGTTCCAAACTATTTGTACTTCTCAACATGTAGTAATCTGTACTTGAGTTGAGCCCTCCTCGTAAATTTATACTAAGTCTTTAATTCCATATTAGATTTGTGCTCTTGCAATGTAAATTAGTCACAATGACCACCTTTGCAGCTATGAAGCACTGACATAGACACGAGACTAATACGTGACACGCGACCCGACACGATCTAAGAAAAAGGACACGTTATAGACACGTAGACTATTATAATTTTTTTTATATATATATTACTGAAGAAAATATTATATTGTTCCAATAGTTTAAATTATTAGACTTTTCATCCATATAATATAGCACCATGCATGGTGTTTTACTATTCACCCTATGTATGATATTTTTTTTTTCATGCCCATGCATGAATGTCATGCTAAAAGTTATTTTTTTTGTTGTTGTGTTAAAGGTTTTTTTTTTTTTTTTTTAGAAAGGAGAGGGGGGGGTCACGAGTCCCACTAGACTTTTCATTCATTAATATAGAAAGAACACATTGCAACCAGCAAAAGCTGCATTTTGTGCCCAGTGTTTGAGCATGTCCTGATGTGTTTAAGCATGTAAAAAATAATTAAAATAAAACACTTTCAAGGTGTGTTTGAAAAGTGCCCCAGGGTGTAGGTGGCGTACGACACGTGCTGGACATGGACGTGTGCCCCCCAAAAGTGTCAATGGTTGATACCTTTGCAGTGAAGTTTGTTTGGGATGACTGCTAATTTAAGTGGAACAATTAAATGTGGATTGATTCTCAATTCTCTTTTATCCAACATTGGTAAGTCTTTGAACTCCAGTAGCGCTATGACCACAATTAAGAATCTTCATGCAAACAGTGTTATTGGCAATGCTTCGTAGCTCCAATTTTGGTGAGCAGCATACCAGAATTTTTTAGTTTTGATTAAGAATCTTCATGCAAACAGTCTGGAGGTCGATCCTAGGGTGTCATATGAGAAATCCATGGTTTATTGCTTCCTTTGGCAACCTTCGTTTTAATGGCTCCGGTTGTTTGTTAGGTTAAATGAACAAATATTATCTGAATCAATTTTTCCCAATCCAGGTAGTAGATGCCTAATGTTTTGACTCAATTAGAATGACACCCCCAGCGACGTGGATGAGAGGATTAAGTGGATATCATTGCCCCCCCCCCCTCTCTTGCCCTGTAGGGGTGGAGGTGGTGGTGGGGAATAGGAGATCACCCTTGAAATATTATTATTCACAAGATTAGGGGGTGGGGTAGGGTGGGGGGAGAGCCTCTCCCCGGTGGCGTACAAGGGTAAGGGGAGGATTACCCGTAGCCCCAATGACAAAAACTACTTCCTATAAAATCTTAAAAGAGGAAAGGCCAATGCAATGGAATATAATCCCCCTTTTTACACTGTATGGAAAGTCTCTAAAACAAGTAATGAAAGTTTTTACAGTTCTTTGTGGTCCAGTTGCAAGCCTATCCACTGGACCATTGCTCTTTCTCTATATGCTTATACAAACAGTTCATATTCTTCATAACAAACATTTCTTCCATGAATCACATCCACTAAAGTCAGTCTGTTGCAAATTCTGTATCTTCAGTATTCTAGCAGTTTGGATAACTTTAACCAAGGCCTTAAATTCAACCATCATACTTTTCCCAACATCATCATTCTTGCTTTTGTTTCTAGCATCCCATACTTGCCAACACACAGCCTAAGAAATAAGGGTGAAAAGCAGTTTGATGGGCTCAGCTTTATTTGGACCGAGTTACCATTTGAGTTACCATTCATCTGGTCTAAGATGAAGTAGTTTAGACTTGTTGATCACCCCATAAATCCGATTAAAATGATTCCGTATTTCAATAGCAGCTGGACTAGTAGAAAATATATTTTGGAGATATTTACTGTGTTTGGCATGGACTTAAAATGATGTTCTCACACCTACTCTATACAAACAATCATCAATGTGGAGTTTTTTATTTGACAGCCTCCACATGAAACATAAAGCTGAAGAGGCATTAGAGAGTACCAAAATCTCCTAGTTAGTTGAGAGATGATACTCTTTCGTCCAATTTTATCCCAACAATTGAAGTATTAAATTTCCAACTTGTCGAAGCTGCCCAAGTCATTATATTTTTGGAAGAGTGACTTGATTTTCGGGTCTTCCAGAATTTGAAATGGAGATTGGATATTGGAGGTTTTTCGTGTAAATCCTATTTCCAGTTCTTATTTGAGTAACCTTCCATTGAATATTTTTGAACCTTCCAAGTACTAGGTGCAGTAGGGTTTCCCTTAAGGCCTCCGTTTGGTTCGCGGTAAATTTCGATCGAATCTGATTCCATTGGTGGGAAAGTGGATGGAATCAAAATCCATCAATATAGGTGGAATTTTAATTTTCCCAAGGGAATTATTAAAAATATTATTTTCGAAAGACAAATAAACCCTCCTAAGTAGCATGCAAAATTTGGTTGCCCATAAACCCAATATAGTCTCCCACTCTTTCTAAACTTCCCATTCCATTGTACCTCTCGGCCAGAATTTATTACGTGCTGTGCATCAAAGCAGGTTCTACTATGAAACCTTCTTCCCGACAAACTTTTTTTTATATGCTGTTTTATGCATTGAATAATTGTTTAATACCAATATTGATGTTGACCATTCGTACAGATGGGGAACCCCTTTCCGACGGTTCTTTGACAAGATGTTGTAGAGCCTTATTTTTTTCCATCTAAGTTATCTAACAACTGTTTCTCATTGTATTAAAATATTGTATGTCATTCCAAACTTACCTTCATCATTAAGGCCTTTGAACAAATTGAACAAATCGGTCAGAAAAACCATAAGGCTTTAAACAACCAAGGTGGCTGGCAGTAGGCTAATGCGTAATCATTGTCCTAGCTATAGTTTATTTTACGGTGCTTGTAATTTCCCTACCTGTTTTGTACAATATATTTTACATAGCTAAACGTTCTATATAATAATCATGAGAGAGTGTATTTACACTGGATGGTGTAATGTGTAATGTGTAATGTGTAAAGTAAACAACTTAAAACTTTTTTATTGCTTAGAATAGAAATAAGTAATAACTTTGTTGCATGATTAATTATACTCTTATTTATAATATAGTATATAAGAAAAAGGTCTCTCATACATACCATATATGAAGTTCACCTATGTGGACCATTTGTTTCAAAATAGTAAAAAAAATATTTTTGAGTTGATTATTTAAACATTTCAAGGGACTCTACAAAAAAAAATCAGCTCAAAATAAAATTTCTTACTATTTTAAAAAAATTGGTCAAACTATGTCAGTTTTTAAGCTATTTAACCGAATTTTTAAAAATAGTAAAAAAATTATTTTGAGTTGATTTTGTTTTTGTGTGTCCCCCTGAAATGTTTACATACCGTACAACAAAAATGAACTCAAAAATATGTTTTTAATATTTTAGAAAAAATGGTCCGCACAGGTGGTATGCATGACAACCTGCCTCTAATATATAATAACACAAGTATAATAGTTAAAAAACGGTGTATAAAATATTTTGATTCATATGTAACATGAAGTATGTGCTTTTAATAATAATTATATGTAAATTGAATGCAACACGATAAAGACAATATTTAACCCGAATTGAAAATAAAGTGTAATTCATGCTTAGTTTTTTTCATTATCAAGTAATATGTTTGTTGAAAATATTTGAATTTTTTTGTTTAAATTAAATTTGTATTCATATATTTAGAAACGAGTTATACGGTTATATTTTAGTATAATTAATATTTATTATTTTATATTAACATTATACAAACAAGATTAATAAAAGTGTATTGTTGGTATTTAATTCATTTTTCCATGACATTTTCCATCCATGAACCAAACACAAGATTCTGATTCTAGGGAGGATTTCACTGTTCATCCAAACATCCAAACAGGGTGATAGGATTCCAATTCCTAGTAAAATGTTTTATAGTAATTTCTTTTTACTAATCACGATCCGCCCAAAATATTACCGCGAACCAAACGGGGGCAAAAAATAATGGTGTGTGGTTAGTAGCTCATGAGAAAGTCAATACATGTGAGTCTGAAGGAGAAGAAGACCTCACACCCTCTTATCTCCAGACAGATATTGCCTTTGTAAGAATAGCGGAGAAAGTTTGAATCTTGTAATTCTCTGTATGCCCTTTCTCTAACTTCTTATGAAGGAAGATTTTTGAGGAATTAAATGTTGTGGGAGTTCTACCTCTTAAAGCCTTCGACAATTTCCTTTTTGCCCTTGTCCAAGCTACGCTTGGTCTCGGGTTCAAGACTATATGGGGTATGGCCAGTCGACATTTGCCTCTGCCAGAGCCTGCAGTTAAGCGAGAGCCTCGTGCACTGCGTACGACCTTTATAGTGTGTTCTTTTAATGTTGCTTTGTAATTTGGTGGACTTCTGGTTCATTCTAGCTATGTACCCTCTTTTATTGTTTAGTAAAAGTTTCTGTTTTCGATCAAAAAATGTTTTCCAGAATTTCCTTCCTCTGTTCAGCAGTAATCAAGTGAGTGGGGACTCAAGTTCGATTTCTCCTCTTGGTACACATCTTTAATCAATAGTTATAAACAGTGAGACTGCACAGGTTAAATACACCTAACCTCAAAGTTAAGGTTCCTTCCAAAAATTACTATTCCCCTACCCTATCAGCCATTCAATGCCTTTTTCAACACTCTTTGACCTCTATCATTCTTTCCAATTGTGAGAAGAATTTGGATGAGCTTTGACCCTAGTTGGGTGGGATTTTCTGCAATATTTCTTTGCAAGGAATTTAAAGTGTAAGGAATTTTTTTGTCTCAGCTGCCTACGCATTTTGCAAGTGAATGTATTAATCACATCATGAAGGCTTCTAATCCCTGATCCATCCTCCTTAACTGAGTACCATATTTTTTTCCATTCCACTATGGTATTTGTGACCTTGTGATCCGTATCCTCTTTTTCTTCCCAGAAGAAATTGACAAAGATCTTTTCAAGTTCCTTAATGATTGTTTAGGAGGTTTTAGATATGGTGTCTTAGAGAAGCAATCATATGAAGCGACATGGATTGAAGAACATGCCTAATAAGGACCAACTTACCCCCTGAGCTAGTTTGCAAGGACTCTCAACGAGTTCGTGTTCGACATATGTCTGACTTTGGACACTCGGACACGTCTGAACACTTTTTTCATGTGTTCATAATTTAAATGTAAAATTAACGCGTCTCACAACTTTTGACAACTATTCTTGCTTGTCCATATTTAATATGAGTACATAAATTAATGTCATCTTTTAGGGCATCAGCATTTAAGGAATATGCTGCAGTTGGAATTTCTAACTTTCTAATAAATTGGATCGCACACGATGACTTGCTAATTTCTGTTGCACATATTATTATTTTCTCTCCATTTTTTTCCTCATGTAGTCTTGTTGTATTTTTTTTCGATTTGTTCCATACTGCAGCTTTATAATATTAAATATACTAGTCATGGACATATATTTGTCATTTGTACTATACCATGTATATATCGCAATCTTTCGTGTCATGATGTACCCGTTTCTCATATTCGTGTCCTTGCTTCATAGCCCTCGAGTTTATGGCAAGGGGTGAAACTATCTAACGGTCACTAAAAAGGACCAAAGGGTACTTGCTAATGCGTATTAGGTTATTTAAAAAACTTTTTTAAACTCTTTGATAAAATCTATTATAAATTAAAACACTCACGCACACTAATAAGTAAAAGGTGGTGATGCTAGATGTAAAGAATAATTCCCTTTAAGAATGAGATGAGGAAAAGTAGAGTGTGACACAATATTTGTTCTCGAGGAACCCACCGTGGTGGTAAACCCCGTGTCCCTAGTCCCAGGATAACACACACACCCAAGTCCACTATTACCGATTACAAGTTACAGATTACAGCCTTCCAAGTCCACAATGAATTAAACTAAGCAAACACAAACCCGTACACCCAGCCTAGCCTAAAACAACCCAACTTGACTGAAAATCAGTCAACCCAATAACACCCCGATAATAGTGACTATCACTCAAACACAACACATGCAACAGTAATACCAATGTTTAGATGAAGAATTCAACAATCCAGTGTAAATGAAATAATTAGGCCAATACAAAACCAGTACACCCAGGCACAAACTAAACAACCCTACCAAGGTTCTAAAAGGCGCGAGGCGTGGTCGAGGCGTAGAGGTCAAGCCTTAGGAGCCTAGGCGTAAAAAGGCGTTTTTCCTTTTTTTATTATTTTAATTATTCTAAGGCTAGTAATATAATAAAATAATACATACCTTGAATTTTGAAAATATATTCATATGTTTGGTAGCCATCTTTCTCATATTCATGCTCCATAACCAATATTTGTTAACTAATCCTTCGTTTTTTTTAAAAAAAGTGTGTCTTAAGCCTTTTACCAAGAATAAGGCGTAATAAGGCGTGGGCGATGCGTTTCTCCCAAGCCTCAAGCCTAGGCGGAGCCTAGGCGGGACTTTTAGAACACTGAACCCTACAATACCGAATCTAACTAAACAACCCAGGTAGTGAAGGCGTGAGACACACACAACTACACACTCAAACCCGAGACCCCGTGTAGATGTGCAAAACAGATTTAATAATAAAGTTTGTTTTAAAACAAAACAACAAAATAATCTTGTTAAGAAAAAGAGACTAAACACAAACCCGGTTAAGTCTATTTTAATTAGCAAGAAAAATTACCAATCAGTGACCAAGTGAAAGGTAAGACAATATTGAATTAATCGGTACTAAAAGAATGATTAAATATTAAGTCACAAGACAAAAGCAAGGTCTTCCTTAATATTTAATATTCAAGTAAAGATTAATCCTAAAAACAAATTTAGTTGGCGCAAATGACCACAAATAAAATCGGAAATAAAATTCCAACAATTGTGTCCCGCAACTAAACAATAAAACTTAATTTAACACCAAATAGAATATGAATCAATTTAAACCGGTGTTATGTTAAAAATATTAAGCCCAAGTAAAATGAGCAAAAGATAAATATGTGTAGCTCTTAGCTCATACAAATTAGAACTTAATTAAAATCAACAAAGCATTTACTAAAAATGAGATAAGTCCAAAAGCAAATTTTAGTAGCACAAAAATTAATCACAAAGTTTAAATTCCAAATTTTAGTTCAAACCAATACTATAACTAGGTTTGGATCAAAAACTCATACACACACAAACACCACCTAAGTATAAAAGAATACAACAAAAAGTATTCAACTTAGGCAATAAAAAGTGTACGAGTCAATTGGTCCAATCCAAGTAAAATTGAGTACGAGATAAAGAGTGTAGCACTCGACTCAATAAAATAGGATGGGTTTCACTAAAATAAAATTTAAATAAACAATATGTGATTTAAAGTCCACACACTAATTATGCCCAACTAAATAAAGTGAACACACAAAAGTTCAACTTAAAGGGTATAACTAGTTAGAGGCACAAACCAAATATCTTTAAACCCAAATAGATCAAATCAGATTTTAAAATAAAATATGTGTGACATAAAAAAAACTTATGTTATTAAGTTTCAAAAGTCCAAATATTTTAGTCCAAAAACTAAACAGTCTTAGCAGTTCTAAGAGGGATTTAAAAGTCTTAGTTCAAAAATTAACTAACTGAAGTTAAAGATTAAGTACCAAACACAACACATAAAATCTTAAACCCAAGTTTACTATATTGGATCTAACTAAACAAGTTTTAAGACTTGACAACAAAAACTCAGTTTTATAAAAAAGACTTTTAATGGGTTTATCAAAAGCTACAAAAAGGTGTTCAAACAAGTAGGGTCAAGACAAATAAACAATAGCTCGGAATGCCTCTAATTACTAACTACAAGAACAATCACCAACTACAAATAGATTTGACAAACAAAGTACAAATCTTCACAACAACAAAAAAAAAACGTTTTAAGCAGCAAAAGTTTAAAAAAAGAACGCACCAGCATAGCTAAAAGAAAACGCAGTTCAGATTTTTTTAAAAATAAACGTATATAACCTATATATATCAGTATGTATATTATGGTATGTACATGTATATATATAAATAGTATATATAAATATATATATCAGATCTATATTTATATATGTATATACATGTATATATAAATATATATATATATAAGAACAAAAAAAAGGACTTACAACCCAAGATCGCCCGTCGGAAATCGCAGTCCACCGGAGAAAGAAAAGGCAAATACCAAAAAAAACACGCTGGACTTTAAAAAATGCCGTCGGACTCGAGAATCGTCGGAACCAAATCGGGAAAACTCAAACGCCGATCGCACTGAGCTCCAAACCGGAAAATACTACCGGATCTCATAACTCAGTCCAAAACTCCGATCGTCCCTGCAAATCGCCGGAGGAAAAAAATGTCCATCTTACAGATTTTTGAAACCCAAAAAAAAAACTAACCCTCCAACTCAAACTCTCAAAGATAACCCAAAATGAGATAGAAGAAAAGGGTTGGAGAGAAAGATGAGAATGGAAGTAGTGAGAGAAAGAACAATGACGGCTTAGTAACAAAATGAAGTCTCTTACCCTAAAAAATAACAAAGCCCTCAATATATATGGACACAAAATAAACCCTAGGTACAACCGTAAATACTCAAAACTAAAAGGAAAAATTAAAAGATGTCTTTTAATGTTGTGTTAAACTAGATAATTAAACAACACACATGTTTAATTAAATTTTATAATTTAACACAAAAAAAATCAACACTCATAAAAAATACAAATAAAAAATAAACAAATGATACTACAAAAATATGTAACTAAAAAATATATTCTGAACATAAATTTTATTTTGTATATCAAGTCAAATGAGATAAAAGACTTGCAATATAAAATAAAGTTTAAATTCAGAAAAATATAAAAACTCACACTAGAAAAAAATAATAGAAATAGTATGACACCAAAAGAATTATATACAACACAAAAATTATTTTTATAAAAAATAATTTATATAATAAATCAATATAGGAAAATATGATTTAAGATATAAAAAAATAGATTTTAATAATAATAAAAAATGCAAGAGCATATAAATAAAATAAAAAAATGTTTGTCTCAAGATTGAGCCAACACAGTTTTGTAGTTTTTTTTATTGGGCAATATACAGTTAGGTCCCTTGGTAACAATTTTTAAACATTTAAGGACAATTTACAATTAGGTCCACTTGTTATGCCACTAGCGTGGACTTTCTACAAGAAGAGAATTAGTGGACCTAAGTGTTTAAAATTTGTCAAAATTCCTTTAGTGTTTAAAATTTGTTTGTGAGGGACCTAAGAGTACTTTCCCCTTTTTTATTTTTTATGAGTGTTGATTTTTGTAGTTACACATATTTTTGTAGTATCATTTGTGTTAAATTATAACATTTAATTAAACATGTGTGTTGTTTAATTATGTAGTTTAACACAACATTAAAAGACATCTTTTAATTTTTGTGCTCTTTTAGTTTTGAGTATTTACGGTTATACCTAGGGTTTATTTTGTGTCCATATAAGGGCTTTGTTATTTTTTAGGGTAAGAGACTTCATTTTGTTGCTAAGCCGTCATTGTTCTTTCTCTCACTACTTCCATTTTCATCTTTCTCTCCAACCCTTTTCATCTCTCTCATTTTGGGTTATCTTTGAGAGTTTTGAGTTGGTGGGTTAGTTTTTTTTTTGGTTTCAAAAATCTGTAAGAGGGACATTTTTTTTCTGTGGCGTTTTGGATAATTTTCGGCGATTTTTTTGGGCGATCGGAGTTTTGGACTGTGTTTTGAGATTCGGTAGTATTTTCCGGTTTGGAGCTCGGTGTGTTCGGCGTTTGAGCTTTTCCGATTTGGTTTCGGTGGTTCTCGGGTCCGGCGACATTTTTTTTAAGTCCGGCGTGTTTTTTTTTGGTCTTTGCCTTTTCTTTCTCTGGTGAACTGCTATTTCCGGCGGGGGATCTTGGGTTGTAAGTTTTTTTTTTGTTCTTATATACTCAACTCAACTCAACAAAGCCTTTTCCCAATTATTTGGGGTCGGCTACATGAATCCTATTTTTCCATTCCATTCTGTCCAGTGCAATATCTTCGGTTAAACCATATGTTATCATGTCCTTTTTTATAATATCCCACCAAGTTAATTTAGGCCTACCTCTACCCCTTGTGTTACTATCAATACTAACTAAATCACTCTTCCTTACAGGAGCATCCATTGGTCTACGCTTGACGTGTCCAAACCATCTAAGTCGATTTGTTCTTATATATATATATATTTATATATACATGTATATACATATATAAATATAGATCTGATATATATATATTTATATATATACGTGTACATACCATAATATACATACTGATATAGATCTGATATATATATTTATATATACTATTTATATATATGCCTATACATACCATAATATACATATTGATATATACGTATATCTATATCTATATATATTACTTGTTATATATATATATATGCCTATACATACCATAATATACATATTGATATATACGTATATCTCTCTCTATATATATATTACTTGTTATATATATATATATATATATATATATATATATATATATATATATATATATATATAGGTTATATACACAAAAAAAATAAAAAAATCTGAACTTTTTTTTTTGCTGTGCTGGTGCGTTTTTTTTGAACTTTTGCTGCTTAAAACGTTTTTTTATTGTTCTGAAGATTTGTACTTTGTCAAATCTATTTGTAGTTGGTGATTGTTCTTGTAGTTAGTAATTAGAGGCATTCCGAGCTATTGTTTATTTGTCTTGACCCTACTTGTTTGAACACCTTTTTGTAGCTTTAGATAAACCCATTAAAAGTCTTTTTTATAAAACTGAGTTTTTGTTGTCAAGCCTTAAAACTTGTTTAGTTAGATCCTATATAGTAAATTTGGGTTTAAGATTTTATGTGTTGTGTTTGGTACTTAATCTTTAACTTCAGTTAGTTAGTTTTTGGACTAAGACTTTTAAATTCCTTTTAGAACTGCTAAGACTGTTTAGTTTTTGGACTAAAATATTTGGACTTTTGAAACTTAATAACTTAAGTTTTTTTTTGTGTCACACATATTTTATATTAAAATCTGATTTGATCTATTTGGGTTTAAAGATATTTGGTTTGTGCCTAACTAGTTATACCCTTTAAGTTGAACTTTTGTGTGTTCACTTTATTTAGTTGGGTTTAATTAGTGTGTGGACTTTAAATCACATATTTTTTTATTTAAATTTTATTTTAGTGAAACCCATCCTATTTTATTGAGTCGAGTTCTACACTCTTTATCTCGTACTCAATTTTATTTGGATTGGACCAATTGACTCGTACACTTTTTATTGCCTAAGTTGAATACTTTTTGTTGTATTCTTTTATACTTAGGTGGTGTTTGTGTGTGTATGAGTTTTTGATCCAAACCTAGTTATAGTATTGGTTTGAACTAAAATTTGGAATTTAAACTTGTGATTAATTTTTGTGCTACTAAATTTGCTTTTGGACTTATCTCATTTTTAGTAACTGTTTTGTTGATTTTAATTAAGTCCTAATTTGTATGAGCTAAGTGCTACACATATTTATCTTTTTCTCATTTTACTTGGACTTAATATTTTTAACATAACACCGGTTTAAATTGATTCATATTCTATTTGGTGTTAAGTTAAGTTTTATTGTTTAGTTGAGCGACACAATTGTTGGAATTTTATTTCATATTTTATTTGTGGTCATTTGCGCCAACTAAATTTGTTTTTAGGATTAATATTTACTTGAATATTAAATATTAAGGAAGACCTTGCTTGTGTCTTGTGACTTAATATTTAATCATTCTTTTAGTACTGATTAATTCAATATTGTCTTACCTTTCACTTAGTCACTGATTGGTAATTTTTCTTGTTGTTAATTAAAATAGACTTAACCGGGTTGGTGTTTAGTCCCTTTTTCTTAACAAGATTATTTTGTTGTTTTGTTTTAAAACAAACTTTATTATTAAATCTGTTTTGCACATCTACACGGGGTCTCGGGTTTGAGTGTGTAGTTGTGTGTGTGTCTCACGCTTTCACTACCTGGGTTGTTTAGTTAGATTCAGTATTGCGGGGTTGTTTAGTTTGTGCCTGGGTGTACTGGTTTTGTATTGGCCTAATTATTTCATATGTACTGGATTGCTGAATTATTCATATAAACCTTTGTATTAGTGTTGCATGTGTTGTGAGTGAGTGATAGTCACTATTACCGGGGTGTTATTGGGTTGACTGATTTTCAGTCAAGTTGGTTGTTTTAGACTAGGCTGGGTGTACGGGTTTGTATTTGCTTAGTTTAATTCATTGTGGACTTGGAGGGCGGTAATTAATCTGTACCTTGTAATTTGTAACAGTGGACTTAGGTGTGTGTTATCCTGGGACTGAGGACACGGGGTTTACCACCACGGTGGGTTCCTCGAGAACAAGTATTGTGTCACACTCTACTCTACTTTTCCACATTTCATTCTTAAAGGGAATTATTCATTACATCTAGCATCACCACCTTTTACTTACTAGTGTGCGTGATTGTTTTAATTTATAATAGATTTTATCAAAGAGTTTAAAAGAGTTTTTTAAATAACCTACTACGAATTAGCAAGTCCCTTTGGTCCTTTTGAGTGACCGTTAGGTAGTTTCAAGTGGTATCAAAGCTTCAGGATTCACTTTATAAAATTTTTTATTCCCTAAAGAGCCTGAACTCCTTTTAAAATCTCTTTTTAATATGGGAAACTTATATGGTGATTCTGATTTTTCTTGTAGAAAAACCCTTTATGAATGTTTTAAAGAGCCAAAGCTTTATTCACAATATGATGTTAATAGTTGTAATGCTTTTTGCCAAGCGATGGGTGCAACCGAAGTTAATCATATTTCAGCTTGCACCACATCTTTAGAGACTTGGAACATCCCTAAATCTTTTATTCATATATCTAAATTGTTGGATGATATTTCTGCATGTGATAGCATAGAATGTTGTGATAATTTAGTTTCTTTTACTTCTCGTTGTGTTTTTATATCCGAGAATATTTTAGACAACTTGTCTACTAGTTCCGATGATTCTGATTTTAGTGTAGATAATCATGATTCAGATTTTGTGAATATATCTCGTACCTCACCTGCTCAACATCACCATACTTTCACAGCTTCTATATCTAATATTGATAGTATATTTGATGATGTTGATGAATCTGAAATTGTAGACAATTCTGTCGTTGTAGAAGGGTGAGTACGAATTTAGAAGGTTGTGTAGATATTATTTCCATTGATAACACAATTGAGGACTGCACTGATTTAGGCACAATTAACTCTAGGTTGATGGCAAAAAATGATGTTTTAAATGATCAAATCAAGTTAATAACCGAATAATCTGAACCGAATAATCCTAGAACCTGTTTTTCAGTGTAGGTTTTATTCTAAAGTGGGACATTTAGAGCAGTTTTGTTATAAGAGATTAAATTTATGCAGAAATTCCGATTATGCAAAACTGCCCACTATATGCAGAAATTCTAAATTGCCTTTGAATGCTAGGTGTAAACATGCTGTTAAACCTGTTTATAAATGTAATTTTTGCTCTAAAAATGGTCATTTAGAGCAGTTTTGTCATAAGAAATCCAATTTAAGCGGTTTTGAAAATGGAAAATAGCTCACCTTGTCTTGGAATAATGTTAAACGTGATGATAACAAGACTTTTCAGTGTAACTTTTGTTCCAAATCTGGACATTTAGAACAATTCTAATTTGAGCGTTTGAATTTAACTAGAAAATCTGCATATGTTAAACATGTGAGCTTTCATGATAATGCTAAATCCAATGATAGGCATGTGTTTAAATGCAATTTTTGTCTTAAAACGGGTCATTTAGGACAATTTTGTCATATGCGTTTAAGTAGACAACAAAATGGTGGTAAGATTATGCCCAAGATCCATTTAAAGTCTGATGTTGTTAAGAATTGCTCCCAATCTCATGTTAATTTTGCCTCTTTTAAGTTCGTTGCTCCTAATGTCAAATCGAAGTGGATTAAGAAAGATGATTTAGGATGTACCAAAATTTCAAACTAGTTTTTTAGTTTATTTTTTAGTACATTTTAATTGCATATTTATGTCGTACTAACTTTATTTTGTAGGATTCTTCCCTACCCTTTGTCCCTTTGAGACAAACAGGGGGAGAATATGAGACTCTTTTGGTATTGTATTTTACATTTTTTTGAGTCTTTTAGGAATCCTTGTTGTTAGTTGATTGGTATTGTATTTTCAAGGGGTTGGGTTGTCAAAACAAGAGCCTGTCCTGCAATTTTTTTAACTCACCCTCCCCCTGCCGGGTTTTGTTTAACTTGCCCCAAACCAAATCAACTGTAAACTCCATAAACCCGCTCCGCCCCCGTTTACATTAAACGGGTTAAAAGACTGCACGGGGCGGGTTAAAACCCGCGTGTTAAACCCGCATACCGCATACATAACTTTATATATATATATAGGTTTTAGTGTAAATAATATATAAATTAGAGGATTTAAGTAAGTATAAAAAATGAATGGGACGCGGCGGGGCGGGGTATGCTTATATACAGTAAACCCGAACCCAACCCGTTTAACTAACGGGTTATGCTTATATATAGTCTTTGGGATTTTTTTATGACTAAATAGGATGGCCATCTAAGGCGAATAACGTCTAACGGGTTATTAGACGTTTATCTTGCACAATGCCACTGAAAGCAGCGTTCCTTTCAGCTGTAGCCCCTCGACTTTGTCAGATACAATAAGACAACTTTTAACTAGCAATTCATCATTTCATTTCATTTCATTTCCTTTCAACATGCAAGGGATGGGATGAGATTCAGAATGTCTTCTTTGCTACAGTGAGATTCATCCCCCATCTGTTCATCGAAGAGGAACATTTTGATGTTGGTCAATGTATGAAAAAATGGATGTTTTGCAGCCATTTTATTTTTGATATATGCTTTTAAACGCATTGCATGCCTCTCTTTATAGCTTCTGGTTGAGCTTTGCCTTTACCATACTGACTAGAACTCTATTCTCATTTTGATATTCAATCTCCCTTCTAAGCACCTGATTTTGTTGGACATTTTGGAAAACATTTCCGAACTTCTCTTTATTCCATTTCCTGAAGACGTCTTTTAGTCTCTTCAACTTTGTACACAAAATTTGTCTCGGACCCTCTTCATTATCAATCTGTTTATCCGAAATCCTCTTAACAACTTCGTTAAAATCATTATGAGTGGACCACATATTAAGGAACCTAAAAAGAGCTTTGTTATTCTCCACTTGTTGGCTTGAGGAAATTAATCTATGAAGCACGGACTCGACACGCAATACACGCGACACGTGATTTTTCTAAAAACTAGGATACGACATGCTAGGATACGTACAATATATAATATATATTTAAATATATATAAAAGAAATAAAACAAATTTTTTCCATAAAATACATTATTAGAGCTTTTCACATAATAAAATTAAGAAAATGGACCATACAAAATAATATTCAAACACACTTTAACATTAAAAATCATAAATAAAATAGAATCACCATCACATTAGTTGCATTTAACATTCAAACACACTTTTTTTTGCTGTTTCTTTTATTTATTTATTTTTTTGTTGTTTCTAATCTTATTTATTTTGTCGTAGTTGCATAAAATAAAGAGGGAGAAACAACAAAGAAAAAAAGCAAAGAAAAGGGAAAGAAAAACAGAAAAAAAAGAAGAGGAAATAGCAAAAAAACAGGGACGAGCGTGTCGGGCCAAAAAAAAAGAGGACACTCTGGGACTCGCGTGTCCCAGCGTGTCGGAGCGTGTCGCGTGTCTGACACGTGTCGAATGAGATTCGTCTCCTCCGGGAGAGTGTCGGTGCTTCATAGAAATTAATAAAGGAGAATGATCTAATTGTGTCCTACTTAGGTGGTTGATAGTTATGCAACTAAAAAGATCATGCCATGAAGAATTACCTAGATCACTATTAAGCTATGAAGCACGGATACAGGTGTCGTGTCCGACACGACACGGGCACGCCGACACAGCAAACCTAAAAAAACTAGGACACGACGTGGCGAACACTCACACTCTCACACTTTTATCTACTTTGCATTTCAAAAACAAAAAATAGTTGTGAAACTAATTTATTAAAATTAACATGGTCCAATATTTTATAATGACAGTTAAATCGTAAGTAAAAAATATGCATTTAATTAATCGAGACAATAACTTAATTCTTTTAACTATTATTATTATTATTATTATTATTATTATTATTATTATTATTATTATTATTATTATTATTATTATTATTATTATTATTATTCATACACCCTTAACACGATTTAATTTACAAGATGACATTAGAATTTCTTAGTGTTCTTTAATTTTGGCACCCCATCGTCTCCACAAAATGTTCGGGCCGTGTTCGTGAAGTATTCGCCTTTTTTTAAATGCCAAACAAGTCTGACAAGCCACGCGGAGTGTCCGCAGTGTCATACGAGTGTCGGAGTGTCCGACACTAGTTTGTCACCTTCAGAGAAGTCTACGTGCTTCTTTGCTATTAACATTAAGCCTTTACATGTTACTGGTCCAAGTATACTTGCTACTAGGATTGCAAACGAACTGAGCTTAATCATACATTCTTAAACGAGTTTTAGATCAAGTACAAGCTCCGTTCGCTTGGTTAATGAACGAGCCAAGCTTGAGCAGCTCGGTTTTTGAATTGAGTTAAAAAGGAGCGAGGCGAGGCGAGGCGAGGCGAGGCTTAAGCCTTGGGGCATATTAAGCCTCACCAAAAAAAAGAGAGCAAAATAATATTAAAAAAATACTAATAAAACCATAAAAAATAAAGTAACAAAGCAATATAAAATAAAAATGTAAAAAAACATCTTCGAGTACTTTCTCTCATAGTTAAACATTTTTTTGTTTACCTGAGATGACTATTTTACATATTCTTTATTCTATAATATGACAATAAATTAATCAATGCAAAGTCAAATTGACCATATCATTTTTTTTAGTTTCATTCACATTGGTTATTCTATAATATGACAATAAATTACTCAATGCAAAATCAAATTGACAAAATCAGTTTTTTAAGTTTCATTCACATATTGGTTATTTTTAAAAATTTCGTTCGAAGTTACAATAGTAAATAGTATAAGTTAAGTGCAATTTTAAAACAAAGAAAGAAAAAAAGAATAACAGTTAGTAGATTAAAACAACACATTTTTTTTAAAGTTGTGCAATTTTAGAAAAATGAAGAACTTCAACCTTTAAGGCATGAGGCGCATCGAGGCGTAAGCCTCAAATTCAACCCTTAGGCTTAAGGCTCGGGGCATTTTTTGCCTGCCTCGCACCTGGAGGCGTAAGCCTCAAACGCCTTTTTAAACATTGTATGAAATGACTATCATCTCAATTTTTTAAATGAGCTCAAAATCGAGCCCGATTCGTTTGCTCCCCTACTTTCCATAGATGTCAAATCGTGAATTGGAAAGCCTATGATCGTGAACCGTGAACTGTGGACCGTGGATTGAATCGCAAGAATCGTTATAGACATAAATATATAGGAAATAATATTTAAATGCAGAGAGAACACATTGAGAATATTTAATAAAACATATTATGACCTAAAACCAATTATAAAATATGATTTCATTAATATAAACTTACAAAATGATATTCCATGTCCAAATTATGATCGAATTCTAACAATACCACCACCTACAATGTCCAAATTTGAACATAACAATATATTATACAATATAATAACACAAATAAATTTTAAACACTACATCATAAAAAATAGGTTATAATAACAATACCATATAATATAACTTGTAAAATCCTTACACAAGATTTGTTGACTTCAATCGAACTCAAAGCTGCCTCCCTCCCTCGATCAACTTCAAATAGGTTAGAAGAGAAGAAAAAAGTTATCGCAACAGGAAATAGAGGAAATCGCATCTTCAAAAAGGTTAGAAGAGTAAAAGAAAAGTGATCGCAGTTTAAGTTTCTTTCTAATATTGTTTCAGTCGCTCTCTCTTTCGCAAAGGGTAACTTAAGTTTGTACTAACTTCTTATTATTATTTTGATAATAAAATATTTTTAGGGTTATTTTAAAAGAAACAAAAAATGAGCACGAGCTTTGATTCGGTTGAAAATACCCAACATCCTCCGACATACATGAAGCGCACCTGAATCGTGAATTGGTGCGATTCACGATTCAACCCCCAAATCGGCCGATTCAGCCCGATTTTTGGGACCTCTCCTATTCTATTCTCGATTCGTATCAATTAGTATGTGAATCAGATCGAATCTTACGAATCGAATCGCGAATCGTAAGATTCTGACAACTACGCTACTGTCTACCAACAAAATACATGTCATTTACCCTACAATCTGAACATGTTTGAATACATTCATGACTTGCACACAAACCTCACTGCCACCAGCTGTTTCCTCTGGATTAGTTATAATATTAATGTCTCCCCCCACAATCCAAGGGAGAGAGGAGCCTTCAGCCATACTTTTTAAATCCTCTCACAGATCCATTCTATCAATTCCAGTGCACTTGGCGTAAACAATGGTAGTCAACACGTGTGGGCGGAGATAAATGTTCCAATTTAACACTGATGTGTTAAGGTCAATCACTAACTTCCACACGGTAGTTTAGAGTACTCATTAACCAGCATGGTTCAAAGTCTCGGTATCGGTCCCGGTATCGGACACTCGATTTTCAACTCGGTCTCGGTATTGGGTGATACGCAAAGATACACTATTTAGAGAGAGCAAAAAATTCCGGAAAAAATGTAGAAATTTAAAAAAAAATAAGATTAACGAAGTGGACCAATGGGATACATTCAACCCCATCATTCAATATGCATTGCATTGTATAATTGGTTATACTCATGGTTCAAAGAATCGGCCGAGTCAACTCGGTATCGGCCGAGTTGACTCGGAATCGTAGATAACCGATCCGATTACGAGTCACGATTAAAAAAAAAATAGAAAACGGCAAGTATCGTATAGTAGCGGCGCAATATCGCCGATTCCGAGTTATCTCGGGGTAATCTCGGCCGAGACAAACATATTTCCCCGAGATAATGAAATTTTACCCCCAAAAAAGAGAAAAAGGTAGAAATAATTGTAGGGAGAAAGAAATAATGGAAGGGAATCTCACCTGTAGCAGCCGCTTGAACGTATGTGTCACGGACTTGATTTGGGGTTGAAAAAATCTATAAAACTTGTTGAATCCCATTGCTTTCCATAACACAAACTCTTCCTCCTTTGTAAATTTCTGTTGGAAAATCCTTCTCTTTCTCCTCCGATTTCCATGCCCCGTTGTCGATCGGGGCTGATTTAGGTAAGAATGGAGAAACCCATCTCAAGCCCTGGTATTTGTTTTGAAAACCCTGATTTTTTTTAAGCTTTCAAGACTTTTTTTGAAGACTTGAAGTCCTTTTTTTTAAGGCTGGTGGTAACCTCGTTTCTAAGGTTTGAAGACTTTTTTTTGGTTACTTTTGGTTACCTTTGGTTACTTTTGGTTACTTATGTTTTTGGTTACTTTTGGCTACTTTTTTTTGGTTACTTTTGGTTGCTTATGTTTTGTTGGAAAAATATGTACATTTTTATAAAAATGTACATTTATGTTTGTAAACAATTTATATTTTTGTAAAAATGTTATTTTGTACCATTTCGTAAAAATGTAAAAAAAAATATACATTTTTGTAAAAAAATGTACATTTTTGTAACAATGTTCTTTTGTACATTTTTGGGAAAATGTAAAAAAATATACATTTTTGTAAAAATGTTCTTTTGTACGTTTTTGTAAAAATGTAAAAAAAATATACATATTTGTTAAAAAAAATGTACATTTTTGTAAAAATATTCTTTTGTACGTTTTTGTAAAAATGTAAAAAAAATATACATATTTGTTAAAAAAATGTACATTTTTGTAAAAATGTTCTTTTGTACGTTTTTGTAAAAATGTAAAAAAATGTACATTTTCGTTAAAAATAATGTACATTTTTGTGTCAATGTTCTTTTGTACGTTTTTGTAAAAATGTAACAATGTTCTTTTGTATGTTTTTGTAAAAATGTAAAAAAATATACATTTTTGTTAAAAAAAATGAACATTTTTGTAACAATGCTCTTTTGTACATTTTTGTTAAAAAAAAATGTACATTTATTTTCTTTTGTACGCTTTTGTAAAAAAGTAAAAAAAAATATACATTTTTGTTTAAAAAAATTGTACATTTTTGTAACAATGTTCTTTTGTACATTTTTATGGATCATCTAGCGTGTCATCCCAACCATCGGAGCAGCAATATTGTTCATATTTCTTTCCTTACCCAACTGAAAGAAATTAAACCTATCCAAATCCGTATGAGCGATACCGCAACTAGATAGTAAGATGAAAATGACGAAACATCGTAATCATTTCTATTTATCTTCCATGTAAATTTTTTATCAAGTTTTATGTGGCATTAAAATGTTTTCAATATTATTATTGGTTTACTATGCATTATTGAATCTGACAACTCTGTCGCGCTTCAGTATAACCAATTCTACAATGCATTGCATATTGAATGATGGGTTTGAATGTATCTCATTTTAGTCCACATTGTTAATCTTATTTTTTTAAATTTTCTATATTTTTTCCGGAATTTTTTGCGCTCTCTAAATAGCGTATCTTTGCGTATCGCTCGATACCGCGATCGATACCGCGACCGAGCTGAAAATCGGGTGTCCGATACCGAGACTTTGAACCATGGTTATACTAAAGCGCGACAGAGTTATCAGATTCAATATTGCATAGTAAACCAATACTAAAATATTGAAAAACAATCAAATGGCACATAGAACTTGATAAAAAATTTACATGGAAGATAAATAGAAATGATTACAATGTTTCCTCATTTTCATCTCCCTATTTAGTTGCGATATCGATCATACGGATTTGGATAGGGGTAATTTCTTTCAGTAGGGTAAGGAAAGAAATATGAACCATATTGCTGCTCAGAGGGTTGGGATGGGGTTGGGATGACTGACTAGATGATCCATAATTTAGAAATTGTGGTTGGCGATCTCCCGATTGACTACAGTGATGATAATATCCAAAACCTCTATACCCAGAACTATCAGTTGAAGACCCACTATATATTTCAAAAAAATAACATTTTTATAGTTTTATAACATTTTTTTGTAACATTTTTATAACATGTAAAAAAAAATAACATTTTTATAGCTTTATAAAATTTTTTGTAACATTTTTATAGTTTTATAACAATTTTTTGTAACATTTAAAAAAATAATATTTTTATAGTTTTATAACATTTTTTTTAACATTTTTATAACATTTAAAAAAAATAACATTTTTATAACATTTAACAGTTTTATAACATTTTTTTGTAACACTTTTATAACATTTAAAAAAAATAACATTTTTATAACATTTAACAGTTTTATAGCATTTTTTTGTAACATTTTTATAAAATTTTAAAAAAAAACAACATTTTTATAGTTTCTAACATTTTTTTGTAACATTTTTATAACATTTAAAAAAAATAACATTTTTATAGTTTTATAACATTTTTTTGTAACATTTTTATAACTAAAAAAAATAGCATTTTTATAACATTTAACAGTTTGTAACATTTTTATAACATTTTACAGTTTGTAAAAAAATTGAATCGGTTGTCTCGGCCGATTTCGCGGCGACGCGTCTCGGAATCGGTTGTCTCGGCCGATATCTCGACGAGACAACACGATTCAGTGTTTTTTTTGAAACGCTTTTCGGTATCGTATCGGTACCCTCCGATTCCGAGTCAACTCGGCCGATACTTTGAACCATGCTTAGCACCATCATATATATATATATATTGTTAAGGTGTTCCTCAATTAGTCTTCTTCCAAAATTGTTTTGAACTCAGGTTTTGGTTGTCATTGGATCTGATAGCTTCTTTGAGGGGCTTCCTCCTTAGCTTATTCAATCGCCAAATCACCAGTTGTAGCTGTGGTTACTTATGTGGTAGCAGATTTCGTCATACGCTTTGAAGCGTCATGCAGTAACTCGAGGTGTTTGGTAATTCTACCATTTTTTCCTCTATTCTCGTATCCGATCCAAATTCTCTCTGTAAATCTAATTCGATGCATACTCTAGCTAAGCTTGGACGAGTTCATGTTGAAACTCCATCAAGTTTTGTAGGAATTCCAATAGGGCTAGCAATCGAGGATACATGTGATTTGTTATCGGAGTGGATCGGAAGACGGAAATTGATCCATACTGGTGCAATAGAGGATTCTACCAAAGGGTTCAGCTTTCAATTCCATCGATGTGAACACTCTTTGAATGTTTCCAATAGAAGGACGATTTTGGATTTTCTAATTAAGGAATATATGAAAGGTGAAACCAACACAGAAATATTAGCGTCCGGGAAGAAAATGACCGGTTCCTCTATACGAATTGTGTTTTCGCTGTAACCTCCTGAATCTCTTCCTTACCTCCTACATTGGCTGCGAATGATTTTTTTAGAGGCAGCTGAGCCCCCCACCCACACACACACACACACACAAAAAAAAAGAAAAAGATTTACTGGCCTGGATGAAGAGAAGATTCTTAATCTAGTAAGGATGAAGAGTCCTTCACTGTATAACTGTGTGCTAAATTACGTCAAGAGCTGCTAGGTGTGTCACGTGCAAAAAAGTATATCGTTTTGGTCCTGTTCATCATGAAAAACGCCAGTTCTCCTTTATACAAATTGTCTTCTCACTAAAATGTTGTTCATCTCTTTCTTCCCTCTTACATTGGCTGCGAATGATCTACTGAGAGGCAGTTGACTACCCCCCAAGCGCCTGGGAAAAAAAATCTAAAAAAGAAATAAAGATTCACTGGCCTGGGACCAGCTAAATCTATCTGGTTCACCACGAAGCCAAATTCAAGGAGGAAGAGAAGACGCTTAATTTAGCAGGGATGAAGACGAGTCATGCTCTGTATAACTGTGTACTTGATTACATTGAGAACTTGAGAGTTACTAGGGGCGTAAAAAAGATATCATTATGATCCTGTTCATCGTGAAATCGGCTGGTTCTTTTTTATACAATTGGCTTTGTATGGATTATGCGAGGAGAATATGTGCATGGGGATGATTTTGACGTGATCAGTTTTTTTTATAAAGAATGAAATGTAACAAGTAAAAAGCATGAAACTGTTTGGCAAATTTATTAGGTTAACGGATCTTTGGACTATTAAAATTAAAATTGCAGAATTCACATGGTCTAATACAAGGGAGAGGTTGAATTGTTACAGAACAGGATGGGATTATACGTTTCCTTCCATAAGGCAACAGTCCGGGGTTAGAATTACTAAAAGCTATTGCCCTGACAATTTTTATTGACCAATTCTTATCAGATGGGGACCATCTCCTTTTAGATTTGAGATATGTGGATTAAACACAAAAGGGTCAATGATAAATTTATGTTGTGGTAGAATTCTTGTAATGTGCGTAGGTGGGAGCAATGTTTAAATTGCGGTCACGCAAGGTGTCACGTTTTCGTTTGGGGAGCGCATCACGTAAATAAACGTCGCACAAGCAATTCATGCATTTGATTTTTATAATTGAAAAAATGCATATAAAGATATATATGAATAAATTCAAACAATCAGTCTAGATAAAGTATTACATCTCAAAAGAGTAATAGGGTTATAGAGGACATCATCAATCCAAATAAAGCCATAAATATTATCAAATAAATATTTTTCCACATTTTTTTCGTATGTATTTTCCACCAAAAATCTTTTTTAATTTTATTATCAATATCACAAATGGAAATTTCATACACGAAGGGAACTTCCTTGTTATGTTGTAACATAATAAGTACAGACAAAACATTAATAATAAAAGGTGTTTATTAAAGAAAGGTATTATCATAACGTAGTAATACATTAACACAGTAGCTGAGCTTACGATTGGGGTATAACCGCAGTAGAGCTTTTGAATCTGGCCAGAACTATAGAAGAAGCAAATCGCAGTCTGCGACCTTCGAGCCAATGCTACTAATCGAACTGCCTAGACCCTCGATCTACCTCGGCGACTCTAAATCCCCAATCAGACGGGAATGAGATGGCATTTCGGCGAGAGAGTTGTGTTAGGGTATTATTTTCGTTGAGGCTGTTCAGTTATGAGGAAGGAAAAATGAAAGCACAAATAACGTGAATAGCGTACAATATCACACAATAGCGCTAAATTGCGCCCAATAGCGTGTGCCATTTGGGACATCCGCAAATCAGAGTGCATGGCCCAAAAAGCGCAATGGCGTGCAATTGCTCACACAATTGCGTGCAATTTAAAACATCGGGTGGCAGGGGTATAAGTTCTTGAGTAAATCAGAATTATTAAAGGACTGATATATACACTAAATATGTAGCTACCAAAAGTGTAATTAGTGTACCGTGATGAGGGTAGCACCACTCAACACATTCGGTAGCACTGAATCTTCAGTATGTAAAATATTTCTCTTCATGATAATAACCTCTGCGAGGAACAATGAAGGCTTTGGTGATGTTAGAATTTAGAAGGGTGCCATTAGTGAGAGAATATAATAAATTGATGAGTTGGAAATTGTTGAGGGGATTGGTGCAGATAAGAGAGGAGAGGATGGGTTTAATAAACAAATTAGAGGATGTTGTGTTAGCAGAGGAAAGTTCTTGGAATCAAAAAACAAAAAGTAGAGGAATTTAAGAGCAGAACAACAATTCAAAATTGTTTCATAGGATAGCAAGTAGTTGGAAGTGTGACAAAATCATCTCCATATAGGAGGTGGACGGGCGCGCGCGCGGGGGGGGGGGGGGGGGGGGGGGGAGGGGAGTTGATAATGAGGAGAACACAGTGAAGGAAGTGTCAAGTTTGTTTGAGAATTTATATAGTAAAAAAGCAGTGTCGGGAATAGAGGGTCTCAAGTGTATTTCCTTTTGGGGCAACTAGAGTTAATGGCTAGAATGCTCTTTTAAGAGGAATTTAGGTTGGCATTTTTTGAGTGTGAAGGGGACAAGGCATCGAGTCTGTGCGAGTTTTTAATGGCAGCTCTTCTGGAGTCTCGGATACTGTTGGAAATGATATCATGAGATTTTGTAATTTTTTTTTATAATAGTGGGGTGATAAATGCTCAAACCTATGCTATTATCATCTATTTGAACACCCCCCCTCCCCCCAATACCGACCCACCCGCAAAAAAATCTTGTAAGGTAAAGGACTTAAGTCCTATAAGCTTAAGCACTTCCTCGTATAATCTTTTGACTAATGTTGTTTTCCTTGAGATTGACGGAGCTTCTCAGTGATAGGAATAGCTCAGCACATGGGGCTTTAAATCATCAAGTTGGTGTTAGTGGCTAACAAGGCGGTCAGTAATGGAGTTGACAGTGGAGAAGTAAGAAAAAAGAAAAGTATTTTAAAAATTTATTTGGAAATATTTGTCGACGATGTTGATTGGGATGCCCATGATTTTAGCTTGAAAATGAAAGGATGTGTGTCATGGTGAAGGAGTTGGATACAAAAATTTTCAATTATGGTCAATGGGCCTCTAGGGGAATTGGACAAGGAAATCCTCGGTCCTCTCTCTTCGTTGCCCTTGCACCAGATGTACATTGCCAGGTAATAAAGAATACTAATAATTGATGGTTTTGAAGCGGGGAAAATTAAAGTGAAATATCGCATTTGAATGACAAGCTTTTTTATGGATGGGGATGAGTGTAGATTTTGAATTGGCATTTTAGAGGTGTTTGATGAGATGTTGTCTTGGCATTAAAAAAGAACATGTCAAAATTTGTCATACTCGAAACAAATATTGATGGAAGTTTTTGAACAATTTAACTAACGTGTTGAGTGTTCAATCAGGTCTTGTCCCTTGGAATGCCTTTGGGTGACAATTCCAGATTCCTTGCCTTACTTATGCAGTGGTAAGGCTGCGTACATAGCCTCGTGCACTGGGTTTGCACTTTATCTATGGTTTGTTGATTATCCTAGATCTGTTCGGTTTTGGAAGTTCTTATTTATTTTCATTTGAACAAAGTCCATCATTAGAAACAAAAATGGTTTTCTTGGTAATGGGTGGAATTCCAAAATGGTAGAGAAGGTATAGTGAGTGATGGTAGACTAAATTGGTTATGGTATGAACTGGGGTGACCAAACTTTGCGCTTCGTTTCCAAGATTTATCATTATCTTTCTACTCTTCGTCATTGCTTCCTTTGTATCTTGGAACACTCCTTCAGTTTTTCTTCGGTCATACCTATTTGATTTTTTTTCCCGATAGAAGGGAATGTATGGGATCTTCTTTTGGCAGTTTTAATATAGATCTTACTCTGAACTATTGACAAATACTCCAACTTTATCCTCCTTCGGTCCATATATCATGATTTGGAAGGAAGACATGTTCTCAGAAGTCTAAATTTTATGCATGGTTGGTGGTACACAAAAACGTGAACACTTCAAAACCCGAAGAGAAGCCAATTATTTTAACCTCTCCCAAACCCACTCCTCGCTCTCCTCTTTTCCTCTGAAAATTTTGTTTGTTACGTTCATTCCAAATGATCCAAAATGTGGTCATTACCACACATCTCTACAAGCAGCCGATTCAGATTTATCCCTAACGCCTCGTAGTTCTCAGAGCAAAAGATTGCATGTTAACATCGAAGATCCCATGGAAGAAGAATTTTCTTCCACAAAACTAAACCCCAAGAAGAAAAAATCTGGGGATTCTTGCATTTGATAATCCTCCGATATTGACGTCTCTTTCTTTGTGGATAGAAGGGTATTGTTGCAGATAATGATATTAAGAGAGTTTATTTTGGCCTTCTTGTACATGTTTAATATTAATATGGTCAAAGGTGCTTAGTCTATTTAAAGAGTTTAGTCTAGTAGTTTCTTTTAAGAAGGGAGTATCAACAATCCCCATTTTTGTATTGAGTTTTATTCGTTTTCATTTTGAAGGATTATTGTGATCATTATATTACTCCAGCATTTGGTTTTCATTCATATCTTTCTTCTGTATAAAAATATTTTAGTGGATTAATATGTCCTTTCTTTTTTCTCCCCATGCATTCAGTATGGCACGATGTTTCATAGAATCGAAGGACGTCCAGTCGCATCACCAACCCACGGGGCTACTTCGGCATTATCAGGGGTTGAAACAGTAGTACCCGAAATCTCTTTAAACGACACACCACACCACTCTGTATCCAGACCATTGCCGTATGATGTTGAACAAAGATTCTCTCGTTTGCAACGCGATGGTTTGGTCTCTAGGCGAGACAAGTCAATGACTCACTCCCAAGAAGATTCACAACAACTGAGAAGAAATGTGAGTACTTCTGCTATGGAAACATTGGGTTCGGGGAAAAAATGGAGTCGAGTTAATTCAACTGGAGATTTTAAACTCGGTCTTTCAGAGTCCTCGGATAAAGCGTTGGCAACAAAATTTGCTTACGGGCCAGTTTATACAACATCTTCGGAAGATGAAGATGTCTGCCCTACCTGTCTTGAGGGTAGGCTTAACAAATTTTCATTCATATTACTTTTACTGGGCAGTCTCTTTAGCGGACTACAAAAAATGGACCACTTATACATTGTGCATTATTTGTTGCATGCATTGCTGGGGGTTGGTGCGTGAAGTCTAATTTTTGGACTTCTAGAGGGGTAAGCATGATGCAATTATCTCTGGGGAAAAAATAAAAAAAAAATCTTTTTAAAATTAGTAAATAAATGATTTTTGGGTTGTTTGGCCATTGGCTCTCAGGTGTTATGTTGTATGCGACTTTGGGTACCAAAATTTTAACGCTTTATTTCTCTGGGTACTTTTTTTTCACCTTTTGCGACACTTGCATGGAAAAAAGTGTTGCAAAAAGTCAAATAGTGTAAAAATGAGTCGCAAAATTTTGAAAATGGTACCGATAAAACTTTGGTACCGAAAGTGATATACGCCACAACAAATGGGTGCTAAAAGGCAGATGATCCATGTTTTCTTTTTAACCAAACTATGGTGGAGATGATCCCCGAATCTCGAAAAAAAAAATCAACAAAATTCAATCCGGAATCCACTACACATTTGAGTTTGTTAACCAAATTATTTGGAGATGATCTCCACATTGGAAATCACCTCCACGAAGTTTGGTTAAAAACTTTATAGACTTACTAATTTAAAAGACGGGTCCGTTTTTAGAGTCCGCTTAAGAGACTTCCTGTACTTTTGCTACGCGTGTCTGGAATTTCTTTTATATCTGTTATTTGCTGCTGCTGCAGATTATACTCCAGAAAATCCTAAAATCATGACACGGTGCTCTCATCATTTTCACCTTGGTTGTATATATGAATGGATGGAAAGAAGTGACAGTTGCCCAATTTGTGGCAAGGTACACCCCCCAAAGAATTGTTTACATATGTTTTATATTTACTGCTATTTCTTTCCATTTTTTATCATTTAATTGTGGCTGGGGGGAGGTCTTCATTCGGTTAACTTTCTCTAGATAGGTGATTTCTCCTCACTCCATGGGTCCGTCTTTAGGTAGTCGGCAACCTTTCCGTCTTATAAATGGGTACGATATTAGAGATGCCCTCAATTTAGTTGGTAACCTACTACCAAGGATGTGTTTGAGTACCCCAATTCTGTGCCTTGGAATTGGATTTGGCAATAGCATGGAATTGGGGTTCCCGAACATACCCTAAGTGCTTCGTTCAAGTTTTTGTGGTTTTCCTGAATCTAAAATGGTAAATTCACACTCAAAGGCTCATAGTTGAGGTCAAGAGTTTAAAAACTAAGATGTCAAGTTATTTTATGGAACTCAGACTTTACATGTGCATTATCTACAGGGCATTTTGTCCCAATGCTAGTTTGCTCAATCAGAAGGAAATAGGTGCAACTACAGAGTATTAAGCAAAATGAATGGCTAAATATAATAAAAAATCCTCCCGCGGGCAATTGGATGGTCGCATGAAGGTTGAACAACAAAAAAATGCTGTAAAACAGTATTAAGCAAAATGAATGGAAAAATATAGAAAAAATTCCTCCCCCGGGCAGTTGAATTGTTGCATGAAGGTTGATCAATAAAAAAATGTTGAAAAGCGCTAAAAGATGAAAAAAATGCTCGCACGGAATTGCCATGCGACAACCACATTTACCACACCCTACTGTGGCAAATCTGAGAGCATTTTACAATCCAATTGTCTCTCTTTCTATTATTATAATTTTTTTACGAAGTGCTGATGAAAAAAATGCTCGCACGGAATTGCCATGCGACAACCACATTTACCACACCCTACTGTGGAAAATCTGAGAGCATTTTACAATCCAATTGTCTCTCTTTCTATTATTATAATTTTTTTACGAAGTGCTATTTCGCGCCATTTCTACTGAAAGCATATTGCAAAATAGCATTATGCTATTTGCCTAAGGCATCAGAGACGGTCTTAGATTTTGGAGTTTCAGGAAGGATATAGCCAATTCAACCTAGTTTATTGACCCCCCCCCTCCCCCCCTCACGCACGGAATATAGCACATCATTTATATATTTATAACTTTTTCCCTGGCCGCCTGGGGGTAGGGGTTGGGGGGGTTGGTTTGTCTTGCTATAAAGTGAATAAGAAGCTTTTAATATAGTATTTGTGATCTTACATTGCATTGGTAGCATGATTTTTTGCAGGATTTAGAAATGATGCAATGGATTATGTGATTAACAAGGACATTTCTTTATAGCAACAAGGACATGCATTTTTTTTACAAACTATGTTAAATTCAGATTTTCTGAATTTTTCGAAATTGTGCTGTTCCTATATTTTTGAAAATATTTCCTGTTTTTCCCTAAAATTTTATGCTGTTCCGAATTCTTGTAATATATGCTGATTGCAAAATTCCCGAGATTTATTTCTGAAAGATTCCGACATTTCGTAATTTCTGATTTTTGACGAAACTTCCATTCCAGTTTTTGCGAAAAATTCCAATAAAATAAGAATCCGAATTGCCAAGGTTTTTTATTTTTATTTTTATTTTTGAAAAAAATGGGAAAATTTTCAAAATGGCGATTTCTCTTCCGGCCAAAACGCCTTAGTAAGAAGCATGTGAATGGGATTTTATAGTCTATAATCTATTTAGTCCCCAAACTATGACCCGAGTTCAAAATAATCCCTAAATTTCATGTTATCTCAATTTAGTCCCTCAACTAATTAAAGGTTTTTTATTTTTATTTTTTTTTCCTGAAAAAATTGGGAAATTTTCCGAAATGGCCATTTCCGACCCGGCCAAAACACAACCTTAGTAAGAAGCATGTGAATGTGTTTTATATTGTCTATTTTGACCCTAAACTATGACCCGAGTTTCAAAATAATCCCTAAATTTCATGTTATCTCAACTAATTATTTTGGTTCAGTTTGGTCCTTTAGTCAAGATAAGTCTGTTAAGCTTAATTTAATGGAGGGAAATTTGTTAAAATCCACTCAAAATTTAATTAAATCTAATTAAACTCAAACATTAATTCTTAATTACCCTAATTAAACTTACTAGTGAACCACCACCGCCCCCATCTCATATTCATGTCACTGCTAATCTGTCATCTCGGATTCACATAAAAAGTGACGAACTCATGTAATTCAAACAAGTAAATCTCAGATCCCAATCATATACAGAGATCGTAGAATCACATGTCTACGTGTATATATATAGACACCCACACAAATAATCCACGAATTTATATATCGAACCAAAATATATGTATAGATCTGTGCAGATCGAACCAAAACATTACCGACATAGATCTGTGAGAGAGTGTGTGTGTGTGTGTGTTTGTTGGGGGGGGGGGGACACAGAAATAGAGAGCAACCATTTTTACTTGGCAACTCGTTTTTTCAACGACCCCGATTTGGATTCTCAGTTCTTTGTTTGATATCTATGTTGGAAATTATTTTCTTATATTATAATAATAATTTTATTCGAGTGAAAATTATATTTAAAGTTGGTTTTGATAGGCAACAATGGTTCGTGAAAAGTTGTGTCCATTTGTGAAAGGTTGTGATCATTCGGAAAAGACATAAGTATTCATGAAAGGGTGTGTCTATTCGAAAATGGTGTCTACTTTCTATAAATAGAACATCCGTCATTCATTCTCAACAATCTTTAATTTTTGAGAGTTAAATCTTTGTTATTTTTTATTCCCTTCTTTAGTCAATACATAAGAGAGTACAACATAGAATTTAGATTCGCCAGAGCTTTATAGATTGAAGTGTCACTTCTATAAAGACACAAATGCCGTTCTATCTTGGGACTCGGGAGACAAAAGTTAATCAAACCTTGGACACTGATGAGGGGACGAATCAGTTTTAAGAAAATTGTGTGAAACACAAGGCTCGATATCAATTTTCTTCGTATGGTCTCCAAGTTTAGTGGGTTAATTATATTGTTGTTTGAATTTTCAGTCATGTGAATATATCTTATATTTGATTTCCCTAAACGCAAAAAACGTATATATATTTTATCCAACAATATATACATAAATATACGTTTGTGTGGGTGTGGGTGTGGGTGTGTATTGTTAGATTTAGGAAAGGGAAATGGAACAAGTATTTGCCAATGTGTTCTACTGCCTACTATATCTAAATTATTCTGGTACATGTTTTCTATTTGATATATATGTATGTATATACACAAAAAAATTCTCTAAAGCTGACCTCAATTAATGGAGCTTAAAAATGACTAATTTTTTAAAATAGTAAAAAAATTATTTTCAATCTAAAGTGGAGGGATCATATACAAAAAATTTCATCAATAAATTCAACCGAAAATTGGGAGAAATGCAAATTTGAAAAATAGTTGCATTTTTTGTTATTGAATTTTCTGATAATCATTTCACCCACTTCCCGGTTGAATTTTTTGTAGATGATCTCTTTACTACACTGATCATTTCCACCTAAGCTTGGTGGAAAAATATATATATTTTTTACTATTTAAAAAAATTAATCGTTTTTAAGGTCCGTTAATTGAGGTCCGCTTAAGAGACATCCCGTATATATGTATATGTATGCTTAATTTGGGTTGAATTAAAGAGTGTTTGTTTGGTTTCAACAAAATGTTATTTAGAATGGGTTTGTATATAACATTACGACTAAACTACCCCTATATTCTGTTACAAAAATTGACGGATTTGGGCGGAAGGATCAAATTGAACCAAATTAACCAAGTTTACGGATCATTTTAAAACACGGGTCATAGTTTAGGGACTATGTAATTTACCCTTATATGTATCCTTTTTATCATCTCACTTTTGATTATTTAAATTTGTGAAATTTCAGGAGATGGACTTCTGTGAAAGCCCTTAAGGTTTGTTTTCCATGAGTTTGGTGTCCAAGTTTTAGAGCATATATATACAGCTGCTGGGACTATCAGTAAATAAAAGTTACCCAACCTTGTCAAAACAGGCTTGCCTGAAGAGTAATTGCTTTAAATTTATTTCACATGTTTGTAATTCTATGTAACAATTGACAATGTTTTCAATGCCTTTATCTCTGTATAGGAAACAACTGATTGGCATTACATGAAATGACATGAACTAAATGTAAACTTTTGGTTCTCATTCTTGGTTAACTCAATCAGGTAAATTTATGAGAAACCATAGAAGTTTTTTCATCTTACCATTTGCGGTAGTATTTCAATTGCCATGACTATAATCTCCATTAATCTTTAGAATAATGGCTTTTTGCCCTTTGAAATTTGTATTTTTATTGGTTCAGTGAGAGTTTAATTAAAAGGGTATGTTTGGATGCCGAATTGGAATTCGATTGTAATTGTAATTTTGTGGAATTAGAATTCATTGAATACAATATCCGTGACATTGTAATTTAATTGTTCGGTTCCCTTTGGAATTAGAGTGTGTTTGGTAACTCCAATTCCATGCATTGGAATTGGAATTCGAAAGTTTTCAGTTTAATTTTGAACTATGGTCCGTTTGACAAGTCAATTCCAAGGCTTAGAATTGGAATTTGAAGGCCAATTTCAATTCCACGGAATTGAAAATGGCCTTCCAATTCTATTTCCGTGGTTTGGAATTGGGTTGCCAAACAGACCCTAATAAAAATATTCGAATTCTAATTCCAAGGCAAAATTGAAAATGGCCTTCCAATTCCTGTTCCATGGTTTGGAATTGGGTTGCCAAACGGATCCTAATAAAAATATTCGAATTCTAATTCCAAGGCAAATGCACCCTTCGGATATGTTTGGGAATCTCAATTCTATGCCATAGAATTGGAATTGCAAAATTTTTAGTTCATTTTTGAAAATTTTGATTTGGAAATTTTCCAAATTTCAATTTCAATTTCAATTTCAATTGGGGTTGCAAACATACCCTTAGTGGAAGTTGTAGTGTGTGTAATATTGTGTGGGGGTATGCGCGATTGTACTGTGTGGGCGCTTGTGAACCTCTGTGTAATGTGTGTGCAGTTTGCGTGAGAAACTTTATGTGCAGTGTATGTGCAGTGCAAATGAAACATTATGTGAAGTGTGTGTAATATTGTGTGGGGGTATGCGCGATTGTACTGTGTGGGCGCATGTGAACCTCTGTGTAATGTGTATGCAGTGTGCGTGAGTGCACGTGAGAAACTTTATGTGCAGTGTATGTGCAAATGAAACATCAAGTGTGTGTGTGCGCGTGAAACTCTGCAATATGTGAAGATTTACATTTGTAATTAATTTTATTAAAATATGATTTCGTAACTATCTTTTATACTTCGAAATTTAATTTATGTAATTGGAATTCTTTGAATTAAAAGCCCGTGGCAATTTCAAGCTCATTTTTCGAACCAAACAATGGAATTGGAATGTAAGGCTCCAATTCCAACTCCAAAGCTTAGAAATGGGCCGCCGAACACATACTTGCCCTACTACTTTCTTTCTTTTCAAAAATATAAAGCAAAACATTATGCTCCCTCCATGAAAAATCAAAACATTTAAAGAAAAATATTATAGTTCCAAAAATTTATAACTGAAAAGTGATGAATACCTTTAAATGTAGTACATGCCAATTGTCCTCTTACGACTTGTTCGGATGGATTACGGGCAATTTTGTAATTTCACTTGTGCTTTATATACATATAGGAAATCATGCCAATTAATTTGTGGGCGAATGGAGATTAGATCTATCATTTTGTTACAAAGATGTGTGATACAACCGAGGGAGGGGGAGGGGGTCATTTTAAATTAGCTACAAAGGGGGTGTGAAACTGGCCACCTCTACGAAATGTGAGTAATCTTACACATGTTAGAACTCATTGGTTCAAGTGTCATATCTTAAATTGTAATAAAGTATTCAGACGGACCCATTACTATGTGTGAAACGACATGTTGTGAGTTCGAGTCTTGAAAGTAGGGGTGTGCATTGCAACTGATCAACCCGAAGAACTGAACAAAACCGACTTTTGTGGGTTGAGTTGGTTCGTTTTTTTCCTCCATGGGTTGGTTTTGGAATTTGAGAATCGAATTGTTCGGTTCGATTCTCGATTTTATATCTGAACTAAACCAAACCGAGAACCAAACAATATCGATCCTGAGAATCGAACAAAGAACCAACCCAAAGAGTTGCTTCAATACTTTATAATTTATGTTTGGTATCTGTATTGCTACTTGAAAAATGTTTCTATTTTTTAATTTATATTTGATATTTTAGTTATGATGTAATGAAATTGAATAATTATTTTTTGCCAAATTGTGTGCGCGCATGATTTTTTTAAATAAATTATTTCAGTGACAGGTTAATTGAGAAAAATAAAGCAGGTCAATATTTGATGATTTGGTTAAGATGATGTAACGACCGTGGATAATTAATATTTGCTAACTTTTATGTTTTTATTTTATTTTTATTTTTTATTTTTAGAAAATGATTTGAGGGAAGTATTATTAATTGCAAAAAATAATGCAAAACCTAAACCAAAACCGCGAACCGACCGAATCAAACTGAGAACCGTTGGTTCAATTCGATTTGATTCTGGTAGGGCGTCGGTTCGGTTTTGGCTCCAAAACCATGGAACTGATCAACTTCGGTTCTGATTCTGGTTCCGTAGTGGAGCCGATCCAACCCGACCCATGTGCACCCCTACTTGAAAGTAGCATCTCCAATAAATGGGGTAAGACTTGTCTACATCAACCTCTCCCACCCTGCTAAAGCGGAAGCCTTGTGCACTAGGCACAAACTTTTTTTAGTAATGGCCTCATTAGGTACGATGCGTTGGAATCTCATTACAAAATTTTAGTTTTGAAAGAAAGCCATTTAGAGTTGAATTCTTGCGGACTAGAGCTCCAAAATCTAGCTGGAGGGTTAGGATTTTAGTTTTTAGAAGTACGAAATTCGGAAATGGTATACGAAAAAAAATCAACCCCATGTATATTTTGAGGGGCCAATAACTTACAGCTCTCACAACATCAGCTACTTATTTATATATGTTTCAAAATGAATGAACTATCCCAAATAAAATGCTAACTTAGAAATGATAAACTCCCCAATTCCATTCACTAACTTAGAAATGATAAAATCCCCAATTCAATTCACACATAGTTCCTCCCCTTGACCCATTATTCACTAATTGGTTGCTGATTTTCTTGTTCCACCATCTCAATCCCCTGCTTTGTTCTGTACTGATACTTATGTGCTGAATACAGAAACACACCAAAATTAATTACACTCATAGCTGTCAAAACCCAATATAAATAATCAAACCTCCCAGTATTAATATTCTGCGACAGCCACGACATTCTTCTTTCCTCCACATTCCCCGTAATCGAGTTAATAATGTTATTCAACAAAGTGGCCGCGAAACACCCCAAACCGCCAGCAACAGCAGCATAAGCCGATCCTAAACTTCGCATGGCATCGGGCGCCTCCTCGTACAAAAACTCTAGCAACCCGACAATGCAAAACACTTCGGCTATCCCAATCAAACAATATTGTATCAACAACCAATACGCGCTCAAATGAGGCATGGGTGTTAAAAAACTAGCCTCGTACCCTTGCTCGATTGCGTAGTTTCTTCTATACCTCTCAAACATCCCTGCCCACCCCACCGATAATATCGAAACTGCTAAACCGATTCCTACGCGCTGAAGCTGAGATGCACCGTGAGGGTGACCGGTGATGCGTCTCGATAGAGGGACAAAAATGCTGTAATAGAGAGATAGTAAGAGGAATATGCTGAGGCCGGGGAAAACTGGCATGCATGTTACCGGGAGTTTGAGATGGCCCATGCGCGTGTTTAACGTGTACGCTTGTTGTACGGACAGAGTCAAGAACTCGGTCAAGATTAGACTTAGCATTATAGTGCATGCTGGGATTGGGAGAAGTTTTATTAGAATCTTAACTTCTTCGACTTGGGTCACCGTGCAGAGGCGCCATGGATTTGGATCCGAACCGTCTTCCTTTAGTTGTAGTGCTGCTTTGTCCAAGCATCTGTATAGTAGGTTCAAAAGGGTTAGATTTACAATATGGTAAAATAAATGGATGGATCATCATTCATAAAAATGTACAATTTTATAAGTAACAAAGAGTCATAATTGAGGTTGGAACCTTGACATCCTATATCTTCAAGGGATTGTTACCTATATAAATCCTAGTTTTCTCTTAGAAAAGACCATCAAGTAGTGTGGAATTTTGTTAAGACCATATTTTCCTACTTTTATTATATATTTCGAAATAAGATCAAGATTCTACGAATGATAGTCTCTTTTTCTTCTAGATTAGCCCTTGTGTGCGCTTTATTGTAGTACTATTTCATTTTTTTTTAATTTTTTCTCGAAAACAAGAATATGCAAATATCAGGTTTTATAAATATCGCTTTAAAAGCAATGAGAACTTTAAAATCATCCTGAATATTACATCCACAAATTCAATATAAAAACCTAATGACAAATAGCCATAGTCTTATATACAAATCCTAATCACAAATTAATAGCTCATGGGAAAACATTTTGAACTAAAAATAATGTCATAAAGATACAGTGCAAATTTTTTGTTTATAATAAAATTCGTTAGGTACAGTGCAAAAGTCTACTCCATTGTAATTTGCTAAAATTTTAAGAAGGAAGATAAATATATTATTTGGTAGCCGACTCTCTTATTTAGACTTTGGTACCTGCATATTTTATTTAGAATTTGGTACTTTTGCCATTTTGCATCACTGAATGAAAATCTTTCGTCGCTGATTGTATATTTTTTCCTGACTTTTGTTAGTTTTAGTGGTGAAACATTACATTCAGGGACAAAAAAAGTACCGAAGTCGAAAAAACAATTATAAAGTTACCAAAATAGTCATCTCACCTAAAATCATTGGAGTGGGCTATCTTGCCGCTGCCCTTTATCGCAGATCTTTTACCCGGAAGCTCATATAGACCTATAAATTCACTGCTGTCAAAAGAAGCGTTTCTCTTCCGAAATGCAGCAACTAAAACTTGTGCCACGCGCGTGAGGGGGCTGCCACCAGGCAACCTATGCCTATACAAAGGTGTACCAAGGAAAAACACCATATTTGACATGCCCATAGCAATGGCCAACGACCCAAACGCGGTTCCCCATCCGCGTTTCATCTGAATGTAGACTATTGCGGTAAAGGCCACAATTGCGCCCACCGTGACAGACAAGTAAAAATAGTTGAAAAACCTGTCTAGGTGGGATTTGTAATTTTTGCTTTTCTCATCAAACTGATCAGCTCCAAATGAGGATACACAAGGTCTTATACCGGCTGCTCCAAAACCGGTTATGTAAAGGACTGTGTAGAGGTAGAGCATTTGCCATGGTTTTGCGGGTTCGCAATTGCCCAAAAGTAGCGCAATTTGATCACACCGGTCTTGGTTTGGGACCAATATTTTCATTGTTGCGCATAAAGTTATTCCTGTCAAACCCTATAAGAAGAATATACTTAGTGAGTGAGATGTCTCTTTGAGTAATAAAATTGTGTCATAAATACTAAGTGAGTCTTGTAATATTAGTAGGTCACTTGAGTGTGCATTTTGTGAGTCACTAATTGTATAAACATTTGTACAACTATTCTTTTGTAATAAGACAATTTTATTTGTGGTTCACCGCTTGCGCAATTTTTTACTCAGCAAAAACACACTTCACGCAAGTAGGAGTGACAATTTTTGACATGTTATCGGTTCGAACTCTACACACAGTTAGCGGTTAGGTACTTGAACTCGAAAAGGGCAGGACCCGCCAATTGTCAAACACGAATAACCTATAAACAATGCAAATAAAGCTGTTTAAATAATACCTTATTGAAAATGCATTGAATGGTATTTTATATATTGATGTGTTGAACTCAACAAAGCCTTTTACTAGACTTGTTAGTCTGAACACGACATTTTTTATAAACAGGTTGGGTGTTAGCTCAACCCCGTTGACTAATATTTGACATGAACCGAAAATGACATGATACACCGAAAATGTTACCTCTACTTGTAAGTACACATCTTGCAAGTTCAGTTGCAATATAACTCCCTCATTACCAAATTAAGACTTCACTGTTGGAAGTCGAGCTTTTAAGGAAAGTTGACGTTTAACATAAGCAGCGGCCAAAATTAAAACTTCAATGAAAATTTGAAATTTAATTAATTGATTTTCAAAATGAAATCTTAATTTAGGACGTACGGAAAAGGAAAGTAAGATGCTTAATTCAAAACCGAGGGAATAATAATATCAGAAACTGCAACCTTGAAAAAGAAAAAGCAAGAAAATAATAGGACACGTATAAGTATAGGATATCGACACACTATAATATACAACTTAGTATTACCGCAAGATAAATTGTTGTAAAAATGGCAATTGTCCAATATCGACCAAGATACGCATCGGCTAGAAAACCACCAAGAACAGAGGATGCTTGTGATATCCCTAGGAAATTGTTAACTGCATTTGCTGAACTTGTGAAGGGTCTATGCATAACATAAAACATAAATGCCACCATATTAACAGAGAGCCCAAAGTAAGCCATTCTTTCTGCCATTTCATTTCCTGTATATACAAAAACAATCTCAGTACTATTGCGTAAGATTTCTGATTTTCACAATAACAATAACGGCGCATTCGATTGGAAATTTGAAAAATAATTGAAAATCAGTTCATTTTTATGATAAATTGGAAAGGAAAAAAAGTTGAAAAAATAGAAATCTTACCCCCCCCCCCCCCCACCCCCCACCCCAAAAAAAAATCCATAAGAAAATTAAAAATGTAGATATCATCTCACCTAAACAGTCAAATCTTTTTCCTATCTCTTGACTTTTTCTTTCTCAACTTTACAATCAAACAAACAATAATATAATGAGTTGAATTTCATACAAAAAATAAAGGTGTCAATCCAAAGTTTTGATTTTTTTAAAAAGTTCATTATTATAAGAGGATTGGGAAAAAAAAGTGAAAAAAGATTTGACCAGATACTCTGACCAATTTTCTATAGAATTCAAGTATTAGCCACACCCCAAAATTAGATTCCATGAAAAATTCGAAATTTAAAACATCTTACCTACCTAGTCATTTCTAGCCTCACTCTTTTGAAGTTTATTTATTTATTTATTTATTTATTTATTTATTGCCATTGTCCAACTATAAAATCAAAAGAAAAATAAGAGAATGAACAAAATTTCATACCCATGATGAAAAAGGCGGCAATCCGAAGATAGAAAATAATTTAAAAAATAGTTCTTTTTAATGAGGCAAATTGGAAAAAAATCTCACCTACCCAGTCATATCATTTTCCACTCTTTTTGACACTTATTTTTTTGACATTTTTCTAACTTTGCAATTAAACGCACGTTAAGAGCAGGAACATAGTTCATACCGAAAATGAAAAAGGCGGCAGTCCAACCACCCGTTTTAGAAAGATCGGTTATCGGCTTCCTATGGATATTAACCGGTGTAGTTCCCATCCGCCCGGGAGTATAACCACCCCCCAAAGCCGTACGCCTATCATCAGATTCGATAAAATATGCATTTAATTTCTTTCTCCTACAAGTTGTCTCATTATCATCCTCCAATCTCGTTGGTGTTACGGACACAACTTCAGGTGACTTGATTTCTCTGCTACCCATCCTTCAAAACCTATCATCCACAACAATTTTTGATATGATTTTGAGAGTCACTTGCAAAAACACACATGGGTTCTATACAAAATTAAATAAACACACTATATAAAGTAAAAGTGCAAATCCAGTGCACGAGGCGCCTGCCACTGCGGTATACTGGGGTTAGATGTACGCAAACTTATCCCTGCATATGCAGAGAGGTTGTTTCTGCGACTCGAATATGTGACCTCCAGGTCGCAATGGGGACAACTTACCGTTGCTCCAAATTCACCCTTTAGACACTATATAAAGTACAACATCATAACTGATAACTTGTAAGAAACTTGCAATTTAGATGTGATCCTCCTAATTCTTTACTATCATTATTGTTTTGGAAGGGCTGTTTATGAAAGACAATATGCTTAGCCAATCGAACAGGACACACTGAATTTGGACAAAATAATATAGTACATAACACTAACGAGTGGTAAACATAGATGAATTTCTTAACATACTAAAAAGATGATTTTTTCAACCAAAATTGAAGAAATGATCTCCATAGTGAGAATAATCTTCAAACTATTTCATCAAAAACTTCACCCTTGAATTAGGTGGTGAGATGATCATAAAAATTTCAACGGCTGGAAATGGAAAATATTTTTCAATTTTTTTCATATCACCTACTTACGAGGTTTAATATTTTATTTTATTTTATTTTTGTGTGTGTAGATGATATCATATTCGTTGAGCTTGAATGCAAATTTAATTTTTAAATATTTTAAAAAATTAATCCATATGTACACGAGTAACAACTTGGACAAAATAAGGAACCCTTTTTTAGAGGATTATTTTGGGTTTAAGCCCAATCAATTATTTGATATTGATTTTGGCTCCCCATATTTTCACTTCTTAGAGTTTGAACCCCCAAATGACTTTAACCGACACAAAAAGTGTGACAAAAATAGTTGGCAAGATTTTTTGCTACATTTTTTTCGTCTCTAAAAGTCATTTTGAGGGCCAAACCTCAACAAATAAAAATTATGGAGATTAAATTCACATACAAAAATTTATGGGGTTCACACCCTAAATAACACTTGTTTGAAATACTAGAATAAAATAAAATTTTCAACTAAACTTAAATCATCATCAAATTATTTCATCAAAAACACACAAGCATAAGCAAACACAAACACAAACACAAACACAAACACAAAGACACACACACACACACACACACACACACATATATATATATATATATGAACGAACATATTACATACCTTGAAGATTATGGAAATGGAAACCCAAATAGAAATGTTAAACGTGAATGCTCAACAACTTAGTAGAAAACACCATACGAATATATAGAGTAAATCAAGTGATCAAGAAAGAAGGTTACTTAAGGAGTGGAACTAATTAGTGTTGTTTATCTTTATTGGATGGTTAGAGATTAAATAGAAAGAAAGTTTAGTAACCCTTTTTAAAAATATTATATAAAAAAAATTCAAATAAACTCGGGGAGGAGATCACCTACAAATTATTTCATCAAAAACACACACAAACACAAACACACATATCTATCTATATTTGAAAGGACAAACTACATACCTTGAAGATTATGGAAATTGAAACCCAAATAGAAATTTTAAATATGAATGTTTAACAACTTAGTAGAAAACACCATTCTAATATTTAGAGTAGATCATGTGATCAAGAAAGAAGGTTACTTAAGGAGCGGAGCTAATAAGTGTTCCTTATCTTTTTGGATGGTTGAGAGTAAATGGAAAGCTACATCTATTATAATCACCATTATGATGATATATATATATACGTATGGAGAGAGAGAGAGAGAGAGAGAGAGAGAGAGAGTGAGTGAGTCTTATGTATACCACGTTTGAATTATATGCCACCGCAAACTATATACGAGGGAGCGTCCTGTAAGGACTTCTTATGATATAGATTTGGTATATACTATTTTTTTTAAATAGTAAAAAAATGAACTTTTTGATGAAACTTGGTGGATATGATCTCCACGGTGAGAAGACCATCTCCAATTTTTTTCATCAAAAAATTCAATAAAAAATCATTGAGATGATGTGACATATAAAAAAATGGTATTTATTGATTGAATTTTTTTATGAAACTTTATGTATATGATCTCGGCAGTAAGAAGATCATATCCATAATGTTTCATAAAAAAATTCAATTAATAAAGTGGCTGGTGTCGACCCAACATTTCAACGGTTGAAAATGAATATATCTATTATTTTTTACATATCACCTCATCTCAACGGTTTTTTTATTGAATTTTTTGATGAAAAGAATTGGAGATGATCATCTAATCATGGTCATCATTTTCATGAAGTTTCATTAAAAAATTTATTTTTTTACTATTTTAAAAAAATGGTATGTACTCGAATCTCTACCATGAGAACTCTTTACAGGAGACTTTCTGTAGATAGTACTCTTCTTCTGCGGAGTAGTCCGCATTTTAAGAATGCGAACCGAACACGTGTCACCTGACGGTGAGCTTAGAAATTGTCGGCTAAATTATAGGGTCACTCTTTTTCTTTTCTGAGCACACTGTCAGGTGACACGTATTCGATCCGCATTCTTAAAATGCGGACTGATCCACACACAATATATATATATATATATATATATATAGTTGCAAACAATAAAGTGATCCAACTAACTCATTTGTAACTAGTAAGTGCACAATAAATGAGAATAGAAAGATGGTAGTAAGTGTCATTAATGCGTTACCTATAGAGGAGGTGGTTGAAAGCAGTTACAACGCTATTCTTCAAAGCCAGGGTAATGAGGTACATAGATATGCCAATCATTCCCCTTTTCATTCACACTGGCAAATTTGAATATATGCCACCGAAAAAGGTAGCCCCAATCTTCGAGCTTTGAACGTGTCTCGATCTCTATGAGTCGCGTTGGTGTCGATTTTTTTTTTTATGTTTAATTTTTATCGAATTTGTATATAAATGGGTAACTTTTGATTATATAAAAATATTCAAATCTGATCCATTGTTTTAATGTATTATTAGTGACGAAGCTAGAAATGTATGATGAGGGAGGACAAATACTTTTTTTAAAATAATTAATCAGGTTAAAAAAAAATAATTCAAGTTAAAAAATTCTTAACACTTATCTTAAATTTTTACAATACAAAAATAATTACAATTTAAATGTTATTAGGATTTTATGTATTGCGAGAAACACTGTATACAAAATTGTATTCCTAAATGAGATACTGAGTTGGTAAATTTCTAAAAAAAAAAAGCTTAATTTCATACTCTAGAAAAATCAAAGAACATCTTTTAATATTATTCCAAGGTTGGAGGAGGCCATGGCCTCCCCTAAAAAAGGTCTAGCTTTGTCCCTGCGAGTAGTATCGCATTCACCCGTTATTATCTATTGAGATAATTAATCATTTTTTTATTGTATAAGATATAACACAAAACTCATTTGACAAATAGGGTTAGACTCATTATTTCATAAATATTAGTAAATTAACTATGGATTAATAAACATTAAGTTATATAAACTCTTTAGAAGGCCTAACAATAATTCTTATTTTCTTAACGACGAAAACAATTAAGATTTTTTTCATTAACTAATAATTTCTTGTCGGTTTGTATCATGTTTTCGTGTTGTGTTTTATTTTACCAAGTGTAGGGGAGACTACGCAACCATCGAATGATGAAATGATATCTATAAAAATACAACACATACGAAACATGAACTTACGTTAAAAAAATAAGCGTTACATTATTTTTACAACATAGAAGCTAATATGTATTATTTAATAAGTTTTGTACATATAGCATGATCACCTTAACGTGACATTGAAGGCTCTCGAAGTAGATATCAAGTAGCATGCCCCTTTCTATTAGTCAAGCGTTAGCATACCCCTTTCTCTAATTATAAGGTGAGGTTTAAGGATGGATGCTAGACTTAACAATCGTAGATTTACATTAAACATAACAATCGAAATTTAAAGCATTAGGAGCGCCTGATTTACATGATATTTTTTTTCGTGCATTCATGTTCCTAATTAGGGGCTCAAGCAAAAGTGAGCTTATGTTTGGCGAGAATTACTGTCACACCCTATCCCCATTAGGATATAATCAACTAAATAGTTCATAAACCACATTTATTATTTATTTATTTATTTTGTAATTCACATTAAAACAACTTCAAGGTTAAAATACGGAATACTAAAAATCCAATCGTTTTAAGGAGACATAATTTAAACAAAACTCCCATACAATTTAACTTAATTACAACTAGTACAATGTATAAAACAAAACTCACGAGACACTGCTACTATTCACGCAACATCCTAGACCTGGCAGTGGCAAATTCAAAACCTAAAAATGTAAACATATAGAACCACGAATTTAAAAAGTCAGTGAATGTACTACACTTCTATATAATAAAAGTACTACATTAACATCTCAAAATATCAATATATCCATCTCTGTGCCAAATTAGGCCACATATATATCTGAAGTTAATAACCCCACATCTCCCGCTCGCAGGCTATAATCATATCCATAGGTTTTAATAATCCAACATCTCCTGAATTGCATAATACTCAACATATCCTGACTTTTATAAAGCCATAACATCTCAACATATAATACATACACATCATAGCCATAATCAACTTAGTAAGTACACTCACTTTGACAACTTATCAAACTTTTCCTTTTCCTTTGTCCGGTACTTATTCAACCGGCTCTTCTTCCATTTCTATCATTTTTACAATATTAGTATCATCATAAGAATAATAACAATCCAAGAAATAACTTAAGCCTAATTCGATTCATAAACATCATATAATTCCATACAAATCATTTATCATAAATGAAGTTCTATCTAAATTCATGTTATAAAATGTTTAACATATCCAAATCACAGTCCATACATACTTTAATTTCTTCTTGGTAGTAAAATACTTATCATATTAGGTTTTTTATACAAAAGACGACACATCATTTCAAGTTTTCTAGAGCAAGATATGCCCATTTCTTTATAACATAGTAAATCTGCTATATAAGCTCTTCTAGTATACAGTCAACTTCGAAGAATTTTCATAATTTTTCTACATCATAACTTTATATAATTTTACATAAATTTTCCATAAACATATTGAGTAATACACAATTAAAATTTTATAATTTTTTGAGTTCATTTGCTATTCCAAATGGCACACCAAACTCAAGTTATGTAAGCACAAACCCTAAGGACAACAACTATGTATCAACTTCAGACCATCACCAAGGTCTAACCACAAGGCGTTAAATTCTAATTTTAGGATATTCTTTTCATATATGAGTCTATTTTAATCTTCAATTGGAATTACTTAATTAGAGTAAGTATACAAAAAGATATAGAAGTTTGAATAGACAAGGTTTCCAATCGAAGCAACATAAATAGTTTACACCTTCAACTTTCTTTAAACTTGTATCTACCCATACATATACATCAACTTATGAAAGTTTAGTAAAACAATGATGATTTATATCATTTCAATCAGTAATATAAAAAAATATAATAAGATTCATGGATAGAATTACCTTAGGGACTTTTATGTAATTTTCTATTGAGTTTTCTCAATTTTTCTCTTCACTTTCTTCTTCCCAAACTTCCCAATCCTCTTTCCTATAGCTACAACTCTCTTATGTATGAATTTACTGAAGGAGGAGGTTATCTCAAGAGTTTAAAATCGGCCAAACAAGCCTCCCCTTCCAACCAATCAAAATATAACACATGGTGTGCTAATAAGACGAAATACCACTTAAACGGATGGACATATTGACCCTTGTTTCGTAATTTCGGTATAACTTCTAGACCAAATATCCATTTAGCACATCGCTCATTTTGTTACAAACCTAATTCATATATCCACAACTATCTAGTTTTTACCTCAAGTCAATTTTTATATTATAAGAGTCAAAACTAGCCTCCAACATGAGCATTCCTACCGAAAATTTCAAAATTTTATGTTTGTAACCAATTCGATATTTCATGATTTTTGAAGGTAGGTATAGATTAAATATAATAACCTAACATCATATATATTAATAATAAATTATCCATATCACATAAGGTAAGCATGATTCAAACATAATTATATCCGGGTTGTCACAACTCTCCCCCTATTAGGAAATTTCATCCCCGAAATTGACATACCTTGGTTGTTCGAGTAAAAAAAATATGGATAACTTATTTTCATGCTATTTTCGCTCTCCCATGTAGCGTCTTCCATGGAATGCCTTCTCCACACAACTTTCACAAATGGGATTACTTTGGATCTCAATATTTGTTCCTTCCTATCCACGATAAAAAAGTGATTCTTCCACATAGCTCAAGTTTCCTTCAACTCAATAGGCTATTCCGCCAATACATGTGAAGGATACACTACATACTTTCTCAACATAGAAATGTGGAAAACATCTTGTAATCAGTATAACTCCGGTGGTAATGCTAACTTGTAAGCAACCATCTCGACTTTCTCAAGAATTTTATAAGGCCCAATGTATCGTGGATTTAATTTCCCTTTCTTTCCAAATCTCATAACTCCTTTCCATGACGATATTCGAAGAAACACATAATCCCCTTTCTGAAATTCCAAATCTTTCCGTCGCTTATCCACATAACTTTTCTATCTACTTTGAGCTGTTCTCATTTTATCTTGAATCGTCTTCACTTTTTCAGTGGTGACTTCGATTAACTCTGGACCTTCTATCTTCCTTTCACCAACTTCACCCCAATATATCGGTGCACCGTCTACCATACAACACTTTATATAGCGCCATACCAATGGTAGATTGAAAACGATTGTTATATGAAAATTCTATCAAAGGTAAATATCACTACACCAAAAACAGTAATTTGGCACACCCTGATAATAAAAATCTGGCACAGTTTAAAACTGTGCCAAATTCTGGCACGATTTAATGACAATCTGGCACACTTTAAAACAGTGCCATGCCAAAATTGAGTACACTTGACTAAAATATAAAATACTCTAAAAAAATCATTATATTAAACTTTTTGCCTAGATTTAGTTTCCCCCTTCTCTCTCCTCTCTCATCTTCAATCTCCCGCTCCCCCCATCTCTCTCTCGACCAAAAAACTTTCTCTCTCTTAGCTAAACATCCTCTCTCTCTTCGAAGGTTGGGACCAAAAACTCTCTCTCTCGAATAAACATTTTATCAATTAGGGTTTTTTCAAGGTCCGTATTTGTTTGTTTTTAAGTGTTAATTTCCCATACCATTTCTGAAATCTTGTTTTAATTTATAGTAGGTGACTTGTTGGAGCTCACAGGTATATATATATATCCTTTCTGCATTTCTTTTCATTGTTGATGAATTTTGTATAATATAGTTAATTGGCTTCAATTTGAGTTGGACTTGAATTTGTTTAGTTTGATAACATCGAACATACCCACATGGATTTGTTTTATTAATTATTGTATCTTTGTTTAATCAATGTGTGTATTGATGTGGTTATGTTCATTTCAATAGTCCTAAATGATCTAATGCTTTTTAGATTTTTTTTTATGGAGATTTAATTTTACTCATCATGGATGATTTGTAAGTTGTGTAAAGGGAAATCAATGGATTTGAGGAAGAATGTTAAGTCTAGGTTGGTTGAGTTTTTGAAACAGACTCCTAAGGAGAATTGGCAGAAGGTTGGAGGGCATTTGGGGATTTTTGTATCGTTGTGTGCGCCGAAGGCGTTAGTGATGTTGTACATGTCGTCGGTGAGTGGGAATAAGGATATATGTCGGTTTGGTTATTGACAAAACGTAGAGTTGTATGATACATGTTTTCTTATTTCACTTCATATATCTTTGTTTTTTGTTAATATGTCTATTTATACCAATGTTTTATAGTTAATTTGTTTCTATATCTATTAATCTTTATATTGAGTGGTAGTTTTATTTGTAGTTTTACTTTTACTGTAATTTATCCAATATTCTTTGCCATTTTAGCTGTGATTTTCGTCATTAAGTAGATTTTAAACTATTAAAACTATACAAAAACGTTGATAATAGTCTCTGTTGAGGAAATGACATTGATTATGTTGGATAAAGACCAGTGGATGACGTGTTGATGGTGGCTATGGTGTTAGAGGATACCATGGAGGTAGCAGTTAACGCAGATATGTGATTTTTTTAGGTATGTCAAGAAGCCAACTGATGTATATTTTGGATTAGGTTGGTTCGAATTTGTTACAGGTTTATGTAAGTGTTCGGGCTGGGCTTTGGTTGTAGAGTTTTAGTCTGTTATTCCCTATATCTTTTGAGATTTGTACTTTGGACCTGTAGTTTAGTCATGTTATTTCCTATTTTAGACCTATAGTTTAGTTCTGCAAACTTTTCGAATGAGCGGACCTCATTATGCACAGTTCCAATGTTTCATATTTTATTTTAGAAGTTATAGGTCTTGGCAAAAGCATTGAACATTCACTGAATTTCATACAAATCACTACATTTTATACGTTATATTTAATTTTTTTTTACTATTTGGGTCTATTTGTTATGGTATTATATGGTTGGGGTCCATCGTTTAACATAATATGACGTCGAGGTTAAAAATAGTCTTGTACTATTTTTAAGATCTTTATGAATTTTTATCATGTACCTACATAAAGATTTTTTTTACCCTCAATCTCGTTAGACAAATGGTAGTCTTGAGTTTGACATGTGAATAGTCTCAAACAACAATGGTGGCCAACATCAAAATTACCCTTAAGAAGAATTTTTTGAATTAAAATGAAGTAAAAACAAATGAATTATTTAACTCTTGCAAGTGAGTTAAAATCTATTTGCCAAGATCTTACTGCACAGTGTATACGCAACGAGCTGATAGCAAAGGTTTATTTTTCATTCCTAATAGCATTTTTGTGTGTTATTTATTTTACATTGTCGTTCTTACTGTTTTCCCATCTGAAATGCTGCCATAGTTTTGTAAGTTCTGTCATCAAGTATTGTAGAAGAACTAATGATATTATTATTGGGAAAAAAAATCATATTCCTTACGCTTTTGTGAATATCTTGTATTTATGATGGTCATTTGGCTCAAGTCTATGAAACTCCTGCTCGATTAGCAATTGAAGTTGGAGATTTGTCAGAATATAATATATTCAATCTTCCTCTCGGCCACTTAGTGCATGAGTTTTTTAATAAAGTTTGGTGGGGATGATCTCCTCACTATGAAGTTAATCTCTACCAAGTCTTACAAGAAAAATGACCATTTAACGAGCGAGTGGGATGATGGTCATAACTTTTAATGATCGCAAATTGCACATTTTTTTTATATATATTCAATTTGCATAACCACCTAAATGAGTTAACATATGAATGTATATGTTATTATTTAGTTTTCGTTAACATATGAATGGATAAATAACAAAAGGGGGCATACCTTTGAAGCTTAAGATTGAAAGTAGACGCCGCCTCTGCAAACTTTCATAAATAAAACTTGTCTAATGCTTACTCTAATAAGCATAAAAAATAATCATTTGAAAATTCAGGAAGTATATGACCTTGTCTACATCTTTTGTGGAATATAATATTATATATGTGTGAAATGCTTAACCCACATTAACGTTTTAGAGTTTGAGTCAAAATTTGTCAATGTAGAAACATATATAGTTTATGGATTTCAAATTCAAAACATAAACTTGATTTCTACACGATTGTAAGGTTTCACTACATTTCAACTTGGGTCCTGCCCATAGTTAAATGATATTCTTATGGAGGTTTGCAACGGTGTCATGTGTGCATATTTTGTAGTTTTCATATTGTATGAAATCACTTAAAAAAATGATAATTTTTATCTAGCAATACTTAATATATTTTCAAATATGATATGGTAAAACTTGATATTAGTTTTCATTTTCCCTGTCCCCTGTAGCACGGAGGTATACTTTTTACAACTTACGATATTGTTCGGAACAATGTAAAATATTTACGTGGAGATCAGTACTTCTTTGACGATCGAAGTGAGGATGAGATCCTATGGGATTACATGATTCTTGATGAGGTATAGGTATTCTGATTTTTGACCAGTTACTCACTTGTTTGGATATTAACTTGATGTAATGGAAATGAACTGTTATCACTCTTTGCGTAAAATCCTGTTGGATTTCTATCTCACACTTTGAAATATGAGTTAATGTTAAATGTGCATGTGTCGTATCATTGTTTTGGACATTTTGTGATTGAGACATATGTTTTCAGTTCAAGAGAAGGGGAATGTCCATAGCAGGAACTGGCTTAGGTAGAGGGAATGGTTGTTGAAGAGGGATAAGAGGGGGACAGGGATATGTGTCTGTACCTTAAGGCAACAGGTTTGCTTCTGTACAAGTACTATACCTCAAGGCTCTAAGAAAACGAAGGGGGTTGCCTGATTTAACAAAGAAGAATCAAGTTTCACGTATAAAACTTGCTTCTTCAGTGGACATGGGAAATGTCAGTGCTGGTAGGATCCGAGGATCGCGTTGTAATTCATTTGAATAATTTTCTTTTCTTTTTTTCATAAAGTTCGTAATGATTTTGTTTCACAGTTTTTTTTCCTTATAGTCTAATTTTTGTAAAACTTCAACTTTTATTTGTGGAAGAAATTCAACTCCCCAAGTTCTATACGTACCACTGCTGATTGGATAACTTTTTTGAAGGTATATTTTCCTCCCTATGGAATCCTTGTTTCCATGTTATTAAATCACTGCGAGGTAATCTAGTATGTTGGCGGTGAGATACCTCACTAACACAGGGTGACACCTTCTTTATTATAGATTGGCCTCTTCGAAGAAGATTTAGCCTTCATATTCTTGCATCAGGTATATTGTATTTTGTTTTTATCATATTGTACTGTATGAGATACACAAGTTCTTAATGTTGGGTATAAATACTAAAAGTTCTTTAATACAAATTTCGATGCTAAAGCAATTGGAGAGGTCGATTTGAATAAGGTTGTTCCAATCTAATCCAAACCATCCATCTATGAGTGTTCCAGCAGTATAACAGATCATCGGGCCAAATGGACTGAACAGAGCAGTAGCAGGTGGGAGACAATAAATATCTTTATTTGACCTGGTAACTTTTCATGCTTTGCTTCAGTAAAACACACACGTATTCCATTTTTACTAATTTGACAGACTTCCATATAAGTTTTGACATTTAGTTTGCTTGGTGCCATATCGTAATTTAATTAGCTTGCTGCCATATTGTAATTTCGTTAGCTTGGTGCCATTTCTTTTTCAGATTTAGTGTGACCATATTGACATTTCCTACATGTTTTATATTCCTAATTTTAAAGAAACGACATGATTGATTATTTATATATGTTTTAGCATGCTTTGGCTTCCAAAGAGGCTTTGGATTTGAACCCTGTTGTGCAGTTTAATTAAAGTTAAATTGAGGATTTGGCTTAGGCTTTTGCATTTATATTATGGATCATTTGTTGATAGTTATGAGCATTAGACCCTGATGTTTATAGGTGCATTTTTATTGTGGATCATTTATATTGTGTATTATTTTTTTTTATATCAAGAGTTCCCTGATTTGAATATTTCTTTAGGTGTATTTTAATCGGGACGTCGCATATTGATTGTGGAAATCTTTGGGAAATCAACTGTTGTGTTGCGGACTTTGTTAGATCACTCCATGTTTTCCACCCAAATGCTCCACAAATGGACATGTTCTATTTTTCATTTATGCTTTATGATTTGGATGGCACAGGATTTATTGAGCGGCAAAATCATTCAGTGTTGTTGAACGGCATGGTCTCGCTTCTAGATCTGCTTAATTTTTTTAGTCTTCAACTGTTTAGTCATTCATAGTTTTGTAACCTAACTTATTTATTTTTATGATTATATATATTTTTTTACATATTTCTGTTAGACAGTGAAAGAAACCTCAAGTATATATAAGGTTTCTTTCACTTTCTCTCACATTTCTTACTCACTTTCTCTCACATTTCATACTTAGGTATACATCCCGACACGCATGACGGCACCTTTCCCCTCCTTATCCTTCCCTCCCCTCCACTGCTCGCCCCAAACCATCTCTGCGCTAGCTCCTCCCTCTGCCGCAGCCTCCTGCCCTACTCGCCCTAAACCACCGATTGTATCGCACAGACAGGATGTTTCAAGCAGGTAACTTTGAAATTTCTATGTTTTTTTCCAATTCGTTATTCAACCTATTTTTTTCAATTTATTGGGAAGTGTTTGTGAGATTATTGGTGTGTTTTTTATCCTTTCCTTTAGTACTGTTAAAGTATTTAAAATAATAGTTCGTGGATAGTTTAAGCGGGGTAAATGTGTTTGGATATCATCCTCGCTCGGGTAATTTTGCTTAAGTTCTGTTATTTTTGTGATTATGTTATTTTACTCATCTTTATAGATCCCTGAACAAGACATTCATATCACTTTTAATTTGACACTTCTGAATTGTATCTGTAACGAATTTATAACCACTTGTTGTTGTCGTGCTAGAAAGATTAGACATTAAATCACTTGAGCAAGAAGGAGAAAAATATCTCATCACCTAAGATGAAATTGTATCTTCATAGTGGATGTGTATATTTGACCATGTAGTCACGGGTCTCCCGATTTGAGAATATGACGGTAATCTGAAAATATCTAGATTAAGCTTAAAAATAAGTCGTTAAAGGGTGAAAACCGAAACCAGCCCCAAAACAACCCCGTAAAGGCACGAATACCTCGCACGGGACCAATGTAACTTGTAGGAACTGACCGTGTAGTCAAAGGATTTTCGGTTTGAGAATATGATGATAATTTGAAAACATGTAGATTAGGCTTAAAAATAAGCCGTTGAAGGGTGAAAACCTAAACCAGCCCCTAAAAGGCCCCGTAAGAGGCACGAACACCTCGTACGGGACCAATGTAACTTGTAGGAACTGACCGTGTAGTCACGGGTCTCCCGGTTTGAGAATATGATGATAATTTGAAAATATCTAGATTAGGTCTAAAAATAAGCCGTTAAAGGGTGAAAACCCAAACCAACCCCCAAACGGCCCCGTAAGAGGAACGAACACCTCGCACAGGAGACCAATGTAACTTGTAGGAACTGATCGTGTAGTCACCGGTCTCCCAATTTGGTAATGTGAGGATAATTTGAAAATATCTAGACTAGGCTTAAATACAAGCCTTAAAGGGTGAAAACCCAAACCAGCCCTCAAACGGCCCCGTAAGAGGCACGAACACCTCGTACGAGACCAATATAACTTGTAGGAATTGACCGTGTAGTCACGGGTTTACCGGTTTGATAATACGACGATAATTTGAAAATATCTAGATTAGGCTTAAAAACAAGACGTTAAAGGGTGAAAACCCAAACCAGCCCCCAAACGGCCCCATAAGAGGCACGAACACCTCGCACGGGACCAATGTAACTTGTAGGACATAACCTATAGTCACGGGTCTCCCGATTTGAGAATATGATGATAATTTGAAAATATCTAGATTAGGTTTAAAAACAAGCCGTTAAAGGGTGAAAATCCAAACCAACCCCCAAACGGCCCCGTAAGAGGCATGAACACCTCGCACGGGAGACCAATGTAACTTGTAGGAACTGATCGTTTAGTCACGGGTCTCCCAGTTTGAGAATGTGATGATAATTTAAAAATATCTAGATTAGGCTTCAATACAAGCCGTCAAAGGGTGAAAACCCAAACCAACCCCCAAACGGCCCCGTAAGAGGCACGAACACCTCGCACGGGACCAATGTAACTTGTAGGAACTAAACGTCTAGTCGCGGATCTCCCGGTTTGAGAATATGACAATAATTTAAAAATATTTAGATTAGTGACCAAGCGTAAATTCTTCTGAATTTAGCCCCTTAATTTAGTGATTTTAATATCTCGAGCAAGGTAATTGAATCATTTTTAGTCCATATCACTCTATTGTCTGTTTCTAACAATATTCCCTAGTTTTTGTGTAATTGTGATGAAGTTTTCAGGAATGGAATGCAAGAAAGGAAAAGAAGAAATCAGAAGAAACGTAAAAAGGCAAAAGAGTAAAATTCCACTCAAATGTCGAAGGCGATACCAAAAGTGAAGTTGAAGAGCATGAGTTCACAAGAGCATAGGAAGAAACGACACCCAAATCGGAGTTCTAGATCAAATGTTATGGCCAGTCAAAGTTGCAAGGAGAAAGTCAACAAGGAAGAAAATCGGACCGATCCGAGGTAAACCGGACCGATCCGAAATGATCCAAGTCCAGTAGACCCCGGATGGATAGCAAACCGATGGAGAGGAAATCCGGACCAATCCGACTAGGACCGGATCGATCCGGTAAAAAATAAAAGAACCGATCCGGTGGATACCGGACCGATCCGAGGGAAAGACGGACCGGTCCGGGCATGCGAAATCCTGGCATTAATTATGCAGTTAAAGCAATGCAACTCTTGGGGAAACTTGCGCGTCAAGCACATTGGCTGCCAATCTCGATACTTTGTGCTATAAAAGCCCATGCCTTATATCATTTTAAAGAGCTAGCTAGAGAGAGTTGTTAGGGTTTACTAATTTGAGAGTTCTAGAGAGAATCAGAATCTGAATTTTAGGGTTAAATTTACTATTCTTTCAAGAATTTTTAGGAGCACCAGTTTGTAAGAAATTCTGAATTCCAATTACTTTCTTGTTGCTGCTTACAAGTAAACTCATTCCATTCTCTAGTTTTATTATTTGCAATTTACTTACAATGTTTTGTGGATCCATAATTTTATATATGAATTTGTTCTTTAATCAAATAATGAGTAGCTAAATTCCCAAGGGTTGGGGTACATGAACTCAATCCAATGCAAATTATCTAGGTAGAAAACAGAGGTTAAACTAAAATATTGATTGAATCGTGAAAGAAAATCATACAAACTTTGTCAATCTTTTAATCTCTCTTGCCCTAGGTACTTAAGATGTTTAAGAACGCTTTGCGAGTATGATTTATCATTCACCGCTTTATATTGACCTTTGATTCCGTATGGTGCGGGCTTGAACCTCATATACGTAATGCTTAGAATTTATAAAGACTGGATCTAGTCAATAGTTTTAATTTACAATTCTGGTATTCTATAAGATAATTTGTTGAGGATTGAGGGATTGTACCCTACCCTATTTTCTCCCATTTGTCAGACCTAAATCTGTTTGTAATTTTCAGTTTGTGTTTCTAAATTAAAGTGTTAGTAGTTCACTATAAATTTTCCCAATCCTTAATCATCTTTTTGTTTCTTTTGAGAAATCATTTCCAGATTTAATAATTTTTCTGGTTATTACTTGGCAATTTCGATCCCTGTGGATACGATCCCGATTTATCGGGTTACTACTTGATCGACAGGCTTGCACTTGAGCCTAGAGTGAACGCACTTTTGAGACAAATTTTAAGTCGCTTCAAGTTTTTGGCGCCGTTGCCGGGGATCAAAATTGTTAAATTTTCCAGAAAGTTATTTTTATCTACAAGTGATTTCATTTTCTAAAAAAAAAACAAAAAAATTTCATCTTTTGTGTGCTTATATGCAAAATTCATCTCCCACCCAAATTCACGAAAATCCTATTGCCGAAGCAAGTTCTGAAAATTCAGAGTCTTTGCCTTTTTGGGTTCCACCTCCTTCGCCTAATAATTCCATCACAAGTAGTTCATTGAGTCAAACCCGGAGTGAGTATTCTGAACCTTTCGGTAGCGATATGTCGGATCATGGTAGTGTCGGTGTTGGTGCTGAAGAGGATGAGATACCATATCTTCCTATGAAAGATTTGTTATTTCCGGAGAGAACTGTTACCCCTGGTTGCATTTTACTCCCGTATAATGCCGGTCAGTTCCACTTTCGGAATGGTATGATCCAAATTCTTCCTACATTTCATGGGATGGATTCTGAAAAACCATATCTCCATCTTAGAGAATTTGAAGATACGTGTGAAACGTTTGGTGACCAAGCTTGTCCACAGGATGTGATCCGGTTGAAGCTCTTTCCTTTTTCCTTAAAGGATAAAGCTAAAACTTGGTTATGGTCCCTACCCCCAAATTCTGTGTTATCATGGAAAGATATGCAAACCAAGTTTATATCAAAAATTTTTCCACAACACAAAACCAATTATGTTAAAGCCCAAATTCAAGCTTTTCGTCAAAATGAGAATGAGGCTTTTAATAAGTGTTGGGAGAGATATCAGGAGTTAGTTAATGCGTGCCCACATCATGGTTTTGAAAAACATCATCTGATTTCATTTTTTCATCAAGGCCTTACTGTAGCGTCTAAACAACTTGTTCAAACCATGTGTGAGAGACCTTTTTGGGAGTTAAGTTCGAGCGATGCTGAGGCTCATTTGAAATATGTGGCAGAAACTACCCAAGCATGGGATACTTCTGATCCAATAGTCAAAATAGAAATCGACAAGTGTCCAACTTGCCTGCTGTGTCCGGTATTTATCACTTGGACAAGGACACTTTGTTGGATCGAAAATTTGACCAATTGGAGAAGAATTTCAGAGATATGCTTGAAGTGCGATTGAGAGCTGTGTCTGGACCCGTACAAGCCGGAAAGGAGAAGGTATGTGCCATTTGTAATGCAGGCCATTCTACCGAAGGATGTCCTACCATTCCTGCATACAAGGCAATGTACACTGAACAGGTTGATGCAATAGGGGGTTTTCGAGGAAATTATAATGCACAGCAAGGTAATGCATATAATCAATCGTGGAGGAATCCTGGGTTCAATTATGGACAACCCCAAGGTGGGATGGTTCCTAACCCACATATGACTTTACCACCACCTCCACAATTTCAGCAAGTGACTCCTCCAATGCCAAATCATATGTAGGTGCCTCCCCCTGGTCCGTATGTAGCTCCACCTAGGAGATCTCTTGAAGACAATTTCAATCAATTCATCCAATCCCAAAAAGAGAGAGATGCTAAATATGATCGAATGTTCGCTGAAATGCATACTAACATCTCTAGGTTGCAATCTGCGGTGAACACTCAAGAGAAGGGTAAACTTCCAGCCCAAGGCCAAAGACCTCCTCTTCAAGGTCAATCCACAGTTGGTTCCACATCATCGGATTTGCAAGAACAATGTCAAGCTGTTACTACTCTTCGTAGTGGCCGCGTGATTGATCTATCACCAAAGCTTCCAAAGGTGAATGATGATGGAGTTGAACCCGAAATTTCTAAGGAATCTGAAACTCCCGAGTATGTAGAACCTTCCTTAGAAAAGGTATTGAAAGATGAGGAAGTTGAACCTGAAATTGAAGTTAAGTTGCCAACCGTTGCTCCATTTCCTCAACGCTTAGAGCCACCCACAAAAGGGTCTTCGCGTACCGAGGTGTTGGATGTATTGAAGCAAGTAAAATTGAACTTGCCGTTCCTTGATGCTATTCAACAAATTCCAGCATATGCTAAGGTTATCAAAGATCTTTTGACTGTCAAACGACGGCTTAAGGTAAAGAAGAATGTTTTCTTGGCACAAAATGTGAGCTCGGTGCTTCTCAATGATCTTCCACCAAAATTCAAGGATCCAGGCGCACCTACAATTTCATGCATCATAGGAGAAAAAAGAGTGGAAAAAGCATTGCTTGATTTAGGTGCGAGTGTAAACATCCTTCCATACTCCATCTATAAGCAGCTTGATTTAGGTGATTTAAAACCTACCCGAATCACTCTACAGTTAGCGGATAGAACAGTGAAAGTGCCTCGTGGGGTTGTAGAAGACGTGATAGTTCAAGTGGACACGTTCTACTTTCCTGTTGATTTTGTCATTTGGGACACTGAGCCTGTTCCCCATACGAGAAATTATGTTCCCATAATCTTGGGCCGTCCATTCTTAGCTACTGCTAATGCTTTGATTAATACACGGAATGGCCAAATGCAACTCACTTTTGGAAACATGACTCTCGAGACCAATATATTCAATGTCGCTAACCAAATGGGTGATGAGGATGAGATTCTTGAGGTTGATCTTATTGAAGAAGTGGTGGATGAAAACATTGAGAACATTATAGGAGGAGATGCATTGGAAGTGTGTTTAGTGCAAAGTGGTGAGAAAATGAGGTCTTATACTGAGTTTGAGTGTGAGGTGGAGGAGTTTGAAACTTGGTTACAAGAGGAAGAGAGTATTGAGAGTTTAAGAGAAGTTGACTGGATTTCTAGGTATGAAGAATTACCTCCGAGGGAGACAACCATGGTTCCCTCTGAAAATAGATTTCCTAGTCTTGAGTTGAAGAAATTACCCTCCCATGTCAAATATGCTTTTCTAGGAGAGAATGATACATTTCCTGTTGTGGTGTCTTCCCATCTAGAAAAAGGGCAAGAGGGTATGTTGTTGGATGTGTTGAGAAAGCATAAAAGTGATTTTGGTTGGACTATAGCAGATTTGAAAGGTATAAGTCCATTGATTTGTACCCATAAAATCCATCTTGAGGAAGAAGTGAAGCCCTCGTGTGAGATGCAAAGGCAGTTAAACCCAACCATGAAAGATGTAGTAAGAGCGGAAATAATCAAATTACTAGATGCTGGGATTATCTATCCCATTTCGGATAGTAAATGGGTGAGCCCAATTCAAGTCGTTCCAAAAAAATCAGGAATGACCATGGTTGAAAATGCTAAGGGAGAATTAATACCTCAACGCACCACCACCGGGTGGCGTGTTTGCATTGACTACCGAAAGCTCAATGCCGGAACTCAAAAAGATCATTTTCCCTTACCATTTATCGATCAAGTGATTGAACGAGTGGCGGGCCATCCTTACTATTGTTTCCTAGATGGGTATTCCGGATATAATCAGATTGAAGTGGATGTACTTGATCAAGAAAAGACGACTTTTACATGTCCGTTTGGTACGTTTGCCTATAAACGTATGCCATTTGGGTTATGTAATGCACCAACAACTTTTTAAAGGTGCATGTTAAGTCTCTTTAGCGACATGATTGAAAAAGGTCTTGAGGTGTTCATGGACGATTTCAGCGTTTTCGGTCCATCTTTTGACCAATGTTTAGCTAATCTTGAAAGAGTTCTATTCCGATGTGTGGAAAAAGACTTAGTCCTCAATTGGGAAAAATGCCATTTTATGGTTAACGAGGGCGTAGTTTTAGGTCACATAGTCTCATCTAGAGGAATTGAAGTTGATCGAGCAAAAATTGATGTAATAGCTGAGTTACCCCCGCCAAAATCACTTAAAGATGTGAGGTCCTTTCTAGGCCATGCTGGATTTTATAGAAGATTTATCAAAGACTTTAGCACCATCTCTAGACCTTTGAGTAATCTTCTTATGAAAGACACTCCATTTGAGTGGAATAAAGCATGTCAAGAAGCTTTTGATTGACTTAAAAGCATGCTTATTTCCGCTCCTATCATGCAAACTTCGGATTGGTCACTTCCCTTTGAGCTTATGTGTGATGCAAGTGATTACGCGATTGGGGCTGTTCTTGGACAGAGGAAAGACAAGAATGCTCATGTTATTTACTATGCTAGCAGAACATTATCTGGCCCTCAGCTTAATTACTCTACCACAGAGAAAGAGTTACTAGTAGTCGTTTTTGCTCTCGACAAATTTCGCTCTTACATTGTTGGGTCGCCTATTGTTTGCTTCACTGATCATTCGGCACTGAAATATCTCTTGAGTAAAAAAGATGCCAAACCCCGTTTAATCAGGTGGATCCTACTCTTACAAGAGTTTAATCTCTCGATTAAAGATAAGAAAGGAGTAGAAAACGTCGTCGCTGACCATTTGTCACGCCTCTCGTCCGACGTGCCTATAGATCCCATTCCCATAGACGAGTATTTTCCGGATGAAAATTTATTTGCTACTTCTTCTCTCCCTTGGTTTGCGGAGTTAGTCAATTACCTTGTCACTAGAGTTCTTCCATCCAATTGGAATCCGCAAGAGAGAATAAAGTTCATTACATGGTCACGCATGTTCTTTTATGATGATCCATATTTGTTTAAGTATTGTGCTGATCAAATCATCCGGAGATGTGTACCCGATGAAGAAATCCAAGGGGTAATTCGATTCTGTCATTCGGAAGCATGTGGAGGTCATTTTTCTAAAAATAAAACTGCTGCGAAAATCCCTCAAAGTGGTCTTTATTGGCCCACAATCTTCCGGGATGTGAATGCTTTTTGTAAATCATGCGATAGATGCCAAAGAATGGGTGCTATTACTCACCGTGACATTATGCCATTAACCCCAATTCTAGTATTGGAATTGTTTGATTGTTGGGGTATTTATTTCATGGGCCCATTTCCACCTTCTTTTGGTTTTCTATACATCCTCGTTGCTGTAGATTACGTCTCCAAATGGGTTGAGGCGATAGCTACAAGGACGAATAATAGCAAAGTGGTGATAAAATTCATTCAAGAAAATATACTTTCTCGTTTTGGTATGCCTAAGGCCATAATCAGTGATAATGGATCTCATTTTTACAATAGGCCTATGGAGAAACTAATGAGGAAGTATGGCATTGTCCATAAAGTTGGAACAAGTTATCACCCTCAATCGAATGGCCAAGCCGAGCTTGCTAATCGGGAAATAAAAAATATCTTGGAAAAGACGGTCGATCATAATAGGAAAGATTGGTCTATCAGATTAAATGATGCGCTTTGGGCCTATAGAACCGCATATAAGAATCCCCTTGGGATGTCCCCATTTCGATTTGTGTATGGCAAATCTTGTCATCTTTCGGTTGAGATCGAACACAAAGCATATTGGGCTATCAAAAGGGTGAACTTCAATATAGATAAAGCCGGTGAAACAAGAAAACTTCAGTTGAATGAGTTGGAAGAAATACGCAATGATGCGTATGAAAGTGCTAAAATATCTAAGGACCGAATGAAACGAGCTCATGACAGAATCATTCGTAAGAAAGAGATTCATTCGGGATAAAAAGTACTTCTCTACAACTCGAGGTTGCACTTGTTTCCCAGAAAATTGCGGTCAAGGTGGTCAGGTCCATTCATTGTGAAAGAAGTATTTCCCCATGGAGCTGTTGAACTCATAGATGAAAAAGGGGGAAATATATTTAAAGTTAATGGGCATCGTCTCAAGCCCTATTTGGAAATAATTGTCAAAGAAGCCGACACAATCTGGCTGTCGGACCCTATTTATGGGGATTGACTGAACAAAGAGAGGTGAGGTCGTCGCACCCCCGACATGTATGGGGTGATTGTAGTACATAGGAGTCTTAGGAAATAAGAGTCTTAGGATTGAGTCAGTCCCGGGGTTGAGAATCCGAAGGGTGAGGGGTGTTTGGTTTTCGATGAGCATTGAGGATAGCCTGAAGTGTGAGTAGTGAAAAACTCATGTTTGGAAGAGAGAATAAAAGCATTTTTGGAGAAAAGAAAAGAGAGGAAGAATTCAGAAAAATCAGCCGACCGGATCGGTCCGATCTGATATTAAAAGAACCGATCCGATCAGGCGGATCGGTCCGGGTGAATTAAGGGAACCGATCCGGTAAGGCGGATCGGTCCGGTCCCAAAACCGGATCGGTCCGGTTGTCTGCAGAATTTCATTTCCCAAGGGACACCTCTTCGATCCACACCTCTTCACTTCCCCCAATCCATTCACTTCCTTCAAAAATTCATCCCAATCCATCCACCCTTTCATTCCCTCCAAATTTACACTCACCCACTATAAATACATCCATCACCCTACCCATTTTCTTTACACCTACACCTACACTTACCTTCTCTTCTCCATTACTGTTTCCATCCTCCATATCCATGGCTGCTCCTCAGAAGTATACCTCCATTGAAGTCCTTCCAGACGGACATGGAGAGTACCGTTCCCGCCGCGAAGCAAATTGGTGCCGTAGGTTTTTTAGCCCTACCTGAAAAATTCTTATCGAACGTCAAGTGTTGTGGGACCAAATGCCCAATTCTGTCACAGCCCTTTTCCTGTCACGGGGCTGGTGTCGTTTCTTCAACGAACATTATGAGGCAGTTTGGGAGAATGAAGTGCGTCAGTTCTATGGATCTCTTGTCCGTACCGCTGAATTTGAATCCCAAGCCTATGTGGATTCCATCCCTATCCCATTCTCACTTGAACTTGTGGCACGGAAGCTAGAGTCTTTTGGTGTGATCACTCCGGCCCAATTTGATTATCCGGGTCCCGATCCCGTTCTCACCAAAGAAGTTTGTATCTCGAGGATCCAGCCCGGTGCGGTTTGGAATACCGAGACATTTACCGTCAGTCGCTTATCCGATAAGGCATAATTTACTTTTCATATCGTTTGTGCCAATATTCTGCAAACCTCCAATGATTCGGCGATGAGGCCGCGCCATGCTACTATGATGTATCATTTGTTCGACCCTGCGACAGTGATCAACTTAGCCCGGACATTTTACACCGATATCCTTTTTGTGGCCTATGACAAAAAGGGTCGCGCCCCTCTTCCTTATGGTCGCCTCATTACATCCATGCTTCGGGATGCCGGGATAGCACCACCGCAAGATCTTATCAACTTGCCCAAGCCATTAGGGCAAGAATCCCGCACTCGTAGTGAAAGACAAATTCAGCTCGTCCGCGCAAGACGCGGTGGCGATTCGAGTGACGAGGAGTCCGATGAGGAGGAGAACGTCGCTGATGAGGACGTTGCGATGGAGGAAGGTGAGGAGGAAGAATATGACGAGACTGCTGATCCGGATTATGTTCCGGTTGGTAAGGGATTGACTGAGCGCGTTCTCTCCCTTGAAACGCGTTTTGACGCTTATGTGTCCTCCTACGAGAGGGACATGAGTTTGGTCCTGCGTATGCAGGCCGACTTGTATCGTCTTCAGTTAGAACCTGAGGCCCCTCTTCCTCCTTACTATTATAATCCCTATGATCCTGCTGCTCCCAGTCCTTCCCATCACCCACCCGCCCCTTAGGATGCCCCTATCCCCTTTAGGAATTTTTATAGCTATTTTTCTTTTCTTTTTGCTTACACAGTTGTGTCACAGTTTGCTTGTAATCTACAGTTTTAGTATGTTATTTGCTTGTTTTATTTATCGCACTCTTTATGTTGTCTTCTTTATCTCTCTCGTCCATTTGATTGCGGACAATGCAAATCACTAAGTTAGGGGGGATGACAGGTGCGTATTCATAAAACTTCGCATATATATATAAAAAAAAAAATTGAAATTTTTTTAAAAAAGCAAAAAAAATATTTTTGTTCAAAATAAATAAAAATTGGAATTTAAATTTTTCAAAAATATCACCTTTATTCTGTTTGAAGTATCAAATTGTAAAATCCAATAATGCACTAAGCCAAAATTGACCGAAGATGGAAAGTGAAAGAAAATTGACGACTTTACGAATAAGTGTGGAGATTAGTCCAACCCGGTGAGATTTCGAGCCTTTCAATTTTTTATGAGTTTTTAAATCAATCCGAGTTTATGATTAACTCAAAGTTCTTTTCAGCATTTTAATAAGTCGTTGATGATCTCAATCCTTTATTTTGATCGGTTATGGGAAATGTGTGAAATGTTGTCTCGAAATTCGTGCTAAACATATCTCTAAACTTAATTAATCTCGAGATGCATATGGTAATGTGATTAGCAATTTGGACAATGAAGTAGGCCCTCGTTTGTTACCCAAAAATATTAGCCATAAAAAAGTTGTGAAAAAATTATCCCTTTGCAACCCAATTTGAGCCTAATAAAATATTTCCCTTTCGTTTGATAACCCGAAAAACCCAAATAGCCCGGAATTGTGAAAATTGAGAAAATTCATCAAGTAAGTCCAAATTGTGCAATAAAAAGGGGCAAGAAAAAAAAATAGTAAGAAAAAAAAATGAAAATAGAAAAAGAAAGAGAAAAATGAGCAAATGCCCGAAAAAGCACTAATGGACGTCATAAGGACATTTTCCAATTCCGAACATTCCATCCATTCCCAATTTTACCCTTTACACCTTAAACCCGAAAAGTCCTAACTGAGTCCGAATTGAAAAATTAATTACTGCATGGAGAGCTAAGATACAAAAAGATAATAAAAGAGATTAAAAGGGTGTGATTAAGAGATGATGTTTCCCATTTCCAAATAACTGTATTCCGATGATGAGATCGTTTCACCATATATTTCCTTCTTTTTAATTTTGTATGTGTGAGTTTGTGTCCATTATATTTACTCTTTATATCATGCATACCGAGAGAAAATAACCACAATCCGAGTGATTCGTTTGTGAGTGCATCCGTAAGAATTTGAATCAAAACGAATTTTCGGAAAGTAACGTAATGCTCAATCGGTGGAAATTGGAGGTTTAATTTTTGGCTTTGCACACACACACTATGGTTTGAGATATTTGAATATGAATTTATGGTGAGTATTTTTCGAAAAGTTTAAATTGTACAATTTTTAGGTATTTTGATATTTATTTGAGTCAATAAAGAATTTTGTGGGTATATTCACTGCAAACCCTCACGAGACAAGACTCGTCCTACTAGGGTAACCTAGAGGTTTAAAGGCTTGTTGCATATGCTAAATGCAATCGCATGCCTGCGAAAGTGGAATTTTATTTTAATAAAGGGAATTTGCAAGAGTTGAATTTTGGTTAGATTCAGTTACATTGCCCGAGACGTGCAAAGTCCCAAGTTAGGGGGATTTGACCAAGCATAAATTCTTCTGAATTTAGCCCCTTAATTTAGTGATTTTAATATCTCGAGCAAGGTAATTGAATCATTTTTAGTCCATATCACTCTATTGTCTGTTTCTAACAATATTCCCTAGTTTTTGTGTAATTGTGATGAAGTTTTCAGGAATGGAATGCAAGAAAGGAAAAGAAGAAATCAGAAGAAACGTAAAAGGGAAAAAGCGTAAAATTCCACTCAAATGTCGAAGCCGACACCAAAAGTGAAGTTGAAGAGCATGAGTTCACAAGAGCATAGGAAGAAACGACACCCAAATCGGAGTTCTAGATCAAAAGTTATGGCCAGTCAAAGTTGCAAGGAGAAAGTCAACAAGGAAGAAAATCGGACCGATCCGAGGTAAACCGGACCGATCCGAAATGATCCAAGTCCAGTAGACCCCTGATGGATAGCAAACCGATGGAGAGGAAATCCGGACCAATCCGACTAGGACCGGATCGATCCGGTAAAAAATAAAAGAACCGATCCGGTGGATACCGGACCGATCCGAGGGAAAGCCGGACCGGTCCGGGCATGCGAAATCCTGGCATAAATTATGCAATTAAAGCAATGCAACTCTTGGGGAAACTTGCGCGTCAAGCACATTGGCTGCCAATCTCGATACTTTGTGCTATAAAAGCCCACGCCTTACATCATTTTAGAGAGCTAGCTAGAGAGAGTTGTTAGGGTTTACTAATTTGAGAGTTCTAGAGAGAATCATAATCTGAATTTTAGGGTTAAATTTACTATTCTTTCAAGAATTTTCAGGATCACCAATTTGTAAGAAATTCTGAATTCCAATTACTTTCTTGTTGCTGAATACAAGTAAACTCATTCCATTCTCTAGTTTTATTATTTGCAATTTACTTACAATGTTTTGTGGATCCATAATTTTATATATGAATTTGTTCTTTAATCAAATCATGAGTAGCTAAATTCCCAAGGGTTGGGGTACATGAACTCAATCCAATACAAATTATCTAGGTAGAAAACAAAGGTTAAACTAAAATATTGATTGAATCGTGAAAGAAAATCATACAAACTTTGTCAATCTTTTAATCTCTCTTGCCCTAGGTACTTGAGATGTTTAAGAACGCTTTGCGAGTATGATTTATCATTCACCGCTTTATATTGACCTTTGATTCCGTATGGTGCGGGCTTGAACCTCATATACGTAATGCTTAGAATCTATAAAGACTGGATCTAGTCAATAGTTTTAATTTACAATTATGGCATTCTATAAGATAATTTGTTAAGGATTGAGAGATTGTACCCTACCCTATTTTCTCCCATTTGTCAGACCTAAATCTGTTTGTAATTTTCAGTTTGTGTTTCTAAATTAAAGTGTTAGTAGTTCACTATAAATTTTCCCAATCCTTAATCATCTTTTTGTTTCTTTTGAGAAATCATTTCCAGATTTAATCATTTTTCTGGTTATTACTTGGCAATTTCGATCCCTGTGGATACGATCCCGATTTACCGGGTTACTACTTGATCGACAAGCTTGCACTTGAGCCTAGAGTGAACTCACTTTTGAGACAAATTTTATGTCGCTTTAATTAGGCTTAAAAATAAGCCGTTAAAGTGTGAAAACCTAAACCAGCCCCCAAACGGCCCCGTAAGAGGCACGAACACCTCCTACGGGACCAATGTAACTTGTAGGAACTGATCGTGTAGTCACGGGTCTTTCGGTTTGAGAATATGATGATAATTGAAAATATCTAGATTAGGCTTAAAAAGAAGCCGTTAAAGGGTGAAAACCCAAACCAGCCCCCAAACGGCCCCGTAAGAGGCACGAACACCTCGCACGGGATCAATATAACTTGTAAGAACTGGCCGTCTAGTCACGGGTATCCCAATTTGAGAATATGACGATAATTTGAAAATATCTATATTATGCTTAAAAACAAGTTGTTAAAGGGTGAAAACTCAAATCAACCCCCAAACGACCCCGTAAAAGGCACTAACACCTCGCACGGGACCAATGTAACTCGTAGGAACTAACTGCGTAGTCACGGGCCTCTCGATTTGAGAATATGACTATAATTCGAAAATATATAGATTAGGCTTAGAAACAAGCCGTTGAAGGGTGAAAACCCAAACTAGCCCCCAAACGTTCCCGTAAGAAGCACTAACACCTCACACGAGACTAATGTAACTCGTAGGAACTGATCAGGTAGTAATAGCTTGCGTAAGGTTTTCAATTTTAGAATATAATAATAATTGCAACTCTTATATGTAAATTTTTAGCTTGAGTAAGCTTTTTTTTTATAAATTACTTGGTTACTAATATCGTCTCTTTTTTGTATCCTATTTTTTTGCAGGATAACATTTTATCGTTAGCATTTATTCACGTGGAACACACAGAGAAGTCAATGGTTTACAACAAGGGGTTTATTTATTTAATGTCGTTAATATTCATGATTATATTTTTTTTGTGTTATGTCCGTGTGGGCTTTTTTAGTTTTATTGTTAATTTTTATGGTCGTGCGGGCTTTTGTAAGTTTATTGTTATATTGTGTGGACGTGCGGGCTTTATATTACGTAGGTTTTATATTAGCAGGTTTTAGAATGTCCAAAAAATAGAGAAAATTTTGCCCAATTTTTTTTGGTCTATGAACTACTAATGACTTGTAATACTTTGAAGTTTGTATGTACATTAGTTTATCAACAACGTGCAAGATTTGCAATTTGTGAATTTTCTTATTTTCAAATATATTTTTTTTCTTTTATCCAAAAATTTGGCACAATTCAAAACCGTGTCGTAAGTGTATCAAATTTTGTCAAGGTTTTGAACTGTGCCAAAAGTTTATCAAAATGTGCTCAATCTGGCACAGTTCAAAACTGTGCCAAAAGTGTGCCAGAAATATCAAATTCTGGCACGGTTTAAAAGTGTGCCAGAAGTGTTCCTGTTTGGTCAAATCTGGCACACTTTTAAATCGTGCCAGAAAAAAATGATCATTTTGGAACACCTGATTCTGGCACAGTTCAAAACCGTGCCAGATTTGATCTGGCACAGTTTTAAACTGTGTCAGATTCCTGAGGATGAAAAGTTGTACTAAACTTTAAGTTAGTACCCATACCATGCTGTAAACTATCCGAAAATCTGGATGTAAAGTAGTATCCCTATCTGAAACAATAGAAACAGGTGATCCATGCAATCAAATAATCTCATTAATATACAATCTCGTATACCTATCAACCGTATGCGTAGTTTTAATTGCTAGAAAATGAGCTGACTTCGTTAATCTATCAACTACCACCTAAATAGAATCTTGTCCCTTATGTGAGGGAGGAAGTCCTATCACAAAATTCATGGTAATATGCTCCCATTTCCACTCTGGAATAATCAATGGCTGTTGCAACCCTATCGATTTTTGATGTTCCACCTTAACCTGTTGGCATATCAAACACTTTGCAATGAACTCTGCAATCTCATGTTTCATATTATTCCACCAGTAAATTCTTTCAAATATCTATACATTATAGTGCTCCCTGGGTGCATAGAGTAAACAAAACTATGTGCCTCATAAAAAATATATCTTTTTAATTCTGTATCGTTAGGAACACAAATTCTGTTTTTATAGGAAAGAATCCCACCATTAACAACAAAATCAGTTGGCTCACCTCCCTGAGTTTCTAGTCGTTTCTTCTCTAAAAATGTATCTTGGTCTTGCAATGCTCATATGCGTTCTGCCAATACAGGTCTCACTGTAACGTGTGCAATTAACGCCCCCATTTTAGTTAAGTTCAACTTTACTCCCATCAGTTTTAATTTCATAATATTGCCAACTCGTGCACATTGAATACAAGATTCCCTTCCCGATGACTTTTAACCTAAAGCATCAGCAACAACATTGACGTTTCTGGGATGATGGTGAATGGTCTTTAATAAACTCCGTCCAACGTCTTCGTCTCAAATTCAAGTCTCTCTGTGTAAATAAATACTTCAAACTTTGATGGTCAGTGAAAATTTCACACGTCTCTCTATATAAATGATGTCTCCACAATTTCAAGGAAAAAACAATAGCCGCAAGTTCTAAATCATGTGTAGGATAATTACGTTCATGAGTCTTTAACTGTCTAGATGCATGAGAAATTACCTTTCCATGTTGCACGAAAACACAACCCAGATCCTAATGTGAAGCGCCAGTATAAATCACAAAGCCTTCTCCACTGGATGGAATAGTGAGAAGTGGAGCTGATACAAGTTTGTATTTCAACTCTTCAAAGCTGTGCTGACATTCCTTACTCCACACAAATTTCACCTCCTTTCGAGTTAATTTAGTCAACACTAAGGCTATAGATGAAAACCCCTTTATGAATCTTCTATAATATCCAGCCAACCCTAGAAAACTTCTTATCTCCATTACATTTCTTGGTCTTTCCCATCACACAATTACCTCTACCTTCTTAGGGTCAATATAAATCCCATCTCCCAAAATAACATGCCCCAGAAATACTACCTAATTTAACCAAAACTCACATTTGCTAAACTTAGCAAACAATTGACTATCTCGCAAAACTTGCAATACTAATCTTAGATACTTCTCATATTCCTCTTGGCTAGATGAGTATATCAAAACATCATCAATAAATACAATCACAAATGAATCTATGAAAGGATGGAATACTCGATTCATTAAATCCATAAACACTGCAGGAGCATTTATTAACCCAAATGGCATTATTAAAAATTCATAATGACCATAGCGGGAACGAAAAACTGTCTTAGAAATGTCACAATAACTCGATCTCAAATCAATTTTTGAAAACACTTTAGCACCCTGTAATTGGTCAAACAAATCGTCAATACAAGGCAATGGATATATTTTTCAAATGGTTACCTTGTTCAACTGTCTATAATCAATACAAAGTCGCATGGCACCGTCTTTCTTCTTCACAAATAATACCGGAGCACCCCATGGTGATATACTGGGTCTAATAAAACCTCTATCTAGAAAATATTGCAATTGAACCTTTAACTCCTTTAGTTCCACGGGAGGCATTCTATATGGAGAAATAGAAGCTGAAGCTGTACTAGGCACTAAATCAATAGTAAACTCTACCTCTCTGCTAGGTGGCAACCTTGGTAATTCATCTGGGAACACATATGCAAAATCCTTAGCTACTGGGATATCTTTTAATTTTGTAATTCCTTGTTTGTATCCATAATAGGTGCTAAAAATCCCCGACATGCCTTATTTAACAATTTCCTCATCCGAAGGATAGAAATAAGACAATTTAGAACCACATTTCTCTCCCCAATAAATTTGAATTCTTACTCCCCCGGCATATTAAATGTAACTTCCTTGTGAAAATAGTCAATTAATGCATGGTAGGAAGATAACCAGTCCATACCCAAGATAATATCAAAATCTGGAATATCTAGTGAAATTAAATCAGCGATCAACTCTCTCTCCCTCACATACAATACACAATTTTTATACACAAGCTCCACTAACATCACATCCCCCATATGTATAGAAATATATAAACCATAATCTAGATAAGAACATGGTCTACGCAAATGCATGGTAAATGACAGTGCTACAAATGAATGAGTAGAACTTGGGTCAATAAGCACATAAGCTGGTTTATTCATGACAGAAAATGTACCTGTCACCACCTGTGGAATAACCTGATCGTCCTGTAGACTCATAGAAAATATCCTTCTCGGGGCGCTGGAACCACTAGCCTATCTTCTACCTCCTCCTCTCCCTATGCCTCCAGGTGATGAACCTCAACTAGCAGTAGCTGTTTGAGTCCCTCATATTAGCATATGATAATTCTTTTTGGTATGTCCAATTTGATGACACTGATAACACTCTACCCCCTTTAACTTGGGATAATTTGGACTAATATGGCCCTAAGCTTTGCAAAAATATCATGTAATAGTCTTAGATGTGCTGTCTATTCTGTTGGTCCATCGATCCAGCACCCCTAAAACTGCTTGGTGTCCTATTCTGAACATAATTTCAAGTCCTTCTACGCACTGAAATCTTTGACTCCTCTATTTTGAGTATTCTATATTACCTTCCTTTTGCTGAGATGGATCAAATCTACTCCTCTTTCCACTTTGTTCCCTATTATTTATTTGATCATTAACATCCCCTTCAACCATCATAGTTTTATTGACTAAAAAGTACAATATACCATTTCAAGTGCCGTGAGTCTAGACTTGATAACCAAATTCAATCCATCCTAAAATCTGGTGCATTTCTCCTCCTCATCATGTAAGAAATGTAATGAAAATGGTGACAAAGATATAAATTTAGTTTCATACTCCATGACCGACATATTTCCCCGAGTCAGTGATAAAAATTCTCTCTTTTTTTGCTTTCGATGCATGCGAGGATAATACTTTTCATATAAGACTTTAATAAAGGACTCCCAAGTAATTTCCTCACCTCCCCCCGGAGTAAGAAATAAATGTTTGGAAGACTCCCACCAATATTTAGCTTCTCCCTTTCACATGAAAGTAGCCAAAATTACCTTCTGCGCACCAGATACATTCATCACCCCGAAGATAGTTTCTGTGTCTCTAACCCAAGCCTCAACTTCTAAAGTATCTACAAAACCAGAGAATGCTGGGGGGGTCAATCTGATAAACTTTTCGTACAGAGTATTCTTCTCCTCTCGTTGTATTGCCCTTTCTGTTATGGTCAAAGTCTGTTCCTCTAAGTACTTGGCTTGTTGTTCGGCTATTTACATCATACACATGTTTTTTTGTTCCACCATTAAAGTCATGGCATGAGCCATTCTCTGCATAATTGTAAGTTGTTTAGGTGCCCCCTCTACATTATTTGGATTTTGTTAGTTTACATCAATTGCAATTGGTGTATTTGAAGCCTCCTCCTCCACCCTATAATGAACGTTTGCTCTTTCCATATCTTACTATCTGTCATAAACCACAATTACAGAAACAAGATATACAACATTTATTTCTAAGATAATGGTTAGTATTGCTCACAAGTTAATATAAATAAATCACGCTACGATATTTCTGTCACTGACACATTTGGACTCTCTAACCCCAAAATATATAAACCTAAAGTTCTGTTACCAAGTGGTCACATCTTATCCCCATTAGGATATAATTAACTGAATAGTTCATAAACCACATTTATTATTTATTTATTAATTTTGTAATACATATTAAAACAACTTCAAGGTTAAAATGCGGAATACTAAAAATCCAATCGTTTTAAGGATACATAATTTAAACAAAATTCCCATACAATTTAACTTAATTACAAGTAGTACAATGTATAAAATAAAACTAACGAGACCCTGCTACTATTCACCCAACATCCTAGACCTGGCAGTGGAAACTTCAAAACTTGAAAATGTAAACATATAGAACCATGAGTTTAAAAACTCAATGAATTTACTACATCTCTATATAGTAAAAGTACTATGTTCATATCAATATATCCATCTCTGTGCCAAATTAGGCCATATACATATTCGGAGTTAATAAACCCCACATCTCCCGCCACTAGGCAATAAGCATATCCATAGGTTTTAATAATCCAACATCTCCTAAATTGCATAGCAATATCTTGACTTTTATAAATCCATATTGTCTCAACATCTCTTGACTTTTAATAAGCCATAACATCTCAACATATAATATATACACATTATAGCCATAATCAACTCAGTAAGTATACTCACCTTGGCAACTTACCAGCCTTTTCCTTTTCCTTTGTCTTGCACTTGTTCAACCGGTTCTTTTTCCTTCCTATCATTTTTAAAATATTAGTATCATCATAAGAATATTAAAAATTTAAGGAATAACTTAAGTGTAACTCGATTCATAAACATCATATAATTCCATTCAAATCATTTATCATAAATGAAGTTCTAACTAAATAAATGTTAAGATGTTTAACATATCCAAATCATAGTCCAAACATACTTTAATTTGTTCTTGGTAATACAATCCTTACCATATTAGGTTTTTAATACAAAATACGTCACATCATTTCAAGTTTTCTAGAGCAAGATATGCCCATTTCTTCATAACATAGTAAATCTTTCATATAAGCCCTTCTAGTATATAGTCAACTTCGAAGAATTTTCATAACTTTTATACACCATAAATTTCTATGATTTTAAAATAATTTTTCACAAACATATTGAATAATACAAAACTAAAGTTTCATAATTTTTTTAGTTCATTTGTTATTCCAAATGGCACACCAAACTCAGGTTATGTAAGCACAAACCCTAAGGATAACAACTATGTATCAACTTCAGACCATCACGAAGGTCTAACCACAAGTAGTTAAATTTTAATTTTTGGATATGCTTTTCATATATGAGTCTATTTTAATATCCAACTTGAATTAATCAATTCGAGTAACTATACGAAAATATATAGAAGTTTGAATAGACAAGGTTTGCAATCGAAGCAACATAAAGGGTTTACACCTTCAACTTTCTTTAAACTTGTATTTATCCATACATATACATCAATTCATGAAAGTTTAGTAAACAATTGATGAGATCTATCATTTCAATCAGTAACACATAAAATATAACAATATTCTTAGATAGAATTACCTTAGGGACTTTTATGTAATTTTCAATTGAGTTTTCTCAATATTTCTCCTCACTTTCTTCTTCCCAAACTTCACAATCCTCTTTCCTCAAGATCCAACTCTCTCATGGCTAAATTTTATGAAGGAAGAGGCTATTTCAAGGGTTTTAAGTTGGTCAAACAATCCTACCCTTCCAATTAATGAAAATATAACACATGGTGTGCTAATAAGACGAAATACCACTTAACGGATGGACAAATTTGCCCTTGTTTCGTAATTGCGATATAACTTCTTGCTCGAACCTCTGTTTAACACACCGCTCGTTGTGTTACAAACCTTTTTCATATATATACAACTATATAGATTTTACCTGAAGTCAATTATTATATTATAAGAGTCAAAACTAGCCTCCAACATGAGTATTCCTACCGAAAATTTCAAAATTTTATGTTTGTAACCAATTCGATATTTCATGATTTTTGAAGGTAGTATTAGATTAAAAAATCATATATATTAATAAAAAATTATCCATATCACATAAGGTAATCATGATTCAAACATAATTAGACATAATTATATCCGACCTATCACAGTTACCAACTAATTTTAATAAAAATAAACAAAAAAGTGCGGGTAAGCCTGTTAGGCCTTGTCCAATACATGAAATAAGTCACTAATAAGAGATTTGAGAATCATATTGTGTGAGGGGGATGTGTTTTTCATTCCACTCATTCTTTATGTGTGCTTGTGTATGCGAGTATTAGAAAAGTATACTAGTAAACTGCATGCGCTTGAAAAATAGGCAGCGATGACTTTCTTCAGGGATGTGTTTTCGCAGATAAATAATTTTTCATAGAGAGACCTTAAGATTAGGTCAAGAAAATAATATACGTACACAGATAAAAATATGGAGGCTAATGGGGATAATGGCTTGTGCTCATGAGGGGAGACCCGTTATTGAGCCTACATACTCGTGTATGTAGTTCGTGGTCATGTAAACCGTGAATATGTAATTTCTATGTTTTTCGTAGTTAACTCCTAAAATAACATTCCACTTCTAAGTGCGCTTGTTTCTCTCATGTTGTAGGAAAATAATCGGAATCGACCCAGATTTATGAAAACATTATTATGGGGTTAATGCAACTGTCTAAAAGGGTACGTAGAGAATTATTTATTTCTAATATTCCAAGGATACCCTTTGTATTCCTCTATAAAATACTGGGGGATGGGGGAGGATAATTAAATGGCATACAACAATTTTTTTTGCTTACTTTAGATATGGAGAGTAATTATATATATGAACGATTAAATGAAAAAGGAGTAATAGAAAAGAGAGAGTTAAAGAGACTTTACAAATTGAGGTTTTTATGTTATTAAGCTTTGCCTATATCCACATTCGAGATCTTTACTATCGTGGGTTCACTTATGTGGAACCAAACCTTAAAAAAAATCATTAAAATTTGCAAATGCTACTATCAATCTCTCTACATCCTTCCTCACGAAAGTGTGTATGAACAAACTCAAGAGCACTGATTCCTTCCTTGACTCCACGCGATTTCAAGACTACCAGCTGAGAAAATATAATGAAGTTTTTTGTAATACCCCGTAATTTTGAGTGCTTTATTTATGAATATGGTATATAATTTTAATACTATTATTGTATTAATTTGAAGAGATTGAGATTAGTGGTTTCTCTTTTTGTGTTGTTGTGGGTTTTGTTAGATGCTCTATGCCTTGTTACTTGTGGATTTGTTTAGTTTTATCGATAATAGCACACCGCGTGTCTCTCCGGGCGCACAGGTTGTTACATATGGCATCAGAGCTTAGGTATACGACAACCCTTGGGTCTTGGGCATTGGGTCTAGCATGCCGGTTAGACATGTTTTCTTTGGAGATAAAAATTTTTTGAGGATGTGTTAGGCGTTGTGATGAGGATGTTTATAATTAATTTGAGGACTTTAGTGTGTGATTTTTAGGAAATAGAATCGAGTAGCATTTTATTTCGAACGTTAGGTTTCGTCGAATTTCGAGGACGAAATTTCTTTTCAAGGGGGGAAAGTATGTAATACCCCGTAATTTTGAGGGCTTTATTTATGAATATGGTATATAATTTTAATAATATTATTGTACTAATTTGAAGAGATTGAGATTAGTGATTTCTCTTTTTGTGTTGTTGTGGGTTTTGTTAGATGCTATATACCTTGTTACTTGTGGATTTGTTTAGTTTTATCGATAGTGACGCTCCGTTCGCTCTCCCCGAGCGGGCGGGGTGTTACATTTTTAAACTGTAACTCGAATGTAAAAAGAGAGCGTTTTTTTCACAAAGACAATATTTAGTTTGAATAAACTCTCTCAAATAGTATATCCCTTCCTTTTGTAGATAAGAAAAACACTTATAAAGCGCAAATGATGATTGTGAGATTTTCTTTCTCTCTCTCTCTCTCTCTCATTTTTCTTTTGAACTCTCAGTGAATTTGCTTCCACAAGTGTTGTAAATAAGCTTTAATATTTTATTATTATTTATGAGGTTTTGTTTATCTATACCTGGTTTTTAGTGAATTATATGTAGACGCGAGACAAAATATAGCCGTTGGGAAAAACTAACTTATAAGTTTAAAAAAAGAAACTATTCATCTTGCTTTATTGTTGACTATATTGAGAATTCCTCACTTAAATTAGATTTAACATACCTAAAAAAAGTTGTACTTGTGAAAAAAATCTATTGTAAATGTGTGTGTGTACGTGCATTTATTTGAGCCAATATATTCATCAAGGCATAAAAGTGTTATACTATTACATCAAACCTAAAACACTCAAATCTCTCTTGTATCCTTGAAGCTTGGTCATATGAAGATTTTGTTGATGGGGATTTAACCTTCCTTAAACATTGAATTATAAGTGATATTTTTTAGATGATGTAGCCCTTTTATCTTTACTGATGTTTCTTCCCAATGACCTTTGGATGTTGTTGAAGTTGTAAATCCACCATTGAATAACTTTTCTTGCCGGATGTGTTTATTTCTTTCTTTGTAATGATTCTCATAGTATTTTTAGTGTATTTGTTTTTAGCTCAAGAACATTATAGTGAAGGTTGTAGTTGATCAATTGAATTGTTCTCATCAAAAGTTAGTTTTTTATTCTTTTGAAATATTTTGGTTTCACAATCTCCCAATATTTTATGATGGCAATTCCATTCATAAATTTTTAAAATAATTTTAAAATACCGCACCTTTCTTGGAGACTTTGATTTAGAAAATAAATTTTCTCCCCCTTTTTCATATCCCCCTTTATCATAATAACAAAAACAATGTTAGTAGTTATGAGAAACATGAATATTGAATATAATCATAAATAATGCAAATATAACTAATATAAAAATTAAAAGTCAAACGCAAAGTCTTTTAATTAATTAGATAGATAAGGGTTACATAAAGATTAAAAAAGAAAAACTTTTGATACACATAAACCTAAGACAAGCAAACTAGATAAAAAAGGATGAGAAAATACATAATTATGGTATTTGGTGCGGGTTTGTAGAATAATTTTACTTGTTAGCCATCCTATGAATTTTCATAATTGTTATAAGGCCCATAACTCTCATAAACTCCTTCAACCGCCATTATGCATTTTATGAAAATCGACATACGTTTAATGAATTTTTTAACCATCACTCCATAAAACCAGCAGCTAAAAATAAAATAAATATGGGATCAAATGTAACTAAGAAATCCCATGTGGGCTAAATACTAAATATCCCTTCGTGGAACTTTTTGGGGACTTGATGAGACACAATATCCTCCATTGGCACATTGCAGATAGGAGCAAAGTGTTAAACAAGGATACGTGTATTGAGGAAGCTGCATGTAGTAATGGAATAGTTTTAAGTAGACTAAGTGATCTAGTTTCTAGACTAGAGGTTCTTAGATCTTAAATGACAAAATGTGATTGTCCTTTCGTTCATGGTTAACGACCACTTAATGTTATGAACATATGAATTAAATTTGTTCAGGATACATGAGACCTATCCCACAAGAAATGGCCTTTATTTATTCGTTCTCAATATCCTATCCTCCACGGAGATTAATTCCCACGCCTTAAAAACATTTAATGGGGGGATGTTAAAGGATGTGGAAATCCAAATTAAAGAGCATTCTCTTTTGGATACATTAATTTAGAAATATTTCTAAAAGGCTCATAGTAGCTTGTTTACCACTTCTTGGGAATACAAAGTGTAACACTTTCTATTTTCTAGGTGGTAGTTGACTATCCCAACACGACGAAAAAAGGATGTGCCAATCAATTTATATCATTCTCAACATTAAAAGAGTAAATAAATATGTATTGATAGAGTATAAACCACCCATGAAACATCATAAATAAAAGAATAATTGAGATGAATATCAACTGTCTCATACGTAAACCATAATATTAATAGTAATTAATCTCCACCAACTAAGGAGAAACAATTGATAATCTTAAAAACCCATTAAAAATAACTTAAGAATCACTACAGATTCTTAACAACTTTTTATATAAAAGAAATACAAAAGTTTGGACTAAAATATTGAAAGTAAATAGCATCCAAGACTAGGAATGGAAGATTGAAAGTTGAAGATAACACGTCTGCTTAATGCTTCTTCTAATGCTTAGGAATACCTGTAAAAGATTTTAGATAATAAATGGGCTAGAGACCGAAAGTTTCAAGAAATAACTTACTATATCGATGTCGTAATAACACGTGACTCATTTACGTAATCGTGCCAACCCATCAACACTTACATGCAAAAGATACCTCACCCTCAACATAAGTGAAAATATCTACTATGAGTGCCCCTAACCAACCCATAAAGTATTTGTAAATCCTAACTCAATGACTATCAAGTACACTAGCAAGTACTATCCTCCAACTACATTATAGTGAAATCCCAACTATAAATTAGGAGCACAATTGAGTACAATTCCCATCATCATGTCACCTTATTAGTAAGATATACACGATATCATATTAAACACAAGAACACATTGTCTTCATATAATATGTCCATCATTGGACTAAAATATAAATATATCTTCTAAACCACTCGAAGGCTTAAAAATTCGAGGAAATCCTCGTGCCTCTATCGCTAAATTCATAGGAGTCTTGTACCTAATATATTTAGAATTTTCACACACAAAAGAACAAGGGGATTGCTATGCAGTCACACCATCGTTCAGTAACATACAAAACTCTCTGACGGATCAAGTCATCCAGGTATCCACGTTGATAGATGACGTCTAACTAAATGTAGGATCAAAACATCGATCTGCACACTAACTGCTACATCAGCCAAATGTGCGGTAGCTGGTCCTATAAACTAGACCTGGCAAAATGAGGTATGACACGATAACACGAAATGAACCGACACGAAGTTATAAGTTAATGGGTGGACCCTTAATGGGTTCGGGTCATATCAGTGCTAACTCGATAAGACATGATAGTTAACGGGTCGGGTTAGTGTTGGCGCCCTTCACCCGTTAATACCCAATAAGACCCGTCATGACCCATTAATTTATGTAAATAAGATATACTCTTGGAACTTATAAATAATTTATGTAGCATAATGTTAATTTACTTATAATGAATTTTACTAAATGAGAGATTTAGTAATGTCAATGAATTAATGGGTATACTTGTGTAAAAAAATGAGATAATATATCAATTTATATACAATTCAAAATAATTCATTATCTCAATGGGTATTAACGAGTGAACACGACACGTTAACATAACGGGTCGGGTTTGGGTATGATTTTTTCACATGATAAAAAAATCACCCGTTTAGACACGAACCCAATAAGGCCCGAATACGATAAAATCGATACGAACACAATTCGACACGACTCATTGACAGGTATACTATAAATCATTTACATCCATAACCCCCACCATAGACTCCCCATACATCAAACACGTATTGATGGTATGCCAACAAATAGTACACACAACATACACACACACACACACATTTTTTTTACTCAAATCATAGATATATATACTTTCTAAAGTAAAATGGAACATGACAGGGCCATTCACGAGCTGGTGATAAAAACTACATGTTGCAACCGACATTTTATCTCAATACAGCGAGATTACTGAAAATTTGGGTTCCAAACCTATGAAGGCGGTCACCAACTTTCTACTGAAATTTACTCTCAAAACCTTGGAGCTACGCAGTAGAAGTCAAGATGCCTTTATCTCAAGCAATAGTCTAAACTGCAAAAGTTTTAAACCAATTTTTCTCATGCTGCTATGAAGCCCTCCCCATTAAATTGGATGGCATGTCGCATGCTGACTACAACATTTCCAGCCTCCAATCACAATCACTGTCCCCAAGCATAGGCCCTAAGATTAAGAATGCCATTAATAGGATCCAAAAATTACTAGTGCTGGTGATAATGTCGTTGTTGTTCTGCTGGTGTTGATGTTGTTGTTGTTGGTGCAAACTAAAACCTGCAGCAGCACTAGAAGGTTCCCCCTTTGCTTAAACAAATCTCCACATATACCAAGCAGCAACAGACTGATACGGCCTCCACTTCTCACACAAGTGCTCCACACACACACACACACACACACATATATATATATATATATATATGAGTGATATATATGTATCACTCATATATATACATTAAATCCATAATTCCTTCTAATCAGTGTTCTAAAAGGCGTGCCTAAGCTTGAGGTTTGGGAGAAACGCCATGCCTTAACCTTTTACGCCTTATTCTTGGAAAAAGGCTTAAGGCGCACTTTTTTTAAAACAAAAACGCTTTAGTGAAACGATATCGCCTTTTAAAGACTTTTTTAAAAAACGGAACCAATATCTCACTCAAAACAATCAAGAGACAAATGGTATCCTAAACCTCTCTACCTCTCGCCCAAAAAAACGTGCGTTTTTTATTTTTTCTTATTATTTAAAAGAAATAGTATTTTAGCTTGCATATATTCAGACATATTTTGAGGCATGTACCATTTTAATATTTTTAATAGCCTTGTTATGGTTAAAAATGTTAACATATATTAAAAAAATACCTAAACGCCAGTTTACGCCTAAGGCCCGCCTAGGCTTATAAGGCTAAAGGCTTGCCTCCACGCCTCGGTCACGCCCGTGTTTTCTAGAACCTTGCTTCTAACCGTGTAAAACACATACATTATACTTCCTTAAATGTACCTAATGGATTCAACTTCTTGGGACTAATCCTAAATCTCATTAACTTAATCCCCGTGATAAATAGATAAGATTATATCTCAAAATATCCTAACTAAAACCTTCAGTGGAATTCCTATAAAAAACCAAGGTCCTACACGAAAATAAGAAGTCTTAACATTATGCTAAATATGTGCGCACGGGGATATTACGCAACCGTGTGCATATGGACTTGTCCCAAATATTTCTACCCAAATGCTTGTGCACATGATTATTTTGCAACCATGATCACAACCCCTGTTTGTGGCCTAGGTGGACTAAAGTCGAGGCTGCAACACCAAAACATCCAAAACCTTCCTAACTCGATCTTTTTTGCCCAAATTGTCTTCAAATATTATTCTAGCCTTAAATCAGTTCTAAAACACCTTCAACATCATCTCTAATTGTATCCAAACATGATTTTAACAATCTATGATAAGTATTTAAAATAAATATCAAAATAAGGTTTAACTTATCAGTTTTGACATAAAGATAATTAGGGTTCATCATGATTTTGAGTTTTAATCAAATAAAATTTCCTTAAATCTCCGAAGTCTGTTTTAAATACATGATTATAATAAATATAAACAAGTTCTCAGCATATAAACATCATAATAACTAAGGTACATACCATGATTGCATACGATTTAGTTTTAACTTATAAAATCCTCTTAACAACTAAAGTTCAACCTATCAATGTGTTAGATTCAAACATAGCTTGTGTCTAAATCCAAATTGATTCAATACAACAATCAAAACGTAAACCAATAGTATATTAAAATATGATATAGCAAGATATTTCTTGCCTTTTGATGGAGGTTGGAGATTTTAGCTTGATTCTTCCTCTTGAGATCTTTTAGTTCTTCCCTAAAAGTCTTCTTTCGCACTCCCAAAACATCTCAACTGCTAGGTTGTGTATTTTAAGTTTAAAGTGAATAGTTATTGACGTTAAATGATACTTAAATACCTTTAACCCTGCAGGTCTATAAAGGCCTAATTTAGGACACCCAAATGGGTATCTAACCACATCCAAAAGAGTCTTGTTCCTTCTCCATTAGACTATTTTCTTGTGGAGTGACTGATGCAGGCAATTGGGATGTAATCTCCAACTCCGACAAATGATTCCTAAACTCTCCCAAGAGGTTCTCACCTCCATGATTAGATCGTAGAGTTTGGATTAGTTTACCATGCCTACGCTCTACCTCTACCTTGTACACTTTGAACTTATCAAATGCTTCATACCAGTGGTGCATAAGGTAAACATGTAAATATTTTGAGTAATAATCGATTAAAGTGATGAAGTAATCATAACCACCTTTTTCTCATATTTTCATAGGGCCACACAATGAGAGTGAATAAATTCCAACTTATCTTTGACTCTATAACCTTTAATCATAAAGTACCTTTTAAACATGATTTATAGACTGGAAGGGCCTCCACTTATAATGAACTCAATTGTCCATTTGAAGCCAGTCATTGAATTATTTTTAGATTAATATGACCTAAGAGTAAGTTGAAAATGTGATATCCTATTTAGGTTTCAGATTGTGAATCAGTCTTGTCAATTAACTTGAATAAATAGTGCAAATAAGCCTTTAGCCAAGCAATCACATTCAAGGCATTTAAGATATTATCTTGATTAACCTAATTTACTAATTTATCATACAAGATATAAATTGATAAGCACAACCACACAGAGACACCGATGTACGAAAAAAACCCAAATGGGAAAAAACCTCAAATGGCCAGGCCTAGACAAAATTCTCTATGAAAAAGGTTTTATAGAAGACTCAAAGGACTTATGAACACTCGAATCCTCAAGACTATACGGATGCAGTCTTCAATCCTTCGTTTACACTAACTGCATAGTCTAGCATCAGCAAAATAACAAGTCCATACCTAGAAATCCATGAATAGCCTTGATCGTCACCTAACCACCTGGTTTCCACCACAAAACATATTTGTAGAATGAATTTCTAGGGTTTTTATCTTGGAATAATAATCTCAATAATTAAAAGGTATTTGGAGATTTAGAATCTTTTAGTTTTATGTCTCTAGAGGCTTAAAAAATTGTTGTGTAAAAACTAGAGTCGCGAGTTTTAGTAAACCTTCATGCATATAATATAAACATGAATAATAAGCCAAAAAATGATTTTATTGAAAATTTCAAAACTTGTTCGAATGAAAACATAGAGGGCGTTTGAACGACCATGCACATCTCGTTCGAACAAGATTAACTTCGATCGAACGACTATAAGAAACTCGTTTGAACAAGCTTCTTCTGATAGACGAGAAATAGTCATTTGGTATTCGTTAGAATTTCATTTGAATAAAATATGTAACCTCATTTTAACTCTCGTCGGAGTGACATTATAACCTCGCTCTATTGACTTTCATATTATCGTTTAAACGACTATTCCAACAGAAAATTTTTCAAAAAAGATTTTTAGAAAGGAAATGGGCTCATAGTAAAATTCCAATTACATCAATGAGAATTTTAAACCATAAAAGTCACACACTTTTATTCTCAAAATGCGTGCAATCTGTCCAACGATGTAGAATCTTAATTTACAAATTGTAGCCGATTGCGTGTCTCGATTTACAGGCTTGAGTATACTAAGACATTACAAACTAAACCTAGTTGTTTGAACCAACGGAATTAGCCAATTACATACAAATGACTCGATTGATAATTTTACCTTTCGTAACTGCTAACGATATGTTTGGTTCAACTTCGAATATATATTCTTCTCTATAAGTTATTTCTATTTAAGTCATTCATTTTAGTATTTAGAAGTAAAGGCGAGACATAATTTATAGCATAAAGATCATTTCCAATGTTCTCGAACAGATAAAAGATTTGCCATTTTTGATTAAAAAAAATACCTTATTAAAATAAACTAAACAAAATATTCATTGATAACTAACTCCGAAACTGAAATCAAATTTCTTCTAATAGTAGGAACATAAAAATAATCATTTAAAAATAACTTTTTATCTCCCCCAAAATTTGATAGGAAATTTCCTACTACTGAAATTGTTGCCTTGCTATGATCTCTAATGAATATAAACATTTTTCCATCACTGAACTCCCTGATTACCTGGAACCCCTACAAAGAACATCAAACATGATCAGTGGCTCCCAAATGTACAAACTATGTACCACTATATTACACCACAAAACATATCTCAATGAATAAGGATAATTTACCATTTTCATTCTTCTTCTTTGCCAAGTAGACCGGGAACTCCTTCTTCCAATGTCTTGATTACTCACAAATGTAACACTTATATTTAGGTTGTTTAGTTTCTTCCTGAGGTTTAAACACAATTTTAACTGCCACAGATTGTACCTGAGACTTTTTATTTTTTCTTCTTATTCTTCTTCTTTGGAATAGAAGAAGAAGATGGATCTCTCCCAGCAACCTGAACAACACCCTTTTATTTGATGATATTCTCTGCATCTTGGAGTTATTTAAGTAGTTGTGTCAATGAGTAGTCAAATTTGTTCATAGAATAATTTAGGCGAAACTACTTAAAGGAATTTGCGAGTGATTGGAGAACAAAATCAATCTCGGTATTACCATCGATTTCAGATCTAAGGACCTCCAGTTCCCATAATATGGACATATTCTTTGGGGCCTGGTCCCGAATAAAAGTAACATCAAACATATTTGTGATAACCATTATTGCCATAACATTCAGGCTTGCAGTACAAATGATCCTCAAACATGTCCCTAAGGCTCTTGACATATTCTGGTGTTATAACACATTACTTACTACATATTGGCCCTTATAAGCAATGTGTTATAACACCATACCTTGTCTGACATCCTCTTCGGATGCCCCCTCATCAATCTTGACAAGGTATGTTTAAGTTAAAACAAACTTATAATCCTTAGCAGTTAAGACAATATTTAAGTTTCATTTATAATCAATAAAGTCAATTCCGGTTAAGGTTATTTATGCAAATGGGTAACGAAATTTGCAACTTTTTCCATTTAGGCCACTGAACTTTATTTTCCCGGCGTTATTGCCATTGTGCTCTTATTTTATTTCCACTTAGGCCACTGATATTAATGTGGATATATATACATGCATTTTACCATCATGAAAGTGGTCAATTTCTAAACATTAGAAGACAAAGAAACTCTTAAATAAAATAGAATATTAATTTTATAAGTAATAAAATGGAATATAAGAAATCAAATTTAAAAATTGATAAGCACGGTCAAAAAAGTTGCAAAGAACATGGTCATTATTAATATTAATAATAATACTAACGAAACTGGTACAAAAGAAATACATAATAAAATCACTCTTCTCTTTATTCAAAAGAAATAAAATCTTACCACTCCTTTTACCACTGCATAAAAATTCACATTTTGGGTGGTTCTTATCACTCTTCTCTTTATAAAAAAGGAATGAAACCATAATGCTATTATAGGTGTCGTTTGATAAGTTAATGTATTACATTTCATATCATTCCTAGATAACAGGAGTATTAAATTTTATATTTTGTAGAAAATTGATATCCATGCACTACAAAAATAATAGTAAATAAACAAAACAAAACAAAATAAAAAAAAATTGAGCAGGCTAACAAATTTCCTGAAAGATGGACTAGCCATCCCAAATAGTAAACGGGAATATTTGAACAACCTTTGGGCGTTCTATTTGATACCCATTTTATATGTATATAGAAAGGTAAAAGTCGTCCCAAATAAGTATAAAGTTGGGAAATTAGCCGTCTCAAAAGAATATTATTTATGCGATTTTCTATAAGAAGGGAAAAATATGTATTAAATAAAAAGAAAATGGCGGAATGTTAATGATTTGGTGTCAAAGTATTAGGGACGGTCATATTACAATCACAAACATAACTTGTTAAAACATATGGGAATATATGGCCTTTTTACACTCATTCCATGTTCCAATTACAATCACAAACAAAACTTGTTAAAAGGCCAAAATATAGCCTCTATTTTTCACCTAGTTCAACATGTATTAGTTAAAACTATAGTCATTATGACAAGAAAAACTTATTTCTCATTCAACTATAAACAAGATTCATTTAATTAAAACAAAAGTCTATTTACACTCAACTCATCCAAAGTCTTGTCCATCAACCTAAATCAACGTGTCCTAATATAAATGATGTCATCAAAATATCCACGCGATCTTGAAGCATATAACCTCCATTAAATATCTTATTGATTAACAAAAAGTACCGACTTGCAAGTACATTTATTTATTGTCAATTAAATAGGAATAAATTTGATGATTTTTTCAAATTTCTCAAAGAATACTAATTTTTAGTAATAGAAAAATTGTTTAGACATGGAAGAATGAGTAAAATGAATGGCTATTGCCAAGTAAAAGATTATTAGAGCATCTTTAGCCCTAATATAAGTTTTTATGTGTAAATATGAGGTGTCAAATCAGTTTCTCACAACTAACCACTTTTGGGTCCAATTTATTTATTTATTTTTATTTTTTTAATTTGAGTTGTGTAAAAATGAAATACCACTAATTTCCAAACACATTCACATTGCCATATCCTGTTTTAAATGCACAACAAAATTGCAAATTATTAGATTTTAACACATGAATGGAGTGATTTCGTTTACACACTGTATATTTTGTTAAATGACCCTGTTAATAGACGGTAGGAGATGCTCTTAGTATTATAGATGAATTAAAGCAGTGTTATAAACTAGTCGTCTCATATTGAGGTAGCCATAGTTATTGTGATCACTGCACCCACCTTACACATATAATGGATAGTTATCATGACTTCTCAACTAATGTAATACAATAATGGTTCATATGTTTTAGTAATTTAAATATAGAGAATATACACAATATATATTCTTAGTGAGCCCTTTTTGGTGTTCTTTTAGTACAATAGTTATGTATAGTGAACCATATAACCCTACTCCTATAGTACCTGGCTAAAGTAATGTACCATGTATCTGTATCGCGTACAAGAGCGACCCATGTCCCTTGTAACATTGATAAAATAATGTCCACACTCGAAAGAAAACTATGAAATTTGCCTCTGATGTCTATCTTTTACGCTTATCAATTGGATCGGGTAAGCCCGAAGCCCACCCGTTCGATAAAACTAATACGGCCCTATCTTTAAGTAAGTTTGACCCGAGCCGATCTTGAGCCAAATTTTCAAGCCCGAATTGTAATTCCGGTTGAGCTTGAGCCACATGTAGGTAAGCCCAAATTGGCCCCGAGCCCAAACCCGAACCCGTACCCATATATATATATATATATATATATATATATATATATATATATATATATATATATATAAGAAGTCTCTTGTAAGGGCTTCTTATCAACATGCTCCGATACATACCATTTTTTTAAATACTAAAAACCAATGTTCTAAAAAACGCGCCTAGGTGCGAAGCTTTTTAGATACGCCAAGTTTTGGCCCTAGGCGTGGACAACGATGGTCAACATTTTTTTGGGGTAATGTATGAAAAAACGCGAGTTTTTTGGAAGTAAGGAGTGAAAAAAAAGTTTTATTTTTGTTTCTTTTAGTATTTTAAAAAAACAACATTTTAACTTGCAAATATTTAGATAATACTATTTTTTTTAGTATTTTCAATAGCCTTGTCATAGTAAAAAAATATTAAAATATATTAAAATATCCCTAAACGTCTTTTCACGCCTAAGCCCACCTAGGCTTCTAAGGCTTAAGGCTTGGCCTCCACGCCTCGGTCACGCCCTACATTTTTTAGAACCTTGCTAAAAACTAAGTTTTTCTATAAAACTTTTTGGATATGATGTGACACCCCGCCTAATTAAATACCGGGTGATCAGTCCTTTATTAAATTAAAATCAAGGTGAACGGTTGGTTCATTATTAGCATCAGTGTCGCAAAATAAAATTTCCAATTTAAACACCCTAAATAATTAAGCTAATTGTCAAAACAATTTAAAGTCTTATTTACATTTTATTTAAATTCCAATATGAAAACCTTTTTAATAACCAACAATTTTAAAATCACATAACTACGAAGAATGACAATTAACAAACAAGAACTAAATCATCTAGATAAACCAAACAAAGTTATGAACTATAAATGAAATCATCCTACCAAATACTGGAAATAACATAAACATAAATCTCTGACAAATCCAAACGGGATAGGAAATCGGGCGACACATGCCCTAACTATGAAAAAAACTAAAATAGAAACTGAATCAATGAAGAGGTCATCTAAGCAAGAGCCTGCAACTCCCACATAAGCTGCATCACGTCAAATCCAAAGAACCTATGCATGACGTCCCTGTGACTGGGCACCTGTAATACATACATACATATATAAGAGAGAGAGAGAAATGACAGAAACGGGTGAGAGCCCGAGTGTAAAACAGTTTAAAAAATAGTTTAGCAAGTATTTAAAATGCTTACCGGCTAATGTGACAACCATGTTAGTATGCAACACTCTCTTGAGAATTCTCACCTCTCATCTAGTGTGCACGCCTACCGTATTATTAAACTCAGAAGTTTATTTTAACTTAATCTTCCCATAAAGTTTCATCCCGAGAATTACTAAGGCTATGATAATTAGTTTATGAAAATCAAACTCTTCCATATTTCTTATGTTACTTAGAACAACCCAGTATCATTACAAAGTTCCTAAACACTTATAATAAAGTTGGAGTGTTTATTCATTGCTTAACTACTTATATGCACAATATAAAGTTTCCATATATATAAGTATATATATATATATATCAGCCACTCATATCTTATATACTATCGGCACCCCACATAAATTCTATGGTGCTGGCATACTCCACTATCAAGTCCCCGTATCACTCGTACTAAGGGAAATACTAGTTCAGAATCACCCTCGAATTGTATTAACACAATACACACAAAATGGAGGCGAAACATAGTTCCAAGTCACTAAGAGGTCAGCACATACCCCTCACGTCTCTTAGGACCGTCTAACTATCATTCTCAGATAGTCTGTACCAAGGAATTCTATGTTCTAGGGTATACGTCAATATCCCCCATAAAGGTCCCATCGAGATAAGGCTGGCCCGACGCGGCAACCCCCGTGATAGCAAGTAGCGCGGGTATGATTATTCACAAATAACGTATTTAATATATGTACACAGTCACACGACCATATATAAATACACAATTTCCAATAAGGTTCGCCCACAACCCATAATTATTATTAACCAAATTTAGTAAAATTTTACCCAAGTATCTTGCATAAGGGATTCATCTCTTTTCTTCTCAATTATACATATTTCACATTTACTTCTTATCTCTCGAAGTATTCTCCCTTGCTAAATATAATTTTCAGTAGGTACACCCTCTCTAACCTTTTGGTCTAAGTCTTTCACGAGTCCCTCAATTCATTAACAAACTTACGCACAATCTCTAATGTGTAACGAAACTCGCCGTTAACCCACAATTCCATCCCATATTAAATTTCATTCACCGGAGTCTATCTAGACCCTACTGGTCCTCCTCACGACCCATTATACTCTATAAATAATAATCAAGGGCTCCTACGTATTTAAACCGGATTAAACAAAAAGGAGAAAAATATGCAGTTTTCCAGGATGGGTCGATCGATCGTGGAAAGGGGTCGATCGATTGATCAAGCAGTTCTTGTCAAGAAACTGCAATTTTAACCTACGGGTTTCATCTACCAAATTACTCCAAAATGCCATTTACGATTCTCAAACTCCCAAACAACATTACTACTAGTTACATATACCTATATACATGATTTCCTACGTGAAACATATCCAAATTCATCAAAGGTATTGAATTAATGGGATAAATCATCATATTTAACAAGAACCCTAATTTTCATAAAACTTCCATTCTTCTAATTCTTTTTCAGATTTCTTGCTTCTAAACTCACACAAATTCGTGGGTTATCCTCTACATATGATTGATATGTCCAGAATATATCTATTTCCACCAAGACATGTGATTAAATCCTCAAATTCCTCAAATTCTTTTAAGAAACATGTGTATAACAATCATAATCTAACATTGATGAAACAATAACTAAAAGAAAAGTAAGATAGATACTTGACTGGAATACAAGGGTCTGATTTGTGGATGAAAAAGGTATGGCTGCGTTCCTCTTCGTGCGATCTACGTTTTGGTGGTGGTGGCGGTGTAAATGAATGAGTTCTTGGGCTTGGATTGCTTGGAAAGCTTCCTATCTTCTTCTCTAATGGCCGTTCTTAAGTTTTGTGATTGTTAACCCTAAAATCCTAACTCAAATGGCTGATATACCTTAGGTAAATTCGTGGGCTAAATTACCCAAAAATACAAAATGTCTAAAATACCCTCCCGAAATGTTAATTAGGCCTAAAAGCGCCCCGAGGCCCAAACTAAATCCCCGAGTATACTTTTCTGACTATCTCGACCCTTCCGGACACATTGGCGCACTCGAAATGATCATACGAGCGACTCATAATATATTCACTTTTAATAATAGTAATTTTGTCCCGACACGATACAGGGACGTCCTGGTTTAAATTTTCATAATTGCCATTTTTATTTACTCGTGACAATTTTAATAAAATCAATCTTATATATGAATTTACTCATCTAGTAATATTCAACAAATTCCCAATAATTACTAACTCTCGTCACGCTTGTAAATATTTAAAATAATTTTCGAATTAATATTAAATTAATATCTCAATTCAAATTTAATAAATCCCCAAATTAAAAGCCATAAAAATACGGGGTAATACACATGATCTCCATAGTGAGGATATTATCTCCAATTTTTTTCGGAAAGTGGGTGAGATGATATGCAAAAATGATGTAAATATGTATTTTCGAGTGTTGAAACTTTGGATAATCATCTTACCCATTTTTTTATCTTTTGATGAAAAAAAGTGGAAATGATATTCTCACTATGGAGATCATATCCAATAAGGTTCATAATTTTTTTTATTTGTTTATTATTTAAAAAAAAGGTATATATATACAAGGTCCTATGCACACCAAGGTTTGCACACCAAGTTTGCATATCATTTTTTTAAAATAGCAAAAAAAATACATTTGAGCTGTATTTTTTATGTGATATTTAAATATTTCAGGGGATCCATATAAAAAAAACCAGCCAAATTTTTTTTGCTATTTTAAAAAATCGGTCAAATTTTTTGCAACTTAAAGTGTTTTAAAAGCAGCGAAAGTTTGACCGATTTTTTTAAAATAACGAAGAAAGTTTTTTTGAGCTGATTGTTTTTATGGATCCCTTGAAATGTTTAAATATCATATAAAAAAGTTAACTCAATTTTTTTTAATATTTAAAAAAATAGGTGTGCATCAGCTGTGTGCAAACTTGATTTGCACAGGAGTCTGCCTCTCTTTCTCAATATATATATATAAACTTAAAAAACTAAGTTAATTAGAAATTTATAAAAAACATGTTTAGCATTTAAACCAAATAACTTTATACAAGTGTATGATAATATTTTGTAATATTCCTTTTAACCCTGTGAGAGTAACTTGATAAATTATTATAATGACCTCACTATAGTACATGTATTGAGAATAGTAAAAAATAATAATTTTGAGTTTAAGTTGTAGAAATATCCTTTATTCCTGATTGGCTTTCCGAATAAATTTATGATTTTTTATTTTAGGTGTTGTTTATAAGATGTATGTTGTAAATATTTCATGGCGCAACAAAATACAAAAAGAAAAAAAATATTTTTCTTTTTACTTGAGTATGCCCGAAGCCCGCTATCAAGTGTGAGCCGATTTTGAGCCTAGGTTCTCCAAACCGCAATACAAATAACCTGAAGCCCGAAATAATTGTGAGACGAACTTGATCATAGCCAAACTCGATTCACCCAACCCGATTGACTTGCCTACTATCTTTACTAGTTATAGAGTCCTACATCGACGCACAAATTTGATTCATTTTGTACGACGCACTGACGTATCGCGCTTGTATTGGTCCATTTTTTTCTCCTGGCGGTAGCCACACCATAAGACTCCCAAAATGAATCAATACAAACATGACACGTCAGTGAATCACAAAAAATGAGTCAGATTTGTGAGTCGGCCTAGAATTATCGCTAGTTATATCTCTTGATTTCGAGTGTCTCAATATCCAGCCTCTTTCTTTTGCAAATTAACCTATTCCAAACAATTTTATAAATGCCAATATTGATAGACTAAGCACGGGGTGGAAAAACATATACATTACGCCTAATATTAATGACTTAGATATTGGTTTGAGTGCATGTAGTGCAGTTTTTATAGATGTGATTCATTTGAATTGTATTCAAATAAACTAACACTAAGAGCATCCGTCGTAATGGTGATGCTAAAAAACGAAAGAAATTGTAACTTTACAAATAAGAAGGTATGCACTCGTGTAGTGAGAGCAATAAATTTTGTAGTAGAAGAGTTACTCGTTTTGCAAAGTTACGAAATGTCTACTGAATTTGCAAATGGTTCCTATGAACTTCATTTGTTCGTAAGAATTCCTACGAACAAATGAAGTTCGTACCAAATATAAATAATCGTTTTTACTATATTTTTGGGTTCTTACGAACAACATTTGTTCGTAATATTTTCTACGAATAAATGCTGTTCGTTAAAACTAATATTGAACTTCCTACGAATAAAAATAGTTCGTAGGAACTATTCTCCTCCAAATCCTTATACACTTTTGCTTATCACCTCTGTAGAGCATTAAACCCACGAAAGCTAACTACATTTTTCAGTTTTGTAACTTTGCCATTTGAGAGCATCCACCATTGTGGATGCTCTAATAATAAAATTATGTGCGATGTTTTTCTGTTTTTAATTTTTAAGGTTGAAATAAACATTAGGTCCATCAAAATAGAGTGATCATTGCTTCCACTTAACATTATAAAAGGAAATTCTTAAATACACCCTACATAATAAACATCTCACCCTATTTTCGAAAAATTTCACCTCACCCCACCATTTTGTTTCTCAGTTAGCTTTCCAACCTAACGTTGAATCAGATTTCAATTATTTGCCATACATTCCAACAAAAGTTTATAGCATCTAAGTTATTATATTTTAAATTAAATACATTTAATGATGTAATGATTACACAATATAATAAATTTAATTTCAGTCAAATTATATATGTTACGTATTGTACCATATTATTAAAATTACTTATTCAAAACATCTAAGTCGTTAATTTATGATCATCGATGAATATAAGTTGTAGTGACAAAACTATGGGTTGCGCCTACTTTGGCAGATCAAATATGGGTTGAGCTAAATGTGAATTGGGTCAAATATGAGTTTGGTTAAATGTGAGTTGCGCCAAATATGAGCGAACCAAATATGGGTTGGACCAACCCATTTTTTTCCTACTAAAGTAAGTATTACATCTATATGTAAAAAAAACTCGAATTTTACTCTTAACTTTTAAAAATGAGCTTTATATTTGACTCGTAGCTTTTAAAATTGAACTCCATATTTGATTCATAGATTTTAAATATGATCCCCATATTTGACTCATATTTTTTAAATATGAGCCCCATATTTAACTCATAGATTTTAAATATGAGTCTCGAACTTAAATGATTGGACTAATATGAATTGTTTTATTATTTAAGCCATATTTCTCCACCGCTACATGTAAGTATGAAAATAAAATATGTCCAACAATCAAATTGTAACCAACCATAATCAATTAACACAAAATTATCGTGGTCCAATTTATGCAATCATAGGTAAAAAAACGTTCACAAGTTCCCAAGACGTGGCAACTAGACCAGTCAATGGGTCATGACGAGTTGTGTTCGTGTCGTTTTTTATCGTGTACAAGTCTTATCGGGTTTGTGTCTAAACGGGTGACTTTTTTATTGTGTACAAAAATCATATTGAAACGCGATCCATTATCTTAACGTGTCGTGTCGTGTTCACTCGTTAATACCCATTAAGATAATGAATTATTTTGAATTTTATACTAGTTGACATATTATCTCATTTTTAAACCCAAGTAGACCAATTAATTCATTAACATTATTAAATCTCTCATTTAGTAAAATTCATTATGATTAAATTAACATTATTTTACATAAATTATTATAAACCCAACAATATATTTTATTTACTTAAATTAATGGGTCATAACAAATCTTATCGGGTGTTAACGAGTGAATGGGGTCAACATTAGCCCACCCGTTAACTATCGTGTCTTATCGGGTTGGCATTGATATTATCCAAAACCATTAAGGTTTCACCCATTAATTTATAACTTCGCGTTAGTTCGTGTCGTGCATCCTTTTGACAGGTCTAGTGGCAACATGACACAACACGACTAAGGCCCAACTAAACCCAATATTACACCGAAACAAGAGTAAAAATACGAATGACACGACAAAATACGATAACAAAACTAATACGAATCAGAATTATGACACGAACACAACACGATTTCGTGTAACAACAACTCGACACGAACCCAATATTTTTATTTCAGGTAAATTTCGTACCATTTCGTATTGTGTCTAAAATAGTCATTCCGAAATCTATCCCATGCATGGACCAAAACAGATGTCTAATGTACTATTAACCTTCTACCTTCCTTACATTAGAAGGAAAAAGCCCATTTACATCTATTTTGGGGGTCGGGGTAAGATGCAAGATGTTTTAAGCGTAATTTTTGGTCTTAAAAGTTATACCATTCATTCTGTAAAAGTTTAAGGTGAGTGGGAAGAAATAATTTGTGGGTTTGAGATATAAAGCTCCACGTGAAAAAATTAAAGTCTTGCATATGATCATGGAGCCCCTTCGCCCATTACCAGTTGACCTTGGATTATGGGCAGCAATTCATGACTTTGGACCGTGTTTCGGATCGATACGACATGACACAAAAAGAGTTTTTCAGACACGAAGACGACATGACAAAAATTCGTGTTTTTTTTAGTTGACATGAATACGACCCAAATAGAATACGACACGACACGAATAATACGATTTCTTAAATTTCATACCAAATTAAACATAAATAGACATGATAATCTGAATAAAAACACGACTAACACGACAAAACACGCTAATACGACTCATAATTTCGACACGAACACGACACGACTTGGTGTCAAAAAAATTCGACACGAACACGACATATCGTGTTAATTTTGAATAAATTTCATGTTGTGTTTTCGTATCATTTCTAAAATTATCACCCCTACTTTGGATTGTATGCTCAATTATTTAACATGGTATTCAAATTTAACATGGATCGCTATTCAAGGCCAATAACTCGATTGTTTCGTGTAACACATTATAAATATGTTTATATGTTAGGGGTTAGATATAAAGTCCCACGTTCAAAAATTAAAGCCTTGCATTGGACCCTCCACCCTATTACCAATTGATTTTGGATTAGATGCTCTAACATTTAATTGTATAAAATAATGCAACAAAATGTGCATTACATATGAACATTGTGTGATATACACCCACCCGATATAATTAATTGGTGACAACCAAGAAATTATTAATTACCTACAACTAGGAATTTGCCAATATCCAAGGCAAATATCAGTGGAGTATCTATAAATATTCCACTTAAGAAGATTTACTCCCACTATCAGTATCTCACATCTTATTGTTACCTCCCTGCAGCAAATAAAAAAGTATGAAGAAAACATCAAGGTGATGGAGAAGTAAAAGTTATTGACTATAAGATGTAAAAGTAATTCCTAAAATAAAAATATTGATCCAAACTTCAGCTTGTACTAGTTCCATTACTAGTCGAATTTTATGTTTTTTGTCTTCTCTCTAAATTAGATGCGACACGAAATATGGATTAATGTGTTAACAGGTTAATTATTATAGTCGGGTTGGTCTATTGGTTAGCTTGGGGGTCTAATAAAAAAAATAGAGGAAACGTTGCCAGAATTTTACTAGAAATGTGTTATTTATGTTTTCGAAGGAAATTTGCAAAATAATAAAATTCAAAAATAAAAGACTAGTGACATGAAAATGGAAAGGGATTCCTTTCATGTGCGTTATTGTTGTTGTTTGTAACGCTTTGGCAACATATTGAATTTTGAGCTGGTACGCTTAAGGAAGAAAAGTTTTTTATTTTTAATTTCCCTAATAATGTCAAAATTAGTTTTTCAAAAATTTAGACTTAGCCCCCCCCCCCTCGAGCATCATCCCACTTGCACCTTATCCACTGACTTTGTTGTACCGTATGCATACGGGGTAAGTCTAGTTGTTGGACTTCTAAGAGGGTATCTCTAAATACAACATTATATATCAGGGGGGAAAGTTTAAGAAGAATTTTTTTTGCACCACTGGATCCTAATTAGGGATTGTAGTTAACAACTATGCTAGTGTGGACTCAATTATGTCAAAAACATGATATATTAGAATCATATCCCCATATAGATGCATAACTCTCAATCACACGAAGAGGATCATTATCACCAATCATTAGCTTTCCTATTATGAGACTATACCCATCTAAGAAGCGCGGTTATGGACATGGACACAGGTGTCGTGTCTAACACGACAAGGAAACGTCGACACGACAAATCTTAAAAAATTAGGATACGTGACATGTCAATAAATAAAACTATTTTTAACAATTTATATAGCGAAAACAAAAAACATGAAAATACAAGACAAAAATAAACATGTTGGAATACATATTAACTAGAATGGATTAATATTTAAAGTTGAACATGGAAATTGAGATTTTTTAGAGCGGAGCAAAAATGTTTAAGTGGCATTACGGGCATACTCTTATAATAGATGAAACCAAAATGATGCCACCAATCTAACTAATATTTTAATACAATATATACAAGTGTCGAACAAGCGATCCCAAACAATTGGGAAAATGCTTTGTCGAGTTGAGTGGAGTTGAGAGAAGTGTCCGACACATGGAAATAAGTGTTGGACACGTGAAACTAAGTGTTTGACATGTTAATTTTATATTTAACTAATGGACACGCGAAAAGAAGTGTTGCACTCGTGTTCGAGAGTGACGATGTCCGACAAGTGTCGGACATGAACACGTTGCCTTCTCAGTTTTGTCTATGCTTCCTAGACTCCTATGATAAGCCCAACCACCTATCTATAAATTACAAAATAAAATATCTGTTTTTTTTCTCTTTCGTAGGAGTATATCAGGCTATTAGTGACAATGAAACAAAATCTTTCAACACCATTTATCTCCTATGATGAACTAGAGATATTTTATTTTGTAGTTAACTTTATTTTCCCCTTTTCCCAGGAAATGAATGTAGAAATATTATTCATCGATGGATCAAAATCACAAGTGAGCATAAGGCCTTACAGATATCCACACATTAAAAAATAGAATTTGAGAAGATAGTAAATGAGATGCTAACTAGTGGTGTGATTAGATCCTCTTGCAGCCCCTTTGCTTCACATTTGCTTCACATGTTCTGTTAGTAAAAAAGAAAGACAACACATGGAGGATGTGTGTGGATTATAGGGATTTTAACAACCTCACTATCAAGTATAAATTTTCAATCCCAGTGATAGATGAGCTTCTTGATGAACTCAATGGGGCTACAATTTTCTCAAAATAGGACCTCGGATCACGATAAAATTAAATCAAGGTTAATGAGAATGATATCCCTAAAAATGCTTTTAAAATACATGAGGGGGTCATTATGAGTTTTTAGAACCAAGCCTCTTGTCCAGTGGTATAAGGCTGCCACTGGATAGTCTTGGGGGTGGATTGGGTTTGGTCCCCAGTTCGATCCTCGACACTGTCAAAATAATGCTTGGCCTGCAAAAGCCACGAACCGCGAATGAGAATTAGTCGAGGTGGGCGTAAGCTGACCCGGACACCTATTGGTATGCTACCAAAACAAAAAATTATGAGTTTTTAGTCATGCCATTTGGCTTAACTAATGCTCCACCAACAATTTAGTCCCTCATGAACACTGTTTACAAAAGACATTTAAGAAAGTTTATACTTATATTTTTTGATGACATTTTGGTTTATAGCTCTTGTGAAGAGGAACATTTACAGCACCTCAAAATCACTCTAGAGCTGCTAAGGCAGCACACTCTCTATGCAAAGAAGAGCAAATGCTCATTCTGTCATCCACAACTTGAATACCTGGGTCACATTAGTTCCAAAGAAGGGGTGGCTGCAGATAAGTCCAAGGTGGAGGCAATGTTGTCAGGGCCTATTCATAATTCCATAAAATTTCTCAGGGGTTTTCTTGGCCTCATGGGGTACTATCAATGTTTAAAAAGGCGAAAGGCGAGGCGTAAGCCTCAACGAAAAGAGAAAAAAAAGAGCAAAATAATATTAAAAAAATACTAATAAAACCATAAAAATAAAATAACAAAAAAATATAAAATAAAACGACAAAAAAAAAACATCCTTTAGAGGTTTCTCACATAGTTTGACAATTTTTTGTTCCCCTGAGATAACTTTTTAAACAAAAGTAATCTGAGAAAATCATTTTTAACATATTGGTTATTTTACATTATGACAATAAATTAATCAATGCAAAATCGTATTGGCAAAATCATTTTTTTAGCTTCATTCACATATTGGTTATTTTATAATATGACAATAAATTAATCAATGCAACTTAACAAGTAAATTTATTAAAAAAACATTGATTTTCAAGCTAAGATTAAAAAATAGCAACTTTATTAAAAAAATAATAAAACATATCAACCTAAGTTTATTAAAAAAAAACAGCAACCTTTAAAATATATTAGTCTAAGTTAAAGAAAACATATTGATCTAAGTTGAAAACCAAAAAATAGAAACCTTTAAAAAAAACAATAACCTTTTAAAAAAAAGTCATATTGAAGTTAATTTAGTACATTTATTTCAAACAAACTATATATTTATAACAAAAATATAGTTTCAAATAAATTTATACACTTATTTCAAACAAATTAGTAAAGATAAACAAAATTAAGTGCAATTTTAAAACAAAATTAAAATAAAAAAGAATAAGAGTTAGTAGATTAAAACAACATTTTTTAAGTTAAGTGCAATTTTAGAAAAATGAAGAACTTTAGCCTTTTAAAAAACAAACTTTGTGATGAAAGAAGATTTTTTTTTTTCCGCCTCGGCAAAAAGGCGTGAGACGCATTGAGGGGTAAGCCACAAATTCAACCCTAAGGCTTAAGCCTCGAGGTTTTTTTTCAACGCCTCACCTCTAGGCGTACGCCTCATTCGTCTTTTTAAACATTGGGTACTATATGAAGTTTGTGAAGGGCTATGGACTCATAAGTATACCCTTGATACAAATATTGAGAAGAGTCCTATTTAAATGGACTCCATAATTTATTGAAGCTCTTAATCATCTCAAGGAGGAAATGCCTACCACACTTGTGCTGGCCTTGCCACACTTTAACACAGTTTTCATTTTGAAAACAAATGCAAGCAATGACTGCATTGGTGCAATATTGATGCAAAAGGGAAGATCAAGAGTTATGGGCCATTGTTTTCACTAAGGATATGTTACAACAAAAGTGGTTGACTACAAAACCCAAAACTTAAATAATTCATGGAGCAAAGGGAACCTATCTTACACCTGTTACGAGAAAGGCATCAACAGGCTGAGCATCGAATGAATTTTTTGGTCCTTACATAATTTTTCAGAAAGTGTAATTCTTAATGTGGCGCCAAAGTGTACCGCCTACAAACCGCATCCCTCTTTTTTTTTTTAATAATTGATATATAAATAGTTTTATATATAAAAAAAGTTTTTTTTTAATTAAAAGTAAGAGTTTTTTTATTTAAATTAAAAGTAACAGTTTTTTTTATTTAAATTAAAATTAATTTTTTTTTTTTTTTCATAAATAAAAAAAAATATTTTTATTGACATGATATTGCAATTGATTAGTGCCGCTGGCGCGGCTCCACATTTTCGGACTCATATCATTTGTTGAATGTGGTTCAGCGCCAGTGGCATTATGTTTAATTTTAATAAAAAAAACTGTTTAATTTAATGTCTTAGATTCGAGATTAATTAGTGCAGCTGACGCGAAACCACAATCCCGGAACCACATCATTTGTTGAATGTGGGTCCGCGCCAGTGGCACTAATCAATCGCGATAAATTGTCAATCGCGAATATCGCGATTGATTAGTGTCGCTGGCGCTGACCCACATCATTTGTTGAATATGGATCCGCGCTAGCGACAGTAATCAATCGCGAATCTAAGACATCAAATTAAATTATTTTTTTTTATTAAAACAAAACAAAATGTTTTTAATTAAAAAACTGTTTTATAGATTTTTTTTTTAATTCTGAAAAAAATATTTTTTAATTTTAATTTTAATAGAAAATTGTTTACTTTCAATTAAAAAAAACTATTTTTTTTATATTAACAGAGAAACTATTTTTTTTAATATAAAAAACTGTTTTTATATCAATTGTTAAAAACAAAAGAATAAGAAACTTATTAAAAAAAATTGAATAGTGTCACTGGCGCGGACCCACATTCAATAAATGATGTGGGGGGAGAATGTGGGTCCACATCAGCGGTACTATTCAATTGCAATATCATGTAAACAAACATAGTTTTTTTATTTATGAAAAAAATATTTTTCAATTTTAATTTTAATTAAAAAATTGTTTACTTTTAATTAAAAAAAATATTTTTTTATATTAATAGAAAAACTATTTTTATATCAATGGTTAAAAACACTAGAATAAGAAACTAATTAAAAAAAAAAGAGGGATGCGATTTGTAGGCGATATATTTTGGCGGTACATTAAGAATTCAATAATTTTATTTATACATAGAATTCGTACAGAATCGTATGTACAAATTGACGTATCGTGTGTGTATTGCCTGTGCCTTGAGTAGACCCAAGGTACGATCCAATGTGGATACGACATGTCAATTTATACACACGATTATGTACTCTTGAAAATTACTCTTTCAGAAAATGAGGAAAGTGACTTAGCGATTGGACTTGCCAGCTATTTCCCTTACCCACCCGGGTTATCGGCTCATTTCGAGTTATTACCGTAAATGGAGTATCGGGTAAAAAATTGTCAGACCTACTATTTTATGCGTCTTTATTGAAGAAAAGACTGAGTCAACATGTCCTTCCTTCTACAGATATGCCAGCAATTAATGCCAAAGGTTAGTTCATAACTGAACCTATTATTGTGCTATATAGACGGGTCATTCACAAGGGGAACAAACCAACATTATGACCTTTAGTCCAGTGGTTCAATACCACTCCAGTTGATACTACGTTGGAATTCTATAATGAATTGATAAAAAGATTACAGGATTTTATCATTAAGGTCAAGTATTAATTGAAGGGAGGGTGAATGTCAAGGAATGCAAAAGAAGAATCAATTAGAAGAGAGCTTTAGTTGTTGTCATACTACAGAATTTCAAGAGAAAATAGCCAGTAACAGGATGGTAGCTCATTGATCAACAAGAAACCGAATTAGTTAGTTGGTTTAATGGTAGTTGTTAGTTAATTAGCAGAGATATTTTTAGATACTTTCCAATTTCCATTTGTTTATAAATAGCAACAGATGTAATTGAATGAAGTAAGTAATCAAATTCTTCGAGTTCAATTTCCAAAAAATCAAATAAACCTCAATTGGTCACTAATTTGTCAATATGCCATCCGATGTGTTGGAGAGGAGCCGTAATCAGGGATGAAAGCAGCGTATTTTTTTTTTTTTTTTGGGGGGGGGGCTCTTGACCCCGCCAACTTCTGAATTCTTTTTAATATTTACCTCTTAAGTTTTTTATGATATATGATTAGCCTTTTCCTTCCCAAAATGTACCAAATTGTCCCCCTTAGCTTGAATTCCTGACTTCATCACTCTCTATAATCCCCTCAAAATATCTTGAGAAATTAATTGGAGATTATTTATTCGTGGAAATCAATAGGAAAACTAATATTGGTTCTGTTGGATATTTTAGGACTAGAAATTATATTAATGGAATTTTGGTCCTTGTTGAGTATTTGGGCCATTGGCACAATGTTAGACTAAAGATGGAATTTCTGTTTGGCGTAGGCTCGGACTTGGGATGAGTTTAAAATGCCCAAATAGTTTTGGAAGTATGTAGAACTGCTCCCGAAGGTTAGGTAACCTATGGGTGCAAGGATAAATTTTCAATTGAGTCAATTTGTATGTGTTGACTTAATTCATGACAAAACTATTTGAGTCATAGGATAGAAGTTTGTGACCTTTCAAGCCTATGAGATTTGAGTTGAAGATGTAGCGGCCAAATCTAACGAAGATCACGTCATATACCGAATTTCGTGCCTTGTATCGTCATCAAATCTCAAGGATCTTTCACGTATGAATGCGTATGTTATATTGAGAATTGGAAATTTATAATTAGGTGTTAGAATTTTTGTCAATTTTTTTTATGAATACATATTATCTAAAGTTTTTGTTCTCGGACACCTTTCAGTAAAAAAATCATAACTAATTAAAAAAATATCAAAAAATGCGAAACTGGCGGCCACGCGTTCGTATCGAAATGTTCTAGATTCGTGGCCTGAAATCTCGTTCGAACAACCTCGTTTAAATGAGATTCAAATGTCGTTCGAACAATGTCGTTCGATTTGTCATTCGAACAACCTCTTTCAAACGCAAATGTCGTTCAAACGACCCTTCAAATGAGATTTTTTATCGTTGGTTTCTCGTTCAATTTGTCGTTCAAACGACCCTGGAATGTCATTCGAACGATCAGACAGTTTTTTGTGCGTAAACGGAAATTGTTTAGTAGTTTTTCTTTTGTAACTTCCCACTACTTTCCCACCCATTTATGTAGTGCAGGAATTAACATTTTTGCAAGACTTTTTCAAAAGCTTTGTGAGTATAAACATTCATAAAAAATTCCCTTTGTTTTTGTGAATCAAAATGAATAAATTTTCAAAACAAAAATAAGTTTACACCCATATAGTTTACATGATAACATAACATATGCTTTGAGATCGTTGGTCTGGCATCGGGGTTCATTCTCTACTCAAAAGCGATAGTTTCTTACGGAGGATTCTGTTGTCATGATTTTACATGCGGTGGATTCCGTGTGATTGACGGTTGCATTACCCCATCGGCGGATTCCTGAGTTGTCAACTAGGCACAGGTGGAGGAATGAAGAGCGTCAAGGCTTACGAGGGCGTCGAGTCTTTGTGTCTTATGTAATTTCGTACCTAGTGTACTTGTGGCTGGGCCGTTTGAGGTTTTTCCCGTTGTGGGTTTTACTCGTACTTCGCGGCGTTGCGGTTGTGTTTATTTTTATCTTGCAACATATCATGTAGATGCATACTTAGGCTTAACAAGATAAACATTGGTAATTGGGTCATGTTTAGTTTATTTAATTTAAGTAATTTGCCTAATTTCATGTTTGTATAAATTTGAACTTGAATTGAAGTTGTGCTTGTTTTTGTATTTTGTAAGTGATAATTAAAATTTTGAAAGAAAATTATTTTTTTTGGAATATTTTGTGAACCAACATTTTGAGATTTAAAAATTTGAATTTTTCGCATCTACAAGTGGTATCAAAGCATATAATTAAAAATCACATTCTCATATTGGTATCAGAACGAGAACATTAATTTACCATGTTAGGTCCTTTAATTTGAATATGCAAAATTGGTCGATTTCGAGGTTACCTATTTTTTATGGTTCCAACTATGCATATTGGAAAACACGTACGAGGTCGGTACTTAAGTCATTAGATGAGCGGATTTGAGAAGCTATTATTAGAGGGTGGTCCCCACCAACGTGTCTAAAAGGAGAAGGTCTGTTCCTAAACTCGTAGAAACATGGAGTGAGGATGAGCTTAAACTAGCAAATTTCAATTCTCGTGGTTTAGATACTCTTTTTAATGCGGTCACACCAGAGAAATTCTGTCGAATCATGACGTGTGAAATGTCTAAGGAGGCTTGGAACACACTTCAACTCACCCATGACGGTACTAGTGTCGTTAAGGCTTTTAAACTCCAAAACTTCACCACTCAATTTGAAACCATTAAGATGTTAGAAATTGAGTCTTTTGATGAGTTCTATGCTACGTTGTCCGATATTGTGAATTCGTCTTTTAATTTCGGAGAAAATATACCCAACAACCGTGTCATAAATAAGATTTTGAGGTCATTACCCGAAAGGTTTAATTCAAAAGTGAACGTGTCAAATTCTTTAGGCACTTTAAACTCTATGAAACTTGAATAGCTTGTAGGTGACTTATAAACCTATGAACTTGACATGTTTACCTCCAAGGATGTGAAGAAGAAGGCCAATGACATAACTTTGAAAACTCGAAATGAGGAAACACATGTTTCGAGTGATGAGTTTGACATCGACTCCAATTATATGGCTATGTTTGCCAGGAAGTTTAGAAAATTTCTTAGGTTTAATAAAGATAATCTTAAAGATGATTATAAGAAATTTGATATATTTAACTATAACAAAGCCGAGAAACTCCCTAATAATTGTAATGATTATCTCAATAGAGACGAGTCGAATAGATGTTTTGGTTGTGAGGGTTATGGCTATAGGGCAGCCGAGTGTCCCACTAAACTAATGAAGGAGATAAAGAATCCAATTTCATATAATGCCACCCATAGTGACAATAAATCAAAAGAGGGACCAGATTCCCCCAATGAACGTAATTTTCCCGTGTTGATGGCTAGTCATGTGAGCAATAGTGAAAAATCTTTCGATTAAGATAACTTTATACATAACGCTTCTAATACCATTATTTGTGAATCCCATATATTTTATGGTAGAGAGAGTGAAAAAGATAGTGAGAATGAAGAGTAGGAAGAGGAGAGTGAAATCTAAGTTGCCTTTCATGAGTTATATGTAGAATACTTGAAATTAAAAAAGGCAAAATTGAAGTTTGAAGCTAGAATGAAAGAATGTACCATAGGTAGTGATAAAAGTGTTTTAATTGAAGATCTTAGGGCACATGAGAGAACTCTTTGAGAGAAGCTAAATTATGCTGAAGGTGAAAGAGGTGGCCTTAAAGGTTTAATGAAGGCTATGAAAAAAGAGTTTCTTGAGTTTGAAGAGAATAGGAGTTTACTTGAGTGCAAGATAGTGGAACTTGAAGTGAGATTGAGAGAATCGAGTCGTGCAAAATTTAATTTGGAGTGTAGTTCGGAGAAGTTGAATAAAATTTTAGCCACCGTCCAAATCAAATATGACAAGTGTGGTATTGGCTTCGATACTCAAAATGATCTCGTTAATAAAGTCGAAACCATGAGTTTGAGAGAATCGTCTAGGAAGGTCAATTCTTAGGTAATATTTCTCACCCTGTTTTTACTTGCACATATTATGGTAGGAAGGATCACTTTAGAAGATTTTGTTTCGATCTTAGAAACGGTACTAGAAAGTCCAAAGGTAGAGCCACCAAGGTCACCAAAACTCGAGAGCATCACTTTACACCTATGTGGGTTAAGAGATCTGATTTGGAGGCTTTACATGATACTTCTTATGCTACATCTAATGGTTGATTTTTTTAGCTTTGCTTACGTACACTGGATGTGCTTCATGATACATTCATTCTAGTTGTATGTTTGTTTGCCATATTCTTGTCCATGCTTCATCATATAGGTTTTGCTAGAATTATGACATGTATATCTTTTGTATTTTAATTTTTTTTCATTTATTGGGTCTTATTGAAAAATGCAAAAAATAATTGTTTGTCATTTGAGTTGTGTCTTTAAAATTTGTTTGAAAAGTTTGAAAACTCAAAAAGATTTTTTTTTTTGTGTATTGTAATTTTACACATTTTGTGTGGCATATCCTTGTGTTTGTATCCTATATCCTTTCCTGCTTCCATTTGGCTAGAACTTTTGGTTATGAATTTTAATTCATAAATTGTTCTTTACCATGCTTGCATGGAGTAGTTTGATTTTGATTTGCTTAATGGATTCTTTTTGTATATGCCTCCACATACACATACACGAGATCTTTCGAACTTTAACTTCACGTGTATATTTAAGCTAAATGAGATTTTCTCCCATCAATTTAGTCATCTACATATTTTGTGACTAAGGAGGATTTGTGCATGTAAGAACTGTTGCCCGGATTGAGAAAAATAGATAAACATTTATCCAGTAAAGTTTTGTTTAGCAATGGAATCGGGCTGAGAAAGTCAAGTTGACTTTGCATGAAAATCCACCATTGAAAAAGGGCCTAAAAAGTGTGGCATTGAAAAAAGTGGCCAAGGCCAACATAGTTTAGTTTGATATGATCATTCGAAGGAAAATAAAAGAATTATTATTTATGAGGGAGTTTGGATGGAAATATCAACGGGTTTGTACAATGACTATGTTCCTAGTGATGCTTATTTTCTCATGATGCTATTAATTTATAAAATCATCAAAATTATAGGCTTGTGTGCATTGTGCTTGTTTGTTCTTTGAGTTCACTTTATCTTGTCACATGAGGCTAAATCTAAGTTTGATAAAATTTTGCAATCAAATAGAACTCCTTAAACATGTTTAAGTGATTGGGTCATAATTCTTTTGTCTCTAATCCACACCAATTCATTCCATTTACAACATATTTATTTAGACACATTTATGCCATATGAGTGTGGAAAGCTTATTATGTTTAGTGTCCTATATATGTGTGTGTGCTTCATTGATATCTTTTTCATATCTATATATATAGTATAATCTTTTTAGTCTTTGCTTTTACATCTAATCCTTGTATGTTATTTATTCATATGAAAATATATCTTGTTACGATTTTTATTTGTATCACATGCTCATTTTAGTTCATTATAGTTGATATCATTTTGCTATCACGTCATAGTTGGTATTTATTGTTCTTTATATGGATTAGTTGTTCTTGTGTTGCCATGATTTTTTTGTGTCTCTTGTATCACTATACGCCATTACATGATATACTTGTTTTTCCATTATGCTTATCCCTTGTTTCATTGGGGGGAGAATTGAATTAATCGAGGAGAAATTGATTATTTTTTCACCTTAATCTTTGTCTATTCCTGAACAAAAAGGGAAATAATGGTATCTAAACCTTTTAAATTAGGGAGATATAACTTAGGGGGAGACGTATTTCTTAGGTAGGTAATGTTAGACAAAGGGGGAGGATTTAATACTGTTTTATTCCCTAGGCATTTAATGGTGTGTTTAAGTGTCCAAGTTTTCATCTATGATGAAATGTTTTTTAATGCAAAGATTCTCAACGTATGTGTCTGTCAAACGTTTGTATTTTTTTATTGTTGGGTCGGATTGTGTCTTTTAGATGAGTTTAACGACCCATAGGTTTTTGAATTTGATTTTGTTCCGGAAGAGCCAAAGAGGGAGATTTGTTAGGATAAATTTCAAATTAAGTCAATTTGTATGTGTTGGCTTAATTCCAAACAAAACTATTTGAGTCATAGGATAGAAGTTTTTGACCTTTCAAGACTATGACATTTGAGTTGAAGACGTAGCGGTCAAGTCTAACGAAAATCACATCACATGCCGCATTTCGTGCCTTATGTTATCATCAACTTTCCAAGGATCTCTCAGGTATGAAGGCATATGTTATATTCAGACTTGAGAATTTATTATTGGGTGTTTATGAATTCATACTATCTAAAGTTTTTGTTCTCGGACACCTTTCAATAAAAAAAATCATAACTAATTAAAAAAAAATAAAAAAAATATGAAACTGACGGCCACGCGTGTATATCGAAATCATCTAATTCATGGCCCGAAATCTAGTTCGAACGACCTCGTTCAGATGAAATTTAAATGTCGTTCGAATAACCTCGTTCGATTTGTCGTTCGAATAACCTCGTTCAAACGAGATTCAAATGTCGTTTGAACGACCCTTCAAACAAGATGATTTTTTATCTCTGGTTTCTTGTACGATTTGTCATTCAAATGACCCTGGAATGTCGTTTGAACGTCTAGGCATTTTTTTGTGCGAAAATGGCAGGGTTTTAGCAGGTTTTCTCTTGTAACTTCCCACTACTTTCCCACCCATTTATGTAGTGCGGGTGTTAACACTTTTGCAATACTTTTTCAAAAGTTTTGAGAGCATAAACATTCATCCAAAAATTCTCTTTGTTTTTTGAATCAAAATGAATAAATTTTCAAAACAAAAAGAACTGTTGACCCATATACTTTATATGATCCAAGTTTTAACATAACATATGCTTTGAGATTGTTGGTTTGGCACCAGGGTTCATTCTCTACCAAAAAGAGATAGTTTCTTATGGAGGATTTCGTGATCGTTATTTTACATGCGGTGGACTCCGTGTGGTTGACTGTTGCATTACCACATCAGTGGATTCCGAGACAAAGGTGGATTCCTGAGTTATCGACTAGGCAGAGGTGGAGGAATGAAGAATCTCAAGGCTTGCGAGGGCGTCGAGTCTTTATACAAGTATTATGTCGTGTCTTATGTAATTTCTGAAATAACGTTGCCAAGGCCGTTTATGAAAATAAACTATTTAAGCAACTCCGAAAGTTTGTTGAAGAAACTCTTTACTTAAATCAAAAAAGATTTTGAACACAAGATGTGTTAACAAAAATTATGTACGAGATATGGACAAGATTTGATAACAAGTTTTAGTAAATAGTTTAAAATATTTTAAACTCAGCACACATCAGAATGAGATGAGAAGATGTAGAAATATTAATACTCAGGATTTTTAACGTGGTAAAACCTCAACCTTGAGGAAACATCCACGACTCCCTCTACGGAGTAAAACAAAAAAAATATCACTAAAACAAATATGTGAGTTACAACCTATTTAACTAACATGCACACAAAAACAAATCTATACAAGTTCAGGATTGTACCCTCTGGCGTCCTTAACTTTTCTGCAGATCTTGTTTGTTGATGTAGTCTTCTCAGTTTGTCAACTCTTCCTTTGTTTCAGCACTTTACGTCAACTTATGTTCACCAAATCTTATAGCCAACACTTTCAGTGTTTGTAGTGTGAAGATGTTTGTGAAAAGTGTTCTAAAACACATGCATGCACTCACACACACTTATTAGTTACAGACAATCCTAACAAATCACATATAAAGTCTATATGCAGTGAGTTTGTTATTTTTCTTTCTTACAAAACCAAAAACCTTTTTGACCTTTCAGAATAACCCAGATTCCACGGAGATCTTGCTTAAGAAATCGGTCAAGACCTTTCTCAATCTATTTTGAAAATATTTAGGAGATTGAGAACCCTCCAAGTGCGAATCCAACTAGGTCAGGTTAGGTTTTGTAAAAATAGAAACTAGAAAACATTTATTTGTTGATACTGAACTAAGAAAAAGTTTTAATCAGAAAATAACAACAACGAAATTCTCAAGATGAGAAATAAATGCAACTAAGTGTGTTGTGACATGAAAAACTTCAGATCTATGATTTCTATTGAAACAGAAACAAGATCTGAGTATGTGTCTAAGTTGGAAATAAGATTTTATGAACAAAGGATTCAGCAACCCAGAAATCACTCAACTCGAACTCTCATAAACTCAAGAAAACACTAAGAATGGTGTTTATTTGGTTATGGTGTTTATGGAGAGGTAAGTGGTTTAGGTTTGGAGAAGTTTTAGACGAAGTTAGGGTTTCTAACTTGGCTCTCTGGTTTCTCTCTCTAACTTCTCTCTTCTCTCTCTCTCTCTCTATTCTTTTTCTGAGAAAACTCAAAGTGGCAAAAGCTTTCGAAGGCTGAGATGAGAGGCCTTTAAATAGCAAGAGAAGAAGATTCCAGACCATCGTTCAAAAATAATGGCTGAGATTGAGTCAAGCTCCTTTGATTGCAATCCAAGGGCTCACAACAGGCGGTGGATTAAACTGGCTGTGATTGGCTTAAGGGTTTACACGGGGATTCACTCAGGCGACATGCAGACCATCGATAAGGGTTGATCCAAGGGCTGAAAACATGCGATGGTTTGTCTCAGTAAAGAAACACAGCTCTGGCCAATCAGAGGACAGCAAGTGTTGGCCATAGGACGAAGGCAAACGCGCGTCCCAAATTAATTACAAAGCCAACCTTAGAGTCTCTAGCGCTTTCGGTTTCTACCCAGAGTAACTTTAGGCCAATAAACACAACAATACATATTTAGATATTAACCCCAAAACTTTTTAAATCAAGTTTTAATTAAATAAAACATTGTTTAAAATATGTTTAAAATTCCCAAAAAATTAATAAAAATCAAATTGAGGGATTAGAACACACTCACCACATTAATACACATAAGGGTGCAATATGATATGAAAGAATTAAATTCTAAGTGTGTGAGTGATGGCTATAGTCTTAAGATCATTACAAGATGAATAGAAGAAGAAGCAACCCAATCTCTGAAGCTCTTTGGTTTCTAGGATGGACACTATTTTGTCACAATTTCCAAACTAGATGAGCTCTTATACAGTCTAGACTCAAATGAGTCAAAAGTATAAGGGCTTCAATCTCCCCCTTTGGAAATATGAGACAAAATCTCCTTTGAGTCATCTAGAACTCGTAGGGTGACAACAAATAAGAAAATCCTATTCCTATAAAAGTTCTATCTACCCAAATCCTAGAAAGCAAAAATTACATAACTCAACTATATACAGTGTAACATCCTATTATTACAGTAAGGAATGACTGTACAAGAAGAGTACCTGCAAAGAGTACAAGAAGAATACCTGCAAAGAATTACTAAGATCAAGCTTTTTAGTATATGCAGTAGACTCAAATTTCTCCCCTATTTTGTCTCAAATGGACAAAGGGAAGGAACTTGGAAAATATAACAGGTATTTATTCAACACAAATCATACCAATAGATTTACGTAAAGAAATGAATCTATTATAATCAAGAGGTTTGGTAAACAAATCTGCAAGTTGTAGATCAGTTGGAAGATAGTTAATTTCTAATTCCTTGGTTTCCACTAATTCACGAATAAAGTGATGTCTTATCTTAATGTGCTTAGTTCGCGAGTGTTGAACCGGGTTCTTAGAAATATTAATCGCGCTTTGATTATCACAATAGAGATGAAGTGTGGACTCTAGAATACCATAATCACTTAGCATTTGTTTAAGCCATAATAATTGGGCACAACAGCTACCGGCGGCTATGTATTCAGATTCAGCAGTCGAGAGAGATGTGCAGTTCTATTTTTTACTACTCCATCCTACCAAGTTATTACCAATATAACAACATGCGCCTGAAGTGCTTTTACTATCATCAGTACAACCATCCCAATCAGCATCAGTGTACCCAATAATAGTGCTCGGTGTGTCATTCGTGTACCAAATTCCTAAATTTGGAGTGCCTTTAACATATTTAATTATTCGTTTAACAGAGTTTAAATGGCTCTCTTTGGGGTTGTTTTGATATCGCGCACAAACACACACAGCATACATGATATCAGGACGCGAGGCAGTCAGATAGAGTAATGTGCCAATCATACTACGATATAAAGTAGAGTCTACAGATTTTCCATTTTCATCTTTAGATAATTTCTCTGTAGTAATCATAGGCGTTTTAGCACTTTTAGCACTCTCGAGGCCAAATTTTTTAACTATCTCTAGTGCGTACTTAGTCTGCGAAAGAAACAATCCATCTGGTTGTTATTTGACTTGGAGTCCTAGGAAGAACTGTAACTCCCCCATAAGGGACATCTGAAATTCCTTACTCATAATTTCAGCAAAAGATTTTACTTCTGAGGTAGAAGTAGATCCAAATATGATATCGTCTACATAGATTTGAGCGATAGTAATGTGTTTGCCAAAATGTTTGACAAATAAGGTTTGGTCATTTCCACCTCTTTTGAAACCTTTATCCAGCAGAAAACTGGACAGGCGCTCATACCAAGCTCTAGGAGCTTGTTTAAGACCATATAAAGCCTTTTTCAACCGAAATACATGATTAGGATAATTAGGGTCAATGAACCCTTTAGGTTGTTCTACATAGGTTTCCTCGGCAAGTATTCCATTAAGGAATGCAGATTTAACATCCATTTGATATAATGTAAAATGCATGTGACAGGCTATAGCAAGAAGCAGACGAACTGATTCTAAACGAGTGACAGGAGCAAAGGTCTCGTTAAAATCAATTCCTTCTATTTGGGAATAACCTTGAGCAACTAGTCTAGCTTTATTTCTAATTACTATCCCATTTTCATCAGTTTTATTTTTGAAAATCCAACGAGTACCAATAACCTTTTTGTGATCAGGACGTGGAACAAGATACCATACATCATGAATGACAAATTGTAAAAGTTCATCCTGCATAGCAGAAATCCAGTGAGTGTCATTCAATGCCTCATTTACATTCTTTGGTTCCAATAGAGAAACAAAGCATGCATAGAGTGCATAATTTCTAAGTTGGGATCTTGTACGTACTGGCTCACTAGGGTTACCAACTACATTGTTTATGGGATGGTCTTTAGAAACCCAGTTAGGTACTTCAGGTGACTCAATAGGTAATGAATTATCTATTTCAGAAAAGTCATTTTCTAAAACATTTGATGATTCTTCTTCTATATTTAATTCACTAGTCTTGCTTTCTATAGTAGTGTCACTAACAATTACATTTATAGATTCCATTAAGGTCTTAGTGCGAAGATTATACACTCGATAAGCTCTACTGTTAGGTGAATAACCTAAGAATATGGCTTTATCTCCCCTACTCTCAAATTTAGATAAGTGTTCCCTATCTTTGCAAACATAACAGGTACTACCAAAGGTTCTAAGGTACTTAAGGTTAGGCTTTTTATTGTACCAAAGTTCATAAGGGGTTTGTTTGGAATTCTTTCTAAGATAGACCCTATTAATAATATGGCAAGCTGTACGAATAGATTCTACCCAAAAATACTTAGGTAAGTTCTTGGCATGGAGCATGACACGTGCCATCTCTTGAAGAGTTCGATTCTTTCTCTCAGCTATACCATTTTGTTGAGGGGTCTTAGGAGCACTGAACTCATGTTTGTAACCATTATAGTCATAATATTCTACAATACCAGTGTCTTTAAATTCACCACCTCTATCACTTCGGATTCTATTCACTTGAGTGTCTTTCTCATTTTCAATCCGTAAAAGAATTTTTAAAAAAGTTTGGAAAGTATCGGATTTCTGTTTTAAGAAAGCTACCCAAGTGAATCTGGTGAAGTCATTAACCATAACTAAGATATAACTGTGTCCACAGAGACTAACAGTTTGAGAAGGACCCATTAGGTCCATATGGATGAGTTCTAATGGATTAGAGGTAAGGATATCTTTAACCCTTTTATGAGGTGCTTTAATAATTTTTCCTTCTTGACAGGGACCACAGACAATGTTATGAATAGGTTTAATTTTTGGTATTCCTCTAACTATTTGTTGACAGGACAATTTACTCAAATTTTCGTAATTAATGTGACCCATTCTGTTATGCCATATCTCATTGTCATCCATTCTGGCAACATTACAGATTTCAGAACTAGACATGACAGTATAACAATTGTCAGGAGTCCTGAATCCTGTAATTAAGCATTCTCCCTTTTCATTTAAAATCTTGCAATTGTTCTTTGAAAAGGTAACAGTATAGTTTGAGTCACAAAATTGCGAAATGCTAAGTAAATTAGCCTTAAGACCTTTAACTAAGAGAACATTTTCAAGAACAGGAAGTCCTTTTTCTTTAAGAGTTCCTTTGCCTATGATCTGGGATGATACTCCATCACCAAAAACAACTTTTCCACCATCAAAGATGGTTTTATTTAAAAGTTTTGTATCATCACCTGTCATATGCTTGGAACAACCAGAATCCAAATACCAACCAGAAGATGTAAGTTCAGCTTTTAGGGCAGAAATAACAATGTTACACTTCATCTGGGGTACTAGATCATCTTTTCCAACCCAAATTGTTCTGGTTTTTAGTTTGCGCTTGTTAGCTCTCATTTGATAAAATTTGCGAGCATTAGATTTTTGTTGAAAAACATTTTGCGCATGATTTTGAGTAAATTTAAACTCCTGAGCATTTGATTTAGAAAAGTTTCTGGTAATCCTTCTAGTAAATGTCCTTTTAGGTTTAGTCTTTCTATTCCTATAGTTGGAGTTTTTGTCTGGTGGCCTGGGAAGGACATAGTTGTTACGACTCCTCCTAGAGTAGTTAAAGTTTTGATACATGGAAGTATTGTAGACAGGCTTAATCAGTCTCTTAGCATAGCAATTATCGAAAGAGTGACCGTATATATCACAATAGGAGCAATAAAGATTGCTCAGAATGGGGTTTTTCTTAGGAAAGTCTCTAAACAAAGGTTTTGAGAGATTTTGAGGTTGAATTTTATTCCTAGGTAGCACAGGTTTGAAAGCAGGTTCACTTTTCCTAATTGGGGGGCAGACATATTTTCCCTTTCGTAAACTTTCATGCTTAGAGCAACTTGCATCTCCAGTGTTAGTGTTTTGATGATCAAACTTAGTTTTTAGAGAATGAAAGTCTGGACATGTTTCAATAGGTCTTTTGCCTCCTGGCACAAATTTGATAGGTTCAACATGTTTTGTTTGTGTCTTCAAATTGGGGCAAAGCCCTATACCAGTTCGATCATCAGAATTGGTTTTAGATTCAGCAACGAATTCCTCAAAACATTTAGAGTTATTTTCAAATTTTATAAATTTTTTGAAAACAGTTGCTGTCTTTTCTGTGGTTTGTTCCAATTCTAATAATGTCCCTTTGTATTTTTTCTCCAGAATTTCATTAGCTTCAGTCAAAGTTTTCAGTTTTTCATCAAACACTTTAACTTCACTGTCATGAGACATGCATTGAGTAGTATACTCTTCAGCATTCAGTTTTACCATCAGGCTTAGATCCTCTAGCTTTTTGGTAAGATCTTTCACAATCTTTTCTAGTCTAGTGCTTTTCTTTAGAGTTTTAGTATATAGAGTGTGTATATCTGGGAGATCATCATTATCTGAGTCACTAAGTGAGGTGTGTGAAGTGACCCCTAAGGTTTCATTTCTTAAACTCACGCACCCATTGACATCAGCAGTATCGATTCCCCTTTGACTCACACACCCCGAGGAGGAAGTATTAATGTTCTCAGTAAGTAAAGCATCTAAACCAGTTAAAGTATGATTCAAAGAAACAGAACTAGAATTACTAAACTCATCCTCACTATCAAGCATAGGCATATCATCATTATATATGATTTTGGCAAAGAAGGATAAACAAGGGTCAAAACCATCAGATGTCTCACGTTCCTCATTTTCAGAGTCACTTGAGTCATCCCAGGTTTTGCATATATTGGCTCTAGAGTGTTTGTTTTGGGAATTTAAATTAACTCTACAGTCTTGAGCAATGTGACCTAGTTTACCACATCTATAGCATTCAGTCTTCTTGAGGTCTCTGTGAGGTCTTGTGTTGTCCTTGTTCTGTTTGTCATGAGGTTTCTCATGAGGCTTGTGATTTGAAGGAGCTGAATAATTAGACTTGCCCTGTCTATTTGCAATACTGTTTCTAAATTTAACAATTTTCTTAAATTGTTTTGACATTAGGGCAATCTGATTATCTAGACTTTCTAAGTCACAGTCCTCATCAGAATCATTACTAGGGGTGTTTAACTCAGGCTTAGTCATCTTAGAAGTAAAGCTAAGATTGGAATTGGTATGTTTCCTATGAGTGTGGGTCAATTGTTTCTTAAACTCCAATTCCATTTCCATAGTTCTTAATTTACTACTGAGTAATTCAGGAGTGAGATTAATATCACACATCTCCTCAATAGCATATATTTTATTGTCAAATTTCTGTGGTAATGATCTCAGAATTTTAGACACAATTTCTTGTCTATCATAAGTTATACCATTAGCATGAAGTTTAGTGACAATATCAGTAAGATTCATGTAGAAATCATCAAAATACTCCGATTCAGACATGATTAAGGAATTATACTGTTGGATTAACATCTGAGTCTTAGCAGCTTTTACCCTAGAGTCTCCTTCATGGGCAGTAATCAAGGTATCCCATGCTTCCTTGGAAGTGGTACAAGATGAGATTCTCTTGAACTCATGTTCGTTTATAGACATAAATATAGCATTCTTTCCTTTATTATTGTTGCGAGAAACTTGTTTCTCTTCTTGAGTAAACTCACTTAATATTTTCTTAACCCTCTCAGTACTTCCCTCAGTGGCTGGTTTAGTAGGATAAAAGTATCCATTTTCAATAATATCCCAGACATCATCTCCCAGGGTTCCTTGAATGAAAGCAATCATTCTTACTTTCCAGTAAGAAAAATTGGTTCCATCAAAGACTGGAGGTCCGGTCAAGTTACCATATCTTTCATTTTTCTCGTCCATGATTGATTTTGAGAAAACAGTTTCAGAAACTCAGGATCTTTTTGAAAAAGTTCACCAAAAGCTCTGATACCAATTGAAATAACGTTGCCAAGGCCGTTTATGAAAATAAACTATTTAAGCAACTCCGAAAGTTTGTTGAAGAAACTCTTTACTTAAATCAAAAAAGATTTTGAACACAAGATGTGTTAACAAAAATTATGTACGAGATATGGACAAGATTTTATAACAAGTTTTAGTAAACAGTTTAAAATATTTTAAACTCAGCACACATCAGAATGAGATGAGAAGATGTAGAAATATTAATACTCAGGATTTTTAACGTGGTAAAACCTCAACCTTGAGGAAACATCCACGACTCCCTCTACGGAGTAAACCAAAAAAAATATCACTAAAACAAATATGTGAGTTACAACCTATTTAACTAACATGCACACAAAAACAAATCTATACAAGTTCAGGATTGTACCCTCTGGCGTCCTTAACTTTTCTGCAGATCTTGTTTGTTGATGTAGTCTTCTCAGTTTGTCAACTCTTCCTTTGTTTCAGCACTTTACGTCAACTTATGTTCACCAAATCTTATAGCCAACACTTTCAGTGTTTGTAGTGTGAAGATGTTTGTGAAAAGTGTTCTAAAACACATGCATGCACTCACACACACTTATTAGTTACAGACAATCCTAACAAATCACATATAAAGTCTATATGCAGTGAGTTTGTTATTTTTCTTTCTTACAAAACCAAAAACCTTTTTGACCTTTCAGAATAACCCAGATTCCACGGAGATCTTGCTTAAGAAATCGGTCAAGACCTTTCTCAATCTATTTTGAAAATATTTAGGAGATTGAGAACCCTCCAAGTGCGAATCCAACTAGGTCAGGTTAGGTTTTGTAAAAACAGAAACTAGAAAACATTTATTTGTTGATACTGAACTAAGAAAAAGTTTTAATCAGAAAACAACAACAACGAAATTCTCAAGATGAGAAATAAATGCAACTAAGTGTGTTGTGACATGAAAAACTTCAGATCTATGATTTCTATTGAAACAGAAACAAGATCTGAGTATGTGTCTAAGTTGGAAATAAAATTTTATGAACAAAGGATTCAGCAACCCAGAAATCACTCAACTCGAACTCTCATAAACTCAAGAAAACACTAAGAATGGTGTTTATTTGGTTATGGTGTTTATGGAGAGGTAAGTGGTTTAGGTTTGGAGAAGTTTTAGACGAAGTTAGGGTTTCTAACTTGGCTCTCTGGTTTCTCTCTCTAACTTCTCTCTTCTCTCTCTCTCTCTCTATTCTTTTTCTGAGAAAACTCAAAGTGGCAAAAGCTTTCGAAGGCTGAGATGAGAGGCCTTTAAATAGCAAGAGAAGAAGATTCCAGACCATCGTTCAAAAACAATGGCTGAGATTGAGTCAAGCTCCTTTGACTAAAATCCAAGGGCTCACAACAGGCGGTGAATTAAACTGGCTGTGATTGGCTTAAGGGTTTACACGGTGATTCACTCAGGCGACATGCAGACCATCGATAAGGGTTGATCCAAGGGCTGAAAACATGCGATGGTTTGTCTCAGTAAAGAAACACAGCTCTGGCCAATCAGAGGACAGCAAGTGTTGGCCATAGGACGAAGGCAAACGCGCGTCCCAAATTAATTACAAAGCCAACCCTAGAGTCTCTAGCGCTTTCGGTTTCTACCCAGAGTAACTTTAGGCCAATAAACACAACAATACATATTTAGATATTAACCCCAAAACTTTTTAAATCAAGTTTTAATTAAATAAAACATTGTTTAAAATATGTTTAAAATTCCCAAAAAATTAATAAAAATCAAATTGAGGGATTAGAACACACTCACCACATTAATACACATAAGGGTGCAATATGATATGCAAGAATTAAATTCTAAGTGTGTGAGTGATGGCTATAGTCTTAGGATCATTACAAGATGAATAGAAGAAGAAGCAACCCAATCTCTGAAGCTCTTTGGTTTCTAGGATGGACACTATTTTGTCACAATTTCCAAACTAGATGAGCTCTTATACAGTCTAGACTCAAATGAGTCAAAAGTATAAGGGCTTCAATTTCGTACCTAGTGGACTTGTGGCTGTACCGTCTGGCATTTTTCCCGTCGTGGGTTTTCCTCATACATCGCGGTAGGGGTGCACACGGTTCGGTTTGGATCGATTTTGGTACTAATCCGAGAATCGAACCGACCTGGATCGGTTCCAAATTTTTGGAACCGGAACCGAACCGACATTTATACAGAACCGAACCAAACCGAACCAGCGGTTCCCGGATCGGATCGGATCAGTTTTCGGTTCCAAAATCATATTTCCTAACTAATTTTTTTTAAGATTAATGTGTTTCATAACTAACTTTTTTAAGGTCAAAATTAATTTTGACCTCAATAACTTAAGTTAGAAACTCAAATAATCACAAAAATATAAATTACAAGTGTTAAATATATTAAATAAATATATATATGTAATTATAAATCGGTTCGGTCCCGGATTGGTTCGGATCGGATCGGTTTTCGGATCGGATTGGGTTTTTTTACCCTGGAACCGAGAACCGAACCGATGTATCGGTTTTATTTTTATTCAAACCGGAACCGAACCATTGAGCAAAAAAACCGATCCAAACCGAACCAATGCAGTCGGTTTGGTTCGGTTTATCGGATTTTCGATTTCGTTGTGCACCCCTACATCGCGGTGTTGTGATTGTGTTTATTTTTGTCTTGCAAAATATCACGTAGATGCATGCTTAGGCTTAACAAGATGAAAATTGGTAATTGCGTCATTTTTAGTTTATATTATTCAAGTAATTTGCCTAATTTCATGTTTGTATAAATTTAAACTTGAATTAAAGTTATGCTTTGAAGAAGGATAGGCCCCCGATTTTAATTTTCTCAATTAAAATATTATTTCCTTTTATATATATATCAAGATGCGAAAGCGTAAAGAAGTGTGATGGTTCACAAAAAAATGAATTATCAAATTTTAATTTTCTTAAACAAATTAAAATTAAACCAAGTGAAATTAAATTAACACATTAAAATCATTTTCACTTAAACCAAGTTAACTACACAATGCCCAAATTAAACACGTGGAGATTAAATTAAACCAATTTTTATCTTTTTACCTAAGCATGTGTTGTAGGTGATTTTGCAAAAGATAAAATAAACAATCAATCCACTACGCCGCGACGTACGAGGAAAAACCCACAACGGGAAACAACCTCGGACGGCCCTAGCCACAAATCCACTAAGTACGGAATTTACAAATACAAGACATAAAGGCTTACAACACACGACTCGATCCCTCTCAAGCCCTGACGCTTCTTCTTGTCGATACCTCTTCCTAGCGGATAACCTTGGAGCTCCACTGCGGTCTCGGAATCCACCGATTGGACTTTATATGGTCACCGTCACCCGAGCAAGGAGCCTTCTCCAAGTGGGTAATGTCGTAACAAAACTCTTCTTCTTTCTTTATGGGATGTAGAAGAAAACCCGAAACTTCTCTTTGAACGGAAGAGATGAACGCGGTGCCAAACTTCAAGCAAGATATATGAATATGGGAACTTGGAAGAAACTAATTTGGGTGTAAACTAGAGTGGTGCATATTTTTCTCTTTGATAATAACTCACTCGAAACATGATTTTTTCCCTCTTTGATTTTACTCTCAAAACACTCTCTAGGAGTTAGTAAGATATGAAAAAGATTGATAATCACAAGTGATTCCCGCACATAGTTATGCTGTGAAAAGTTGGTTAAGAAACAAGTGGGTGAAAAAACTGCTTAAAACTGTCAAAAATTGTTCCCGCCTGGCGTCTCGTTCGAACGACATTTCGTTCGAACGAAATCTCGTTTGAACGCGGCTTCTAACGAAGTTCCAATATGGCCTCGTTAGAAATTCGTTGGAAATCTCGTTAGAATGACAATCTCGTTCGAACGACATTTCGAACGAAGTTCCAGTATGCCATAATGGGAAGTCGTTGGCAATCTCGTTCGAATGACATCTGGTTCGAACGATAATCTCGTTCGAACGACATATCGAATGAGATTCCAGAAACTTTGGAATATTCAATTTTAGCCCAGAAAACTTTATAAACTTATTTTAAAGTTTTAATTAATTCTTTCTGAAAATAAAACACAGTTTTAATTAAACCTAACACCCAATAAACAAGTTCCAAGCTCCTATATATATATAATTGCATTCATACCTTGGGAACATGAAACTATGGTTGATGACGTATAAACGAGGCACGAAACCGGCATGATGATGAAGCTTTATACTCTTTGTCGTTACCTCTTCAACAAACTTTTCATAGGCTTGAGAATATTACAATTAAATACAATCCTATGAATAAATGTTTTTGTCCGGAATTGAGCCAAAACAATATATGGACTCAATTGTAAATTTGTGTCCTTACAAATCTCCCCCTTTGGCTATTCCGGCACAAAAACCAAACAAAAATCCTAAAGGGCCGTCAAGCTCACTAGACTCAAAACATAACCCACCCAAACTTGACTCAACCCAAGGATCAAACGCTTTGCCATTGAGAGATGCCGCTTTAGAAGAATTCCTTTAGAAGAATTCCTGCACACTTAAGCAAACTCATCAAATGCATAGGGAATATCAAAGTATTTAAAGCAATTAAACTAAATACTCCCCAAAATTAATTCTCCCCTTTATCAAAATGATCAACCCAAGAAGTTAGCTACTCCCCCTAAGTTAAATCTCCTAAACTTAGATAAGATTATAATATGATAAGATACCATTTCTCCCCCTATCATTCTACCCCTTTTTGTTCGGGAATAGGCAAAGGATAAAGAACAAATATAAAAGCATGTTGAAGCTTAAAGTGATACCAAAACTAAAGTATAAGCATATAAGGACTAGAAAGCAAGGCAAAGGCAAAACAAAATATCATATAGATATGTACTAGAAATATATCAATAATGCACACGCACATATATATAGATATAAACATATACATGACACAAAATACACTAAGTTTCCACACTCGTATGGCAAAAATGTGTCATATGGAAACGGAAGTGTTGGGGTGTGAACTAGTAACGATTAAATTTAGACCCAATCACTTAAAACATGTTCACGGAGTTCTCAATTGATTACAAACTTCAGCACATTTGAATATAACCTCATGTGACCATATAAATTGAACTTTAATGAACAAACATACACAATCCATACAAGCCTAGCATATTGATGATTCTACAAACCAATAGAGTCATGACATGAAATACGCAACTAGGATAAACGGACATTGTGCAAATCGTTGATATACCATCCGATCTCCCTCAGTAAGCATTTATATTAATTTTGAATGAATATATCAATCAAACATAGGCCTTGGCAAATTATTTCTCCTTTTAAGGCCATATTTTCTATTTTTAGGCCTTTGGACCACGTATTTCTTTTAGGTCCATTCAAAACGGTGCCTTACAATCGCAAAGGATCACTTAGTCCTTTCGGAGCCTTTCCCCGTGCACATTTATATATATCATGTTTTTATTTTTCACACAAATCTCACGTGCAATGGATTTTGACATGCACTAGTCCTCCTAAGTCATAAATATGTAGATGACAAGATTGGAAGGAGAACACCTCACATAGCTCAAATATACATATGAAGTTAAAATTTCAAAAGAGCTCATGCATGTGTGAATAGAGGCATATAAAAATAGAATCCATTTAAACAACACAAAATCCAACAACTCCATAAAAATATGGTAAAGAACATTTTAAGGATTGACAATCTAAACCAAAAGTTCTAGCCACATGGGAGCGTTAAAGGAGGGATTCAAACACAAGTATATGCCACATAAAGTGGGTCAAACCAAAATACACACAAAATAAAATCTTTTTAAGTTTTTGACATTTATAACCAAAAAGAAAAATATATACTCAAAAGATAAACTAAAATCATTTGAATTTTTCTTTAAGCTTAAATAATTAAGAGATAAAACCCAACTGATAAAGAAAAATCTTTTTGTATTTTTTATTTAATGCAAACAAAATTAATAAAATAAAATACAAAAGATAAACAAAAATCATTATTCTAGCATGTGATTAAGCATGGGGCATAAACTAGAAAATGATTAAACAAGCATACATTTAGCATGTGAATATAGCATGAAGTACAAACGCTAAAGTATGCAAAAGACTAACACATTCATCCTTTAGATTTAGAAAGGGAGGAAGCATGTGATAGTAAATGAGAATCAAAAACCCTATTATGCAAGGCAACCGAGTCGGATTTCCTAACCCAAATTAATGAAGAATGACTATCTTGGGGTGTAGGAATTTTAAATACATTGGTTGCTTTACGTTGGGATTTTCTAGGAATTCGTTTCAGATCAAAACAAAATTTCTTAAGATGACCTTTTCGACCACAATGTGTACAAGTAAAAACATGTCGAAAAGATTTACCTAAGGAGTGATCTCTAAATGCTTTCCTAGTAGATTCTCCTAAAATATTGGTTTTGGCTTTATGAGTAGATTCATTACAATTATTGAAGCCTAAACCACACATGTCATTTTTAATTTGGATTGTTCCTAAGATTTTATCTAATTTTTTCGAATGACACTCCAAATCAAATTTGGCATTACTAGAGTCTTTTAATTTATTTTGTAATTCTAAAATGTTAGACTCTAATAAAACATTTCGCTCTTCAAAAGCAATAAGCTCCTTTTTCAAGGATTCCATTAAACCCCTAAGGCTATCTCTCTCGCCTTCTATATATTCAAGCTTCTCTAGAAGAGCTTTCTCTCGTTTCCTAATGTCTTCAACCAATATACTATTATCAACGACCTCGACATGTTTTTTCAAACTAGCTTCTAACTTCAAATTATCTCTTTTCAATTTAATAGATTCTTTATATAATTCTTGAAAAGCATTTTGAAGTTCACTCACATTAACCTCTTCTTCATTTTCACTCTCTCTTTCTTCTCCACTCTCACTATCATCAAAAGCAAGAGAATCATAAACAATGACCTTGGAAGTGTAATGTGTTAACGTTTCATCAATCGATGAGTTCTCACTATCACTCACATGACTAGTCATAAAAGCCACAAAATTAGGCTTAGTGGGGGAATCGGGTCCCTCTTCCTTATCACTATCACTAAGGGTCGCATTATATGGAATGGGTCGTTTACCCTCTTTCCTTAGTTTAGTGGGGAACTCAGAAGCCCTATGGCCATAACCCTCACAACCAAAGCACCTATTAGACTCGTCCCTATTTAAATTGTCATTGATAGGTTTAGGGATCTTCTCGGCTTTAGGGATCTTCTCGGCTTTGTCATTCTTAGAAGTTTCAAATTTCTTACAATCATTTTTAAATTTATCTTTGTTAAATTTAAGAAATTTTCTAAATTTATGAGCAAACAAAGACATATCTTTCGAGTCACTATCACTCTCGCTTCTACTACTTGTTTGACCTCTTTTCGGACTTTTAAAGCAATGCCTTTTTCAATTTTCTCTTCAGTTTTAGAGGGAAACATATCTAGTTCATAGGTTTGTAAATCACCTACAAGCTCTTCTAATTTCGTAGAGGCTAAAGTTGGTAAAGAATTTAAAACGGTCACTTTTGGAATAAATCTATCGGGTAGGGACCTTAAAATTTTCTTTACAACTCGGTTGTCGGGTATTTTCTCTCCCAAATTAAAAGATGAATTGACAATATCGAAAAGTCTAGCATAAAATTCATCAAAAGTTTCATTATCGTTCATTTTGATAGTTTCAAATTGAGTGGTGAGGTTTTGGAGTTTCGAAGCTTTAACGACACTAGTTCCTTCATGAGTTAGTTGTAAAATATCCCAAGCTTCGTTAGCGGTTTCACACGTCATAATACGCCGTAATTCATCCGATGTGACAGCGCTAAACAAGGCATTTAAACCATGGGAATTAAAATTATAAAGTTTAAACTCATTCTCAGTCCATCTATCGGCCGGTTTGGGAACACGTTCATTTTCAACTAAATGAGTTGGTGGAGACCACCCGTTAACTATAGACATTCAAACCCTTTCATCGATAGATTTAAGTGCCGATTTCCTTCGCGCTTTCCAATACGCGTAGTTAGAACCATCGAAAATATGAAATTTTCAAAATGGGGAAAATTCCATTTTAGCCAAAAATTATTTAGAGCATCTTTAACGAAATAATTTATCGCTTTGGCTCTGATACCAATTTGAAGAAGGATAGGCCCCCGATTTTAATTTTCTCAATTAAAATATTATTTCCTTTTATATATATATCAAGATGCGGAAACGTAAAGAAGTGTGATGGTTCACAAACAAACGAATTACCAAATTTTAATTTCCTTAAACAAATTAAAATTAAACCAAGTGAAATTAAATTAACGCATTAAAATCATTTTAACTTAAACCAAGTTAACTACATAATGCCCAAATTAAACACGTAGAGATTAAATTAACCCAATTTTTATTTTTTTACCTAAGCATGTGTTCTAGGTGATTTTGCAAAAGATAAAATAAACAATCAATCCACTACGCCGTGATGTACGAGGAAAAACCCACAACGGGAAACAACCTCGGACGGCCCTAGCCATAAATCCACTAAGTATGGAATTTACAAATACAAGACAGAAAGTCTTACAACACACGACTCGATCCCTTTCAAGCCCCGACGCTTCTTCTTGTAGATACCTCTTCCTAGCGGATAACCTTGGAGCTCCACCGCGATCTCGAAATCCACCGATCGGACTTTATATGGTCACCGTCACCCGAGCAAAGAGCCTTTCTCCATCGGGTAATGCCGTAACAAAACTCTTCTTCTTTCTTTATGGGATGTAGAAGAAAACCCGAAACTTCTCTTTGAACGGAAGAGATGAACCCGGTGCCAAACTCCAAGCAAGATATATGAATATGGGAACTTGGAAGAAACTAATTTGGGTGTAAACTAGAGTGGTGTATATTTTTCTCTTTGATAAAAACTCACTCAAAACATTATCTTTTTCCCTCTTTCATTTTACTCTCAAAACACTCTCTAGGAGTTAATAAGATATGAAAAAGATTGATAATCACAAGTGATTCCCGCACATAGTTATGCTGTGAAAAGTTGGTTAAGAAACAAGTGGGTGAAAAAACTGCTTAAAACTGTCAAAAACTGTTCCCGCCTGGTGTCTCGTTCGAACGACATTTCGTTCGAACGAAATCTCGTTCGAACGAGGCTTCTAACGAAGTTCCAGTATGACCTCGTTAGAAACTCGTTGGAAATCTCGTTAGAACGACAATCTCGTTCGAACGACATTTCGAATGAAGTTCCAGTATGCCATAATGGGAAGTCGTTGGCAATCTCGTTCGAACGACATCTGGTTTGAACGACAATCTCGTTCGAACGACATATCGAACGAGATTCCATAAACTTTGGAATATTCGATTTTAGCCCAGAAAACTTTATAAACTTATTTTAAAGTTTTAATTAATTCTTTCTGAAAATAAAACACAATTTTAATTAAACCTAACACCCAATAAACAAGTTCCAAGCTCCTATATATATATAATTGCATTCATACCTTGGGAGCATGAAACTATGATTGATGACGTATAAACGAGGCATGAAACCGGCATGATGATGGAGCTTTATACTCTTTGCCGCTACGTCTTCAACAAACTTTTCATAGGCATGAGCATATTACAATTAAATACAATCCTATGAATAAATGTTTTTGTCCGAAATTGAGCCAAAACAATATATGGACTCAATTTGAAATTTGTGTCCTTACATGCTTGTTTTTGTGTTTTATAACTGATTGTTTAAATTTTGAAAGAAAAATAAATTTTTTGAGATATTTTGTGAACCATTGTTTTGAGATTTTTTTTTATAATTTTCCTCATCTACAAGTGGTATCCAAGCACATAATTTAAGAAATCACATTCTCAATGGGGCTAGGTTTGGAGTGTATTGGACTGTGTTTTGGGTCCCTTTAGGTGGTTTTAAAAATGGGCCAAGGGAGCAAGTCTAGTGTTATAAATTTCAAAACCTATTTCATTAGTTAACCTAAACCTCATTAGCAAACCTTAACAGCACATATGAAAGACCTAGCTTTGAGGAGATCTTAGAGAAGAATAAAATTTGAGCTTTAAATTATTGGAGTTGAATTGGGATTAATTGGATTTGAATTGGGTGAATGGTTGTGAAGAGGTTGAAGAAACTGGGTTTGTGTCCAGGACCCGATTGATCTGGGTTACGTGGTCTGGGGCATTTGGTTTTTGGGGGTTTTGATGGGTCATTGGTTGAGGTTGATGCTATGAGCTTTTAAGAATATTTTAAGTAATAGTTTGTATCAGTATGATGCTTAATAAGGTTAAATAGTTCAAAATAAACCTAGATCATTCAGGATAACTTGTGGGAATTAAATTATAGGTTAAGAATTAAAGCACAGTAGTTGGATGTTATAGGACCATTTTTGTAGTTTGTACCTAATTGTATAATTTTTACGTTTGTGAGCATACCACGGGTGCATGTGTGGTCTAAGGCAAATCTATTAACAGATGATTTGATGGTACACATTCATGGGGTCGTGTAATGCACCGCGGGCTGATGTTGTCAGCTATGTACATGTCTATATTATACATAATCCTACGTGTGGAGGTCGTCATTCCTCGTGAATACAATGGGTGTTGGATCATTGCGTGCAAACATTGGAAAGTGATTACACAACTGGGTGACGGCATAGTGATTCTTTTTGTGTGTGTTTTTGGAAATTAGCAATTACGACACTTCTTAATCGGGACTAAGAGAAGCACGAGATATCCCCAGAGGTGTAGAACCCGTAGTTTTTATTATGATACAGAGTTTGGTATTAGACTCTCTAGGGAGATAAGCGGTGTTATAACTCATGTCAACTCTCCTGATATTAATAACTATGGTTATGGGTAGGGTAGTAGTTTGTGCGATGTTCTTATATTAATGACCAATTGGACTAGACAAGAGTGTGCAAGGGGTCTTTATTTGGACTTTACATACCACGCATGGATTTTGGTTCCCGGTGGGATTTGGGAAATAATGGGGCATTATGACGGCGAGGTTTAGTGTAGACCTTGATAGCAATTGGATTATTATTGATATTTAAAGATTAGTAGATGGTTAGTGGTTTAAATGTTGGATAAGAATTGATAGTTCCTATGGTTTGGTTAGAAGTGGGATGTCGCGTTGACATCCCTTAGTAAACATCCTTAAGGAGTTATTTTGGTTCGTGTAGAGATTACAAATATTATCTACACTTAGTGTGCTAGAACTGTGGTTGCATGACATTTGTGAAATCATAAAATATTATTAGCATGTTATCGTTATATTTCAACTAGAGAATTTTATTATTATGCACATCTTGAAAATAACATGGTTTTAGTGTAATCTATTCTTGTCTCTATTTGGGATATGTAAAAAAATCATGGTATTGACCCGCATTCAGTTGTTCAGGTTTTGTTTCGGGGACTTAAGGATTTATATAGCGATGTTAATTCCTTGACAGGGATTGTCATATAATATTCACAGTGTAGGTATTTAGTTATAGATTTATATATCTCAGAGAACTCTACTTGTATTTCACTTGATTAGTTTTATAGTTGGTATCAAAGCATAATATAAATGATTTCATGCTTGTGTCAGCCCGTTCCATTTTCACTGAGTTTCTTTCATACGTCTATGTCTATATACTGTCATAGTATCTTTTACTCTTATGTCACAATAACGCATGGTGTGTTTGTTTATGTAATAGAAAATAGTGAATACGAGCAATCATAGAGTGTAGAAGGATCGAGATGATGAGGATCCGTAGTGTAATGAAGGGTTGAGGATGCACCAAATGTTTGGACAAGGATGTCTACTACACTTTGTGGAGTAAATTAATCAATTTGATGTTGTTGAAGCTACAATCGCATATCAGATATGTCCATTGGCAGAGGTAGTTTGTGTGACTCGGGTTGTGTCAATTTGTAGTGGGAGAAAGGAGATAGAAAGTTACCTTCATAGTATTGAAGGCACCGAGATGCAAAACGAGTTGGTTACTACATTTTAGGGAATTATAAATGCTATTATAGGATGGATAAATGTGGTTATCCTGCTGAGAGGACGATTTTAAGCTATGCTTTGTTTTGAGCCGTGTTAGATGACAAATATTTTTCCATATGCGATTGCAAAATATTACAAAATATGAGTTGGAGGTTGCAAGATTTCCTGTATTTTCACCTAATGAGGTGGATGTTGAGAGGAAGAAAGTAGATGATTTTGTTGTTGGGTCGGCCTTTAAGTGGGTGCAATGGTTAGTTTTACCACATATCTTATGCTTTTTAGTTGATGCATCACTTATACATTATTAGAAAATAAGAGAGCTTCGGAAGCTTAAGATCGGAAAATGCTACGAGATAACAAGAGGAGTCATGGGGGAGGAACTCTTGTGTAAAATTTTGAGGATATTGGTATAGATGATCTGTGTATGGACATAAAACTAAGAGATGTCTGAGTGTAGGTTCAAGACATTACGAAAAAGAGTCGTTGATGTGTCAGTTGTAAAAATGAGTTTACCGTTGTTTCCACCCCTGGAGTCAGAGAGATAGCTGCAGGTTTTGCATGGATTTATCAGTCGCGTCGCACCTTGATAAGATCAGGTGCATCCGTGAGTTAATGAAAATATATCTAAATTATGTCTGGCTTGTTAAAGTCATCGCTATAAATGTAAATAAATAAAAGAAGAAGACAGTGATAAAGGAAGTTAATGTTGTTGTCATTAGGCTTATCAATAATTGGTATTGGTATTGGGCTATATGTTGTTAGTATGTATAAGCTATTATCGAGGTATGTAGCTTCTGAGTAGATCACACATATTTTTGTTGGGATTTTTATCAACTTGAGAAATTAATGTGAAATAAAATGATAATAAATTATAAAAGAAGTAGTACCGTTTGCTCGAGATCCATGACGATATGAACCTAGTGAGTAACAATATGTGATATTCGGTTGAGAGTTATGGTTTCACCCCCTAGGATATAGAAGGATGGGCTAGTTATGTTGAGGTTATTGCTGGTGAGGTCTACTAACCATTAGCTCTCTACGACTATCCAATTTAGACTAAAGCGTATCGGGAGGGTTCTTTGTTTGGATTTCATTTATAATCCAAAGGTCAAGAATGTGAATCAATATTAATAATTGTATACAATGATGTTATTGTCTGAGATTCCTACCTAGGAGATGATAGTTACTGTTGATGTAAAAAATTAGATCGCTCTAATTATTCAATCACAGATAAATAAAATGAGACAAAGATTTTTAAAGTGGTTCAGCCTTATAAGAATGGCTTACGTCCACTGTTATGTTATTGATGGGTATTTTGGGAATTCTCGATTACAAGCTCTATCAAGAAATTTCGGTCCTTTTGAATGAGGGTGATACAAGGTATTTATAGCCCTTAGGCTGTACATGAAAGGGTTGATACATTAAATGATATACATATGAAATGGTAATACATTTAATGCAGCGTGTGCGTCAAGATGATAAACATTCAATGAATAATTGAACTGTTGATTATCTGGCAATTAATGTTACGGCCGAGATGCAGATCGGACCGCCTTAGATGCTCGTTGCTCAGGAGTTCCTCAGAGCGCTAGAGTACCTCGGAGTGCTGAAGTTCCTCGGTGTATCCTCGTTGCTCGGGAGTTCATGAGTTGGTCGGGGAAACGAACTTCCTCGTTGCTATTGTGCCAAGTAGATTGACACGTGTCTTCATATTATTCGTCCATATCAACATATTAATTTTGGTATCAACAGAAGCCCCCAATGTTTCATATTTCGAACTTTGAGGAGTATGGAACATTCTTTCTCGGTATATGGCGATATTAAATGACTTTCCTGGGTTTTAGGATCCTTTTCTTCATATTTGAATTTCTTCCAAATTCACTGAATCCGCCTTTTTCGAATTTTTATGAGTGCTTCGATCTTCGTGCATTTTTGTCCTTTTAGCCGTCGGTGGCGTATTAGTTTCTTTTGTGTAATCATTTCCTTCGCAGCTTCCCAAGGTAAAGTATTTAAACTTCTTAGGTAACCATACCGTCTTCTACCTTTTCCAATTTTCTGCATTCAAGCTTTCTGTTCTCTCTCTCCCTTGTGCGTTCATCTTTTCCTTCGCTAGTTGTTAGCTCTTCCTTTTTCCTGTAAGATTCTCTTCTTTTCTTCTGTATTTCTTTTATTCACTATGTTTTACTTGTGGAGTCTGTTGAGAAATTTCGTTCCGATTTTTCCATTCCTTCCTGGGTAACTCTGGAGGTTCTTTCTGAGCCTTTAGATTATTTTCGATTGGCTGAGGGACATTGGTTCCCCAGTCTATTCATTGCTGAATGTGGATTTTCTTTTCCGCCAAACCCCTTATGCTTAGAGTTCTGTCAGTACTTTGACGTTGTTCCTGCAAAAATAGCCCCCAATTCATGTAGAATAATTAATGGGGTGTATAAATTAAATCTAACTCATGGAACTCGTATAGGGATTCCTGAGATTATGTATTGCTATAGATGGGCTATTTTAGATAATGTTTATTACTTAAAAACTAGGTTTTTAAATAGGGCTCTTGTAGTTAACCTCCCTGATGCAAATAGAGATTATTTTGAACATGGGGTGGTTATTAAAAATTGGCAATATGCCCCCTTGGTTGGAGATGCAGTATACCAGGGTCCTAAATGCCCCCCATATGGCAATGGGATAGGTTTATTCTCATTTTCCTTTACTTATGAAATTATGCTTTTATCATATTTGACAAAATGTATGACTAATATTTCATTATGTATTTATTTGCAGTTGATAGTAAAAGAAAAACTCCAAAAGAATCAGAGGTTAATATTAAGCATCTGAAACTTATTAGGGGTTTGCATAAGAACGTTGCAGACGAGCACATCAGGTCTGCATCATATTTGCTGCAGTATAGGAGTTATACGACTTCTTATACTGCTCGTCCTGTGATTAGATCTGTTGAGCCAGCCTCAACTCTAGAGGATTCTTCTTCAGATTCTCACATCCCTTTAAGTCAGAGAATGGGCAGGAAAAGACTCCTCCTGCTCTATTTGACGACACTACTTCTGCTGCTGAGGCCAAAAAAAGCAAAATTGATGTCCCAGAGGGGACTAAGAAGGTGGATGTTGCGCCTTCCAAAGCTACCGAGAAGCCCCCAGTGGCTCCGAGCAAGAAGGTTGCTCCTGTGGAGATGACTGCTATCTCTCCGACCAAGAGCTCTTCCTTGGTTGAAATTGCTGAAGTTCCTTTGAGGAGATTGAGGAAATCGTCCTCAGTCAATTTGGCTGAAACTGCCAATCTGGCTGAAACCATCTCCTCTCTACCAACTGGTGGTGTTGGTGTTCCAACCATCATTCCTCTGAGCTCTGCCATGAGCTCGGTAAAAACTTGGATCATACCCAAGGTCCAAGGAACTGATGAAAAGATTTCTAGGGATATGCTGACATCCCTAGCTACCCGTCACCTTGCTTCAGTAAATTTCTCACACTCTGAATTTCCTTTCTTTCTTTGAATACTTGTATTTTTGTACTGACCTGTCACTTTTTCCCTTGTTTAGCTGGTGAATTGTTTTAACAACATCGTGAAGAAAGATGAAGCAATTAAAGCTTCCATCTCCTCGTCGGGGGTAGAGGATGCTCTGCTGGGTTTGACCCAATCCTTGAAGGATTCTCGTCAGCAGTATAATGAGGACAAAGCTGACTGGGAGAAAAAGTTGTCTATAATTGAAGCTGAGAAGGTGAAGCTGGCTGAGATCTCCAAGAGTTTGGAAAATAAGGTGAAAAGTTTAGAGGTCGAGCATCAAAAATATGACGACAAGCTCAAGAACTTTGGAGATCTTGAAAATAAGCTGAAAAAGGCAGAGGAAGAGTTGTCCGTCCTGCGAGATGTCAAGCGCCAAAAAGAAGAATTGGATGCGAAGTTAAAGACTGCCGAGGATCTTCTATCCGAGAAGCTATCCTCGGAGAAACTGAAAAGAAAGCTCGCAGTTAAAAAATCCTTCAGCGCTGGCTGGGATAAAGGATGGGACAAAGGGATTGCTGCGATGACATCCCAAGTACAATACGGGAAGTTGAAATACTTCTGAGATGGATGGGTAGCTACCCTGCAGGAATTGAAGATCAAAGAGGACTCTGGGCTATTTCAGCTACACCTCCCTGGTCCTCCCCCACCAATTGTAGAAGAAGAGGAGGATGAGGCTATCTCTGACGAATCTTCCATGGCCATGGGTGATCAAGTCCCTGTCTCTCTACCTTCTGCCAATGAGGACATTTCTTCCATGCTTCCTCCTCCTGAGAAAATTTCAACTCCTGCTGATCAAGCTGCTGTTACCACCGAGCAACCAAGCTCCTCGTCCCAGCCTCCCGAGAAAGTCTTGGGAGACAAGGAAAAGGTGTGAAGTTGTTTGGTATCATTTCTATCTTTCATTATCATTTGTAATCAAACAATGTAATCTTTTTATGATCTAATAAAATACATCTTTGTTCTTCTCTGTTGTTGATGATTTATTTTTGTTGACTGTTGTCTCCTCTTCATTAGTTTATGGCCAGGATGGAATTGCTATCTGCCAATGATACAAAACTGATGCAGCAATGTCACGAATACTATAAGGCTGGTTACACAGAGCTAAGTGTATCAGAAATTGCTGACATCCTTGGCCATGATGCTTCAGAACAGGCAATTGAGGCTTATCGGTACTTGAAAGCTTTCCTTGACCGAGCTGTGGCCAATAACATGGCCTACTATGAATTGATCGAGGAGCTTCATTGTACCTTAGAAGATCTTCAAAATCAACACAATGAATCAACTGCTTTGCTGCACAAGGAGTATGAAAATAGATATAAACAGCTTTCTTCTGAAACAGGCCATAAAAAGATCCTTGCTGGATACGATGTTAGGGAGAGAACCCTAAAAGGTGAAGTTGAGGCTTGCAGGCAGATTGTCGAGTTGCTGGAACATGAAAATAACAATTTGCAGAAAAAGTTGGCACAATATGAGTCTGCAGCTTCATCCTCTACTGCCTTGGTACCGGTCACTGATGAAGGATTCTCATTCTTAGAGGTTGAAAACGCCAAATTAGGGCAAGAATTGGATACGTTAAGAAAGTCTGGTGTTTCTACTACTGCTCGGGGATGAGGAGAGGGTCTCGTGGGCGAGGAAGAGCTGTTCAAAATGTTGTCGAGGAGCAAAATTCTCCACCTGCTCGGAGTCGATCAAGAGTTCTCAGCCGTAATATTGAAGAATCTCGTACTCTGTCAACATTGGAAACCCAAGCGTACCAACTGAACGCCAAAGATCGGGCTTTGTCTTAAATGTCCAAGAAAAACCTATCTTTGGAAGATCAACTTACTGCGATGAAGTCTGCTTTGAATAAGAAAGATGTTTTTGCCAGGAGCCTTCACGAGCAATTAGAGAGAATAACTTTCCAATTCCACAAATAACCTCGTGAGTTTTGGATGGCAGGCTACAATGAAGCCCTTTGTCACTTAGATGCTCGTCTTGAAAATGCCAATAACGAAGGTTATAAACAAGGATGGTTGAACGCCCTGGGTGTGTTAAAGCTAGAGCAGGGCCATTTTTTATGGGATTATCATGCTCCTGGGCTACTAGACTTGCCTGTACCGCCTTATAAACTAGACATGGAATGGATCCCAGCTCATGCCATTCCTCGTAGCTTAATTTCAAAATACCTTGGTGACTATAGTCTTCATTCTCAGATTGAATTATCTTGTCCCGAGCATCTCTTGGATACACCTTCTGTGATGAAAGTCAGAATGCTCAGAGATGTTAATTTCATTAATTCTCCTCTTTGCCTGGAGGATCCTCCTGCTGGCGAGGAGCCTGTTTCAAAAGCTAAAGGAAAGAAACCAATAGAATAGGTTTTTTTATGTAACAGTTAGCACATATATGTAGCTTGTAATTTATTTTGATTTTAATGAAAGACTTTCATTTTCTGTTTGCAAATATGTATTGCTATTGTTTTGTGTTTATCAAACATTTTTACATTTGTGCATATGTATCTGTTAAAAAGATAACAATATGGTGTTGTTCATCAACCAACTTAGTAATCAAAATTACAAGTATCAATGTTGCTCAATCACTTAATAATAAAGTAATGAGTATAAAATGTTTAAAATGTTTCCAACCAACCAAGGTTGTTAAATTGTGTTTGTCGACCAACTACAGTTGATGGGTTTTTATCTCCAATCAGCCATACTTGGTAAATTTTTTTCATAAAATGTGTCCGACCAACCAAGGTCGATAATTTATCCTCGTCGACCTTACAGTTTTGATCACCGACCAACTATACTTGGTTCAGTTTGGAATTCTTGTATTTTCTGGAATGATTTTACCTTCCGACCAACATAAATTGGCATATTTTGTTTCTTAACCAGTCAAAATTGGCATTTTTAAGAATGTTGTTCTTGCCCTCTTACCAACCGGAGTAGGTCATGGGTTTGAACTATCGGGTTCTTTCAAACTATCTTGTCCACAAGCTCTTTTACCAACCGAAGTTGATCACGCAAGTGTACGCCTCCTAACCAAAGGAGTATGATTTGTTCTCGCTATTTTACCAACCGAAGTTGATCACGCTCGAACTATCAGGTTCTTTCGAACTATCTTGTCCACAAGCTCTTTTACCAATCGAAGTTGATCACGCAAGTGTACGCTTCCTAACCAAAGGAGTATAATTTGTTCTCGCTATTTTACCAACCGAAGTTGATCACGCTCGAACTATCAGGTTCTTTCGAACTATCTTGTCCACAAGCTCTTTTACCAACCGAAGTTGATCACGCAAGTGTACGCCTCCTAACCAAAGGAGTATATAATTTGTTCTCGCCCTTTTACCAACCGGAGTTGGTCGTGGGTCTGAACTATCGTCTTCTTTTTGCTGTCGAGCAGCGTAGTGTACAACACTAGTATTCCCCGAAAAACTTTCAAACAAAGGAGAGAAAAATGGTGAAAACATCATCGTTTTATTCATATTGATGGAACTGTTGTACATTTTACATCATTGATAATACTTGCGAAGGTGTTCAGCATTCCAAGCATTCTTGAATTCCTCTCCTTCTAGAGTTGTTATTCGGTAAGTTCCTGGTCTAACAACTTCTGTAACTCGGTAAGGTCCATGCCAGTTTGCCTCCAATTTATTGTGCTTCTGAATGACCTTCTTTAGCACATAATCTCCTTCTTTTAAATCGCATTTCCTCACCCTTTTGTTGTAGAACAGAGCTGTTCGTTGTTGATAAGCAGCATTCCTAATGGCTGCCTCTTCTCTGACCTCCTCGAGCATATCCAAATCCAGTCTTCTCATCAAGTCACTGACCGGAGAATTGAAATTCATCACTCTATGTGTTGGAAGACCCAACTCGGCAGGTATCACAGCCTCACTTCCAAACGCCAGCATATATGGTGATTCTCTAGTCCCTGCTCGGGGAGTTGTTCGGTAAGCCCACAATACTGATTGCAGCTCATTAATCCAGTTAGCTTTAGCTTCACTTAGCCTTTTCTTCAAACCATTTAGCAGTGTTCTGTTCGTCACTTCAGTCTGTCCATTTCTTTGAGGATGGCCTGGTGCTGAATGAACCTTCAAAATGTTCGACTGATGACAATAGGCAGCAAATTCCTCGTTATCAAATTGGGTTCCATGGTCTGTGATGAAGGCATGAGGGAGACCATATCGACAGATGATGTTCTTCCAAACGAACTGGTATACCTTCTCGTATGTCATATCAATAAGCGGCTCAGCTTCTACCCACTTAGTAAAATAGTCCACTGCAACGACGAGGTACTTGAATCTTCCTCGGGTGGTCGGCAGTGGTCCAACCAAATCAATTCCCCATATGGCAAATGGCCAAGGGGAAGTTATTGGTGTCAACAATGCTTGTAGAGTTCGTCGGATGGAGGAAAAACGTTGGCACTTGTCACATTTCTTAGCATAGGCTATACAATCAGCCCTCATCGTCGGCCAGTAGTATCCTTGAGTCATTACCCTTTGCAAAAGTGTTCGACCTGCTACATGAGCTCCACAAGACCCTTCATGGATTTCTTCAATCAATTCTTTCACCTCGGAGGGATGTACTCATCTCTGCAAACCTGCCATAATTCCTCGTCTATATAAAATACCATTAGTTAATACATACCGAGCAGCTTTATACTTCAATTTCTTGGCAGCAAGCTTATCTTCCGGTAATTCGCCTTCTTCCACATATGCCCTGATGGGATCCATCCAAGATGGTCCTAAATCGAGGGTAATAATATTCATCGTCAAGTTTTCATCTATGCTCCGATGTTCCAGTACTTCAATTGGTATCGTTCTTCGCAGCTCGGTACGAGTAGCTGATGTTAGTCGGGCCAGTGTGTCTGCTTGTGCATTTTCTATTCTGGGTATTCTGATCAACTGAATCGCATCAAATTCTGCCAATAACTCCATTACCTTGGCATGATACTTGACCATTAATTCTCCTTTAACTGCATACGTTCCCATCATCTGTTACACAATCAATTGAGAATCACTGAATACCATCACTTGTTGCGCTTCCATAATCTTTGATAAATTAAGACCTGCTATCATGGCCTCATACTCAGCCTCATTATTGGAGGCTTTGAATTGGAATCGCAAAGCATATTCCATGTCAATCTCGTATGGGGTGTTCAAAACAATTCCTGCCCCGCAACCTGCTGTGCAAGATGAGCCATCTACATATAATCTCCATATGGGCAACCCGTCTTCAAATTTCTTATCTGACAGAGTTACTCGGTGAAATATTTGTTGCTTCTTTTCATCCTCCCCTGACACTTTTCGCTCCTCGTCGACCATCTCTTCTCGCTCTTTTACCAACCGGAGCTGGTCTGAGCTCGAAGTTGATGATCTTTCTACATCCATAAGCCCTTTTACCAACCGGAGTTGGTCTGGATTTATGTCTGTTGATCCTGTAACATCCACAGGTTGGTCAGCGAGCAATTTTTTATTCCTCGGGGGTATTAGGATATGTAAACTCTGCTACAGTCTGCCCTTTCAATGATGATCTGGGCTCATACACAATATCATATTCACCTAGCTCTATTGCCCAGTACATCAATCTCCCTGACTTTTTTGGCTTATGAAGGGCTTGCCTCAGTGGCATGTCGGTATAAACGACGATGGTATGGGCCTGGAAATATGGCCTCATTCTTCTACTTGCTTCAATTAATGCCAATGCCAATTTCTCCAGCTTTGGGTACCTGATTTCCGCACCTCGGAAAGCCTTACTTGTGTAATAGATTGGTTTCTGGACTCCATTCTCCAATCTGATCAATGCTGAACTGACTGCATTCTCTGATACTGCCAGATACAAGTACAACTTCTCTCCTGTTATTGGCCTGGACAACAATGGAGGTGCTCCCAAATACTTTTTCAAGTCTTGAAAGGCCTTCTCACATTCATCAATCCACTCAAAAGTTTTTCGAAGTGTTTTGAAGAATGGGAGGCATTTATCAGTTGCTCGGGACACAAATCTGTTGAGCGCTGCAACTCGTCCTGTAAGACTCTGCACTTCTTTCTTCGTCGTTGGGGATCGCAGCCCTAAAAGAGCTTTGATCTTCTCTGGATTTGCTTCAATACCTCGTTGGTTAACGATGTATCCTAGGAACATCCCTTCTCGTACTCCAAATATACACTTCGTCGGGTTGAGCTTCATTTGGTATTTATCCAGTTGATCAAATGTCTGAGCTAAGTCAACTAGATGATCTGCAGCTTTCTTGCTTTTTGTCAGCATATCATCGACATAGACTTCCATGTTGCAACTAATTTGTTCGGTGAAAGCCTTGTTCATCAGTCACTGGTATGTCGCTCCTGCATTTTTCAAACCAAAAGGCATAACATTATAGCAATAAGTTCCCCTAGGGGTAATAAAAGAAGTACTTTTCCTGTCTTCAGGTTTCATTTTGATCTGGTTGTAGCCAGAGTAAGCATCAATGAAGCTGAGCAGCTCATGTCCCGAGGTAGCATCCACTAGTTGATCAATTCTGGGCAATGGAAAATGATCCTTTGGGCATGCCTTGTTAAGATCGGTGAAATCAACACACATTCTCCATTTATTGTTTTTCTTTTTTACCATCACCACGTTTGCCAACCAGTCTGGATACTTCACGTCTTCAATGAATTGGGCTTTCTGGAGCTTCTCGACCTCCTCTTGTATAGCTTGATTCTTCTCGGGGCTAAATACCATTCTTCTCTGCTTTACAGGCTTGATCTCCTTATTCACATTGAGCTCATGACATAAGAAGTTTGGATCTATTCCTGGCATGTCTTCATGACTCCACGCAAAAGTTTTCTTCCTATTTCTCAAGAAAGTTATCAACTCCTGTTTTATTGAAGCATCCAACGTAGAACCTATCTGGGTTACTCGTTCAGGGTGCTCGTCGTCCAGAATAATATTTTCTGTAGATTCCACCACCTGTCCTTTTACAAGTTGGGATTCATCTCGAGGATCCAGTGTTTCAATTTCTATACCTTCATCCACCTGGTAGGTAGTAGTCTTTTTTCTTGAATCTTCAAGTTCCTCTTGCTCGGCAGATGAATAATAGCATTCCCGATCTACTTTCTGATCACCTTTCACAACTCCTACTCCAAAATTTGTTGGGAATTTTAAGCACTGATGCACTGTAGATGGAACTGCTTCGAACTTCTTCAAACCAACTCTTCCCATGATGATGTTGTAGGCTGACTACACATTCTTATCCATCACGAAGAAGCGTATTCTCTCTGTTCGACAAGCAGACCAAGTTCCAATGAATATGTTCAACTTGATCGTCCCAAGTGGAAAAACTTTCTCGCCAGCAAAACCCAGGAGGGGTCTGTGATAAGGTTCCAACTGAGATAATTTTAAATTCAAGCTGTCAAAGCATGAATAGTACATGATGTCTGCTGAACTGCCATTGTCTACCAGCACTCTTGATATCACTACTTCTTTCATCCTCATTTTAATCACCAAAGGGTCGTCGTGAGGGTAAAGAACACCCGCTAGGTCGTTTTTTGAAAAGCCAATGACCATCTTCTCTTTATTTACCTTCCTCGGACGATCGTCCTCGGCCAGATTTATTCGCTGAATATATGAACAAGCTTGAGCCTCTCCAAGGTAAGCCTTTCTTTCTGCAGTAAGGTCTCCTCCTCCTGCATCTCCTCCTGTAATGACATTACAATCAAATGACCCAAAATGTATGGAAAATACCTCTCGTTCTGGCTGTCTTGGTTTCTTGGGAAGGTCGGGATCATCATCTGGATCATCTTCATGGTTTCTCTTCTTTTTCTCTTCTTCTCGATGAGGAGATCTAGACCTCTCTCTAGTTCGGTCGTTATTTTTTCTTTCACCTCCCCGATCAACATATTTTGCTAGCTTTCCTCTTCGAATGAGCGTTTCAATCTCGTTCTGAAGAGCTATGCAATTTTTGGTCATGTGACCATGATCTTTATGAAACTCGCAATATTTATCCTTACTCCTCGAATCAGGGTCTGACCTCAGTTTCTTTGGCCATTTTACCTCCTCGTTGTTCTTGATTTCTTCCAAGACATGATGAATACCCATTTTCAAAGGAGTATAATTGTCGTATTTCTTCAGGACTTCCCATGATGATTTATTATTTCTGGAACGTTTGTCACCGTCATTGCCCTTATGCTCTTTATTTTTAGACTTCTCGACGTGCACCTTGGTGTCTTTATCCATATTCTTCTTTGCACCCATAGCTTCTTCGGCATTCATTATTTTGGCCGCTTTTGCCATCAACTCTGACATAGTTTTAGGTGGATCTTTTGCCAAGGTGTAATACAATTTATTAGGCAACAACCCACTCATCAAGGCGGTGATTGCTGTCTTTTCTTCGTAATCTATGACTTCCAGCTTCACGTTATTGAAACGAGTTATGTAATCTCTAGTACTCTCACCAGATTTTTATCTAACACTTAATAAGTGTGCTACTCGTTTTACTGGCTTTGCTCCAAAACAGAAATTGCCAATAAACAACTCGGCCAGCTGAAAGAAAGTTGAAATCTTACCCCTAGGAAGATTGTTGTACCATATCTGGGCAGCTCCAGTAAGAGTTCCTGAGAACGCTCTGCATCTCATCTCGTCAGGGACGACATAGATATCGGCAGCAGCTTGATATTGCTCTATGTGAAGAACAGGATCTGTCTTTCCATCATATTTGGGGGTCACTACAGGTGCTTTGAACTTTGGCGGTGTAGGAAAATTCACAATGGTCTGTACAAAAGGTGTTCCTCGAACAAAAGTTCGTTGTAGGGGGTTCTTTTCTTTGGCCATTTCTCCCAATTTATCCTCCTACCGTTGGAGAGATCCTTTCCACGCTTCATTTCCTTCCTCGGGCCTATTGGTTCGAGCAATTGATCGTTCTGAGGTAGCTTCTTGAGATCTATCTTGACGAGCAGCTGGTCGTGATTGTGCTGATCCTTCTCTTAGATCTGATGGTTGTCGAAAACTCCTCGACATGGTCTTAGGTGGACTCCTATTCCTCCTAGGGCCTAATTGACTGAAAGGAGACACCCTACTCAGTCTTTCTAAAGCACTGGGTCTTTCTGGAGAGAGGGTGATATGTTGATCAGTATCTGTAGCCCTTATTGACGAAGTTCGCCCAGGTTGATAAGAGAAATCATCAGACTCCTCATTGCGACGTGACTCAGTACGCCTGGATCGTGAAGAAAGTAAATAAGTTTGCCTCTGACCACTTTGTTGTCCTGAACGTGCAGGTGCACCGCCATGAAGGGTTTGTATGAGTTGCCTCATTGTTTCTTGCATGGCAGTTTGTCCTTGAGCCAGATTTGTCATGATCCCGGCCAGATCTGGAGGTGCAGAGGGATTTGGAGGATTTTCAGCATTTCCAGCGTTTCGATTGCTAGATTCTGGGTTATTCGCCATTGATGATGAATGATTTGTGGTGAAAAATGATAATAACAAGTCGTTCCCACAGACGGCGCCAATCTGTTGATGTAAAAAATTAGATCGCTCTAATTATTCAATCACAGATAAATAAAATGAGACAAAGATTTTTAAAGTGGTTCAGCCTTATAAGAATGGCCTACGTTCACTGTTATGTTATTGCTGAGTATTTTGGGAATTCTCGATTACAAGCTCTATCAAGAAATTCCGGTCCCTTTGAATGAGGGTGATACAAGGTATTTATAGCCCTTAGGCTGTACATGAAAGGGTTGATACATTAAATGATATACATATGAAATGGTAATACATTTAATGCAGCGTGTGCGTCAAGATGATAAACATTCAATGAATAATTGAACTGTTGATTATCTGGCAATTAATGTTACGGCCGAGATGCAGATCGGACCGCCTTAGATGCTCGTTGCTCAGGAGTTCCTCGGAGCGCTAGAGTACCTCGGAGTGCTGAAGTTCCTCGGTGTATCCTCGTTGCTCGGGAGTTCATGAGTTGGTCGGGGAAACGAACTTCCTCGTTGCTATTGTGCCAAGTAGATTGACACGTGTCTTCATATTATTCGTCCATATCAGCATATTAATTTTGGTATTAACATCGGGTTTAGATATTGTTTAAAATACATCTGGATGATTATATATATATGTGTGTGTGTGTGTGTGTGTGTGTGTGTGTGTGTGTGTTTGCTATCATAATTACTTGTTTTTGGAGGCTTGGTACCTCCATTGATGGACTTGGGAAGTGAAAACCCAAAGTTGAAGACGAAGGCAGCCCGACAAACATAATCGGTTCACTGGGGGAGCGAATCGATTGACAGAACCGAATGGGTCTGCCAAGCGAATGAGTTCAGTTTGCTAACCTGTCCCATTTTTAATAGGCGTTGTTTTTAAACCGTTAATGTTAGACAAGTGGGTATATAATTTTTCGTAATAGTTTTGGGTAAACTTACAACATTTTTAGAGGGTTAGTGCGGGTTTTAGGCAAATTATTAGTTGGATTCAAGTGAGATGAATTGGTTACCAAGTTAGTGAACACTCAATTTTAATCGAGAAGTTAGTTCGGATTCGTCACACCGTGCTTTTTGGTATGAATGAGTAAGAAGTACACATAAAGCAATGAATTAATGCTAAGGCGGAATAACATAACTTTATTCATTATTAATATGTTACATAGGATTGAACCACCGCAGGGGTGAGTTGCACGTTTTTAGTACACATGATAATATAGAAAATTGAAAAGCGCCACTCCTTTCTCCCGTCTGGTTTAATCTCCGCCCACACGATCACATACGCAAACAGGTGATCAGTTTCTATCTCTAGTAGGGAAGAAATACTATCTCCTTTTTCATAGCGCATTTGGAGAAGAACGGAATTAGCACAAATATGCCAAGTAGGTTCTACCAGTTCTATAACAATGATATTGATATAAATGAGAGTTGGAGTGTGTATAGAATCAGTGTTTTAAACGTTGACAATAATAAGCTGATAATTCTATATTTATCAGATTATAAAACATCAAAATGATGGAACTCATAATTCCATAATGATTAGTACGTTTAAGAAATACGGTTCATTACAAGTTTAGCTATGATCATATAAAGAAAGTGAAAGAGTTTTGTACTAATGATCCCATTCTTACTAGTTCACTAAAGGGTATAGAAGAAATTAAGCCATCAAGTAACTTATAATAATCAGTCCACCCAAAATTTTTGGGGAAAAGTAATCTGCTATGCACACATTTAAAGTGGCACTCATACGTATGTAGCAATAACCACGACTCTCAATCATCTGAGACCAGTAGGCCAAGTACAAAGTTTCATGGGATAACACGTCAGTCTACTTCCTAATTAATACTAATGCTTATAGTAAAAAAAGGCACAAAGTGCTAGGGTGAACTAAATCAATAAGGTAAATGATATCAGTTATTAGATAAGAAGGGTTACAATTGATCCTTAAATTTAAATACTGATGATAAATTTAAATACTAATGATGGTTAACAAAAAATATGTGGTATGGAAGTATAATAACATGCACATACTAAGAGTAAATGGGGCTATCACATTGTGATATGAATTGCAGTATTTCAAATACGCAAAGTATAATACTGAAAAGGTAGAAAAACCTACTTGCTTGGTAGTCGGTTGGCATGTTGTCACACTGGGATATTCGAAAGAATTGTGGCTTGATCTTCTGTTATACAATGTGTGGTATATAAGTATTAGGGTTTAATCAATCAGTTTTGTATTTAAAATTGTCTTTGTTAAAGTCCCGGGAGCTTATTTGTAATTATCTTGGGAGTTTAAAATAATAACCTTAAGCTCATTATTAGACTTTCGTGCAAGAGTTTTTTTATCTTAAAATAGTTTGATGTATGCATAGGAAAAGTTTGGGGATCAATTGCATAAGTTGGAAAAGTTGATAGGAGTTGATTTGTAATTTTAAAGAAATTTCTTTATGTAAAAACCTTTATTTTACATAACTTGAGCTAGGAATATCCAAACATGGTCTTATCTTATACCATTTTGATCAGAAAATTTTAATAAAAATTTTGGGGAAAAAATTAAAATTTCCTGATTGGCCATGCACCCTAACGCGCGTGGTCAAGGTTTCTGAAGAAAGTCCTCAGCCTCTCGGTTTTGACTTTTTAGGGTTTTAATTTTTTATCGAGGTTTTCTCCTCCATTGTTATACCATTTGAGATTATTCCCTAACAAACGTAACCTAATTTTTCATGAGAAATCCAAATATATAAGTTTTATGGATTGACATTCAGTATAACTCAAGTTCTAAACTATGTTTTTTTCCTGAAAATTTAACCTAACTTTCGTGGATTTCTAGAGTATTGCAAGGTCTCTTATGAATTGGGTTTGTTATCTGCTATATATGAGAGTAGTTTGGATTGGGTTTCAAAGATTGATTGTACATGAGGAATTTTGAATTTGCAGGTTTTGAGTTCAAAAAATATTTTTGATCGATTTGAGCTCTACATGAACATTCATGGCTTTTAACCATTACACTCGAGATACTTAGGTTATAATGAAGTTATACCTGGCTTCAAATCAAAGTTTAAGGTAATTTATCGAGTTTCACTATTAAAGCTTAAGCTTTAATGTTGTTCATACAGATTTTTTCTATCCTATGCCATTCTACACGTAAAAGCTTGCATATTATGAATGTTCTAACTATATTAACTATGCATAAAACTACTAGAATCGAAAGAACTGAAAATAAAGCATAAAACTTGAGTTACCGAAATTGAGGGAAATTTCAAGATTTGAAACTGAACTGTGGGGTGAGTTTTTACTGCTTGGGTCGGGGGGTATTTATACTATTCCATGTGAGGATTTGATTATAACTAAAAGGAGGTGGATTTGAACTAGTTTAGGAGAGGTTTTAGTTGTGAGAAATGGGGTGCACATGGGTTCATAGGGTTTTCCATGTGGTTTTAACCTCATATGCTAATGTGGTGTAGCATGTGGACATGGTTTGAAATAAAATTTAAGAAAGTTTTGGTCTTAATCCTTCATTGTTTGTATAATTGCTTTTATAGCCCTAAAAGTAACTTTTTATAAAGTTTAGGGGTATTTTGGTTATTTTAAAAAGTTTTCAGGGTTGAAACTATAATTTTATGTTAGTTAAGGTCTAAAGGTGTATTTTGATGTAAGGTTGGGGTCTAGGGGTTAAATACATCTCAAGTTATCTTACTTTTAAAATTTCAGGGACTCTTTTGTAATTTATTGAAACTTCAAGGGGTCTAAGTTAATAACAAAGTGTAGGTTTTTAAACATAGTTTCTTTCCTCTTAAAAGATTTTTGTTTTTACACATCTTATAAGGGTTTAAATCGAGGTCGTAGGTAGATTAGGGTTTAAAGAAATTCCCAGTTCTTACAGGACTTCAAAATTGGTAGGCTACTACGATGTGGGGTTTCTCGTACATAATCAGTGCTATATATATATATATATATGTGTGTGTGTGTGTGTGTGTGTGTGTGTGTGTGTGTGTGTGTGTGTGTGTGTATTATGGGTTTACCTATATATATGTGATTATTGTTTATCTGTTTGAAACAAACCTACTAGGTAGTGCTATCGTTAGGCGTTGCGCATAGTGGGCGACTCACCCTAGTATTGGCCAGCTGGTGTTGTGTTGTTTCCCCCGGTCATACTACTTTTGCATGACCACTATCTGTGATCGAGGATATGTATTGGTTTAGAGACCAGTTGGGAGCGATGTGGTATGGTTGCGACCCCCGAACATATGTTTATGACCGCCTCCGTTGTCTATGTTTATGTTTTGGGTTCGGTGGTGAGATTCTGACCCGGTGGCCCAGTTGTAGTACGGATGTGTCTGGAGCCTGATATCACACAAGGCATGCATCCGTGAGTCCCTACTCTGGGGATGATGTATATACATATATAGTGAGTGATGTATGTGTGTGTGTGTGTGTGTGTATATATATATATATATATATGTGTGTGTGTGTGTGTGTGTGTGTGTGTGTGTGTGTGAGAGAGAGATAGTTGTGTGAATATATAATTATAGCATTTGTGTAACTACATAATTATGAAGATATACTTACTGAAGGTAATGCATATTAGATAATAGTGAGTATTAGCGAGATAAGCTATCTTAGGGGTTATTATCCTACTACCCAGCGTGCTTATGATAATAAAATAAATGCGTTAGGTGCACACTGTAGATGAGAGGTGAGGAAAAGTCACATGTGAGTGGGAATGAAAGTTAAATATGAAGGTAATACACCGTACCTTTACATTTAGAGCATTCAAATACTTGCAAAAAATTCAACTATTTTGGCTTTGACCTGTTGTCAAATATTTTCAAAACCCCAGGTGTTCGGCGACAGGGACCACATGGTTAGTTATTCCATCACACCATTACTTGTGGTAGCTGAGAATGCTGCGAGATTCTATTGTAGCCACCTCAGTTCCTTCTACCTAGATATTAGAAGTCAGTATTTCAATATTTGTCGTAGATTGTTAGGACATATATTTTGAGACAGATACATCTTGTTATTATTATATTACTCGTTTATATTTGTTTATTGGTGGGTGTCGATGGTTTATTCAATTTTATATTATCAACTATTATTCTCCTTCTAATTATATTGTTCTTTTAGTTAATGTGTTTATGATAGATATGTGTAATTGAGAAAAATGTTAATGGTTGAAATGAAACCGGACTTAATAGGTTATTAGTATAATTAAGTAATGTTACGGTGGTGATGCTAAGCATTAAATCATACTTGATTCCCGTTTAATATAAAAAAGGCCAGATCAATCAATATTATATTAGGCGTGGTGTCACGGTTGGTATCAGAGAATTAAGTTCTAGTGTCCTTTAGAATCTGTGCGGACTTACTACATTTCAGTGTTGCGTTCCTTTGATGTAGAGTTCTATGTTTAGGACTGTTGTTTATATATTGCACAGTTTTGTGCTTATGCTATTGAAATATATTTACGTGGACTCTCACACAATTTTGGTTTGGTTTCAGAATTCTAAACACCAGAAGAGGGAGGTTAAGAAAGGCAGTAAGAAGGGCCGCAGAGAGGGTTGGCTCACCTGGAGCCGTTAGTTTCCCATGGGGTTGTGATCGCAGTAGAAGTCGCATCCATCGTAGCGCATGAAGTTAGAATTTCCATGACATTCATGGCATGAAACTTCCCACAGGCACGACCACTACCACTAGTGGCAGTACCAGTGTAGATTCACACGTTGCCATTCATGAATCATTTAAGGAGGCCTTCCAAAAGGTCCATCCACTAGAGTTTCAGGGGAATGCCAATGTGGTTGTGGTAAGTCAATGGAAGAAAGGTATTTAGAGGCATCTTTGCATGGTTGAGTGTTGTGACACTCAGAAGCAGTTACTAGCCACTTTTAAGATAATTGGGGTACCTTTGTAGTGGTAGGAGTCAGTCATCATGTAAGAGCAGAGGAACACGATGACTATTTGGGAGGTTTGGGCGCGGTTCAACGCAAGTTTTTTCCATCAACTGTGCAGACTGATATAAGATCGATATTTTTGTACCTCACACAGGAGGGCCAGTCAGACAGACAGTGGTTGAATATAAGGAAGATTTCACTCATTTTTTTAACTTTGTGCTAAATGAGGTGAACATGGATGAGAAGAGAATCATGAAGTTCATGGATGGGCTCATGTGGAGGATCTGATAGATCTGATGGGTAAATTGACATTAAAGATTTACGTTAATGTCATTAACGCCACATTGCTACTCTGACAGGATCATCGATTCCATCTGAGGGGAGCAAAGAGGTCAGGAGAGTCAAGCCAATAGGGCAAGACTGGGGGCAGTAGTGTCAGCGTGGTGTCACAACAAATGGGCAAGTAGAAGGAACGGGGTTCCCAATAAGGGGACTCGGTTAAGAGGTTCAAATTGGGTGATAGTGGGTACAAACAAGACTAGCAGGGCCACGGGAACTAGAGTGGAGGTCACCAGGGCCGAGGATATCATGGCCAATGATCAGGATAGCCTCATCAGGGCCAGAGGCCAATAAACTTTATCGAAATGTGTTTCATATATGGGGAGCATGGTCACATACGACATTCTTGCTCGAATAGGGACATGTGTTAGCAGCAGGATGCCCCGCAGGAGCAATACCCCACCAGCAGTTACAGCAGAGCCACCTCGGTAGGGGAAGCTACAGTATGGGCATGTCTACAATGTATATGAGGCAGTTATGCCATAGCTACCTCCAGCCATTAAGGGTATGTTTCCTATTCATGAGCACATATAACGAGTATTATTTGATATGGAAGCATGACACTCATTTATTAGCACTAGATTCACATAGGAGTTGGCTTTATTGGGCAATGCATCTGATATTATGATGTGCATAGATTCACCATTGGGTAGTAGGGCTCTTATTCATTCCATCTGTAGGGGAGTGGGTGTGAAAATTAGGAGGCTATATTTGGTAGTAGATTTCTCATTTTGGACATGTCTGAGTATGACGTTATATTAGAGCGATGGTGGACTATTATAGTAGGACTATCATATTCATTATTCCAAGGCATGATATGTTTCTTGTGGCGATGCCTCATCCCGAGGGAGGGTCGAGCACTCATTTATTTTACATCGAGGAGGAGACTACAGAGGGTATCTTCGTCTCGTTAGATTTGATCCTTATGCTTAAGGACTTTACTGATGTATTTCACGGGATACCATGGTTATCTCCGAGTCGGAAGATTGAGTTTATGATAGACTTAGCATCGGGGACTAGAATAATAACACGTGCGTCATACTGTATGGCTTCATTAGAGATATGGGAATTGAGAGATCAGATTCAATAGATTTTAGGGCAGGGATTTATTTGTAGATATACCTCACCTTGGGGTGATCCAGTATCATTTGTGAAGAAGAAAAATGGATCGTTGAGATTGTGTATTGACTACCGAGAGTTAAAGAAAGTTACAATTCGGAACAAGTATCCATTTTCACGTATTGATGACTTGTTCGATTAGATGAGAGGAGAAGCCTACTTCTCAAAGATTGATTTGAGGTCAGGATACCGTCAATTACTAATCATGGAGTTGGATGTCCCTAAGACCGCATGTTTGACTTGATACGATCTGACGAGTTCAGGGTTATGCCATTTGGGTTAACTAATGCATCATAATTTTTTATGAATCTCATGAATCGATTGTTTAAGGAATTTTTATATCGGTTTCTCATTGTCTTCATAGATAACATCCTAGTTTATTCCGGGACAGAGGGAGATCACGCTGAGCATTTAAGAATGGTTCTTCAAACTTTGCGAGACCATATATTGTATGCCAAGTTTGAGAAGTGTGGATTCTGGTTACAGGAAGCACAGTTCTTGGGTCATATAGTCTCCAATAGTGGAATTTGAGTGGTTTCGGGTAAATTGTCAGTGGTGAAGGAGTGGGTCCAACCCATGACACTGACAAAGGTTCGTAGTTTTTTGGGGTTAGCATATTACTACGTCGATTTATTAAAGGTTTTTCAAAGATTGTGGGTCCCTTGACGAATTTAACTCGTAAGGGTGTACCTTTTGTGTGGGATGATTACAGCCAATTAGCTTTTGATGATCCATAGGACAAGTTGACCTAGGGGAGGAGTGGAGTATCTTATTTTTACCAACGCATCCCTACAGGGACTTGGTGGAGTTCTACATAAGGAGAAACACGCTATAGCTTTTGCATCTGGCAAGCTTAAGCCCTAGGAGTATAACTATCCCACGCACGACTTGGAGTTAATAGCTGTTGTTTTTGCCTTGACGATTTAGAGGCATTATTTATTGGGGGAGAAGTTCCATTTGTTCACACCACAAGTTAGTAGAATATTTTTTCACACAAAAGGAGCTAAATACGAGGTAGCATAGGTGGCTTGAATTGGTGAAAGACTACCAGTTGACATTCAGTACCATTGGGAAAGGCTAACATGGTGGCCGATGCATTGAGTCGTAAGCTTACGGGGCAGTTGGTGGCAGTTTAGAAAGTGAAGTGGGATGAGCTTCGTCAAGAGGAAAATCTCTTCAGGGCTTATTGATCACAGGGGAAAACTGCGGCGCAACTGTATAAAGATATACGCTGCTCATTTCGCTTGGCTCCCACCACTATGCAAAAACCTAGACTATTGACTACACTCCTTATGGGAGTACAGCGTCCGGTCCGGGTATCAAATCCACATAGACTAGTTATTAGAATTCTATTAATTTAATACTTCTCAAATAAAAGTATAAAATATAATTTGTTAACAAAAAGAAAAGATAACTAGGCGTGGAAGTTAAACTAAGATTAACAAAGGGAATAAAAACTATAGGTTGAGACTAATATCCCTCACCTCGGTTCAATGCATATAAATGGTTACATGGGACTACGAATTGAGTAAGATTGAATCTCATTTCAACAATTAATTAAATCTAGAGTTGTCACCCCATAAATTAGCATAAAAGCCAAATATGATTTTGGCGTCAACAAATACCCCAAAAATTATGCACGCAAGGTCGTTAAATCTCCTAGGCGTAATAACATGAACAACCCAATCGTATTAAATACATAGAACCCATTACCATAGCAAAGCAACCCATTGAAAATAAGATGAGTTCAATCAATTAAAACCTAATTTAAGTTAGCTAGAAAGCATCATCAATAACTTGTATTAAAACGAAACAATAAATGAAAGCAAGAAATCTAAGTTAGAAAGCAAGTAAATGAACAAAATGGAACTTAAATTAATGGAGGAGATGGAGGAATAGTAACTTACAAACACCCAAAATGGGAAGGAAAACCTAGGAGAGAGAAGCTCTCAAAACCTAACCTAAAGAACTAACTAAAAAGAATAAAAGTAAATAACTAAGGTTTCTATTTATAGTAAGTGAGAAAAGAATAAAAGAAAAAATGGAAAAAGAAACTAAAAAGTAAAAAACGCACATGGTAACTGCTACTACCAGTCAACCGGGACCAAGGGAAAAAGACTATATGCTTCGTAGGCCAAAATATGATTCACCAGTTGACCGGGGACTCAGGGTCTTTTGACCAGTACCCTATTTTTGGGGATGCCTTGGTCCATAAATAGGGAAAAGCTTAAAACCGGAAAGGACGATAACTTAATCATCCGGACTCCAAATGACGTGTCGTTTATGAACATGCAAAGCTAACTCGATGAACTACGCTTGCGTAGTATTTCACTGAGTTGGATATGAAGTGTGAAATGTCTAACATGCCCTTGAAGTTGAGTTCGACAAGAAAACTTATCTGAAATGCATCCAATCCTCACTTCAAGCATTCCAATACCTACGGAAACTCAATTAAGACACACACACACATATATATATATATATATATATATATATCCAAAACTGTGGTTGTGTAGTTAACAAGCATAAATATAGGTAAAAGGAACACAAAAACAACTAGACTGCCTCAAGATAACGGCCGCGCATATGCAATATTCGTGTCTAATCACTTATATGACAGTGATGACCATCGCACCTGAGGTCATTTTGAGGGTTATGAAAGCACAAATAGGATATCCTTCTTATCAAGAGAAGGTGCGATAGTTGTTGGCAAACGGAGCGAAGCCCTACTCAATCAGCTCTGAGGGTCTATACTTTAATGGGAGATTGATTGTCCAGTATGACGAGGACCTACGACACGCAGTTATGGAGGAGTCTCATGGGTCATAATTCGTGGTTCATCCAGGAGGGGCAAGATGTACCAAGATATGAAGAGGTAGTATTAGTGGACTGGTATGAATCAAGATATCATAAATTTTATCTCCATGTGCACCACTTACCAGATGGCGAAGGTTGATCATCAAAGACCAATCGGGGTTTTATAATTGTTAAAGATTTTGGTATGGAAGTGGGAGAGTATATCGATGGATTTCATAAGGGGGTTGCCAACGTCATGGAGGGTTCATGATTCTATGTGGTCTATTATGGACCGTTTGGCTAAGTTGCAGAGATGGTGAGACTACACGGAGTATCACTGAACATTATTTCTGATCGGGATAAGATCTTTGTGTACCACTTCTGGTAAATCTTTCAGGAGGCATTGGGGATAGAATTGCGTTGAGCACGACTTATCACCCGTAGACTGATGAGAAGATGGAGAGGGTGAATCAGTTGCTAGATGATGTGTATTATGGATTTCAAGGGTAGTTGGGAGCAGTAACTACCGTTTATGGAGTTTGCAAACAATAACTCGTACTAGTTCACTATTAACATAGCACATTTCGAGGCCTTGTACAGGAGACCTTATCGTTCACCCTTATATTAGTTAGAGGTAGGAGAAAACAATCTTCTTAGGCCAGACGTGATTCAGAATACGTCGACGAAGATTAAGCTGATCATGAGTCATATTCGGGTAACTTAAGACCGTTAGACGCCGATGCGAACTAGAGGCACTTGGAATTTGATGTGGGTGATCAATTGTTGTTTTGAGTATCTCCCCTGAAGGGATTGATGCAGTTAGAGAATAAAGGGAAGCTGGCACCAAGATATGTGGGGCATTTTCCCATTATTGAGAGGGAGGTCCAGTTGCGTATAGACTTGCCCTACCAGAGCACTTGCAGTGGATTCACAAGGCGTTCCACGTGTTATCATTGAGGACGTATCTAAGGGATGAGTTATCCTACAGCTATATCATATTAGAGGAGATAGACTGACAGTCGTACATGACTTACGAGGAGAGGCATGTTGCCATTTTGGATCGTGGTGAGCGAAATCTTCGGTCAAAGGCTGTACGTGTGCAGTGAGGGCACTAACTTGGGAGTGCGAGGATGACATGCGGAAAAAGTATCCAAAGCTTTTCATGTCAGGTACGTTCGAATTTTGGGGATGAAATTTTTATTATTAAGGGGAGAACGTCATACCTCGTACTTTTGAGAGCAATTTTATTTCATGTGTGCATTAAATTATTAATTTAATTAGGAAATTGAATTGATTTCTATAAATATCAATTAGTGATTTTTGGATTAATATTTACGATTAAAAATATTTACTTGCTCATAATAAGTAGATAGTGATATGGGAATTATTATATTATATCGTTTGGTTAGAAAAATCGATAGATTAAAGGGTTTAAGGTACTGTACGCGCGTATCAAGACCAATTACTGTAACGGTTGAAATTTTTAATCGATAACTCGAATGACCTTTTTGAGTCCGTCAATGATTTGAAATGAGTCAAAATAGTTAAGAATAGATACCCGAGGGTCATAGTTGGGTTCCGGGGACTTTTTAGAATAGAATGGCTCGTACAAGGGCATGTTCATCCTTTTACCCTTAGGTATTGACCGTAATCCAAAAATTAGAGTTTTAAAATGGGGTATTAGTGGGTTAGTGGGATGGATAGCAACGGCCATTAACCTCTATTTAGTGATATCAAGGGAGAGAACAAGAGAGAAGATAAAATAAGAGAGAAAAGAAGAGGAAGACGGATGGGAGAAGAGAGACGCCATTTCCGTAATCAAATCAACAAGAACGTGCCAAGCTTCAAATAATCATCCATCAATGCAAGTGTTTACTTGCTTTAAATTTGCATTTTTGCTGCTAATTATGTTTATGGTTAACAAGACTTAAATCAGAAATTAGGAATGCAATCATGAGGGATAATTAAGAGGATTGATTTGTGATTTAACATATTTATTTGATTGATGAAAATTATGAATGAATTTAGTCATTAAATGTGTGAGTATTCAATTAAAGGGATGAAATTTGATGGGTGTTTTGCATGATGAGTTAAATAGTTGATTGATTGAATGAAATCAATAAATAAGAATTTTTGGTTGAATAAATGTTGAATTTTGGTTTAGACCTTGTAAGGAACAAATTTAAAATTTGGTTAAGTTAATTTGTGTCACAAATTGGTTTGATAAATTTGAAAAAGAGTTTTCAAATTGAGAAAGTTGAGTTGCATTCATCCTTAACTTACTTCCGCAAAAGCAAAAGTTATATTTTGGAGACCTACAGACCTTGTTTAAAATACATCTAGGATGATTATATAAATGTTTAGGACCATAATTACTTGTTTTGAGAGGCTTGGGACCTCCATTGATGGACTTGGGACGTGTAAACCCAAAGTTAAAGACGAAGGGTAGCCCAACAAATCGAATCGGTTTGCTGGGAGAGCGAATAGGTTCGCTTTATCGAACCAGTTCGGTCTTCCAAGCGAACCGGTTCGGTTTACTGGCCTATCCCATTTGTAATAGGCATTACTTTTTATGACACCCCATCTAATCAAATATCGGTGATCAGGACTTTATCAAATTAAAATAGGTTTCTCATATGGTTCATTCTTAGCATCGCAGTCGAAAACCAAAAATTTATCACTAACCACCTAATAGTTAATTAAACTGGTGCCAAGTTTTATATTTAAATTAAACAGAATAAATAATTAGTTTAAACACTAAAACAACATTCACAGTACACTAGAATCCAAAACATCATAATGTGCAAATGAAACAAAGTCATGCCGAATAAACCATTGGCTAAAGACCATAACCAAACAATATTCATAATTAAATGCTAAGCAAATCTAATACAAAACTGAAACTGCAATACGAACAACAGGTCCATATACGAGATATAAGAATGAGATCATATACTAGATCTGAATGAAAGAATCGGCTACTCAAACTTTGTCAGCATCCACAGTGCTACAGATCTGAGTTCCTGGAATGCATCAAGTATGGCATCCTTGTGGCTGGACACCTAAAAGGTTTTTAAAATATTTTTATAGCAAGGGTTAGTACTCAAAACATTTTGAAAACATTTAACAAGTAATTTATCGCAATATAAATCGGTTATTGATTACACATGTTAGGTTCACGCACCCTCGCTTAAGTTTCCTCACCTATCATCTAATGTGCACGCCTAACGTTCCATACTTAGCCCACCTAGATACCACTCCCTAGCTATCTCGACTAAAGTATATAATCGAACTTATCAATAGCATACTCTCCTATACTGCCCATCCAGTACGATTTATTATTCACATATCTCCCAATGTCCTTCATTACTTAGGTAACATTCACATATGTTACATTTAAGCATCATAATTAAGTCTCACCACTTAATTTATAAAGTAATTCAGAATTTATCATTCAACTTCAAATATTTAGTTTCACTACTTACTTTACTGTAGACCATCCCCAATCTATTTAATCTTGTAATTAAGTTTCTCTCTAATTAATTTACCATTTAGATACACACACACACACACACACACACACATATATATATATATATATATATATATATATATATATATATATATATATATATATCATCTACAAGTCTACTTTCGCACATAAGTAGAATATCATGAAGTATATATATTTCACGCACAATATAAACTATAAGGATTATTGGTCCGGATAATCATCGACCCCAATCATTCTATCATTTACATTGGTTCGGATATTCCTCGAACCCAAAGCAAATATTCTGCATATGTATATTGGTCCGGATACTCATCGACCCCAATATCCCTCATCTTTTATTTGGTTCGGATAATCATCATCCCTAAATCGAGCTTTCATGCATTGGTCCAGATAATCATCGACCCCAATACAGAATTTAGCATACTTTAGGTATCCACAAGGCCTAAGTATCAATAGAATAGGTATTCACACAACCAAAATTATTTATACTAGTTCGTAATATTTTTCTCTCTAATATTCACCGTACTTTATCATTTATTTATGAATTTTATTCACTTTCGTAATTATTTGAGTGTTCACACAACTCTAAGGTTCTACTTACCCCTTATTATATAATAATTCAGTAGTTACCATCTTTACTCTACCGATGTACATAGTTTCATTAGATTCCAGTAATCCTTTATCCATCTCTCAAATTAACTACGAATTACTTTAACCAATCCGATTCTCGTCTTAAGTCTCTCTCTAAGACGAAGTCGTACTCCCATCCTAGGCCTACTATAAAATAATAAGTCTCTTAATATTATTTTCACAAGTGCTTAAGGATTTTTCATCACGTCAATTTAGGAATACAAGAGGAAAAGGGAAATTTCAAAAATTCAGAGCATCGAACCGAACTGCACCCTCCAGGGCCGGACCGGTCCGTTTTTCTACAACTTTGTTCTCTCTGTTTCGCAACAGCATTTAAACCTCATAATTCTTCACCAAATTCACAATCGATTGTTCCTAACTATTTCTACCTGAGTTAAGATGATTTCTAATGTTTCAAACACATTAAAACTTCACCGAAATCAATCAAGAATGAATCAATCCCCCCAAACTCTTTTATAAATCTAGTTTTGTGTTCATATTTAAATCCATAGTAATAATCAAAACTCTTCTGATTTAACATTCTCTATAGATATAAACCGTAACTACGTGAAATTTCACCCAAACATGAAATCGGTTGGTACTTTTCATCAAAGGTTTTTAGATAAAATCAATATATTCATGAAGTCCTTACCCATGGGTATTATAACATCAATATGATTTGCGATAAACATTTGCCTTTGATTGAATGATCTAATTTTGTGGTTCTTGGTTGATGATTGATTACTTCTTCTCAGATCTTCGTTTCCAATTGCCTTGAGGTGCAAGAAACCCTTGACAACCTTCACAAATCTCTCATTAGGCTTTGGAAAAATGGTTCTCTCTTCTCTCTAATGGCCTCTCTAATCTTTTATGTTATGATCCATAACCCTAATCTCTAAATATTAGATATATGGCTCTAAATTTAGTAGGTCCCTTAACCACTTTTTGAAAAATGATCGAAACGCCCTTAATATGTGCCGATTTGGTCCAAAATTGACCCGAGACCCAAACTATACTTCCGGGTATACTATTTCGACTATTTCCACCCATCTAGAATCATTCGTGACCTCTAAATTATCATTCGAGTAACTTAAAATATATTTCTCATTTCTCACCTCAAAATAGTCTACACGCGACTCTCGATGAGATATAATAAAATATGATCATATCACTCGCTATGCCGTAGAACCATCCGATATGCCGTATAATCATAATTATCAATTATTTACTATTAACACTTAGTAATTATCATAATGCAATATTAATCATTATCTATCTCTCGATTAATATTTAATAGTCACTTCCTAATTAATTCCTCAAATTAATTAAATAAAAATACACAGAATTACGGGATATTATATTTTCGAACCGTTAGCATGGGACAAGTGGGCGTATAAGTTTTCATAATAGGTTTGGGTCACCTTGGAATGTTTTTTTAGCATTAGTGCATGTTTTATGCTAACTATTATCTGGATTCAGGTGAGATGAATTGGTTACCAAGTGAGTGAACACTAAATTTGATTCGGGAAGTCAGTTCGGACTTCGAGATTAATAGGCTAGTATGATGTGGGGTTTCATATATATATATATATATATATAGAGAGAGAGAGAGAGAGAGAGGCTCTCCAACATACCTATGAACATACTTTTTTTTTTAAATAGTGAAAAAAATAATTTTTAGTTGATATTTTTTATATGGGTTTATAATATTTCAATGTGCTCCTGTAAAAATATTCAGCTCAAAATAATGTGTTTTGTTATTTTTAAAAAATAGGTAAAAAACTGACAGTTTTAATGGGTAAAAACTGACAGTTTTTTTACCTATTTTTTAAAAATAACAAAAAACATTATTTTCAGTTGATTTATTTTATAGGGGCACATTAATATATCATGAACCCATAGAAAAACTATCATCTCAAAATTATTGTTTTTACTATTTTAAAAAATGGGTATGTTCATAGGTATGTTGGAGAGCCTGACTGTATATATATTATGTGATTGTTTTTTAGCTCTTTGAAACATACCTACTTGATAGTTCTTTCGTTATAAGGTTGTGCGTAGTGGGCAACTCACCCTGGCGTTGACCAGCATGTGTTGGGTTATTTCCCTATGTCATAGTACTATTTCATGGACACTATCCAAAGGATAGGTATTGTTTTGGTGACCGGTTGGGAGCGATATGGTATGGTTGTGACCCTCGAATGTATATTTATGACCGCCTCCATTATTTAGGTTAACGTTTTGGGTTTGGTGGTGAAATTTTGATCCACGAGCCTAGTTGTGGTGCATGATGTGCCCAGAGCCTGATAGCACATGAGGTATGCATCCAAGAGGCCCTACTCCGATGATGTTGTATATATGTATATAGTGAGTGATGTATATGTATATGTATATGTATATGTATATGTATATAAGATAGTTGCGTGAATATATAATTATAACATGTGTGTAGTTATGTAATAATTATGAAGATATACCTAGTGAAGGTAGTGCATATTAACTAATAGTAAGTATAGCGGAATTGGAATGTTAGCAGTTATTGTCCTAGTTAGACTGGGTAGTGTGATTAGGATAATAAAATAAATGCCTAGGTGTGCACCGTAAATGAGAGGTGAGGAAAAATCTCATGTGAGTGCGACTGAATGTTAAATATGAAGGTAATACACTGCACCTTTAGATTTAAAGCATTTAAATACTTACAAATATTTTTCAAATGCTTTTGGCTTTGATCCATTGTCAAATATTTTCAACACCCTAGGTGTTTAGTGACAGAGACCATAGGGTTAGTCATTCCATCATGCCGTTGCGTTCAGTAGCTGCGAATGATGTTATATTTGATTATAGCCGCCTGAGTTCCTTCTATCTAGATAGGACTTAGTATTTCAGTATTTCCATTTGGCCCATAGATTGTTAGAACATCAATTTTGAGACAGATACATCCTATTATCATTCTATTACTCGTTTATTTTTATTTATTGGTGGGTACCGATGGTTTAATCAATTTTATATTATTAACTATTATTCGCCTTCTCCTTCTATTGTTCTTAATGTGTTTATGATGGTTGTGTTTAATTGAGAAAAATGTTAATGGTTGAAATGAAACCGACTTCGTGTCTTATTAGCATAATTAATTAGTGTTAGAAAGTGATTCTAAGCATGAAATCATACTTGATTCCCCTCTAATTTTAATAAAGGCCTGATTAACCGGTATTAGAATATGGGGGGTATCATAATTTATTTTACTTATTTGAGGTTATCTACGCTTTTAAATCTAAGTCGAGTTTGGTCTCAGTGTTCGAGAAAGTGGAAATAAGGTTGTTAAGATGGAAGGGAGGAATGATTATCGAAGGGGTGGTACGTTTCATTAACAGTATTTTGGCTAATTTCCCCCATATTTTCTTTCAATTTTACTGCTTTCAGGGTCAGTTAGGAAGAGATTAGAGAAGTGAGTGAAGGATTTCTTATGGAGGGGTATGGATGATGAACTCAAGTATAAATTAGTGGGGTGGGGAATATGTGTAGACATTTGCCCAATTAGGGGGTGAATAATCTTTCATGCTTCAATCAAACTCAACATGGAAAGTGGTTGTGCTGATTTTTGCCAAAGGAACGCTGTGGCATAGGCTGGTGGATGCCAGATTTGGGTAAGAGGAGTTAGGATGGAGTTTAGGTCAATTGAGGCTCCACGTAAATTAAAAGAGGGTGAAGTGAGTTTAGTTGTGCGGCTTAAGGGTGAGTGATGGGAGTAGAGTAAGAATTTGGAATGATCATTAGTGATGGGACGCAGTTTTTAAGGTGGGGTTTTCGGGTTATTATCTATTGCCAGTGGATACGGGTAGTTATTATTACGTAAGTTGGAGTTGATGGAGAACATTGTGCTAAATTTATCATCCGTTATATGATAGGGAGTTGGAGCAAGTGGAAGAGTTTATTGCAATGTCGGAGGACACAAGGCATCTTATTGGTGGGGAGATGAATTTTAATGGATAAATGGGGGCATTTTTTAGTCGTATTGTACTACGCTTTCCTATGTTTTAGTTATAAGAGAGGAAGCGGGTTCACACTTCTTTCCATGGTGGGCTGTGTGGCGCACTATGGCACCTTCGAGAGTAGTTTTTTTCGCCCTGATAGTGGCTATATGGGCCATTTTAACCATTAATAATTTTAGCCGTATGAAAATAGGTGATAGTGATTTTTTGTCAATTATGCAGGGATGATGATGAGTCATTGGAACACATCGTGCATCTTTGTGCATTTTCTAAAGAGTTAGAAGGGTGATGCTTGATATTTTAGGAGTGCAATGGGTGATGCTTAGGTCGATATCCGCGATGTTGGAATGCTTGAGCGAAATTTCGATGAAGAAGTTCAAATAAAATGCTTTGTGTCGCATTTTTTCCTTATATGGACGGTTTGAAGAGAGCACTACAAATACTTGGAGGATATAGAGTCATCAGCGCTAAAGACCCAAGATACTATGTTATATCTTTTGTATTGAGATGTTAACCCATCCCCACCACCTTTCATTGGACTTTTTTGTATACCTCCTTTATATGGGCTTCTCCCCTAAAAAGTTTTTAATGATACTTGTATATATAAAAAAAAAAACTTGCATTTGATATCCTAAGCATATTTAGTTGAATATCTCTGTACATAGTATATGATGTTAGATATTGTAAGTGAAAAAAATAGTTGATCAATCGCACAAACCAAATGCGAAAAAATTGAGAGCAATAAATGCAACCATGCACACGAAAAAGGATGGTGGATATACATTGTTTTGCAAATTGCTTTTATTAACTGTTTAGGCTTACAATTTAGCCGAGTTTTGAGGATCTAAATTCACTCACATGTCAAACCTTGAGGGGATGGACAATATTTATACTAACTGCTATAAGATGTCTCTTAGAAATCAATGTAACAACCCGCGTAATTTTTGGGGTATTTTCGAAATAAAGAGAAAAAAATAAATTTTGAGATAAAATTATTTTTATTGCTCAAATATGTTGGTTATTATTTTTAAAGGCGAGAATTTCAAACGGTTTCGAAATCGGAATTAAAATGGAGATTTATTTGAATTTTTATTATATAGAAGAGTCCTCAAAATATAAAACTCTTTAAGAGTCCTCAAAACATAAAACTCTCTAGTAAAAATAATATTTTTAGAAATTCGACCGTTCGATCAAGCTGAATTTTTGTCAGCAGTCATGTCTCGCCGCTCGCTACAACATACTAAAATTTCAAGTGATTCCAACGGTCTGATCTTCCGGAATAAAATTTTTAGTGTTTGTATCTATTAGAACTCTTTTCTTAATCAAACTCTTAATCCTTTATATATTAACTAATTCGTGGCTTGGCTTTTCAAATCACTTTTTCTCAAACTTTTTAACCAGAAGACCTTTCCAAAATTTCTCCCTTTCATATACAAACCATAGCCCCAAACTTATTCAAGATTTCAACCTTAGATTAGAAGGCTTGTTTGGTGTTTTCTCGAGTTTGGGCTAGAACAAGATTTGATTATTTTTGCGAGAGGAACGTGATGGTGTGATTAGATTTTGAGGCTGAATTATGTGATGATTCATGTTGGTTCTTTTTGGTGGTTTAAGGTATGGGGTTTTACACAATATGCTCCTTAATCTCGCGAGTGTTATTCCCGTTGTTTTCTTGTGATTATTGACTCATATTCGAATTGATAAATTCTTTGGAATCTGGAAATTTTTGTTGGAATCTAATTTTGATTCATGTGGTATTATATTTTGTGTTGAGCATGTTGTCATGAGATTTTAATATGGCACTGAAGTTGGGCACCCGCCAATATTCCTTTTTCCGGATATGCTAGAAAAATGCATAGGCGCGGTACGGTGGTGAGGCCTGGTGACCCGGTTAATGTGTTGTTGAGAAATTATATTGATATAATTGCTATTGAGATTCGCATTTGATTTGAATATTCGTATTCGTATTGTTACGTTTTATTCATCGCTAACTTTTTGTTGAGCATCTTCCTGTCGTATTGTGTACTTTCCCATCTTTTCTTTTAGTGGCAGGTTAGCGCAGATTTTTGGGCGCTTTGGATTTGATTGGGATGATTTATAGCGAGGATTATTTTGGAAAGATTTTTAATACAAGAGAGAAGACTTGTATTTATTTTGATGTATAGAACATTTGGAGATTTAATTATTTTCGAGATAGTTAGATTGTTGTAATTATTTCGAGAGAATTGTTGTATTTATTTGAAGATCGAGATTAATGGTTTCTCATTTGTATTATGGGATTTTTAGATGCTCTATACCTTATTATTTGTGGAATTGATTTAGTTTATCGATAGTAGCGCTCCGCTCCGCTCTCCCCGGGTGGGCGGGGTGTTACAGAATGGTATCAGAGCTTAGGTATACTATAACCCTCGGGTCTTGGGTTTTGGGTCTGTTGCGTTTTTGTGGCGCGAATTTGGAGATAGAAATTTTTAGAGAATCGTTTTGCGTTAGGCATCTAAATTAGATGTGAGGAAATTATGTTTTTGGTGACGAGATTATTTTTGGAGATTGTTGGCCTGATTTTTTGAGAGTTAGGTATTCGGTGAATTTAGAGGGCGAAATTCCATTGTTAGTGGGGAAGTGTAACAACCCGCGTAATTTTTGGGGTATTTTCGAAATAAAGAGAAAAAAATAAATTTTGAGATATAATTATTTTTATTGCTCAAATATGTTGGTTATTATTTTTAAAGGCGAGAATTTCAAACGGTTTCGAAATCGGAATTAAAATGGAGATTTATTTGAATTTTTATTATATAGAAGAGTCCTCAAAATATAAAACTCTTTAAGAGTCCTCAAAACATTAAACTCTCTAGTAAAAATAATATTTTTAGAAATCCGATCGTTCGATCAAGTTGAATTTTCGTCAGCAGTCATGTCTCGCCGTTCGCTACAACATACTAAAATTTCAAGTGATTCCAACGGTCTGATCTTCCGGAATAAAATTTTTAGTGTTTGTATCTATTAGAACTCTTTTCTTAATCAAACTCTTAATCCTTTATATATCAACTAATTCGTGGCTTGGCTTTTCAAATCACTTTTTCTCAAACTTTTTAACCAGAAGACCTTTCCAAAATTTCTCCCTTTCATATACAAACCATAGCCCCAAACTTATTCAAGATTTCAACCTTAGATTAGAAGCCTTGTTTGGTGTTTTCTCGAGTTTGGGCTAGAACGAGATTTGATTATTTTTGCGAGAGGAACGTGATGGTGTGATTAGATTTTGAGGCTGAATTATGTGATGATTCATGTTGGTTCTTTTTGGTGGTTTAAGGTATGGGGTTTTACACAATATGCTCCTTAATCTCGCGAGTGTTATTCCCGTTATTTTCTTGTGATTATTGACTCATATTCGAATTGATAAATTCTTTGGAATCTGGAAATTTTTGTTGGAATCTAATTTTGATTCATGTGGTATTATATTTTATGTTGAGCATGTTGTCATGAGATTTTAATATGGCACTGAAGTTGGGCACCCGCCAATATTCCTTTTTCCGGATATGCTAGAAAAATGCATAGGTGCGGTACGGTTGTGAGGCCTGGTGACCCGGTTAATGTGTTGTTGAGAAATTATATTGATATAATTGCTATTGAGATTCGCATTTGATTTGAATATTCGTATTCGTATTGTTACGTTTTATTCATCAATAACTTTTTGTGGAGCATCTTCCTGTCGTATTGTGTACTTCCCCATCTTTTCTTTTAGTGGCAGGTTAGCGCAGATTTTTGGGCGCTTTGGATTTGATTGGGATGATTTATAGCGAGGATTATTTTGGAAAGATTTTTAATACAAGAGAGAAGACTTGTATTTATTTTGATGTATAGAGCATTTGGAGATTTAATTATTTTCGAGAAAGTTAGATTGTTGTAATTATTTCGAGAGAATTGTTGTATTTATTTGAAGATCGAGATTAGTGGTTTCTCATTTGTATTATGGGATTTTTAGATGCTCTATACCTTATTATTTGTGGAATTGATTTAGTTTATCGATAGTAGCGCTCCGCTCCGCTCTCCCCGGGCGGGCGGGGTGTTACAGAATGGTATCAGAGCTTAGGTATACAATAACCCTCGGGTCTTGGGTTTTGGGTCTGTTGCGTTTTTGTGGCGCGAATTTGGAGATATAAATTTTTAGAGAATTGTTTTGCGTTAGGCATCTAAATTAGATGTGAGGAAATTATATTTTTGGTGACGAGATTATTTTTGGAGATTGTTGGCCTGATTTTTTGAGAGTTAGGTATTCGGTGAATTTCGAGGGCGAAATTCCATTGTTAGTGGGGAAGTGTAACAACCCGCGTAATTTTTGGGGTATTTTCGAAATAAAGAGAAAAAAATAAATTTTGAGATAAAATTATTTTTATTGCTCAAATATGTTGGTTATTATTTTTAAAAACGAGAATTTCAAACGGTTTCGAAATCGGAATTAAAATGGAGATTTATTTGAATTTTTATTATATAGAAGAGTCCTCAAAATATAAAACTCTTTAAGAGTCCTCAAAACATAAAACTCTCTAGTAAAAATAATATTTTTAGAAATCCGACCGTTTGATCAGGCTGAATTTTTGTCAGCAGTCACGTCTCGCCGTTCGCTACAACATACTAAAATTTCAAGTGATTCCAACGGTCTGATCTTCCGGAATAAAATTTTTAGTGTTTGTATATATTAGAACTCTTTTCTTAATCAAACTCTTAATCCTTTATATATCAACTAATTCGTGGCTTGGCTTTTCAAATCACTTTTTCTCAAACTTTTTAACCAGAAGACCTTTCCAAAATTTCTCCCTTTCATATACAAACCATAGCCCCAAACTTATTCAAGATTTCAACCTTAGATTAGAAGGCTTGTTTGGTGTTTTCTCGAGTTTCGGCTAGAACGAGATTTGATTATTTTTGCGAGAGGAACGTGATGGTGTGATTAGATTTTGAGGCTGAATTATGTGATGATTCATGTTGGTTCTTTTTGGTGGTTTAAGGCATGGGGTTTTACACAATATGCTCCTTAATCTCGCGAGTGTTATTCCCGTTGTTTCCTTGTGATTATTGACTCATATTCGAATTGATAAATTCTTTGGAATCTGGAAATTTTTGTTGGAATCTAATTTTGATTCATGTGGTATTATATTTTGTGTTGAGCATGTTGTCATGAGATTTTAATATGGCACTGAAGTTGGGCACCCGCCAATATTCCTTTTTCCGGATATGCTAGAAAAATGCATAGGCGCGGTACGGTGGTGAGGCCTGCTGACCCGATTAATGTGTTGTTGAGAAATTATATTGATATAATTGCTATTGAGATTCACATTTGATTTGAATATTCGTATTCGTATTGTTACGTTTTATTCATCGCTAACTTTTTGTTGAGCATCTTCCTGTCGTATTGTGTACTTTCCCATCTTTTCTTTTAGTGGCAGGTTAGCGCAGATTTTTGGGCGCTTTGGATTTGATTGGGATGATTTATAGCGAGGATTATTTTGGAAAGATTTCTAATACAAGAGAGAAGACTTGTATTTATTTTGATGTATAGAGCATTTGGAGATTTAATTATTTTCGAGATAGTTAGATTGTTGTAATTATTTCGAGACAATTGTTGTATTTATTTGAAGATCGAGATTAGTGGTTTCTCATTTGTATTATGGGATTTTTAGATGCTCTATACCTTATTATTTGTGGAATTGATTTAGTTTATCGATAGTAGCGCTCCGCTCCGCTCTCCCCGGGCGGGCGGGGTGTTACAGAATGGTATCAGAGCTTAGGTATACAATAACCCTCGGGTCTTGGATTTTGGGTCTGTTGCGTTTTTGTGGCGCGAATTTGGAGATAGAAATTTTTAGAGAATCGTTTTGCGTTATGCATCTAAATTAGATGTGAGGAAATTATATTTTTGGTGACGAGATTATTTTTGGAGATTGTTGGCCTGATTTTTTGAGAGTTAGGTATTCGGTGAATTTCGAGGGCGAAATTTCATTGTTAGTGGGGAAGTGTAACAACCCGCGTAATTTTTGGGGTATTTTCGAAATAAAGAGAAAAAAATAAATTTTGAGATAAAATTATTTTTATTGCTCAAATATGTTGGTTATTATTTTTAAAGGCAAGAATTTCAAACGGTTTCGAAATCGGAATTAAAATGGAGATTTATTTGAATTTTTATTATATAGAAGAGTCCTCAAAATATAAAACTCTTTAAGAGTCCTCAAAACATAAAACTCTCTAGTAAAAATAATATTTTTTGAAATCCGACCGTTTGATCAAGCTGAATTTTTGTCAGCAGTCATGTCTCGCCGTTCGCTACAACATACTAAAATTTCAAGTGCTTCCAACGGTCTGATCTTCCGGAATAAAATTTTTAGTGTTTGTATCTATTAGAACTCTTTTCTTAATCAAACTCTTAATCCTTTATATATCAACTAATTCGTGGCTTGGCTTTTCAAATCACTTTTTCTCAAACTTTTTAACCAGAAGACCTTTCCAAAATTTCTCCCTTTCATATACAAACCATAGCCCCAAACTTATTCAAGATTTTAACCTTAGATTAGAAGCCTTGTTTGGTGTTTTCTCGAGTTTGGGCTAGAACGAGATTTGAATATTTTTGCGAGAGGAACGTGATGGTGTGATTAGATTTTGAGGCTGAATTATGTGATGATTCATGTTGGTTCTTTTTGGTGGTTTAAGGTATGGGGTTTTACACAATATGCTCCTTAATCTCGCGAGTGTTATTCCCGTTGTTTTCTTGTGATTATTGACTCATATTCGAATTGACAAATTCTTTGGAATCTGGAATTTTTTGTTGGAATCTAATTTTGATTCATGTGGTATTATATTTTGTGTTGAGCATGTTGTCATGAGATTTTAATATGGCACTGAAGTTGGGCACCCGCCAATATTCCTTTTTCCGGATATGCTAGAAAAATGCATAGGCGCGGTACGGTGGTGAGGCCTGGTGACCCGATTAATGTGTTGTTAAGAAATTATATTGATATAATTGCTATTGAGATTCGCATTTGATTTGAATATTCGTATTCGTATTGTTACGTTTTATTCATCGCTAACTTTTTGTTGAGCATCTTCCTGTCGTATTGTGTACTTTCCCATCTTTTCTTTTAGTGGCAGGTTAGCGCAGATTTTTGGGCGCTTTGGATTTGATTGGGATGATTTATAGCGAGGATTATTTTGGAAAGATTTCTAATACAAGAGAGAAGACTTGTATTTATTTTGATGTATAGAGCATTTGGAGATTTAATTATTTTCGAGATAGTTAGATTGTTGTAATTATTTCGAGAGAATTGTTGTATTTATTTGAAGATCGAGATTAATGGTTTCTCATTTGTATTATGGGATTTTTAGATGCTCTATACCTTATTATTTGTGGAATTGATTTAGTTTATCGATAGTAGCGCTCCGCTCCGCTCTCCCCGGGCGGGCGGGGTGTTACAGAATGGTATCAGAGCTTAGGTATACAATAACCCTCGGGTCTTGGGTTTTGGGTCTGTTGCGTTTTTGTGGCGCGAATTTGGAGATAGAAATTTTTAGAGAATCGTTTTGCGTTAGGCATCTAAATTAGATGTGAGGAAATTATATTTTTGGTGACGAGATTATTTTTGGAGATTGTTGGCCTGATTTTTTGAGAGTTAGGTATTCGGTGAATTTCGAGGGCGAAATTCCATTGTTAGTGGGGAAGTGTAACAACCTGCGTAATTTTTGGGGTATTTTCGAAATAAAGAGAAAAAAATAAATTTTGAGATAAAATTATTTTTATTGCTCAAATATGTTGGTTATTATTTTTAAAGGCGAGAATTTCAAACGGTTTCGAAATCGGAATTAAAATGGAGATTTATTTGAATTTTTATTATATAGAAGAGTCCTCAAAATATAAAACTCTTTAAGAGTCCTCAAAACATAAAACTCTCTAGTAAAAATAATATTTTTAGAAATTCGACCGTTCGATCAAGCTGAATTTTTGTCAGCAGTCATGTCTCGCCGTTCGCTACAACATACTAAAATTTCAAGTGATTCCAACGGTCTGATCTTCCGGAATAAAATTTTTAGTGTTTGTATCTATTAGAACTCTTTTCTTAATCAAACTCTTAATCCTTTATATATCAACTAATTCGTGGCTTGGCTTTTCAAATCACTTTTCTCAAACTTTTTAACCAGAAGACCTTTCCAAAATTTCTCCCTTTCATATACAAACCATAGCCCCAAACTTATTCAAGATTTCAACCTTAGATTAGAAGGCTTGTTTGGTGTTTTCTCGAGTTTGGGCTAGAACGAGATTTGATTATTTTTGCGAGGGGAACGTGATGGTGTGATTAGATTTTGAGGCTGAATTATGTGATGATTCATGTTGGTTCTTTTTGGTGGTTTAAGGTATGGGGTTTTACACAATATGCTCCTTAATCTCGCGAGTGTTATTCCCGTTGTTTTCTTGTGATTATTGACTCATATTCGAATTGATAAATTCTTTGGAATCTGGAAATTTTTGTTGGAATCTAATTTTGATTCATGTGGTATTATATTTTGTGTTGAGCATGTTGTCATGAGATTTTAATATGGCACTGAAGTTGGGCACCCGCCAATATTCCTTTTTCCGGATATGCTAGAAAAATGCATAGGCGCGGTACGGTGGTGAGGCCTGGTGACCCGATTAATGTGTTGTTGAGAAATTATATTGATATAATTGCTATTGAGATTCGCATTTGATTTGAATATTCGTATTCGTATTGTTACGTTTTATTCATCGCTAACTTTTTGTTGAGCATCTTCCTATCGTATTGTGTACTTCCCCATCTTTTCTTTTAGTGGCAGGTTAGCGCAAATTTTTGGGCGCTTTGGATTTGATTGGGATGATTTATAGCGAGGATTATTTTGGAAATATTTTTAATACAAGAGAGAAGACTTGTATTTATTTTGATGTATAGAGCATTTCGAGATTTAATTATTTTCGAGATAGTTAGATTGTTGTAATTATTTCGAGAGAATTGTTGTATTTATTTGAAGATCGAGATTAGTGGTTTCTCATTTGTATTATTGGATTTTTAGATGCTCTATACCTTATTATTTGTGGAATTGATTTAGTTTATCGATAGTAGCGCTCCGCTCCGCTCTCCCCGGGCGGGCGGGGTGTTACAATCAACTCTCCCCTCTTGCTTATCAGTTGGTTGTTAATAAAGATTATTTAAAATCTATTAAGATTTTTTAATATCTCGAATAAATCTCAAACCATGTGCCTTAGAGAGGTGTAAGACCCATGGCTCTTGGGCCCCCACAAGGGTCGTGAGGATTAATTACTAGGTCACACATATATTGATCGATAATATTAGAGTTTATAGTAAATATTCATAACCTTGAAGTTTTGTGGTTTATGTATCGTAGTTGTGATAAAAATATCGATTTTACTTCAATGCTCTTCTCATTTAATGTTTTGGTCCATCATTGTGGCCGCGGACTTGAGGTAACCTAGTCTTGTGATTCATCTTCCCTTTTATACCATTTTTAAACACCGGTCGTGCCAATATAGTTCTCCATGCCGCAATATCTTGGGCTTACCTATAACCTTCTACTTTGTGCTTAAGGACAGGAAAAAGGCTTTCCCGATCAGCTCAGACATCATCTTCTTTGTGCTTATAATAAATTCGAGCTTGCGTTGCGTCATGTGCAGAGCCTCGAACAGAACTAGAGACCTGGAGGCAAGCTGTGGAAGGTTCACTGTGTAACTGGGCACGATAAATTAGTGTCAACTATGGCATAACTAGACAAAGACATGGATCAAGGCCGAGGTGAGTGGAGGCCCTACCAAAGCCTTATGAGGCCGCAGATAACAAAGAGGATTTGGTTGTATGAGAGTAATAAGTCTTGGAAAAGTCTGAGGTATCTATAATGGACCTAACTTTTGGGTCAACATTGGACTGGGATTTAATATCTCTTTAAATCTATGGTTAACTCCCTAATTTATTGCACTCATCATTATTATAGTTGAGATTATTAGATATTTATGACGGTAAAACATTCAAGAAATAACTGGCGTTGAGATTATTTATATCCCTTGTTAACCTATTTGAGAGCTTATTTTTCTTTGATTCCTAAGGTAAATGACTGAGGAGATTTTAGGAGGCACTGGGCAACTAGGGAGATAGTTCGAGGCCACATTTAGAGACTTAGACAATTATTCTTTATTTCTGTAATTGAAGTTCGAGGTCTTATGGCCGCGGATGTAAACGATGTTTATTTTATTTACCAAGTATTGTAATCATATAGGTGAGGCAATTATAGATATTATGATGTTTCTTTGAATGCTCGTGGAATTCATTGTAGTTGCGTGTTTGTATGAGGTATTAAATGAAATAATAATTTTAAGTGATGATTTATGGCCGAGGTCTTAGGTAGGAAGTGACCTTTCTTTAGGCTTACCCTTTTTTATCTTTAAAGTGTCAGACAAATGAAACACTTTTTCCATTGTATCAATTCAATCAACAAAAGCGCCCACATCCATTTTTCCTTTCAAATGGATATATCGACCCGTAAATCTCCTTCTAGGAGCTTCAACAGCCAGAATCATCCCCACTTTGGAGGCAATTTCATCCCCACCTCATCATCCTCATGCACTGGGATCTCATTATAAGGGCCTAATGCACACGGTTTCCTTTCCCCAAGGTGTGAACGAGGTTGCTGAAAATTGCCACTACATAGGCCATAAATGGAGTGATGGGAGCTCGGACGGGGAAATCAAGTTTGGGGTGCCCTGTCTTGCCAAAGATAAAACAATTTTGGTTCTCTAATTGAACAATATAAGGGTTTACATTAAGGCTCGAATAGTGAGGTGCGCCCGAGAACATATTATTTATGTCAGGAGGTTAAACTGGAATAAAATAGGAACAAATTTTGACCGAAAGGATTACCAAAAGATTAAGGACCAACTGGATGGGCTGGATGTTGTACCGAATTACAAATGCGATGAACCCTATCACAAACCCATTGATTTGGATTCGAAGGAGCAGAAAGAGTTAAATGATTGTCAATTGGTACTTGAGGGAGTTTCAAATGGTGTTTGACCGTTAGATAATTATGAAATGTATTTATTAAAAATAAGAGAAATGAGAGTGCAAATCTATAAAGGTTGATTAAGTTTCATATATAGAGCATTATTTGAGCACTAAAGGCCTATTGTGACTTTTAGATTGGAATACCTAAAAGAGGTCTACGGGATGATATGGATGTTTGTCCCTTTTTTTACTCCTGTATTAGGAATCACAATAGATGTACTAGTAATTGTTTAATTAAAAGAGAAATATATTAAGGGACACAATGTACTGGAAGTAATTAATAAATCAAATGCCCACTATAAGATTAACAATCAAGAAATTACAAAAGTAAAAACCTCTTGTAATCTAATGCATTATGACAAATTAATTTTTTTTTAATAGTAGTAAATGAAATAAAATAGTGAAACCTAATTAAATAATTTCAACATAAATACATTATATGTGTATGTATAGAGAGCGTCTCTCATATACGCCAAGTATACATACTTGCTGGTGCAAACCCATTTTTCTAAAATATTAAAAAACATCGAGTTGAATTATTTTATATGGTATTTAAACATTTCAAGGCACCCATATAAAAAAATCATGGGCCCCTTGAAATGTTTAAATACACACAAAAAAACTTAACTTAAAAACATCTATATATATATATATATAAACACACACACACACACATACTCGGTCTTGAAAAGGTTTGGCCCAAGTTCGGCCAAAAATTCATTCGAGCATTTAATTTTGGTTTAGGCATGGCTTGGCACAAACTCAAATAAATCTCGGCCCAAAAATAGTTAGTCGCACGGGTGGCCTCCGGGCTTGCTCGGCTCAATTTACAGGCCTAAGGATACCGAATACAATGATTGAATAAACATAAATACATATTCAATATCATAAAGTATCAACTGCCTAGCATCATGTATCACAAATGAGCCCGTGGTCAACCAAAAAATGCATGATATGAATGCATATGTCTAATTTTTATGATTATGGAATGAAGAACTATAATGAACACAAACCTTACATCGTGTAAAAATAAATAAACATGTGTGCAAAAAACATTCGTAATACGTGAATAATTTAAATTATCATATATAACTTAATTTGACATTCACGTAATATTTTAGTCGGTCGTAAAGTGAAAATCAAATAAACTATGAACTTTCCTAGGATTTGACATTCACCCTTTACGGCCCCTTTTTTAATCTAAATTTTACGTATACTTGTAATTTTGATAGTATTCACCATTTAATGCCCCAATTTAACCTAAAACGTACGTATACTTGTCAATTCCTTAAACTTGGATTTCGATGAGGTAACAGTCAGTTCCTACATCTTACATTGGCCCCTCTCAAGTTGTTCATGCCTAATTTCAAGCCATTTAGTTCCCTTTAACGCCCCTTATTAAAAAGTTTGTATACTTGAAATTTCCTTAAACTCGGAGTCCCATAAGGACACAGTCAATTCCTACAAGATACATCAGTCCATCTCGAGATATTCATGTCTTTTTAAGAGCCATTTTATTATTGTTTTACATTTTCTCCCTTTAACACCCTCCCCCCCCTTTTCAACCTAAAACTTGGGTTGAACTGAAAATTTCCTAAAATCGCGAGTCTGATAAGGACACGGTCATCTCTTATAATTTATATTGATCCCTCTCGATGAGCTCGTGTCTCTTGAGGCCCATTTTATTATTGGTTTGCATTTTCTCCCTTTAATAACCCATTTTTAACCTAAAACCTGTGTATACTTAGCAATTCCTTAAAAGGGTAGTCCAATAAGGACATAACCATTGCCTACAAGTTACATTGTTCCCTCTCGAGGCGTTCGGGTCTCTTTTCGAGCCATTTTATTATTGCTTTGCATTTCACCCCTTTAGCATCCCATTTTTTACTGTAAAGTCATGTGAACTTATTACATTATTAGATCAAGAGTTTGATGAGGTCACCGTCAGTTCTTACATGATACATTAGTCCCAATTAAGGTGTGCGTGCCTCATTCACAAAACCCATATTTAACTTAAGCCTTGTGTATACTCATTAATTGAATCGGGACTCCAATCACACAACCAATCCCTACAAATTATATTTGTCCCTCTTTAAGGCGTTCACCCATTTTTTGACTGAAAATTTAGTGAGGTCACCATCAGTCAGTTCTTACATGATACATTCGTCCCTTTTAAGTTGTTCGTGCCTCATTTCCAATGCCCCATATTTAATTTAAAACTTGTGTATAGTTATTAATTAAATCGGGAGTCCAATAAGGACACATCCAATCCCTTCAAATTATATTAGTCCCTCTCGAGGCCCTCGTGTATCTTTCAGCATCATTTTTTTATTATTTGGGCTTTTAGTTCGTGTCACTTTTAAGGTCATTTGATTGTTGTTTTGAACATTTGCCCTTTAACTCCCCATTTTTACTCTAAAACTTGTGTATACTTGTGACTTTTTTAAAATGAGTTCACTGAGGTGGTGTGCCTCTTTTCGAGCCATTTAGTTTATGTTTAGAGTTTCCACCTGCTAACACTCATTATATAACCTAAAGTTTACGTATACTTGTCAATTCCATAAATCAGGAGCTCGATAAGACACCCTCAGTTCCCACAAGTTATATTGGTCAATCTCGAGAAATTTGTATCCTTTCAAGGATGTTTTGTTGTTTTACATTTTTGTCCTTTAACATCTCATTTTTTATCTAATACTAGCGTATACTTGTAGTTTCATTAAACTGAGAGTCTGATAAGCACACGGTTAGTTCTTATAACTTGCGTCGATCCCTCTCGAGGTTTTCGTGCCTCTTTCCAAGCCATTTGCTGTCATTTTATGTTTTCACCCTTTAACACCCAATTTTAACATGAAAATTAAGTAGCCTTGTTAATTCCGTAAATCGAGAGTCTAATAAGGACACTCTCAATTCCTACAGGTGACATTGGTCCATCTAGAGGTGCTTGTGTTACTTTAAGGGCCATTATCTTGCTATTTGCCTTTTAATACCCCATTTTCAACTTATTACTTGCATAAATCAATCCCTTAAACTGGGAATTCGATAAGGACGCATTTAGTTCCTACAACTTAAATTAGTCCCTCTCGAGGTGTTTATGTCTCTTTGAGGTCCATTTCATTGTTAGTTTGCATTTTCTCCTTTTAACAACCCACTGTTAACCTAAAACTTATTTATGAACAATTCCTTAAACGAGTAGTCTAATAAGGACAAATTTCCCACTGTTGTATGTAGCGTCAATTTGCATGTATTGGAATTATTTTGGACAAAAACCAATTTGAGTCATGGATAGATTTTATCTTATCCCGATTCCCACATAGTCTATGACGTTGTTTTGAAGACGAAGTGGCTAAACTTCAAAGATAGATCATCCTGTGTTTATTGGTGCACGCTTCATATCTTCATATCATATTGCATTCTGAGATACTCTAAGGTGTGAACGCATAATGTTTATGGGACTTGGAAAATGTTTTACGGATGTTGTTTTGTTTAAAAATGATATTCATATATTTTAACTTCGTTTTTATGAAGATATATATGTTTATTTTGAAATAAACATGTTTTAGAGTCGTATGGATCCTTCCCTTGCATTTTAGAGGATCAAACGACATCTACTGTCGTCCAAACGACATCAACGGGTCGTTCTAATGACATGCATATCTCATTCGAACGAGATGTGTAGATTCATTCTAACAAAAGACAAATATCGTTCTAACGACGCACCGACTTAAGGTTTTTTATTTAAGGCTATTTTTGCTCGGAATTTCAAAATGTGCATAACCAAAATTACAAAACAGAACCCTTATGTTTTTTTGCACTCGTTTACAGAGGTTTCCAAAGTTAAAAACATCATTTTTGTTTCAAGATCCGATCTTTCATATACATATGCTATAGAAATCTTGGTTTAGCACCATCTAGAGTTCGTTCATCTTTGTTCAACGTTTGTTTCGTCAAATTTTGTGATGAAGAAGCGTTTGACTTCATGTTCCAAATCGGGGCGGTTTCCAAAACTGTTCGGTGGATAACGAGAAAAACGTGGATTCGTGTGTTGTGGACCTGGCATAGGTGGACTCTTGCGTTGCACTATGGAGGAGCGATTGAAGCATAGAAAAGCGTCAAGGCTTGTGGGGTATAGAGTCGTTGAGTAAGCCCAATGTCTATACTTTGTAAAATCATATCATAGTAATTATCTGGCTTGGGTCGTTCGAGGTTTTTTCCGTAGTGGTTTCCTCGTACATCAATGTTGTGTGTTTTGTGGACTTGACTTATTTTACTTGATTAATCACACTAGATGCATGTTTAGGATTAACAAGATAAAATTGGGTTAAGTAAAATTGGTTCACAAAATTGGTGCGAATTACAATTGAAAATGTTTTGGAAAAAATTATTTTCACCTAAAGCACACATAAAAAGGGGACCTACAAATTGGTATCAAAGCGAGAAACACTATTTTATTGCGTGTGATCTCGTGTGCTTGTAGCTATGAATTTTGGAAATTTTAATGCTTTTAAAAATCCTATTTTTGATGGAACTAATTATGCTTATTGGAAAATGCAAATGAAAAGTGCACTTATGGCTATAGATGAGCGTGTTTGGTTAACGGTAGAAAAAGGGTGGTAACCACCGGTCACGAGAGATGGATAGGCCACTAGTTTAAAACCTATTGAGTCATGGACTGAAGCCGAACATAGACTTGCACTTTATAATTCTAAAGGTTTAAATTTTATTTCCTCATCTATCACCCCAGAAGAGTATAATCGTACTATGATGTGTGAGACGTCGAAAGAGGCTTGGGGTATTCTTGCACTTACTCACGAGGGAACTAGCATGGTTATGTCGTCTAAACTTTAAAACCTTATTATCTAATTTAAGACAATAAAAACATTAGAGAAAGACATTTGATGTGATTTACACTAGACCATCCCATATTGTCAACTCGTTGTTTAACTTGGGAGAGAAAATACCCGACAATTGAATCATAAAGAAAATCTTAAGGTCGTTACCTAGTAGATCCAAAGTGACCGTTTTAAACTCGTTGGGTATGCTTGAATCATCGAAACTAGAAGAGCTTGTATGGGACTTACAAACTTACGAGCTTTCCATGTTTGCCTCCAAGCAAGTGCCAAAGAAATAAAAGGGCATTACTTTAAAAGTCGAGAAGGAGGAGACTACAATTTTGGATGATGATTCCGACACTGATTTTGAGGATGTAGCCATGTTGGCAAGGAAGTTTAAAAAGTATTTTAAGTTACAAAAGAAATTGAAATATGCCAAAAGACTTGAGAAATTCTAAAACAACAAGGTTGATCACGTCCTAAAGAATCGAAGTGAGAATGATAAGAGGGATGAGTCAAATACGTGTTTTAGTTGTGAAAGTTATGGGCACAAGGTAGCGGAGTTCTCTACTAGACTTAAGAAGAAAGGCAAGAAATAGATAGCATATAATGCCACCTTAAGTGATAGTGAACTGGAAGAGGGAGAGAGTTACCCCATTAGGCGCAACTTTATAGTGTTCATGACATGTCATGTGAGCGACGACGATAAATATTCTCATAAAGATACTCATGTGAATGACACTTCTGAGGCCATTTTATGTGGATCCTACATGAGTGAGGGTGAAGATAAGAGGAAGATGAGATAGATGTGAGCAAGTTGCAAGTTGACTTCAATGATTTTTATAAGGAAACATTGAAGGTGAAGAAGGATAACTTGAAGGTTCAAGCTAGGTTGAAAGACCGTGTCGTAGAAAATAACGATGCATTAATTGAGGATCTTAGGGCACAAGATAAGACTCTTCGGGAGAAAATAGAATATGTTGAGGATGGGAGAGATAGCCTTCGTGGTTTGATGGAGGCTTTAAAGAAGAGGTTCTATAGTTTGAAGAGTCTAGGCATTTGCTTGAGTCTAGTATTAGTGAGCTTGAGGAGATATTGAGAGACTCGAGTAAGGTGAAGTTTAATTTGGAGGCTAGGTCAGAAAATTTGGATAGGATTTTAGGCACTGTCCAAATCAAGGATGATAGGTATGGTATAGGCTCCGATGATAGTATTGCTTCCATTTCCAAAGACAATACCAGTCGTGTGAGACAGCCAATTAGGAACGTTAGGAGAGATACACATTTAGGTCAAATTCCTCGTCGTGTTTACACTTGCACTCATTACGGAAGGAAGGGTCACCTTAGACGTTATTGTTATGACCTTAAAATGCTCCTAGGAAGTTTAAGAATAAAGTCATTTCGGTTCCCAAAACACCCATGCATCTTTACACACCTACTTAAATTAGGAAATCAGACTTAGTGGCTATAGGAATTAAACTTCATGGCTCTCGTTTGGTTGCACTTGATTATTTCTATGCTAAATCTGAAGGATGATTGTATTGACAGGTTTATCATACTCTAGTCTTTGCTTCATGATATATATCTTGCTAGTGTAATGACATGTATATCTCTTTGTATTATATTTTTTCTTCTATTGAGTCTTATTTTCATAAATACAAAAAGATTTTATTTTGTTAAAATTTTTAGAAAATACAAAAAAGATTTTTGGTTACATATATTTTTTTTAGAACATACAAAAAGATTTTCAATTTATTTTTGTGTGTCATGGGTTTACATATTTGATATGGCATATTACTGTGCTTAGACTCCCATCATTTCATTATCCATGTGGCTAGGACATTTGGTCATAATTATGATGTGTTGAATGATCTTAACCATTTACTAATGGGGTTATTTGGAAGTTGATGTGCATTTGTATTCGACTTTGTATATATGTCATTTCACACACATGCACGAGCTTGTATGAATGTTTGACTTCTCATGCATATTTGAGTTTTGTGAGAAGTTTTCCTCTCAATTTTGTCATCTATGCATAATTAGACTTAAGAGGAGGTGTACGTGTAAGAATCATTGTCGTGAGGATAGATATTGTTTAATTGAAAAAAAACGATGAGTGTTTACGGGAAAGGGATGCGAGAGTATAATAAACTCGTCGTAAAAGCCACCGTTTAAAAGATCCTGAGAAAAAAAATTAAGGCAATAAAATGAATCATATGCCAAAAAATAGGGTCAATTATTTTAGTTTGATATGTTCATTAAAAAAAAAGAAGTATGAATATATGAGGGTGTTTGGATGGAAATATCAACAGGTTTGCACCACGAATCCTAATGTTGAAAAATCGTGTCTTGACGTTATTGTTTGAAGAATCATCAAAATTTTGGATTTGTGTTCACGTTGTTTGTTTAGTTCATTTAGCTCAATATGTTAATTGTCACATAAGGCAAAAACTTAGTTTGATGGCATTTAGCTATCAATAAGAGCTTTTTGTTCATTTCGATGTGTTTAAGTTGTGATTCATTTGTTGTAGTTCACGCCCATTCATTCCGTATCCATGTTTGAGCATATTGATACTATGTTTGCATAAAACTCATTTTTTTTTATTTTGAGTCTGTTTTGCAATTATTTTATATTTTCAGTTGCTGTTTTGAGAAAAATTTTGCACTGGGCAAATCTTGAACATTTTTGGAGCTGGTAAACAAAGTTTTTGAAGTCGTTCAATCGACTTCAGGATGTCGTTCAAAGAGTGGAGCTCGCGACATTAGAAACGAGATGCAAAACGTGTTAGGTATGGTCACGAGATAGGTCATTTCTTAAAGTGCTTCGCGCGACATGCTACTGTCTATGGTCATTTCTTACCAAATTCTAACGAGATGCCAATGTAGTTCAAAGTACGTGACATTGTCGTTAGAACGTCCCAATTTTAATTTTAGAGTCTTCATTATTAATTTTGTACCTGCTCCATATGTATGCTGATTGTTGATGTAAAAAACTAGATTATATCTAATTATTCAATCACAGATAAATAAGACAAAGGATTTTTAAAGTGGTTCAGCCTTATGAAAATGGACTAGGTCCACTGTTTTGTATTGCTGACTAATATGTTTACCCAGAGATCCAAAGTCCCCTTCTTATGAGGAGGTTCTAATGTATTTATAGCCTTGAGGGTGTACATATGAAAAGATAATGCGTTGTTATCTAGTAGGCATATACATCTGTACGATAATAATGGACATTTAATGCGTAGTTGCCTTTTGGTTTTCTTGATTTGGATGCTCTGCACGCTAAGTAGCTCGGGCCGCTTAAGTTGCTCGGAGATAGTATGTTGTTCGTTGAAAGTATTTGTATTTGCCACGTAGGTTGACACGTGTATTCATGTGATTGGTCCACGTCAGTAGACTAAATTTGGTATCAACAGAAGCCCCCAATGTTTCACAGTTAAGGTTGAAGAAGAGTGTGGAACATTTTTCTTGAGAACTGCTTGGATTACTGGTCTTCATGAATTTTAGGAAGATTTTCATTGTATATAATTCCTTTTTGAGCGCATAATATCAAGCTTCATAAATATTTTGAATTTTCACGATCACTTCGATATTTGTGTCTCTTTCTTCTTTTAGCCGCCGGAAACGCAAACGTCTTCCCTCGTAATCATTGTTTTTCTCTATTCCCGAGGTAAAGTATTTAAGTGCGACAGAAATCCTATGGTCTTCCACTTTTCAAATCTGTATCTTTGAACTTTTCACTTTCTCTCTATCTTGTGCCTTCGTTCTTTCCATCGTTCATTGTCAACCGATCTCTCTTTCTTCTGTAAGATTTTCTTCCCTCTTCTTTATTTACTTTATTCACCATGGTTTATCTTGTTAAATCGTTGGATAAATTTTGGTCTGAGTTTTCAATCCCTTCGTGGGTTATTTTGGAAGAACCTTCTTGTCCTTCTGATTTACTTTCTTTGGCGGAGGGACACTGGTTCCCAAGTCTTTTTGTAGCTGAGTGTGGCTTTTCTTTCCCACCAAATCCCCTGTGTTTGGAGTTTTGCCAATATTTTAATATTGTACCTGCAAGAGTAGCTCCAAATACATGAAGGGTAGTTAATGGCGTTTATATGTTGAATCAACTTCATTGAACTCGTTTGGGAATTCCAAAAATTATGTATTGTTATAGATGGGTTACCGGTGACACTACTTTCTATTTAAAAACTAGGTTTTCGAATAAAGCTTTAGTTGTCAATCTTCCCGATGCCAATAGGGACTATTTTGATCATGGGGTTGTGATGAAAATTTGGCAACACCCTCCATTAAATGGAAATAATGTGTACCAAGGTCCCAGGTGTCCAACTTATGACAATGGGATAGGTTGTTTTTATTTTTGAAATCGTGTTTTCTTTGTATTCGATGAAATGCATCACTGGCATTAATTTTGTTTGTTACAGTTGACAGTAAAAGGAAGCCTCCAAAAGAGACTGATGTTAATATAAAACATTTAAAACTTATTTGGGGCTTGCATCAATCAGTTGCTAGGGAGCACATTAGATTTGCTTCTTATTTGTTGCGATATAAAAGCTCCACCTCATCTTTTATTGCTCGTCCTGTGGTGGTTGATCTTGATCAGATACTAACTTCTGACACCAGTGTGGAAGGATCTTCTTCTGATTTAAGTACTCTTATTACTGATCTGATGAAGAAGAGGAAAGCTCCCGCATTTTTTGACAAGTCTGCCTCACTAAGGAGGCAAAGAGGAACAAACAAAATGCCCCAGATGAGAGGACAAAGAATATAGATGTACCTCCCCCCCTACTGCTGCTAAGGAAACTGGCAAGAAGCCCCCTGTGCCTCCAAAAGAGACAGCACCTTTGAGTGAAATTATTACCATTTCACCAATAGAGACAACACCTTTAATTGAAAGTGCTCCTGCTCCTCTGAGGAGATTGAAAAGAAGTTCTACTGAGAGACCTGCTGACCCTATCTCTCAACCTTCAAATGTTGAAGGTGATGTTCCCGCTTTTATTCCTCCGAGCTCTGCTATGGGCTTGATCAAATCTTGGACTGTCCCAGAATTCCAAGGCATTGAAGATACCTTTTCTCATGAGAGAATTACTACTTTGGCTGCGCAACACATTACGTCAGTAAGTATCGTTAGCCTGAGTCCTTTATCTTCTAGTACTATATTCATATATTGACTTAAAATTCTTCTATTTTTCAGCTCGTGACGTGTTTCAATAGTATTTTGAAGAAAGATGAAGTCATTAGGGCATCCACCTTCTCGGGTGAGGTTGAAGAAGCTTTTGCTGGATTAACTCGATCTTTGAAGAACTCTCGTCAGAAGTATGAGGAAGACAAAAGTTCCTGGGAGAAACAATTCCAATCTGTTGAAATAACTCGAAATCAAGTTGTGACTGCCTCCAAAGAGTTGAAGAAAAAATTAAAATGCGCTAAATAAAGTAACAAAGAGCTTGAGGTCAAGCTTAAATCTGCTGAGGAAAATGTTCCTAAGCTTCAATATGTTGAGTGACATAAGACAGAGGTAGAAGAAAAATTGAAGTCTGCCGAAGAGCTCCTTAGAGAAAGGACTTCCTTGGAGAGAGCAAAAAGGAAAGTTGCTGTTAAAAAATCTTTTAGTGCTGGTTGGGACAAGGGTTGGAATAAGGGCCTGGCTGTTATGTCTTCTCAAACGGAGTATGCCAGTGTTAAATATTTTAGGGATGGATGGATAGCAGCTCTGAAGAAATTGAAGGTTGCTGAAGATTCTGAGTTATTCCAGGAGCATACTCATGGCCCTCCTCCCTCTCCTGGGGAAGAAGAAGAAGAAGATGAAGCTGCATCAGATGAGTCTTCTATGGTGATAGGAGAGCAGGTCCTTGTTGTTGTTATTATCCAACCCTCCGAGCAAGTCTAACAAGCTAGCACATCTGTCGAGCAACTGCCCTTGCTCTCCGAGCAACCAACCCCTTCATCCAAACCGTCCGAAGAAGTCGTAGGAAATAATGAGAAGGTGTAGAGTTGTTCGGGTCTTTTTATTTCATTGTTTTCTTGGATGTAACCCTGAACTGTGTTTTCCTTTATCGTGATGAATAAAAATGAATTTTTGTTGTTCGTCTGGAATTTCTCTCTTACTTGCTCTGATCGCATCATTGTTGATTTTGTTTTTCATTTTATCTTTGCTAGTTTGTGTCCAGGATGGAACTCTTATCAGCTAATGATATAGAGTTAATGAAGAATTGCAATGACTATTTCAAAGCTGGTCATGCAGACCTTACTGAGGCCCAGATAATTGACATCCTCGGATCAGGTGCTTCTGAACGAGCAATTGATGCTTACCAGTACTTGAAGTGCCTACTTGATCGTGCTGTTGCCAACAACGTGGCCTATTATGAAATGATTGAAGATCTTCAAGGAACGATCGAGGAACTTCAACAGCAGTACAAAGAATCTAGTAAACTCCTACATGATGGTTATGAGCTAAAGTGCCAACAACTGAGTTCTGATCGGGGATATGAAAAGTACATTTCAGCCCATGAGAAAAAGGAAACTGTGTTAAAGCTTGAAATTGAAGAGCATAGACATATTGCCAAGCTACTAGAGCAAGAGAATATCGCTTTGCAGGAGGAAATAAAACAGCTCAAATCTGCTGCCTCTTCTTCTTAGGGAGCCTTGGTCCCTATTAATGATGATGGTTTTTCCTTTTTAGAAATAGAAAATTCTAACTTACGGGATGAGTTAGAGACTTTGAAACGAACTGGACTTTCTACACCTGCTCGTAGTAGAGCAAGATCTTCTTCCTGTGGACGAGCAAGGGTTGGTCGGGTTACTATTGATGAGACAAGAAATCAATTGGCCTTAGAAAGTCAAGTCGTTCAACTGATGGCGAAGAATCAGGCTTTGATAAAAATGTCTAAGAAGATTCAAAGTTTCACCGACTAACTCTCTAATCAGAATTCTGCTCTGGAAAGTAAAGAAATTCTAGTGAAAAAGCTCCACGAGGAACTTGAGAGATTGACTTATCAATTTCACAAACAGCCCAAGGAATTTTGGATGGCTGGGTATAATAAAGCTCTATATCATCTTGATGCCCGTTTGCAGCAGTCGAACAACGAAGGACATGAGCAAGGATGGTTGAATGCCTTATGTATTCTAAAACTTGAGCAAGGTCATTTCTTATGGGATTATTATGAACCTGGAGTTCTTGATTTACCTGTGCCTCCCTTCAAACTTGACCTTAGTTGGATTCCAGCCCGTGCCATTCCTCGAATTTTGATCTCCAAATATCTCGGTGATTATAGTCTTCATTCAAACTTTGAGATATCTCATCCAGAGCACTTGCTTGATCGACCATCCATAAATAGTGTTAGAATGCTGCGAGATATAAACTTTATAAACTCCACTTATGCATTAGATGATCCTCCAGCTGGGGTGGAACCTGTTTCAAAGGCAGAGGGAAATAAACCCATAGAATAGGACATTTTTATGTAATGAATCAAATTTCATATCGTATGTAATCTGCTAGGTTTTAAAGAGATGTTTAGTTTCTTTTACAATTTCATTTTCTTGGAAATATTTTATAAAATGTCTTTGTTATTCACTGGTGAATATATATATATATATATATATATATATATATACCTATATATATATCTGTCGAAGGACGAAATGTCGTGCTTGTTTATAGTGACTTGTCACTCTTTAGGCCTAAGCAATGGAATGATTTTCATCCCATGTTCCTGCTTAGTTGTAGTAATCTCGTCAGGATTACCTTGTTGCCTAGGCAGTGGATGCCCCAGGAAGTCATCCATCTTCTTGCCTAGTTTAGTACCAACCAACCGGAGTTGGTGGTTATTGAATTGCCGACCAATCGGAATTGGTGGGTATTGAATTGCCGACCAACCGGAGTTGGTGGGTATTGAATTTCCGACCAACCGGAGTTGGTGGTTAATGAATTACAATGAATTATCGACCAACCGGAGTAGGTGGTTAACGAATTACCGACCAACCGGAGTTGGTGGTTGTTGCTCTGAATTTGTGTTTGTGTTGTGTGTAGCATTAATATTCCGAAAAATTTCAACTAAGGAAGAATTATGGGCGAAACATCACTTTATTCATATTGAAAGAACTGTGTTACATATGGATTTTAATTACTGATAGTATTTGCGGAGATGCTCTGCATTCCATGCGTTCTTAAATTCTTCTCTCTCCAAAGTTTTAATTTTGTATGTCCCAGGACGAACAACTTCAGTTACTCTGTAAGGTCCATGCTAGTTGGCCTCCAGTTTGTTATTCTTTTGGATTACTTTCTTCATCACATAACTCCCCTCTTTCAAATCGCATTTCTTCACCTTTTTGTTATAGAACAAGGTTGTTCATTGTTGATATGTTGCATTCCTGATTGCTACTTCTTCCCTAACTTCTTCGAGCATGTCCAAGTCTAAACGCCTCATCAAGTCGTTTATGGAAGAATTGAAATTAAGTACCCTATGTTTAGGTAAACCCAATTCAGCAGGTATGACAGCTTCACTCCCGAATGTCAACAAATATGGAAACTCCCCAGTTATTGTTCGCGGTGTAGTGCGATAAGCCCACAATACAGAGTGTAGCTCATTAATCCAGTTTCCTTTTGCATCATCCAGCCTTTTTTTCAAACCATTCAGTAAAGTTATGTTTGTCACTTCAATTTGCCCGTTGCTCTAGGGATGGCCTGGCGCAGAATGGATCTTCTGTACATTGGATTGATGACAATATGCAGCAAATTTCTCGTTGTCAAATTGGGTTCCATGGTCAGTAATGAATGCATGTGGGAGACCGTATCTGCAAATAATACTCTTCTAAATAAATTGATAGACCTTGTCATACATCATATCAATGAGAGGTTCAGCTTCCACCCATTTGGTAAAATAATCCACAGCAATCACGAGGTATTTGAATCTTCCTTTGGTCGTTGGAAGTGGCCTGACCAAGTTTATCTCCCATATGGCGAATGGCCAAGGGGACGTGATGGGTGTTAATAATGCTTGGGGAGTTCTTCGGATGGAAGGGAAACGTTGGCATTTATCGCACTTCTTAGCATAAGCTGCGCAATCAGCTCTCATCGTTGGCCAGTAATACCCCTGTGTTGTTATTCTCTGCAAAAGCATCTGACCTGCTACATGGGATCCACAGGACCCTTCGTGAACCTCTTCAATCAAGTCTTTTACTTCGAAGGGATATACATACCTTTGTAGTCCTACTATAACTCCTCTTCTATACAGAATGCCACTAGTCAATACGTAACGAGCAACTTTAAACTTCAGTTTATTAGCTGCGAGTTTATCAAATGGCACAATCCCTTCTTCGATATAAGCCCTGATGGGATCCATACAGGATGGTCCCAAGTCGAGGGCGATGAAGTTCATCATCAAGTCTTCGTCTACACATCGATCTACAAGGATTTCTATTGGGATTGTTCTTCGTAACTCGGTGCGTGATGCTGATGCCAGCCGAGCTAGGGTGTCGGCTCTTGTATTCTCCAATCTCGATATTCTGATTAACCGAACTGCGGTAAAAGTTGATATAACCTCCATAGCTTTTGCATGATACTTGACCTTTAGTTATCCCTTCATTGCATACAATTCGAGAATTTGATTTACGATTAATTGTAAATCACTGAATACAACGACCTGCTCTGCTTTCATGGTTTTGGCTAGATTTAGACCAACTATCATAGCTTCATATTCAGCCTCATTATTGGAGGACTTAAATTGAAAGCGTAGAGCATACTCCATATCAATTTCATCGGGACTGTTTAAAATTATTCCTGCTCCACTGCCCGTGGCGCACGAAGAACCATTCACATATAGGTTCCATACAAGTACTTTATTATCAAACTCTTGGTCTGACATAGTTCCTCGATGGAATATTTGATGCTTCCTTTTGTCTTCCCCTGATACTTCTCGCTTCTCGTTGATTATCTTCTCTTGATCGTCCACGGATGGAAGTTGGTCGGGTGTTAAATTCGATGATCCCGTAACATCTACGAGTTGGTCTGTATTAAACTCCTGCTCTTCGAATGTATCAGAGTGAGTGAACTCTGCTATAAAATCCTCTATTGCCTGCCCCTTAAATGACGACCTAGGCTCATAAACTATGTCATATTCACCAAGTTCAACTGCCCAGTACATCAATCTTCTTGATTTCTCCGGTTTATACAGAGCTTGTCTTAATGGCATATCAGTATACACTACTATAGTATGGTCTTGAAATTATGGCCTCATCCTTCTGCTTACTTCGATCAGTGCTAGTTCCAACTTCTCCAGTCTTGGATATCTGATCTCTGCTCCTCGAAAAGCCTTGCTGGTGTAATATACTAGTTTTTGCACTCCGGCCTCCATTCTTATCAATGCCGAGCTAACTGCATTCTCTGAAACTTCCAGATACAAGTATAGTCTTTCTCCCATTACTGGTCTAGATAACAATGGAGGTGTCCCCAGATACTTCTTCAATTCTTGAAAGGCCTCCTCGCATTCATCATTCCACTCAAAAGTTTTTTGAAGTGTTTTGAAGAATGGGAGGCATCTGTTTGTTACTCGTGACACAAATCTGTTAAGTGCTGCAACTCGCCCTGTGAGACTTTGCACCTCCTTCTTCGTAGCTGGAGATCGTAGCTCTAATAGGGCCTTGATCTTTTCAAGGTTCGCCTCGATACCTCGTTGATTAATAATATATCCGAGAAACAAACTTTCTCGTACTCCAAATATGCATTTGGTGGGATTCAACTTCATTTGATATTTCTCTAGTTGATCAAAAGTCTGACCTAGGTCAACTAGATGATCAGCAGCTTTCTTGCTTTTCGTCAGCATGTCGTCGACATAAACCTCCATGTTATGACTGAGTTGCTCTGCAAACACCTTATTCATCAGCCTCTGATATGTTGCGCTTGTGTTTTTAAGTTCGAAAGGCATGAAATTATAGCAATACGTTCCCCTTGGGGTGATAAAATAGGTACTTTCCCTGTCCTCAGGTTTCAATTTAATCTGGTTGTAACCAGAGTAAGCATCCATGAAACTCATAAATTTGTGCCTCGAGGTAGCATCCACCACCTCATCGATTCGAGGTAAAGGAAAATGATCATTTGGGCAGGTTTTATTAAGATCAGTGAAATCCACACATATCCTCCACTTGTTATTTTTCTTCTTTACCATCATCACATTTGCTAGCCAATCTGGATATTTAACGTCCTCAATAAAAAAGGCTTTCCATAGCTTCTCTACCTCTTCCTGTATAGCTTGGTTCTTTTCAGGACTGAACACTCTTCTTCGCTGCTTCACTGGCTTGATTTTCTTGTTCACATTGAGCTCGTGACATAGGAAACTCGAGTCTATCACTGGCATATCTTCATGACTCCATGCAAAATTTTGTTTTCTACGCCTTAGAAATGCTATAAGTTCCTGCTTTAATGATACATCCAACGACGCACCAATTTGGGTTGTTCGTTCTGGGTGTTCTTCGTCCAAAATGATATTTTTGGTAGCTTCCATGACCTGGCCCTTCACGAGCTGAGACTCATCTCTAGGGTCTAATGTTTCAATCTCTGCATCTTTTGTTTCATCCACTTGGTACGTAGTAGTCTTCTTCCTGGATTATTCTCGTTCCTCCTATTCGGCAGATGAATAGTAGCATTCCCGAGCTACTTTCTGGTCGCCTTTCACAACTCCCACTCCAAAGTTGGTTGGGAATTTTAAACATTGATGTACAGTAGATGGTACCGCCTCGAACTTCTTCAGACCTACCCTTCCCATGATGATGTTGTAGGCTGATTGGACATTTTTATCCATCACGAAAAATCGTACTCTTTCTGTTTGGCAAGCAGGCCATGTACCAATAAGCATATCCAACTTTATCGTGCCAAATGGAAAAACCTTTTTGCCAGTAAAACCGAGGAGGGGCCTATGATATGGCTCCAACTGGGCTAACTTCAAATTCAAACTGTCGAAGCATGGGTAGAACATGATGTCTGCAGAGCTACCATTGTCCACCAGTACCCGTAAAATCACCATTTCCTTTATTCTCATCTTGATCACCAATGGGTCATCATAAGGATATAGTACACCTGCCAGGTCATTTTTAAAAAAAACGATGACCAATTTATCTCTATTCACCTTCCTCAGGCGATCATCTTCAGCCAAGTTTATTAGTTGTATGTAAGAGCAAGCTTGGGCCTCATTGAGGTAATATTTTCTCTTCGCAATCAGATCTCCACCTCCTGCATCTCCACCTGTAATGACATTACATTCAAATGATCCAAAATGGATTGAAAATAGCTCACGTTCTGGCTGTCTTGGTCTTTTAGGGAGATCGAGATCATCTTCTGGTTCATCTTCGTGATCTCTCTTCTTGTCTTCTTTTGCTCGGCGTGGAGACTTAGATCTTTACTTTCCTCGGTCGCTGGTCTTTTCACCATTTTGGCGATCAACATACTTAGCCAATTTTCCTCGCCTGATGAGTGCTTCAATTTCATTCTGGAGAGCTATGCAACGTTTGGTCGTGTGACCATGGTCTTTGTGGAATTCGCAATATTTGGACTTGTCCCTTTTGTCAGGATCTGCCTTCATTTTCCCTAGCCAAGCTAACTCCTCGCTGTTTTTGATCTCCTCCAGAATGTGATTTATATCTACCTTCAAGGGAGTATAATTTCTATATTTCATCATCTGCTCCAGCACTTGCTTACCTTTCGACTGCTTGTTGCCACCATTATTCTTCTGATACTTCTTCTCGATTTTACCAGCCTCAACCTTAGTCTCCTTAGTGTCTATATTCTTCTTCGCAGCCATGGCTTCCTCAGCGTTCATGATCTTGGCTGCCTTTGCCATCAGTTTTGTCATGGTCCTAGGCGGATCTTTGGCCAGAGTATAGTACAACTTATCTGGTAACAGTCCACTCATCAGAGCAGTAATTAATGTTTTCTCCTCATAATTAATTACCTCAAGTTTCTCGTTATTGAAACGAGTAATGTAGTCCCTGGTACTTTCTTCTGGCTTCTGTCTAACACTCAGTAAGTGTGCTACTCGTTTAACTGATTTTGCTCCAAAATATAAATTCCCTATGAAAAGCTTTGCCAGTTGAAGGAAAGTCGCAATCTTCCCCTGAGGAAGATTGTTGTACCATATCTGAGCAGACCCGGTGAGAGTTCTCGAAAATGTCCTACATCTCATCTCGTCTGGAACTGCATAGATATCGACAGTAACTTGGTATTGTTCTATATGGAGGACAAGATCATTTTTTCCATCATATTTAGGTGTCACCATAGGAGCTTTGAATTTTGATGGCGTGGGAAAATCCATGATTGTCTGTACGAATGTTGTCCCTTGTACAAAAGTTCTTTGTAGGGGATTCTTGGCCTTAGCCATTTCCCCTAACCTATCTTCCAACCTTTGAATAGAGACTTTCCATGCATCGTTTCCCACCTCGGGCCTATTTGTTCGAGCGATTGATTGCGTTGAGTTTTCCTCTTGGGACCTTTCATTATGGGCTGCTGGGTGTGATTGGGCATAGACTTCCCTTAGGTCGGATGGTCATTGAGAGTTCCTCGACGCAATCCTAGGAGGACTTTTATTCCTCCTAGGGCCTAAACGATCAAAATAAGAGACTCTACTCAACCTTTCTAGAGCACTAGTCCTTTCTGGAGTGAGAGTGACATTCCGTTGAGAATCTGTAGCTCGTACTGATGAGGTCCGACCAGGTTGATACGAAGGATCATTAGATCTCTCAGTACGATATGAGTCAGTACGTCTAGATTGAGAGACCTCCGGGAATAGCGTTCATCTAGTTCTTGAAGATGGAAAATGGATATTTCTTTGAACACTTCGTTGTCCTGATTGGGCCGGCACTCCACCTTGAACAATTTGTATAAGTTGACGCATAGTTTCTTGCATGGTCGTTTGGCCTTGGGCTAAATTAGCCATTATGCCAGCCAGATCTTGACTATTTGGGGGAGTAGAAGGGTTTGGAAGGACCCCAGTGTTTCGATTACTGGATTCTGGATTTTCAGCCATAGATGATGAGTTGCTTGGTGAAAAACGCTAAGTATAGTCGTTTCCCACAGACGGCGCCAATCTGTTGATGTAAAAAACTAGATTATATCTAATTATTCAATCACAGATAAATAAGACAAAGGATTTTTAAAGTGGTTCAGCCTTATGAAAATGGCCTACGTCCACTGTTTTGTATTGTTGACTGTTTGCCTTGAATCTCGATAATATGTTTACCCAGAGATCCAAAGTCCCCTTCTTATGAGGAGGTTACAATGTATTTATAGCCTTGAGGCTGTATATATGAAAAGATAATTTGTTGTTATCTAATAGACATAAACATATGTACGATAATAATGCACATTTATGCGTAGTTGCCTTTTGGTTTTCTTGATTTGGATGCTCTGCACGCTAAGTAGCTCGGACCGCTTAAGTTGCTCGGAGACAGTATATTGTTTGTTAAAAGTATTTGTATTTGCCACGTAGATTGACACGTGTCTTCATGTGCTTGGTCCACGTCAGCAGACTAAATTTGGTATCAACATTGATATTATACTGTTTTGGTACATCTGGGTTGTTGTGGACAGTTTGTTCATAGTAGATTGATTACTCGTGATTGATTCTTATACTGCATTGATTTGTTTAGTCATATCATTCCTAATATTGATGATTCATTTGTGTGACTATTTGCTAGCTACGATTTAGTATATTCTAATTATTATTAGCTGGCTATATATATTTATCTAGATACGCTTCATATATTTATTCTCAATCCAGATATTCGGTTATTTGTTTATCATTTTCTCTGATTGTCTATTAGAGACAAAAGGGGGGAGATATGTTATGTGATGTAGGGGGAGTTTTTGTTTGATGAGCACATAACGCTCCGACCCAGATTTATTAGTTACCTGTGGGTCAACTCGTTCCGACCCGAGCATTGGGTATGAAGTTCAATGAAACAACCTGTATAATGTTGATAATCCAGTTTTATTTTAATTAACGTTTCACTTGTTTAGCATGCTATTCCAATTCCAAGGTAAACTACGTGTGGGACCCGTGGGGAGCACCCCGAAGTCCAAGTAAACAGAGCTACTAATGCAAACATAAATAAAATATACTTACCTGTATAACACCCTCGAAATACGAAACCGCTCTCAACTTGTCGTAACAAAGTGGGGATGTGAGCCTATGCCCAGTAGGATTTATACATACAGTATAGAAACGAACAACAAAAAGGAATACTCACATACTACAACTACATGCATGCGAAAATATGTACACATCTACATACGTATACCTTTGAAAAATACATATTCCAATGCATTAACCATTGTACTTCCGAAAACCTTACTTGTCCAGATTAATTTACATTAATCTTATTAAAGGCTTTCTTTACTCATACTTAGCATTCTCACTTTATTTAACGCACTTGTTTCAACACTTGAAACCACTAAACTTGATTTAACCAAACCCATTCCTTTACCGGACTCTAACCCTTTCGTTCATTTCAATACACCTTAGTATTTCATTGAAAATCACCATTTCAACACACGCACTCATCATGTTAGAAAATACTTATTTAATCTTTGAAAAATCATTTTTACAACACATTCTTGTGTTAAATATGGTTTTAACCATCTAGGTTGCTTACCACCCATTTATTCACTTTTTAACCCCTTTTCCATTTCTTTATGGACATTAATAAATGTATACATTTACTTGTTCATTTCATCTTTATCGGAACACTTATTATAACCATTCAAGTTAGGTCGTATTAACACATTTTACCACACAACCCATTTTTTTACATGTTTCATATTTCCTTTGTCTTTTCTCGGAATATTCCTATACCGCATACTTCCACGGGCTCCACACTATCGGCTATGCACACATGTGCTCTGGCCAGTTATTTAGGGCTTTTCACCCAAGGGGATTCTTTATCCCGGTGTCATCCGAGTTCCTTTTAACGTGTTTTACCATATTACAAATGCCCATATTATCCAACTTATCCATTTTACCCGACCGAAGCCCAAATTCGGGACTTTACCTCCCGGACTTGTGTTTACACTTTAAAAGTTAACATTTCATGCCCTTTATACCTTGATTTTTATTCCAAAAACCATATTTATTTAGGACGACCTTATGTAACACACTTTTCAACATTTTTATTACGTAAAAATATTCCACTTTAAGTAAAATTACCACTTTACCTAGTTGTTTCCAAAATCACTTTTTACTCCATTTCCCTAGTGTTAATTTCACCAAAAACATTATTACGTTATTCATACCAACTTCTTGAGTGTTTTAATACTGTAACACCTTTTACACTTGAAGTAATATCTTTTAGTTGATTGGAAACACTTTTACACCCTTAATCCCCTTTTTAATTTCATAAGTGTTAATATTCCTCAACATTAGCAAGTCACACCCACTAACCATTCCATGTTTACCCATTAACACTCAATGAATACTATTATCAACATTTTACCGAACCACACATTTCTTTACTTTCTTCACTTAAGACTACTTTTGTAAGGAAGTTGCCATTTCTTTTATTTTAAACGTGTAGTCTTGTAATCTTAAACACATCATGTCTTTTAGTCCTAATTTCGCACACTTTGAAGACTAAAATTCCAACCCTTATTATTTCATGTTTAAACCCAACAAAATATTCTTTAACTTGTTTATACATTCTATGTCGAAATACTACAAGTTTATATGCATGAAAAGATGGATTTTAAACCCAAAAATCATACTACATGGTTTAAACATCTTTTTCATGATTTGCAAATATTTTATTTCATAAAATTTTGTTCATCAATATTTCTAGAAAATACACCATTTTCATAAATACACCCACTTTCATTATTCAATGCTTTGAAATAATTATTCATTCTTTATTTTCAATAACTAGCATTTTTTTAATATTTTTATTCCATAAAAATCTCCATAATTTCTCTTTACTAGAAACACACTAAATAATAATTTCTCACCTTTTTATTCCATAAAAATGTCTATTATTTCTCCTTACTAGAAATCCATCCAAATAATATCTTCCTATATTTTTATTTTCCATAAAAATGTCCATTTTTAGTTTTACTAGAAAATCTCACAAATAATATTTTCTTATATTTTTGTTTTCCATAAAAATGTCCATTTTCAGTTTTACTAGAAATCTCACAAATAATATTTTACAAAAACGACAATGAATCAAAAGTCATGAAAGTTCGTCTTATGAGAGAGAGAGAGAGAGTACTTATGATCTTACAAAAACCTATATAAAAAAAGGTGGAGATGGCTCCTACGATCGAAGCGACGATGCGCACGTGCGAAGTGCCAAGTGCATATTTGAGTGACTGTTCTTCAATAATCATAGCGCTTCATGTAACGACTCAGTAACCGTTGGATCGTGCCAATTTAGAACAACTTCGATCTAACGGTTCAGATTAGGTGTCCCATCATAAGTGAATAAATATCCCCTATACGAGATGCTATGAGTTCATCTAACGGTTCAGATCAAGTAGTTTCAGATTTTAAACCCTTTGATCAGATCGTTTAGGGTTTAGGGTTTAGGGTTTAGGATTTCGAGTTTTGGGTCTCGGGTTTCGGGTTTAGGGTTTAGGGTTTTGGGTTTAGGGTTTTGGGTTTAGGGTTTCGAGTTTAGGGTTTCGGGTTTAGGGGTTCGAGTTTATGGTTTAGGGTTTAGTTTTTAGGGTTTACGGTTTTGGGGTTAGGTGTTCGGGTTTAGGGTTTAGGGCTTAGGATTTAGGGTTTAGGGGTTTAGGGTTTTAGGGTTTAGGGTTTAGGGTTCAGGGTTTATGTTTAGGGTTTCAGGTTTCAGGTTTCAGGTTTAGGGTTTAGGGTTTAGGGCTTCGGGTTTCGGGTTTAGTATTTAAGGTTTAGGGTTTCGAGTTTTGGGTTTCGAGTTTCGGGTTTCAGGTTTCGAGTTTAGGATTTAGGGTTTAGTGTTTTGAGTTTCGAGTTTCGGGTTTCGGGTTTCGGGTTTTGAGATTCGGGTTTCGGGTTTCGAGTTTCGGGTTTAGGGTTTAGGGTTTGGGGTTTAGGAATTAGGGTTTCGAGTTTCGAGTTTAGGGTTTCGGGTTTAGGGTTTAGGGTTTAGGGATTACGGTATAGGGTTTTAGGGTTTAGGGTTTAGGGTTTTAGGGTTTAGGGTTTTAGGTTTAGGGTTTAGGGTTATTTTTTAATTAAAATAACAGTAATGTCCAATTTTTTTAAAAATAACGAAAATAGTTTTATAAAAATGTTATAAACTTTATATAAAATCATATTTTATAAAAAAAGTTATCTTATAAGGAATAAAGTTTTAAAAAAATACATCCAACTATTTTTGTTTAAAAAAAATGTCCAGTTATTTTTTAATTAAAATAATAGTAACGTCCATTTTTTTTTAAAAAAATAACGAAAATAGTTTTATAAAAATGATGAAAACAGTCTTATAACGAAAATAATTTTATAAACAGTTTAAAAACATTGTATTTTGTTATAAAAAATAAACATTTTGAAAAATCTTATTTTATAAAATGTCTGAGTTTGTTTTAAGGGGGGTTTGGGAAAAGACCCTTATAATGCTTGAAGTGTATAAAAATAGGACACTCCATATAATTTTATAAATTTAGTCCTTTTACTAAAAACTACATGAAAAATGGTGAAAAGTGGTGTCGCTGGCGCAGACAAAAAAAATAAAAGCAATTGTACCACATGAACTAGATTTATAAATGCTAATGTACCACAGGGACTAGATTTATAAACTTGAAAATCATTATCCTAAAAATTCAAATATAGAAATGAACATGACCTTTAACTTAATTCTCTATTATTTTAATAAAATATATAGTTTTTTGAATATAAAATATTAGTTTTTTATTTACAATTTCTTTATTAAATTATATCTTGCTTTAGGCAAATGTCATGGCAAATAATTCTCTTCAAATGATCAAAGCAAATTTTCTCCGCACTTTGGTCACGTGATTATGTTTTAACAAAATTTTCCATCGGCAAATTACCTACAAAACGTGATTATGTGGAGAAATATTATTTGATTAGGCAAAAAGTGACTATATAACTAGGGGTGGCAATTCGGGTTAGTCGTGTCATTTTCGGGTCGCGTTGATTTTGATTTGATTATAAATTTTAAGTACTCTTAAATCTATACAAGCTAATTGTGTCATGTTCGAATCATTTTCGGGTTATTACCATAAACGGATTATCGTGTCAAAAATTGTCAACCGTTATAAGGGAGCCTTAAATATTTAATGCTCGTCCCTTCACTTAACTCCAGTTCCTCGTTTTTTTGAAGGGACATATACCAAATAGTCCCTCGAACATTTTTTAATACCCATTTAGTCCAAACTTTTTTATTTTGCCTCAAAAAGTCCTTTGCCACATATTTTGGAGAGGGAGTGCCGCTTGCGCGGACCTCTAAAAATAAGAGGATATTGAGTGCTTGAGGGACTAAATGGGTTAAACTAAAAATATATGTTCTTTTAAAAAAATATATATTTATAGTATGGACTATTTAATAATTGAACCTTTTTTTGAAACCCTAGCAGCCCATTTGCTACTACCACCAGCCACCCCCAAACAGTCGCCTGAGGTCGGAATACTGCCGTGAGTTGCCGGATCTGTCCATCGGAGACCGGAGTTGATGGCCAAGTGACGAAACGGGGCCGTTTTTACCCTGAGAGTTTCAAACTTTTGTATCTGACCGTTGTACCATCTTACTACCTCACCGGACCCAATTATTCTCCGACGAAGGTCGGATCTTACTGCAGAAGGCCACTGCTGCTCGAGCAGGCCAGATCTGGAGGTCGGAATGGCGTTGCAGTGGTCGGTTTGGTTGGGAAAGACTGGCGAGATTTCTGATAGTGTTGAAAAGATGTAGTCAGAAGGGGTTCTCCGGTCATGGTTGGTGACCCGCGGTACTGATTCATGGCGGCGCTTACTTGCCCTCTGTGATGAGAGGCTAGAATGTTGCAAGAACGGTTTGACGTGAATGTGAACCAAGTTCGATCTATGTTCATTTGATTTCGACTTTTTATCATGAAAAAAATCATTCAGGTAGTTTTGATTGCTCTTGATATAATTGAATATTTAGATTATTTAGATGTGTAAAAATTAGTGATTTTCTTCCGTATGACTTAATTGAATTAATCTTTTGTCAGTGTTGAAAAAATGGTTTTGATATTTTCGGCTTAATTTATTATTGGATTTGAGTTATTCTTTCCAAAACTAATTGTTTTGACATTTCTAGGTATATTTTTTGGTATATGATGAAAATGGATTTTTTTTTACTCTATAAAGCTTTAATGGATGAATATGAACTCATATTCAGGTGGCTTTCTTTTTCAATAATTTGTTTAGTTTGGCTTAAGAAAATTACTTGTAAGGTTATTGTTGAGTATTGTATATATAAAATAAATTTATGCTCCAAGTTTTGTTTTCTTCTTTGGGCTATCCCGTTTAAATTGTTTTATTTCATACACTATTTTTTGAAATAGGACACTTAAAACAAGGGTAACACTAGGGCTACCCCTTTTGGGTACCCCTTTTTGTTACCCCTAGCATGTTAGTGTTGTACCTTGCTTTGTCTTTTATGCCCTGACGGGACCCATACAAGTAAAAATAAAGTAAGGTACAACACTTTGAAGTCGGGGGTAATAAAAAGGGTAACAAAAAGGGGTAGCCCTAATATTATCCTTAAAACAATCCAAAGAAGAAAACAATATTCTTAATTTAGGATGGATGACAAGTGCCCTTTCCTAAGCCACGGTTAGTTCGAGATATGGGACCAGCCTCTCCATATATGGGGGTAAGGCCAACTGACATTCGCCTCTTCCATACCCTGCAGTTAAGCGAGAGGTTTGTGAACTGAATACGACCTTTTTTATATACCATACTCAACAATCACCTTACAAATGCGTTTCACATACCAAACTAAACATCAAAACTATAATTTCTACACTGATAAAAGATTAATGCAATTAAGCCCTTCAAAAGAAAAACATTAATTTGTACGCATTTAAAGGCTCTAAATCTTCACATATATCAAGGGCGATCAAAGCTACCTGGCCAATAGCAGATGGATTTTTCTCATGATGAAAGGTTGAAATCAGAATGAACATAGCTTGAACTTGGTTCATGCTCTCACATTAAATCGATCTTGTAACATTTTAGCTCTTTCATCACACATAATACCAAATGTCTCTTTTCCTCTTCTTTGTAACTTGAGAACTCATATACCAAAATATCCACAAAGAAAGTATGGTCCAATACCTTAGAAGAGAGGGTGTTTGCAACAAAATGCATAACTAAAGGGAGTTTCCACTAAAAATAGTTCATGTGGTTATTACCAAAAAATCATAGTTCGAGGGGTTTCCTCATCTTCGACTGATTCCAGGATTCTAGGTGTCAAGAGCAAGTTAAATTATGGTCTTGTGATGGATGAGATAAAAACAAACGATGAAAGCCTCCACAAACAAATAAATATTGGGATTTGAGAACCAATGGCATAATATGGATTTTAGCACGAGTTCGATCAATCCAAAATCTAGGGACCTAATCCACCCTTGGCCCTCCGGTAAAAATGGGACTCCGTTTCCTTTCCTGTTATTATAAATACCTTCCAAATATGGATCGACATACTCAAGTTTGAAAGAAAGATCATTCACCATAAAAATATACCAATAATTCTTAGGCAAATAAGTATATAACACTATTATCATTTTCAAACATACTACGTCTTCTAAGTACAATTAAGGTAAATAAACTTGAGCGTCGAGAAAGTTATTAGTGGTCACTGAACCAAGAAGCAACCTACTAAACTATTTTGCATTTAACAATTCGAACCCAAAATCACAACGCTTAGTTAATAATTAGGTAAACTAGTTCTCAACCTTGCACGCGCGGTTGTAAAAGAAAAAAATTATAAATTAAAAAATATATAACAAAACATTGATGCAACTCAATAACATAAATTTTTGGACAAATATTTAAAAATATATATCAAAAGGTATGATAGTCATGACTTACTTTGTCTCGCACGATTCCTTTATGAAAACATATAATATATATACATTTATCTATATCTATATCTATATATATATAGACAAAAGTTTAAAAATATATCTATATCTATATATAGACCAAAGTTTAAAAATATATACCAAAAGGTATAATGAGACAAAGTGAATCATGATTATTATACCTTTTGGTATATATTTTTAAATATTTGCCTCTCTCTCTCTCTCTCTATATATATATATATATATATATATCAACATTTTACCCTATCATTCATTATTGTGGAGCATATAGGTGTACATTAGAATTCCATGAATGTCTTGAAAATTCTCAACTTATGTAAGCTAAAAAATTTCAAACAAAAACACTAATAATGATTCTGTAAAAATAACCTACTAATGTATGAGTTGTCTTTTGATAAAAGAGAGTGGGTGAATAGGTTGCATAGGAGAAATTTATTTATTTATATAAATTTATGTGTATATATAAAATAGAAGCTAAGATTCGTATTACTACTCCACGTGGCATCGTCCTTAATTAGTTTTGTCTCCCAGGTTCTCTCACGCACCTTCTTATTTTCATCAGGTATTCCAAGCAGGCATTTTGGATGGAAGGAAAAAAAACCGTCCTTAATTTTCAGCAGGTAGTCAAACAGTGTATTTTCAACGAAAGAAAATAAACCTTCTTCATAATCATGTTGCCCATTCCGGTTTCAAAACCCTTTACCTTCTGCCATCTCCATAAAAGCTTATTACAAGATGACAAGGTTGGTTAGGTTTAGGAACCATTCATATTCACCCAATCTATATATACTTGAAACGACAGAGGTCTCTGAATATTCAGTGTCCTTGTTCAATCGTTGCATAGGTATGAAGTGTTGCTTCTTACATTTTGGTATTTGACTCTACTTTTTCCAATTTAACAGTGCATTGTAGTGGAAATTACTGAGATTCTATTAATTCCCCAAATAGATACTCTATAGGTTTCGGTTCATTTGGATTTTCCAATTTATCAACTTCAAGGTAACATCTTGGACTTCGTAATTGTTCACTTTGCATAGTAAATGTAAATCTGATTTGTTCTGCTTTATTGGGTTTTATAACTGCCCTCCTAATGCAAAGTAATTTATAGTCGTTTTTTGCCCCTTCGTCATACATGTGCTTCAATTAACAACATTGTGGTACTTTATTTTTCCTCCTAAAGGTGTTTTATTTACAAAAATAAATTTGTTTTATTATTTGTTACATTATTGAAGTAATGTTATGTATTAATTTTAAAGCATAAAAGAAATTTGTATTGATAATTTCGTAAGAATTAAAATAGGTGCAAAATTTGTATTAACTATTTTAGCTCTGTATGTAGTTGAATTGCTAAAATAGTAGCTTATAAAATTAATATGTATAAATAATTTCATAACAATAAAGTGTGGGTACCTCGATTTGTCACTTTGGCCCAAACGAGTAGCCCGATTAAACACGACCCAAAGTCTAGAGGCCTCGCGCCTTAACTAATTCCGTTGTGACCCAGTCAGTTCCTAAAATCTCTCTTGAGAGATACTTTAGGGATTATGGGCTAACGTGGAGGAGTCCCACACCTCCATTCTCCGAAATAACATGTATATATCAAACCCCTAGCTCGGGGCAAAAGGCATGCAATTTGTAAACGCTCCCGTGGAGTAAAGAGAAAGAAAATACGGAGAACACCACCGTAGACGTAGGCCTTCTTGCCGACCACGTATATCTTGTGTTGTGTGTGATTGTCATTCTTTTCTTTACTTATTCTGGTGATTGCCTTTGCTTGTTATTTTGTGTTGAGTTTAATTGTCACCACAATTGGCGCCGTCTGTGGGAAGCGTTTGTTTTCCTTTAAGAAAGCCTTCATAAAAAAGAAATTGGAATGTCTGGTCACAACAGCAATGCCCCTCAGGAACAACCTGCCCCTCGCATGATCAAATCTGAAGTTCGACGTTCAAATCCTAGAGCTCGCCCAAAACGGCAAGCTTCAGAAGAAAGCCAAAGACCAACCAGGTCCACATAGGTCTCCAGGCTAATCGACGCCTATGAGGCCAGACTCCAAGAACAAGAGGCCACTCGCAAGCAAGAAGCCGAGAATGCCCATCTCAAAAGAAGATTGGAGAAAATGGAGAGAAAACTCCATCGTAGCACCAGGCAACGTCAATATCGCAATCCTAGCCCTCAGGCGAGCAAGTCTCGCAGCCGAGGAAGGAGCCCTAGACGTGGATCTCAAAGATTTGAGGAACACAGGTAAGATGATGACTTGCTCGAGCAACAGCAACCAGCTTGCCGTCACAGGAGCCCAGCTCGAGGAAATGATGACATACAGAATTTGGTCTGGAGAGAAATGGACCAGCACCCAGCACATCGGGGTGCCAGATCGACCAGAGAACTAGTCAGGCAAGCTCTCAGGATCCTGATGAAATCCCCTTTCTCAAGGGAGATAGAAGAAGAAGCCCCCAAGAAGTTCGTGATTCCCAGATTCAAGATCTACGACGGAAAGAGTGATCCTATTGACCATGTTAGGCAGTACAGGCAGACCATGACCCTCTGGAACCATAATGACGTATTAATGTGCCGGATCTTTCCCTCGAGCTTGCACGATGTGGCCCAGAAGTGGTTCGAGAGACTCCCTTACAGATCCATTAGGAGCTTTGAGTTCTTGGCAGAGCTCTTCACAGCTCGCTTCATCACCAGTAGCTCCCATCCAAAGAGGATGGATGCCTTGTTGACAATGAAGAAGACGCCTCAGGAGAGCCTCAGGGATTACGCGAAAAGATATTGGGAGCTATTCAACGAAGTCGAGGACTGCTCGAGGCAGGTCGCTGTGGTATCCTTTAAAATTGGCCTACCCAACTCCTACCTCTTTCACCAGTCCCTCACTAAATTGAAGGCCACAACCATTGACGACCTAATGGCTCGCATTGAAAAATACGCCAAGGTTGAGGATGTGACCCGCCTTAGCGCAGGGGAGAATGGTCGCGGCAAGTTCGCCGGCAAGAGCAGCGACAAAGCTGAGAACAAGAAGAAAGGAAGCAAAAATGGGGGCAAGAGTGGCTCCAAGAGTGAAAACAAAAACGATGCCTTCAAAGCATTTCAGGTAGTGAACACTGTGTTTAAAGAACCAATCTACAAGATCCTAGCAAAGATCAAGGACGAGCCATTCGTTAAGTGGCCCAGGAAGATGGGAGGAGATCCTTCAAAGAGGAACAACGCGCTAAGATGTGCTTTCCACAAAGAGGGTGGGCACAAAACTGAGCACTGCAAGGCTCTCAAGCCTTACCTTGAAGAGTTAGCCCAAACTGGGCATTTGAACGAATTTGTGGAGAAGAAGGCAGAGAAGGTCGCTGACATTGGAGACCTGTGGCCCGACAACGTGCTCGAGGAGGATGTTGGCCATGAGTTCGCAGTGATTCATGGGGCATCGGATTAGAAACAGATTCAAGGAAACTCAACTCGGATGGAAGTTAAAAAGCTTACGGCAGTAATGCAAGCTTTTCAAATCGATCCAGCAAAAACACAGGTAGGAAAGTGTCGGCGAGCAGATGACGTTGACTATAGCAAACACATTGTGTTCACGGATGAAGACCTAGTGGGAGTAAGGACCCCACATCATGATGCCCTGATCATTACACTCAGGATAACTAACTACGATGTCGACAAGTTGCTCGTCGACCAGGGTAGCTCATCCGAAGTAATGTATATCGTCCTATTCAGAAAGTTGAAGTTAAGCGTCGCAGACTTGAAGGAAGCCACTGTCCCTCTAGTTGACTTCGCTGGTAAAGTGACCATCCCTTTCGGAAAGATTGTACTGCCAGTAAGGGCAGGAAGTGTCTCCAAAATGGTCGAGTTTCTGGTGGTCGACATTGACTTGCCCTACCTGGTGATCCTTGGCAGAGGGTGACTACATGCGATGAAGGCCGTCCCCTCTACATACCACCAGAAACTCAAATATGTGACTGAGCGAGGAGTGATGGAGATCCATGGAGATCAGGCGATGGCAATAAAATGCTTTATAGCTGCCATCTGCCCAAAGCCGGAAAAGAAGGTCGAGAAGGCTAAGGAGAAGGTTGAAGAACAGGAAGGTTTGATACCTTCCAAATAGCCGCTAAAATATGGAAGACGTGGAGTGGAGGAGACCAGGCTCCTCCCCTCTGAGCAGGTCATTGAGAACCTAGAGGAGGTCGCAGCCGGCGGAAGCAAGAAAGATAGGATGTTCTTGATCGGAGCCTCTCTCACGGACCGAGAGAAGAAAGAACTAACAGTACTTTTGCGGAATAACTTGGACGTCTTCGCGTGGGAACCCTACGAGCTGCCTGGGATTGATCCCAGTGTGGTTTGTCATCGGTTGCACGTTGACCCGACTTTCAAGCCGATCGCGCAAAAGGGACGGCGAACTGCACTCGAGACGGCCAAGGCTGTGGAGAAGCTGCTGGATGTAGGATCCATACGGGAAATTCAATTCCCTAAATGGCTGTCCAACCCAGTAGTGGTCCCAAAAAGCAACGGAAAATAGAGAGTCTGTATTGACTTCACCGACCTTAACAGGGCGTGCCCTAAAGACAACTTTCCTCTCCCGAAGATCGACCAGTTGGTGGACATCACAACAGCTCATGAAAGAATGAGTTTCTTGGACGCATACTCCGGGTATCACCAAATCCCTTTACACGAGCCAGATCAAGACAAGACAACATTCATCATCACTGTCGGGTTGTATTGTTACAAGGTCATGCCCTTTGGGCTAAAAAATGCAGGAACAACTTACCAGCGGCTGGTCACCAAAATGTTTAAGGACCAAATGGGAGACACCATGGAGGTCTACATCGATGATATGCTCGTCAAGAGCAGACATAAAGAAGAACACCTCTCAGACCTATCAAGGATCTTCGAAATCCTTAGGAAATACCGAATGAAGCTTAACGCAAGTGTTCCTTCGGTGTCCAGTCAGGAAAATTTCTCGGGTATTTGGTTAGCGAGAGAGGCATTGAAGCCAACCCGGACCAGAATGACGCGATCAATAGGTGCAGCCCCCTGTACGATAAGAGACGTACAGAAGCTCACAGGGATGCTCGCCGCCCTAAATCGGTTCATCTCGAAGTCATCCGAAAGGTGCCAGCCATTCTTCTATTTATTGAAGAAAAGCAAAAATGTGGTGTGGAGCGAGGATTGCTCGAAGGCATTAGAGGAGTTCAAAGCTTACCTCAGCACACCACCCTTGCTCGTAATACCTCAAGAGAACGATTCCCTGTACCTATACCTTGCAGTTTCCAGCCATGCTGTCAGTTCTGCACTGGTATGCGAAAGAACGGGAATCCAGCACCCAGTTTATTACGCGAGCAAGACTCTCTTGAACGTCGAACATCGATACCTACCACTGGAAAAGCTCGCCTTTGCACTAGTGGTAGCCTTGAGAAAATTGAAACATTATTTCGAAGTCCACTCCATAATTGTACTTACGTCCCACCCTCTCAAAGCAGTCCTGCGAAAAGCAAATCTGTCCGGTAGACTATCAAAGTGGTCAGTCGAGCTCGGGCGATTTGACATCCAGTTTCAGCCAAGAACTGTAATCAAAGGACAAGTCCTCACCGATTTCATATCAGAATTCGTCGGAGACCATCCTTGCGAACAAATTCAACCAATTGGTCAATGGGAAAACCCCTCGGCACAAGGTGTTTGGCGCCTGTTCGTTGACGGAGCCTCCAACTCCAAAGGGGCAGGAGTGGGCATCGTGTTGGTTACCCCTGAAGGTGTAATCATCGAGCAAGGAATCAGGCTTGGATTTGAAGCCTCCAACAACGAAGCAGAGAATGAAGCATTGATAGCAGGACTACAGAAGGCACAGGTACTGGGGGCAAGGCAACTCCAAGTATTCGGAGATTCACAGTTGGTGTCCAACCTCGCCACAACGAAGAAATTAATGTCTAACTTCGAATAGGTCAGCGTCCAACAATTTCCCAGAGGACAAAACAGCCATGCTGACGCCCTAGCTGCCTTAAGCTCAACGATCAATTCTGACTTGAAGAGAACAATTCCGATCGACTTCCTCGCCCAGTCGAGCATTAACCAGAGCGACGAGCTGCGAGACACAGGTCATGTTCTCCAGGTTGAATCAGTCCCCAGCTGGATGGACCCCTTAAGGGATTATTTGAAAGATGGTGCCATGCCAGACGATAAGAAGACCGCTCATCAGATAAGAGTCAAAGCTGTTCGCTTCCACTAATCTCCTGAGGGCAAACTGTATAAGAGATCTTTCATCGGTCCATACCTTCAATGCGTTCACCCGAAGGACGTCGAGCAAGTTCTACACGAGCTCCATGAGGGAATCTGTGGGAGTCATATTGGGGGCAGGTCGTTGGCATTCCGAGCAATGAAGGAAGGCTACTGATGGCTGTACATGCAGAAGGATTTTGGGATATATGCTCGCAAGTGCGAAAAATGTCAACTTCACGCTCCTATGGTTCACCAACCGACCGACGACCTAAAGTCACTAACTAGCTCATGGCCTTTCGCCCAATGGGGAATGGACATCGTAGGCCCTCTTCCCACCGATGCCGGTAATCGCAAGTATTTGTTGGTCGCAACAGACTACTTCACCAAATGGATAGAGGCAGAGCCGCTAGCAAACATCAGAGACGCGGATATGATGAGATTCATATGGTAGAACATTATCACCCGCTTTGGGATCCCCAGGACCATGACAACGGAACCTAGTTCGAAAATGGCCTCTTCCAGGGTTTCTGCAACGACCATGGGATCAGGCACCACTTCAGCTCGGTGGCATACCCCCAAAGCAACGGACAAGCTGAAGCTTCTAACAAAACAGTGATTGATGGATTGAAGAAACGATTGGAACGAGCCAAAGGGGCATGGGTGTGACAACCCGCTCAAAATAATAACGGGTGGCCAGCCCAATACTAAAATAATTAGAAAACACAAGTGGATCATTCTCAGCATCAACTGACGATTCTAAAATAAACACAGCTGACAACCCATTACCACAAAATGAGGGTGTCAAAATTTTTATTTTAAAACATTATTTACAAACTGAAACAACCATGCAAGAACTAACCAACAACCAATATCTAAATATAATAAGAGACGCACACACGCTCAAATGATATAAAAGAGATTAACATAAGAGTACAACACCATGTACAAAATAAAATACTCGAATATGCTGTCGGGTCACAGACAATACAATAATTTGAGAAAGAAAATGTAAAAGTGTTACGCTACACACTTGGGTATAAACCCGATATACCAACTGAATCCTAATCTAGTTACACAAAGATAGGAATCGACTATAACAAAATGCCGCAACAGTCGCTACTGCCACAGCTCCACGAATACACGGGATGGATATCATCAATGGCGTCCTTGCGGAGGAACACCTAAAATAGTACAATATATATTCGAGGCAAGAGAAAATATAAACGGGTCAGAGCCCGAGGTGTGAAAACATTTTATAGAAAGTGCATTAAAATGCATAATAATTATAAATGCATTATGACATGATTAAGGTGGAGTTGCACTCTCCATAAAATCCAACTCACCTCTAATCTAAAGCGCGCAATTAAACGTATGCACATAATCTCCATATAAGTGTCCGAATCTATCTAGGCAAAATAGTCTAACTTACTCCCAAATTCATACTCAAATAAATTCCATCCAAATCATATCCCTCAACTTCTAATGCTACTCATCTTAATTATTCGCCAACTTACTAACATATAAATTATACATAAACATTCTCTTTTACTAGAATTTTCTCATATTCTAGTTATGACATCAATATGTATAAATATATATATATGAGTTATTAGCATCTAAGTGCTAAGGACTAAACTTCTCCTAATTCTAAATACTGCACTGCGTTTCGTGAATGGGACGTCTCGCAAGCGAAATTCAAACAAGGAACCCCCCCCGATACACTACTCATTGGCAGTATTGATTATCAAGTTTCATTATGCCCTCAATGCATGATGTGTGTAACTCAAATTCTCTTTACTCAATTAATTAATTTATTATTCCCAATTCTCAACAGTGCACTGCGTTTCGTGCGTGGGATGTCTCGCAAGCGAAATCCAAACAAGGAACCCTCGAGACACTACTCCTTGGCACTGTCGATCGTCGAGATAGATACTAATATAGATATATTAGCACTAAGGACTAACTTCTCCTCACTCCCAACATTGCACTGCGTTTCGTGCGTGGGACGTCTCGCAAGCGAAATCCAAACAAGGAACCCCCCCGATACACTACTCCTTGGCAATTTTGATCGTTGAGGTCCATTATGCCCTCGATACCCAAAGTATTATATACTCATATAATTACTACTTTTCATTTTCTCATAATTGGTTCATCACAATTTAAGTCCGGTTCAAATCTCCCGGAATGAGATTCAAGCAATCTTCTTATGTCTCTTTACTCTAGAGACAATTATGATATCACATAATCATATAAAATTTGTATGTTATTCACACAAGTATAATAATAACCATCCCAACAAGCTATAACTCGAGGATGCAGGTTCTCAATGCTATCATCTACCAGGGAATCACTCACATATCATCCTGGGTACCAACGGTCAGAATCTCACACCGCCTTGGCAAAACAACCATAACACAACGTACGGGAAGCGGTCATAGTTCCTCCCCGGAAATGAGACGAAACATACCCACCACGTCTCACCAATAATAAAAATAATCACACAATAATAATGGACGCTATGACCTGGGGAATATTCACACCCTGCTCCTCAAGCCATGGCACTCACTCTCATCGCGCAACTTTCCATGATAGCAAGGAGGGGGTATGCTTCACTTATATATATATAATATTCACACAAGATATACATATATCATCACATCATATAATTGTATACCATCACACAAGGTATAGATATCACACTATTTACATACTCACATAACGCTCTTAGGCGTAAGTGAAATAATCTCATTATTTAGTATATTTTACTCTCGATATACTCTTCGTCAATAATCGCTCACACAATCTTTCCCACTTAGCATACACTATACTATTTCTCACTTGAAATCCACACATCACTTCTTTTTATGTGAATCGTCTCTTAATTCTATTTACGTTAAGTATATTCTTTATATCATAATGCACATCGATCAACATTTCTCATTTATGTGAGACATCTCCCAAGTTAATTAGCGTTAAGGATATTTCCTATATCCGTATGCACATCAATCAGCATTTATTATTCTCAATTCCAAAATATGGTTCAATCAATCATACGAACCTTTAAAGTTTTCCCATTTGGGATTTAGTTCTAAAAATCCATTATCACTAAACGCATCCTAAATCTCTCTTATAAATTCATAATTATCTCCAAATAGAAATCTCAATGGTAGTGGGCTTCCCCACTAGTCGGTACAATACTCTCCAATCGGTATTCTCTCGAACTAAATCAATGACTCCAATAATTTCTTATAAGGGAAACTCCCTAAAAGTCTCCAAAACATACTTCTCATAACCCATATAGAGCTTCCCAAATGATAACCTCAAATGAAATGGGATGAAACTCACCCTAGAAAAACATCCCCAAAACTGCCCTGTTTCCGAATCGATTCAGGCCCAATCTGAATCGATTCGGCCTCCAAGGCGAATCAATTCGGGTCATAAAACCTGGGCTTCTGTCTCAGGCCGAATCGATTCGACTGGGATCCGAATCGATTCGGTCACTCAGACCTGGGCACCTGCAACTATCCGAATCGATTCGGTAAGGGGCTGAATCAATTCGGCCAATCAGAGGTCACGAAAATGGCTACTTTTCTTAAAGCCAAAAATCCCCCAAAACCAATTATTTTAGCAAGTTTAATCACTTGCCTCAAGTTCATAGGGTCTGAATCCTCCTCGAGATCGCGTAATGGTCGGAAATCTCACTTTTCTCCTCTTTTTCTTCTCTCTCTTTCTTTCTTTCTTTCTCTTTCTGTCTAAGGAGATTTCTATCTCCCGTAGGCTTTTAAGCCTTGTCTCCCAAAATACACAACTTTAAATGATAATACACACTTTAAATGACTCGGTAACTTTAATTCGAGCCAAACGAACTTAAAATATTTCGAAACCCAAATAGACCCCAAGTACAGTCATTTCGACTTTCTCGACCCTTCCGGACACAATGGCACACTCAGAATAGTCATTCGAATCACTTTCTAACAACTTCAAATTTTGACCTCAAATGCCAATTTAATTATTCTCCAATTAAAATAATATTTATTTCTCCCAAAATAAATAAATTATTGTCTCAAAATCTCGGGTTGTTACCATGGGTGAGCGAGCTGCCACACATCCTATGGGCCTACCGCACTACCTCACGGCGAGCAACCGGGGAAGCCCCATTCGCACTGACATATGGTATGGAGGCAATCATTCCCTTGGAAGCTGGCCTCCCCACTAGAGGTCCACCCTGGTCGACCAAGGCCTGAACGATGCAACATTGTTCGCTGAACTTGACCTAGCTGAGGAACGAAAAGAACTGGCTCTAGTGAAACTAGCAGGCTATTAGCAACAGCTGGCAAAGCACTACAACAAGAAGGTCAATCCGAGAGCATTCCAAGTTGGGGACTACGTCCTCAGCAAGGTAACATCTCTTTGAAGACCAACAACTATCACGTACGCTCGACGAGCATCGCCTCGAAGCTAGGCAATCTCCCTGGCTGAACCTTTGTCATCAGTACCAGCTCGCGGTCCAGTCGATGAAGAGGAACCACGTAGATATTGAGGAGCAATGCTAGGCGCATTCTCCCTGAGTCACGAGACTTCTCTCCTCAGAGCTTTGTTCTCTTGCTGAAGCAACTCTCCCCTCGGAGGCATCCAGGAGCTTTGCCTTCAGAGCATCCACTTCTTCCTGAACAGAAGCGCCGATCTCCTCCATCTCTTGGAGCCTATCCTTCAGCTTGGCGACAAGCTCTGTCTGGTCCTTATAATCTTGGTTCCTCGACCTAAGAGACTTGCAGATCCTTACAAAGGCTTTGCGAACTCGATTGCCCGCGTTAGGACCAGAAATCTTTCCTAGTTGAGAAGTAGCAGGTATATACTCATCAACATCAATCAGCTACAAACCATATAAGCATTGAAGGACAAAGAAATTAGTACGCGGAAGGGAAAAGAATTTCATTTCATTAAAAAAGAGTCCAAGTACATTAGCAGGAAAAAGGAAAGAACAACAAAAGTGAAAAATACAAAGGGTTCCCTAAAGGAGACTAACTGACAACCTCAGTATGCTCCGAGGTCATTGGTTGCTTTCTCTTGTCCGCGGCAGCCCCAGGAACGCCTACCTCAGACGGAGCGGTCACTGTCCCCTGGTCAAGGGGAGTACCAATAGGAGCGGTCTGGACAGCAGGAACACCTTCATTGATAGCAAGAGCAGGCGCCTCATCCACAACAGGCTTAGGGCCAGAATCGTGCTCGTCAAAGAGTGGAGAGTCAATATCCACTTCGGCCGCCAGAAGAGCCTTGTTCCAACCCTTTTTGAAGTTGAGACGGCTAATGTAGCCAATCTGAACATCAGCATCCTCGTACGCAGCGACCCATCCGGCGTTGTACGAGCTCTCCTTAGGGGTGGCAGCCTCAAATTCCACCTTCATCACCTTCCCCGCGAGCACCTTGTTCTCCTCCACCACAGCCAGCTTGCTCGTGCAAACCAAGTCGTAGGACTGCCTCAACTCTTCGAGCTCCTTGGTCGCCGCCTCCTTTGCTCGATTGGCTTCAGTCAAGGCGAGATCGGAAGACTTTTGAGCAGCATTGGCAGTCTTTACACTGGCCTCCAGCTCAGCATTCTTCCTGTCCAGGTCGGCGTTTCTCCTCGCCAGCTCATCACGGCTGCGGTAGAGGACAGTGAAATCGGTCACAAACTGCAGAGAGGAGAAATATTAGCAAGAGAAGTATTGAAAAGAGCATTACAAGAAAAGAGCAGTGAAAACAGGCTTACCAAGGCTAGCCTCTGACTTGCTTTCAAGGCTAACTGGTCAGCCTCCATCGACCTCTGACGATCAGCTGGCAAAACTGCTCTCTCGAGCACCGTCGTAGCTAACTGAGGGGTAAGAGCAACAAAAGCCCCCTCAGCCAGGGCCGACATGGCACTGGAGACTGCCCCGCCTTTGTCCTCACCTCTTCTCTCCTCCTCTCTTCTTCCCTCTCCTTCCTCTCCCTCTCTATCCTCATCCTCTCCTCCACCTTCTTCTCCTCTTCCTTTCTCTCCCTCTCTCTCACCAGTTCCTCCTCTTTCTTCTCTCTCCTGCTCGTGAGCAACAGTTTGGGAACCAGCGGCGGCATCCCCGCTCCCAGATTTCTGCTTCTTCAACCGGCGAGAAAGAAGCACATTGTCTTCATCATCATCATCTCGGATCAAATTCTTCCTAGGAGGAGCCATATCTTTCTTGCTGGAACTACTTGTATCCCCTGAAGACTCCTGAGCCTCTAAACCCGCTTCCGAGCTGGAAGACTCTTCGCTACTTGAGCTCTCCTCACTGTAACCACCTTCAGCACCACCCCTGTTATCCCCATCGCTCTCCTCACCAGAGCTGCTTTCCTCCTCGTCCAATTGGATTGGGTCGGCAGCAACCTCTTCTGTGATGTCTAGCTGAGGAAAACTATTCACAGGTCGTGCAATGAAACTGGACCCAATATTCTTGTATTCCAGAAGAAATGCAGCTGATCGAGGATGCTCACCGTCAGTTAGGAGTTCCTTGATTTTTCAAGCCTTAACCAGCTCAACAGTTCGGACCTCGCGAAGAGCGGGTTCTGAGTTCTTTGTCTTCGCTGAAAAAAGAAAGAAAGATATAAGAAAGACCATGACAGAGGATCAATGAGCAGAACAAGAACTATGCCTACCTATATATTCCTCCCCATAAAAGAGAATCACGTATCTCCCAGACCTCTACCCTTCAGTATGGGGAGGGAACTGCCAATTTCTGACAATAAACCTCTCATGCCAGTAGTCCTTGTGGGAATTAGGTAGATTTACTACCAATACCCTATCAGGACTCCTAGCCGTGAGATATAGAAAACCGGAGCTTGTTCGAGAAAAAGAAAAGCAATAGTTGATTTCAGCAAGCCCTAGATTGGTGCCATAGAGCTGATTAATTCTATGCACACCATTGACAATTTTCCAAACATTTGGCGAGCACTGAGCAGGAACTATATCGAAGTAACTAAAAAAAGTGCGAAAACAAGCGATTTGGGGGAAAAAGTAAGCCCCCCCTGGGATAACAAAAGAACATGTATCCAGTGACCGTCCTTAATGTCTGACATTATGAGGAACAGGGGCACATTTGATGTCTACCTAGTTTGGAATATTGTAGAATTTCCTAAACTCGGTTATCGACTTATTGCCTATTTTCGTCACCAGAAAAGAGAAATCCTAGTATCGAATATGAAGAAATTCCAGCAGAAAAAGGAAAAAGAAGAAGTGAGAAGAACTTACGAAGTAAGAGCCAGCTTGGGACGATGCAAAGTTGCAAGCAGGGACGATGAGAAGATAAGAAAGAGAAGCTTGGAGATGGAAGACGAGACCTGGGAGTGAGAAAGCAACAGTGAAAGTTTGGAGATATCTAGAGAAGGCGAAGAAATGTGAAGCGACGTTCACGGAATGACCTCTCCAGAATGATTTAAACCTTTCTAATCATAACGTACAGGCAACGAGGCAATCTGCTGCCTAAATCAATTCGGGATGGGCGCTTCAATCCCAAAGTGTTGCACGATTCACAAAAATGCCATTAAGGCAAATCATTTAAAATTATTGAGCCCAAATTGTGACCCAAAAATTTTAGGGGCAATTGTGGGTACCTCGATTTGTCACTTTGGCCCTGACGAGTAGCCCGATTAAACACGACCCAAAATCTAGAGGCCTCGCGCCTTAACTAATTCCGTTGTGACCCAGTCAGTTCCTAAAATCTCTCTTGAGAGATACTTTAGGGATTATGGGCTAACGTGGAGGAGTCCCACACCTCCACTCTTCGAAATAACATGTATATATCAAACCCCTGGCCCGGGGCAAAAGGCATGCAATTTGTAAACACTCCCCCGGAGTAAAAAGAAAGAAAATACGGAGAACACCACCGTGGATGTAGGCCTTCTTGCTGAACCACGTATATCTTGTGTTGTGTGTGATTGTCATTCTTTCAAGTTCTTTACTTATTATGGTGATTGTCTTTGCTTGTTATTTTGTGTTGAGTTTAATTGTCACCACATAAAAAAGATCTTATATAAATTTTGAATTGCAAAAACATTTGAATTTCCATTCTTTATATACGTTCTCTAACTATTTCAAAACTATGTATATGAAAGTACGTATGTTTATTCATGTCGGATTGATTCCTCTAGTTAGATTGCTAGAAAACTAACAATAAATGATATATTAAAAGACAATTTCTTCCGTTTCATTATTCCCCTATGTTCATATACATGAAACGGAAGAAATTGTCTTTTCAATAATTCTAGATGGATAGGAAGACTATTTTCAATAATTATTGATGAAGAATATGCCAATATAGATGTCGAGAACATAGAACGGAATATAGGAATGGTATGTCTGAATACTGAAAAAGAAGTAGATATAATAATAAGGAAAATGGGAAAGAATAAAGCGGTTGGCCCGGATAAAATTCCCTTAGAAGTATAGAGGACCCTTGGAAGTATAGGGCTAAAATGGTTAATAAAATCTTAAAAGAAAGTATTATTCCAGATGAGTGAAGGAAAAACACCATAATACCTTTGTATAAAAATAAAGGGGATATACAAAATTGCGATAACTATAGAGGAATCAAACTGATGAATCACACTATGAAATTATGGAAAAAGGTTATAGAACAGAGATTACGAAATGAGTCAATTATTTCGGACAATCAATTTGGATTTATGCCAGGGCGATCCACCACGGAAGCTATTTACTTATTAAGACAATTAATGGAGAAATGTAGAAGTAAGAATACAAATTTATATATGGTCTTTATAGACTTAGAAAATGCTTATGATAGAATACCTAGGGATATAATATGGTGGACTTTGAGGAAAAGAATCCCTATGAGTTATATTAAAGTTATTGAAAATATGTATGATAACACAAAGACTAGAGTAAGAACTATATGCGGAGAAACTAATGACTTTACGATCAAAGTGGGTCTATATCAAGGATCGACCTTAAGTCCTTACTCATTTGGCGTAGTATTGGATGAGAGTACTGAGGACATACAAGAAGATGTCCCATGGTATATGTTGTTTGCGGAAGAAACTTCAAAGGAGGGCTTAGCGATGATAGTAAATACTTGGAGAAAAGTCAGAGTCTAAGGGTCTAAAAATCAGTAGAAATTAAACCGACCTTCTGGAATGTAATTTTAATAATGAGGCGTTGGATATCATAATGTTAAAGATTGAAGAAAAAGTGATGAACCAAACTAATAAATTTTGTTATTTAGGTTCAGTGTTATAAAGTAATGGGGATATTGATGAGGATGTTATGAGTAACATATCCACTGGTTGGATGAAATGGAAACAAGCAAGTGAGGTGTTATGCGATAAGAGGATATAGCTCTAATGCCTATCGTAAGACTCGCCTATCAACTACATGCAAGAATAGTATGACAGTATAAATCACTAAATCTTTAAATTAGAATACTAAAGGAGAGATGATGGATCTACGTTAATATGTGCTTTGAACTGGTCATTCGGTAATCAATTTCGGGAATTATTTGTTACGATGCTCATTTTTTGCGAGATTACTGACCCATTAGCTCTTTGGGAACAAATTGGCATATTCTTTCTGAAGATGTTCTATACATGGTGAGGAAAAAACTTCAATTTCCACAGTTGCTCTTAAAGAGATCTACTTAATAGCTCCAGACTTGGTACGTAGCTGCACGTTAATATGTGCGTCATAGGTACCGATTAAGTCCTTGTTATGAGGTACAACAAAGCTATTATTAAGTTTAATACCATTTTTCTCAACAAAGCCATCATCTCTCCTACGGAAGTGCATGCAAAATAGCTTTTGTTCTGCTATTATCCGGTACGAAGAACGTACTCGAAAAAATAAGCAAACAGAGTTTCCTAAATTCTCCCTATGCTGTCAGGAAAGGAAAATTAAACTACGATTGACCAAGAATCCGTCTACGTTCCTTATCGGTTTGCTATCATATAACGGAGGTATGCTCTCAACAAAATTCAGAACTAACATCCGTGCATAGAATTATGTTTGCCTTCACTTCCGTAGGAGGTAAAGTAGACAATTGTTACTATATTGGTCGTGGACCATACGTGTATCGAATTAGCGGGCAAAATCATCACAAATTGGGTCATTACTACCGATTGAAAGCCAACGACCAAAATTTGCCCAATTGTACATTTACGACACTGAATCAAAAGTCTAAAATCGTATATCAGCTATACGATCATCAAACAATCTCGATAACATATACCTGGTCATTGTGGACGGACTTATAAAAATGTTTGATGAAAGCAACGAACTAGCAAAAGTTTTTAGAATGACCCATGATCGTTTCAGAGATTCTGATTTTGCGAACATTCGACTTTGATTGCTGGGTATAAGGCATGGTGACCCCTCCATTTACAATTTGCCACAAGCCTCTGAGTTTGCTAGATTGATAGTCGGGGAACTTTCAGAGACTAATTATATGCGTGAAATTATCATTGATCATAAGTCTAGTGGATTACAACGTATAAGTGAGCTACATCCCTCATTTATGGCTATGCAATATCCAATACTTTTCCATACGGGGAAGATGGATATCACACCGACGTTCGATATGCAAATAATACTGGTCATCGTCACAAAGGTCTTAAGGATGCAGTGTTAAGAGGGGACACAACACCTGCATTCATTAGTAAATGTATTGTTCTTCCCTCTACTTTCATATGTGGCCTAAGGTACATGGCTCAAAGCTTCCAGGATGCTATGGCAATTTGTAGATGGTTTGGCAACCCAGGCCTATTCATCACTTTCACAGCGAACCCGAGGTGGTTGGAAATTGCCCATTTTTTGTCACTAATTCCTGGACTATGAACCGACATTATTGCGAGATGTTTTAAAATAAAGCTTGATCATTTCATGAAAGATTTGAAAGAAGGAAAGCGATTTGGCAATATTTTAGCATGCAAGTACATTTGTATTCCAAATTCTTCCTTAACCAATTACAACATAATCTAACTTCATTTTTTTTTTATTCTCCAAGCTATTTACACGATTGAGTTCCAAAAAAGGGGATTGCCACATGCTCATATCATATTATTCCTGCATCCTGACAACAAACCTCGAACATCGGCACAAATTGATTCGATTATATCAGCTGAATTACCAATGGAGGAAGACGATTCTATTGACTTTAAAGTCGTGTCACAATTTATAATGCACGGGCCCTGCAGTGAAGCAAATCGTAACTCACCATATATGTTAAAAGGAATTTGTTCTAAAAAATTTCCCAAGTCATTTGCACATGAGACCTCTTTAGATGAAAAAGGTTTCCCTATTTACTAAAGGAGAGATGATGGCGTTGTTGAGAAAAATGGTATTAAACTGGATAATAGATTTGTTGTACCTCATAACAAGGACTTAATCGGTACCTACGACGCACATATTAACGTGGAGCAATGTACCAAGTTTGGAGCTATTAAGTATATCTCTTTAAGTATGTCAACAAGGGTGCTGACAAAGCAAGGGCTGTATTGCAAGAAAATGTTGCCAGAAATGATAAGACGGGGAAGGATGATGTTATACCTATTGATGAGATTACATCATATCTTCAGTTTAGGTACGTATTTGCTTGTGAGTCTGCATGGAGGATATTTAATTTTGATATTCAACACTGTAGCGTAGCAGTCGAGAGATTAATGTTCCACTTACCAGATGAGTAGTATATAACATTTAGGGATTCATAAAGATTGGACAATGTTGTCAATAGAATCGATGTAGAGAAAACATTGTTCACTGAATGGATGAGGATTAATTCGGAAAATACGGATGCTCGTGAACTTACATATGCGGAGTTCCCAACTAAATGGGTATGGCAATCAAAGTTCCAAGAGTGGCAAATAAGAGAAAGGCAAGATTGCGTAGGTCGGATCGTGTACCCGCATCCAGCATCCGGAGTGTGAGGACCTCGCAATTATGAGGAAATCAAAATAGTAAATGGTGTTACGTATCTGACCTTCAAGATAGCGTGTTATGCATTAGGGCTATTAGATGGAGACAAAGAATGGCACGATGCATTGTCCCATGCTTCGAACTGGTCATTCGGTAATCAATTTCTGGAATTATTTGTTACGATGCTCATTTTTTGCGAGAGTACTGACCCATTAGCTCTTTGGGAACAAATTGTCATATTCTTTCTGTAGATGTTCTATACATGAAGAGGAAAAAACTTCAATTACCACAGTTGCTCTTAACTGAGTCTCAGCTCCAACATTACGAACTTTACGAAATTAAACAAATCATATGTCGTAACCACAGAAGTTTGAAAGATTTTCCACCCCTCTCTTTTCCTGATGATTCATGAGGATACATCGTACGTTATTGTTGAAATGGCTTAGGAAACATCGTACGATATTGTTGAAATGGCTTCCCACGTGTAGGATTAAACCAAGAGCAATTACTGGTATATAACAATGTCATTAATTCAGTTAATCAACAAAGGGAGGATTGTATTTCTTTTATAGGCAAGAGGAACTAAAAAAACTTATTTATACAAGACTATCATTACATGATTAAGATCTGAAGGTAAGATTGTTCTTGCCGTAACATCCTCTGGAATCGGGGCGTTATGGCCACCGAGCGAAAGAACAACTCATTCACGTTTTGCAATTCCGATTGACATATGTGAATCGTTGACATGTGACATACGACAAGGCACCACCTCTCTGAACTCATCAATAAATGCTCAACAATTATTTGGGATGAAGCTCTTATGGATCATTGTCATACATTTGAAGCAGTTGATAAAATACTATGCGATATCCTTTGCTTTGACGTTCCAAACTCGAATGATAAATTTTTTGGCGGTAAAATTGTGCTTCTCGGGGGAGACTTTAGACAAACATTACCAGTTATCCAACAATGAACAAGACATGATATCGTTTGGGCTTCACTAAACATGTCACCAATATGGAAAATGTGTCAAGTCTTCGTACTCAAATAGAATATGCGAATAGAAGACACATTCGAATTTTGAGATTGTTCTTGGGATAGGAGAAGGGACGATAAACTCAGCTTCTTTCAATGATGAATTGGATAAGACGTGGATTGAAATTCCCAATGATTTGCTACTTGAACGTACCGATAATCCAGTGGTAGCAATCGTGGAAAGCACGTACCCTGATTTGGTTGAGAACATTAAGAATGAAGATTACTTGAGATCATCAACAATTTTAACACCAACTAACGATGTGGTCGACGATATAAACCACTTTGTTCTTAATAAAATTCACCACGAGGAACGTACATAGCTAAGTTCTGACTCCATTTGTAAAGCATCCACCAAAACAACCGACGAAGAGATGCAACTCCCTATGGAGTTTGTGAACATTGAATTTCAATGGGTTACCTAGCCACAAACTTCATCTAAAAGTTGGAGTCCTAGCGATCCTACTATGTAACATTACCTTTGTAATGGAACATGTTTAATCATTATTCAACTGAGTGAACGGATCATTGAAGCTAGAGTTCTTACTGGATCACACATTGGGACGAAAGTTTTCATCCCAAGAATTGTAATGACATCAATGGATAAGAAATGGCCGTTCATACTAAAATGAGGACAATTCCCATTGCGCTTATATTTTGCTATGACTATAAACAAGAGTCGAGGACAAACTTTGTCAAATGTTGGAATTTACTTGCCCCAACCAGTATTTTGTCATTGACAACTCTACGTAGATGTGTCAAGAGTCAAATCAAAATCAGGTCTGAAAATAGTAATAAGAAATGATGATGCCATACCTCAAAATTACACTAAGAATATAGTCTTCAACGAGATATTCCAAGACTTAGACTCTGGTTTACTATTCTTACACATTAAAATTTAAATTACATTCTCATTGCATTAATAAGGACATGACCATTACCCCACTATTTAGACCTTTTACGTATATTTCTCATCTTAATGTAGATCCAATATGAATCACTGTCATACTTTGGGACCTTTTACGTATATTTCTCATCTTAATGTAGATCCAATATGAATCACTGTCATACTTCGGTGTCAGGGTTAATTATGGATTCAAAAAACTGTGCGATCGTTGTCCGAGTAACAAGAAAATGGGATGTCGTGAATTTTAAGAGGAACAACGAATTTATATCTGTCGACTGCGTTCTTCTTGATGAAAAGGTGTGCATTTCTAGCTTTTTTGCCATTTATATTGTTATAGTAATAAAACATTTTCCTTCACAATCCTAGAAACACATTATAATCTAATTAAGTCATCACTTATCTGCCTTCTTTATTCCCTATGAAATTAATGACAAAATGCTATGTGTAATGAAATCATACCGACCTTCTATTATAGAGTTTAATCGATTTAACATAACGCATCGCATATACATATACATATACATATACATATACATATACATATACATATACATATACATATACATATACACCTATTACGAGAGCAACACAGTATTGTTTTATTTATAGCTAAAATAATGAATAGATACTCCTTAAAACTGCGTAATGTTACGGAAACAAGCCTAAGGTTGTTTAAGCTGAGTGGCAGCCTTCAAGAGCTAAGAAACACAGCAGTTTCATATATGAATTACGATAGTAATATGCCTTTATTGATTCCTGTCCTTCCCTGAATATATTTCATTATATGAACAAGCATAAAATCATTTACGATTAATAATTTCAGGAGGCAGTATAAAGAAAAAGTAAATACCCCGACTCTTTAAAACAGTAGCACGGTTTGTTAGACCAAATCGATTAAGTGTGTGCATTTTTTGAGCCCACAATTAAGGGTACACATTTTGGAAACAAGATTTGATTGAAGTAAGTTCTCATACTTAATAATTACTAAGAATAGGACATCAAAGTTAGGATACTAAACAGAATAGAAGAACAATGGCAATTAAAAAAAAGGTCTATAAGCCTTTGGAAGCCATTCAATCTTCTTTATACACTTTTTGAGCTTGAGATGCAACAGAGGAAAAAAAGTAGAGCCAAATTCATATAGAAGACCATGTCACATCAAAGGGAGGATCTAAAAATGCTACAAGAACAAAGCCAAAAAGACAACGCCTATAACACTTCGGAAGCCATTCAAGCTGCTTTATATCCTTTCTCAGCTTCAGCTACAAGAAAGGAAAAAAAGGAGAGCGACATTTGTACCATTGTGTCATTGTGTCACAGTACCTGCAGTATTCAATCTATTAATTCAACACAAAGTACCATTGTGTCACGCTATATGCAGGATTCTTCCTCTATCTATCCCGTGCTTCTCATTTGTTGACATCGGTAACCAATTCCTGTTTTCTTCGTTCAACCCTTACTCTTCAATCTGTACACTTCCTATCTTAGTAGAACATGGCAGGGACAAACATGGTTTACTTTAATTCTTCAATCTATTTTAGAATCTTATCTCAATTTTTTACCTAGTTCACTTACATATAGTGAACCACCTGCATAGTTCTTTGTCCCAACATTTCTACTTTTAAAACAGGTTGTTTTCGGTTAGTTAAAAAAAGCTTTCAAGACATGTAAAATGTGCAGAACTTTTTCAGGACTGAGCCTAGTATGTTACTACTATTTTAATCATTCTGTGTACTGCTTCTATCAACATCAGCTGCGCCAGAAATTGTGAAACAAAATTTGAAATTGAAATCAGCAAAACCGAAATGCATTAAAAAATAGGATTCATGCTGAATGGATCCTACATGAAATCCAACTCATCTGCCATATGGTCCACGAGAATATTATCAAAACTAGGGACATCGTACGCTTAACAGATAAGATAAACTTCAATGTGGTTTATATAAACATGCATTCATGGACACATTATCGATTTACCTTGTATCTTCTAATTAATAAAAATTGTAAACGTACGTAAGTATTTCAAATCATTTGTCGCTATTATAGCTTTTTGTACAACTACAATCATATATCTATCTTTGAATTGAATTATTTGTGTTACTTACATTAACTATGTTCCAATGAATACAAGAATATATAGATTAAATGTATAGACATTAATATGATTTAAATAATCAATCTGTCAATAACTTTGCAACATCTGTTGCTTTTCTTTGAATCAATATGACTGCAATCATTTTGAAAAACGTTACCTCAGTATTGCAATAAAATTTATCTACATATTACATAAGGATGCCAACAATGAACTTTTTTTAGGATAAAATATTCATTTCTCCTTTCGAGGACTGTACGGAAGTCAAAATTCATTATCAAATATGCATATCGCTTCCTATAACCCAATTATACATTTAGAGATATTCAATACCATTAATTACGCAAATATAATTACCTCCCCCATTTATTTCTCAAGTGTTCAAATAATTTCTTGATCACTGATATTTACTCTCAATACAAATTTACATCAGACCTGTCTATTATACGAATATCGTATTATAATATGGTATTATTATATTTACGGAATTATTTGTAAAGACGAAGTTGGCGAATATGCTCTGTTGATTGAAGAAGGAAAGATATAAAATCTCAAATTTTAAGGTCGTTGCTAACAATAAAGGATACAAACGTGTTACACATTCATGTGTACTAAATTTCAAGTCCGGCGCAACTGTAGAAGAATTGAAGGACGACATACATAATATTTCGTTACATAAATTTGAATTCGTTGACTACAAAACAATGAAAGACATAATCGTTAACAAGAACAAGCTAACAGGTAAACTTTTACACACTCATATCTTTTATAAAAATATTATTTATTACCAAAACGTATATCATATACAATTAAATAATTCTTATATCTAGTTGTATGTGGTGTTCTTATCGGCCGAAGCGAAGTCGAATATACGAATCTCAGCGAAAACAATGTGGAGAAATTAGACATACAAATTTCTGATTCAAGGTAATATATTATTAACTTAAATTATTACGTGGACTTTTTAATTTATATACAGTGTAAATTTATACAATATACATTTAATTCAAACTATATAAAATATAGCACCAACAAACTGAAAATCACTTTCTGGGGAAATTCTGCACTTAAGCTGCAACATGTTGAACAATTTCCGATAACAATTGTCATTACATCATTCAATGTCAAATTTTTCAAGAGGTATGGAAATATTTTTAGTGGCATACATTTTTTATTTTAATGCCAGATATATGTCTATCATCCACAAATGCAACAAAGACGTACACCAATACACAATACCAGAGGTTCATGCTTTAATAGACATGTGAATAATTAAATTATTAAATTCAAATCCAGCTGTATTCACTAAATATCTTTATTGTCTAAACACTTCGTATCAAAACCTCAAATAATTGAGCAACTAAGCTCAACTCAGAATTTGATATCAAGTTCGGCGAGCCCTAATTTGGATAGTATTTTAGGCATTAAAAAAACGCGCTCAACATCAGAGGATGAGGTATTATTGGTTAATATTCAATATGTTATATTATTATTTTACAGAAAATAAATTTATAACTTATATTACATTTACAGGTAAAGATTGTATCAGTTCAAGCATCTATTATTCATGTAAACGATAAGTTCGGTTGGTCTTACGTTTCATGCAAAGTTTGTAACAAGATCTTGACAAAGCTGACAGAAAATTTTGCAACACAGACATTGTGTTTCTAGTTCCCAAGAAAGAAGAAATCACTACTTTTTACTAAAGCATATCTATTAGGATGTAATTAATATATAGTTATTTACTTGATATAATTTTATAGATATAAACTTCAAGTGGATGTTGAAGACTACACTGGAGATACAACATTTGTTCAATTTGATAAGGTCGCTAGAAAATTGGTTGGCTTCCCACTATCCTAGATTGACACAACTGAAAATAAGGTACAATAACAAATTACTAATATCTTTTTCTATTCGTATAACCAATTCAATAAATTATATATAATTGATATAGGGAACTACAAAGGATGCCAACCTTATATTAAAAGATATCATTGAAAAAAAATACGAGTTCATTCTCAGGCTCAAGCTACGGTTGGTCTTGGGTTCGAGACTTGGGAGCGGTCTCTTCATATTATAAAACAATATGGGAGTAAGACTAGTCGACATCTACCTCTCCCAGACCCTGCAGTGAAGCGGGAGCCTTGTGCACTGGGTACAACCTTTTAATGGAGGAGTACTACTCAGTTACAAAATTCGAGAATACTCCTAAAGACATTTCAACCATTGAAGATTGCGAAAGCTCATCGAAGGTAGTATATTAAATATATTGGTTCAACTAATATAACACAATTCTCTAATAAAACATAGCTTTTTTATATCGGATACAAAAAAAGAAAATACATTGCCACCGTTAAAGAAGATGAATTAATCGGGTAACAATTGACAAATTCATCTCTCAATGTGTCAAATATATACAATCAAATTTATTAAATATTAACACCTTAATTCATATCTTGCGAGATGAAATATATCACATCGTCTCTACATCGTCATACCATAGAAGCATCGAAGTGACGAATTCATCTCCAAAGCTCATAACATACTTGTGAGGTTTTAGATTTTCAGTAATTTGTTGTTTTTCAATACAATGTTTGACATACATTAACATATAATATCTTCAAATATTGGATAAATGATTTTTTTGTTTTCAAATGACTATATTCATTCTCAACTCATTCCTAAAATATATTGCACCACAACACAGAAGATACAAATACATATCCAAGCTACTAACATACTCCTCAGATTTTACAGTTTTGAGAAATTGTTGTTCTTACTATAATGTTTGACAATTATTTCTCTTTCTAAATGACTATATCCATTCTCATTTGAGTACGCAAATATATTGTCTGACAACAAAGTAAAATAATAAATAATTATTTATAAACCGTTGGCCACGCATCGCGTGGCCTGAATGCTAGTAGAATATGAAAAGTAGGACAAATTACAAATTAAAACTAAAATTATGTACGAGATAAATGACCCTAATAAAATTTGAGTACCATGACTCACCCATTGAACGTCCAAAAACATGAGCCTTTCTCCACTCCAAATGATCCATTAGAGCTATTGCATCTATCGAAAGATTTCTTCTCTAGCACTCGATCAGCACATAACAATTGTAATCTCCATAATTTTCAGAACCATATCTTGTTGTATACTATACCATTATTGCATCCCAATGATTTAATGTCAATCATACTCCCGAAAATTTACTACCTCGGAAGCTTTTGTTTTCTTCCATCACCAAAGAAATTTGAAATCTACAAACCCTTTTTTCGATTTGCTGATTCAACATTCAAATTGAAAAGAGAAAAGGGGTAATTACTTGGGTTTATCACATTGGCCTCCCTTAGATTTTGAGAAACTACAGTAATCTCCCGGCACATTTGGATTTGAGCAAAAGTAACCTTTCCCTATTTTGGGAAATTTTGACAATAGTGACCTTCCCAAAGTTGTAAAAATTGGTCAAAAATTATTTCAAAAAACTTGAAAGTAGGATGTCACCGCAATTATAAAAAATTGAAACAAGAATTTATCATTTTTGTTCTTTAATGAATTATCAAAATATGCAACAATGATTACGATGCGGGAATCCATCAAACACTAATCAATTGCCGTGTGCGTGTAATCAAGATATATGCGTTTAATTTATGACGAGACTTGCGTATATTCTGATTTTTGGGTGGGTACCGGGTTATGCCCATCCCACCATTATAGAAAGCACACCACCGGTATTACATCAACCATCTCTCCTGTCGGTCGGGCTCCGATCAACAGGCATAAATTCCACAACATTGTGCCTCTCGAAGTCCTGGTGAGAAAATCTGGACGAAACATTAGGAATAAAGCATTCATAATGATAATAGTTGCAGATTTCAGCTCGTTTAAGATGAACTCACTCACAAACACATCATAACATAATTGAAATAAATGGTGAGATATCCATATTATATACATATAAACGTGTGTGTATACATATAAATGCATATAACAACAATAAGAAATAGGGATATAAACTTGCTGAGATTGGATGTGACGTAAACTACAGGTCAAAAGGCTCCTAAAAAGATCTAAACACACACTTTAGTGAGAGAAATACTATTTTCTATTTCAATATTCAAGTGTACCTCAAATGAGTTTACAAGGGGGGTATTTAAAGGGAAGGAGTAGCTTAGGCTCCAAGCTAAGGCCCTAATTACAAAAATGCCATTATTACTCCTTACCTCTAAATAAAAAATAAAAAATAAAGGAAAATACAAATAACAAAAATAAAGAAAATACAAAAGAAAATAAAATGACAAATAAAACTCTAAAATAGGGCTCATTTCCATCAAATTATGTATTTAAAAATGATAGGTTTATTTAGGCTATCCCAAAATTTCCCTGGAAATGTTTCTTTTGAGGGAAGATAAAAAATGTAAGATGGAAAGTGCAAATTTGGACGCTTGAGCAACTGTACTTTAGGGGTTGGGTGGAACATATACCATATTTTCTAACTTATACTTGTATATGGGCCTATTTGATGAAAACAATATGGTATATTCCGTATTTTCCAGAGCGAACATTGGAAAAATCCAATCACCCTAATCATGTAGGCCCAGACTGTGTCTGATGCGACATTGTCAGAATCATTCACGAAATTGGCAGGTAGTAATTTGTCAGAGTCATTCACGGTATTGGTGGGTTGGGAAATTAATGGTCTCTGTTAAGCTTCCATTCAGATAGTTGTATTAAAATCTGATGTATTTTCTGGGTTGGTATTTATTGGACTTCTTGATTGCTCGTAAATTTTGTTAATCAATGTGATTATTTTGTTTTCAGCTTTTATAAAGGAAATGTTTTTAACATGTAAGCAGGAAATCAAGCTTTGAGGAATACAAACTCTCTAGCTTTGTTTTCTAATATTAAGGTTAATCCAATCCCTGATGAATGAGGGAGGGATTATTGTTGAGCATAAGCTTAAAGAACTGGAACAAAAATTGATACACATTGGATTATTGTTCCTGGACATGGAGGTCGTCCTACACTGGTATGAAGTTGAATTATTTATCTCAATTATCAACTCAGCACTTTGATTTTGGGTTCCAATCACCAAATGCTATTTTATATTTATGTAAAAGGCTTTTTGATCATCGTGATCAATGGCTGAATAGGTCGCTCATTGGTTCTATTTTCCCTCAATTCTACATAGAAGATATTTTTTTTTTCCAAATGATATTGCCTTAGATTTATAGGTTATCTTTTCTGCAGTATGATCTTTCTTTAAAACTTGAGTATGTGCATGTTTTCCTTGGAACCGTACTCTCCGTGCCAGTATCTTAACAATAGGAAAGTGAGTCCAGCTTTCACATGAGGGATAGGGGTGGATGAAGTCCCTTGATTTGGGTATATCGAGCTGGCTTTAAAGCCAATATTTCGGAGGTAGACCCCATTGCTTCTCAAATTCCACTTTTTTTTGTTTGAGGATGCTCTTTATTATATTATATTTTAGCAGATTTTTAATGAACTATGAAGTCTTTGTAAGAAACTCAAAAACATTTCGTGGACAACGTTTTTTTGGCGAAAATCCACTAACTGTCGGTAATAAACGTCGTTAAAATTTATATACTTGAGGGGTTTTCCCTTAAAAAAGTGCAGGGGGTTTCTTGCAAAATTCATAGTTCAGGAAGTTTTCGGCATTTTACTCTTTTTTAACTGATGGGCATTGCTGAATTTCACATATCAGAGCAATTTGACTTATGGACTTGTGATGGAAGAGGTAACAACGCATGATGAAAGCAACCACATTTCTTCAAACGGTCAAAACGTGTTGCTAAGTGGAGGTGTTAGTTCCGATGGACCCTAAACAATACTCACTGACACTGGCATTGATAGTGGGTGAGAGGTATGTGTTTCATTCGACTCTTAAATCTTATGTTGCACTTATTTGTATAACCATCTATTGGCGCTGTTAGGATCCCATTATTAACCTTTATTTGCTTCATGTATCAAGTGAACAATGTCATGACTATTTTTGGGACAGGAATATACTAAATTTGAAAAAAAAAGTATATATCTTTGCTACTTTTGTTCTCTGGAATCTGAATCTGTATCTGGAGCAATTTATTTTTCTTGGTCCACCTTCATTGCATTAGGTATTTAATGTTATCTCTTGTCGCCTTTTGCTAGCACCGTGTTCTTTTGCTTCCTTAACTTTGTTTAAATTTGTATCACAATCACTTTGTTAATATGGAAAATGGGAATGCCTTTTATCTCTGAAACCAAATCTTTCTTTGAATTGTTAACACAATCCCAGTTACTGAAAAATTATTTATCACTGGTAATTTCTTTTAAGTGTTTTGGTCACTCTATCCACCATCTTTCATTGTAGTTCAATAATATAATATGAAACTCCTAGTTTATCCTGTATCACATTGCTTCCAACTCAGCCAACCTTTCAACATTTATTTCTAATAATCTTCGAATTCATTTCTACGACAATCATATAAATATCTATACATTTGAGTTTTATTGACTCGTTTAGTTTTAATCATTTCTTGAAGCATATAATTGGTTATAATAATAATCTTCTTAATATTGACATCTTCACAATACCTTTTAGTTGTATGTCCAAGTTAACACTTGCTGATTAGTAGGTGTAAATACAGTTCTAATGATGTTCTTCTTTCAGATCAAATTTTTTTATTGAGAAGCAAGAAGAGAAATGTATCTATGTTTTTTGTTTTTCTTTCTTTTTTCCGTTGCCATTTTGTGACGCAATATCGATTCCTTTCAATGTTTATCATTCAAGTTTTGATCCGTGGATGTAAATAATTCGAGGTTTTGAATTTCCTCACACTGGATAACATGCACCATTGCTAATATTATTTCCTTCCGTTTATTTAAACAATTAGTTCCATTTCTTCTATTTACTTCAAGAAACAGCACGGCACACACAATCCCTGTTTTTTTCTTCGTTTTTGTGAGGAGGTAGAATTTGAGTTTTGTTCTTTCGTTATACATGTCATATCTGTTGTTAGTTGGGGGTGGAATTAATGATTGTTTTGTAGTTTTGGTTGTTTTCCCCATCTTTTTATATGGCAACAACTGTGTTTGAGGGTTATTTTATACATTCAATAAGAGAATATTGTATTGGGTTTGTTGATTTGTTCAGTGCAGACTATCTAAAGTCTTTATATAAGTTGAGGAAAAAATTATGCGTGTTACCTTGTTCCCATTGATAAATGTCCTTAGCAAAAGTTATCTGCTGTAGTGTTATTTTTAAAAGTTGTTATAGCATACATGTACTTATTTATACATGATTTTATTAAGTGCAATCATGAGTGAGTCTCATTTTGTTAGTCCATGTCACATATTTTCAATGTGTATCAAGTGCGAGGTTCTAAAAGTCGCGATGTGTGATCGATGCGTGGAGGTCAAGCATCAAGCATCAAGAATCAAGCATTAGGAGCGTAGGCGTGCCTAGGCGAAGCCTATGCGTGAAAAGGCGTTTTGTCTTTTTTTAATATTTTTTAATTATACCTAGGCTTCTAAAATAATAAAAGCAGAATTGTAAGCACAACTTGCATAAAAAAAAAATAATCATAAACATGCAATCAAAATTACGAATAAAATAAAACATACCTTGAGATTTGAAATTAAATTTGTAAAAAAAATTAGAACAATACTTGTATAAAAGCAAAAAAAAAAATTACAGCAGTTATTTTATAACAAAAATAAACAAATTAAAGCAGTTATTTCATAACGACAAAAACTCTTTTTGAAATTTCTACAGGATAAATTTTGAAATAAGTCAGAAATATTGGACAACAGTTATTTTATAAATATTGGAATAAGTCAAAAATTACAGCAGTTATTTATAACAGCAAAAAAAATTATATCAGTCAAGCCATTATTGGTGGAAAGAGTCAATTTTATTTTCGTTACTAAAATATAATATGAATGTGTTCCCCAAATATGTCCCCCCCCCCCCCCCCCCCCCCCCCCCCAATTACTATATTATAGTCCATCTTGTTTCAGAATGAATATTTGATCATAACTTACAAAACCTTGGAAGGTAAAAACAAGGAACATTATTAGTTGCACAAATAAAAAAGAATGTGAAAAGAAACAAATCCGACCAGTGGAGAGCATGATGAAAAATGTGGAGACAATAAATTTGAAGCCAAATGACAACAAATTCTTACAAAAATGGAAAAAAAAACTTACAGAGAGGGAGGGGAAGGTTTGTCGGCGTTAAAGAGTTAGGGTTGATGTCCGGTGGGAGAAGATTGATGGTCGATCGGAGAAGTTAGGGTTCCTGTTTTTTTTTTCTTTTGTTTTGTCTGATCGGGGTTTTCTTGGGGAGGGGTTAGTTTGTTATGTTAGTGTTAGATTAGTGTAACAACCCGTCCTTTTTAGAGACAATTAAATTCCCTAATTTAGTATAATTTGGGAATTTGGAGAATTTCTCGAAATAGTGATTTCTGGGATTTTCAAGGATTTGAGGATTTTCGAAGGGTGTTATAAATTATTTTGGGACCATATAGGTCGAAATATTTTATTTATGTGTCGCCGTGGAGTATAGCGACAAAAGAGGTGAGATTTTGAGTAGAACACCGCATTTAATTATTTTGGATTAGAATAGTGATTTGCGGTCAAGTACCTCGAATGGAAATTTCGACTGCGCCACGAGTCTCGGAATGTCCGAGATAGTCGGAAAAGAGTGTCCGATTGTCGAAATTAAGTTCCGGATAATTTTGGAGTTAAATAGGCTCGTAATTGGGTAAACGAGTCGTTTTTGGGCTTTTAGGGTTAAAACCCTTCTTCTCTCTATATATAGAGGAAGAGAGGAAAGAAAGAAGAAAGAAAAGAAGGAAGAGAGAGAGAGAGGGAAGAAAAGAAGAAAAAGGGGGAGATTCCGGCCGGCCTCCGCGGGATTCGGCTCGAGGACGTCGGATTGTATCCACGAGGCAAGTGTTTACTTGCTTTATTTATTTTTGAGCATAAATATCTCATATCATTGTTGGTATAACATACCCTAATGATTTTGGGTTGGGTATTCGTGAATAAAACGGGTTTTCGGGAGATAAAACGAATAAACCCCTAAAATTGGTAAGTTGGAGATTTTAGTAATTAACCAAAAATATTGGGTGATTCCGGGTCCTGGGATGTTTAGGACCCGTATTATAGGTGTATTTATTGTTGGTAGAAGTTGTAGGCCGTTGGGTGAAGAGATGGAAGCTTGGGGGAAGCTTCCATGGCCGAACAGCTTCTCGGAGAAGAAGCTGCCCGACTTGATCGATCGATCGAGCCTCGGGGATCGATCGATCGAAGCCTTCGATCGATCGACCTCTGCTGGAAAGGAACAATTTCTTTAGGGTGATTTGGATGGGATAGATTCCATTCCATTTTTGCTTTGAGGATAATTAGGTGATAACCTAAGGGACCTTTTAGGACTTCAGGGTCCATAAATTAAGATAATTGAGGAGGGTAAAGTTAGGGTTTTAAGTATATAACCCTTAATCTATATTTTCGAGGAAAATAGAGTAATTGTAGAAATTGATGGATTAGGGTTCCTAACTTTAATTGGGGACTTCTAAGCGATTAATTGGACTAGGTGTAGTCTTGGGGTTTAAGGAAATGAAATCCTTAACCCATTAAGTTTAAAGTTGTTCGGGTGAGAGAAATCCTGAGGATATTTCTCGTAGGGTTATAAGCCTATATAATTATGCTTATAGAAGGCATAATTATATCGATTATCGTTAAGTATATCCTAAGAGATAATTAGGATAACTTGGGGGTATATATATATATATATACTTCACTTAGAGAAGAATAGTATCATTGGAGATATCCAATAAATCCTTAGAATAGGATTAAAGTATATAGTGATTATTAAAGTAAGAAATACTTTGGATTTAGAATCATGCTAATATCAATGCATGATTATGATTCCCGGAGGGAATCTTTGGGATTATTATCATCGTTAGATGCTATAGGCCACTAAGGCCGTTTATATATATATTCTAGGAAGAATATATAGGATATGTATATACTGTGTGTTTTAGGTATATATATATATATATATATATATATATATATATATATATATATATATATATATATATATATATATATGATGATGGTAATGATTTTGAATATATATAAATGAATATTTTCAAAATGGAAAGAGAAATGTTTTTCATAATTAATAAAATATGGATTACACACCTCTCTAAATCGCTATCATAAGGGAAGTTGCGTTCGTATGGTGAAGCCCCCTGGCTAATGATGCAGGGTGGATATAGTCCTATAGGCCATGTGAGCGTTTGTTGTTATATTTTCTGTGCTGGTTAGGAGATTCCGGGTGTCGTCTTGACTATCCCGCAGGCACATGGTCGCTTCCCGACGTCTTTCGATATAGGATCCCAGGTTGTCTTGGAGGCCCTGGAAGATGATAGCCATTTAGGGGCGCGCACAGTGGAGAAATCCGGACGGGCGGTCTTAGAACGCGTTTATATTAAAGCAGTTCATAATAATGGATTTGCTTTAATTACATTTCCTGGATATAGGAAGGGAAATGGGTTATATATAAATTGGCTTCGGTAACACTTCCCGGATGGAAGAAGGGATTGTGGAAGCATATGTTTTGATCAAAGCATTTTTATGATAATGAAAATGTCTTTGAATACATTTCCTGAGTATAAAAAGGGAAATGGGATATATTGATAAAGGAAAAGCTTTTTATATTAATAAAATTGGTTTTCAAAAAGTATATGGTTTGTTAAAGCAATTCATGATAATGAATTGGCTTTTATAAATACATTTCCTGGATATGAGAAGGGAAATGGGTGTTTTGAAATAAAAAGGATAAGTATTTATAAATACTTATGTATCAAATAATTCTCAGTCCGGGAGATATTTATATTATCCGGAAGTATATTGTAGATGTATGTATATGTATAAATTGGGTGCCGAGGGTCTAATGAATCCCGACGATCGACCGTGCCGCATAGTAGTGTATCGGGGGGGTTCCTTGTTTGGATTTCGCTTCGCGAGACACCCCACGCACGAATATGGCACTGTGTTGAGACTGGGGAGAAGTTTAATCCTTACTGCTCGTATATTATTAAATGTTATGATATATATATTATTTATCTTTCTGTACTGAGGGACTGGCGGATCTCAAAGATCGACCTTGCTGCATAGTAGTGTATCGGGGGGGGGGGGGTTCCTTGTTTGGATTTCGCTTCGCGAGACACCCCACGCACGAACATGGCATAACGTCGAGATTAAAGTGAAGTTTAGCCCTTAGTACATCTATTTGACTATCTAGGTTAGATAGTGGTTGGGTATTAGACTAGTTTAGCAGGGTAGCTTGACTATGAGGTTTTTCGGGATGCGCTAGGTGTGCACTGTTAGAGGAGAGGTGAGGGGTATCTCATGAGAGTGCGATACCAATTTAAATATGAGATAAAACTATTTTTCTAAAAATAAAGCATTTATGCACTTGCAAAATATTTTCTAAACATTCGGGCCCTGACCCGTTTGTCTACTCTCCTTTCTCTATACTGTATATATATAGGTGTCCAGACACAGGGACGCCTGGATGGAAACTCTTTCGAGTCAGACGTCTGCTGCAGCAGCTGTGGATGCTTGCAGGTTATCGGTAGACGTTTCTTTCCTTGTACTCTAGATAGGAGTTATTGTATAAACACTCGAGCCAATGGCTCAATTGCATTTATTTATTCTTTCAGTACATCATTCGATATGGTTGTATTATTTGGACCGAGTGTTCGGTTATTTTAGTTCCTTTCTTTTCTATTTCAGTTCATTACGCATTTAATTGTGAATGTTTTTAATTGTGCGCTAAAAAGAGTAGTTAGATAAAAGTTTTTAACGGCCACCTAATAGGATATTAGTAATTAAATGGATTTTCGACAGTGATGTTAAGGATGATCCATTTGTGACTCCTGTTTTAATTTAATATTGGAGTGATCGCCCGGTATCTTATTAGGCGGGTTGTTACAGATGGTATCAGAGCATCAGGTTCTAGTGTCTTTAGGAATCTGTGCGGACGTACTACGCTTTCAGCGTTGCTCTCGATTTGTATAGAGCCCCAGGATTAGGATTGTTGATATGTCTTGTGAGATTTCGTTCTCCTGCCATATTAGAAGGTTATAGAAATCTTTTGCGCGCTCGTTTGAGAATCGTGTGCGGAGCTTGGATGGCAGCAGGAGGTGAGGTTTAGCTGGTGCAGCTGGTAGAAGGTTGGGATGAGTACCTTAGTAGAGGTTACTCTCCCTATGGTGATTGTTAAGGATTGCCTCAATGACTACTAAAGCATAGTGGTTCGAGTACCATAGTGCCGCCGTAGTAGGGTGTGGTACTAAAGTTGGATCTCCCGTGGAGATAAGGAGTAGAAAGGGATCTTACGGATAGTTCTAACCGTGAGTCCCCATGAATAAGCAGGACGAGAAGAATGCCGTTTTGAAATTTTTCGGCTAAGGTTTAGCCAGAGGCCGACGGTGAATAAGGACGAAGATGTTGTTATGAGTTTTACCTCAATCGAGGAGGTATATTTGGCGTGACTAGATAAAGTCGCGGTATTAGTTAGCCCTAGACTCGTGTGTGTATTTTGAGTTGTGGCGGTCTCGATAACATTTTAATGTATGACTATGTGTTTTCCGCAATAGCGGAATTTTATTTCCCCTTCATTCGCCATAGAGGCGGGTGATTATATTTTGTATATATACGTATACGGTATATGGTGTAACGGAGCGATAGCAGGCTAATGATGGCAAGTCTATCGTGTCCACAGTTCCTGGAGGGAACAGGTTGTTATTGTGGTGTCTCACCTTGATACAGGTTGAGTACGCCTTGTTATTATGGATTTATGGAACCTCGATGAGCAGAGGCTTCCTTATTTTGGATGGTATATGTGGCAACCTTATAGATATAATTTAAGGCCCACCGAATCGTTGTTGAGCGATAAGATTTAGCTCAGTATTAGTTTGCGCAAGGACTTAGGAATGAGTGCGAGCGCAGGGTGGTATGACTCTTAGATAGAGATAGGAGTTCAGATCACCTTTTGTTGGATTAGGGGATAGGGTTATCCCGGTTGCATGTTTAAATGACAGAGCTCCATAACCAACGAAGTCAAGGGTTAATGTGTGGAGGGGTTCCTTGTTTGGATTTCGCTTTGCGAGACACTCCACACATGACTCTTAACGGCGTCGGGAGTGGGGAGCTGTTATGGGATGCAAGGATGTTGATCTTGTGGAACGATCTTATAGTGTGGATGAACCACTATAGGCTATGAGCCACATAATGCTAATATGCTTATGGAAATATGGTGTTATGGAGAAGCACTAAAGTGGTCCCTTCGCCACAAATGGGTGGGTGAGGTTGGACTTAGAGAAATTGATTTAAGGACAATAGTCAGGCCTTAACGAAAAGGCAAGTTTTGAGGAGCTCCATTTTGGGTATTATGTTCGTGACACTTTCTACAGAAAGTGGGCACTTGATTTGTTAGGTTTCCTTCTGTATGGGCGGAAGGATAAGATAGTAGGAATGCGTTCATAGGCTAGCCTAGTAGGATTTAGGACGTCCCGCTTCTGTGCCTTGGGTCGTTATATCTCGATGACCGACTACGCGAGGGAGTAGTGTAACGGGAGGGTCCCTTGTTTGGATTTCGCCTTGGCGAGACGTCCCACGCATGAAACCAAGCACTTGTCGGGAGTTGGGAGAGGCCTTGGGCACTAGGGACATACTTAGGATTATATTAGTTTCGTGTAGGTAGGGTAACGCTTAGATTGTAGCATTTTTAGGATATAGGTTCGCTAGTATTAGCAGCGCCGAGGTTAGGAGTATTGAAATGTGCGGGTTCGGAGGACCCATAGGTGAGTATTACACCGAGGAAAGGAGATCCTTATTAGGAGAGAGTGATGCGTGTTAGACGTTCGTAACGCTTGTGCTGATATGCACAAGTTAGAAAGGTGTATAGGCACCTTCGTAAGTTTGTTTATATACCGCCTGAAATAGAATGGGCGTAGTATATAAGGTTGAAATTCATGCCGATAGGCATTATAGATGATGGGTATTATGTGACGTATAAGAGTCACTTTGCGATCGTGATAGTCGTGTAGCATATGGTTGGGAACCGTTGGGTTAGTATCGTTTCCCTTGAGGTATCAGGATTTGGAGTGATCCTAAGATTGGTGGTGTAGGTCGCATCTGAATTTCGAGGACGAAATTCCGTTGTAAGGGGGGGAGTGTAACAACCCGTCCTTTTTAGAGACAATTAAATTCCCTAATTTAGTATAATTTGGGAATTTGGAGAATTTCTCGAAATAGTGATTTCTGGGATTTTCAAGGATTTGAGGATTTTCGAAGGGTGTTATAAATTATTTTGGGACCATATAGGTCGAAATATTTTATTTATGTGTCACCGTGGAGTATAGCGACAAAAGAGGTGAGATTTTGAGTAGAACACCGCATTTAATTATTTTGGATTAGAATAGTGATTTGCGGTCAAGTACCTCGAATGGAAATTTCGACTGCGCCACGAGTCTCGGAATGTCCGAGATAGTCGGAAAAGAGTGTCCGATTGTCGAAATTAAGTTCCGGATAATTTTGGAGTTAAATAGGCTCGTAATTGGGTAAACGAGTCGTTTTTGGGCTTTTAGGGTTAAAACCCTTCTTCTCTCTATATATAGAGGAAGAGAGGAAAGAAAGAAGAAAGAAAAGAAGGAAGAGAGAGAGAGAGGGAAGAAAAGAAGAAAAAGGGGGAGATTCCGGCCGGCCTCCGCGGGATTCGGCTCGAGGACGTCGGATTGTATCCACGAGGCAAGTGTTTACTTGCTTTATTTATTTTTGAGCATAAATATCTCATATCATTGTTGGTATAACATACCCTAATGATTTTGGGTTGGGTATTTGTGAATAAAACGGGTTTTCGGGAGATAAAACGAATAAACCCCTAAAATTGGTAAATTGGAGATTTTAGTAATTAACCAAAAATATTGGGTGATTCCGGGTCCTGGGATGTTTAGGACCCGTATTATAGGTGTATTTATTGTTGGTAGAAGTTGTAGGCCGTTGGGTGAAGAGATGGAAGCTTGGGGGAAGCTTCCATGGCCGAACAACTTCTCGGAGAAGAAGCTGCCCGACTTGATCGATCGATCGAGCCTCGGGGATCGATCGATCGAAGCCTTCGATCGATCGACCTCTGCTGGAAAGGAACAATTTCTTTAGGGTGATTTGGATGGGATAGATTCCATTCCATTTTTGCTTTGAGGATAATTAGGTGATAACCTAAGGGACCTTTTAGGACTTCAGGGTCCATAAATTAAGATAATTGAGGAGGGTAAAGTTAGGGTTTTAAGTATATAACCCTTAATCTATATTTTCGAGGAAAATAGAGTAATTGTAGAAATTGATGGATTAGGGTTCCTAACTTTAATTGGGGACTTCTAAGCGATTAATTGGACTAGGTGTAGTCTTGGGGTTTAAGGAAATGAAATCCTTAACCCATTAAGTTTAAAGTTGTTCGGGTGAGAGAAATCCTGAGGATATTTCTCGTAGGGTTATAAGCCTATATAATTATGCTTATAGAAGGCATAATTATATCGATTATCGTTAAGTATATCCTAAGAGATAATTAGGATAACTTGGGGGTATATATATATATATATACTTCACTTAGAGAAGAATAGTATCATTGGAGATATCCAATAAATCCTTAGAATAGGATTAAAGTATATAGTGATTATTAAAGTAAGAAATACTTTGGATTTAGAATCATGCTAATATCAATGCATGATTATGATTCCCGGAGGGAATCTTTGGGATTATTATCATCGTTAGATGCTATAGGCCACTAAGGCCGTTTATATATATATTCTAGGAAGAATATATAGGATATGTATATACTGTGTGTTTTAGGTATATATATATATATGATGATGGTAATGATTTTGAAAATATATAAATGAATATTTTCAAAATGGAAAGAGAAATGTTTTTCATAATTAATAAAATATGGATTACACACCTCTCTAAATCGCTATCATAAGGGAAGTTGCGTTCGTATGGTGAAGCCCCCTGGCTAATGATGTAGGGTGGATATAGTCCTATAGGCCATGTGAGCGTTTGTTGTTATATTTTCTGCGCTGGTTAGGAGATTCCGGGTGTGGTCTTGACTATCCCGCAGGCACATGGTCGCTTCCCGACGTCTTTCGATATAGGATCCCAGGTTGTCTTGGAGGCCCTGGAAGATGATAGCCATTTAGGGGCGCGCACAGTGGAGAAATCCGGACGGGCGGTCTTAGAACGCGTTTATATTAAAGCAGTTCATAATAATGGATTTGCTTTAATTACATTTCCTGGATATAGGAAGGGAAATGGGTTATATATAAATTGGCTTCGGTAACACTTCCCGGATGGAAGAAGGGATTGTGGAAGCATATGTTTTGATCAAAGCATTTTTATGATAATGAAAATGTCTTTGAATACATTTCCTGAGTATATAAAGAGAAATGGGATATATTGATAAAGGAAAAGCTTTTTATATTAATAAAATTGGCTTTCAAAAAGTATATGGTTTGTTAAAGCAATTCATGATAATGAATTGGCTTTTATAAATACATTTCCTGGATATGAGAAGGGAAATGGGAGTTTTGAAATAAAAAGGATAAGTATTTATAAATACTTATGTATCAAATAATTCTCAGTCCGGGAGATATTTATATTATCCGGAAGTATATTGTAGATGTATGTATATGTATAAATTGGGTGCCGAGGGTCTAATGAATCCCGACGATCGACCGTGCCGCATAGTAGTGTATCGGGGGGGGTTCCTTGTTTGGATTTCGCTTCGCGAGACACCCCACGCACGAATATGGCACTGTGTTGAGACTGGGGAGAAGTTTAATCCTTACTGCTCTTATATTATTAAATGTTATGATATATATATTATTTATCTTTCTGTACTGAGGGACTGGCGGATCTCAAAGATCGACCTTGCTGCATAGTAGTGTATCGGGGGGGGGGTTCCTTGTTTGGATTTCGCTTCGCGAGACACCCCACGCACGAACATGGCATAACGTCGAGATTAAAGTGAAGTTTAGCCCTTAGTACATCTATTTGACTATCTAGGTTAGATAGTGGTTGGGTATTAGACTAGTTTAGCAGGGTAGCTTGACTAGGATGTTTTTCGGGATGCGCTAGGTGTGCACTGTTAGAGGAGAGGTGAGGGGTATCTCATGAGAGTGCGATACCAATTTAAATATGAGATAAAACTATTTTTCTAAAAATAAAGCATTTATGCACTTGCAAAATATTTTCTAAACATTCGGGCCCTGACCCGTTTGTCTACTCTCCTTTCTTTCTCTATACTGTATATATATAGGTGTCCAGACACAGGGACGCCTGGATGGAAACTCTTTCGAGTCAGACGTCTGCTGCAGCAGCTGTGGATGCTTGCAGGTTATCGGTAGACGTTTCTTTCCTTGTACTCTAGATAGGAGTTATTGTATAAACACTCGAGCCAATGGCTCAATTGCATTTATTTATTCTTTCAGTACATCATTCGATATGGTTGTATTATTTGGACCGAGTGTTCGGTTATTTTAGTTCCTTTCTTTTCTATTTCAGTTCATTACGCATTTAATTGTGAATGTTTTTAATTGTGCGCTAAAAGGAGTAGTTAGATAAAAGTTTTTAACGGCCACCTAATAGGATATTAATAATTAAATGGATTTTCGACAGTGATGTTAAGGATGATCCATTTGTGACTCCTGTTTTAATTTAATATTGGAGTGATCGCCCGGTATCTTATTAGGCGGGTTGTTACAATTAGTATAGTAGATAAGAGAAAAAAAAAAAACTTTTGCATACTTTTTACCCAAAACGACGTCATTTGAACTCAAAACATAAGAAAAAAATCATTTTAGGAATAAAAAAATTTAAAAAAAAAATAAAAAAGCGCGCCTTGTGTATGCATCACCCCTTTGACCGCCTTAAAAGAGCGTTGACCATACCTTTTCTCACGCATACCCCTTATGCGCTGCGTTTCTAAAAAGCATCACGCATAGGCACCGCCTATGCGCGCCTTTTAGAATACTGATCAGGTGTTATGTCCTTCTCTCTCTCTCACACATGTAAAGCTAAGCATTTCACGTAAAACTAAACATATAAAAATTCCAATCTCTATCATACACGTGAACACACGCACACATGCACACACTCCTCCATCTGTAGCCATACGAGTCCGATGCTCTAGATGCTCTTTCTACTGATGACACTCGTATCTCAAACCCTTCGTTGTAGAATCATTCCGATGGAAATGGGCCCTATTGTAGGGCTTTATTAGTCATTTTATTTTTTTTATTTTTGTTATTTGTATTTTTCTTTATTTTTTGTTTTGTATTTAGAGGTAAGGTGTAGTAATGACATTTTTGTAATTAGGGCTTAGCTTGGAGCCTAAGCTACTCCTTCCTTTTAAATACCTCCTTTTGTAGCCTCATTTGAGGTAGACTTGAATTTTGAAATATAAAAGAGTTTCTCTAAAGTGTGATTAGATATTTTTAGGAGCCTTTTGATGTGTAGTTTCTGTCAAATTGGTATTAGAGCGGGTGTAGCTCCACATTGGTGTTAGTGTATCGGTGTACTTTCTTTTCATCAAATTGTACACCAGTCTTCAATGGCTCCAAGAACATCCAAACAACAAAAAGAGAATCAAGAGTTAAGAGAGAGGATTCAAGTGTTGGAGCAACAAATAACCCAACTCTTTTCCAACCTAGGGCTCAAACTTAACCCTTCAACCCCCATGGATGGCCCAACCCAAAAAGACCCACAAACCCTAGCCCCCCCCCCCCCCCCTTCCTTCTAACCCTAGCTTCTGTCCCGCTACCTCCGCCTTACCCTTCCACCATCGGACCCCCCAAACCCGCTACTCCACCCCATACCTAACCCCATACCCAACCCTGCCTGCTGCCCTAACCAAAAAAACCTAATCGCGACCCAAACCCTTGTCGCCCAACCCCTCGTACCCCCCAAGACCCCCACCGGCCACCCCACTGGACAAAAAAAATCGCCGACAGCAACCCAAACCCCTCCCCTCCTGGTCGTCGCACAGGCCCCCCAACCCCAAATTGCTCCCGGAAACCTAGTGTTTTACCCTAGGCCTGCTCGGAAACCATAGGGCTGCCCTACCCAACCCCAAATCTTTCTACCCGCTTCCAAATGTTGGTTTTTGACCCGTGTGGAATTTTTTAGTATTTATTTGGGTGAAGAAAGTGAAGGAGAGAGAAGAAGAAATGAAGCCCATGATTTGTGGGATGTGCACCCCTCAAGTTTCAAAAATTAGTTTTGGCCCCGACAAGTTTTTGGCACCAATTTTTGGAATTTCCTCCCGAATCCCCAAATTTTTGAACGCTCGAGGACGAGCTTGGTCTTAAGAGAGGGAGAGTGATTGAAATGGGGCCATATTTTAGGGTTTTATTAGTCATTTTTTTTTCTTTGTATTTTCTTTTATTTTGTTATTGTATTTTTTTTTTCTTTTGCTTTATTATTTAGAGGTAAGGAGTTAGTAATGACATTTTTGTAATTAGGGGCTTGAGTATGGAGTCTAAGCTACTCCTCTCTTTTAAATACCCACTTGTAAGCCTCATTTGAGGGAGACTTGAATTTTGACAATAGAAAAAAGTATTGCTCTTTTTAAATTGGTGTTTAGATATTTTTAGGAGCCTTTTGACGGGTGATTTACGTCATAATTACAGTCAAACTCGTAAAAAATGAAATTATAGTGTAAAAAAGTTTTCCGTCTTTATCAAGCAGGCCCTTATTACCAGTGGTCGAAAAATCCCTAGAGGATGAGTGAAGTTTTGTGAGAATTTGTAGTGCCCACAAAATTTATCACTCCTTATATATCCCGATTTTGCAACTATGGTATATGTTCCACCCACCCCTAAAGTACAATTGCTAAAGCATCCAAATTTGCACTTTCAAACTTGCATTATTTCTCTTCCCTCTAAAGAAACATTTCCAGCCTGAATAAACCTATCATTTTTCAATACACAGTTATATCATTTTTCAATATACAATTATAGTCGAACACACAAAAAATGAAATTATAGTGTGAAAAAGTTTTTCATCTTTATCAAACGGTCCCTTACCAGTATTCTAAAAATCCCCAGAGGATGAGTGAAGTCTTATGAGAATTTGTAGTGAATATATCCACAAAATTTATCACTCCTCCACGTATATCCCGATTTCGCGTTACATGACCGTTCAACAAGATTCCCAAAAGATTTTCACGTAGTTAGCATTCACATTTACTTAAACATCAAAGTTCACAAATTATCTCCATAAAGTCATTTCATATGGTGAAGTGCGGGAGTACGTGTGTAATGGCCACAGTGCAAAATCAAGGTCTCAAAGCTAAAATAACCTGGATTTCTATCAAAATTATGCTTTGACTCGATCCTTCCCAGAATACACAAGTAAAATGCTCGGATGCTGGTGTAACTCTCGATATATGTATGTGAGATATAGTAAGAGTAAATGCATTCAAATTCGAGATCTCACATATAAATATGGACGCTTTATGATGAATGATGAGTAATCTCATGAAGGAAACCGTTCACTAGAAGAGTTTAGATGCGCTCAAGTTACCCCTAGCGATCATCTCCACCTCCAAACCATATTGCACCTAGGATCTCAAAATGGAAGAATGCCTCAAATGAGGCTACAAATGAGTATTTATAGGAAGGAGGTTGCTTGGCCTCTAAGCTAACAATCTAATTACAATTACGTCCCTAAGAGCCAATAACCTTCTTTCTTCTAAAAACTAAACAAACAACTAATAAAAGAAAATACATTAAATAAAGGAAATAAAAGAAAATAACAAAAATACAATAAAATCCTAAAAATACTAAAAATAATCCCAAATTCTTCATTCACATCACAATATGCTGTAAACAGCCTGTTAATTCATGCAAATCTTCCCACCTTGATGTTGCCTATCGAGTCCTTCGTTATCTTAAAGGTTCAATTGGTAAAGATTTGTTTCTTTCTGCTTTTAGTTCTCTTACTATAGTTGGCTATGTCGACTTCGATTGGGCTAGTTGTCCCACTACTCGTTGCTCTACTACTGGTTATTTCACTATGTTAGGTTCTTGCCCCATTCTTCCGCAGAAGCTGAATATTGATCACTCGTCGCTCTCACTTCTGAATTATGATGGCTAAAATCTCTTTTCTCAGATCTCGGTTTTGCTCATGCACAACCAATTTCAATTCATTGTGATAGCCAACTTGCTATTCACATTGCCAATAACCTTGTCTTCCACGAACACACTAAACATATCGAAATTGACTGTCATTTTGTTTGAGAGAAAATCCAAACTGGCCTCATCGCTCCCTCATACCTACAATCAATGTTTTAAAAGGCGCGAGGCGGAGTTGAGGTGTTTTGTCGCCTCGAGGTGGACCGAGGCGTAAGCCTCAATTTTTTTCAAAAAAAATCACTAAGAATGATATAAAAATTATAATTAAATAAGGAACAAAGTATGTATGATATCTATCATGAAAATAAAATGTGTAAAGTCGATCCCATAAACGATCATATCATTATCATAATACATATTCTACCATTAAGACAAAAGAAACTCATAATTAAAATCATAATCCTCAAGGGCAAGATTGTCATCATCACCATCACAAAACCATAACAAAAAACAATGTATCTAGCAATGGATCATCAAATCATTACTATATAATAAAGTAGTAAATCATTGGTATCCAATGGCCGAGAATATAGATAATATGCTTCATCTTCACCCTCATCCCCATCATCATCGCATAAAGGATCATCCATGGAATTAAAAAAAAGAACTCGGCTTTCAAAAGCTAAGAAAAACACGAAAAAAAATAGAGAGATCAAGAAGTTTTGAATGCTGAAAAGGAAGAAGGAAGAGAAATTACCAATTGATTGAGGCCGAAAGAAGGAAATTTGATCTCCGGTGGAAGAAAGAAATTTGGTCTCCGGTTAGGGCTTGCAAAAGAGTGAGGGAGGTTTATGTGATGATGATAAGATAGGTTTATGTCTAACACTAAATAAACTTGGTCTCCTGTTATTTCTTTCATTTCTTTCACGTGATTTTTTTAACATTTGACCATACAATTAGTGAGGCGTAAGCCTCAACCGCCTCAAGGCGGAACGCACCAAGGCGTAAGCCTCAACCAAATACCCAAAGGCGTAAGCCTCAAGGCTTCTTCCTCCCGCCTCACCTCCAAGCTCCGCCTCGAGGCGAGCCTCACCACGCCTTTTGAAACATTGCTTACAATCTGACGATCAATTGTCGGTCCTTTTTACCAAACCACTTGGAGGTGACGCCTACCGCAGACTACTTCGCAAGTTGGGTGTCCTTGATATTTCAATTCCAACTCCAACTTGAGGGGGAGTATTGGACGAATTCAACATTGACCAATTCAAAACTTTCTCCAAAAGCTTCATGTATCATGCCCATATTTTTAGGCTTCGGTTGTTCTATGAGAGAGAATTAGTTGGTTTATTTTAAATTCAAATTGTAGTTATCTTCCTTTTTTTTTCTGCATATATTTTGAATAGCAAATATCTTTATATTGTTGTATACACATTACACATCAATGAGAAGCAATATTCAAGGCTTTACAGTTAATTTAATTCTCTGTTTTCCATTTATCACTCATTATATAGATCATATATACCGAATTTGGTTAAAAAATATATTTTTTTACTATTTTAAAAAAATGGGTACATTCATAGGTATTTAAGTGAGGTATGTTGAAGAGCCTGCCTATATATGTATATATATGTGTGTGTGTGTATGTGTAGAGAGAGAGAGAGAGAGTAAATCCTCCCAAGCCTTAACTGAGATTGAACCCCATTCGAACCCTTCAATCAATCATACCCCAATCAAACCCTTCAATCATTCTCAGTAATCCTGGCAAAATGTGCAAGCGGTGTTGCACAAATGTATAGAAAACAAAAAGGTTCAAACTCGAAATCGAAATCGAATGGTTGGAGTATTTGATAGTCCAATAAGTGTATGAACACTACTTAGATAGAAACTAAAAGTGATTAATGAACAAAAACAGAGAAAACATTTTGCAATTGCAATCGTGTATTGCTATGTCCTGATGCACAAACAAGCCTGGCCATATACATAAATTTATACTTGATTGGTTTTGCATAAAATACGAAAATGTTGAGATTTGTTGTAGAATAATAAAGAGATGTATGACTTCATAAATAACATTATAAACTTAAATATTATGATTAAGGATTAAAAAGGTTTGCATATATCATCTCAAAAGAGAGGAGCAGAAGCAGGTTACATTTAATATCAAATAGTGTTTTCAGAACACTTGTGCATATACATTGTCAAATAACAGCTGAGCATGCCAATTAAAGCACAAATGTCATTCTTTCACAACCAAAAAAAAAGTTTTACAAATAAAAACCGGGGGGAATATGACATTTTCTATTAGTAATATTTCTAGAAAGTCTGAAGACGTATGTACAAGAGAACGCACATATGCATAAATTTAAAAATAAATATGACAAAAATGGTTTGTTTAGTGAAATTTGAAAAGGAATCAGTACCATTTCACCTTTTCCTTGATGCAACACACCAAATAAGAACCACAATATATATATATATATATATATATATATATATATATATTAATGCTCTTGTGCGAATTGTCCCACATTTTGACATTGTGGACTGTACATGTGTCACTTGGCGGCGAGCCTATAAATTATCGGCTAAATTATAGGCACTCTCTCTTTTTAATCGTCCGATCCACTTAGTAGGTGTATCTGTTTGGGAATTTGTTAATCTAGCCATCCTTTTAACAGTTTCAATGTCACAGTGGATTTTTATTTGGTGCGTGGGCTAGAATCATTGGGGACATTTGTACTTGATTTGTGGTGGTGTTGCGAAACTCAAGCTAATATCAAAAGAATTTAATTCACATAGTTATTTTTCAACTGTGTCCACTACATGTTTGATACAATGTCACAGTGGATTTTTATTTAGGGGTGTGGGCAGAATTTTTATTGTCTTAGTCCCCCGCTTGGTTGTCCCAAAATTGTAAATTGGATCATTAATAAATTGATCCATTTACAAATTGACCCATTAATTGTGTTTGGTTTCATTAATGAAATGATTCATTAATTGCCCAATTTTAGCTCATGTGCAAAATCTCAAATTGGATCATTTCACAAAAAAATATGAAATGAATCCATTTGAAATAGAAGTTATATAAAGTGCATGTACCCTCTCCCTCTCCCCCTCCCCCTCCCCTCTCTCTTTCCCTCCCCCCCTCTCTCTTGATTTGTTTTTATCTTTTTTTCATAGAACCTTGACATCAATTTCAAATTACCAAACATTGTGTAAAATTGGATTTAACTCATTCCAAATTCAGTTATTTACAATTCACTCATTCACAATGAACCAATTTACATAATCAAATAATTTGCGCAACCAAACTGGGCCTTAGTGTATGGGCCGAATTCAAATTTGTATTTGGTGTTTGGGGCAGAATGTAGTGTGTGTGTGTGTAGTAGAATTCATACGATAGCATTTGAGTTTGAATTGAATTTTTGGTGTTTGGGCAGAATTTTAATGTTTTGGTGCTTTGACATGTTTCAATGGCATTTCATAATAATTTGATTGCGGATGAAATTGTGTATAAAAAAGTCTAGGCTGACTCAATAATGTGTTAAGGAATTTGGTCTGCACCATCGGCACTATTGTGTTTTTATTTCTTACTTTGCCTATTGTTAATCAACACTAAAATCATTTCCTTGTGCTGTTTTAAGCTCTTGCTTTAAATTTAATATGACTGATCATATATTTTGCCTTTTCAGGATGGGTGAGATAAGTGATGAAATAGATTCGCCAGCGGTAAATCATGAACGACATGTGGTTGGGATTGGGATAATTTGGAATTGGAAGTCTTGAATTTTGGCAATATGGATTTGGTTGGGAATGAAAGTGAGAAAGTTAAAGAAAACATTATAGAACCGAGTGTTGTCTATACACCACAAGTAGCATCGGAGAAGATGCCAAGTAAGGGTCAAGAATTCCAATATCTTCAAGACGTTAAAGATTTTTACAATGCATACGCAAAGGAAGTGGGTTTTAGATGAAAATGGAGGAGGAAGCTCGGACGAGTTTAGCTCGGACATTTGAAGAATATGCAAATAGAGGATTGGAGTTTGATGTTTCAAAGTTATTTCAGACTCGTCTTCATATGTGTTGTTTCGATTAATTTTGTTTTAGAGAAATTGATACAAATGGATGTCGAATTTTAGACTCGTCTTCATATAGTTGGCTGAGCAAACTTCTCTGTTTCAGAAAAGCACATATAAGTGTTCCATAATCATACTGTTGAATTGTAAAATGGTTGTTCAATTGGAAATCATTCTTTACTTTTACTTTTGAAGGCTGATATACACTGTTAATCTTTAGATTATGTATACAGCAAATGAGAAAATAGCTAGCTAAGCAAACTTCTCGGTTTTGGCATTTTAATTCTCAAAGGAATGGAGATATTAATGGAATGATTCTGTTACTACAACTATGAGACAATAGTTAGCTGAGCAAACTTGGATTGTATATACATTGTTAATCGAATGATTCTGTTACCTAAGCAGCTATCAAATACACTAATTTTGGCATTTTAATTCTCAATGGGGTGGAGATACTAAACATCTTCCTGAAATCAACAGGTTTACAAAAAACGTAGCCAGAGCTTGAAATATTTCATTCAAAAACAGATCTGAGTGAATTATGACACCCATTTTCATATCATACCAAGAATATTCTTTTCTGTTTAATAAGTTAAATCTATGTGATTTTGTACAAAACTGTTCTCATTCTTGTTTGGCCAACCCATTTTTTAGGGGATTTTTTTTTTGATAAATCATTGATCTTTGCCAATATATTTTTCTGAAATTTACATAATATCTATTTTTTTGAATTTCCTGAACTGTAGAAATTGAGTAAAATATAATATTTCTAATTTACACTTTTGCAAAATCATGAGAATCTGATTTTCTGAAAAATTGTATTATCGTCTATTGGAATTTGGGAATTTCAAAAAACGGAATCTAAATTAACATAGAATAGCACAGCGATAACCAAAAATATTCAATAAAATGATTCCATGTGTAGCCAGAGTTTACAAAAACACAGAAAATTCATTCCATAAACCATAACTATTACACCAAACAGTGTCACGCACACAACCAAAATCAACATCAAAATAAGCGGTGCGCGTAACAATTTTTTCACTGGAGCTTGTTTCTTCCTTGAGTCTATCAAATAATCAACAATCAATGACGTAAGTTGAGGGTCTTAGGCAACAATTTGCTCCGGCGCTTGACTATTCGCCGATGTTGACAAATGATCAATTGCAATTGGACTACACCATCCCAACCAACAATCGTCACATCGTTCGCATGTATAATAAACCTTCCCCTGATTATTATTAGCATTCGACAGCGTGATCCTGACATAGGCAACACTGCCATAATCACACTTCTTTACTTTAAATTGGATCGAAAACTCATTTTCTTCAAAATTCGTGGAAGAACCCATTAACCTGAAAAAAAAATTAAATTATCAAAACACACTATTATGAACAAATGATATTAGATAAATTGCATAAGTGAAAAAAAAACTCTCCAGTAATGCCGCTGGCGCAGACCCAAATCCCTAACACTTTCATTAGTCGGCGTACACGTTTATATAAACAATTTCATCAGTAAACAATTATTACTTTGAAAGGATTCAACTGTACTAGATGTTTGTTTTAAGGAACAAACAGGTAAGTTTTTATGTAATCAAAACAAACTAGGGGTGCAACCGGTAAGGTATGGTCGGTAATGACCTCTTGCCAATACCAAAACCATAATTTAAATGGTAAAATCGTACCGTACCGATTTATCGATCGGTACATCAAAACAAAAATCAAAACCACACCGGTAAGTTTTTCGGCCTTTTCGGTATATTCGGGTTTTTTTGGTTTCGATAATTTCTGTTTCAATTCGGTTTTTTTCCCGTAAATACCAGAATTTCAAATCAGTTTATGCATTCGGTAGATCTGGTATATATTTTGATATTATGAATTCGGTAAAGTTTTGTACAAGTTTCGGTACCAAAATCTTATTAAACTCATTTAATTGAATAAATGCATTACTTAAAACTAAAATATAATATAAATTTCACTGGAAAATAAAATGAATATCATGAAGCACAAACAAGCTAATTTACATTAAAAAGCCTTAAAACAGTTGTGTATAAATTGAAAGATCAATATATGTAGTTGTGTATAAACTTATATGCAGATCTATATAAAAAAATTAGATACATACGTATATATGTTTTTGAAGTAAAAAAACATGTTTAATAAAAAAACATTGAAAGAGCAGATCAACAATGTTTTTGAAGTAAAAACACTTTGAAATAAAAAACGCATCTCAGATGCACAAACATAACCAACCAGCATACTAAAACCCCATAAGTTTGTGGCATAACAGATCTACGCATACACACATAAAGAAGCAAACACTTTGGTCAAAATCCACAAGTTTGAGGCGTAGCAGTGTAATACCCTGTATTTTTATGAGTTTTAATTATGTGATTAATTAAATGAAATTTCTTTTAATTATGGGATTAATTAAATTAATTTGGGATAATTAATTGGAAATTAATGCGGATTTAAATAACTAGCGAGACGAGAGTTAGTATTTAGTTATGATGATAATGCTGAATATTACTGAGTGAATATGGTAATATATGATTATTGAATTTATTAAAACTGTCGTGAGTTGAAAATACGGCAGTTTCGGTAATTAAGTTAGGAAGCGCGTGTCAATCGTGTCAAGAACCTATTTAATGGATTTAAAAGTAAATTATTTTTATATCATTTGTATGGTCATTTTGAGTGCGCCAACGTGTTCGGAAGGGTCGAGATAGTCAGAAAACACTAGCCGATGGTTTAGTTTGGGTCCCGGCGCATTTTAGGCTTAATCGGCAATCCGGGAGGGTATTTTAGTCATTTTTACTATTTGAGGAATAGTGACCCACAAATTTTAAGTGGATTATATCTTCCAACACTTAGGATCCTTAGGGTTTCCATCACCAAAATTCACAGATGTCCATTAGAGAAGAAGTGGAGGAAGTTATCAAAGGAGAACCACCACCTTTAGGCTTTTTGCACCACCGTCACCCCCATCGGATAGATTGAGAAGAGAGGATTACTCCCGTGTCATCTTCTCCAAAGGATCAGAACCTCTATTTCCAGGAAAGTGATTTAACTTGCAATAATTAAGTGCATATATCATCCATGTTAGTTTAGAATTGGAGAATAACCTTAAAAAATGATGAATGAATGGATTTGAAGAATTAAAATCGTAATATGGGTAGGTTTTGCATGTAGTTTAACTTCTGGGAATATAACAGCCACAAAATTATGATCCATGTGTAGAGAATTATGAATTTTTTATTGAGTTAGATAATGTTCTTGAAGGAAATAGGAGGACTAGGATTTTTATGAAAAATATACGATTCGATCCAAGAAATTGATTTTCCATTATGATTTGATGATTCTAAAACGTTGGAACTTATGTATTTATGTTGGTATGATGTTAGAAATAAATATTTGGGAGTTTGGGACATTATAGTAGAGGATTTGAGGGTTAAGTTTGATGAATCCTGTAGGCAAGATTATGCAGAATTGCAATACCTAATGGATGGATCGATCGACCCTTTTCCCTCGATCGATCGACTCCTCCTGATTTTTGTAGATTATTTCCCTTTAAGGTTTGACAAATCCCAAGCTTGTAAGAATTCGTAGGGGGTTGAATAGAATATTGAGGGACTTCGTTAAGGTCAGTAGGGTTGTAGTTTATGCCGGGAAAATATTATACCTTTTGGGATTGAATGGGATACTTACGAGTGTTTACCGAGTGAGGTACGGTTAGAAATTGTATAAAATTGGAACTGAAATTGGATGAATGTTAATTTAGGGTTAGGAACAGTAGAAGAGATAATTTGAATTACTGAAATAACCTTTGAGGCAAGTGGGTGACTTAGTAACCTTTTGAGACATGTTTAATTATTCAGATATATACGACGAGAGAGTTGTCGTGCTAAACATATAACGTAGAATATCTGGGATGGCATTAAAATGCGTATGTGACTTGTAATATAGGATAAAGTATACCTATATTAATGTTGATAAATACTTAGGTTGTGTGATTACCTAGTATATGGATGCTTTTGTGTATGGCATACCTACCATGCTTGCTATCACGGGAGGTTGATTTTCAAAAAAAGGATCTTATCTTTGTGTGCCTTCGAGTGAATTGAGATTGGTACCTTAAGGATATAGGACTGTGAATGACTTATCTGTGAGTTGATAAGTCAGCTGACCATGGGAGCGTAGGTATGAGCGTGACCCATGGGTATGTGAACTATGCTTGCCTCCAATATGTGTGAATTGTATTGATACGGTTCTTGAGTGATTCGAAACTTGTAAATCCTTACGTGCGTGATATATCAGGATTGATAGCAGAGTATGTATACACCGCAGGTTCCAGCCTTTTGGGGTGCCGAATTTGTATATATATTATGCTAGTGAATTATATATATTTGTACTTGTGACTATTTCATTGTTGCTTAGTAAATGTGAGTAACTAAGATATGTAAATGGGTTAAGAATGTGAAAATCTAAATAACACTTGAGATAAGTAATTTAATGAATGTGAATGTGGGATATATATATGACTTGTTTGGGTAACAAGAGTAGGCACCCTATATTAGAATGTGAAAGCAGGAGTTAGTACGGACTAGTTAGATAGTATCTTAAATAAGATGGGTTAAGAGTTTACGTTAGGCGTGCACATTAGTTGAGGGGTGAGAAACTTATGTGGGATTATGCAACTACCATGTATATAATATTTACTGTTTAATGAAATTAAACACTTGCTGTTTTTAAACTATTTTCACCTCGGGATCTGACCCGTTTTCCTCCAAATCTATTTGGCTTTGTAAAAACCTTTTAGATGCCCAGCCACAGGGACGCCAAGCATATGAGTTCCATTTTGATTAAGTGCTGTAGCTGTTGTGGAAGCTAAAGGATATCGATATTATACGCCTCCATATTTATCCTTGGCTCCTTCAGAGTCATTCATGTCAGTTAGGGCATGTTACCCATTCTTATTTAGAGATTATAAATACAGACTTTCATTATTTCAGATGTTGGTTTATTTATTCAGACTCTTGTATTGGGATTTTATTTACTCTGGTATTATTACTATTGGAGTGTTTACTCCAGACTCAGGTTATTTCATTTCGTTGGTTATTCATATGAGATTATTTATGCGATTGATGGTTGATGATTTAATTACTTAGTTAATTGTTAATTTAATTAATAAAATTTGGCATCTCTCTATTTTAAATATTAGGTGGCTAGTAGGTAACTAAATGTTTTTCGACAGTGATGCTAAGACTGAACCAACTTGATATTCTGTATTAATTTAATAAAGGAGTAGCTACCCGGTATTTAATTAGTCGGGGTGTCACAGGTGGTATTAGAACATCAGGTTCTAGTGTCCTTTAGAATCTGTTCGGCTTATTATGCTTCTAGCGTAACTTTCTTTGATATACCTCCCTACGTTTAGGATTGTTGATTTCTTTGGTGAGATTTCATTCTCCTGCTATAATGTATATGTTAGTGAATCTTTTTTTGCATTCGGGTGTGTTCGCATGCCGTACCATGCAGTATGTCAGGCGAGGGCAGTTGGGCGGACAACCAGAGGCCGAGCTCAGTTGAGGTTATAGGGTATATTCAAGAATGATGACCATAATTGAGGTCACCCCTATTGTGGCACGGAAAGCCAGGACGGTAAAGACAACTAGGGCACAACATATAACTTCCAGGTACCACTATAGTAGAAAGTGGAGTCAAAGTAGACTCATCCAATAAGGTTGGATTGGGAAAAAGTCAGACGGAACATTAAAGAGAACCATTAGTGAAAATTCTGGAAATGCGAAAATGGTGGGTGTTAGCTAATGAAGGTAAAATATCCAAAGGCTTGGGCACATGTCGGAGTGTGGCTAACCAAAAGTGAAATTTGGGGTAAAATTTTTCTTGGTTCATCGGACCAAAGTTATAATGGTAGGAGTCAATCACCACATTTATTAGTGGACTGTTGTGTCAATGGAAGGATATTAGGTACTGTTTAACCTCAAGTTCCTTCGTCAGATGTTCAACACAAGATGCGAACGTTGTCTTGAACTCACATCAGAGGGCCAGACAGAGGTCTCTTTGTGAAAAGAAATTTAATTAATTAGCGAACCTTACACCGGATGAAGTAAGTACAATGGATAAGAGGATTTTAAAGTGGGAAACTAACTCATAAGAAGAATTGCTAGCACTTATGGGTAATTCTGCTTAGACGGTCAATGTAGATGGTAATAATGTCGCGTTTTGTCAATATGGATGTTAGCGCTTCCTTGTGCGAGGAGCTATAAGAAATCGAAGAATTTAGTCAGAGAGTAAGACTGGGTGAAACAGTGTTAGTGAAGCACCACAAGGGGGAGGACCATCAAGGGACCTATTTAAATGATTAGGATAGCTTAATTTTTACCAAGCGAAAGTGAATTCAGTATAGGCTGTTGAAGCCAATAGCATGTTCCTTAGGGCCAATAAAGCTAAGGAAACAACGGGGGTAGCCAACAGAATCCAGACTATCAAAGTTCGGGAGAAGGACAACTCTAACATGGTCAGTATGATAGGAGATAAGTGGATTATGTGTAGAGACATTTTGGGGAGAGTAAAATACCGTGTGTTAAATTTTCTTGAAGTGAGTAAAGGGATAAGGGTATGGTGCCTATCAAGGTCAATAGTTATTGTAATCTTCGGCTTGGTTCAGACAGGCATGTTATGTCCAGGGACCATTTAAGCTGCTAGGGCGATTGTCAAGGTAGAAGTATGAGTTTTACCCTCAGAAGATGAGGCGTATTTTATGTGACACGAGCGAGTCACTACATTTTTATTATTGCTATATTCGCATGTGAGACGAGTTTAGTTCGTATATCGACAACGTTATTATTATGTAAATGTTTTCCCTGGTATATCAGGGTTACCTTTAGTGTTATTCGCGGAGGATGAATAGGTGTATTGATAGTGGTATATACTTTCTGGAGATTACTCATTTTTGTGATATATTATACGCGTATAATATGATCCTGATTATGGTTTTATAGTAATGATTAAACCAATAGTGGCCGGATATCGCAAGTCTATCGGAGTTGCTGCTTTAGTGCAGGATGTTTTATTCTCGAAAAACCTCACCCACAAGAGGGTCGGGCTCGCATTTATATATATACTTATATTATAGAGACTTCGAAGGGTATAGTGGTCCCGAAAAATTCGATCCCGGTGTGTGTAGGGACTCCATTGTTATGATTTGAAATGTATTGGGTTTACTATTCAGTGGAAAGATTTAGCTTGTTATTATGTTTAACGCTCAGGACTTGGTAATAGGAAGAGCACATTGTTATATGACTCCTTTAGAGACGTGGGAGTTAAGACTCATAGTTGTATGTCTGGGGACATGATTTCGAGAGCCCCGATTATATGTGCACGATGTTATGGAATGTAACTACCACCAATGCTAAACGACAGTGTCTTTCGAAGGAAGTTCCTTGTTTAAGTGAAATTGTGGTAGGAAATGTAACTTTTATGTAAAGAGATGGGAATGTAGGGGTACATGTTATGGACTGAGGGCCTAACGGATTCCGATGACCGATAATGCTAGGTAGTAGTGTATCGGGGGGGGGGGGTTCCTTATTTAGATTTCTCTTTACGAGACATCCCACGTATGAAACTTGGCATAAGGTTGGAAGTAGGGAGATGTTTGGCCATTCGTCCATGAGTTCGGTACCTCGGCTGTTATAAAAGTGGGTAGTTATAATTGTAAGTTGAAAGTTAAATTACGAAATAAGGCTAGTGGAGCTAGTTGTGTGGTGAGAAAGTATTGAAAATTTTATTTTATCACGGCGAGTTGAAGGTTGGAATGATGTTAAGGAGGAATTAGAATTTCGAATCTGAAGGTGATTGAGAAATGCCCAAGTGGTATATCCACGTTGCGAATCCAGAGGCAATAAAGAGTTTGGAGTATGTATACAGTGTATATGATGTTTAAACCAGTATGCACGATTTATAGGGTGTGTAGACACCCTGGTTTGCTGATGTCAGAATCGTTGGGAAAAGAGTCATGAGTATGGATGGGTGAAATATATGCTTGTGGGACTAATATAACAAAATGTAAGTGGTAGAGTGAATTAAGCGTTGTGAGAGAAGGATGATAATCCATATATTCATGTGCAATCAGAGTAGCACACCCGAACTTGGTTGAAAGGCAGTGGGAAGCCATTTTAAAAAGGGAGTATCCCTTGAGAAGACAAATATTTAACTATTATGGACAATTTGGATCAGAGTTCTACCCAGTCGCATGTTGAGAGTGACTCGCGCGTAAATAGAATGATGGTGTCAATAAGGTATAAAGAGTCCAGAAGTGCACATGGTGGCGAAAAGTGCACGGGTCGGAACTTTTGTTATACACCGAGGGAAGAAGAGGATTATTAAGTACCACTTAATGGGAGGAATTATAAGTGAAAGTCGGTGTTAAGTGGGACATAGTAAGTAGTCTCCACCCATAGATAGAAATTTTTTAGAGTAAGATTATCACCCAGAAAATTTTGTATCAAACCGACGAGTCCAATAGTGGAAGAGTCAAGTTGGTACCTTTCTTTGATGGGTTTCCAACCTCTAGATAAGTCACGAGTCCCTTTGAATATGAGGAGCATGTTGACCAAAAGGAAAGTAATTGTTATACCTTTGGGTGATTTACGCCATTAGATAGTGTGACCCAGTCTGTCTTAAAAAAGGAGGATCGCACCGGTATGTCGTTCTGCCCAGTATTGTTCTGAACTAGGATGGGATCCTTGATCCCCACCTTCAATATGAAGTTTCAGGAGGTATTGTGTAATACCCCACATTTTTAACGATTTAAATAATTATGGAATTACTTATTATTACGTCGGGATTAATTAAATTTAAAGGTGAAGAATTAAATTGTTAATTAATCCGAATCAAATAAAAATAAATATTAACTAGCGTTCCACGAGTTAATACTTATTAGTTTAATATTACTGTGCGATATGTAATATGTAACTATGTACTTTGATAAATTTTCAAGAGATAGTGATGCGACAGTTCAGTGAATTAAGTCAGACGCGCGTGTGAGTCGTGTCGGGACTAAATTGGTGGAATAAATATATAAATTATTTTTAGTAACTTGTATGATGATTTCGAGTGTACCGTTGAGTCCATAAGGGTCGAAATAGTCGAAATAGTATACTCGAATGTTTAGTTTGGGTCCCGGGGGAATTCTAGGCCTAACCGGCACCCCGAAAGGGCATTATGGTAAATTGGATTTTTAGGCCTAATCAATGGACGAAAATTAGGACTAAATTAATCAGCCAAAAATAATTGCATTAGGGTTATAAAGTTGGAGAAAGCAAGAACGGCCATAGGAAGTGTGAGGGAAGACTTTTGCCAAGAGAAGAGGGCTAAATCGACATCACCTTGCACCACCACCACCACCACCGTGTAGATCGGGACGAGGGGAACGCACCCATACTAACAACATCCGGAAATCAGACTACTCACTCAAGGCAAGTGTTTATAACTTGTTGTATTTCGGTATTAATTTGATTCATGTTAGTGTAGGATTGTTAGGATTATGTTGTAGGTGATAAAAATGGTGAAATTGAGGAATTGGAATGTGTAAATAAATTCTGTGATTAATTAGATCGAAACCCTTAATGTATGTAGACTGGAAATTACGTTTTGAGGAATTTGCATGTAGAACAAATCTGTAAATTATGGCTTCTTGAACATAAATTGGAAGAACTAGGATTTTGATAAATTTAAATTGGGGATTTCACGTTTTATGAATGATTCATAATGAATTGATGATCTTAGGATGATCTTAGGAAGATGGAATTCATATGTTATTGATGGGATCCGATTGTGTAACTGTTCATTTGGAGTTTGGGGTGTTGAAGGAGAAGATTTGAGGTTAAAAATGGTGGAAAACGTAGAAAATTCTGGGTAGGGGATGAACAACGAATTCTCGCGAGAAGTAGCTCGAAGTCGTTCGAGCGAGATTGCCATCTCGCGCGAAGTTGTTCGAGCGACACGTGGAAGTCGTTCAAACGACTTGCCACCTCATTCGAGCGACATAGTGAAGTTTTGATAATTTCTTTTAAGGCCAATTTTGAGTTTATTAGTTCGAAAATGAGAAATATAATTCCTAATAATAAACTTAAGTAAGGCAAAATTTCTGAAGAAGTATGAGAAGCTAAATACTTTAATGAATTAGGTACAGGGAGAAAATACCGTAGAGATTTCAAGAGGGAGGACAACCAAATAACTATTATGAAATGTTGGAATTAAAATGCGTAAGAGAAGCATATGTAGGTAAGGGAAATACCTATTTATTATAATAGGATGTGTGTATGCCTATTATGTATTATTACTATTATAGACACTAATGGGTGATAACCCGATGGTGTGAGAATATTATTATTATTATAAGTGTACTAATGGGTGATAACCCGGGGGTACAAATATGTATTGTAAGTGTACTAATGGGTGATAACCCGGGGGTACAAGGCTATTTAATTAAGTGTACTAAAGGGTGATAACCCAGGAGTACAGAATTGATTAAGTGCACTAATGGGATATAGCCCGGGGGTGCAGTATCATGTTATATATATATTTATATAGGGCAGACGTGACTATATGTATATATATATATGAGAATTTTAAATCAAACTAGAGTGTATAGTAATGAATATGGGCATGGAATTTTGTTAAGAAAATTCTAATCGAATACTTGACTTATTATGGAAATGGGAAATGTATTAATTATCTTTTCGTCAATGGCTAATTGGTTAACGTATTGTATGGGCGATACGTGCATACTAATAGTGAGGGTAAATACTATTAGGATGGATTCAGACTAGTTATATTGGGAGGTATAGCTGAGGAGAAAATTTAGATGCGTGTTAGGCGTGCACATTAGAAGAGGGATGAGAATCTCAAGAGAGAGTTCGAACTAACATGTAATTAATACTTGCTTTACTGCAAATTTTAAATGCTTGCTTAAACAAATATTTTTACACATCGGGCTCTGACCCGTTTCTTGCATCTTCTCTCTCGCTATATATATGTATTATATCAGGTGCTCAGCCGCAGGGACATCAGGCTTAGAGTTTCAGATTTGCGTGGTATGCTGTAGCTGTTATGGGTGCTGCAGGAGTTTGTTTAGACGATTCGATTATTTCATTCCTATTCATTATGACATTTTCTATAGGGCATGTGTCGCCCCCTCCTTAGACAGTTTCAGAGATTATGTTTATTCTATTTCTCGTTTACTTTCATATGGGTTGATGGGTATTATTATTTTGGTTTAGTGTTTTGGAACTGGGATGTTTTATCCAGTATTATTTATTTCTGCATGCGATTCTGATTTAGTATTTGTATTAATTAATTGTGCGTGGATGTTTTATATTAAATTACTTGGCTTGGTAATTAAAAATGGTTTTAAATAAATAAGAAAAATGTTTTGGCACTTAGTTTAATTATATTAGGTGATTAAATAAGTTATTATGTTTTCGAAAGTGATGCTAAGAATGAACCAACCGAATATTCTGTTTTAAATTTCATATAGGACTGATCACCCGATATTTAATTGGGCGGGGTGTCACAGGTGGTATCAGAGCATCAGGTTCTATTGTCCATTAGGATCTGTACGGCTTACTATGTTTTCAGCTTTGCGTCCTTTGATATAGAGCCCTATTTTTAGGACTGTTGTGATCTTATATTTTGCGGTTACGTCTTCAGCTATTTGAGATTTTGAAATAACTGTGGACTAATAATATTCTTTCTCGTCTCAGATGCCTCCTAGACGTGCACCAAGAGACCGACAGGCCCAACTAGAACAGCCGTCCATACAGGCTCAGGGGACAATGAACGCAACGGAAGTTGCCGTGATCGTTGCACAAGCGATAAATGTAGCCTCAGTGGTGGTGCAACAGGCCCCACCTCAGGTTCAGGCAGTAGCACCAGTTCCATTGCATCCGTTTCCCACTGCATGGGAGAGAGTTAGAGAGTCCTTTCAGAGGGCTTGTCCCCCAGAGTTCTCTGGCAGTTCCGATGTGGTTACCGCGAGTCAGTGGAAAAAGGACATACAACGGCATCTTCGCATGTATGAGTGCACAGAGGTTCAGAGGAAAGTTTTGTCTACCTTCAAGCTAAAAGGGGCAGCCTTACAGTGGTGGGAGTCCACTACTACTACCGAGGAGCGAGATGGGATGACTATCAACGATTTCTAGGTGCGGTTTAACCGCAAGTATTTTCCTTCCGTCGTCAAGACTGAGATGAGACGGAGACTTTTAGACCTCACCCAGGAAGGGAAGACCGTGGCAGAATATGAGGAAGAGTTTACACAATTGACAAACATGGTACCTGAGGAGGTGTCTACTGAGGAGAAGCGCATTCAGATGTTCATGGATGGCTTGACTTAGATGATACGACATCATTTATTGGGTAACCTTTCCCTACACTCGTATACCGACGTTCTGAATGCAGCCTTATTGCATTGTCAGGACAATCGCTTTCATGATAAGGGAAGCAAGCGAGGGGGAGATCCCAACCAGTTGGGAAAGACAGGGGGAGGTAATTCCAGTGGAGCACCAGTTGAGCAGAGTCAGAGGCAGGGTTCCCAGCAGGGGGAGTCTGCTAAGAGGTTCCATTCTGGAGGGTTCATGCATGGTCATGAGGGTTGGAGACAGGGCCAGCCGCAGGGCCAGCCACAAAATCAGCAGCAGGGTCAATAGTAGGGAGGACAACAGGGCCAGCAGGGCTAAGGTAGAGGTGGTAATGGCCAACCAGGTCGAGGCTACCAGGGGCAGAGAGGAGGAAACTTCATTGGGAAGTGCTAGTGTGAATGTTATATGTTTAATTAAAGTTGAATTGATTAAATAAGTTAACAAGTAGAATAACTTATAAATTAAAATAAGGAATACTCAGGTTAGAGTGGCAAGTTAGAAAGGGTGTACCAAGACTAGTTAGGTGGGTAGCATAACTACTGGGATAAAAAGTAAGCGATAGGTGTGCACATTAGTTGAGGGGTGAGCTATATCTTAGGAGAGTGGGGCACTTGCTTAAATATGAAAAGTGTGCATGCATATTTAATTGATTGCATTTTGATTAACTTGCTAAATATTTTCAAAAGGTTTTCTTTTGCTCTGACCCGTGTCAATTTTTTTTCACTTTTTTTTAGGTGTCAAGCTACAGGGGAGCCCGGCTTGAGGATTCTTTCTAGGGATGCATAGCTGCTGCATTGTGTATGCTTGCAGGATTTGATTTGGACACTTCAGCTTATTCATTCCTAGTTAGGATCTTTATTTAAGTATTTTACTTTTGGCATGTTGCCCCGTAAGACTCTTTAGTATTTTATTTTATTTATCAGATTGTGCTGAGATTCAATTTTATTTATTACAGATTATAATTGGATTAATTATTTGGGAACCGATGGTTTATTCGGTCTATATTTGTCGTGAATTTTTTAGACTATTATTTTATGTGGATAGTTTAGTTAATTTATCTCAGTTTTATTTTCGCATGTTGTTAAGTTTATAACAAAATAAAATTTGGCAACGGTTTAATTTAAGGTGATCAGTAAGTTAAATGGTTTTCGACAGTGATGCTAAGAATGAACCATATGTGATTCCTATTTATTTTGATAAAGGACTGATCACCTGTGATTAAATTAAGCGGGGTGTCACAGATGGTATCAAAGAATCAGGTTCTAGTGTCCATAGAATCTGTACAACTTATTATGTTTTTTGCGTTACTTTTCTTTGGTGAAGAGCCCTATATTTAGGACTGTTGCATTCATGATTACGTATTTAAAGATTTCAGTCTTCTGTTATTATTTTTGTATAGATTGTGAACTTATAAAACTCGATCTAGTTTCAGATGCCACCCAAGAGAGGAAGACCGACTAGAGCTGCAGCTAGAGTTGAAGAGAGAGAGGCTCAGCAGGAGCCACATACCGCAACCTCAACCATAATCGTGAAGTATTTTGGCAGCAAAGGTGGTTGAAATAGTGGCACAGGCAGTTAACGCGACGATGATCATAATGACACAACACTTCCCGCAGATTCAGCCATACCCATCGGTGGTGCCAGTTATTTAGGCTTATCCAGGTCCATCCGATTGGTAGAGAGTGAGGGAGGCATTTCAGAAGGGTCACCCACCGGAGTTTCAGGATAACTTAGATGTAGTCATGACTAGTCAGGGGAAGAAGGATATGTAGTGCCACCTTTGTATAGTTGAGTGCAATAACACACATAAATAGTTCTTGGCAAATTTAAGTTAGTGGGTGCATCTTTTGCAGTGATGGGAATCTTTGACCACAATAGAGGAAATAAATGTGATGATCATTGCGGAGTTTTGGGCGTGATTTGACCGTAAGTATTTTCCATCTGATATTTAGACAGAGATTAGGAAAAAGTTTCTGATGTCTCTCAAGGAGATCAAACACTGGCAGAATACAAGGAGGAGTTCACTCGATTGGAAAATTTTGTGAAGGATGAGGTGAATACTAAAAGGAAAGAATGAAAAAATTATGGATGGGCTTAACTAGAAAATGCGACAGCACTTGTTGGGTAGTCCTACATTGGATACACACACGGAGGTTGTTAATGCTGCTCTACTTCATTTTCAGGATCAACACTTCCACATGAAGGGAAAAAGCGAGTAAGTGAGACCATTCAGACTAGAAAGGTAGGTGGGAATGGTGCTAGTGGGACACCACCACAACAAGGACAGGGTTTTCAGCAGGGGAATCAGACTAAGAGGTTTAAATCAGAATGGTTCATACGTGAGAGCGAAGGGTTCAAGCAGGGCTAGCAGGGTCCTCAGCAGCAGCATCACATTCCTCAGGGCCGCCAGGGCTAAGGGAATAACATGGGAGGCCAGTAGGGCCAGGACCAGAGGCAGGGAGGTTTTCCTGACAGTTATTTTAGTTGTGGATAGATGGGCCACAGGAAGAGGGATTGCCCGAAGCAATATAGGGGGCAACTACATAATGAGGTCCTAGATGTGAAACCATTGCAATAAATTTGAGGTCAGTTTCATTGCGAGAATTACGTTCAGGAGACAATTGAGCAGGAATGGTACATAGCAATTGAAGGTAAAAAATTTAACATTTTTTATCCTTACGAGTACAAGAATAGTTCGGGTGACATGGGTGCATCACAATGTAAGATTTTTAACACTAATATTTGAGAGTGAGTCGAGTTTAGTGGGTGCGTTGGCTATATCAGTCTTATTATTATGAACATATTTACCGTTGGGTAGCGGGGATGGTCAGTACTGCCTGCAGGGGAGAAAGCGTGGTTACTAAGAGGATGTTTGCATTAGGTATTAGTTTTGCTACTTTTGAGAGTTATGAGAGTAATGTATATTACTATCCTGAGTGGTGGTCGGATAGAGAGGGTTTGAGCGGTAGTGGACTGGTATAATAAGACTATTGTATTCGCTGTTCCAGGGTAAGATGTGTTGTTTTGCAAGGTATCTCCTGAAAGAGGGTCGAACATGTGTGTATATATTTATATATGTGTTATAAAGGAGACTTTGGAGAGTACAGTTATCTCGTTATATTTGATTTCGGTGCGTAGGGACCTTTTACCAATGTGATTCAGGATATATCATGTTTACCATTGAACTGAGAGATTTAGCTCGTTATTGATTTAGCATTGAGAACTTAGTGATGATTAGAGCCCTGTAACGTAAGACGCCTTGAGTGACATGGGCATAGAAGATTTGACTTATGTTTCGGGGACATGATTTTAGGTATCTTAGTTATGTGCTTTGGACCCACGGATTTTGATGATCGACAATGCTAGGAAGTAGTGTATCCGGGGGGGGGGGGGGGGGGTTCCTTATTTGGATTTCACTTGTGAGACATCCCACAAATGAACCATGGCGAATGTTGAGAGTTGGGAGATGTGTTGTCTTGAGTACATAGATCTAGTATTCTAGTTGTCGCACGGGTGTGTGGTTAAAAACGTGAGTGAGAGTTATTTCATAATTTAAGGCCAGTTGGAGCCTGGTAGTATTTGTATAGTTATGCACGGAATAGGGTGTATAGGCGCCCTAGTTAGTTGGACTTTTTGCATTTTTCGCAAGCAGAGACGTGCAAACGTGGGTGTAATCATAAGAGTAAATAAATAAGGGAATTGAAACATGGGTATGTTGGGACTTTACCAGTAGAGGAAGTACTTTAGCCGTTAGTAGATAGGCTCATCGTAGTGGAAAGCTTTGGAATTTTTTTTAATGTAATGGATAGTCATCAAGGAGAAATGGTAAATAAAATGATGGATTATTTTGGTATAAGGTGACTAAAACGGATTGGTCACTAGATTGAACGGGAGCGTATAGACCGTTGGACTGAAGGATATAATTAATAGAGGTGTAGCATGAGCAGCAAGATAATTTAGACCATAGGAAGAGACGAACGTCGTACGAGGTTATATCCAAAGCTGTTAGTACCAGACTTATCCCAATTTCGAGGGCGAAATTCCTTTGTAAGGAGGGAAGTACGTAACCCCCCGTATTTATGAGTAATAAATATTTAATTAATTCGGCTAATTTAAATTACAAGTGTGACACAATTTATTTTGAATTAATTATTATGTGGTTATTAAAATATTAATCGAAAGATATAATGATTAATATTATGCAATAAAAATTACTAAGTAAATAATAAACAATTATTTTACATCATAACGAGTGATAGTGACGTGACGGTATTATATCTCACCCTGGAGTCGAGTGTTAGACTATATGAGGTCGAGATAGTAAATTATATAAGGTGACTCAGATGGAAATTTCAAGATCACGGTTGATTTTAGAAGGGTCGAGAAAGTCAAAATAGTGTACCCATGGATGGTAATTGGGTCCCGAGGCCTATTTAGACATAACTGGGCCCACACGGGGGTGTTCAGGTCATTTGGACTTGGGCCATCGGCCTAATTTAGGTATTAAGAATATTTAACCTAAGTTTTTGAGTTAGAGGCAACCATTAAGAAAACTCTAAACCCTAGGACTTTAGAGGAGAGAAGAGGAAGAAAGTGAGAAGCTTTTGGGAGCAGCCAAATCAAAAAGGAATTTGGGTGAGTTCTTCATCTTCTCATCTTCCTCATCACGAAATCATACCCTACGAATCTAATCAGAAAAGTGGTTAACATTCTTTTAATCTAAATTGCAAGTATTTCGATTCATATCATAGTGATTGAACATGTTGTGTAGATTAAAGGTTCGATTGATAATGAAATATGATTTAATGGTGTTGGATTCTGATTTATATTACAAGACCAGTAGTTGATGTTGATTAATTTGGAATATGGAATTGAATTTGTGAAAATGATCGTAAGAAACCCGTGAAAACCCAATTTAGAAATCGATGACTTTTGATGGAATTCAAAGCTGTTTAAAGGTTGTTATGAGGATTAAAACTAGTCTTAGATGTATGTGATGTATTAACTTTGATTGGGTTAAGTTATGGGAAGAGATTCAAAAGCTTGGGTGAGTAAAAATAGAGGAGAAGCATTATGGGGAAGAGGGCTGCCGCGCCTTGATCGATCGATCGATGGCGCCGAAAATCTGACAGTGCCGCTTGTTTTATTTATTTTAGCCTTAATGATTTCGTGGACTTTTAAGGTGGATTTAATTAGTGAAAAGTTAGATGGAAACAAATACCAATAGTCTTAGAAGATGGGTATTAAGAAATTAAAGCTTAAGGAAGGGTGTGAAACGTAATGAAGGAATTTTGGGAATGAAGGGTGTGAAACGTAATAAAGGAATTTGGGGAAATAAATTCTAAAGTATTAAAATACAGACCAAGTGAGTGATTTTGGGTATTATAGTGGAGTGACACTGCGTTAATTAATTAATTAATGTGTAATTAATAATATTTAGAGTCGGGAAAATAGACTCAGTTATTACGGGCTAGTGCTACGAGAATTAGGCTAGGAAATCGATTTTGGAGACACTAAATGTTAGGTTGGTTGATTCTCATATGCTTGCACATGCTGCTTCACATGCTATTTCTTATGGGTCATTGCTTACGTGATTGTGTTTGTCATACTCTAAGTTGTGCTTCATGATATATGTTTGCTAGTGTTATGACATGTGGACTTTTTGTATTATATTTTTTTTCCTTTGATTGTGTCGTATTGGAAAAACACAAAAATATTTTTTGTTTTATATATTTTTTGAAAAATACAAAAGATTTTATTTTTCAAAAAATATTTTGAAAAATTCAAAAAGATTTTCAATTTTGTATATTTTAATTTTACATATTTGGCATGGCACATTGGTGTGTTTGAATCCAATTCACTCCGCAATTTCCATGTGGCTAGGACATTTAGTTATGACTTTAGATACTTGGATTGATCTTAACCATATTTATGGAGTTGTATCAAACTTGATTTGCCTTACAGATTCGACTTTGTATATGCCTCCACACACACATGCACAAGCTTATTGTATTTTGACTTCATGATGCTCATTTGAGCTTGGTGAGATGTTCTCCTATCAATTTTGTCATTTACATATTTATTTGACTATGGATGATTTGTGCGTGTAAGAACCGTTGCCCGTGAGAGTTTTTTTTATTATCGAAGGATATGAGTGAACACGGGAAAGGGCTGCTAGAAGCAAGTGAACTTGTCGTGAAACCACTGTTTGAAAAGAGCCCAAGAAAAAAATAAGGTAATAAAAAGAAAAAAATATGCCTAAAGGGGCCAAATAGTTTAGTATATGATCATTCAAAAGAAAAGAATATAATATAAAATATTATCATTTTTATATTTTGAGGGTGTTTGGATGTAAATAATCAACGGGTTTGCACAATGACAATTAAACCCAATTATGCTTATTTTGTCATGAAACTATTGATTCGTAGAATTATCAATATTCTAGGCTTGTGTGTATTGTGCTTGTTTTATTCATTAAGGTCAACTTTATTTATTAATTGAGGCTAAATCTTAGTTTGATAAAGTTTTTGTAGTCAATTAGAACTTCTTGAACATATTTGAGGGTTTGGGTTATAATTGTTTTGTTACTAGTTCACACCCATTTATTCCATCCCGCATGTTTGGACACATTGATATTATGCTAATGTGTAAAGCTTACGTGTTTTGTATTCATTTATACTTATGTATGTGTGCCTAATTTTCGTTGATATATTTTGCATATCTTATATACGGTCTTGTATGTTATTTTTGTAAGTTTAACATTTTTTTGAGAAAAAATTGAAAAATTTCAAAAATAGTTGGTTGTTTGCCTTTGAGATGATCATTGCACATGCTTGATTTATCTCTTTTGTGATGATATCTTATCTTCTATTTGATGCTTCGTATTTCATGTTTATTTTTCTACTTATTTATCTATTTGTTTATTTTGATAAAAACAAAGAGGGAGAGCAAATTAAAATGAGTTTGATTTTTGGGAGTTTGAATTATGGGGGAGAATTTATTTATGAGTTTTATTTTGTTTCAAACTCGATGCGTCACAAGGATATATGTTTTTTTTGGCTCATGTGTGTAGTTACTTAAAGAGGAATTCAAAGACACACGGGTGTATAAAAAGTTTGAAGAAACGGAAGAAGAAGAAGTTTGAAGACAAAGAGACTTATGCCATTCCGTTCTAGGGTTAGGAAAGGTGTTAGTACTTTTGTCATAGGAGATTTTTGATTTTAATTTGGTGTTCAGTCATGTTTGTTTGTTTTGTATCGGAATAGCTAAAGGGGGAGACTTGTAAGAATAATTTTTCTAGCATTGTTCATAGCATAACTTTAGACTAGTTTGGAGTATCTCTTTACAAATCGTCACGCACCGTCAAGATGAACCGCAGCATCTCCAAGTTTAAAGACTTACCGACATCCTGATGAGGTATTAAACAACTTAGAGTTTGAATTAATTTACTGAATTATATTTTAGGATATTTATTTTTTCAAAAGACGAACATGAACTTTTATTTCAAAATTTCGAGTTCACTGTAGGCGCACTTAAAATTCGTTTCAGTCATTCAAACGACATCACAATATCCTTCAAATAACATCTAAAGGTCGTTCGATTCTTGCTTTCGATGAGCTTCAAATGAAGCATATTGTTTTATTTTGTTTAGGTCGTTAGAATCGAGGTCAGATCTCGTTTGAACGAGATTAACATCTCGTTTGAACGACTCTTTTTTTATCCTTTGAATGACGCACCACCTTAAGTTTTGTGTAAATACATGTTTCGTGATTCATATGTTTAAGACTTTTTCCAACTTCGTTTCTGCATAACTTTTGCAAAAGTTCTTCACTTTTTATGTTGAAAAACACTTGTTTTAATTCACTATAAAACATCCTTGAATACTGTTCTTGGGAATTAGTTTTAAACCATATAAAGTTTTGTATCTTTACATACACCTCTTGCGAAGAGGATATCCATTACTGACTTTTGATACCTGTGGGGATTCACTACTGAAGATGAAGGCTGAGGATGATGGAGGACTGCGGTCATGTGATTCTTTCAAGGAACATAGTTGTTCAATAGAGATTTACCAAGATTAGCACATTATGCTTACGGCGGTTATCAAGTAGTCTACAAATGGCTGTTTAGTAAATTTATAAGTGAATAAAGGTTTTTACCCTACAAGGTTTTTTTCCCCCTGAAACTTGGCCTAAGTTGATTGCTTTGTTTACTTTATCTGTTTTATCATATATATACATGTTTAGGATACAAAGATAAAACCTGTTTAAAATTAGCTTTCGCATTTAAATTGGTGTTGTTTGAAATCACCCTTGCAATTATTTACTTTATCAAATTGTTATCAAAGCTTTTAGCTTGGGATTTTACCTTTAACACAAAAAATAGAATGTTTTCTTTGAATATTTAAAATGATGTTACAAATGTCTCAAGGCTTGTTACAAAGCTGCATCCTGGCTTTGGAATCTTCGATTTGGGAATCTCGACTTTAGAGGACTGGAGTTATTATCTAAGAAGGAGATGGTGAGAGGCTTTCCTTGTATCAATCACCCCAACCAACTGTACGAAGGATATTTACTTGGGAAGCATTTCAGAAAACATTTCTAAAGAAGTAAGATTTGAGAGCCCATAAGCCATTGGAGCTCATTCACACAGATGCTTGCTGTCCAATCAAGCCACGATATCTTGGTAAAAGCAAATATTTGCTTCTCTTCATTGATGATTTATCAAGGAAAACATGGGCGTATTTTTTAAAGCGAAATTCAGAAGTCTTTGAAGTTTTTAAGAAGTTCAAAGTCACGATGGAGAAAGAAAGTGGTCGCCAGATTAAAGCCATGAGAAATGACCGGGGAGGATAATTCAACAATAAGGAGTTCCTAGAGTTTTGTGAAAAAAACAAAATTCGACGACTTCTAATCGTTCTGAGATCCCCCTAATAAAAATGGAGTTGTAGAAAGATAGAAAACAATAATTTTTAACATGGAACGAAGCATGCTAATAATCAAGAGGATTTGAAGGAATTTTGGGCGAAAGTTATAGCATGCATAATATATCGATCCAATTGTCCACCGACAAGAAGTGTATAGGGAAAACGCCACTGGAAGCATGGAGAAGAAGGAAACCCAACATTTCTCATTTAAGAGTCCTTTGATGAATAGTCCATATACATAAACCAGATATGGGAAGAACCAAAATCAATGTAGCTAGAAGTTCATTTTCATTGGCTACGAAAAAAACTCCAAAGGTTATAAGTATACAATCCTAACAATGGGAAGATTATAAGCTGAGATATGATATTTGATGAAGAAGGAGAATTGAATTTTAGCTCTCATATAGATGATTTTAACTTATTTCCTAACTTTGAAGAAGAGAGTTAAGAAACCATGATGGGCCAAGTAGGAGAAGTTCAATAAGAGCCCATTACTCCACTTAGTTCACTAACATCTACCACTCATGGCGACTCATCACCATCATTATCATTGATTGAAGTCTAAAAAAAAGAGTTGTGTCTCGTACAAGAAGTCTTTGGGATCTCTATGATGTAATCGAAAGACATGATAATCTTATAATCTTCTACTTCGTTGCCATATATGAACCAGTGAAGTTCCAATAAGATGCACAAGATAAGAAGTGGAAAGACACGATGGACGAAGAAATTAGGGCCATCGAAAAGAATGATACTTGGGAACTCTCTTCACTTCAAAAAGGTCAGAAGCATATTGGTGTCAAATAGGTGTACAAAATGAAGAGAAATGCTAAGGGATGAATAGAAAGACATAAGGCGAGGCTAGATGCGAAAGGATATAGTCAAAGAGGTGACATCGATTATGAAGAGGTATTTGCTCTCATAGCCTGCTTAGAAACCGTAAGACTAATTATCTCTCTAACAGATCGAAACAGCTGGAAGATTCATCAAATAGATGTAAAGTTCAAATTTCTTAATATAATACTTGAAGAAGAAGTCCACATCGAGCAACCTTTGGGCTATGTAGTGAAGGTACATGAAGACAAAGCCCTGAAGCTAAAGAAATCTCTTTACGGGTTAAATCAAACGCCAATGGCATAATATAGCTAGATCAACATGTACTTTCAAGAGAATGCTTTTAATAAATGTCCCTATCAGCATGCTCTATATATCATGATCAAAGACGCAGATATTTTGATCATGTTCTTGTACGTGGATGATTTTATTTTTATCGAAAGCGACCTAAGCATCTTCGATGACTTCAAGAAAGCAATGAAAAAATTGTTCGAGATGACAAATGTTGGACTAATGGCGTACTACTTTGGCATCAAAGTTAAACAACAAGCAGATGGAATTTTTATTTCACAGGAAGTCTACGAAAGGGAGATCCTGAACAAGTTCAAGATGAATGACAATAAGCTAATTAACATACTACTGGAGTACGAAGTAAAGCAATTAAGGCATGATGAAGGCAAAAGGGTAAAGCCATCTTTCTTCAAGAGTTTGGTTGGAAGTTTGTGCTACCTAACTTATACAAGACCCTAAATCCTTGATGAAGTTGGATTTATGAGTCGGTACATGGAAACCCCAATAACCTCTCATTTCAAGGATGCAAAAAGAATTCTTCACTATCTCAAAGGTACAAGTGACTTTGGTTTGTTATACTTTTTTCTAATGATTACAAGCTTGTCGGATATAGCAGTCGCGATTCGATGATAGAAAGTGCACCATATGGTTCGTATTATTCATGGAAGATACGACTTTCACATGGATATCAAAGAAACAACCAGTTGTCACACACTCTACTTGTGAAGCTGAATATGTAGCCATTATATCACGTATTTGTCATGCAATTTGGTTCAAAAATTTACTGAAGGAACTGATTTTATCACAAGAGGAGCCAACAAAAATTTGTGTTGACAACAAGTCAGTGCTAGCTCTGGCAAAGAATCCATTTTTCCATGATAGAAGCAAGCATATTGATACTTGCTACTATTTTTCATACAACAATGTATTACAAGAAAATATGTGCAGCCGAGGTACGTAAAATCTCCAGATAAAATTGTCGATATTTTCATCAAGCTAGTAAAGTATGAGGACTTTTTTAGATTAAGAAATTTTCTTGGCATCACAAGACAAGTGTAAGAGGGAGCGTTGAAATATAAACTTTTTTGAGCCCAATTTAATGAAACCCCTTTGAATGTTCAAATATTTTGTAAAGCTCTATCAACCAATTTCTAGAAGTTTCCTAAGTTAGGTAAGCTTGTTGAAAATGTTTTTAATTATTGTTAATGGGTTAATAATTGTTAATTAGTAGGATGCTACATGTGTGGCTTATGATTATTTGTAATAATTTAGTTAAACCACATTGTGTGGTGGCATTTGATTTTCTTTATGACTAAATACCCTTCATCCTTGAGTTCTTGGTATCATCACATATTAAAGAAATAAGAAGCAAAGCTATTAGTTGTATTTGTGTGTGAGGAGTTAAGTTGTAAGAGTGTTCTCTCCTTTGTAATAGTATTTGAGTGTTAAATAAAAGATATTTGAATGAGTGTCTTTGAGTGCTTATTTCCAACATGCCCCTATAAGAATAAAAAATGAAAAAAAAACAAATTTGTTCAAACCCTAAAGGTGTTTAAACTAAAATCTATTAACATATAATGGTAAATTAACTTAAACTTTATAATTATTTATTAAACCTACAAAGTTATCATTAATTGAAAATATACAAAATCAACTAAAAATACGGCATTGGAAATACAAAGGTGTATAAAGTAAAATCTATTCATATAAATTTGAGATTCAATTGGTTCTATACAATTCCAAAAAAATCAATAAATAAAAAATAGAATTGACACTAGTTTGGCATTAAACCGTTTGAGTAAAAAAATACAATAACTCATAGTTAGAGCAATGATAATCCCCAGTTCAATACACAATATTGAATGATAAAATATTGAATGATAAAAAAATTCAATGCATCGTGGAAAATCCAGTTGAATGATAAAATATTGAATTACGCAATAAGAAAAATCCAATAACATAATAACAGGTCATTCGTTTATTAATTAAGTTAGATTATCCATAAAAGACACTTGAAGAATACCAAATATAGACATTAAAATAAGTAACACAAAAGAAATTTAGAGTGAAACAATAAAGTGTATATATATAGGGGCAAAGCCAAGCATTAAGTTGACATGGTAGCACAATTGTAAAACATACATATTAGGGTTAACCGATTTTTAAAATGAGCACAACATCAAGTCAACACAATAAAAACGGAGCCTAGGAACCGATTTTTAAAATGAGCACAACATCAAGTCAACACATGTCACCCTATCTCGCTACTCTCATTCTAAAGGTCAAACAACACCTCCAAACCAAGAGCAAGCTCCAAATGCACTGTACTTTGTTATATGTATATATATATATAGTCCTGCTCTTATACGGATTAGTTCGCATTTTAAGAATACGGACCGAATATGTTTCACTTGGCGGTGAGCCCAAAAGACAGAGAGTGTGCGTATAATTTAGACGATAATTTATAGGGGCACCGTTAGGTGACATATGTCCAGTCCGTATTCTTAAAATACGGACTAGTCCGCACAAGAGCATATATATATATATATATATATATATAAGGAAATGATCAAGTGAGCTCCCAGTTTGAGAACCCTGAATGAGGTCTACTTTTTTAAAATAGTAAAAAAATATTTGTGGGCTAATTTTTGTTTTGGTTTTTAAACATTTCAGTAGGAACATACAAAAATAATCAGTTCAAAATGATTTTTTTTGCTATTTTAAAAAAATCGCTCAAACTGTATAAGTTTTTAAGTTGTAAAAAACTGACAAAGTTTGACCGATTTTTTTAAAATAGTAAAAAAATTAGAAAAGTGAGAATGCAAATGATTCCAGGGTAATTGATTCTAAAGCAAATAATTTCAAGACAAATTGATATTTTGTAACATGTGTTTTTTTAATACAAGTTGGAAAATCGTCAATTTTCTACATTTTTATATCAAATACAAAAGTTGAAAAATAAATATAAATGTAAAAAATTAGTTTATGGGATATATATGATTTACGGAATATATATTTTACAGAATATATATATATATATATATATATTTGTTAATATTATTTCTGGAATATATGTACACACATTACAAAATATATGAAATATATACATATATGAAATAAACAAATTATATAAATATATGAAAATAAATATATAAATATATCAAATATACAAAAAGTATATGAAATAAACGAAATATATGAATTATTCAAAAAAATATACGAAATATATGAATTATTTAAAAAAGTATACAAAATATATGAAATGTTGTAAAAAATATATGAAATATATAAAATATATAAAAATATTTAAAAAAAATATACGAAAGCTACGAATATATGAAGAAATATACGCAATATACGAAATATTTTAAAAAATTTATGAAATATGTAATATCTAAAAAATATATTAAATATATGAAATATATTAAATATACTATATATATGAAAATATACAAATTATATTCAATATACAAAATATATAAATGAACAAAATATATACATAAACGGAATATATTAAATATAAATATATGAAATATATTTGACATATAAAATTTATACATATATATTAAAATATATACTTGTACGAAATATATAAAAATATACGAAATATGTACATATATGAAATATATGAAATATACATATATACTAAATATACTAAATATATAAATGTACGAAATATATAAATATATGAAATATATAAAATATACAAATCATATACGCATATAAAATATATATATATATATACAGGCCGACTCTAATGCAAACGCAACTTGCGGACGGATTTTTTCGTATTTTTTAAAAATAGCAAAAAACCTTTTTTCGACTTGATTTTTTTCTGTGACATTTAAGCATTTCAGGGGGCCCCTATAAAAAAATTATCTCATAATGAATTGTTTTGCTATTTTTAAAAAATTGGTCAAACACATGTTAGTTTTTAAAGCTCTTTAAAATTGAAATATGTTTGATCGATTTTTTAAAAATAGTAAAACAATTCATTTTGAGTTGATTTTTTTACAAGGGTTTCTGAAGTGTTTAAATACCATAGAAAAAAATCAAGTCGAAATTTAATTTTTGGTATTTTTAAAAAATCACACAAAAATCAGTCCGCAAGTTAAATCCGCAAGTTGCGTCCACAATAGAGCCTGGCTGTATGTACGTGTATATATATATATATATATATATATATATATATAGATGCACAAATTTATGAACAACATATATTTATATATTTATTAAATATATAGAATTAAAAAAAATTAGTTTTGAGTGATTTGCCACCCAAATGTGGCAAACAAAAATCTCCCCCCCCCCCCAAGCAATTGGTTTCCACCTAAAGGTAGCAAATTATGCCTAAAGGGTGTTGTATATAGAAAACAAATTCCATGAAAAATTAAGGCTAAAGTTAAAAAATTTCAAAAATTTAAATTTTTAGGAACTTGCCTTGAAATTTAGGTGCTATCAAATAGGGCCTTAGTTTCATTTTAAACACAGGGAGTTGCAACACTTTAAACAGAATATATACTTCTTCGTCATAATCAATCTGATTCATTTCCATTTCATGTTGTGCAACGCACTATATACGAAACTTTTCATGGGTTCACAAAAAGCAGGACGAAACATACATGAGAACTAAACCCCATCTTCGCCACCATCACCTCTAGAGGTGGCAATTCGTATTTTTGAGTCGGATCACGGGTTAATATAATAAGGTTTTTTTGGACACAAACATGATCGGAATAGAACCCGACACCGACACGACTCGACTAACACGATTTCATAAATTTTATACTTAATTAAACATAAATAGATACAAAAACTCGAATAAAACATGATTAACAAGGCTCATAATTTTAACACGAACACAACGCGATACGACTTCATATAAAAAAAATGCAACACGAATACGAAATATCGGATGATTTCGTTTCCTGCTTTTGTACTGTTTCTAAAATTGCGCCCAGCCCAAGCCCCCGCATAAATAATGTGCATAAATAATGTTGTAATAGAATTGGAGTTCCAGTATGCATTTGAGGTTTATTCTGAAAATTACTAAAAGTTGTTTTCAGTCACTATTCACTTAATATATTTTTTAATATTGTATTACTGCAACACTTTAGGGTTGTTTAGTTATACAAAACAAGGTTGTTTTAAAAAAAAAAACTCAATAAATTTTCCAAGGAAATGAAAAATCGAAAAATGTGTTCAAATGTTATATTTTTTTTCAAATAAAGAAACTAGGAAACAGTTTTTCGAGTTTTACAATTTTTCAAAAGACTAGAAAATTACATTAACATGTTTCCTACCAATTTTCAAAATTTCGTTTATATTTTGGAAAGTGCATTTTAGACCCCTAAATCATTGGAAATTACATGTTGACCACCCCAAAATTTTTAAAAAACTTCATTTTACACCTACACTTTAAGAATAAAAGACACGTCTAACGTTTTCTGTACATTACATTTTGACCCCCTAAGAATTTTATAATTTACATTTTGCTCCCTAAACTTTTTATAAATTAGAATTCGGCCACTAGAATCACTTTAAGATACAAATTGACTCTCGAACTTTTTGTAATTTATATTTTGACTATCAAACTTCTAAAAATCACATTTTGAAAATAATGCTTTATTTTTACCATAATAACGCTTTTCTAGTTCTCTAAAATTTTCTATGAAAATTTGAAATAGAGATGAAAATTGGAAATAAAAAATGGAAAACATTTTTTAACAACTAAATAGGGCCTTAAGATTTGTAAAAAAGAACAGAAAAATGTTAAAATTAGAGCCTAAATGGAAAATTTTGAGACTGACATCACTGTGATCACAAACATCCAAATCAAAAAAATCTAAATAGTGGAAAAAATGTAGTTGAATTTTAGAAAATCAACACCCAGGTGAGATATAAAATGAAGTTCAACTCTGGAATAAAATATCAGCAGATGAACCCACGATAAAAAAGATTTTTACCCAATATTCTAGAGAAAAACTCATCAAAACATGTTTTTATAAAGAAATCACAAATTTCGAGGCGGCAAAGTCGTTCAAACAAAAATACCATGTTGATTGAATGAGATTAGCTTTTCATTATAACGAAACTCTAGTTCGTTCAAACGAGATAACCTTCTCATTCGATCGTCCTTTTAACGAGCTTCTAACGAGAAGTGCAATCCTTGGAAGAGGATTCTCGTTCAAAGGTCGTTCGATGATGTTCGAACGAAAACTCAATTTCATTCGAACGAGATCGATTCTCATTCTAACGAGATTAGAAAAATAAAAAAAATTATTTTTAACCTTCGTTTTATCAAAAAGCCTCTAATTAAAAAATAGACAACCCATAATATAATTTAGTTGAGTGATCAAAACCACAAGTTGTATACCTCCATTAAAATTTTTGGTGTCAAATGCAACTACTTGAAATCCAGAAATGATGCTTGGTCACTAACATATCTTTGAATGATCGTGGAGGCAATGCGGATGTAGTGTTCAATTTGAAACACCAGTTTGTAATGGGATACGCAAATATACCAAAATGCCTAAGCTATGAGCAATTACAAAATCTTTTTCTTACAGATTGTGAATCGTTTTACCCCTATGACGATGCTAATTTCCCAAGCTAATCGGCATCAACTTTTGGTCGATAGATGGTATGTATAGGTGGTATATTCAGGAGTCTCTCTCTCTCTCTCTCTCTCTCTCTCTCTAGACACACACACAATTTGATTTCCAACAATGTGGTCCGTAGATATAATATGTTTTCAATAATCTAGTTTACACACACATATACACACACATGCACATATATCTTTTCTGGGTTACCTCCAGGTGACACATGTCCGGTCCGCACAAGAGCAGGACTATATATATATATATATGAACTAGATTTCATCATAATTTCACATTGAAATGTTTTCCAATTAGGAAATCAAAGATTTAATGTTGTTAGGCCACGCGCGCACACACACACACACACACACACACACACACACACATACGCGTACACATATATTTGATTAGAATTTCACATTGAATGTTTTTCGATTTGGAAATTGAAGATTTGTTGTTGTTAGGTTAAACATATACACAAACCTTAGGGTACATTTTCAAAACAAACCTTAGAGATTGTTGAGACTGTATATTATAATCTTGCAGATCAAATCAAATTAAATAAAAAATACAAAATAAAGCATAGAGACGGTACATAACATAATCATACATTTTCACATAAATACGTTATGCATAGAAAATTCTTAATTAATAGTTGGACTCAAACCTTGGAAATGTGTTCCAATATGGCTGGATTGATTTTGCAATGCGTTTGATTGATTGTTTGAGGCATATCAGTAAACCTTTTGTACAGTACTTGCGTTGCACACGCACGCGTCTTTTGCGTGTTTTATATTTCTCTTTTGTCTTTTGACTTTTTAAATAAGTGATAGAACAAATTTTCCTTTTTTTGGTAGTCAAAACACCCATTTGGTAACTATGTGTATAAAACTCTCTATTTTTACTCTAATATTGATATCAATAATTCTAAGCCAACTAAGGATTACGACACAACAATGTGTCGCTCCACACTGGCTTATGATTCACCATTGTTGGACTCAAACACAAGCTAATACGAGTGCGATACGCCAGTTTGTCACACCAAATGTGTCGAAATCATGAGTCGACGTGGAAGAACTCTATTGATATTGCTTGATTTAAGGGAGTGGTTGTTAGGGTTTAATTTTGGTTTGGACTTTAACAATTTGAATTTACTTTTAATAAATTTTACATTACAATTATTTTAAATAAGTTTATTTCGTCACAAATTAATAGTTTTTTTCTTTATTTGGTCATCCCAAATTAATAGTCACTTTCCTATTTTAGATATAATCGACGGATTAAATTTCAGGATTGTGAACAAGATTTCCATCTTAGCCATTGATTGAGTGAATCCTTACAAACTGCCATTTTCATAACCGACTATTAATTTGGAATGGAGGTAGTATTATTTAGTAGGCAAAATTGCAATCTTACCATTCATTTATATTTTTTAAATATTCAAATGTAGAAATTGCCCACATGGATCAATATCTCGATATATTTTGAATTATTGGTAAGAAGATTGATATTTGGTTGTGTCCAAAGGGGTATTTTACCCAAGAAATTGGAATGAGGTTATATCAAATTAATGACTATGGGTTTTTATCGACGTGAGTGTTCCCTCCAAAAAATATGGCTAAGTTACTATTGTCTAATAAACCATTATTAAGTGGTGTTGAATAAATAAATAAATAATATGTTAAATTTATGATTTGTCACTACACGTGTCACTATTTTTTGTCATTAGATAATTAAAATCAAATTTGTTATAATGATAGTAAAATTTTAAAAAAAAATTGCCTATTCTTTCTGGTCGAGCCTCTCAGTCTGGCATTATACCTGGAGAAGTAAAAAGAATTAGAATTTCCATAACGCCTAAAATTCTAAGAATTCATTAATAATTAGAATAGATTCGAAGAATGTAATACCGTAGTTCATTGATAGTTAGAATAGATTCGAAGAATGTAGTACCTCGTACTTTTACATCATTTAAATTGGTAGAATTAAAATAAGAAATTTCTTGGATATTATTATTTATGATTATTTGATTTAGTTTAATGCATGTGTTGCATTGGTAGATCAATTAAATGTGCTTGTTACGTGATAAATTTATACTACATGATTAGTATAATAATTATGTGTGATTTAATGTATACGTCATGTGAGTAGGTTCCATAGTGATTTAGAATCTCATTTGCATATGTTAAATATCCTAAGTGGGGGTAGGTATACTCTTACGGTAGATTTTAGGCCACTATGGTTAGCATTTTGGGCTTTTATGGGGGCTCCAAATTAAACCTTATGGGGACATACAGGTTTAAGGAGGTTATTTATGACCTAAGCATCCCAAATTAGATTTTCTCACTTTCTCTTACACCCCATAACATCCCTAAACCATTTGGGAGAAATTCACAAGCTTGGAGAGGATCAAAGAGGAGTAAAGGAGTAGATTCAAAGGGAGGAACCCTCAATCATCTTCTAAGATAAGAATTTTCTTGCAAAATCTTTAATAATATATATTTTTAATTTACAAGCATGCTTCTCATACATTTTTGGATTTGTAAATATATGGGAGAGTGATTTACATATGGATTTGAAATAGGTATTACTTAGAACTAATTGTGATTTATCATGCTTTGAAAGTTATGACTTTAATGATAAAAGCCTAGCTTATGATTAGAAATCATTAGGATTATTCCCCCTAGATATTAGTTTTAGGTTCTAATATGATGAGAGTTCGATTGGAGACCTTAGTGGGCTCTAATGGAGATTTTTGAGAATTTTTGGGACTGATTTTCATAGTTGGGGATGAAACACAATGGCTTTCTTATTTGAACGAAGTGCTTTCTTATTTGAACAAAGCATCCTTTCTCGTTAGAACTAGGTGCCCTTCTCATTTGAACGACTTAAAAAATTTATTCAAGTTGTGCATAATCTAAATACAAAGGCGTGGGTGCTGGTTTCTATTTTTTTTGATTTTTTTGGGATATGATATGATTTTTCAACTTAACGGTGTACGAGACCGAAATAGTGAATCGATTTGGCACTCGAGTTGGGTCGAGTAAGATCGGGGGAAATGAGCTTGGGATTTTTGTTTTACTAGTTCATCTAAGTATATGGGAGGTTGTCCAAGTGAGGGGTGATTGACATAATTGACGATTAGTGTTTTTAACTATTAGGTAATTTTTTTATTAATTAATGAAAGAGTTAATAATGAAGATAGGAAATTGTATTATGAGGTTATAAAATCAAGTGGAGTTAAATTGACTCATGAGATGTGTGATAGCTTATAGGGTAGAAAAATATTTATTGTGTGTTATATATATGTATTCTATGATTTTGTGAACATATCTATGCTCGTGATGGGCTTATCAATCGGGACCATGTTCAACATCGGGACTGCATACCATATGCCAGTTGTGATGTTCTAGATATAGAGGAGGTCTTTATATTGGATCTTGCATTCAGGGGGTCCCCTTTGTGACGAGAGAAGTTTATTTGTACTGGAGCCATTGGTCAGGTTGGGTATGGACCCGTTAATGCTGTTACTGCATATTGATTGCCCCATAGTCATGTGTGTTTTTCTTTGGCCATCAGAAGATGGATTCCTATGAACTTGCCAATAGAAGCACGAATTGGACATCGAAGGTAAATGACTTCATGTGATGTATATGTATATATATGTGTGTGAGTGTGTATTGATATTAAGACAAGAACTAATGCAGTCTAATGAAGTAGATAATTGTTAATGGACCTAAAGATACATAAAATACACTATGTGCTATGATTGTATTTCTATGGGGATAGTATTGTGCGGGTTAGTCCTTGGGACTATGATTGTACACGTGTAAGTAGTGTCATCTTCCTGATATGATAATTAGGTGTTCTTAATTCTCATGGAACTGCACATACCATTTGTTATATTATGGCTTGGGATGGGAATAACTGTAGTATTTCACTTAGATGAGGGGTGAGATACTTATTGCATGTGAGAGCTAATAGGCGACATGTATTACGAATTAAGTGCATTATTATCTATTGGTCTTGGAAGTTAATTCTTACAACTTTAGGTCTCTGAACCAAATTATAAAAATATTATTTTCTAGGTTTTCTTAAACAGGATTAACAAGGATAAATGAGGATTAGATTTACAATTCCATTTCATTATCAATTTCAATTTTTTGATTCTAGCATAGGTTGCTGCTCCTTTTTATTTCAGTCATTTACATTTTAAATATTGAATGGGCCTAAGCCCAGGATTTATTTATTTAGTCGGTTTATTTTAAGTCATATGTTTAGGTCAGTGAGAGTTGAATCATGTATTTAATCAGTTACTAAGTCATATCCTTTTTAATGTGTGTGGATGTTTTTAGTTATTACTTTATTTTACAGTTTGATGATAAGAATGGTATAAATTTTTAGATAAGCCCCATTTTTGGCGTATTATGTCTGGCCAACCTTTACGTTAAAATGGGGTTCTCAAAATTAGTATCAGAACATCTAGGTTCTAGTGTTCTTAGGATTTGTATTGCGCTCGTTATGTTTTATATTGTGCTTTTGATATATAAATCCCTACGTTTAGGAATCGTTGTACATTTTATGATCTTTTACTAATACTAACCTTATTTTCTTTTGGATGGAAAATACTCGACGAGGTAGACCACAACGTACTACCAATGGGACTGTATAATACATGACTCATCGGGAGCCAGAACCACACCCACAACCACCACTAGTACCACCCGTAGCTACAGTAGCTGATATAGCTACTATAGTTACTTAGGTAGTCTTTATGACAATAACTGACATGTTTCAACACTTCCACCCACACCAGTATCCACCATCACCACCACCCCCACATCAGGTGGTCCTACCTTTGTGTAGTAAGGCTCTGTCTAGCAGAGTGTGAGGGAGGCCTTCACTAAGGGCCACCCATTAGAGTTTGTTGGGAGTAGAGATATTTCACTCATAAGCCAATAACAGAAAGATATCTAAAGGCACTTGAGGATGGTAGAGTGAACATGTGTGCATAAGAAGATGCTAGCATTATTCAGACTTTTAAGAGCAGCCTACAGTAGTAGGAGTTAGTTACTATACTAGAGGAACATGAACGGATGACTATCGATGAGTTTTGGGTGAAGTATGATAGGGAATATTTTCCACTTGCATTGAGGTCATAGATGAGGAGACGGTTCATGGACCTGAAGTAGGAGAACTGCAATGTAGCAGAGTCTGAGGAGTAGTTCACAACACAGTTACTATTTTCTTGAAATGAGGTGAATACCGAAGAAAAAAAAATGGAGAGGTTCGCGATGGGGTCAGTAAGTCCATTTGGGGGAACCCAACTTTTACCACCTATACTCAGATGGTGAATGCCTCTCTATTGCATTGGTCGGATCACCGATCATTCCAAAAGAGTAAGGTCGAGAAAAGGACCAATTCAAATTCATAAATCGAGCAGTACAAGATGTGGGAACAATAGTCAGAGAGTCCAGTAGTTCAAGGACCCCAGGCAGTAAATCAGTTCAAGTAATAAATGGTTTTGAGGATTGGAATAAATAGGATCATCAGGACCAGGACTGCAGTCGCGGGGCCATCAGGGTCAGTGGCAGCAGGTCCGTGGCCAGTAAGGCCAATAGGGATAATCACAGGATAGGTACCATGTAACACCCCGTATTTTTGAGGATAAATAATCTATCTAATTTGGAGAATTATAATTTAAACTAAATTGATGATTTGGAGAAACTATTTAAATTGGAGAATTTATTTAAATTGGAAGATTCAATTTATTTGGAAAATTGAGATTTAAATTAATTCGGGTTATTTCTTTTAAGAATACATGTGTCGTAATTTGAGATTTTAGTTAAGTAACTCAGATGATGATTCTGAGTATACGGTTGAGTCCGTAAGGGTCGAGATAGTCAAAATAGAGTATCCGGGGGTAGTAATTGGTCTCAGAGCATTTTTAAGCATAACCGTACCCACACGGGAGTGATTGGGCCTTTTTAATAAAGCTCACAAGACTAAAAACGTGATTGGAATAATAAAATCAAAATGTGAGAGGGTATTGAAGCCATAATTCATTTTAGAAAAACCTTAGTTACATAGGAGAAAAGAGGGATCAAGTGGGAGAGCTTTTGGGAGTCAAGCCAAGAGGAGATTGATGTGTTCTTAGTCAAAATCATCATCTACATCAAATGATCAGACTCTAAGAAATTTCCAGACAAGTAGTTAAACTTGCTTTCATTTAAATTGTGGTATTGCAATTCATATCATGGTGGGTGTAAACCATATTCATTTTGGGATGAGTTATTATAGCAGAATTCATTTTTGGAGGGTATCACATGTCAAATATGGGTTTTGGGGATTTAAGCATTAAGGGTGAAATTGATGTTTAATTAATGTGAGAATAATATCATATGAGTCTAGAATATGATTTAGAATTGAAGACCTGTAGAAATTGTTATTGAATTCAGATTATTGAATCGAATGGAGAATTGTTATTTAAGGGGTATTGAGAAAAATCCAATTTATGAACCCTAGAATTTTAATGAAAATCACTGAGGATTAATGTCATATATTAGTTTTTGAACATGTTTGTAGATGAAATAAATATGGGAGATAAAGTAATCGACGTCTGGATTGAAGTTGAAAAGCTTCGAAGTTTAAAAATGGGGGAAAAAGCACTCGGGGAAGATGACTGGTATCTGGTCGATCGATCGATCCACTCAATTCATCGATCGATCGACCCCTTTAGTTATTATAAAATATGAGACTGTATATCTTTTCGTCACGGTCGCGTGGGCGCCGACCTCGTTTTTTTTTTTTTTTTTTTTTTGATTTGATATGATTTTTCTACGATAGGGTGCGCGAGACCGACATCTTTAGGAAGAAATAAATTTGGGTTATTTGGAGATGTCCCTAGATGAGTGAAGGACATTGGAAAAATATAAAGGAACATTATTTTATCCTTGTATTAGATAGGGATGAATCCGGGGTATGGATTTAGGAGTATTTATAATGAACGACACTCGATAATATATGTAAAAAATATACGAACATATTCGAATGGGAATTTTGGATGAGTTTAGCATATAGGCTGGTATCTTAAGGTGGAATTTAATTGTTAGAAATTAAATGAAACCTAATACTTAGAGTCTTATGGGATGAGTATTAATAACTATTAAATTTAATAAGGGTGTTAAACTTATTAACCGAATTTGGTGAAATGAATTCTAAAAGGTTAAAATACGGGCCAATAAAGGGAGTCCAGGCATTTTGGTTGAGTGATACCACTTGAAAAAATTAATTGGGGTGATAGTAATTAAATTAAGGGTCGGGATTTTAACTCTGATATTTCTAAGGCTAGTGATACGGGAGTTAGGCACATATTAACCGGTTTAATTTATTATAGAGATATATAATAAATTATCGAATAATGAATTTAATGAGAGGTGTAAACATTAATAGTGGATTTTTGTGTAACAAATTCTAAAGGGTGAAGGTACAGACCATATGAGTGAGTCAAAGTATTGTAGTTGAGTGACACTACTTTAATAAATTAATTAATTTGAAATTGATTAGATTAATCGGTGTAATTTGAAATGTAACGAATTTGGGGGATGAGCGAACCTACGACTTAGATCAATAGGATATGAGTGAATTACCTACTGCAATATTTTAAAGGAAAATTGGCACACTTCGAGTAGTGAGGGATACTCGGGAATATACGATGAGATGTATAATTAAAATTAAATAATACGTAGGATCTTCGGGAGATATATATGCTATGTATGGAATATATGATATAGGTTGTGTGTATACCTATACTGATTTGTATGATTTATTATGTGTATGACATACCTACCATACTTGCTATCACGAGAGGTTGATTTTCAGAAAATGACCATCTTATCTTTGTGTGCCTTCAGGGGGATTTAGATTGGTACCTTAAGGACATAGGACTGTGAATGACTTATTTGTGAGTTGATAGGTCAGCTGACCATAGGAGCGTAGGTATGTGCGTGACCCATAGGTATGTGAACTATGTTTTCCTCCAATATGTGTGATTTGTATTGATATGGTTCCAGAGTGATTCGAAATCCGTAGTCCTTTATACAGTGCATGATGTACTGGGACTTGATAGCAGAGTATGCATGCACCGCAGGTCCCAACCTAGGGGTGTTTATTTTATATATATAATTAGTGTGATAAATATATATTCTCATGATTTATTCTACTACATGTGTTTGGTAGATGGTGTACCAGGACATTATAGCATAATATACTCGCACCGCAACTCAGCTTAGGGGTGCAATGTTGGTATATATATAACAAAGTGATATATGTATACGTGTGATTTTATTCTACTATGTGAGTTTAGTAGAAGAGAAAGATAGTGACATTAAAAATAACTATATTATGGAGAGAAATAAACATATACTGAGAAATTTATAATGGGATAAAAGACATGGAAATTTGATAACATATTGTATGGGTAATACGAGTGGGTACAATAAGTTAGTATGTAAAAGGAGACTTGTTATGGCTAGTTAAGTGGGGTAGCTTAACTAGGAAAGGTAGAAGGCAGGCGTTAAATGTGCACATTATATGAGGGGTGAGCTATGTCTCAAGAGAGTGCGAGACTAGCTTAAATATGAAAAGTGTGCATGCATATTTAATTATAGCAATTTAACTTCTTACTAAATATTTTAAAAATGTTTTACTTGGGCTCTGACCCGTGTCAAAATATTTTCCAAACATTTTAGGTGTCCAGCCACAGGGACACCCAGTTTGAGGATTCTATTCAGGAATGCACAGTTGCAGCTTATGTGGAAGTTGTAGGACTTTGTTATAGACGCTTCCTTCATTTACTCCTAGTGTAGGAACTTTTCAGTACTCATTTGGGCATGTTTCCCTCAGATTTTGTATTTAGTTTACTTATCGGACTTTGTGTATCTAGGTTATTATTTCAGTCACTGTTGTATTTTGTTATTGAACCGATAGTTGATTCGATTATCTTAATTTATGTTATTCATCTGTGTAGGATTCAGTTATTAGTTGTGTTGATGGTTTTATTATTATTTATCTTTCGCATGTTGTTAATTAATGAAAGATAAAATTTGGAACCAGTCTAATTAAATTACTAGGTGGCTAGTAACTTTAAAAAACAATGATGCTAAGAATGAGCCATATGAGACCAATATTTTATTTTGATCACGGGCTGGCCACTCTGTATTTTAGTAGGTGGGGTGTCACACACCAATTTCAAGAATGGCGTTTCACTTGTGGAGCGACAGAGCACATGTCTAAAAAAGGCTCCAAGGGAATTGGGGAGCACAAGATCAGGGAGGCCAGCATGGGTATCAGGCACACTAGGTACAATGTTAATAGTTGATAGCTTCGTCAGTTGTTTTAGTACCAGTACTACCATCCCCACCATCCCCACCTCAAGGAAAACACGTGTGTATCACATCGCACCTAGAGAGGACCAACAACGATAATGAAGGGTATATTCCCTATCTTTTGATATGCGGGGCCCATTTTATTTGATATTGGTGCATCACACTTGATGATGCTAGAATTAGCACCACCAGGTAAGGTGTTTCTAAGCTCAACCTACGAACAACAATGGCAGCTTAGTTACGTAATAGGTAGGAGAATGAGATGAGCAGAAGAAGAGGGAGCACCAGGATATAAGTGGTTCAACCTAAATTGGCCTACATCCACTGTGTGTGTGAATAAACTCACTGTAATAAGGCACTGATGGCCATGGATACAATCTCTCAAGCTTTCTCTCTCTACTGTGTATCTAGACAGAGTTTCAGCTAGGGTTGTATATCTGGATCCTTTGCAAGGTAGAGGATGACCTCTATATATAGTACCTGGGGGGTGTAATATACCCCCCCCATGCATGCAATGTGCATGTGTGTGATTGCCTCACCAATATGGGAAAACCATCTGTCACTGTCATATGTAGAGAATGATGATGCAATATTCTCCCCACGTGTGGGGAATAATCTTGTTATAACTGATTTGTGTCCACGTGCCCTTATCCAAATGTCAGCAGATGCTCGGCTATCGCGCCTGGTGTATGACCTCGGCCTGGGAGAGGCCGAGGTTGGCAAGGCTAGGTACTCGTTCAGTCCGAGTATTCCATGGAGGTCTCGGCCTAATCCCAACCGAGACAATGGACAAGGTCGGCCTGAGCCGAGGTTGAGCTGGCGTGTTTGGAGCATCGACTATTGTCTTGATGAGGTTGCTGGTGGCTTCTTGCGAGCTCGGCCTATGTTTGGCCGAGGTTGACATTCCAAGGTATACGAGAAGGCTGATGATCCTTGCGATGTCCCTTCAAGAGGCTGGTGGTAGTGTCGACCTGGGCCGACCTTGCTATGGCCGAGTGCTGATGCCGCATACCCAAGGCTTGTCCAACATCGGCCATGCTCAGCCGAGGTTGGTGTCTCCGAGCCGAGGTCACACTTGGGGCATATCAATCACCCCCAGCCCTTAGTGACATGCGAAAGCAGGTGACTGTGGGATTCGCACATCTCCGAGGCCTTTCCAATATGAGCCAATATTTGCTTGACACTTGTCCAGTGTTGAAGTATGGCTTGCTTGGCAAGCGTGTTGTTTGCCGCCTTTGGTGCTCCCAAGGCAATGATGGGCCTTGGGAGTCGCGCCTGCATATTTAAGGGTTTTAAACCTTTCCTTTTCCCCCCATCCCCAATTCTTTCTTCTGCGCAATTGCACTCCAGCCATTTTCTCTCTCTAAAAGCATTCTTCACGACTTCTCTGCAGAGGTTTTTGGTGGAGCTCTCTTGGGTTTTCTTCACTTTTCCTTGTCATTTCATCTTCAGGTATCTCCTTCCCCTCATTTGCCTCCATTTTCTCTGCTTTTTCCTTTCTATTTGAATTTTTCGGCGAGTTTCTGGGTTTTCCGGTGAGTCCACCATAGTTGCAGGTGAACTGTTCTTGTTAGGTTTGAGTAATTTGATCTTTAGACCCCTTTGTTTTATCATCCAATCTTGTTTGTAGTTTAAGGAAGTTTCTCCAAGTGTAGTGTCTGTCTCTGATGCTCAGACCCCTATACCAACTTCTTGAGGAGTTCCCCTCCCTTAGAGAGAAGGCTTTAGAAAAAATCAGACAAATAAAAAGAGCACAGGAGGAGGCTCGTAGGTTACAAGAATTCCCTATTAGACCTCTCTTCCCATCACCCCTGAAGGTGATATATCCTGATCCTTCAGAGTATTTCAACCAGTCAGAGGTTCCTTTCGACCCTATACCAATGTCTGAGTCTGAGTCTTCTACCTCAGACCCCATGTCTATGGATTCCTTTCAGGAGGGCATGGACTTCTCAATTAGGCCTGATCAGGCCGAGGTCTCCAGCCGGGTTTCATCTCATAACAACTCAAGCGCCTCAGCCTCTTCCTCAAAGGTTGAGATCGTTGAGCCGAGTGTGGCCATCCCACCACCCCTTGACGCCATTCCTCTATCGGCCATCATCGGTGCCGAGTTCGCTCAGAGGTTCCCGGGTAACCCATCAATATCTGCTCCGGCCGACGTTGAGCTAGATGATGATGACGTTAAAAGTGATGTCGACGTGTTTGAGGCAGTAGAGATCGAGAGTACTGTAACTGAGGTAGACCTCCTCTGCTTCAGATACCTATATTCCACCAGTCCCTCCATAAAGCTAAGAAGACCTCTGAGGGAAGATATGGCTTTTCACGGCCGAGACGGAGAAATCTGCTTATACGAGCAGATGTTCAAGTTAGGGTTTCGTCTGCCCATCCATCCCATTATCAAATCTATCCTTTCCTATATCAATTTGGCCCCCTCTCAACTATCCCCTAATGCCTGGAGGGTCATAATAGGGGCCATAGTCTTATGGAAGGCTATCCACCACTCAGACCTTCCAGTTCAGGTCTTTGTTGGTTGTTATGTTCCCTCTTCTTCAAAAAATCATCCGAGCTACTACCATTTTGTATCTCGGAAGCCAGAGAAAAAGATGCTTCAAGTAACTCAGACTTCCAACCACAACTGGAAGCCACGTTACTTTTTTGCCTCTGGACCATGGGAATTTGGCCCATGCGCTCCCTCGTCCATTCTGGAGCCGAGGATGCCTCTTAGGTGGGGTAAGGTCACAATGTCTGCGAGGGATGACCCTGGCCTGAGCCCATAAAACCTTCAGAAGGTGAAAGCCCTTCAAGATCAGGGGGTACATAGTCTGTTCATCAGGTTCGAACACTTGATGACCCCCCATTACCTCTCTGAGACAGGTCTGGGTGGAAGTCCTCTTTCTGAGCTTGGTAAGCGATTTTTATTTGAATTTGAACCTCTGAGTTTATTTATGTCTGATCTTCTAACTCAGATCTATTGATTTTTGCAGAGCGTTCGAAGGATATCTCAGACAAACTCTGGGAAATGGCTGCACCCAGCTTGACGAGACTTGCGAAGAAAGCTGGACTTAATGCTCCTCCCCTAGCTCCCTCTGCCTCGAAGCCCCAAGCCACAAAGAAGAGGGCTCCAGCTGATCATGCCCCTGAGGATCAGAGGCCGAAGAAGAAGAGTGCTGATACTGCCATCCCCATCTCTTCAGCAGACGCTCTATCGGCTCGTCTAGAGCAGTTGAAGATTACGGATAGCATAATCGGCCATAGTCTTCAGGCCCTAGATGCCTTCGGCTCTACAATGACTGAGGCCGACAAGCGCTTCTTCAGGTCACTTGATACTCCTTTACTGGTTGAGTTCGGCATTCACAGATCCATTCAGGTATGACTTTATTTTTCTTTCCAGTTCCTAAGTGTAACCTCTGATTTGTCTTTTTTTCATTCCTGATCGCAAAATCTGTAGGGCTTGGTAGCGATGCACCACCTCTCCAATTGGACTCTGAGGAAGTTGCCCCTCATCCGGAAGGGTCAAGAGGCTGAGAAGGTCCAGAGTTCTTTGAACGCAAAGATCAACCGGCTTAAGTCTGAGTTGGGTGAGTCAGACAAGAAGGTGAAGGGGCTGGAGAAGGAGATCTCTCGGCTTAATAAGGACCATGCTGCTGTCCTGAAGGCCAAGGATGATGTACTGCAACAGAAGGTTAGCTCGACCGTGAAGGCAGCCCTAGATGATGCCTCAGAAGGGATAATAGCCGAATATAAAAATTCTGACGAGTTTATGAGTTTTGGCTTTGAATACCTTGAAAGAGGTATCAAAGCCACTATCAAGTGGGCTGATGTCAGGGAGAGGGAGGCTGGTACTTTGAAAGCCTCTGACTTCACAGGCCTTGGCTTTGCTGATCCTCAGTTTGTCCAGGCCCTTCAGGAGGTTGAGGAGGAGGCTGCCGCGCCTGCCGAGACTGTAACGATGGATGACACTGAGGTTGGAGGGGCAGACGTTGCTGAGGTGACCAACGTTGTCCAACCTAACCAAGACGAAGATACCAACTTTCCCCCCTCAAACCCTTAAAAGAATTTCTGAACATTATAACCCCTAATTTTGTAACCTCTGCACATTTATAATTTATGAATGAACATGGCTCTCTTCCATTTTTTGTAATCTCTGAATATTTTCTTATTTCTGAAGAGTACCATCTTCTTTTGTTGTATGTCATGATGTTTTATCTCTAAAGATTATGCAATGGTGTTTGCCTAAACCAAATTAGTAGTCTCAGCTCAGACCTCATCACCATTTAATGGTGTTATAAAGGTCTGAGGTCGCCACCTAAGATGTTACCCCCATAATTAATCTCACCAAATTAATGATGTTAAGGGTCTGAGGTCATCCCATTATGGTGTCTGACCTAAGACCTCGCCACCACTGAATGATGTTGTAAGGGTCTGAGGTCATCACCTAAGATGTTATCCTCATAATTAATCTCACCAAATTAATGATGTTAAGGGTCCGAGGTCATCCCATTATGGTGTCTGACCTAAGACCTAGTCACCACTGAATGGTGTTATGAAGGTCTGAGGTCATCACCTAAGATGTTATCCTCATAATTAATCTCACCAAATTAATGATGTTAAGGGTCTGAGGTCATCCCATTATGGTGTCTGACCTCAGACCTCGTCACCACTGAATGATATTGTAAGGGTCTGAGGTCATCACCTAAGATGTTATCCTCATAATTAATCTCACCAAATTAATATTATGGTGTCTGACCTAAGACCTCGTCACCACTGAATGGTGTTATGAAGGTCTGAGGTCATCACCGAAGATGTTATCCTCGTAATTAATCTCACCAAATTAATGATGTTAAGGGTCTGAGGTCATCCCATTATGGTGTTTGACCTCAGACCTCGTCACCACTGAATGATGTTGTAAGGGTCTGAGGTCATCACCTAAGATGGTATCCTCATAATTAATCTCACCAAATTAATGATGTTAAGGGTCTGAGGTCATCCCATTATGGTGTCTGACCTCAGACCTCGTCACCACTGAATGGTGTTATGAAGGTCTGAGGTCATCACCTAAGATGTTATCCTCATAATTAATCTCACCAAATTAATGATGTTAAGGGTCCGAGGTCATCCCATTATGGTGTCTGACCTAAGACCTCGTCACCACTGAATGGTGTTATGAAGGTCTGAGGTCATCACCTAAGATGTTATCCTCATAATTAATCTCACCAAATTAATGATGTTAAGGGTCTGAGGTCATCCCATTATGGTGTCTGACCTCAGACCTCGTCACCACTGAATGATATTGTAAGGGTCTGAGGTCATCACCTAAGATGTTATCCTCATAATTAATCTCACCAAATTAATATTATGGTGTCTGACCTAAGACCTCGTCACCACTGAATGGTGTTATGAAGGTCTGAGGTCATCACCGAAGATGTTATCCTCGTAATTAATCTCACCAAATTAATGATGTTAAGGGTCTGAGGTCATCCCATTATGGTGTTTGACCTCAGACCTCGTCACCACTGAATGATGTTGTAAGGGTCTGAGGTCATCACCTAAGATGGTATCCTCATAATTAATCTCACCAAATTAATGATGTTAAGGGTCTGAGGTCATCCCATTATGGTGTCTGACCTCAGACCTCGTCACCACTGAATGGTGTTATGAAGGTCTGAGGTCATCACCTAAGATGTTATCCTCATAATTAATCTCACCAAATTAATGATGTTAAGGGTCTGAGGTCATCCCATTATGGTGTCTGACCTAAGACCTCGTCACCACTGAATGATGTTGTAAGGGTCTGAGGTCATCACCTAAGATGTTATCCTCATAATTAATCTCACCAAATTAATGATGTTAAGGGTCTGAGGTAATCCCATTATGGTGTCTGACCTAAGACCTCGTCACCACTGAATGGTGTTATGAAGGTCTGAGGTCATCACTTAAGATGTTATCCTCATAATAAATCTCACCAAATTAATGATGTTAATGGTCTGAGGTCATCCCATTATGGTGTCTGACCTAAGACCTCGTCACCACTGAATGGTGTTATGAAGGTCTGAGGTCATCACCTAAGATGTTATCCTCATAATTAATCTCACCAAATTAATGATGTTAAGGACAAGTGCAAAATGGAGCAAGTACCACCATGGGAACTGATCTTTTATTAATAACCTCTTCATGACAAGATGGTACAATTACACAACTTCATGCAACATCATATGTAATATTTCTTTAGGTGATCAGCATTCCATGGATTAGTGAAAGGTTCTCCTTCTAGGTTTTCTAGCCTGTAAGTGCCAGGCACAACCTCTTCTGTTACTTTGTAGGGGCCGTGCTAGTTTGGGTGGAGTTTGTTTGCTTTCTGTAAGGTCTTCTTTAGCACTAGGTCTCCCACTGCAATGGGTCTTGACTTCACCCTCTGGTTGTAGAATTTCACTGCCCTCTATTGGTAGGATGCTTGTCTGACCTCTGCGTCCTCTCTTCTTTCTTCGATAAGATTTAGGTCTAGCCTCCTCTCTTCCCCATTATTGTCAGGGTCATAGGTCTGAATCCTATGAGTTGGGAGCCCTACTTCCGTTGGTATGACGGCCTCTGAGCCATGTGCCAACATGAACGGGGTTTCTCCTGTTGGTGTCCCTGCTGTAGTTCTGTATGCCCATAACACAGCGTAGACCTCTTCAGTCCATCTTACCTTCGCATCTTCTAACCTCTTCTTGATTCCATCCAGGATAGTTCTGTTTGTGACCTCGGTCTGACCATTTGCCTGAGGTCGGCCAGGAGATGAGAAAAATTGCTTTATTCCTACTCTTAGGCAATACTTTTCTAAAGAGGAGTTCTTGAACTGGGTCCCATTATCCGAGATGAGAGTGTTTGGGAGGCCGTATCTTCATATGATATTCCTCCAAATAAATTGGAAGGTCTTCTGCTCTGTGATCGTTATCATCGGCTCTGCCTCCACCCACTTTGAAAAATAGTCGATGGCAACTATCAAGAATCTATAATTGTTGGTAGCTCTTGGCAGGGGCCCTACTAAGTCAATCCCCCATACTGAAAATGTCCATGTAGAAGTGATTGACGTCATAGGCTGATGAGGGATGGCGGCGAACCTCTGGCATTTATCACATTTCCTCACGTAGGCTGCAGCGTCCTTGGACAGGGTTGGCCACCAGTACCCCTGGGTGATGATTCTTTTGGCCAAGGGTCTTCCCCCTATGTGGCTAGAGCAAGAATCCTCATGGACCTCCTGTAAGATCCGGGGAACTTCTGTGGGGTGCACACATCTGAGGAGAGGTAGCAAGAATCCTTTCTTGTACAGGACGTCTCCTACTACCGAGAACTTGGCAGCCTTATATCTCAATTTCCGCCTTTCTATCTTGGATTCAGGTAGCTCTCCCTCTCTGATATATTTGAAGAGGGGGTCCATCCATGAGTCTCCTAAGTTCAAATTATGATAAGGGTTATATACCTCTTCTTGCTCAATGGTTTCCTTCCCCAAGACCTCGATCGGGATGATCCTTCTAACATCTATCTTCGTTGTCGAGGCCAACCTTGCTAATGCATCTGCGTGGCTGTTACTTTGTCGAGGCACTCTCTTCAGTCTTGACTCTTTGAAATTTTCTAACATTGTTCTCACCCTTTTCAGGTATTCGGACATCTTTTCATCTCTGGCCTCATAGATTCCTAATACTTGATTTACAACTAACTTACTAACCTTGAGTCGCTGTGGAGTAGGAGTCGCTTCACGCGAAGAGTCTTTGCCAATGAGAGACCTGCTATCATGGCCTCATACTCGGACTCATTGTTAGAAGCTCGAAAGTTGAATCTTAAAGCGTATTCAATGTTGGCACCATCTGGAGCTGAGAGTATCAACCCCGCACCGCTTCCATTGTCACAGGAAGAGCCATCAACGAAGAGGCTCCAAATATCCGTACCTGATGAGAAGACCCCTTCCGTCATGACTCCTTTTTTGAAGAGGTACCGATCTTCCTCATTATACGCAAATTATTTCCTGGCTCCGTTGGATGTGATCTCTTCCTGATCTTGGAAGATGTTTAGTGTCGTCTCTTCCGAATTTCGGAAGACACCGCGATTTTTAACACCCTCTTGGACATTCTCTGCCTCGACCTCTTCCCATGTCAGCGACAAAGTCTGCGAGGGCTTGCCCCTTGATGGCCGTCCTAGGTTGGTAGGTAAGATCGTACTCCCCCAATTCAATGGCCCATGTCATCAATAGCCCGGACTTCTCAGGTTTATGCAGGACCTGTCTTAGTGGGGAGTCAGTGAGGACAACCATGGAGTGGGCCTGAAAGTAAGGCTTCATCTTTCTCGAGGCATCTGTTTGGCCCCTTGAAGGGCCTTACTATTGAAATATACAGGCCTTTGGATTCCAGCATCCTCCCGTATTATGGCTGCACTGATGGCTGATTCAGAGACTGCCAGATACACGTACAATTTCTCCTCTGCTACAGGCCGAGACAACAATAAGGGAGACCCTAAATAAGACTTGAGTTGGTTGAAAGCTTTTTCTCACTCTTCAACCCATTGGAAGGCCTTTCTCAGCACCTTAAAGAACGGAAGGCACTTGTCTGTTGCCCTAAAAATAAACCTGTTAAGGGCAGCCACTCTCCCCGTAAGTCTTTGAACATCTTTGATACTCCTCGGTGTCTTCATGTCAAGTAAAGCCTTGATTTTTTCAGGGTTCGCTTCAATCCCTCTCTGGTTGACGATAAATCCAAGGAACTTCCCGGCTCCTACTCCGAAGACACACTTTGTGGGGTTGAGTTTCATTCTGTATGAGTCCATAATGTCGAAGGTCTTCTCGAGATTCGTTACATGAGTGTTAGCCTTCAAGCTCTTTGTTAGCATATCGTCTATATACACCTCCATAGTCTTACCTATTTGCTCTTCGAACATCTTATTAACAAGACATTGGTATGTCACCCCTGCATTTTTCAGGCCGAAGGGCATCACTTTGTAGCAGTACGTCCCTTTGTCGGTAATGAAGCCAGTCTTTTTTGAGTCTTCCGCATCCATGAAGATCTGGTTGTAGCCTGAATATGCGTCCATAAAGCTCATGAGCTCATGTCCCGCCGTTGCATCCACCATCTGATCTTTCCGAGGTAAGGGATAGCTGTCTTTTGGACAAGATTTGTTCAGGTCAGTGAAATCAACACACATTCTCCACTTCCCATTGGACTTGGGCACGATGACCGCATTCGACAACCATTCCGGATATGTAACCTCTCTTATAAACTCAGCCTCTTCCAACTTTTTGACCTCTTCCCGGATGATGTCGTACTTTTCCCAGGAATAGACTCTTCGTCTCTGTTTGATTGGCCTGGCATCTTTGGTCACGTTGAGCCTGTGACTCATAACTTCAGGGTCGATGCCGGGCATGTCTGCGTGACTCCATGCGAAGACACTCTGTCTCCTCCTGAGGAAGTTTATCAGCTCTTCCTTGATTTATGCCTTTAGGGCTTTACCGACCTGGACAGTTTTTTCCGGCTCGTCCTCATTGAGGACGATGGATTCTACCTCTTACGCGACCTCTCCCTTCTTTAACTTTGTTTCATCTCTTGGGTCAAGCGTATCGATGCTATAAGTGGTGGTTGCCCTCTTATGGACTTCTCTCTCTTCGGCCGAGTTGAAGTAACATTCTCGCGCTGTGGTCTGGTCACCTTGCACTTCCCCTACCCCATAAGGAGTCGGTAATTTTAGCATCTGATGGACCGTCGATGGCACAACTTCAAACTCTTTAAGGGCTACCCTTCCTATGATGAGGTTATAGGCTGAAAACACGTTCTCGTCCATGACGAAAAAATTTATCTTCTTGGTCAGCCTCTTAGGCCACTCATCACCCATCCGTACGTCCATCTCATACATGCCCAAGGGGTGGACCTTTTCGCCACTGAAGCCTATCAATGGGTGATGATAGGGTAACAGCCTTGCTCTGCTAAGACATAATCTCTTAAAGCAAGGCCAGAACATCACGTCCGTCGAACTCCCCCCGTCTATGAGGATCCTCTGTACCTCGCACCCATGCACCCTTGTTGTTATGACCAGAGGGTCATCATGAGGGGCTAAGATACCCTTGAAGTCGAGTATGGGGAACCCAACTACGAGGGTGTCCATGTCTACCTTCTTCCTCTTCTGCACTGTATCAGAAGATGTTAGATTCACAACTTCAAGCTTGGCCACTGACCTGGCCTCTGCTACGTGAGCCTTCCTATCAGCTACTTCAGAGCCACCTCCTGCAAATCCTCCACATATGGTGTCAACACCAAAGGAGATCGTACAGACCCTCTTCATCGGGGTGTTGTCATCTTTCGGCGGAAGATTCAGATCGTCTTTGTCATCACCTTCTGAATCATCGTCTCTTCTGGCCGGGACATTGTCATGGTATCTGTCATTTCTCCTTTTCTTAGGGTCATCTCTTCCACCCTTAGGAGCTTTACCGTCCACATACTTCCTCAACTTTCCATATTTTAGCATTTGTTCAATCTCATCCTTCAGGGCGAAGCATCTGTCCGTGACATGGCCATGATCCTAGTGGAACTCGCACCATAGGTTTTTGTTCCTCTTATGTGGTGGGGCCTTCAGTTTCTCTGTCCATCTCAGAGTCCTGTCAGTCTTAATCTCATTGAGGATGTGCTCGCAGCTTACAATCAGAGGTGTATAGTGAGCGAACTTGTCATCACCCGATCTTTTCTTCCCATCTTTCTTGATTTGGGACTTTCCACTACCACCGCGGTTCTCATCGTCATACTTGGCGGCCATTGCCTCTTCCGCATTCATTACTTTCCCTACGGTTGCCAGCAGCTCCGCCATAGACCTAGGGGGGTCTTCCGCAAGTTTCCACAATAGCTTCCCCTTCTGAAGACCTCCTATAAGGGCAGTCCTAACTATGTTCTCTTCATAATCTTCGACCTCCAACTTCTCTTTGTTGAATCTCTCTATGTAGTCTCTTAGGCTCTCATCCTTGGCCTGCTTGACATACAGCAAGTGGGTAGTCTTCTTTTGAGCCTCACGCAGAAGTTGTGGATGAATCGTTCAGCCAAGCCTTTGAAGTTCTCAATTGAGTTCTTCGGAAGGGAGGTGAAACAACTGTGCTCTGCCCCCGTTAAGGTCCCAGAGAAGGCCCTACACTTCATCTCATCGGGTATCGAGTAAATGTCTACTGCCGACTGGTACATCTCGATATGATGTACAGGGTTAGTGCTGCCATCATACTTGGGAGACACTGTAGGAGGCTTGAACTTAGCTGGGGTTGGGAAACCGACTATCCTAGCCACAAATGGGGAGCCCTCTGAGTAACCCCTTTGTAATGGGTCCCTGCTTTTAATGAGGTCTCTTATCTTCTCCTCAAGGCGCTGGATAGAGTCATTCCATGGTCTTCTGCCATCGACTTGGCCGAGGTTATCCCCTGCCACCTCCATGGGATGGACCGAGGGTTCCCGTACCGCGATACGTCGGCTGTTAACCTCTTCCTGTTCCCTGCCTCTTCTTTCACAGTGTCGGCCTTGATCTGGCCGACCCTGCCTGTTCCCTCTCTGAGAGCCTGCTGCGCTCCTTGATCTCGACAGTCTCTGTCCTAGGTCATTCATCGGGCCCAATCTCTCAAAGGCTGACCCTCTATGTTGGGCCTCTTCACCTCTTCGGCCGACACAACCTTGACTTTGCCTAAGAGGTCGTACAGCGTTATTTGACACCTCATACGGCTCCCAGCAGTCTTCTGGGGCTTCTTTCGCCTCTAGATCATCATACCTGTCCTTTGGGCAAGGGTTTCCCTGCCTCCCCAGGCACAAGTGCCTAGGGTCAGCAATGTCCCTTCTCCGCTGGGGTGCAGACTGGTCCTTCATTGGTGCCTGGGGTGGTCCCCTGGCGTCAGGATGAGGCTGAACTGCCGTCGGAGTGATCATATCCGGTGAGACTCCAGGTGGCCTCATCATAGTTTGGCTGAGCTGTGCAAATTGCTCCTGCATAGCTTGTTGTGTTGCAGCTAAAGATCTCAAGGCTGCAGCTACCTCCGCCATTTTAGAATGGGGGGCGCCTGACTGGAACTGGGCCCTCCACCCCCAGGTGGCGGAAGAGGCGGTGTTAATTTTGGTGCCATATGTTAACACTATAGAGCTTGAGTAGCAGATGAGCTTAATACCTCAAATGACCTCTTTCAATGGTGAAGCAGCTCCACGCAAGGGGCAGTGCCTGGTTCACTACCAGAGTCTCCGGTGAGGTTAAGTTGAAGAAGAGGAAGATAGCTTCTTTTCTCTTCCCACAGACGGCGCCAAAATAATGATGCTGGAATTAGCACCACCAGGTAAGGTGTTTCCAAGCTCAACCTACGAATAACAATGGCAGCTTAGTTACGTAATAGATAGGAGAATGAGATGAGGAGAAGAGTAGGGAGCACCAGGATATAAGTGGTTCAGCCTAAATTGGCCTACATCCACTGTGTGTGTGAATAACCTCACTGTAATAAGGCACTGATGGCCATGGATACAATCTCTCAAGCTTTCTCTCTACTGTGTATTTAGACAGAGTTTCAGCTAGGGTTGTATATCTGGATCCTTTGCAAGGTAGAGGATGACCTCTATATATAGTACCTGGGGGGTGTAATATACCCCCCCCCCCATGCATGCAATGTGCATGTGTGTGATTGCCTCACCAATATGGGAAAACCATCTGTCACTGTCACATGTAGAGAATGATGATGCAATATTCTCCCCACGTGTGGGGAATAATCTTGTTATAACTGATTTGTGTCCACGTGCCCTTATCCAAATGTCAGCAGATGCTCGGCTATCGCGCCTGGTGTATGACCTCGGCCTGGGAGAGGTCGAGGTTGGTAAGGCTAGGTACTCATTCAGTCCGAGTATTCCATGGAGGTATCGGCCTAATCCCAGCCGAGATAATGGATAAGGTCGGCTTGAGCCGAGGTTGAGCTGGCGTGTTTGGAGCATCGACTATTGTCTTGATGAGGTTGCTGGTGGCTTCTTGCGAGCTCGGCCTATGTCTGTCCGAGGTTGCCATTCCAAGGTATACGAGAAGGCTGATGATCCTTGCGATGTCCCTTCGAGAGGCTGGTGGTAGTGTCGGCCTGGGCCGACCTTGCTATGGCCGAGTGCTGATGCCGCATACCCAAGGCTTGTCCAACGTCGGCCATGATCTCGGCCGAGGTTGGTGTCTCTGAGCCGAGGTCACACTTGGGGCATATCAACACTCATTTATTAGTACTAGTTTTTCTTGGTCATCGAGGATGATAGAGTTAGCGTTTAATATAGTAGTTTACATTGACTCGTCTGTGGGTAGAGGGGCACCTATACGTTCCGTGTGCATAGATATAGGGATAGACATTGAGAGACTTAGGTTCGTGGCATACCTACTTCTGTTGGACATATTAAAGTATATTGTTATCCTGGGGCTGGATTGGTTATCTCACTACACCAAATCTGCACTATTGTCACGATCATTGATCTTGACAAGTTGGACTTGTCAAGGTCAATGACCGTGATAATTCGGGGAGAGACAACTTTTTTTGTCACGGACGTGTCACGGTCATTGACGGTGACAAGTTCGTTAGAATTGTCACGGTCGTGTCACGGGCCATGACCGTGACACGTTTAGTCACGATTAATAACCGTGACAAAGCCTCGACCCTTTTAAAAAAAATTATCACGGTCATTGATCGTGACACGCCCATGACAACTTTTGTCACGGGATTGTCACGGTCAATGACCGTGACAATTCTGGGCAGAATTAAAAAAAAATATGCTGGGCAGTATGGCCACTGCCACTGCCCAGCAGTATATTTGTAGATGTTATATCAACGTTGTACCTATTCAAATATCATATATCCAAATAAACTAGAGATAATGCAAATATACATTCAAAATAGAAACTATTTAAGAAGAAACAACATCACCATCAATTATCTCAAATCTACAAACTATTTAGCTAGAAAAGAGATTTTGTACCGCGACGCTTGGGGACACCTCCTTATCCTTCCCTTCTCGTCCGAATAGCCACATAAGTATCGAGCATATGTGGCTGTTGATGCAAAAAACTGGACCGAATCCCAATTTTATGATCACAGATAAATATATAAAAGAAATCCAATCAAGCACATGAGAGACAAAGATTTTTAAGGTGGTTCGGCTATAAGAAAAAGCCTACGTCCACTGTTATTTTATTCCCAGAGGTTTATAATAGCACAATGTGGTGGAGAGAAGGAGAAAAAGATGTGTATCTTGTGTATGGTCTCTCATCGTTGTCAGATCCCCTTTCTATGATGGCGTTACAATGTATTTATAGCTTTGAGGCTATCCATATGAAAAGGCGATGTGTTGTCATCTAATAGACATCTATTGATATAGTAGAAATGTACATTAAGGCTCATTAAATGCGTTGTTATCTGCATTTAATGCACATTAAATGCATAGCTATCCTTTGATCTGTCTGGCTAGAGTTGCTCTGCACACCTGCTTTTGCTCTGCACAGCTGCTCGTTGCTCTGCAGACTTGCTAGTTGCTCTGCAGACTTGCTTGTTGCTCTGCACAGCTGATCGTTGCTCTGCAGACTTGCTAGTTGCTCTGCAGACTTGCTAGTTGCTCTGCACAATTGCTCGTTGCTCTATAGACCTGCTCGTTGCTCTGCAGACTTGCTCTTTGCTCTGAACACTTGCTCGTAGCTCTGCACACCTGCTCGTTGCTCTGTACAGCTGTTACTTGCTCTGCAGACCTTCTCGTTGCTCTGCACAGCTGATCATTGCTCTACAGACTTGCTAGTTGCTCTGCAGACTTGCTAGTTGCTCTGCAGACTTGCTAGTTGCTCTGTAAAGCTGCTCATTGCTCTGCAGACTTGCTAGTTGCTCTACAGACCTGCTCGTTGCTCTGTAGATTTGCTCGTTGCTCTGCACACTTGCTCATAGCTCTGCACACCTATTCGTTGCTCTGCACAGCTGCTTGTTGCTCTGTAGACTTGCTAGTTTCTCTGCAGACCTGCTCGTTGATCTGCACAGCTGCTCGTTGATCTGCACAGCTGCTCGTTGCTCTGCAGACTTTCTAGTTGCTTTGTAGACCTTCTCGTTGCTCTGCAGACTTGCTAGTTGCTCTGCATAGCTGCTCGTTGCTCTACAGACTTGCTAGTTACTCGGCAGACCTGCTCGTTGCTCTGCAGACTTGCTAGTTGCTCTTCACCCTTTGAGTTGCTTGGTGATAGTATGTATTAGCCACGTAAGGTGACACATGTCTTCATTTAATTGGTCCACGTTAGCTGACTAATTTTTGCGTCAACAGAAGCCCCTAATGCTTCCTGCTTGATGGTTTACTGAAAGGATGGAGCATTTATTCTACAGTGTTGCTCGTTGCTAGTGAAATTCATGATCTTCCTTCTTGATTTGTTTAATATAAAGTGTACTATCTCCTGGATGACATATGATGCAGGCTGTTCGATGGTTGCTATTATCTATTTTGAGGAACTCCGTTCGTGAAGTGATCGTGTGCTATGTATCACCCCTGGGAATTTGGATGTAGCCATGCCATAGTATGCAGCTTGTAGTTTGTCATAATCTTCAAGTATGTTGGTTGGTTGGCTATTCGACCAACTGCCTCTTGTGCATAAGTAGAACTTCTCCTTCAGTGAAGGTCGAGACATCAATAGTAAGATCTAAGTGTTGTAGATGTTGAACTTGACTCTTGAACTTCAATAGCATGTGCACAATAATTCCTGGATATATCTCCTGAACTTCTGAATACGCCTCCTGAACTTAAATAGAAAAAATTAACTTTTGAGCAAAAGAAACAACTCTTGAACGATGATTGATCGGGGCCCCGACCGTGTAAGTTTGTGGAGTTGAATTTGATGCTCGACTGCGTGATGTTATAAGAATGTGCCACCGGATGAACAACTATATCTCTAATAGAAGCCCCCCAAGTGTGGAATATGAACTTTGAATGCTTTCTTGGCCTTGAAGTATGTGAGTCTTGCTAGAAAAATAAGGCCGAGGAAATGTTCCCTGAAATGACTCCCTGAGATCTTTGCATGTTTGCATTTTCATTTTGTTGGAAACACTTTGTAAGATGCTTTCCTTGTTGTTTGCTGATGAATATATATATATGTAGAAGGACAAATTGTCCTATTTTGCATAGACAATGAAACTTGCTCCACTTGCTGTTTAATTATTGTGACTTGTCACTTTTTGGGCCTAAGCAATGTAATGATTTTCATCCCATATTCCTGCTTAGTTGTAGTAATCCCGTTAAGATTACCTTGTTGCCTAGACAGTGGATGCCCCAGGAGGTCACCCATCTTCTTTCCTAGTTTGGTACCAACCAACCGGAGTTGATGGTAATGAATTATCGACCAACCGGAGTTGGTGGTAATTGAGTTCCCGACCAACCGGAGTTGGTGGTAATTGAGTTCCCGACCAACCAGAGTTGGTGGTAATTGATAATAAATGCTAGAGACTTCCTCGGAGCTGACCAACAGATTGTTGGGAATAAGATATAATAAATGTTGGAGACCTCCTCGGAGCTGACCAACAAATTGTTGGGAATAAGATATAATAAATGCTGGAGACCTCCTTAGAGCTGAATATATGATTATAAATATTTTACCGAGCTCCATGCTGAGATAAATATAGAATATGCATCTGAATAGATATAAAGAATGATTCAGAATAATAATAAATGTCTCGCTGATCTGTCGAGCCTAAATTGTATAATGCCGAACAAGAATAATATTTTCCAGAACATGAGAAAATGGCCGAGTACTTTGCCGGGCCTGAATTTAAATAAGAATTACCTCGACCAACTATCCGTTGGGGGTGAAATATAACAAATGTTGTTGTTCTCCTCGGAGCTGAATATGATAATAAGTATCTCGTCGAGCTCCATGATGAGATGAATATAGAATATGAATCCCAATGGATATATAGAATAATTTGTGCTTGAGTATAAATCAGAGAAATAATAAAATGAATAGTGCCTCGCTGTAATAAAACTTCATAATGCCGAGCAATGATAATATTTTCCAGAAGTTTAAGATTGTAGCTGAGTAGCTATTTGTGCTCGATCGAATATATATATCGGAGCATTAATAATATTCCCAGACGATCATGTCTGAATACTTAGTCGAGATTGAAAGTTGTACCTGTAAAAATTAATAACTTGCTCTACCATATGTGTAGGCTGAATTTATTAGTTATCATGAGAATAATCTAATCAATATATGATATGTATATGCTTGAGAAATAAAAATATTAATCTCAAAAGTGAAATAATATATGTTGGCTGAGATGTCGAGGCAAAATTGCCTGATGTCAAGCAGTAATAATAGTTTCCATAAGTTTAAGATTGTGGCCGAGCTTTCGTCGGGATTGAATCTTGTACTCGTGAAATTTAATAAGTTGCTCGAGCACCTGTTGAGGGTAGATCAAATAGTTATTTTCAAGAGAATAATTATTCAGCCAAACAATTATGATGTATATCAACATAAGGCAATACAAATTTCAAAATATGAACTAACATGTTTTGTGCCAAATGTGTATCATATGAGCAAATTTTTATCAAGTACGTGCCATATGTAAGGCATAATTATTTAATCCAAATTTTTTGTAAAATTATTTACAATCCCAACAAATATTAAAAATAAGTTGGTTTTAAAGATATTCTCACGGTAAGAATATCAAAATCTTTTTTTCAACGGAGTGAAGGACTTAAGAAATTTATCTATGTTTGGTTTCAAAATATTTTTCACATGAAGTTTTTGTGATTTAATAAATGAGCAAGTAATCAAGTATGCATTTTAATTTTTCTCCACGCAAATATTAAATTAAAAGATGATTGTTTGGGAATTAGAAAATGATAAGGGGGTGAATTTGTCTTTTAACACCGTGTTGGTGATTTTGACTTTGTCAAAATCATATATATATATATATATATATATATATATATATATATATATATATATATATATATAGAGAGAGAGAGAGAGAGAGAGAGAGAGAGAGAGAGAGAGAGAGAGAGAGGAGTGAGCAAGGAAAATTGCTAAATCTTCTTCTCCACTCATCGTTAACAGATGATAAATACTGCTGACTAACAGGGGATGTCCGAAGATGTTATGTCAACCAACGACAAGTGCTGTCATATACAGATACGTTCGACCTAAATGGATTCCGACGAATAAATAGTTCGTCGACCAACATTAGATGGTGCAGACCACCATTAGATGTTGCCGACCAAGAAGCATATGGTCGCCCACCAGTTTAGCTTGCGCCGATCAACAAAAAATGGTCTGGAGCTGACGCCGACCAATAATAGATGTTCTGGACCTGTCACTGACCAACAGTGGGTGTGCCGACCAACATTAACTGATGTCGACCAACCCTTTATGGCTGCCGACCAGCCTATAGATGATGCCTACCAACCAACTGTGTAGTTCACTGACCAATTTTCCGATATATGGTATGTTATGTCGACCAGCGATGGCTAACTTACCACCGACCTGTTGCCAAGATGCAATTTATGACTCTGGTGATGAATATCAGATATGGAAGTAGATGGTATGTAATTATATATGGTTGCTGCTGAACATAAGGAACTGTAATGAATGGCAAGATGATCGGACCACAGCTGCCGCCGATCAGCTATGTGGAAACCCCCAGGACCTGTCCTACGCAAATCTTGATTTAATGGAGACCTATTACTGTAACCTTGTCTCCGACCACAAATAGATGCCGCTGATCAACAAGAAATGGAGGAGATATCTTGATCTGATGATTCCGACCAACTACCGATGCTGCCTCTTCGTTGTATCACAATGGTGCAGATCAATGTCTTTCCGTCGACCAGCTTTTCAAGTGACTAAACACCGGTATTTTGAACATATTGATCCCAAGAATTAAATCCCTTCCTCTTAAATAATTTTCAAAGGATTTATGATGAAGACGATTGGTTCCCTATGTAGGATTCATAATGGATCACCATCCTTGTCGCTGTGATCTGCAATGTAAATAAGGCTTGGTGTTGCTGATTAACTGATGGCCATCTCAGAAAGTGGTTGCTGACAAATAGGCTGATAAATTTTTCTGGTCGTAAAAGTTCATATGGGTAGGCAGTTAATCCGTCCGGATTTCATGTCGGCCCTGGCCGGCTTCGACTATCAACCGATAAGAAAAATCGGAGATGGACGAGAGGGAACAGTCCTGAAAAATTGTTAGTAATTATAACAACCACAGATAATAGGGGTGGATAAATCAGAGCATAAATCGTCTGATTATTACAGTCGGCCGACTTTTAAATCAACCCCGTTTTTGGGTTTCAGAATACCAAACGTTCCATACATTATTCAGGTTTATACGATTAAAAAAATAATAATATAACAAACGGTTCTATACAGTCGATTTTTGAAGTAATTTTTACTCCGATTCTCAAATTCGCTTTGATTCATAAATCTCTTGAGAATAAATTATCTAAAAACAGATAGTGCGAGATATATTTGTAAAGACTATCAATATTTTTAACGAGATTGTCTATTCATTCTTAAAATTCTAAGATACATGAATCAAATGATCTAGATTTGATGGCAGATATACACACGAATTAAATTTATGCAGAAAAGTTTATGATGAAAGAAATTCGTTGAGAAAAAGTTTTCAATGAGAAAAATTCTCTAATGTTTATTTCCTGTCAGATAATATGGGAGATAACAATCAATATATCTCGGGTTCTCATAAAAATATGATGTACATAAACGTGACTCCATAGAAATCTTTAACGGACTTGTGATTATGAAATTTTCGTTTATTCATATTTGGAAATAAAAATCGATCCACTAATTTATGAATATAAAATCATGATTTGCAATTTTTTGCAGATTTGATAAATGAAAAATTGGACAACTAATTTATGTTTATAAACATAAAAAGCATGAACGAATCAAAAAATGTATGTATGTATGTACAACATATAATTGATTATTCATATATGGATAAAATTGATCGTATCAACACAATTGCGTAATATTATTATTGCTGCAGAGAACATAGTTTTCTTGAAGAGAGAGAAAATGGGTCTGATTCAATTCATGTTAAGATCGGAATGGAAAATACATAATCGTTCCTAATGCTTATCCTTATCCTAACATATTTGTTCAGAAAATTTTGAAGTGGATCCATATATGTAAGGATTTGTATAGTATTTATGAGTCTAAAATTCACCAGATCCCCAAATTGAAATCGATCACACAGTTAGTGCATATAAAAAATATGACTAAATTAAAAGATTTCCCAATGAATTGAATATGTATATACTCATGTAAAAGAGATTTATGAATACATAGAAATTATTTTATCTCCTTAAAGGAGAAATAATATAATATGTACACAAATTTTTCAAACTTCGTGATTATGAAATATACATTTATGCAGATTTGTAAAAATTGATTCAACAATTTGTGAATATAAAATCATGATTGAATTAAAAGATGTATGCACAATATATAATTTATTATACATAGAGAAAATAAAAACTTAGCTTTTGATGGAGAACAATCCTTGTAACACGTTTCCCACAGACGACGCCAATCTGTTGATGCAAAAAATGGACCGAATCCCAATTTTATGATCACAGATAAATATATAAAAGAAATCCAATCAAGCACATGAGAGACAAAGATTTTTAAAGTGGTTCGGCTATAAGAAAAAGCCTATGTCCACTGTTATTTTATTCCCAGAGGTTTACAATAGCACAATGTGGTGGAGAGAGGGAGAAAAAGATGTGTATCTTGTGTATGATCTCTCATCGTTGTCAGATCCCCTTTCTATGATGGGGTTACAATGTATTTATAGCCTTGAGGCTATCCATATGAAAAGGCGACGTGTTGTCATCTAGTAGACATCTATTGATATAGTAGAAATGTACATTAAGGCTCATTAAATGCGTTGTTATCTGCATTTAACGCACATTAAATGCATAGCTATCCTTTGATCTGTCTGGCTAGAGTTTCTCTGCACGCCTTGAGTTGCTCTGTAAAGTTTCTCTGCACACCTGCTCGTTGCTCTGCACACTTGCTCGTAGCTCTGCACACCTGCTCGTTGCTCTGCAGACTTGCTAGTTGCTCTGCAGACCTTCTCGTTGCTCTGCACAGCTGCTCGTTGCTCTGCAGACTTGCTAGTTGCTCTGCAGACCTGATCGTTGCTCTGCAGACTTGCTAGTTGCTCTGCACAGCTGCTCGTTGCTCTGCAGACTTGCTAGTTTCTCTGCAGACCTGCTCGTTGCTCTGCATACTTTCTCGTTGCTCTGCACACTTGCTCGTAGCTCTTCACACCTGCTCGTTTCTCTGCACAGCTGCTCGTTGCTCTGTAAACTTGCTAGTTGCTCTGCATACTTGCTCGTTGCTCTGCACAGCTGCTCGTTTCTTTGCAGACTTGCTAGTTGCTCTGCAGACCTGCTCGTTGCTCTGTAGACTTGCTAGTTTCTCTGCAGACCTGCTCGTTGATCTGCACACTTGCTCGTAGCTCTGCACAACTTCTCATTGCTCTGCAGACTTGCTAGTTGCTCTGCAGACCTGCTCGTTGCTCTGCCCAACTGCTCATTGCTCTGTAGACTTGCTAGTTGCTCTGCATACCTGGTCGTTGCTCTGTATACTTGCTAGTTGCTCTGCACAGCTGCTCGTTTCTCTGTAGACTTGCTAGTTGCTCTGCAGACTTGCTCGTTGCTCTGCAGACTTGCTAGTTGCTCTGCACCCTTTGAGTTTCTTGTTGATAGTATGTATTAACCACGTAAGGTGACACATGTCTTCATTTAATTGGTCCACGTCAGCTGACTAATTTTTGCTTCAACAGTGGCCTACCCTCAGGGCCACTCCCTGTCTTCTGAAATAAAATAAAGTAAAATTAGTATCCACCCCGCAAATATAGATAAATATAAATTGAAATTGAAATCAAATCGAAATTGACATATAAATATAAATACATTACCTGTAGTGTCACCCAAACAGCTAACTTGAGCTCATATGGCACCTCCTTCCAACTAATGTATCCCGGGAAATCGTGTCAAATATAATTCCCTTCATATCTGAACACTAAGAAATGCCATAATCCTATGGAGTTATGCACTGCAAATTCCTTCCAACCATTGTGTAGCCAAAAATCAGCAGTTGAAGTTGTCAATTCCACCTTTCAATGGTCTCCCATGTTTTGCTAGAGGTTCCAAGTGGTGGGGTATGGAAAGTGGAATTGACAACTTCAACTGGTGATGTTTGGCTACATAACGGTTGGGAGGAATTTGCAGAGCATAACTCCATAGGAATATGCCATTTCTTAGTGTTCGGATAGACGAAGAGATTCAGTCTCCTCTCCACAAATAGGACACCCCAGATAACTATGTACTAATCACCTATTAAAGGTAAGAAGCGTATATTCATGAATTAGTATAAACAAAACTTAGATGTAGTTGGAATATTTATGTATTAATCTCCTCTCCACACACGCACACTACACAAGAGTGAAAATGATAAAGTGCAAATCAATTAAAAGCATTAAAAATGGATGTTTCGGTACAAATTGAAATATTTATTACAAATTGATAAATTGTTTCAAATTTGGGTTATCATAAAAAATGGATTGATATTCGGTAGGAGCAGCCAAGTCATCCACACTACTATTTAGGCGCCTTGGAGCGTGTTGGACAATTGACCACGGTTCGTTGTTGATATACTCTGAATAAAACACTTGCTTAACCTTTTGAAATGCACAAACAAACGGCTCATCGCTCATGTGGTCGTTGCTCTTCAACTTGGACAAGTCAACAACCATGATCAAATTGGTGACAGGATCAACTTTACAAGCATTTTTATCCTCAACTCTTACCGAGTCACAGTAAAATACAACCTCTTTGAATCTTATATAATCCAATTCAAATATATTTTCGATTACACCATAGTAAGTCATTTCAGCTTGAACGAGGTTTTTATCTTTTGCGCTCGCTCGAAAGATAGTAAGAGCTTTGTAAAAAATTCCCGAAATCTGTTTATTTGCACTTTCCTCGTACACTTTAGTGCCGAAAATGTAACCGTTCAATCGATACTTTTTGTACTCTTGTACCACGAACAAGGGTCTAGTGGCTAGACGAGAAAGCCTTGATGTCCCATCACTCGTCTTTAGGAGCTGAGAATATAGATAAATTAATTATAGTAGTGGTAAAATTTGAGTGTAATGTAACGTTATATAACGACTATTTTCATTATAATTACCTCTTGTGTCAACCACAACCTAAATTCGCTATCTGATTATACCATTGTTTTTCGTCTTTTATTGTTCTCACAAGCTTCATATTTTCTGTATATTACAAAATTAATCATGTATAAAATAATCTAAAATAATGTTAAACATTATAATAATCGAAACTTAATTTTTCCATTCTTCGACATCTTCATGTGTGTCAAATAGATAACGAGATACTTGTTCATGTTGCAAACTCGTTAATTTCACTCGTTTTCCCATCACATGACCACCATCATCGACGAATTCATCAGTGTCATCAACGCTGGTCGAGTCAGGCATATATTCCCGAGTATATATTGATGACTCCACGGTGATGTATTTCTCTGCAATTGATCCTGCAATATATCGCGTATTCTTGACGGAATCTTTAAAAAGTTTCATCAATCTTTCAAATGGATACATCCACCGATATCTAACTGGAGCACAAAGAAGTGACTCATCATATAGGTGTACCAACAAGTGAACACTTATGTTAAAGAATGCCGGGGGAAAGTACTTCTCTAATACACAAATCGCTTCGATCACAGCCAATTTTTCAGCCACTATGTGTTCTCGATTCACTACCTTCTCACACAAGAGGGAGAAGGTAATACTAATTTGCATAATAGCCCTACGCAAATCCTTGTTCTTGAAGAAACAATGCTTAAACAATAGAGGAACCAATTGCATGATCACATGCCAATCGTGGGACTTACACTTATGTAAATCATGAGTAGCATAATTCACAATCCTTTGCAAGTTGGACGAAAAAGTAGATGGGCCCTTCAAATTATATATTGTGTCTAGAAGCACCTTCCTTTCCCCACTCGTCAAAGTAAACGCACCAGGGGGAATTATTGTCCTTCCCCTACTATCTTCTTTCAACCATAGTTGTGGCTTAAGTTTTAACGATTTAAGGTCTTTTCGTGCATTTTCTCCATCCTTCGAATGACTCCCCCCAAGGAAAGTACCCATAATATGTTCAGCGAAGTTCTTCTCTGCATGTATCACATCCAATACATGGCACACCGGGTTATTCTTCGAATAAGGTAAGCCAAATAAAATTTACCTCCGAGACCATGCCTTTCTTATCTCACTTTCATTCCCAGTTGGGGTCTTCTTATGCTTGATATTCTTAAATTTGGGATTCTTACTTGGCATATTAGGGCCACATTCAGAAGATTTACTTTTAATTTCTGAACTCGAAAGTTGTCTCGGCGGTAGCCTATGTTCAACTCTGCCCAATAAAAAATTGGAACCTTTCTCAGATCTGAAACTATGAGCTGGGGGTAAAAACCTCCTGTGATGATGGTATACATTTTTTAAGCTAGAGGATAGACAAAGAGATTCAGTCTCCTCTTCACAAATAGGACACCCCAAATAACCATGTACTACACAACCGGATAATGTCCCATAAGCTGGAAAATCATGAATTGCCCACATCAACATAGCTTTCAACGTAAACTCTTCTTTTCTAAAAGAGTCAAATGATTGCACACCCTCTTCCCACAACTCATTTAATTCTTCTACCAAAGGATCCTGGTAGACATCAATGTCATCACTTGGTGCCTTTGGCCCAGGTATCAACAAAGCCATCATCGAAAATTCAAGTCTCATACACTGTGAAGGAGGGAGGTTGAGTGGGGATAGGATCACTGGCCATACACTCTGATTGGTGCTTAGATTTCCAAATGGATTGAAATCATCTGTTGATATAGCCAAACGAATGTTGTGTTGTTCTCGAGCAAAATCGGGATACTCAAAATTCATCCTCCGCCAGGCAATAGAATCAATAGGATGGCGCATGATATTACCCCTACTTCTTCCCTGGCATGACAATTCATTGTCTCTGCAATCCATGGTACTGTGAAAAATCGCTTTAATCTAGTCCCAACGGGAAAATATTTCAATACTTTTTGAGGCACTTTTGAGCTTGTGCCTTCCTTACTAGTAGATTGGACATATCTAGGTTCATCGCATACCGGACAACGATCGAGATTTTCATACTCCTTCGGTATAGTATGCAGTCATACACACAAGCATGAATCGATTTATACTTCATTCCCAAACCTTTCAAACTGTTCTTCATAACAGGATAGCTATTTGGAAGTGTATTCACCTTGGGTAATAAGCCCTTCACCCATTTCAGAATTCTCGTCAAGCTATTGCCAGACAAATCGTACTGCGTCTTTAAACTGTGCAAACCAACCATGGCATGTAAAGTTGTTTGATCTTTCTCACAGCCAGAGTATAACGGTTGGGTCGCCTTAAATTTTAAACTTTGGTAGTCATCGTTAAGTTTTATCGTGTTATCTTCACGAGCACTTGAATCTTCTACATCATCAGTAACCTCATTCTCCTCTGCTTCATAAACTCCATACGCATCATCAACTAAATCCTCTAACATATTATGATCTACGTCATCCCCTTCTACATCTATTCTACTTGTTGAAGGTTGTTGTGAAGGTTGGTCGGGGACAAAAGGAACTTTCAATTCACAGTGAAAACTCCAAAATCGATAACTATCTTGCATACCCGATCTTAACAAATGTAGTTCAATTATTTTCCACTCAAACACCTTACCATTCTTACACCTAGCATACGGACACGGAAACTCTTCATCATTATGACATCTCTTTGCATATTTCACAAATTCGTTAGCACCTCTGCGAAACACATCCCCCATTCTATTAGTCTCACCCATCCACTCTTTGTATTTCGGATATCCCATCACAGCTACCACAACTAAACACCTATTAAAGGTAAACAAAACTTAGATTTATAGTATATTTTATTTAATTATCCCATTATTTAATTATCCTATTAAAGGGTGAGTGGTCCTATCCCATTAAAGACCTCATTTTTTTGTAATATACATAACAGCTCATGGACATTGTTACGATTTGAAAAAAATTCGACAGCATATCCTTGTAGTTCTCCAAGTACACGACGTAGATTGGCAGGTTTGAGTGTTATTTCAATTGATCAATTGAAATAACAGTCACACTTGTCAATCTAGTATGTACCCAGAGAACATTAAGATACGACTGCAAAACTTCCTCCAAAAGTAACAACTTTAAGCCAATAAGAATATTATACACAAATTATACAGTCTCAAACGGTGCAAACGGAACAATTCAAGAGATCTCATTACAGGGGTAATGACTCTCGAACGGGTCTAAGGGCTATTGAATGCGTACGCATAAGAACCAGAAGTCTAGTATCTATGCGCACTATATTTAATTTCAAGTATGTTTCCTTTAATTATCATACTACATATATATTGTTCAATATACAAAGTAATTTAAAAAAAAATTTGAAAAATCCCACCCCAATATGGACAATAATCCAGTGGTCATGCCACTTTTAAAACTAACCAACCAAACATTTACTAAACAAAATAATCTAACAACAATGTCAACAACAAATGTGTATCCCGTACTCCTTCTAATTCATCTACTCAATTAATTCATTTCATCAATTAAACTAACAATTAACGTATACAATTATTAATTTACTAATTTACACTGAGGGGCAATCCTACTTTCATATGAAATGGGCACTAATTATTAATTTACTTTCATCTAAAATTGTTTCATTTATTAATTATATTTTAGTGGATGTAATTATAGAATCTATGGATGGATTCAATATAATCTTACTATGTGAATGTTTTTATCTACAATGAGTTAACCTTGAAACAATATATATTACCTCATAGAATCATCAAAATATGATATTAAGAGAATTACAATGGTACCTTGCCTTACCCCCCTCCCCCCCCCCCCCCCCCCCCACACACACACACACAAACAAATTGACAAATTCATGGGTTATTTCCAACATATAAACATCAAATACACCTAACAAACATACACAAACATATATTCACGAGTTAGTTTCAACAAAAGTGAAAAAAATTTTAAGAACCCATATATATACAAATACAAAAATAAATAACTCGTGAATTTGTCAATTTGTTTGACAAATTCGTGGGTTAATTCAAATACAAAAATAAATTCATGGATTAATTAATGGGTTAATTCAAATACAAAAAAACAAATTCATGGGTTAATTAATGGGTTAATTCAAATACAAAAATACAAATTCATGGGTTAATTCAAATACAAAAATAAATTGACAAATTTATGAGTTATTTCCAACATATAAACATCATATAAAGATAAAAAAACACCACACATATACAAATAACTCGTGAATATACCCCTACCCCCATCCTGCCACCCCTTACCCACCCCCACCCCCACCCTGCCCCAGCCCCCACACACGCACACACACACACATGCACATATACACACACACACATATATATATATATATATATATATATATATATATACACACAAACATATATATATAAATGGAAGAGAGAGAGAGAAATAAACCTGAAAGCGTAGAGAGAGAGAGCAGCGTAGAGAGAGAGGGATGTGGAAAAAGGAGGGAGGGAACGACGGGGAAAAAAAAGAAGGGGTAAGGATTTTTGCTGTCGAAGTTGTCACGATCGTGTCAAGGTCCTTTACCGTGACAATTAAAGAATTGTCACGGTCAATGACCGTGATAAAACATTTATCACGAATTTGTCATGGTCAGTGACCGTGATAATTTTGTCACGGTCGTGTCAAGGTCAATGACCGTGACACAAAATGCGTATTTTTTGTCACGGTCAATGACCTTGACAAGGATGGCCGGCTGAAAGGTGACAATTTTGTCATTTTGGTGTAGTGTCTACTTACAGGGCTTATGTGGATTGTTATGGGAGGTCCATAGTCTTTACCACTTCGGGGCAACAGATGTACGTGATTGCGATGCCATTCCCAGAGGGAGGGTCGAGCATACATTTATACTAAATTGATATGAGACTTCTTAGGGGGTTATTAATTCTTTAAATTCTATTATGGTCATTTGGGAGTTCTCCAATGTGCTTAGAGATATTACAGGGTTACCACCGGGTAGGGAAATTGAGTTTGTGATCGATCTGATTTTAAGTATGAAACCCATTTCCTGCACATCATATCTCATGGATCTTGTGGAGATGAGAGAGCTTAGGGATTATATTCAACAAGTGCTGGGTTAGGGATTCATTTGGAGGAGTACTTCACCTTGGGGTGTTTCAGTTCTGTTCGTAGAGAAGAAAGACGCATCGTTGAGATTGTATATCAATTATAGAGAGCTGAACAGGGTCACTATATGGAACAAGTACACATTATCCTGTATTAATGATCTATTTGGCTAGTTGAGGGATGCTTCACACTTTTCTAAGATAGATCTCTGGTCGGGGAACCATCATTTGAGTATTTAGTATCAGGATGTTTCGAAGACAGCATTTTTTATGAGGTATGTGTCTTAAGAGTTCATAATTATGCCTTTCGATCTAACTCATGCACCAATAATGTTTAAGGACATGATGAACAGGGTGTTCAGGGACTTCTTAGATTAGTTTGCCATAGTATCATAGAAGACATATTGATTTATTCTCGAACCACGGAGGATCATGCACATCACTTGCAGATAAACCATCAACTCTATGCTAAGTTCGAGAAATGCTAACTTTGGTTGAAGAAGGTTCATTTCTTAGGCTACGTTGTATTTGAGGTAGGCATATTAGTGGATACGAAAAAGGTTTTAGCGATGATGGAGTGGGGATATCCCACTATATATGTGGAGGTATAATTTCCTGGGTTTAGTAGGGTACTACCGTTAGTTCACTCAAGACTTCTCAAAGATATCTGGTCCTCTAAAGAATTTGATACAGAAGGGTGTATAATTTTTTGGGAGAGTTCATGTCAGTAGGCTTTTGACAAGTTGAAGGCCAAGTTGACTTCAACTTCGGTGCTCGCCTTACCTCGTGAGGGAGTAGACTATAAAGTCTTTACTGATGTGTCCTTGTGGAAACTTGGAGATGTATTCATGTAGGAAAAGAGGCTGATAGTTGATGGTTCCTAAAAGCTTAAGCCTCATGACGGGAATTATTCCACCCATGATCTGGAATTAGCAACCGTAGTGTTTGCACTAATCATTTGGAGACGTTATCGCTTGGGGGAGAAGTTTTAGTTTTTTTAAATATCACAAGAGTTTACAGTACTTGTTCACACAGAGGGAGTTGAACATGTGACTACGTCGATGGCTTGAGTTTGTAAAGGATTATGAGTTTGATATTAATTATCACCCAATCAAGACGAATAGTGTGGCAGATGATTTAAGCCGTAAACCGACAGTTGAGTAAGCAACAATGTGAAAGGAGAAATGGGGTTCACTTCGCATGGACTCATATGACTTTATGGAAGTTCTTACCATTACACTTGACATCATCATTCGGGTCGTGAAGGCTCAAGCGAGAGATCCTTTTCATAAGGAGAAAGTCAGGTAGTTTTTGGTATAAGGGGTAAAGCATTATTTGATTAGTTTTGATGGGGTTTACGGTTCCACAATAGGTTAGTTGTTCTAGTGGAAGAGGAATTATGATTGTCAGTTATGATCGAGGCGCATGGGTCACGTATTTCAGTACATCTTGGTGGGGATAAAATTTACCAAGATATGAGTCACCAATATTAGTGGGCAAGTATGAAGAAAGACATTGCCATTTTTTGGTCTAAGTGTGTGTCTCATTTTTGGAGGATTTTTTAGCAAGCACTAGGGGCAGCATAGAGGTTGGGTATTTCGTATCACCATAGACGGATGATCAAATAGAGAGGGTGAATTAGATATTGGAGGATATGCTACGAATGTGCATTCTAGACTTCAAGGGTAGTTGGTAGTAGTACTTACCATTAATGGAGTTTGCTTACAATAACAATTACCAGTTCACTATTAGTGTGGTACCATTCAAGGCATTTTACGGGAGGTCTTGTCATTCTCTCTTTTATTAATTAGAAGTGGGGGATAATAATCTTCTTTGATCAGAGTTCATTCAGGACACATCAGAGAAGGCAGAGATAATCAGGGCTAGGATTTGGATTACCCAAGATTGATAGAAGAGTTACGCTGATGCAGGAAGGACGTAGTTGAATTTTAAGGTTGGAGATCAGGTGCTACTCAGGGTGTTTCCTATGAAGGGAGTGATGCAATTTGGGAAGAAAAAGAAGTTGTCTCCCTGATATGTAGGACCATTCCCTACCATTGAGAGTATTAGACCAGTGGCTTATCGATTATAATTACCGAATCTCTTGCAAACGATCCACAATGTTAATTATGAATCGACTTTACGGAGGTTCTGTAGAGATGAGATGGCTTACCAGCATATAGATCTTAACGAGATAGAGCTCCTGCTCGATGTGAGTTATGAGGATAAACTTGTCTCCATCTTGGATCATAGGGAGCGTAAAATTCATTTGAAAGTAGTCCTTTAGTTTGCTTGCAGTGGAGGCACTACAACGAGGACGAATCGACATGGGAGAGGGAGGATAGAGTGTGAGAGAAGTATTCAAAACTCTGCTAAGGTACGTATCAGATTTCGAGGTCAAAATTCCATTATTAAGGGAAGAATGTAATATCCCGTACTTTTATGTCTTTTAAATTGGTAGAATTATAATAATTAGTTTCTTGGATATTATTATTTTTGATTATGTGATTTAGTTATACTACACGTGTTGCATTTGTGGAACAATTAGGTGTGCTAATTACATGATATATTTATACTACATGATTAGTATAATAATTATGTGTGATTTAATGTATACCTTATGTGAGTAGGTTATGACATGAATTAGAAGCTCATTTACATATTTTAAACATCGTAAGTTGGCCCCGAGGGGTGTCTATACCCTTAGGGGAGAGTTTAAGCCATTAGGAGTAGCATTTTAAGCTTTTTTAGGGGCCCAAAATTAGGCCTTATGGGGAGATACGGGTTTAGGAAGGTTATTTATTACCTAAGCCTCCCAAACTAGGTTTTATCCCTCTCTTTTACACACCATAGCAAACCTAAACCATTTGATAGAAATTCACAAGCTTGGAGAAGAGCAAAGAGGGGCAAAGGAGGAGTTTCACCTCAAGGTTTTTCTTGCAAAATATTTAATAATATATTTCTTAATTTATAAGCATGCTTCTCATACATTTTTAAGCTTGTAAATATGTTTGGAGATTGATTTACATATGGATGTGGGATTGGGATTATTTAGAAGTAATTGTGATTTATTATGCTTTGAAAGTTAAGACTTTAATGATAAAACCCTTATTGATAATTAGAAATCATTAGTATTCCCCTAGATGTTATTTTTAGGTTCTGGTATGATGAGAATCGATTGGAGACCTTAGTGGGGCTTTAACGGAGGTTTTTGGGGGAGTTTTGGGGATGATTTCCATAGTTGGAGATGAAGCACAATGACTTTCTCATTTGAACAAAGTTCTTTCCCATTCGAACGAGGTTTCTTTCTCATTTGAATGACTTTGAAAATTTATCCAAGTCGTGCAGAATTGAAACACGAAGGCCTGGGCACTAGTTTCCCTGTTTTTAATTTTGTTTAAGATTTGATCTGATTTTTCTACTAAAGGGTGCACGAGACTGAAAGGGCAAATCAATTAAGCCCTTGAGTTGGTTCGGGTCAGACAAGGAAAAATGAGCATGAGATATTTCTTTTAGGAGTTCAGCTGAGTTAGTGGGAGATTGTTCAAATGGTGATTGATATATTTGAGGATTAGTGTTGTTAACCATTAGGAAATAATTTTATTAATTAATTAAAGAGTTAATAATGGAGATAGGAAATTGTATTATGAGGTTATGAAATCAAGTGGAGTTAGATTGACACATGAGATGTGCGATATCTTATGGGGTATCCATATATTTATTGGGTGTTATATATATGTATCCTATGATTTTGTGGACATACCTATGCTCGTGGTGTCCCTATTGGTTGGGGTTGCATTTGACATCGGGACCACATGCCATACGCCAGCTGTGATTTGCGAAGCATAGTGAAGGTCGTTATATTAGATCATTCGCTTTGGAGCGTACCTTTCGTGATAAGAGAAGGTTATTTGGACCGGAACCATTAGTTGGGTTGGGTATGGACCCTTTAATGGTGGCCCATTAATGGTGTTACTGCTTATTAATCCTCCACTATTATGTGTGTTTTGCTTTGGTCATCAGGAGATGGATTCCTACGAACTTACCGGTAGAAGCATAAGTTGTATATCGAGGTTAGATGTCTTCGTGTTCCATATCTCTCTCTCTCTCTCTCTCTCTCTCTCCCTACTGGTATAAAGAGAAGAATTAATGCAGTTTAATGCAGTAGGCGATTGCTAATGGACCCAATGCTACCTTAAATACATTATGTTCTATGATTGTATTTCTTTGGGGGTAGTATTATGGGGGCTAGTCCTTGGAACTATGATCATATACATGTAGGTAGTGTCATCTCCGTGATACAATTGTTAGTTGTTCTTAATTCTTATGGTAGTGTAGATACCGTTTATCATATTATGACGTGGGTTAGGATTTTTTTGTAGTATTGCACTTAGATGAGGGGTGAGATACTTATGACATAAAAGAGCCACTGGGTGGCATGTATTTCGAATTAACTGGATTATTATCTATTGGTCATTAAAATTAATTTTTTTTCAACTTTAGAGCTCTGACCCAAATCAATAAAAAATATTTACGAGGTTTTCCTTGACATGATTAGCAGGGCTGAAAGAGAATCATACTTGTAGTTCCATTTAATTAATAGTTTCAGATCTTTGATTCTGGCATAGGTTTTTACTCCTTTTTATTTTACTGATTTACGTTTTAGAGATTGTATGGGCATAAGCCCGAGATTTATTTATGTAGTTGTTTTATTTCTAGTCAAATGTTTAATTAGTGAGAGTTGACTCATGTATTTATTCAGTTGTTATTTCATATCCTTTTGAAGGCGTGGATGTTTTTAATTACAACTTTATTTTACGGATTGATGCTAAGAAAGGTATAAATTTTTAGATAAGTTCCATTTTCGACGTATTGTGTCTGGCTAACCTTTACGTGAAAAATGTGGATTATCACAAAGAATCCGCCTAAATTGAATTTTTTGAGGAACGTATCGAAAGAAAATTTTATTTGGTTAGACATTTTGTGGTTGGTAAACAAGGATCGATTTTTAGCAAGGTATGGATGTATCATCAAATATTCAATATTTTTTCGCAAGATCTTATTTTTATGTTGCTATAAAATAATAACGACGCAAGATAAAAAATTATCATTGATTAGAAACTGCACATTTTGTTGTGGTGGAATTTTAAGGAGCATGATGACTCTAAATATAAAATTGACCGTTCAAATTAAATCCAATTCTTTTTAATGTTATGAAGTGGCGCACAAGCGTGTGCTTAAATGTGGAATTTATAAGTATTCTATTAATTAATTGTAAAAACATTAATGAGTTATGTAAATTTCTATATTTAAAATTATATTTCAATTTATATATTGATTAACTCGAATATATTAAAGGGTGATACTTACGACAATGCAAAAGTTTAGGGGCACTCATGTTACTAGCTTACGTTAATGGCAACACCCATAGAATAATATTATTATTTTCCATCACTGATGTCTATTTGCATACTCCCATAACTGAAAAACCATGTGAGATTCTCGACCATAACACTTTATATTACTCATACGTGTTAACTTTTAATATTCCCCGTGAAGACATCATGCAAGACTACATCTACATCCTACATTTGTTTTAGTCCATTAGAGAATGTTTGTGTACATCCATATCATAATTACCAAGTTTCTCAAGCCAAATTATCACACAAGGGAGGAGCCAGGAGTACTCGAAGGGGTGGGCTAACAAGTCAAAATTCTTAAAAAAGAAAAAAAATTCATATCAAAACAGTTCAATAATAGAATTCATTCACAATAAAATAAAAAAGGTTTACCGAAAGTGTAATGCTACATCCCCAAAAACATCTTTCGAAACATCCTCCAAAGTGCATTAAAAGTTTGTACATTGGGGTGGAATCCACCCACTGCACAAGCACTAAATACACTTTAGGGGAGATTTTAGAGGTATTTTTTGGGACTCGCAACATTATTCTTATCGAAATTGTTCCCCCTAGTATTTCAATATTCATATTCATTGATTACAAATGAGTCTTTAACTATTCAAATTCTTATATTACCGAATCATAATTGGAAATCAACCCCCCAAATTCTAATGTTTAAAAAAAATATCTACCTAAATCAAATAACAATCAATTTATTTATCGCGTAAATCTGATGCTTAAAAAAATCCTCTAAACTGATCTTGAAACAAAAAAAACAAGAAGAAAAGCAAAAAAAAGGAAGAAATAAAGGGAAAAATGGGCAGGGGAGAAACAAAAATAAAACAATGTGTTCGTTCATACCAGCGCTGGAGAGAGAAGAAATTGCCGGGTCGACTAATTGTTGGCTGGGTATGGTAAAGTTTACATTATAAAGTAGCCAACTGTTTTGGGGTATAGTGCCAATTGGATTATTATGAAAGACAAAAAATTTTGTTTGGTTTTCTACGCCACTTTTTTTGTCAAATCAGTTGTTGTATAACTGTACACATCTCAACTTTCTTTTTACTTTTGTTCCCTTAACAATGTACACAAGTTTTGTATTGGATTGGGTGGGCTAGCTTTTAAATATGGGATGTGCTACACCTGCATACTTAATCTGCATACCTAATCTGGGCCAACACTAGTAAACAAAAACAAAATTTTGGGCTGGGCTGCAGCCCTGGTGAGCCCAGGCCCAGCTCCGCCCTTGTTATCACATCATGTACAAGGTCATTAAATAATGGGGGTTTGGAAAAAAGGTTCTTAGGATCTGTTTGGCAATTCAATTCCAAGGCTTAGAATTGGAATTGGAACGCCAATTTCAATTCCGTGGAATTCAAATTGGCCTTTCAATTCCAATTCCAAACCTTGGAATTGGGTTGCCAAACGGGTCTTATAGTATTCAAAGTGTATAAAAATAGAACACTATATATAATTTTATAAATTTAGTTCCTGTACTAAAAATATCATGAAAAAATGTGAAAAATAGTGTCGCTGGCGCGGACCAAAAAAATAAAGGTATTGTACCACATGAACTAGATTTATAAATGCTATTATACTACAGGGACTAGATTTATAAACTTGAAAAGCATTGTCCTAAAAATTCAAATATAAAAAGGAACATGACCTTTACCTTAATTCTCTATTAAATAATTAATACAATTCATATTTATTATCTCTTATAATCACACATCTAATTTAAAGCTTTCATATTATCGAAACTTCATTATTGTATCATCCCTGATTTACACTCTCTTCAAACTTCCGAAACCGCTGGAACCAAAACCTCCGGTATCCCTTACCGATGTCTTTTATCTTTAAAGGGATTTTGAGAAAAGGTCCTCATAATTCTTAAAGTGTATAAAAATAGGACACTTCAAATAATTTTATAAATTTAGTTCGTGTACTAAAAACACCATGAAAAAATGGTGAAAAATGGTGGCGCTGGCGTGAACCAAAACAATGAACTCCTAACTCTAATGGGACCGCACAAATAAATGTTATTGTACCACATACACTTGAAAAACATTGTCTTAAAAATTCAAATATAGAAAATAATATGACCTTTACCCTAATTCTCTATATCTTTAAAGCCTCCCCAACCCTAGTCTTATCCTTCTTGTGATCACAACCATGACTTACTCAACCCATAAAACCATTATACATGTTCTCACACGATGCTTCTAAATGTACGAGTTGAAGATCTCACTCGTAACCAGTGAATTAGTTTCTTTAGCCTGACATGATTTTCCTTGATATTCAAATTCAAACAGCGATTTGGCTCATCTAGTTCAGGCCTGAACCCAAGACACTTCTCAATTCCAATTTAGTCTTTACCAAACCGGATTTAAATTGGTTGAGCTTAATTCTAAGAGTTTTTTACCTCCTTTTTCCATTTTTGTATCATAGTTTACAAGATTTTTTCTCTTCCATCAATTTCCCTTGATCAAATTTAATATGGGTCGGTCGAATGTCATCCATACCATTAGCACCATACTTGATGGCCCTAATTGCATTCTTTGGTCCTAATCTATGTCTAATTTTCTTAAAGGTCATAAAGTTTGGCGATTTTGTATTGAGGACGTCATTGCACCACATAAAGACACCACTAAAAGTGGTGATAAGTTTGGGATAAATAAAATGGTCAAACAATTACTTTGTTTCATAACACATCTATTAATGTCATCAATCTACAACTTGGTCTTGAATCTCTTAATGACGTTCGATATTTTTTCCAAACATGTCATATTTCTACATGCATTGCCCATTAGTATCAACTATTGTCAAACCTTTACAACAAAAATTAATAATTGAGTCAATTCCTTAATGCTTTCTTATACAAGATGTGTTTTATCTAGATCAATTAGCTTTTTTTTGGGGGGGATCTTTCTATTAAGTCCCATTTACTAGATATTTCTCCTAATCAGTCCCATAGGTAAATTTTTTCCCTATTAAATCCTACAAATAAAACACACGTTTTTTTTCTTCATTTTATAGACCATTTTAACCTTCGTGTCTTTTAGGAACCAACTTCCCCACGCATCTCTTTTGAATATCAACAGAGCTGGTTGATATGTTTCTCTCTCAACTGTTCAGCACCCTAGTTATCTCTCTCATATCTGTGAATATTCAGCAAATACGTTTAGAGGCCAAGACCCATTTTCGTTTTTCATCTGCTGCCCTGTGAGAAACCCCATATCAATAAGGTATTTAACAACTACTCTTCTGCATGTATGTGTGTGTAAATCGATATGTATACATATATACACATAAGATTTTAAGGTTCATCCATGGTGTAAATAAAAAAAGAAAATTACATGAAGAAGAATGAATATTTGGGGCTGTTAGCGGTTTGGGAAAAAAATGACGGGGAAGCAGGGGTTTCGGGGCTGGGGTTAGCCGGCGGTGGAGAAAGAGAAGACGAAGGGGGTAGGTGGGTTGAGGGGTAAAGGAAATTGGTTTTGAGAGAATGAAGGTTAATGGGTTAAAGGGTTTGGGGAAAAATCATTTTTTTATACTTCTTTTGTGCAATTTTTTGAACCCAACTTCATCAAAATGATATATGCTTAGGTTTGTGGTTTTAATGCAAATCATAGGTTGTGGTTTTGGATTTTGGGTGAGAATGGACTTTTTTGAGATATATAGAAATTTATAGTTGTCATTGTTATGGTAATTTTTGTATTTTACATGATTAGGGTGAAATATGCGTAATTCATGAATTTAATTTAGCCGTATGCATGATAATGTAAGACATTTTCAGTCCCAAAGTGAATATGCATTGTTTGAAGACCATATATAGTATGATCCCTCTGGAAAAAAATTATCATATAATATGTGAATAATCACTATTTTAATACACATGCACCGACTGAAATCCAAAAAAAAATGAACATCCAGTATTTGAATACAATTAGAAAGTACGCACTGTTTTTAATCCTCGTTCATCGAATATTCACTGAAAACAGTGTTACACCACTGAATTTGAACTTTACATTTTTTTAGCGAATATGAGCATGTTGCTAGATTTTAGATTGAAAATTCATTACACTACACAATGAATTTTGACTCGACATTTTCAGTCATTCAGAGAATATGCACTATTTGAAGACTTCATATATAGTATGCCCCCTCTGAAAAAAATTATCCTATAATATGTGAATATTCACTATTTTAATACATATGCACTGATTTAAATCCAAAAAAAGTGAACATCCAGTATTTGAATACAATGAAAAAGTACGCACTGTTTTTAATCCTCCTCCAGTGAATATTCACTGAAAATAGTGTTACACCACTGAATTTGAACTTTGTTACACTACACAATGAATTATGACTCGAAATTTTTAGTCATTCAGTGAATATGCACTGTTTGAAGACTATATAGTATGCTCCCTCTGAAAAATTGTTGTCCTATGATATGGGAATATTCACTGTTTTAATACACATGCACCGACTGAAATCCAAAAAAAGTGAATATCCAGTATTTAAATACAATTAAAAAGTACGCAATATTTTTAATGCTCGTTCAGTGAATATTCATTGAAAACAGTGTTACACCACTGAATTTGAACTTTATTACACTACACAATGAATTTTGACTTGACATTTTTAGTCATTCAGTGAATATGCACTTTTTGAAGACTATATAGTATGCTCCCTCTGGAAAAAAAATTGTCATGTAAATGTGAATATTCACTATTTTAATACACATGCACCGATTTAAATAAAAAAAAAGTGAACATCCAGTATTTCAATACAATTAAAAAGTACGTATTTTGGACAATGTGAAAATTCATTACTTGATATACTATACGATTATAAACAGTTAATGTTCACTCTTATTTTTGCATACATATATTTTTGCGTGAAGGTGTATGTCGACTTTGTTAGAATATGTTCATATATTAATGTGGTACAAATACTCCCTTTTTGCAGATGGTTAAGACTACAAAAAGGACAAAGACAAGATTAAATGAGGATGAGGGTCTAGACATAATAGACCAAACGGAGCACATACTTCAATATAAATGTAACCTCTATGGCTTAGTGAAGCTCCTAAAACAAAGCAAATTAAGTTTTAGGGTAGAAGCTTTTTTAGGTATGACTCCTTTTTTCGCATTATTCTCATCTTTAGTCGAAAATAATTTTGATAGTATTTTTGTTAAAAAATATGAGAATAATGTTGAGAATATCATAAGAATGTATGATCCGGTGCGGAGGAAGTTCAAAATTGGAGGGAAATTTCTTACGTTTACCCCGATGGACATTGCACTTATCTTTGGTATACCATTCGGTGAAGAAGATGTCAAAATTCCTTCTTACGCCACTAAGCCAACATCATCATTCATGAATAGGAGGTTTAGTGATGTGACGGGAATGGTTTCCATAAATGTAATTAAGAATGAGGCCATTAAAGCCGCGTCAGAGGATTTCCTTGAAGGAGATATGGATGTGTGTAGATTATTATGCCTTTTCACAATTGGAACTTTGCTCTTCCCCACTCGAGGTGTAAAGATTAGGTGGGCATTCTTTAATTTTGTTGAAGATATTGAATCTATGGGAAAGTCCAATTGGCCGTCGATGATATGTCGCACACTAGTTGACTCTATCCATTCATCGTACACTAATCCCGGATCAGTTACAGGATGTGTGATTAGTCTCTTGGTTAGTCATTTAAAATTTTATATAAATATGAAAAATATACTACTTATTGTTGTGTTTTTCGCAGTATGTCACTTATCTTGTTCATCTTTTGTTTGTTAATATTAGTATTGGTTGTGTGAGCACACAACCATCATGCAACCCGATTCGTGCCGTGGATCATTCCCGAGATATCAAAAATGGTCTCTCACCAAGCTTAGTGAACAATTTCCAACGTACATTCATATAGCAAATGATGCGGAATTTGAGGTAACATACGTTCACTTGTCAAGTTATCTATATTCACTACATTTTGAATATTCACTGTTTAATACCTAAGAGCGGTGGTGTGCATATACCAAACAATGGATATTCATTGTATAGGTATTTTTCAAAGTGTGCATATAGTGAATATTCAATGTATAGCTATTTTTCAGCAGTCTGAAATTTGGTGTGCATATTCACTGTATGGTTTGGTTGAAGTGTGGATTTCGAAGCAGTCATAAAAATGAAATTTTAGTGCTTTGCAAATAGTGAATATCCACTATATGGGTATTTTAAAAAAATAATGTAGAGCGGTGAACATTCTTAGTGCGTATATCAGACATTGAATATTCAGTGATTCATATTACAATATTCACTGTATTTGTTTAAAGAGATTTCATTGAATAAAATGTTCGAATTGAATATTACATACAATGCATAATATATTAATTTCAAATATTCAATAAATGCTGGTAAATGATGAGATTCTATTTATGACTAACTATGAACAAAGAGTATCTGGTGTGGATGAAATTGCTGTTGCTGATGATGTCGGTATGGGAAATGTTAATGTAGGAGATGGTGGAAACAATGATAATGAAGCTATTGGGAGGGTCGATGGTGAACATTCAAGTCATGCATAAGTGGAAGAAAATAATGTTTTGAAAGAAAAGATTCAAAAACTTGAGGATGATTTGTTTAAATCTGATATGGAGTATATAAAAATGTGTAAGGAAATAGAGGCATTGAAGAGTGACATGGTTAATATAGTTGAAGACCATAGGAGGAAAATTGAAGAAAAGGTTAGGGAGATTGAACGGTTGAATTCTATTATTAACGATCTTACCGTACCTCAAGCGATAGGAATTGAAGATGAGTTGGCACTCCTACGTGAGAGGATTTTAGAAATGGAGAAGATGGAAAAAATATACAAAGAAGAAATTGAGTCTCGGGATGGGGTTATTAAGAGGATGCTTAAAAGATTCCAAGAAGTACATGGTGAAAAGAGAGAGCTCGAAGATAAGGTCGATGAACTAATGGTATATCGGGTAGAGCGACACATCGAGCAATTGAATACATGAGCGATACCAAGTTCTTGTGCAGATAAGAATGACAATTTAAATTCGATTGGAAAGGAAATGAAAGTTGTTGAGGGATCATTAGTTGTTGAAGAAACACCTTACCATACCCCTTCGCATTTGAAACAACTTGAAGATGTTATGAATTCAATGGTGAAAGGAATAAAGCGAAAAGGGGATAGGAAGGTGAAGAAATCGAGTGCACATGAGTACAATTATGTAGGACATGGGAAACATAAGAGGATGGCTACGCGACTATCGAAGAAATCAACCGGTTCAACAAAGCCAATTATTCAAAAAATGAAAATGACGAAAAATGCGCTCACCAAAAAAGGCGTTGTCGGTAGATATATGGAGTATTCAAACTTGCAACGTCTGCGAACCATTTACAACAAAGAAGGATTGGGGTATGTACACTAGATATATGTGAATATTCAACATGATATTTCTTGTGGTGAAAAATACCCATACAGTGAATATTCACTAACGAGTGGTGTGCGGTGAATCTGTATGGCATTCAGTGAATATTCAGTGATTATTTTTTTTTTCAAAGTGAAATTTGGTGCATTAACTCTTAAATTGCGAAATCGAGTGTGGACAATGAATATTAAGTGAACGAGTGTTGAAGTGTCAATGAATCTTCATGGTCATTCAGTGAATATTCACTGATTGTTTTTTTTCAAAGTTTGAAATTTGGTGCGTACAGTGAATATTCTCTGTGCAAAAATCTGCATAGGCATTCAGTGAATGTTCACTGATTCTTTTTTTTCAAAGATTACAATTTGGTGCATACAGTGAATATTCTTCATTGTGCGAATTTAGTGTGGACAGTGAGCATGAGCAGTGAATATACATGGGCATTCAGTGAATATTCACTGATTGTGTTTTTTTCAGTGTTAAAATTGGTGCAGTGAATTCTCATGTGAAATTTGGAGTGAATACTATGGTTATTTGTACAGTGAATATTCACTGTATGGGTATTCTTACCATTTAAAATTTGGTAGATAGTGAATATTCACTTATGCAATGCCTTAGTACGAGAAATGTCTTGCATACAGTGAATATTCACTGTTTGGGTAATTTCAAGTGCATATAGTGGATATCCCATATATGAATAGTTTTCAAAGCAGTTACTTTGAAATTAATATGGACATCAATTTAGTGAAATTGAATGCATTTTATATCGAACTATCCGAATTAAATGTAAATGATATTTTAACTTTTGTGATGTAAAACAGAGCAATGGTACGAGAAGGACAAACAACTGGTGAAACAGTATTTGTGAAGGACTTATTGGAAGTGCTTGACAACAAAAGTATTGCATCAAATGTAAGAATGTTATAAATAATATATCCGTAGTTGCGCGTTAATTTACGTTGCTAATATCATTACAATTTAAGGTGGTGGATGCATATGCGGGTATATTGAAAATGGAGGATGAGGCGTATCTAATTGGTCACCCAGAAGACAAACTACACGACAACCCGTATTTCTTCACAAGCTTGTGCTGGGTAATTTGTAAATATTTACATCTGCTTTATATGGTAATTGTTTTGTAAGGTTTTGTTATACATTTCTAAACTTTGAATGTGTTCCAGACTATCGTACGCGATAATCATACCAACCTTAGGAAGTTTTGGATTGAAGATCGCATAAATATAGCGGCCTATAACAATAGGTGGTTATTTTTCCCAATGAATTCTAGCGCTGAAGAAGGTATGAGAGGTGGATTTCATTTTCACCTACTTGTGTACGATACACATGAGGGGCATATGTTTCACTACAATCCGTATATACCAGACCATACTTTCGAAGATCGCTACTTTTCAGACGCAACAAAGCTGGTAATAAAATTACTCTCCAAATAAAATGTGAGACTTATACAAATCTATTATATGTGTACAAATTTAAATACGGTTTCATTATGACGTGATATATAACTAATTTATGTTTGAATTGGTTAATTATAATGTTGTGAACTAGAGGGATTACATTGTGGATCTTCTTCTACGTCGACGCGATGAACATCTTGGAAAAATGAGAAATGATGGGCAAGATACACAAAATGCCCTCCCGGAAACCCAATAGTAAAAGATTCCTTTAATCAAAGTAGAAGATCATCCTCAACAAGATCCCAAGTCGTATGTTCTGATTTTTTTTTCACTTACGGCATATGTAGATGTAAATAAATTGCTATTAACTGTGAAATTTCTTCAATTTGATGCAGATTAGATTGTGTTGTGGCAATTTTCTACTTCATGGAGAAAATATACAAGGGGGAGGAGATAAAAAATTCTATATCGCGAGCGATGATGCGCGAATATCGTGCAAAAATGATAGAAAAAATCATGGGGGCGAATCATATTTAGTCAAGATTAGGCAGAGACCATGACATTGACTTGTGGGAATTATGTTTTTCATTTGCATACTTTTAATTTAATGTACAACGAAGTAAAAATTACTATTGACATTTAGTAGATATATGCAATACAATCTTCACTATTTGGTATTGGTTTTATGTGATTGCATAATGTGAATGGTAAGACCGCGGAAAAATATTTGACGTCTCTTAGAACAATATATATTTGAAATCCAAGACTTAACAGTGAATATTAACGGTCTGTAAACGCATAATTGGTTAAATTCTAATAAAGTGAATATTCACTACGTTATATTCAATACGCTCTTTAAATTACCTTTACGTATAGTGAATATTCATTGTTCACAACAAATAATATGCACTGCACACCTCTTTAATGATGTAAGCTTGTTAAGATTAATGTTTCGTTCATAATCATTACACAATATTTCACTACGATACTGTTTAAAAAAAAATACCCATTCAGTGAATATTCACTGTCTACAAACATACCATTCAGTGAATATTCAATGTCTACAAACACCCATTCAGTGAATAATCAATGTCTGCAAATATACCTCGTAATTTCGTATATTGAATATTTACGGAATTTTTTGAAACATACCCATTGAGAGAATATTCACTGTCGGCACATGCACCACGATAAAATTCAAGAAATAAATATTCAATGTTTTAAATGAAAGTAATTGCTCACTAATATTCAACTACTAATTCAGTGAATATTCACTGTTGGAACAATGGATATAGAGTATTCACCAAATTATGTTATGATTTCACCCTAAGACATCAAAATGTTGATGACTTGTATTCGCGATTGTTTTGTGCCTCTGGCGCAGACCAACATCATCTAATGGTTGTGGGTTTGCGCCAGCGTCGCTAAACATCCACAAATGCAAGAAATTCACTATATTGGTCTTATAGTCAAACTTTCATTCAGAATTACAAATTAATTCATTTGAATATTCACGTAATTGGGTTTGAAAAAGGGTGAAATGGGTGCTCAATATTCACTCTTAAAATAATATATATTCGAAATCCATGTAAGACTTAATATTGAATATTCACTGTCTGTAAATCAAAAGAGCATATTATTCAAATAAGGCTTCTTAACACAATGTTAATAAACCAGAATTGTTAAAATATTGCATATTATATTTGAGGTGTAAGCATTGAATATTCACCGAATTGTTATTTGACGACTAAGATCCACAATTTCGTAGTGTCGTTGGCATGGAACGACATTCATTTAATGGATGGGGTCCTTGCCAGCGGTAGAAAACAATTCACGAATACAAGACATCAACATTTTGATGTCCTAGCGACATCAAATTTTAGTCCATCAATGCCATGAGTATTCAATGAAATTAATGTCAGATTTAATAAAAAAAAACTTGCAGTGAATATTCACCGTCTACAAACGTACCTCAAGCAGTGAATATTCACTGTTTGCAAATGCACCTCATAATTTCGTACATTGAGTCACTGCATTCTTTGAAACTTACGCATTCAGTGATTATTCACTGTTTGCACATGCACCACGATAAAATTCAAGAAGTAAATATTCAATCTTTTAAATAAAAAAGTAATTGCTCACATAACGTTTTTGACAATTACCAGTTCAGTGAATATTCACTGTTGGAACACAACATATACGTCCACTAATATTCAATATATGAAAACTCAAAAAAAGTGAATGATTTTGCAGTAATGTTCCATATATCTAAAAAACAACTGATATTATAATGTTCAAACACAAAGAAATGAAACTACAGTCTGTTGTGATTTCCATACTTGCCACATCTACCACACTTGATTTCTCTTCATTCTTCACCCTTTGACAAAATTCTTTTGTTCTTCGGTCTACCCGGTGGACGCTTTGATATGGGCGGATTAATTTCAATAGGGGATCCCACGTCATTCTCTTTATCTACTGTCGGAATTGGATAAATCGTATACGAGTAAGTTTTTATAAAGCTTGTAACTGAAAAGAAAGAATCTACAACTTCACTCATAACACGTCCACTCCTCTGAGAAACTACAATAACATGGGCACATGTAAATCCATTTAATTTCCATTTGTAGTAAGAGCATGTCCCATTCAGAAAATCAACGGACCGAGTTGGTTTGTCCGGTTCAACCATCACCTCAAAAATGGAATCATTCGATTTGAAAACACCCCATGCTCGTCCCAACTTTAATGACTCTTGCACCCGACGTTCAATATCAGCACACAATACACCATTCCAATTCTTAGCTTCATCTCTACGCTTAGAGTTCAAATTCATTGTTTGCATTCGAGTTGTGTCAACTAGGTTGGTAATTGGGAGGTGGCGTGAATCTCGTATCCATGAATTGAACGACTCTGCTACATTTGATGTCATCTCCCCAAATCTTTTTCCTTTGAAAAAAGCATTGCTCCAATTCTCTTTGGGAATAGTTGCTAAAAAGGAAATAGCCCTCTCCCCTCCTTCAATAATTAACATTTTCAAGAGAGCATTAAAAATCTCCTCTGTGGGTGCATACGCACAAAGAACAAATTGTTCTATAATTTTACCTTTAACTGTATGGTGATATCCAGACAACTTATCCCTTAAATTTCCCTTCAAGTGATGCAAGCAGAAGCCATGATGCCCATTTGGAAAAACTTTAGGTATGGATTTTAATAATCCATTGTTTCCATCAGAAATGAAAGTTGTTTCACTCGGTGCCAAAATGAAAGACAAATTTGTTAAAAACCATTCCCAATTCTCATCATTTTCCCAGTCAACAATCGCAAAAGCTAAGGGGAAAAATCCCGTGACAAAAAAAACAAATATTAACAATCAACAATGCCTTTTTACAAAAATCGGTTGAATAACTCAGTTAAACTTATTAAAACTTAAATTTTGATGTTCAATGCATATTCATTATTGTAGTTGAGTTGTTACCAATTCAGTGAATATTCACTGAACGGGTGTGTCATGAATATACACGGGCATTCAATGAATATTCACTGATTGTTTTTTTTTTCAAAGATTGGAATTTGGTGCATACAGTGAATATTCTCTTTTATAAAGTGCGGAAATTTGCATGGGCATTCAGTGAATGTTCACTGTTGGAAAAAAATCACCACAGGTCCAATTTATAAACATATAGTGAATATTCACTATATGTATAAATAAGACATTAGGGAAAAAAATATTATGATAGGACTTATTAGAAAATATCTTAGGTAAACAAGACTTGATAGGAAAATCCCCGATTATAATTTAGCAAATAATCAGAATAGGGATCGAATATTCATTACATAGTGAACCAATTTTACGCATGCATTCGTTGTAAATTCATTTTTTCAAGTGAAAGTTCTAGATGGGAGATTAATTCCTCCGAGATGACATAATACTCCAATATTCACAGTGTATTAAATATTCACGTAAAGTTTTACTTTTTATTGTTGCATTTACAATTAATCCAATGCGAAAAATGTGGAACGTGCCTTCATTGCCATTTTTTCCAATTGCAGCTAACAAAGTTCCCTTGAATCGACCCTTTAAAAATGTCCCGTCTAAGAATAATAATGGTCGAGAATGATTAAAACCATCAATGCATGCTTTATATGCAATAAACAATCTCCTGAACCTCTTAGATAAAGAGTAACACTCTAACTCCACATGACTTCCAGGATTAGTCTCTTTCACCGCATTAATATACCACCGTAAACTATCAAACGATTGTGTATGGTCACCAAATACTTTATTGCGTGCTTTCTCCACATCATTCCAAGCACATTTGTAGTTTATATTTTGTCCATATTCAGACCCAAATAAATGCACCACATCAATGGGGCGTGTCAATGGAATGGTGCGAACACGATTCTTAATTTCACTTGCTATTACATCGGAATTCATACGAGAATTCTTTGAAGTTCTATAACAAACACCACAAGTATGCTCGTTGACTAATTGCCTCAAGTAAAAAAATTCGTTAATAGGGTGAACTCTACCATGAACATACCACTGACAACCAGTGCTCAACCTATACTTGCACTCAGCAGTAACTCTCACGGAATCATTCTTCAAATACTTGAATTCGAATCCCATTTCTATCGAATATTTGCACAGTGCGTCCTGAACTCAACAATGCCTCCTACATATTTTTGACCAACTTTGCGGACAAATTTTTCCCAACCAGAAGATAAAAGTGGTTTAACGGAGTTGTATTGCAACGTTCCAACCTCTAATTCGAAAGCATCGGTAAAATCAACATCAAACGTCCCATCAGCAACATCACCTCCATCAGTATTTACACATCTTTGAGTAAGTAACGTGAGGTTTATGGAATGCAGATTGTGTGTTCGACAATATGCTATCAAAATTTTTAAATCCTCTTCGAAATCCAACATGCAAGAAGAATGTCCAGGCAAATCATAAAGTAAAGAAATATAATCCTCAGCAATGTCAACCCAACGATCATGAATGGACTCGTGTATATCCTTCAGTGTTGTTGATTCATTCACATTACGTACAAGTGTGCTATCCATATACTTACAAAAGAATGCAACAAATGAAGTCATCGCTGTCATGAACGACAATTACGTCAGAAAATTTTAATAAAATAGAAATACATGTATACTTTTCTTTAAATTAACATAGTATGCACTAACTTGGGTTTGAACGGGGTGCAAATTGTTGTTCAAACAGTGAATATTCACTGAATTGCGGAAAGTGCAAATAGTGAATACTCATTAAACGACCATTAAAAGTGTGTTATTGTTAAATTGTTGAATATTCATTTAGTTAGAATTTGTCGTGGTGAAACAGTGAACATTCACCGAATTATTATTTGATGTCAGTGAGTTCAAATTATTTGAATACTCACTAAATTGCAATTCCAAATGATTGCATATTCACTAAATTGGGTTTGTAAAGGGGAAAATTGTTGCTCAATATGTGAATATTCTATGTACTGCAATTCCAAGTAATAATTAGAACAATAAATATTTTTACTTGCATGTAATACCCAACAGTGAATATTCACTGAATGAGCATTAAAAGCGTTGACCGACATCATTTGATGGAAGCACGTACAACATAATGTAACAAATGAAGTCATACCAAAAAAATAAAAATTATAAACCAATCAGAATTCATCCATAGTATGACCCCCCCAAAAAATTATATATATCAAACTTTGATAATTTAACTTAACAATTAGTTACTCCCGCTGGCGCGGACCGACATCACATAATGGATGTGGGTTTCGGCAATCATCACTGCACAACCCCTTATGATTTTTTTTGTTAAACAATCCCTAATATATGCTTTTTTTTTACATTATTTATTTTGAAATTGCAATTACGATCATAAGTTAACCGCATCATTTTTTTACTCTGTATCAACCGAGATGGAAATCATTTTTTTGACCCAAATTTTTTCGAGTATCAACAGATAGTGCAAACAGGGGTTTCGGGGTTGAATATTCATTGAGTTGGAATTTATCGTGGTGCAATAGTGAACATTCACCGAATTATTATTTGATGTCACTGAGTTCAAATTATTTGAATACTCACTAAATTGCAATTCCAAATGATTGAATATTCACTAAATTGGGTTTGAAAAGGGGAAAATCGTTGTTCAATATGTGGATATTCAATGTACTGCAATTCCAAGTAATCATTAGAACAATAAACATTTTTACTTGCATGTAATACCCAACAGTGAATATTCACTGAATGAGCATTAAACGTGTTGACCGACATCATTTGATGGAAGCACGTACAACATAATGTAACAAATGAATTCATACCAAAAAAATAAAAATTATAAACCAATCAGAATTCATCCATAGTATGACCCCAAAAAATTATAAATATATCAAACTTTGATAATTTAACTTAACAATTAGTTCCCGCTGGCGCGAACCGACATCACATAATGGATGTGGGTTTCGGCAATCATCACTGCACAACCCCTTATGATTTTTTTTTGTTAAACAATCCCTAATATATGCTTTTTTTTTTACATTGTTTATTTTGAAATTGCAATTACGATCATAAGTTAACCGCATCGTTTTTTTTTACTCTGTATCAACCGAGATGGAAATCATTTTTTTGACCTAAATTTTTTCGAGTATCAACAGATAGTGCAAACAGGGGTTTCGAGGTTGAATATTCATTGAGTTGGAATTTATCGTGGTGAAACAGTGAACATTCACCGAATTATTATTTGATGTCACTGAGTTCAAATTATTTGAATACTCACTAAATTGCAATTCCAAATGATTGAATATTCACTAAATTGGGTTTGAAAAGGGGACAATCGTTGTTCAATAGGTGAATATTCAATGTATTGCAATTCCAAGTAATAATTAGAACAATAAACATTTTTACTTGCATGTAATACCCAACAGTGAATATTCACAGAATGAGCATTAAACGCGTTGATCGACATCATTTCATGGAAGTACGTGCAACATAATACAAATGACAACTATGACATCATGTAAAATAAAAAAAAATTACTTGAACTATGACAACTACAAATTTCTATATATCTCAAAAAAGTACATGCTCACCCAAAATCCTAAACAACAACCACAACCAATGATCTGTAATAAAACCACAAACCTAAGCATATATCATTTTGATGAAGTTGGGTTCAAAATATTGCACAAAAGAGGTATAAAAAAAATGAAATTTCCCCAAACCCATTAACCCTCATTATCCCAAACCTAATTTCCTTTACCCGTCATCCCACCGACCCCCCATCCCCGAAACCCCTGCTTCCCCGTCAATTTTTTCCCAAACCGTTGACAGCCCCAAATATTCAATCTCCTTCTTTATCTAATTTTCTTTTTTTATTTACACCATGGATGATCCTTAAAAGCTTTAGTATATATATGTATACATATCGATTTACACCCACATACATGTATTTTTGCACTATTAGGAAAATCAGGGGAAACAATTCCTGTTGTCTAACCTTGTTAGATTGAAATGGTTTAATGGTGGAGTATGCTCCGTTCATCAAAGATGTTCGAAATGGAAGATGTGTTACAGATAATCGATTCAGTTGAGAGGTTAAAATCACCAATTTTGTGGGATTTGGCATTTGACGGGGTTTTGAGTCGTGGAGAAAGAAGTGCAAAGTTGATTGTTGGGAGGGTTAAAATAGGAAATATACTGACTTAAAAAAAAAACGTTCTCTTATTGAACCAAAAGACATTTGAAATGGGACTTATGAGACTAAATCTTAGACATGGGACCTATTAGACTATTAATCTAGTAAATAGGATTGATTGGTAAAACCCCCTTTTTTATCCTATTAGGTCGTATCTTGCTAATATGGTAAAGTTCACTACTTATCAAGCTCAACATGTTCAATCACATTTTAGAAGATTGTTATTTATGATATTTGTGATTATATTTTAACCTCCTTTCTCCACAAGAGACATTGATCCTAGAGAGTGTCATTTCAGAACTTATCTTAGAAAAAAATAGACTTGGCACCATAAAACACTAATCTACATATGTTGTGTTTGATATTTATTATAGCTCATCACTCCCCAAGAGAAGTTCTTATTATCAAAAGAATAATCATGAATGTGGGGTCCAGAATCGCATTAGCAAGTGCTCGGCATAAGCGCTAAGGCCACGCACCCCTATCATTGATGAAGAGTTCAAGCTAGAGAAGACTCCTTCAATATGATGACTTATAAGTTTTAAGTGCTGATTATGATAAGAGATATGTCGGAACTCTTAGTGTAAGGACACAAATTTTCAATTGAGTCATTTGTAGTTTTGGCTCAATTCCGGACAAAAAGGTTTGAGTCATAGGATAGTGTTATTGACCATCCTTAAAGCCTATGACATACTAAAGTTGAAGACATAGCGACCAAGTTTAAAGGTTCATCAAAATGTCGAGTTTGTTGTACCTCGTTTCTATGTCATCACCAATGTTCCGTTTGCTCCTAAGGTATGAATGCATTGTAAATATATATAGGAGCTTGGAACATTTTTCATTGGGTGTACTTCGTTTTTAAACTGTTGTATATTTTCAGAAAGTTTCATTAAAACTCTAAAACAAAGTTTCTGGGCTAAAATTAGAATTTTCAACTTTCTGGTTTTTTGTTCGATATTGTCATTCGAACGGAGTTTGCCAACGAGTTCCCACATTGGCCACTGGAATATCGTTCGAACGAGAATGATGTTCGAACGATATTTCCAATGAGAACGAGTTCACACTGGAACTTCGTTAGAAGGCTTGTTCGAACGAAAATCTCGTTCGAACGAGTTTTGTCGGGAACAGTTAATTGGATGTTTTTTTGAGCAGTTTTCCCACTTTCTCACTTCTTTTCCCACTAACTTTTTACCCGATTAATTAAGGGCGGAAACCAACTTTTTCTTTTCAACTTTTTCACATCCTACAACTTCCAAGAGAGAGTTTGAGAGCAAAATTCAAAGTAGAAAAAGTTCATGTTTAGAGTGTTAATTTTTCAAAGAACAATCTGTAAAACGCTCCTGTTTTACACCCAAAGTTTGTTTATCCAAGTTCATATATATACTTTGCTTGGAGTTTGGCACCAGTTTTTATCTCTACCTTTTGAAGAGAAGTTTGGGTTTGCTTCTAAATCTCACAAATAAGAATATTGTTTACGTCGACTTACCCACTTGGATAAAGGGTCCTTGTTAGGGTGACGGTGACCAGAAAAAGTCTGATCGATGGATTTCGAGACCGCGGTGGAGCTCCGTAGTTATTCGCTAGGCAGAGGTTGTTACAAGGAGTCGAGTCGAGTGTTGTAAGTCATCTTGCTTGTAATTGTAAATTCCGTACTTAGTGGATTTGAGGCTAGGTTCGTCCGAGGTTTTTTTTTCGTTGTGGTTTTTTCCTCGTACATCGCGGCGTAGTGATTTATTGTTTATTTTATCTTTCGCAAAACTCACCTAGAACGCATGCTTAGGTAAAAAGATAAAATTTGGTTTAATCACTACTTATGTTTAATTTGGTGCTAAATTAATTTGGGTAATGTTTATGTTAATTTAATTCAAGTCATTATTTAATTTGATAAAATTGGTTTGGCCTAATTTGGGAATATTAAAAATATGACTTAGGAAAATTTCTAGGACTTGGGTTAAATTAATTGTGTTTAAGTGAAATTAAAGTTGTGTGTGTGTTTCATCATATTTTACTTGGTTTAATTTTAATTTGAAAAGTAATTAAAATTAGTTAATTTGTTTAATTGAACCATCTTTCGCTTCCGAATATATTTAAAAAGGAAATTTTCTTTTTGTAGTGAAAAGATTTAAAAATTGGGGGCCTAGGGCTCTTCAAATTGGTATCAGAGCCGGAGCGCTAATTTATCTCGTTAAAGATCCGTTTTTCGACTTTTACAATTTTTATGCTCCTTGCATTTTTAGGTGGTTCAATTTTTACTTACTCTCAATTTTTGTTTTGTATCTCTCGATGGGACATCTTAATGATAATTTATCCATTTCTAATGATAATAAAGTTTTTGCTATTCGAGAGGAATTTAATGGGCTTAATTAGTGTAATGAAAAATTAAGAGAATTAAATTTGAGATTTGATAAAAAAAATTAAATTTCTTGAAAATGAAAATTCTTGTTTTAAAACTAAAATTGATTTTTTGCAAATCTCCCTATCTCAAAAAGATATTTTTCGTGAAAAGCTCATGGACATAAATTACAATTTTAATATTTTAGAAAAGTCCAAGAAAGAGAGTGATTGTCGAGAAAAGACTCTTAGGGACAAGTTTGCTCACATTGAGGGGGAGCGTGATAACCTTCTAGGTGTAAATAAAAATTTAACAAAGGAGTCCCGTAAATTTGAGGAGTCTAAATTATTACTTGAGTCTGAAATTTTAAAAATGAAAAATGATTTACTTGACTCAAGTAGTAGTTGTAATGGTTCGAGATCATCTTGTTCAAATACTTCCGTTGCTAAAGCTAAGACCATTATTTATTTTAGAGGGTCGACTTTATCCAAGGACTTTAGAAAAGGTCACACCGTAGGTATCATTCCTCGTGTTTTCACATGCTTGCATTGTGGTAGGAAAGGTCACCTTAAGTCATTTTGTTTTGATCTTAAAATAAGTCATAGGAAGTCTATGTCTAGCATTTCATTAGTTTTCAAATTCCATCATTTAAATATACATCTATATGTGTTCGAAAATCATTTTTAGATGCGCTAGATATTAGATTTGTTGATTCTCATTTGCTTTCACATGAAACCTCTCTTGCTAAATTTAAAGGTTGATTGTGTGAGTTTTGTTTGCACACTCTACCTTTTTGTGCTTCATATTATATATCATTGCTAGGGGTATGCATGTTTAGTCATTTTCTAGTCATTGCTTTATTTCATATCTCATGCTAGAAATGATGACTTGTTTATCTTTTGTATTATATTTATTTCATTTTTGTTTGCTTTAAATGGAAAATACAAAAGAGAAAAATTGTTTATCATTTGTGTTTCTCCTTTTAGTAATTTAGGCTTAATGAAAAATACAAATGACTTTTGTGTAAATTTTTTTTGGTTAAAAATTTTCAAAAACTCAAAAAGATTTTTTTTTGTGTGTGTATTTTAGTTTGACACACTTTATGTGGCATATACTCGTATTTAAATCCCTTCTTTTTCACTCCCATGGGGCTAGAACTTTTGGTTTAGATTGTCAATCCTTATTATGTTATTTACCATGCTTACTTGGAGTAGTTGGATTTTGTGTTGATATAATGGATTCTATTTTTATATGCCTCTATTCACACATGTACGAGCTCTTTTGATATTTAACGTCACATGTTATATTTAAGCTTTTTGAGGTGTTCTCCTACCAATCTTGTCATCTACATATTTGTGACCTAGGAGGACTAGTGCATGTCAAAATCCGTTGCACGTGAGACTTGTGAGATATAAAAATGATTAATATAAATGTGCACGAGGAAGGGCTCCGAAAGGATTTATTATTCTATGCGAATAGTAAGCCACCGTTTGGTTTGGACCTAAAAGAAATACGCGGTCCAAAGGGCTAAAAATAGAAATATGGCATTATAAAGAAAAATAATTGCCTAAGCCTATGTTTTATTGATATATTCATTCAAATATATATGCTTATTGATGGAGATTTGACGGTATATCAACGGTTTGTACAATGTCCGTTTATCCTAGTTGCGCTTTCAATGTCATGACTCTATTGGTTTCTAGAATCGTCAACATGCTAGGCTTGTATGCATTGTGTATGTTTGTTCATTGAGTGCTATCTATATTTTCACATGAGGTTAAATTCAAATGTGATGAAGTTTGCAATCAATTGAGAACTCCGTGAACATGTTTTAAGTGATTGGGTCTAAATTTAATTGTTGCTAGTTCACACCCCAACACTTCCATTTCCATATGACACATTTTGTCATACGAGTGTGAAAATCTTATCTTATTTTGTGTCATTTGTGTGTTTATATCTATATATATGTGCGTGTGCATCCTTGGTATATCTAGAGTATGTATATATATGATATTTTTTTGGTCTTTGCCTTGCTTTCTAGTCCATCTATATTTTAATTCATAATTGGTATCTATCTTGTTGCATTCTTTGTTGATATCACATGCTTAATAGTTATGTATCATATCGGTATCATTTTCTTGCATCTTAGTTAGTATCCGTTATTATTTGTGTGGATTATTTGTGCTTTTGTTGCCCATATGCTTTCATGTTCTTATCACTCTAAGCATCATGTTTAAATTACTTTGTTATCCTTTGTCTATTCCTGAACAAAAAGGGAGAGAATGATAGGGGGAGAAATGGTATCTAATCCTATTGTCATCGTATCTTAGTTTGGGGGAGATTTAACTTTGGGGGGGTCGCTATCTTCTTAGGTTGATCATAGTTGACAAGGGAGAGAATTAATTTAGGGGGAGTATTTATTTTAATTGCAGTTAATATTCTTGATATTTCCTATGCGTTTGATAGTTTTGCTTAAGTGTGTAGGAATTCTCTTAAATGGCAACGTTCATCATCAAGCAAAGATATTGATCCTTGGGTTGTTTGAGTCAAGCATTGTACTTTTATTTTGGGTGGGACATTTTTTCTATGTCTAGTAGAGCTTGACGTCCCTTTAGGATTTTTGTTTGTTTTTGTCCTGGAATAGCCAAAGGGAGAGATTTGTAAGGACACAAATGTCTAATTGAGTCCTTTGTAGTTTTGGCTAAATTCCGGACAAAAACGTTTGAGTCATAGGATTGAGTTATTGACCATCCTTTAAGCCTATGACATATTAAAGTTGAAGACGTAGCGGCCAAGTTTAAAGCTTCTTCAAAATGCCGAGTTTATTGTGCCTCGTTTCTACGTCATCACCAATGTTCCGTTTGCTCCTAAGATATGAATGCATTGTAAATATATATAGGAGCTTGGAACATTTTTCATTGGGTGTACTTCGTTTTTAAACTGTTGTGTATTTTCAGAAAGTTTAATTAAAACTTTAAAACAATGTTTCTGGGCTAAAATTTGAATTTTCAGCTTTCTATTTTTTCGTTCGTTATTGTCGTTCGAACGAGAATGTCGTTCGAACGGAGTTTGCCAACGAGTTCCCACATTGGCCACTGGAATGTCGTTCGAACGAGAATGATGTTCGAACGAGATTTTCAACGAGATTTCTAACGAATTCACACTGGAACTTCATTAGAAGGCTCGTTCGAATGAGACTTCGTTCAAACGAAAATCTCGTTCGAACCAGTTTTGGCGGGAATAGTTAATTAGAAGTTTTTTGAGCAGTTTTTCCACTTTCCCACTTCTTTTCCCACTAACTTTTTACCTGATTAATTAAGTGCGGAAACCAACTTTTTCTTTTCAACTTTTTCACATCCTACAACTTCCAAGAGAGAATATGAGAGCAAAATTCAAAGTAGAAAAAGTTCATGTTTAGAGTGTTAATTTTTCAAAGAACAATCTTTAAAACACTCCTATTTTACACCCAAAGTTTGTTTATCCAAGTTCATCTATATATATACTTTGCTTGGAATTTGGCACCGATTTTTATCTCTACCGTTTGAAGAGAAGTTTGCGATTTGCTTCTAAATCCCACAAAGAAGAAGATTGTTTACGTTGACTTACCCACATGGAGAAAGGCTCCTTGTTCGGGTGACGGTGACCAGAAAAAGTCTGATCGGTGGATTCCGCGACCGCGGTGGAGCTCCGTGGTTATTCGCTAGGCAGAGGTTGTTACAAGAAGACGCGTCAGGGCTTGAAGGAGTCGAGCCGAGTGTTGTAAGTCATCTTGCTTGTAATTGTAAATTGTACTTAGTGGATTTGAGGCTAGGGTCGTCCGAGGTTTTTTCCCGTTATGGGTTTTTCCTCGTACATCGTGACGTAGTGATTTATTGTTTATTTTATCTTTCGCAAAACTCACCTATAACGCATGCTTAGGTAAAAAGATAAAATTTGGTTTAATCACTACTTATGTTTAAATTGGTGCTAAATTAATTTGGGTAATGTTTATGTTAATTTAATTCAAGTCATTGTTTAATCTGATAAAATTAGTTTGGCCTAATTTGGGAATATTAAAAATTTGACTTAGGCAAATTTCTAGGACTTAGGTTAAATTAATTGTGTTTAAGTGAAATTGATATTGTGTGTGTGTTTCATCATATTTCACTTGGTTTAATTTTAATTTGAAAAGAAATTAAAATTAGTTAATTTGTTTAATTGAACCATCTTTCGCTTCCACATATATTTAAAAAGGAAATTATCTTTTTGTAGTGAAAAGATTTAAAAATTGTGGGCCTCGGGCTCTTCAATTTGGTATCAGATCCGGAGCGTTAATTTATCGCGTTAAAGATCTGTTTTTCGGCTTTTACATTTTTGGTGCTCCTTGTTCAATTTTTACTCATTCTCAATTTTTGTTTTGTATCTCTTGATGGGACGTTTTAATGATAATTTATCCATTTCTAATGATAATGAAGTTTTTGCTATTTGAGAGGAATTTAATGGGCTTAATAAGTGTAATGAAATATTAAGAGAATTAAATTTGTGATTTGGAAAAAGAATTAAATTTATTAAAAATGAAAATTCTTATTTTAAAACTAAAATTGAGTTTTTGCAAATCTCCCTATCTCAAAAAGATATTTTTCGTGAAAAGCTCATGGACATAAATTACAATTTTAATATTTTAGAAAAGTCCAAGAAAGAGAGTGATTGTCGAGAAAAGACTCTTAGGGATAAGTTTACTCACATTGAGGGGGAGCGTGATAACCTTCTAGGTGTAATTGAAAATTTAACAAAGGAATCCCGTAAATTTAAGGAGTCTAATTTATTACTTGAGTCCAAAATTTTAAAATTAAAAAATGATTTACTTGACTCGAGTAGTATTTGTAATGGTTCTAGCTCATCTTGTTCAAATACTTCCGTTGCTAAAGCTAATACCATTGTTTGTTTTAGAGGGTCGACTTTATCCAAGGACTTTAGAAAAGGTCACACCGTAGGTATCATTCCTCGTGTTTTCACATGCTTACATTGTGGTAGGAAATGTCACCTTAGGTCATTTTGTTTTGATCTTAAAAGAAGTCCTAGGAAGTCTATGTCTAGCATTTCATTAGTTTTCAAATCCCATCATTTTAAATATACATCTATATGTGTTCGGAATTCATTTTTAGGCACGCTAGATATTGGATTTGTTGATTCTCATTTGCTTTCACATGAAACCTCTCTTACTAAATTTAAAGGTTGATTATGTTAGTTTTGTTTGCATACTCTAGCTTTTTGTGCTTCATATTATATATCATTGCTAGGTGTATGCATGTTTAGTCATTTTCTAGTCATTGCTTTATTTCATATCTCATGCTAGAAATCATGACTTGTTTATCTTTTGTATTATATTTATTTCATTTTTGTTTGCTTTAAATGGAAAATAGAAAAGAGAAAAATTGTTTATCATTTGTGTTTCACCTTTTAGTAATTTAGGCTTAATGAAAAATACAAATGACTTTTGTGTAAATTTTTTTTGGTTAAAATTTTTCAAAAACTAAAAAAGATTTTTTTTTTGTGTGTGTATTTTAGTTTGACACACTTTATGTGGCATATACTTGTGTTTAAATCCCTTCTTTTTCGCTCCCATGTGGCTAGAACTTTTGGTTTAGATTGTCAATCCTTATTATGTTCTTTACCATGCTTACATGCAGTAGTTGGATTTTGTGTTGATATAATGGATTCTATTTTTATATGCCTCTATTCACACATGTACGAGCTCTTTTGATATTTAACGTCACATGTTATATTTAAGCTTTTCGAGGTGTTCTCCTACCAATCTTGTCATCTACATATTTGTGACCTAGGAGGACTAGTGCATGTCAAAATTCGTTGCACGTGAGACTTGTGAGATATAAAAATGATTAATATAAATGTGCACGAGGAAGGGCTCCGAAAGGATTTATTATTCTATGCGAATAGTAAGCCACCATTTGGTTTGGACCTAAAAGAAATACGTGGTCCAAAGGGCTAAAAATAGAAATATGACATTATAAAGAAAAATAATTGCCAAAGCCTATGTTTTATTGATATATTCATTCAAATATATATGCTTATTGATGGAGATTTGACGGTATATCAACGGTTTGTACAATGTCCGTTTATCCTAGTTACGCTTTCAATGTCATGACTCTATTGGTTTCTAGAATCGTCAACATGCTAGGCTTGTATGCATTGTGTATGTTTGTTCATTGAGTTCTGTCTATATTTTCACATGAGGTTATATTCAAATGTGATGAAGTTTGCAATCAATTGAGAACTCCGTGAACATGTTTTAAGTGATTGGGTCTAAATTTAATTGTTGCTAGTTCACACCCCAACACTTCCGTTTCCATATGACACATTTTGTCATACGAGTGTGAAAAGCTTATCTTATTTTGTGTCATTTGTGTGTTTATATCTATATATATGTGCGTGTGCATCCTTGGTATATCTAGAGTATGTATATATATGATATTTTTTTGGTCTTTGCCTTGCTTTCTAGTCCATCTATATTTTAATTCATAATTGGTATCTATCTTGTTGCATTCTTTGTTGATATCACATGCTTAATAGTTATGTATCATATCGGTATCATTTTCTTGCATCTTAGTTAGTATCCGTTATTATTTGTGTGGATTATTTGCTTTCATGTTCTTAGCACTCTAAGCATCATGTTTAAATTACTTTGTTATCCTTTGTCTATTCTTGAACAAAAAGGGAGAGAATGATAGGGGGAGAAATGGTATCTAATCCTATTGTCATCGTATCTTAGTTTGGGGGTGATTTAACTTAGGGGGAGTCGCTATCTTCTTAGGTGTATCATAGTTGATAAAGGAGAGAATTAATTTAGGGGGAGTATTTATTTTAATTGTAGTTAATATTCTTGATATTCCCTATGTGTTTGATAGTTTTGCTTAAGTGTGCAGGAATCCTCCTAAATAGGAACGTTCATCATCAGACAAAGATATTGATCCTTGGGCTGTTTGAGTCAAGCATTGTACTTTTATTTTGTGTGGGACATTTTCTCTATGTCTAGTAGTGCTTGACGGCCCTTTAGGAATTTTGTTTATTTTTGTCCTGGAATAGCAAAAGGGGGAGATTTGTAAGGACACAAATTTCCAATTGAGTCCTTTGCAGTTTTGGCTCAATTCGGGACAAAAATGTTTGAGTCATAGGATAGAGTTATTGACCATCCTTCAAGCCTATGACATACTAAAGTTGAAGACGTAGTGGCTAAGTTTAAAGCTTCATCAAAATGCTGAGTTTATTGTGCCTCATTTCTACGTCATAGACAATGTTCCGTTTGCTCCTAAGATATGAATGCATTGTAAATATATGTAGGAGCTTGGAACATTTTTCATTGGGTGTACTTCGTTTTTAAACTGTTGTGTATTTTCAGAAAGTTTAATTAAAACTTTAAAACAAAGTTTCTGGGCTAAAATTAGAATTTTTAGCTTTCTGGTTTTTCGTTCGATATTATCATTCAAACGAGATTGTCGTTCGAACGAGAATATCGTTCGAACGGAGTTTGCCAACGAGTTCCCACATTGGCCACTGGAATGTCGTTCGAAGTGTCGTTCGAACGCTAATGATGTTCAAACAAAATTTCCAACGAGATTTCTAACGAGTTCACACTGGAACGTCATTAGAAGGCTCGTTCGAACAAAAATCTTGTTCGAACGAGTTTTGGCGGGAACAGTTAATTGTGAGTTTTTTTTAGGAGTTTTTCCACTTCTTTTCCCACTAACTTTTTACCTGATTAATTAAGTGCGGAAACCAACTTTTTCTTTTCAACTTTTTCACATCCTAGAACCTCCAAGAGAGAGTTTGAGAACAAAATTCAAAGTAGAAAAAGTTCATGTTTAAAGTGTTAATTTTTCAAAGAAAAATCTTTAAAACACTCCTGTTTTACACCCAAAGTTTGTTTATCCATGTTCATTTATATATATACTTTTCTTGGAGTTTGGCACCGGTTTTTATCTCTACCGTTTGAAGAGAAGTTTGGGTTTGCTTCTTAATCCCACAAAGAAGAAGATTGTTTGCGTTGACTTACCCACTTGGAGAAAGGCTCCTTGTTCGGGTGATAATGACCAGAAAAAGTTCGATCGGTGGATTTCGAGACCACGGTGGAGCTTCGTGGTTATTCGCTAGGCAGAGGTTGTTACAAGAAGATGCGTCGGGGCTTGAAGGAGTCGAGTTGAGTGTTGTAAGTCATCTTGCTTGTAATTGTAAATTCCGTACTTAGTGGATTTGAGGCTAGGGTCGTCCGAGATTTTTTGCTCGTACATCGCGGCGTAGTGATTTATTATCTTTTTTATCTTTCGCAAAACTCACCTAGAACGCATGCTTAGGTAAAAAGATAAAATTTGGTTTAATCACTACTTATGTTTAATTTGGTGCTAAATTAATTTGGGTAATGTTTATGTTAATTTAATTCAAGTCATTGTTTAATTTGATAAAATTGGTTTGTCCTAATTTGGGAATATTAAAAATATAACTTAGGCCGATTTCTAGGACTTGGGTTAAATTAATTTTGTTTAAGTGAAATTAAAATTGTGTGTGTGTTTCATCATATTTCACTTGGTTTAATTTTTATTTGAAAAGAAATTAAAATTAGTTATTTTTTTTAATTGAACCATCTTTCGCTTCCGCATATATTTAAAAAGGAAATTTTCTTTTTGTAGTGAAAAGATTTAAAATTTGGGGGACTTGGGCTCTTCACTTAGGGATAATTAATTATGGTTCTTAGGATTCTCTTAAGCTCCTCTATAAATGTACCCCGCCACATGAGGGGGCATGTGATATTTTATTGTCGAGCAATATTATAACTATACTTATTAGGTTTCTAAAATAGTAAAGAATAAACCCTAGCACTCCGTGGACATAGTCATGTTGTCGAACCACATACATCTTATGTTGTATGTGATTTCATTGATTTCTATCATATTCGTTGCGCATTGAATATCATTACTTGTAGAAAATTACCACCTACAGTTGGCCCATCTATGAGGATGATATGATTTCTTTGCAGCTAATTAATCTTATGAAATGTCTTATTTATCTAGCCGAGATCACTAAAATCTCCATGACTAAGAGGGTCATCAGCATTATGGTTATGGGGAGATTATGATAGTCACGAGACTAGGGGGGTCGTCAGTCATCTCCTCCATCTTATAGGGTTAGATTCGAGTTGGTAATTATTACCGATCTTCTTATGCACGTTATTCAGGAGGGGAAAACGGTTAACAGCGATGAGCATGAGCGATATAACTAGATTTTAAGGTTCATTGATAATTGTGAGAAGTTCCTTTGAGATAAAAGTGACATCAATAGGCACTTACATGAGTAGAATGATGCAATCCAATGACAGCTAGAGAATTTAAAAAATAAAGCCCATGGGGAGAACCACAAGCATGGTCAAAGATTGCAGACTCCTAATCCTCATGTAAGGAGGGATCGAAGCTGAAGAAGGATCACTTAGCGACAGAACAAATGCCCCCCTCACGAGAAGTCTCATGGAAGGATACCATGCTCTGACGAGTAATGAGGAGACACAAAACTCTCCGATCTCATCCGAAGAGAGGTGGACAAACACCCATCCTATCAAGGCTCGCACGAGTAAGGAGGTAGCAAGAAGAGCCGTCATCTGTCAAATAAAGTCCCATTTTAGCCAGGTTATAGAGGAGTTTAAGCCTCCTAAGAAATTTACTTCCCCATGATTTAAGATCTATTATAGGAAGGCAGATGCCACCGATCACTTCAAGAAGTATTACCAGGAGAAGACGTTATGGAACACCAATGAAGGCTTGACGTGATGAATATTTCCCTCGAGTCTTGGAGACACTATCCATAAGTGGTTAAAGAAGTTTCCACACTCTTCGATCACCTTTGTTAAATAGCTGGTCAAGGACTTTATGGACAGGTTTTTCACAGTAGCATCCATCCTAAATGAATGAATTCGCTTCTCATGATGAAGAAGAAGTATCTAGAAACACTTCGCGAGTATGCCAAAAGGTACTCGAAGGTGTATAACAAAGTGAAAGATTTCGCTCAGTAAGTTGCGGTGGCTTCCTTCAAGATTGTCCCACCGAGCAGCTCTATGCTTTACCAATCTCTCACTAAGAGCGAGGCCATTATAATGAATGACCTTATAGCAAGGATTAAGAAATTTGCCAAGTTAGAAGATGCAGTAATCGGAGTTGGCCAAGAAAGAGATTGACAAAAATAGTCCAAGAACGGGGACAAAGAAGTGACGAATAAGTAACAAGGGAAAAATCATAACAAAAAATAGAAGGGAGCCTAGTGTTTAAAGTTATCAACACGATTTTCTCCGAGATGATCTACAGGATATTCTGAAAGATCATAGGTCGATAATATTTTTAAGTATACTGAAAACATAATCGACAACTCGTATGCGTATCACAAGGATCATGGACACAAGACTAAAAATTACAGGGCACTCAAATCCCACCTCGAGGAATTGTCCTAGGCGGGGCACCTCAACAGTGTTATCGAGAAGAAGGAAGATCAAGCACAACATGTACGCAACCAAAATTTGGATAATATACTAGACGAGGACTTGCAAACGAGTTCACTGTATTCCATGGGGCCTTAGAACCAACGCACAACCTGAATCCAGATAACATTTTGGACAAATGTTGGGTTATGAATTAGCAGTGATTCATCAAATCCAAATCAAATTAAGAGGAATGCTTTCTGAATAGAAGTGAAGAAGCTTAAAACAATGATGGAGGGATTTCAGATCGACCCATCCAAGCCCACTACGATCAAACGTCGATTACCTGAAGATATTGATTATTAAAATTGAATTGTATTCATCGACGATGATCTAGTCGAAGTAAGGACTTCCCATTAAAATTCTCTTATAATCACTCCCAGGGTTTCTAAATAGGATGTGGATAAAATATTAGTGAATCAGGGGAGTTCCTCAGAGTTAACGTACCTCAAGATGTTCAACCAGTTAAATGGGCACGTAGAAGATCTAGAAAAATCCACCGTGCCTCTGGTCAGTTTTACAAGAAGGATGACTTTTACCCTTGGAATGGTATTCTCCCTATCTGAGTAGGAGTAATATCTAAGCTCATTGGGCTCTCGTGGAAGATTTAGATTACTTATAGAATGCTATACTCTATAAAGGGTAGTTTCATTCCACAAGGGAAGTATCGTCCACTTACCATCGAAATGTAAAATGCATCACTGATAAGGGGATCATGGAAATCTGGGCGAAACTAGGCCTTATCTTGAAAATGCTTCATAGCTGCCATCTAACCAAAATAAGAGAAGAGGAAGGAGATATATATGGAGCCCGAAGAGGGATCCATATCTTCTAAGTAGTAGATAAAGTATGTCCGACCTGGTAAGAAAATTAGGGTTGCCCCAACAGATCAAGTTATGGAACTTCTTTAAGAGATGGTATTTTGATGACGACCAGCCTAAAAAGAAGTTCTTGATTGGCAACTCACTTACTGACGAAGAGAATGAAGAATTCATTATTTTCCTCAAATGCAATCAGATATTTTTATCAGACAACCGTATGACATGCCAGGAATATATATAGAAGTAATGTGTCACAAGCTCCACATGGATTCGTTACATTCAACGGTGACTTAAAAGGCCCAAAAAACCACCTAGAAAACTAGGGTAGTGATTAGGCATAAATTCTTCCCATTTATCCCCTTAATTTAGAGGCGTTTATCGCTCTGCAAAGTGTATTTCGTGTGGATTTATCTCATATAATTGCTAACGTCATTTCCAAACTAGTCCGTCAAGTTTTGTGTATTTCCTATCTATTTTTCAAGTATTCAGTGCACAAAGAAGGATCGGCATCCTAAACTGAGTTCCAGACCAAAAGTTACAAATCTTCAAAAATACAAGGAGGAAAAGTTCCTGAAAAGATGGAACCGAACCGAATGAGTTGGATAATGAACCGATCCTATCTTGAGAAACTTCCTGTAAAGCACTGAGAGATGGAACCGAACCGAACCAAAAAAAAGGAAAATGAACCGAAGCGATTCAAGGAAAAACTTCTTTCGAAGATGGAATCGAACCGAATCACCTTAAGGTGATCGGTTCGTGTATCAGAAATTCGAACTTATCTACTTGTAAAATTAGAGTCTTGCATGGTTGAAACTCTTAGAAATCGTAGCTTATAAATTGTAAATCATATCCTAGACATTGAGGAGGCTTATAATTCGTTAGAGAAGCATTGTAATTAGTTTAGAGAAGAAGAACATCAAGAAACCCTAGTTTCGATTCCAATTTTGCAATTCAAGTAATTTTATTCCAATTCTTGCTTTCATTATTGCAGTAGTTATTTCTTTGGAGAGTATTTCCATTCTTCTTCTTCTTCTTCTTCTTCTTCTTCTTCTTCTTCTTATTCTTTAGTAAAAATGTTTTCTTTCATTCAAAACGTGTTTTTTCTAGTTTTAATATGTTCGGCTAAATTTTCTAGGGTTGGGGTGCATGAACCCCACCCGATGTAATTCACGATAGTGGAAATAGAAGTTGGAATTAAAACCTTACATGAATTGTATTGTAGTTCATACGATACTACTTTAATTCATCCCTTGCTTACATACTGTGCGGGCTACGATCCCTCATATATGTAATACTTGGGAGAAATAAAGACCGGATTTGAATTCAACCTTTGCTTACGTACTGTGCGGGCTACGATCCCTCATATATGTAATACTTAGGAGCATTAAAGCGTCAGATTCATTTAAAGCTTTGATTCTGAATCTAGTATCCTACGAAGTGAATTACTAGGATGTGGGGGATTGTAACCCGACCTATCTTTCTCATCTTATAGTTAAAGTTTTAGTCAATTCATTTGTAGTTCTGCAGTAGAGTAATTGCATTTCATTTATTCATAATTTCAGTAATTAATCATTTTCAAAATTTCATCTAGTTGTAGTTGTTTCACAAAACAAATCACCTTTTTCTTCATCTTAGAGTCAAAGTTAGGTTTTCTTCGTCTTTCCAACGTCGTTACAACTTCGTCGTCCGGTTTCCTTGAGGATCGATATGCGACCACAAATGTGTCTAGTGCGTGCTATTTAGGCTCAAGTGCAAGACTGTCGCTCAAGTAATAATTCGATAAGTCGAGTATCGATCCTCAGGAAAACAGGACGACGAAGTCGTAACGATGTTTTAAAGTCAAAGTTAGGTTTCCTTCGTATTTCCAACGTCGTTACAACTTCGTTGTACTATTTCCCTGAGGATCGATACCCAACTTATCGAATTATTACTTGAGCGACAGGCTTGCACTTGATCCTAAATAGCATGCACACTAGACACATTTATGGTCACATCAGGTAATCAAAGAGGAAGTGGGGAAACTTTTAGAGGAAGAGTCCATGAAGGAAGCAACAAAAAGTGAAGAGTCGGTATAGAGTTCATCAATCTGAATCGAGTATGTATAAATGATAGTTTTCCTTTGCCCAAGATAGACCACATGGTTGACGTGACCGCCAATTTTGAACATATAAGCTTTCTTAATGCTTACTTAGTTGTAACACCCCATATTTTTGTGCATTTAATATTTAATTAATTCGAGAATTTAAAATTACCTGTGTGTCGTAATTTTAATTGAATTAAGTATGGAAAAATATATTTAAATATTAATCGAGGAGTGAATGGTTAATATGTAGGAAAACTTATTTACCAAGTGAATAGTAATAATTTATTTACGTCATTTCGGGTATTAATGACGGGGTATCTACTGATCTCAGTCGGGAGTCGGTATAGACTAATTTAGGTGTGAGATAAGGATTTTTATAAATTAATTCGGATGGAAATTTTGAGTGTACGGTTGAGTCCGGATGGGTCGAGATAGTCGAAAAAGTGTACCAGAGGGTAGTAAACGGGTCACGGGACGTTTTAAGGCATAATCGGGTCCACACGGGGGCATTTGGGTCACTTGAGCTTGGCCCATTAGGGGAAAAACGGGATTTATCCTAATTAAATAATTATAAGAAAAAGGGGAACGTCTGAATTGAGTTTAGAAAATACTTAGTGGGTTAGGAAACCCTAAAAGCAGTTAAGGGCAAATTTGGGGAACAAAGGAGAGACAAATCAAAGGAGTTAATCTTCAACCTTGGGGATTCACAACTCCAAATCAGACATTACGAATCATAAGGCAAGTGGTTAACTTGCTATAGCATCTAAATTGTATTTCAATTTATATTTATGTGATGTGTGAAATCAAAGAAATTCGTTTTGGGATTTAAAGGATATAAACATGGGGTTTTGTGAACCATTATTCTGATTTCTAAATTGTATATAAATGTAAATTCTGAGATTTATCATATATATCTTGTATGAGGTGTAAACCGGAGGAATTAGAAACGAATTTGAGATAAAGATTTGATGTTTAAATGGGTTAAAGATTAAATCGAATTTTCCCCTCAATTTGTGAAAACAGTAGAGAACGTAAATTAAATGGTGTTTGTGGACTTTATAGGCATCCCTTATAAGGTTTTTAGTGTACTTTGTTGATGAGAAGGCTTGTGATTGCTGGTAGAAGAAGTTAGGGTTTTTAGAATTTTGTCCATGGCTAAAACAGGAACTCGAAGAAGTTGATGACCTACTCGATCGATCGAGGGTCGGCAAATTCTGGCAGTTCGGCCAGTTTGTATATATAAAGGAAAATAACTTTTAATTCTTTTACTATGCCATATGTGATGAGAAACCAACATGGGGGTATAATCAAATTAATTGTGAGGAAAAAATTATTGTGATTTGGAGGAAAGCTATGTGTGACACATTATGGTTAAAATTTGGGAATAATATTTCAAAACAATTAAATACGGGTTGAGTGGGAAAGTCCGGGGATATTGGTTGAGTGATACCAAGACATTAATTTTATTTAGAATAAAGGCTAAATAATTTGGAGTCGGAGATTTAGACTTCGGTATAGTTTTAATTCGGGCCACGAGAGTAAGTCCGAATACATTGCTCGGAACGACACCAAAAGTAATTTAATTAATTAATGTGCAAATTAATTAATAGTTAGAGTTGGACCATAAACTCATAATAATCTGAATAGGCTTGTGTTACGGACTCAGTACACGGTATAGCCGGGATAATTAATATTATATATATATATATATATATATATATATATATATATATATATATATATATATATATATATATATATATATACTGTGTGCAATAGTATATATATATATGGAGTGTACATTAATATCAGTGGCTAGATATTATTATTATATACTCTAGTGCTATAGGGGGAGGTTGCGCGTAGTGTATGAATCCCCTAGCTTGAGGAGTAGGGCGAGTATATTCCCAGGTCATAGCATCCGTTATATGGGTGAGGGACATCTCACTTTCAGGGAAGGAATATGATCGCCTCCAATTATATGTTTTCACCAAGTTAGTTAGCGATTCTGACTTGGATAAGTAGGTTATGTGAATATACTTAGTGGGATAGCACTTTAGAGAATTCACATCCGGTGAGTTATTACTCGGGAGAATGTTATTATTAATAACTATTTCAGCATGTTTGTGAATGTTGTAATATGGATATACGTATATAATAAGGTAGATAATTATATACGGGTAAAATTAATACATGCTGTAAATTGTATTGCATATAATGGGTGTGAAAATTATATGAATTTAAAAAGGAAAATGATTAATTAAGTTAATGTTGAAAATAACTTAGAAATCATAATTGTGACACATTCGATTAGAGTAGGGTGGTTGCAAGGGGTTATATAAATTTTCTAGTCATGAGATATATAACTAAGGGAAATTTATTAAGGCGTTAGTAGTGCACATTAGAAGAGGGGTGATGATGTCCTCAAGGGAGTGCGACACTAACTAAAATATGGAGAGCATGCATATTTACTTATTAGTGCAAGTTAATCATTTGCTAAATCTTTTCCAAATGTTTTGGGTACTAACCCTTGCTATAAAAACTTTTAAAAACCTTTTAGGTGTCCATCCACAGGGATGTCAGGCTTGACTCATTCCAGGGACCCATTGTTGCAGCGTATGTGGATGTTGCGGCAGTTTGATAGGTACCTCATTCCTTTCATTTCTAGTGTAGAAATTTCCTATCAGTTATTCGAGCATGTTGCTCACTGTTTTATTCACTACTTATGTTAGACTTATTGAGATTTATTTGCTTGTCTTTATTTCGGTTGGATTTTGAACCGATGGTTTATTCGGTCAGTTAATTAATTGTGAATGGTTGAATTCAGTTAATTATGATTGTCATACTATTTGGTTTCCGTATGAGTATTTCATTTAAGTTAATGAAAGATAAAATTTGGCACCGGTCTAATTTTCTCACTTAAGTGGTTAGTAAATTAAAAAGGCGATAGTGATCCTAAGAATGAACCAACTGAGAAACCTGTTCTAATCTAATATAGGACTGATCACCCGGGGTTAATTAGGCGGGGTGTCACATATGGTATCAGATCATGAGGTTCTAGTGTCCTTAGGATCTGTGCGGCTTACTATGTTTCAGCGTAGCATACGGTTGTTATAGAGCCCTATTATTAGGACTGTTGATTCATTTTCGCTTGTGAGATTCAGTATTCATGCTATTAGTTTTTGTATAAATTGTGTACTTATACAATTCGATCTATTTTCAGATGCCACCGAAGAGGAAAAGAGCAGAAAGGGATGAGGCTAGAGATGAGCTCAGGGAGGTTCATTAGGAGCCACAGGTACCACCCCCCCACCCCCACCCCCACCTCCACCCCCACCCGAGTTGATCTCCACTACTCAGGTGGCAGTGATAGTGGCTCAGGCAGTCGAGACAATGATGCGAGCTACGGAAGCTCATTTTCCATAACCCCAGGCACCACTTCCACTAGCACCAGTAGATCAGGCTCCAGTGGGGCCACTGTCTTGGCAGCGAGTTAGGGAGACCTTTCAGAAGGGTCATCCACCCGAGTTTTGAGGTAGCACTGATGTAGTAGAGGCTTGTGACTGGAAGAAAAATATTTAGCGCCATCTGCGCATGCTGGAGTGTACCGATGTGCAGAAATAGATGCTTGCTACCTTTTGTCTGTCAGGGGAAGCCTTACAGTGGTGGGAGTCAGTTACCACCGTTGAGGAGTGGGATTTGATGACGATATCCGAATTCTGGGTGCGGTTCGACCGCAAATACTTTCCACTAGCGGTAGAGGCTGAGATGAGGAAGAAGTTTAGTGAGTTAGTGAAGGGTGACCGGTCAGTGGCAGACTCTGAGGAAGAGTTCACTCGTTTGGCAAACTTTGTGCCAAATGAGGTAAGTGATGAGGAGCGAAAGAAATCGAGATTTATGGTTGGCTTAGCCTGGCGGATCTGGCAACATTTGATTGGGAATCCGATGTTAGTGACTTATATAGATGTCGTTAATGCCGCACTTGTACATTGCCAGGATCATCACTTCCATGCGAAGGGTAGCAAGAGAGTAGGGGAGCTGAGCCAGCAGGGCAAGGCAGTTACTAGTGGTGACACGAGTGGTACTCAGCAGCAGATTGACAGTCAACAGGGGAATCAGGCTAAGAAATTTAGGCCTGGTGGGTTCCGACCGGGAGGATAGGGGTTCAGGCAGGGGCAGTCGGGCCCAAATCAGCAGCAGCAGGTTCCTTAGGGCCGTCAGGGCCAAGGGAACAATGGGGGAGGCCAACAGGGCCAGCCACGTCAGGGCTAACAGGGCCAGCCACGTCAGGGCTAACAGGGCCAACGACAGGGGGACGGTCAGAAACATTGTTTTATCTGTGGCCAACCAGGACACTTCAAGAGGGAGTGCCCACAGAGGGGCAGAGGTCATCAGTAGGATGCCCAACAGGGGCAACAGGGGCAGATGCCGCCAGCAGCACCATCTCTACCCTCCCCACCGCAGTAGGGACAAATGCACTACGGGCGTGTGTATAACGTCTGAGATGTTCCCAATCCTCCAGCACAGCAGGCACCACCACTAGTTGAGGGTATGTTTCTCATTCATGATCATGAGGGTAGTATTCTTTTTGACACGGGAGCATTGCATTCATTCATTAAATCTAATTTTGCTAAACGGTCCGGGTTACTATAGATCGCGGGTAGTCTTCGGATGTGTGTAGAGTCGCCAATAGGCAGCGGGAATTTGATTCACTCGATTTGTCGGGGGGTGGACATTTTAATTGGGAGGCTTAGTTTAGGAGTGGACCTCTTAGTGTTAGATATGGAGGGGTACAATGTCATCCTAGGTATGGATTGGTTGGCAGGTTATCGGGCGACTATGGATTGTTACGAGAGGACAATCGTGTTCTTCATTCCAGGATAGGAAATGTTCTTGGTAGCGATTCTGTTACCTGAGGGAGGTTCACGCATGCACTAATATTACATCGAGGAGTAAACCTCACAGGAGGTGGCGATTTCATTGGACTCAATCCCAGTAGTGAGGGACTTTGAGGATGTGTTCCAGGAAATACCAGGGTTGCCACCCAGTAGGAAAATCGAATTTGTAATCGATTTAGCACCGGGGGTGAGGCCACTTGCTCGATCCCCATACTATATAGCCCCTTCAGAGATGCTTGAGTTCAGAGAGCAGATTTAGCAGCTTCTAGGTCAGGGGTTCATTCGATGGAGTACATCACCGTGGGGTGCACCAGTGTTGTTTGTGAAGAAGCGAGATGGTTCACTTCGGTTATGCGTGGACTATAGGGAGCTGAACAAGGTGAAGATACGGAATAAGTATCCGTTACCTAGGATTGATGATCTATTTGACCAATTGAGAGGGGTGTCTTACTTCTCCAAGGTCGACTTGAGGTCAGGGTATCATCAACTACGTATTCGAGAGGAGGATGTTCCTAAGACCGCTTTTCTATCGCGGTATGGATCTTATGAGTTCAGGGTGATGCCATTCGGGCTCACCAATGCACCAGCAGTGTTCATGGATCTCATGAATGGGATTTTCAGGGAATATCTCAATCAATTTGCCATCGTGTTCATTAATGACATCCTGATCTACTCGCGCACTGAGGAGGAGCACGCAGGGCATCTGCGTATGGTTTTACAGACACTGCGGGATCACCAGCTCTATGCCAAATTCGAGAAGTGTGGATTTTGACTGTGGGAGGTAAAGTTTCTTGGCCACGTGGTGTCAGACCGGGGTATTATGGTGGATACGAGTAAGGTGTCGGCGGTGAGGGAGTGGGGATAGCCCACGACACCGGCCGAGGTGCACAATTTTCTCAGATTGGCTGGTTATTACAGGCGGTTCATCAAAGGATTCTCAAAGATTGCAGGCCCTTTGACGAATCTGACCCGAAAAGGGGTGCCTTTCACTTGGAGTGATTATTATCAATTAGCTTTCGATGAGCTAAATGACCAATTAAAATCTGCACCCGTACTTACTTTGCCAAATGGAGGACTAGAGTATCGGGTTTACACTAACACATCCTTAAAAGGACTTGGGGGTGTGCTTCAGCAGGAGGAAATGGCTATAGCGTATGCGTCCAGAAAGCTAAAGCCCCACGAGAGGAATTATCCCACTCACGAACTGGAGCTAGTAGCAGTCGTTTTTTCTTTGAGTATATGGAGATATTATCTTTTAGGAGAGCAGTTCACTTTATTCACGGATCACAAGTCACGTCAGTATCTCTTCACACAGAAGGATCTGAATATGAGGCAGAGGTGGTGGCTAGAATTCTTGAAAGACTACCAGTTTGATATTCAGCATCATCCTAGTAAGGCTAATGTGGTAGCAGATGCATTGAGCCGGAGACCGACTGGGAAAATATCAGAAGTCTGGAAAGCGAAGTGGAGAGAGCTTCGTAATGAGGATGATGTGGCCAGGGCCTACATGTCAGCATTATCCATCACACCTGAGATCATTATGAGGGTTATGAGGGCTCAGGCAGAGGACCAAATATGTCGAGATAGAGTGAGCCATTTGTTAGCTAAGGGAGCAGAGGATTACTTGATCAGCTCGAAAGGAGGCTTATGCCTTAATGGGAGGTTAATTGTGCCAGAGGATGAGGAGTTGAGGCACGCTGTTATGACAGAGTCCCATGGCTAAAGATTCGCGATACATCCTGATGGAGATAAAATGTACCAGGATATGAGGAGACGGTATTGGTGGGCAGGAATGAAACGGGACATAGCAGAGTTTATCTCGAAATGTGCCATGTGTCAGCTCATAAAGGTTGACCATCAGAGGCCATCAGGGATGCTACAGCCACTAGAGATTCCCGTGTGGAAGTGGGAAAGCATCTCAATGGACTTCATTATGGGGTTACCTGCATCACAGAGGGGTCACGATTCCATATGGGTCATTATGGATCGGTTGACCAAGGTGGCCTACTTCATGTCGATTTGTACATACTTTGAGACGATGCATTATGCTCAGCTATTTATAGCAAAAATTGTTAAGCTGAACGGGGTGCTGATAAATATTGTGTCTGACAGAGATAAAATTTTTGTGGCCCCACTTTTGGCAGAGCTTTCAGGAGGCCATGGGCATAGAGTTACGTTTGAGCACAGCCTATCACCCACAGACCGACGGGCAGACTGAGAGAGTCAATCAGATGCTGGAAGATATGCTCAGAATGTGCATATTAGACTTTGGTGGAGGTTGGGAGAAATATCTTCCTTTGGTAGAGTTTGCGTATAACAACTCTTACCAATTCACGATCGGCATGGCGTCATTCGAGGCACTATACGGGACACCTTGCCGTTCACCCGCTTATTAGTTAGAGGTGGGGTACAATAAGCTGTTGGGGCCGGAGATTATCCAAGAGATGTCTGCCAAGATAGAGTTGATTCGAGGGTGAATTAGAATAGCTCAGGATAGGCAGAAGTGTTATGCTGATGCTTCACGGAGACATGTGGAGTTAGAGGTTGGGGACCAGGTATTAGTCCGGGTGTACCCTATAAAAGAGGTGATGAGATTCGACAAGAAGGGTAAGTTAGCACCGAGGTACGTGGGACCTTTCCCTATTATTGAGAGGGTGGGACCGGTAGATATAGACTGGGATTGCCAGAGCATCTTCAGCGGATACACGATGTGTTTCATGTGACATCGCTGAAGAAATATTGAAGGAGCGAGAGGGCCTTCTGGAACATTTCACTTGAGGAAATTGATTTATAGCCAGACATCTCATATAAGGAGAGACCGATGGCTATTCTGGATCGTAGTGAGCGGAAGTTACGATCCAAGGTTGTTCCACTAGTTAAAGTACAATGGGGTCATCACAACGTTGACGAGTATACCTGGGAGCGGGAGGAGGATATGCGGGAACAATATCCAGAGCTTTTCATCATAGGTACGACCTAATTTCGGGAACGAAATTCCTTTGTAAAGGGGAAAGTATGTAACACCCCGTATTTTTTGTGCATTTAATATTTAATTAATTCGAAAATTAAAAATTACTTGTGTGTCGTAATCTTAATTGAATTAATTATGGAAAAATATATTTAAATATTAATCGAGGAGTGAATGGTTAATATTTAGGAAAACTTATTTACTAAGTGAATAGTAACAATTTATTTACGTCATTTCGAGTATGAATGACGGGGTATGTACTTATCTCAGTCGGGAGTCAGTATAGACTAATTTTGGTGTGAGATAAGGATTTTTATAAATTAATTCGGATGCCAATTCCGAGTGTATGATTGAGTCCAGATGGGTCGAGATAGTAAAAAAAGTGTACCCGGGGGTAGTAAACGGGTCACGGGACGTTTTTAGGCATTGCCGGGCCCATACGAGGGCATTTGGGTCACTTGGGCTTAACCCATTAGGCAAAAAAGGGGATTTAGCCTAATTAAATAATTATAAGAAAAAGGGGAACTGCTGAATTGAGTTTAAAAATACTTAGTTGGTTAGGAAACCCTAAGAGCAGTTAAAGGAAAATTTGGGGGACAAAGGAGAGCCAAATCAAAGGAGTTCATCTTCAACCTTGAGAATTCACAACTCCAAATCGGACACTACGAATCATAAGGCAAGTGGTTAACTTGCTGTAGCATCTAAATTGTATTTCAATTCATATTCATGTGATGTGTGAAATCAAAAAATTCCTTTTGGGATTTAAAGGGTATAAACATGGGGTTTTGTGAACCATTATTCTGATTTCTAAATTGTGTAGAAATTCATGTAAATTATGAGATTTAGCATATATATCTTTTATGAGGTGTAAACCGGAGGAATTAGAAACGAATTTGAGATAAAGATTTGATGTTTAAATGGGTTAAAGATTAATCGGATTTTCCCTCAATTTGTGAAAACAGTAGAGAACGTAAATTAAATGGTGTTTGTGGACTTTATGGGGGTCTCTTATAAGGTTTTTAGTGTACTTTGTTGATGAGAAGGCTTGTGATTGCTGGTAGAAGAAGTTAGGGTTTTTAGAATTACGTCCATGGCTGAAACAGGCAACTCGGAGAAGTTGATGACCTGCTCGATCGATCGATCCAGGGTTGGGGGTCGATTGATTGAGGGTCGGTAAATTCTGGCAATTCGGCCAGTTTGTATATATAAAGGAAAATAACTTTTAATTCTTTTCCTATGCCTTTTGTGATGAGAAACCAACATGGGGATATAATCAAATTAATTGCGAGGAAAAATTAATTGGGATTTAGAGGAAAGCTATGTGTGACACACTATGGTTAAATTTTGGGAATACTATTTCAAAACAATTAAATACGGATTTAGTGGGCAAGTCCGGGGATATTGGTTGAGCGATACAAAGACGTTAATTTTATTTAGAGTAAAGGCTAAATAATTTGGAGTCGGGGATTTAGACTCCGGTATAGTTTTAATTCGGGCCACGAGAGTAAGTCCGAATATATTGGTTGGAACGACACCAAAAGTAATTTAATTAAATAATGTGGAAATTAATTAATAATTAGAGTTGGACCATAAACTCATAATAATCTGAATAGGCTTGTGTTACGGACTTAGTACACGGTATAGCCGAGATAATTAATATATATATACGGTGTGCGATTGTATATATATATGGTGTGTACATTAATACTAGTGGCTAGATATTATTATTATATACTCTTGGGCTATAGGGGAGGTTGCGCGTAATGGATGAATCCCCTAGCTTGAAAAGTAGGGCGAGTATATTCCCAGGTCATAGCATCCGTTATATGGGTGAGGGGCATCTCACTTTCAGGGAAGGAATATGACTGCCTCCAATTATATGTTTTCACCAAGTTAGTGAGCGATTCTGACTTGGGTAACTAGGTTATGTGAATATACCTAGTGGGATAGCACTTTAGAGAATTCACATCCGGTGAGTTATTACTCGGGAGGATTTTATTATTAATAATTATTTCAGGATGTTTGTGAATGTTGTCATATGGATATACGTATATAATAAGGTAAATAATTATATACGGGTAAAATTAATACAGGTTATGAATTGTATTACATATAATGAGTGTTAAAATTATATGAATTTAAAAAGGAAAATGATTAATTAAGTTAATGTTGAAAATAACTTAGAAATCATAATTGTGACACACTCGATTATAGTAGGGTGGTTGCAAGGGGTTATATAAATTATCTAGTCATGAGATATATAACTAAGGTTAAGGCGTTAGTAGTGCATATTAGAGGAGGGGTGAGGATGTCCTCAAGGGAGTGCGGCACTAACTAAAATATGGAGAGCATGCATATTTTCTTATTACTGCAAGTTAATCATTTGCTAAATCTTTTCCAAATATTTTGGGTACTAAACTTTGCTATAAAAACTTTTAAAAACCTTTTAGGTGTCCATCCACAGGGACGCCTGGCTTGACTCATTCCAGGGATCCATTGCTGCAGCATATGTGGATGTTACGGGAGTTTGATAGGCGCCTCATTCCTTTCATTTCTAGTGTAAAAATTTCCTATCAGTTATTCGAGCATGTTGCTCACTGTTTTATTCAGTACTTATGATAGACTTGTTGAGATTTATTTGCTTGTATTTATTTCGGTTGGATTTTGAACCGATGGTTTATTCGGTCAGTTAATTAATTGTGAATGGTTGAGTTTAATTAATTGTGATTGTCATATTATTTTGTTTCCGCATGAGTATTTCATTTAAGTTAATGAAAGATAAAATTTGGCACTTGTCTAATTTACTCACTTAGGTGGTTAGTAAATTAAAAAGGCGACAGTGATGCTAAGAATGAACCAACTGAGAAACCTGTTCTAATCTAATTTAGGACTGATCACCCGGGGTTAATTAGGTGGGGTGCTACATTAGTGTACCATCAAATCCTATTATTTTCCTTCAACTAAAAAAAGACTTCCTTCATTACTATGCTGGGTCTATATTGCTACAGGGTGATTGTGTTCGGATTAAAGAATGTTAGGGAAAACTTTAACAAAGATGTTCAAGCAGTTTTGGGAGATACGATGGAGTATACATAAACGACAAGCTTATGAAGAGAAGGAAGAAGGACCACCATATTGAGGACTTAAGAAGAATTTTGAAGTCCTTCGTTATTACAGAGTGAAACTAAATGCATCCAAGTGCTCCTTTGGGGTACGGTCGAGAAAGTTCCTCGGATACTTTGTCAGTTAAAAAGGTATTAAGGCAAACCCGACTATATTGAAGCCATCAAGAATGTACAACCCCCAAGCACTATGCACGAGGTGTAAAAATTACTAGCATGCTCACCACCCTCAAATGTATTATATCAAGATCTCTAGAGAAGTACCGACCTTTCTTCCAAGCACTAAGGATAGAAAGGAAAGAAATATGGAACGACGGATGCACCCGACACTTAAAGAAAGAAAGAAGTATTTGAGACGGCCACCGCTGTTGACCATTCCTGATGATGAAGGACCCTAGCATTTATATCTGTCGGTGTCCAGTAATACGGTTAACTCGCCTCTGGTTTGTGATAAGAATGATAGTCATGCAATACACCAAAATAGAGAAATTGCAAGTGTTTTAATCACTTACAAATGGTGAAAAGGCTATAATTTCCTTTTTATATAAACTCATGATGATGCGGAAGCGTAACGATGGTTCACAAAATAAACAAATGCCAAATTTTAATTTCTTAAACAAATTAAAATTGCACCAAGTGAAGTAAAATGAATCAATTAATATATTCACTTAAACCAATTCATTAATCCAATCCCTAGAATTTGCCTAAGTCATAATTAACAATAATCCAAAGTTAGGCGAAACCAATTTTAGCAAAGGACTTGAATAAACCAAATTTACCCAATATTTAATTTAGCACCAAATTAAATGAGTGTGATCATTTAAACCAAATTTTATCTTGAATTATCCTAAGCATGCGTTCTAAATTATGATGCAAGATAAAATAAACAATATCACACTACGCCGCGATGTATGAGGAAAAACCCAAGACGGGAAAAAACCTCGGACGGCCCTAGCCACAAATCCACTAGATACGGAATTACAATTACAAGACAGATAGACTTACAACGCACGACTCGATCCCTCTCAAGCCTCGACACTTCTTCTTGTAGACACCTCTTCCTAGCGGATAACATTGGAACACCACCGCGGTCTCGGAATCCACCGATAGGACTTTATATGGTCACCGTCACCCGAGCATGGAGCCTTTCTCCGTGTGGGTAAATCAACATAGAAACACTTCTTCTTTCTTTGGGGGTGGTGGAAGAAAAACCCAAAACTTCTCTTCAATTCGGTGTAGAGAAAACCGGTGCCAAACTCCAAGCAATTGATAAGTATATAAGAACTTGGAATAAACTTATTTGTGTGCAAACACTAGAGTGATGGAAATTTTTCTCTAAAAATCTCACTCAAAACATGAACATTTTCCTAAACAATTTTTGCTCTCAAATTCTCTCTAAGAGATAAACTAGAATGGAAAAGTTATGGAAATGTTAAGTTGGAAAATGTCATTCCCGCACATATTAAAGTCTGTAAAAGTTGGTTAAAAACCAAGTGGGGAAGTGGGTGTAAAACTGCCAAAAAACTGCCAAAAACTGTTCCCGCCTAGCAGTACGTTCGAACGACATTTCGTTCGAACGAACTCTCGTTCGAACGAACTCTCGTTCGAACGAGAATTCTAACGACGCACCAGTAAGGACTTCGTTAGAATCTCGTTAGAACGAACAATCTCGTTCGAATGACATTTTGAACGACAGACCAGTATAGGTTAGTGAGAACTCGTTGGCAAACTCGTTCGAACGAAACCTGGTTCGAACGAAAAAACTTGTTCGAACGACATTTCGAACGACTTCCAGAAATTTTGTAAAATTCGATTTTGGCCCAGAAACTTTATATACTTTAATTTAAAGTTCTAATTAAATTTTTCTGAAAATAAAAACGCAGTTTATATTAAACCTAACACCCAATAAACTTTGTTCCAAGCTCCTATATAAACATAATTGCATTCATACCTTGGGAGCATGGAACCATAGTTGATTACGTAGAAACGAGGCACGCAAACCGGCATATTTGATGAGGCTTTATACTCTTTGCCGCTACGTCTTCAACAAACACTTCATAGGCTTGAGAATATTACAATAAATACTATCCTATGAATAAATGTTTTTGTCCGGAATTGAGCCAAAACTATATATGGACTCAATTGGAAATTTGTGTCCTTACAAATCTCCCCCTTTGGCTATTCCGGGACAAAAACCAAACGAAAATCCTAAAGGGCCGTCAAGATCACTAGACTCAAAACATAACCCCCCAAACTTGACTCAACCCAAGGATCAAACTCTTTGCCATTTAAACAATGCTGTTTTAGAAGAAATCCTGCACACTTAAGCAAACTCATCAAATGCATAGGGAATATCAACGTATTAAATGCAATTAATTAATTACTCCCCCTAAATTAATTCTCCCCTTTATCAAACACATAACCTACTTAGAAAGACGTCCCCCCCTAAGATAAATCTCTCCCAAACTAAGATACGATAATAATAGGATTAGATACCATTTCTCCCCCTATCATTATTCTCCCCCTTTTTATTCAGGAATAGGCAAAGGATATGGAACTAATAAACAACATATTGAAGCTCAAAGTGATAAGATATGAAAGCATATGGGCAATAAAAAGCAAGGCAAAGACAAACAAATATCATATATATATATATATAAACTAGAAATATACCAATGACGCACTTGCATATATATATATAAACACATATAACACAAAATACAATAAGTTTGCGCACTCGTATGGCAAAAATGTGTCATATGGAAACGTAAGTGTAGGGGTGTGAACTAGCAACAATTAAATTTAGACCCAAACACTTAATAAACATTCACAGAGTTCTCATTTGATTGCAAACTTTATCACATTTAAATATAACCTCATGTGATAATATGAAGATTGAACTCAATGAACAAACATACACAATGCATACAAGCCTAGCATGATGATGATTCTACAAACCAAATAGAGTCATGACATTAAAGACAACTAGGATAAACGGACATTGTGCAAACCGTTGATATACCATCCAATTCTCCCTCAATAAGCATATATATTCTTTTGTTTTTGAATGAATATATCAAACAAACATAGACCTTGGCAATTGTTTTCTTTTTAATGCCAAATATTCTGTTTTTAGGCCTTTGGATCACGTATTTCTTTTAGATCCAATAAACGGTGGCTTACTATCGCAAAGAATTTAATTCATCCTTTCGGAGCCCTTCCCCGTGCACATTTAGATATATAATTTTTTATCTCACAAAGCTCACGTGCAACGGATTTTGACATGCACTAGTCCTCCTAGGTCATAGATATGTAGATGCCTAGATTGGTAGGAGAACACCTCAAAAAGCTCAAATATAACATGTGACATTAAGATTTCAAAAGAGCTCGTGCATGTGTGAAAAGAGGCATATAGAAATAGAATCCATTTAAACAATACAAAATCCAACTACTCCATATAAAACATGGTAAAGAATATTTTAAGGATTGAAAATCTAAACCAAAAGTTCTAGGCACGTGGGAGCGTAAAAGATGGGATTCAAACACAAATATATGCCACATAAAGTGTGTCAAACAAAAATACACACACAAAACATCTTTTTGAGTTTCTAACATTTTTCACCAAAAATAATTTCAATTAATTCAAACACAAAATATAATACAAAAAGATAAACAAGTCATAATTTCTAGCATGTGATATGAAATGAGGCAATGACTAGAAAATGACTAAACAAGCATACATTTAGCATGTGAATAGAGCATGAAGTACAAAAGCTAAAGTATGCAAACACTAACACATTCATCCTTTAGATTTAGCAAGGGAGGAAGCATGTGAAAGTAACTGAGAATCAAAAGCCATATTTTGCAAGGCAACCAAGTCGGATTTCCTAACCCAAATTAATGAAGAATGACTATCTTGGGGTGTTGGAACGTTAACTACCATGGTTACTTTACTATGGGATTTTCTAGGAATTCGTTTAGGATCAAAACAAAATTTCCTAAGATGACCTTTTCGACCACAATGTGTACAAGCAAAAACATGTCGAAAAGATTTACCTAAGGAGTGATCTTTAAATGCATTCCTAGTAGATTCTCCTAAAACATTGGTCTTGGCTTTATGAGTAGAGTCATTACAAGTATTGAAGCCTAAACCACAAGTGTCATTTTTAATTTGGACCCTTCCTAACATTTTATCTAGTTTTTTCGAACGACACTCCAAATCAAATTTGACATTACTAGAATCTTTTAATTTATTTTCCAATTCTAAAATGTTAGATTCTAGTAAAACATTTCGCTCTTCAAAAGCAAGAAGCTCCTTTTTCAAGGATTCCATTAAACCCCTAAGGCTATCTCTCTCGCCTTCTACATATTCAAGCTTCTCTTGAAGAGTCCTCTCACGTGTCCTAAGGTCTTCTATTAAAGCATTTTCATCAATGACCTTGACACTCTCTCTTAAACTAGCTTCTAACTTCAAATTAGCTCTTTTCAATTTAATAGATTCTTAATAAAGTTCTTGAAAAGCATTTTGAAGTTCACTCACATTAACCTCTTCTTCATTTTCACTCTCTCTTTCTTCTCCACTCTCACTATCATCAAAAACAAGAGAATCATAACCTATGACCTTGGAAGTGTCATGAATTAAAGTTTCATCAATCGATGAGTTCTCACTATCACTCACATGACTAGCCATAAAAGCCACAAAATTTTTCTTAGTGGGGGAATCGGGCTTCTCTTCCTTATCACTATCAATAAGGGTCGCATTATATGAAATGGGTCACTTACCCTCTTTCCTTAGTTTAGTGGGGCACTCATAAGCCCTATGGCCATAACCTTCACAACCAAAACACTTATTAGACTCGTCCCTATCTAATTGTTCATTACTAGGTTTAGGGATCTTCTCAGCTTTAGGAATCTTCTCGGCTTTAGAAATCTTTTCGCCTTTATCATGCTTAGAAGATTCGAATTTCTTAAAATCATTTTTAAATTTATCTTTGTTAATTTTAAGAAATTTTCTAAATTTACGAGCAAATAAAGCCATGTCTTCCGAGTCACTATCACTCTCGCTCTCTACTACTTGTTTGACCTCTTTTCGGGCTTTTAAAGCAACGCCCTTTTGGATTTTCTTTTCAGTTTTAGAGGGAAACATATCCAGTTCATAGGTTTGTAAATCACCTACAAGCTCTTCTAATTTCGTAGAGGCTAAAGTGGGTAAAGAATTTAAAATGGTCACCTTTGGAATAAATCTATCGGGTAGGGACCTTAAAATTTTCTTTACAACACGGTCGTCACGTATTTTCTCTCCCAAGGTAAAAGATGAATTAACAATATCAGAAAGTCTAGCATAAAATTCATCAAACGTTTCTTTTTCATTCATTTTGATAGTTTCAAATTGAGTGGTGAGGTTTTGGAGTTTTGAAGCTTTAACGACACTAGTTCCTTCATGAGTTAATTGTAAAATATCCCAAGCTTCTTTAGTGGTTTCACACGTCATAATACGTCGGAATTCATCCGGTGTGACAGCGCTAAACAAGGCATTTAAACCACGGGAATTGAAATAAGAAAGTTTAAACTCATTTTCAGTCCATCTATCGGCGGGTTTGATAACACGTTCATTTTCAACTAAATAAGTTGGTGGGGACCATCCGTTAACAACAGACATCCAAACTCTCTCGTCGATAGATTTTAGTGCCGATCTCATACGAGCTTTCCAATATGCGTCGTTTGAACCATCGAAAATAGGAAATTTTGAAAATGGGGAAAAATCCATTTTAGCCAAAAATTATTTGAAAGATCGATAACGAAATAATTTATTGCTTTGGCTCTGATACCAATTTGAAAAGGCTATAATTTCCTTTTTATATAAACTCGTGATGATGCGGAAGCGTAACGATGGTTCACAAAATAAACAAATGCCAAATTTTAATTTCTTAAACAAATTAAAATTGCACCAAGTGAAGTAAAATGAATCAATTAATATATTCACCTAAACCAATTCATTAATCCAATCCCTAGAATTTGCCTAAGTCATAATTAACAATAATCCAAAGTTAGGCGAAACCAATTTTAGCAAAGGACTTGAATAAACCAAATTTACCCAATATTTAATTTAGCACCAAATTAAATGAGTGTGATCATTTTAACCAAATTTATCTTGAATTATCCTAATCATGCGTTCTAAATTATGATGCAAGATAAAATAAACAATATCACACTACGCCGCGATGTACGAGGAAAAACCCAAGACGGGAAAAAACCTCGGACGGCCCTAGCCACAAATCCACTAGATACGGAATTACAATTACAAGACAGATAGACTTACAACGCACGACTCGATCCCTCTCAAGCCTCGACGCTTCTTCTTGTAGACACCTCTTCCTAGCGGATAACCTTGGAACACCACCGCGGTCTCGGAATCCACCGATAGGGCTTTATATGGTCACCGTCATCCGAGCATGGAGCCTTTCTCCGTGTGGGTAAATCAACATAGAAACACTTCTTCTTTATTTGTGGGTGGTGGAAGCAAAACCCAAAACTTCTCTTCAATTCGGTGTAGAGAAAACCGGTGCCAAACTCCAAGCAATTGATAAGTATATAAGAACTTGGAATAAACTTATTTGGGTGTAAACACTAAAGTGATGGAAATTTTTCTCTAAAAATCTCACTCAAAACATGAACATTTTCCTAAACAATTTTTTCTCTCAAATTCTCTCTAAGAGATAAACTAGAATGGAAAAGTTATGGAAATGTTAAGTTGAAAAATGTCATTCCCGTACATATTAAAGTCTGTAAAAGTTGGTTAAAAACCAAGTGGGGAAGTGGGTGTAAAACAGCTAAAAAATTGCCAAAAACTGTTCCCGCCTAGCAGTTCGTTCGAACGAACTCTCGTTCGAACGAGACTTCTAACGACGCACTAGTAAGGACTTCGTTAGAATCTCGTTAGAAATCTCGTTAGAACGAACAATCTCGTTTTGAACGACATTTCGAACGGCATACCAGTATAGGTTAGTGAGAACTCATTGGCGAACTCGTTCGAACGAAACCTAGTTCGAACGAAAAAACTCGTTCGAACGACTTCCAGAAATTTTGTAAAATTCGATTTTGGCCCAGAAACTTTATATACTTTAATTTAAAGTTCTAATTAAATTTATCTGAAAATAAAAACACAGTTTATATTAAACCTAACACCCAATAAACTTTGTTCCAAGCTCCTATATAAACATAATTGTATTCATACCTTGGGAGCATGGAACCATAGTTGATTACGTAGAAACGAGGCACGCAAACCGGCATATTTGATGAGGCTTTATACTCTTTGCCGCTACGTCTTCAACAAACACTTCATAGGCTTGAGAATATTACAATAAATACTATCCTATGAATAAATATTTTTGTCCGGAATTGAGCCAAAACTATATATGGACTAAATTGGAAATTTGTGTCCTTACAAATGGCATTTGCAATGGTTCAAGACTATTACAAATTGGTGCATTGTAAATTTTTTGTAATTGTTCAAAACCGTTGCAAAATGGTATTTGCAATGATTTTGAGCGAACGAATATCCATTCTGGATAACCGTTACCAGAAAATTACTTCGGTTTTGAACACTTGCAAATGAAAATTTTGCAAGTGTTTAAAAGCATTGCGAAATTTCAATTTGTAATGTTTAGAACCTTTGCAAAATTCAGTAATCATTTTTGTTTTGCAACGGTTCTAAACACTTGCAAATGAAAAATATGTATTTATTTTTAATGGTTCAAAACACTTAACAATAGTAATATATAAGGAAAAAATATTCCTATTCTAAGTGTTATGAACCGTTACATAACTTAAAATATTAAAAAATTATCCTCCACATGCTACCACCCTCACACATAACAAACAATAGAAATGACTAAAAACATAACAATTACATTTAAAACTCTACAATTTAGCAATTTGATGAAAAGAAGTGGAATTAACTTACTTAAAAATTTCAAACTACATTAGAACCCAAGAAAATACTTCATATATTGCACCTATCCTAAAGTTCAAATATAGCTAACGCATTCAGATAAACATTCCTAGAGTAGAGAAGCTACCTTGCAAAAAAAACCAGATGTAATATTATTTGAAGAGATAAAATTTGTATAATTGGAGTACACCTTCATCATAAGATTTGCACACTTCACCTAAATATTCTCACCATAGTTTGTGTAGATTCGAGCAATCTGGACATCATCGAGAGAAACATTCATGAAACAATTGAAATGTTGATGAGAAACAAATCAAACGAAGCATTCTAGTTCAAGTTAAGAGACACATATTGTCTGCTCTGTGTCACAAACTGCACAAATAACCAGAAACAAAAATAAATGACGTATCTCTTGATCAAAATTCAACTAATAAAAAAACAGGTAAATTTAATTCATATGATTCATGATATTATGTGATATTTAATGAAACACCAAAATGCGAATTACTAATATAAGTAGAATGAAACATAAGAAATGGCAATGTTTAGGAAAAAATTTATCTGGCAGCTGGCACCATGATGGAAAAACCTAAGGCCTCGTATAAGTAATCATATGAGAAATAAGTAGACAATCAAGAGAATTTTTCAAGGAACATGAACAACTTATAAATGTTGAAAATTAAACTTGTTTTTTGCAATTAAAATAATTGGGCTTTGTTAGTTTGTAATTTTTGGGTTAATGTTTGGGTTGACTAATTAGTTAGTATTGGGCCTCCATAATGTTAGATCCATTATGAGTGATATTTTCCAAAGAACATTCTATATCCCTCTTGTGTATTTTGGAGAGTGTAAGAAATAGTAAATTAGTGGAGATAGATGTAGAAGGTTCTAGAGATTCAATCTTGACCCTTGATGTAAATTTAATCTCCACCATTCATTTGAGTTGAAGGATAGTATAAATAGGGGTGTTGTCTCCACATTTTGTATTAAGAAAAATTTAGTGAGTTCTAATAAAAGAGTTCCTTTCACCAAATAGTTCTCCACTCTTTTTCATATATTTTGCTCCCTCTCCTAAATATATAAACAACCTCTTCCAATAAAGTGGTATCAGAGCCAAGGTTCTAAAATGGCTAATGGTATGGTTCCTTTCCAAATCCCTCAACTCACCAAAGACAACTACAACAATTGGAGTATCAAGATGAAGGTGTTACTCGCTTCTAAAGATGTTTGGGAGATCGTTGAAAAAGGATACAATGAGCCTCAAGATGAAGCCACTCTATCCCAAGCTCAAAAGGATAGATTAAAAGAAGCAAGGAGGACAGATCAAAAGGCTCTCACTCTCATTCACCAAGCATTGGATGAAGGTACGTTTGAGAAAATTGCGTTTGCCACAACCGCCAAAGAAGCATGGGAGACTCTACAAAATTCTCATAAGGGGATTGAGAAGGTACAGAAGGTTCGTCTCCAAACACTTAGAGGTGAGTTCGAGTCTTTACATATGAAAGATTCCGAGTTACTTTCAGATTATTTTGCTAGAGTTTTGGCTATTGTCAATCAACTGAAAACTACTGGTGAAAATATGAGCAACACACGGGTGGTAGAAAAAATCCTCCGCTCTTTAAGTTCCAAGTTTGACTATGTTGTTGTTGCAATTGAAGAATCTAAAGATACAGATTCTATGGGAATTGATGAACTCATGGGTTCTTTAAAAGCCCATGAAGAGAGACTTAACAGGAAAAGTCAGGAGACTTTAGAGCAAGATCTTTAAACAAAGCTTACTCTAAAAGAAGGAAGAGAATACAACAACGAACGAAGCCAAAGAGGAAGAGGCAAATGTCAATTTCGAGGAAGATGCGGTGTTAAGTTTTTCAATAATGAAAGGCAAAACTCATATCCAGCAAGAGGACGTGGAAGAGGGGGCAACACGAGACCAAGGTACGAAAAATCTCAAATTAAGTGTTATAATTGTCAAAAATTCGGCCATCATGCTTCAGAATGCAGAAGTAATTCGAATATTGTGGAGGAGAAGGCTAACTATGTTGAAAAGGAAAAGCACGAGGATTCGACATTATTATTAGCATACAAAGGAGAACATAATGGAGAAAACAAGACGTGGTATCTTGACACGGGAGCAAGCAACCATATGTGTATAAAAAAGGACATGTTTGTGGAACTTGATGAATCGGTAAAGGGCAATGTTACTTTTGGAGATGAATCAAAAGTGCCGGTGAAAGGAAAATGTAAGATATTGATTCATATGAAAAATGGGAAGCACCAATTTATTTCAAATGTCTACTATGTGCCAAAAATGAAAACAAATATCTTGAGTCTGGGGAAACTCTTAGAGAAAGGCTATGATATCCACATGAAAGATCATAGTCTTTCTTTAAGAGACCAAAAAATGAAATTAATTGCTAAAGTACCTATGGCAAGAAATAGAATGTTTTTGCTAAACATTCAAAGTGAAGGTGCAATGTGTTTAAAAGCTTGCTTTAAAGACATGTCTTGGCTTTGGCACTTAAGGTTTGGGCATCTAAATTTTGGTGGCTTAAAATTATTGCATAACAAAAGAATGGTTAATGGGTTGCCTTCCATTAATCATCCGGATCAATTATGTGAAGGATGCTTACTTGGGAAACATTCTAGAATGAGTTTTCCAAAAGAGTTAATTACAAGAGCAAAGAAGCCCCTAGAACTCATTCATACCGATGTGTGTGGCCCTATTACTCCTTGTTCTTTTGGCAAAAATAAATACTTTCTATTTTTCATTGATGATTTTAGTAGGAAGACATGGGTTTATTTCTGAAAAGAAAAATCAGAAGTATTTTGTTCTTTTAAGAAATTTAAAGCACTTGTGGAAAAAGAAAGTGGTTATGAAATAAAATCTATGCGATCCGATAGAGGAGACGAATTCACTTCTAAAGAGTTTGAAAAGTTTTGTGAAGAAAATGGGATACGTCATTCTTTAACGATTGCATACTCACCTCAACAAAATGGAGTTGCTGAAAGAAAAAATAGATACATTTTAAATATGAATCGAAGCATGTTGAAAAAGAATGCCAAAAGAATTTTGGGCCGAAGCTGTGGATTGTGTCGTTTATCTATCAAATAGAAGCCCCACTAGAAGTGTGTGGAATAAAACTCCACAAGAAGCATGGAGCGGGAGAAAACCCGGAATTTCTCATTTGAGAGTATTTGGGAGCATTGCATATGCTCATGTGCCGGATCAAAAGCGGACAAAGCTTGATGACAAGAGTGAAAAATATGTATTTGTTGGCTACGATTCATGCTCCAAAGGCTACAAGTTGTACAATCCAATCAGTGGAAAAGTCATCACGAGTAGAGATGTCAAGTTTGATGAAGAAGGATCGTGGAACTGGGATGCCCAGGAGGAAAACTGTGACTTTCTTCCTTTATTTGAAGAAGATGAAGATAGCAGAAATGGAGATGTAGAAGAGCCTGTTACGCCACCTCCATCACCACCATCATCCACTCATGGAGATCCATCATCATCATCATCATCAAGTCAAAATTCATATGAAAGAACCCCACGGTTGAGAAGCTTGGATGAAATATATGAGGTAGCTAAAAATCAAAATGATATAACTCTCTTTTGTCTTTTTGCTGATTGTGAACCTATAGGTTTTGAAGAGGCCATACAAAGCAAGAGATGGAAGGATGCAATGGATGATGAGATAAAAGCGATTGAGAAGAATGACACATGGGAGTTGACAAGTCTTCCCAAAGGGCACAAAGCTATTGGAGTCAAATGGGTGTATAAAGCCAAGAAGAATGCTAAAGGATAAGTGGAGCCATACAAACCAAGACTAGTCGCCAAAGGATTTAAGCAACGGTATGGAATTTACTATGAAGAGGTATTTGCTCCAGTTGCTCGTCTTGAAACTATAAGATTAATTATCTCTTTAGCACCTCAAAATAGATGGAAAATCCATCAAATGGATGTGAAGTCTGCTTTCTTAAATGGCCATCTTGAAGAAGAAGTATATATAGAGCAACCCATGGGGTATGTTGTGAAAGGCAACGAAGATAAGGTGGTAAAATTGAACAAGGCATTATACGGCCTAAAACAAGCACCAAGGGCATGGAATAGTATAATTGATCAATATCTTCATAAAAATGGTTTCAAAAAAATGCCCTTATGAGCATGCCCTATACACAAAGGTGAATGGAAATAAAGATATTTTAATTGTTTGCTTGTGTGTGGATGATTTAATCTTCACAGGAAATGTTGCAAAGATGATCGAGGAGTTTAAGAAGGTGATGACAAGAGAATTCAAGATGACCGATATTGGGCTCATGTCCTACTATCTTGGCATAGAAGTAAAGCAAGAGAAAGAAGGAATATTTATTTCTCAATAAACCTATGCAAAGGAAGTTCTCTAGAAATTCAAGATGAATGAATGTCAGCCCGTAATTACTCCCGTGGAATGTGGAACCAAGTTGTCAAAGCATGAAGAAGGAGAAACAATGGATCCAACATATTTTAAGAGCCTCGTTGGAAGCTTGCGATATTTAACATGCACAAGGCCCGATATCCTCTTTGGAGTTGGACTTATCAGTCGTTATATGGAAACTCCAACAACAACACACTTGAAGGCTGCAAGAAGGATCCTTCGCTACGTCAAAGGTACAATTGACTATGGATTATTTTATTCAGTCTCTAACAGTTTCAAGCTTGTTGGCTACAGTGATAGTGATTGGGGAGGAGACTTAGATGACCGAAAAAGCACAAGTGGGTTCATGTTCTACATGGGAGACGTTGCATTCACATGGAGTTCAAAGAAGCAACCTATTGTCACTCTTTCCACTTGTGAAGCTGAATACGATGCCACAACAAATTGTGTATGTCATATAATTTGGTTGAAGAATTTATTAAAAGAGCTTAACATACCTGAAGATACGGTTGAGATATGCGTCGATAACAAATCGACGATTGCATTAGCAAAGAATCTAGTTTTCCATGACAGAAGCAAGCACATTGACACAAGGTATCACTACCTTCATGAATGTGTGGAAAAGAAGGAGGTACAATTGAAGTAAGTAAAGTCTCATGATCAAGTTGCCGACATATTTACCAAGCCACTCAAGCATGAAGTGTTCCACAAGCTACGAAGACTACTTGGAGTTGCAAAACCAAGTTTAAGAGGGGGTGTTGAAAATTAAACTTGTTTTTTATAATTAAAATAATTGGGCTTTATTAGTTTGTAATTTTTGGGTTAATGTTTGGGTTGACTAATTAGTTAGTATTGGGCCTCCATAAAGTTAGATCCATTAAGAGTGATATTTTCCAAAGAACATTATAGATCCCTCTTGTGTATTTTGGAGAGTGTAAGAAATAGTAAATTAGTGGAGATAGATGTAGAAGGTTCTAGAGATTCAATATTGACCCTTGATGTAAATTTAATCTCCACCATTCATTTGAGTTGGAGGATAGTATAAATAGGGGTGTTGTCTCCACATTTTGTATCAAGAAAAATTTAGTGAGTTCTAATAAAAGAGTTCCTTTCACCAAATAGTTCTCCACTCTTTTTCATATATTTTTCTCCCTCCTCTAAATAAACAAACTCTTCCAATAATAAAAATATATTGCTCTTACAAATTACTTTAGCAGTGATGAGGTCAAGCCAATTGTATAAGGATAATTACCTTTTGTTGTAACGATGAGCTCACAGTCCTGCCCCAACTCTCCCATGTTATGCCTTTCATTCTACCAAATCTTTTGGTACAGACAGAAGAGCGGTACCTGTATCATTAGCAGCAGTATCGAAATCCACCTTTAAATTCGGTCCCTGTAGAATCTAATGGAAAATGACACCAAAATAAATTTAAAAATAAAAATCAAATAATCCAAAAAACAAAGCACAATTACTTCATGCATTAAAACTTTACGTTTCATATTCATCAAAGAGTGCACCAATCGAGAACAGAAGGAACGATTCAAGAACATAACTTGCATAGTAGCATCCAAATAACATCTAGGAAATAATACAATGATAAAACCAAGAAGAAGATAAACATTAGTTTCATCAACTTTATTTCAGAGAGAGACAAGTTTTGTGTAACTTGGCCTAAATAATGGTTCAACTTACTGTCCACTTTTTTGAATCCAACTCCAACTGTAATTGGTGTTTTGGTCAAGTTCCCTTACTGCAGTGGTCATTTCAGCCTAAAAAGTTATCATGGAAAATTGATTAATTTCAATTTTGAATCAACACAAAAATAAACAAGAATAACTTGGACGAAGATATACCAAGTTAATTTTTAGATAAATGGAAGAATTTTATTAATGAAGAAAATTCAGAATGCAAATAAAGAGGACAAGAAGCCTAAGATAAGATTCAAGAAACAAAAGAAAAACGAACCAATCAAGTTGGATGTCAAAAAAATCTCTTAAAAAGCGCCTGAAGCATTGATTAGAGGAAGCCTCATAGAATACTAGTATTTTTTTATTTGTAAGAACGAATACTAACATAAGGCCTCCATCCTTAATGCGGAACCTAAGGTCACTTGGGATCATTTGAATAAAAAAGGTGGATAATCCACAAGCATCTCATAGATAATAGCGCCAAGAGACCACCTGTGATAACATATACATAATCCAGGATTGAACATTTATATAGAACTTTGTTATAAATAAATACCATTAAGAGAATACAAACCAATCGCATTCAATTCCATGTCCTTTCTTAAGTAGAACTTCTGGAGCAAAATAATTAGGTGTACCAATAGTGGAATAAGCCAACACCGTTACAACGTGAAAATAATTTAATAAAAAATAAAAAAGAGCAAAATAGTCACCATAAACTCCAAGAAATGCTTGAAGAAACACACTGTTTTTAGGAGAAAGGGGGATTATAATTAGGTCTTTAGTAGTATTTTTAGACCACCTATTCAACCTTAGTCAAACAAAAAAAACGATAACATCTTTTGTGGATTGGAAGAACTGCACTGTGTATAAGGACTTCGAAAGCAAGATGCACCTTAAATGAAACTGTACACGAGTTTTAACTTAACAAATTCATGGATCACGTTGATCCAAACTCGTTTTAATAAAAGAACTCATAAATCACATACACATGTAAATCCTAGACTAATTAGTGATTAAAGACTTGATGCAGAGAGTTTATAGTGAAGCATATTAAAAAAACATGCATACGATGAATTGGTTGTTTTAAGAGTATGGGTAGTTAATATATATCAATGACTACATAATAAAAGAAATGGAAGTTATATGATAGTTGTGAGTTTACAATCATCCTTGTTCCACTGCCAGTGCTGCAGTTGTTCAAGTTGAGTGCGCTATGGTGTTACAACATATCCCCATATTTGTCGAGCATCAAGTTGTCATGTTTTATATCCCTCTCACAATGAGAGCAATTTTTTTTATTCATTCTATGCAATGTATCATACCAAACAAACAATGCAATATGTCTTCCAACTTATTAATATAATTATGTCTATGGATGGACTCAATAGCTAGAACTGTTTCTCCAACATAAAACCTATTTTCATCTTAAATTAATGTATCCTTCCGCATCAATAAAATCCTCGTATCTCCGCCAGGTAAATATTCCATAATGCAATTGATGTCAACCTCCACAAGTAGATTCCTTTCCGCTTTGGCATGTTCAACCTAAACAATTCGAGGAAAAAGTTAATGTAAGCATAGTAAGAAAAAACTTCAACATAAGTGTCTAATTTTCCATATGGACTTGTACCTATCTACGAATCATTTCTGACTTTTTAAGTTTTTAATGGCATACACATGGACAGTTGCCTTATCCTTACATATTCTAATTGAACCACAAATGGGAAATATTATTGGGAAAATTCCTGGAAAATACTCAATTTAAATCTGTTAAAAATAATAAAGGACATATTATTCAGATTATTAAACATTTTTTCGATCTGCAAATAAAAAAAATCTGAAAGTAAATGAATAAATGCCTGCCAAAATGCAACTTTGATCTTTCCCACTAAAATTCATCCAACCCCTCAATGGTTAATGTTGAAATTCATCCAACCCTTCAATCATAAATGAATATATATGTAAATATTGATAATTAATATAACATGCTAATTTAGGAGATAATATGTTCATTTATGAATTTTTTTTGGGAGATAATACCAGCCACAATCAGGTGGTGTCTCTGATCAGAATGGAAAGAATATAAAACAATCAGGGATAAATTGTAGTGACTTCACCTACTAAGAGAATCAGTTCCTTATAACCATATCATATTGGTGGAGAAGATGATTGTGACTTTATATATTCACTCTGCATATCTATTAAAATGAAAATTTCAAAATACCAAAAATGTTAACATCACCCCATTAACAACTATATATCTTTTAGGCTTGGTCAGAGGCAACTTACGAATAGAATCGGCTGTCTTTTGAATGCCCTGAGATCGGATCCTCGAGATTTGCAAGACTTGGTAGAGTCCAAATAGACTACCCTTGACCCATGTTCTCTTGAATGCCTTGTGTATAATATTCTTGAAGAGTTCTTGGTTCATTGGTCCATGCCTACATAACATATAAGAAATTAATTCATAACCATACGCTAGTAAATCTATATGACATGTCACTAGAAAATGACAATTATAAAACTCTAATAACCAATATCGTTAGAGAAAAAACTACAACAACATGAATGTAAAGTTTTTGAAATACCAAACCAACTAAAACCAATTAGGGAAGGTTCAATCATGTAGATGAATGCATAGCCCACCCATAATTTGAGCTACATAATTACTAAATGGATAGAAGCCAACTTAAAATATTGCAATGAAGTTGTACCACCCTCAAATCGGGCTCCATTTCAACGATGACTTTATGATTTTGAGTTATAGGCATGCCTTTTTCAATAATGACTTTGTGCAATACTTTATTTGATCCCACCTTAGGGGATGATTCCTATGAAATCCGAGAATTCTTCTTAATTTCTTCTTTCTTCTACAATTATAGTTGTTATTAGATATAGGTAATCTTGGAATATAAAATTTCTCATCGTAATATTGGAATGGCAAAAGCAATATAGATTGACTGTGTTCAACTGTACCAAGTGTTCTTCACACCGAATATAATGAAATATAGTGTTGAAAGATGAGAAACAAATAATGCCAAAGCATAGAACGCAAAAGAAATAAATAAAGAAACCTGTGAGAGGACATATGCACAAAAACAGAAGTGGGAATTACGAACAAAGACATCAATTATCCTATGTAGAAAAACTCCAATAATGATGATTAAATTATAGCAACTTAACAGGTTTTTTGAGTCAAAAATTACCTAATCACGGGCTTTGTAGCTAATCATCGAACTTCATATCAATAAGTATGATCTTACTTTGAAGACATGTGGAATTTAACACAAAATGACTCGCATATCCACTTTATTAATAACATTATATATAAATATATATATGTATACGTATGTGTGTGTGTGTGTGTGTGCGTGTATACATATATATATGTATGTATATATTATATCATCAACTTCATCTTGTGTCATCACTATAAAAACATGGAATACTTGAGGAATCTAAAAAAAACTCCCTGGGGCCAACTATATGGGAGTAGATATCGACAACTTAAAACATGTAAAGTAGCAAGAACATAGTTATAATAAAGCCTTCTTCGAAAAAGTTAGCAATAAGGCTTAAGTTACATAAGTATCAATGCATATATTAATTAATTCTTGGGTAAATTGCAAGAAACTCCCTTGAACTATTACATTAGTTGCATATACATCCTGAATTATTAATTTTGCAATATACCATATGAAATATTCCATTAATTTGCAAATTTCCCCTTACTATTCACACAAGAAAAGATTTTTAATGACAGGTAAAGGAGTATTTGTAATTTTTTCATAGTTTGTGGAGTAGTTTGCAACACTAGATGGTTTTTTCATAGGATCATTAATTTTAGGATATTTCTTGCATTTTACTTAGAATTTAAATAGATCACATGAGCAAATAAAGTACAAATACATCACTATTTTGATTCACCCTAAACAATATCAAAATGGATTTAAAAAAAACTAGAGACATTTTTAACCTTTTTCCTATTTTTGTTTTGAGTTATTACATCATCAAGCAAAAATTATAACCACAAAAGTCCAACAAGCCTTCATCAAAATGTATGATACGGTAGGTTGCGTATATTGTTATCAATGATATTGTAATGGTATCAAAAATCCAAATTAGTTTTTGATTACCTCATATAACTATTGTGTCAATTATTCCTTATGAGCGTCGAGGAAATGGAACCCAACCAATGATGATGAGTCACCGACAACCATATTTTTGTCTATTTCTCCCCAGCGACGACAGTGGAACTAAAATCCCTGATGCTAAACTATAAATAAGTGGGTAATCTTGGTAATTATTCCTAATCAGTCCGGGTTAGGGGTATAGAAGAAGTAGATGTGTGAGGAAAAGAAGATGGACTTTATGTTAGGGATGTGAGTTGAGATTTCTCAATTTTGTGAATAGTGAATGGAGGGAGATGAAACCAATTTGGTTTACACATTTTAGGACTATGATTCACTTTTAGTTTGGGAGAATAATAGAACCACAAATATAACAACGGTTTTGAACACTTATGAATTTTGTAAGTGTCCAAAATAGTTGTTAATTTTGTAAGTGTTGTAAACAATTACAAATTAAGTATTCTATTAGTTGCAAATTAACCATTATAGTGTAGTGAAGCTCCCATCTCTTATACAAGAAAAACCTTGATCGACACTGAAAAAAGGTACCTTCTTTTGGAGAAACTTGCATATGCACTAGTGATAGCATTCCGAAACTTAAACATTACATTGAGTCACACATTATCATCGTTCTAAACTCTTTCCCTCCGAAGGTGATTCTTAGGATGTCCGACCTATTTGAACAGATGTCCAAATGGTTGATGGAACTAGGAATATTTGACATATAGTTTCAGCCTAGTATCTTAGTCAAGGGGCAAGTGCTAACTGGCTTTATCGTTGACTTTTCCAACAACCAGGAACTAGAGGACACAAGCACCAAAAATGAAGAACTTGTTCAACAGCTGGTCAAAGAAGGGAAAGGTGGCCCCCCTATGTCGATGGAACCTTAAATTCCAAGGGTCAGGATTCTGGATAATACTGATATACCTGGAGAAGAGTGTTCTCGAAAAGATGATCCGCTTGGGATTTAAAGCCTTGAATAAAGAAGCAAAATATGAAGCCTTGATCGATGGGTTAAAGAAAGCACTCTCCCTAGCGACTCAAGGCTAATATCAAATTAAATATCAGGAGACTACAACGCTAGGGATGAATGCATGACTGCATATCTTGAAGATACGTAACACCTGCTTGCCCAATTTAAGCATGTACAAGTGTAACAAATCCCAAAGAGGAACAACAGTCACGCAAACACGCTAGCCACACTTGCTTCAGGTGTTAAGGGAAAATATGAAGTGAACGATATAATTAAATTACTTTGACCGATCCAGCATCAATAAAGGGAAATCTGTCGAGTAAGTTATAGCCATTGATAAGTCCCCAAGCTAGATGGATCCAATTGTGCATTACCTAAAATACGATATCCTACCAGATTATAAGGAGGCATACAAAATTAGGGATAAAGCTAATTGCTTCCACTTGTCGGTAGACCAAAAGCTTTATCGGGTGATTTTTTTAGGACTTTACCTTCAATGCGTGCACCCAAATGATGTCGACCGGACCCTCTACGAGTTGCATAAAGGGATATATGGAAGCCACATAGGGGATATGTAGCTGGCACATATGGCTATGAAATAAGAGCATTGATGGTTGTATATGCAACAGGATGCGATCGCCTATATAAAAAAATGCAAAAATTGACAACTTTTCTCCCCTTTAGTGTATCAGCCTCTGAGGGATCTCAATTCCCTCACAATTTCTTGGACTTTTTCACAGTGGGGACTTGGCATCATTGGTCCAATGCCTCTTGCATTTGATAGTCAAAAGTATTTGTTGGTCGGTACATACTATTTCTCTAAATGGTTTGAAGGGTAACCTCCGGTGAGCATTCGAGATGTCAACATTACAAAGTTCATAATAAAGAACATCCTAACATGATTTAGCACCCTCAGATCATCATCACATACAATGAGACTAAATTTGAGAGCAACCTCTTTCAAATCTTCTAGGATGAGCATAATATTAGGCACTACTACAGTTCAATGGCCTACCCTCATAGTAACGGGTAAGAAAAAGCTTCTAGTAAGACATTCCTCGATAGAATAAAAAAGAGATTGGAAAAAGCAAAAGGGGAATAAGTTGACCCCCCCCCCCCATTCTCTGGTCATTTTGAAATACGTCTAGGATATCAATGGGGGAAACACCATTTTCCCTAGCTTATGGAATGGAGGCAATCATTCTACTAAAACAAGTTCGTTGACCATGAAGTCCACCTTAGCTGACCAAAACCTCAACAGCGAAGCTATCAGATCAGAGTGTGATTTAACTGACGAAAAGAGGGAATTATCTCTTGTAAATCTTTCTTTCTACCAGTAATAGTTGGCCAAGCAGTACAATAGGGGGTCAAGGTGAGGAGATTCAGGGTCAGAGATTACGTTCATTGAAAGATTATGGGCAGTGCTAAGAAGCCCTCACATGAGAAACCCGAGCCTAAGTGGAAAGGCCTATTAAAAGTCATTCGAGAATACTTATAGGGATCTTACCACTTAGAAATAATAGAGGGCATAGAGGTTTGAAGCACCTTATACTCTTAACTCACTTGAGTCTACATTGTATAAGTGCTCATCTAGTTTGGAAATAGTGGCAAAATTGTGTCCATTCCCTAGGATCCAAAAAGCCTCAGACACTACTCTACTCTTCATTCCTCTTGTTTGATTTATTACAGGTATATTCACAATCATTCACACACAGTAGGATTGCATTCATTACATATATATTCCATAAATTGAATGTGTGAGAGTTGTGTGTGTTTAATCCCATTTAAAATTGATTTTGATAATTTTTGGGAATTTTTAAATGATTTTTTGGAATTAAAATATGAATTAAAAAGCTTTTGGGGTCATTCTGTAATTTCTTGTTTTATGGTTTAAACCTCAAAAGTTGGTTTGGGTAGGAACCGAAAGCGCTAAAGACTATAGGGTGCCTGTGTAATTATTTGTAACACGCGTATGAGGCTTAATATCAACCCTACACGTGTCACACTTATAGCGGTTGGATTTGTGTTTCTTTAAAGACACAAAACCGTTGTCCATTATTAGCCCTTGGATCGTTGTTATCAACGCTCTGCATGCGTTTGAAGTCAATCTATGTGAAACCCTTCTCAACCAATCAGAAGCCATTTAACTCACCGCTTTTAGTTCACCATTGGATCAAAGTCAATTTGGCTAGACCAAATCTCATCCCTTGATTTTGAACTGCCTTCTCGAATCTTCACCCCTCAGTAAAAAAAAAGTCTTAGGCTTTGCATTTGAGAACTTTTGCCATTTTGTCTAACCATAGAGAGAAGAGAGGGGAGAGAGAAGAGAGATAAAGTTAGAGAGAGAGTGAAACCCAAATGTCCTAACCCTATCTTCAAAACCCTAAACTGTTTCAAACCCTAACTCATATCTTATAAATAGTTTTACCAAACACCATCCTTATGTTTGAGAGTATTGTTGGTAGGAGTTTGAAGGCCGTTGATAGAGTTTTATTCCTCTAAGTTTAAGATCTTGTTTCCAACTTAGACTTTACGTGTTAGATCTGTATTTCTCTTTAATAGAAACCATAGATCTGACCATTACATGTCACATTACACCTAAATCTTCATATTTAGTTTCTCATCTTGAGAAATCAGTTTGTTGATTTATTTTCTGTAAATGTTTTTCAACTCTAGAATCAACAAATCATTTTCTGTTTCTAGTTTTTTTGAAACAAGACTTTTGACCTAGTTGTAATTGCAATCGGTGGTTTTCAATTTCAAAAATTATTTTCTAAACCCTCTGAAATTGATTAATACCCTGAACCGTCTTTCGAGTAAGGTAACCTTGGATTCCGCGATTGATTAAAAGGTCAAACAAAGTTTTTATTTCCTAAGAAGATAGAAACTAAAAATCACAGCATATAGATCTGATTTGTAATTTGATTGGACTGTTTGTATAAAATAAATGTGTGTGTGTGCATGCATGTGATTAGTAGCACGTTCACAAACACTTGACACACTATAACACAAAAGTGTTGGTTATAAGATCTTGAATCAACAAGAGTCGACGTAAAGACTAGAATAAAGTGGAGAAGTTAGTAACTGGGAAAGCCACATCAACAATCAGAATTGCAAAGAAGTTAGAAGTAAAACCAGTGGGTACATTTCTAAACTTGTATAGGACTGTTTTGTGTGCATGTGTGTTATATAGTTTGTAACTTAAATATTTTGTTTTAGTGGATTTTTAGTTTGTGACTTAGAAGTCACCGTGGATGTTTCCTCAGTTGCGTGAGGTTTTACCACGTTAAAAATCTCTTGTACTTAATCTTTCTACATATCCTCATCTCATTCTTGTGGTTGTGCTGAGTTTAATTGTTTTAAATTATTTTGTTAAACCTGTTAATAAATCTTGAACATATCTCGTACATATTTTATTAAACACATCTTTTGATTAAACTAATTTGATTTAAAGAAAAGTGTTTCCTCAAAAAACCGTTCGGAGTTACTTCAATAGTTTAATCTTGTATTAAATGGCCTAAGTAACAGCTTTTTCAATTGGTATTAGAGCTTTGGAAATCTTTAAAAAAGATCTTGTGTTTCTGAAATTGTTTTCTTAAAATCAAACAATGGACGAGAAAAATGAAAGATTTGGTAACTTGACCAGACCTCCTCTCTTTGATGGGAACAACTTTGCTTACTGGAAAGTAAGGATGGTTGCTTTCATACAAGGAACCTTGGGAGATAACGTCTGGGACATTGTTGAAAATGGATATACTTATCCTACAAAACCAGCGACTGAAGGAAGTAATGAGAGGATTAAGAAAGTATTAAGTGAATTCACACAAGAAGAGAAGAAAGCTTCTCGAAACAATAATAAAGGAAAGAATGCCATTTTTATGTCTATAAATGAACATGAGTTCAAAAGGATCTCATCTTGTGCCACTTCTAAGGAAGCATGGGATACACTAATTACCGCACATAAAGGTGACACTAGAGTTAAGGCTGCTAAAACACAAATGCTAGTCCAGCAGTATAACTCTCTAATTATGTCAGATTCTGAATCCTTTGATGATTTTTACATGAAATTGACTGACATTGTGACCAATTGCATGCTAATGGGATCACTTATGACATACATGAAGTTATCTCTAAAATTTTAAGATCATTACCACAGAAATTTGATAACAAAAGATATACTATTGAGGAAATGAGTGACCAAAATCTCACTCCTGAATTACTCAGTAGTAAACTAAGAATTGTGGAGATGGAATTAGAATTTAAGAAGCAATTGACCCAGTCCCATAGGAAAGAAACTAGTTCCAATTTGAGTTTTTCCTCTAAGCTGATGAAACCTGAGCTTACTATTCCCAATGATGACTCTGATGAGGAATGTGATATAGATAGTTTGGATAATCAAATTGCCTTGATGTCAAAATAGTTTAAGAAAATTGTCAAAATTTAGAAATAAAATGGCAAACAGACAAGGAAAGCCAAATTATCCACCTCAATCTAATTAAAAACCTCATGAGAAAGGTTAAGACAAACATCACAAGGACATTCATACGAAACCTAACAAAGACTTCAAGAACATTGAATGTTTTAGATGTGGAAAATTAGGACATATAGCACAAGACTGTAGAGTGAAACTGAACACGTCCAATAAACATACTAGGGAAAAGATTTGAAAAATATGGGATGATTGAAGTGATTCTGAAAATGAGGAACCTGAATCATATGATGCTTTTGATCCTTGCATTTATTTCTTTGCTAAGATAATCTATAATGATGATATGCCTATATATGAGAATGATGATAATAGCTCTACTTCTGTTGTTATGAATCATGCTGCTACTGGTTTAGATGCTTTAATTTCTGAGAACAATGATAGTTCTACTACGGGGTGTGTGAGTCAAAGGGAAAGAGATAATGGCGATGTCAATGTGTGTGTGAGTTTAAGAAATGAATCCTTAAGGGTCACTTCACGCACTACACTTAGTGATTCGGACACTGATGACCTCCCTGATATTTACACACTGTATGCGAAAAATCTCAAGAAAAGTACTAGACTGGAGAAGATAGTTAAAGATCTCACCAAGAAATTAGAAGACCTAAACGTGATGGTTAAACTTAATGCTGAAGAGTATACTACCCAATGTTTAACTCATGAAAATGAAGTAAAAAATTTTGATCAAAAATTGAAGAAAATGAAACTCTGGAGAAAAAATATAAAGGGACATTATTAGAATTGGAATAATCTAAAGAAAAGACAACAACTGTTTTAAAAAAAATTGCAAAATTTAAAAATAATTCCAACAGTTTTGATGGTTTTGTTGCTGATTCAAAAACCAATTCTGATGATCGAACCAGAATAGGGTTTTGCCCAAATTTGAAGACACAAACTAGAAACTTTGAACCAATCCAGTTTGTGTTAGGAGGCAAAAGACCTATATAAACATGTCCATAATCTCATTCTCTGAAAAATGAGTTTGATGAAAAAAAATAAAAGTTTGATATTGGGGAATCAAGTAACTCTAAGTGTGAAATTTTACCTAAGGCTAAATATGTCTGCCCCCCGATTAGGAAAAGTGATTTTTCTTTTCAAACTGTACTTCCTAGGAATAAGGTTTAACCCCAAAATTCCACGAAGCTTATGTTTAGAGACTTTCCTAAGGAGATACCCTCTTTAAGCAAGTTATATTTCTCATACTGTGACTTATACGGTCATTCATTCGAAGGATGCTATTCTAGATGCCTAGTTAACCCTGTCTGTAACACTCCTGTATATCAGAACTTTAACTATTCTAGGAGAAGTCGTAACAATTATGTTTCGCCTAGACAACCAGATAAAAACTCTAACTATAGAAAGAGAAAGACCAAACCTAAAAGATCATTTCCAAGAAGGATTCCTAGGCACTTTCCTAAACCAAATGCTCCTAGTTTCCATAAAATTCAAACTCATGCGCAAAACATTTTTCATCAAAAATCTAATGCTCGCAAATTTTATCAAATGAGAGCAAATAAGCGCAAAATGAAAACAAGAGCTATTTGGGTTAGAAAAGATGAGCTATTTCCCCAGATGAAGTGTAATATTGTGATTACTTCTTTAAAAACTGAACACACTCCCTCTGGTTGGTATTTAGACTCTGGATGTTCAAAGCACATGATTGGGGATGATACCAAACTTTTAAACAAAACCAGCTTTGCTGGAGGAAAAGTTATTTTTGATGATGGTGTATAATTTCAAATCATCGGTAAAGAAACACTCCAAGAAGAAGGATTACCTTTACTTAAAAATGTTCTTCTAGTAAAAGGTCTTAAGGCTAATCTAATTAGTATCTTGCAATTTTGTGACTCAAATCAACTGTCATCTTTTCAAAGAATAGTTGCAAAATTTTAAATGAAAAAGGTGAGTGCATAATTATAGGACTTGGGACTCCTGACAATTGTTATACTGTCGAGAACAGTACTGAGGTCTGTAACATTGCCAGAATGGATGACAATGAGATATGGCATAATCGAATGGGTCACATAAATTACGATAATTTTAGTAGATTATCTTCACAAGAAATAGTTGGAGGTATTCCTAAGATCAAACCTATTTCTAATATTGTTCGTGGGTCATGTCAGGAAGGAAAAATTGTTAAGGCCTCTCATAAGAAAGTTAAAGATATCCTTACCTCTAAACCCTTGGAGCTCATCCATATGGACCTAATGGGTCCTTCTCGAACTGTTAGTCTCTGTGGACACAACTACATTCTTGTTATGGTTGATGACTTCAGCAGATTTACTTGGGTAGCCTTCTCAAAACAAAAGTCTGATTCTTTTCAAACTTTTTTGAAAATTTTACTTCGAATTGAAACTGAGAAGGACACTCAAGTAAATGGAATTCGTAGTGATGGAGGTGGAGAATTCATAGACACCGACATTATAGAATATTGTGACTATAATGATTACAAACATGAATTTAGTGCCCCTCAGACTTCTCAACAAAATGGTATTGCTGAGAGAAAGAATTATACTCTTTGATATGCCCCAAGTCTAATCTCGACCCAGAAACACCAACCTCGGCCTAGATTATGGCCGACGTTGGACATGTCTTGGACACGCGATACAACCCTCAGCCATAGCAAGGTCGGCCCAGGCCGACACTACCATGAGCCTCTCCAAGGGACATCGCAAGGATCAACAGCATTCTCATATACCTTGGAATGGCAACCTCGGCCAGACATAAGCCGAGCTCGAAGGAAGCCACCATCAACCTCATCAAGACATTAGTCGATACTCCAAACACTCCATCTCAACCTCGTCTCAGCCCGACCTTGTCCATTGTCTCGGCTGGGATTAGTCCGAGACCTCCATGGAATACTCGGACTGAACGAGTACCTAGACTTACCAACCTCGGCCTCTCCCAGGCCGAGGTCATACACCAGGAGCGATAGCCGAGCATCTACTGATATTTGGATAAGGGCACGTGGACATAAGTCAGTTATAACAAGATTATTCCCCACACGTGGGGAGAATATTGCATCATCATTCTCTACATGTGACAGTGACAGATGGCTTTCCCATAATGGTGAGGCAAACACACACATGCTCATTGCATGCATGAGGGGTACATTACACCCCCTAGGTGCTATATATAGAGGTCATCCTCTACCTTGCAAAGGATCCCAGATATTCAACCCTAGCTGAAACTCTATCTAGATACACAGTAGAGAGAGAAAGCTCGAGAGATTGTATCCATGGCCATTAGTGCCTTATTACAGTGAGGTTATTCACACACACACACATAGTGGACGTAGGCCAATTTAGGCTGAACCACTTATATCCTGGTGCTCTCTCCTCTTCTCCTCATCTCATTCTCTTACCTTTTACATAACTATGTTGCCATTGCTATTCTTAGATTGAGCTTGAAAACACCTTATCTGGTGGTGCTAATTCTAGCATCATCATTTTGGCGCCGTCTGTGGGAACGAGAAGCTATCCCTTCCTCTTCTTCAGCTTAACCTCACCGGAGACTCTGGTGGTGAACCAGGCACCGCCCCTTGCGTGGAGCTGCTTCACCATTGAAAGAGGTCCTTTGAGGTACTAAGCTCATCTGCTACTCAAGCTCTATAGTGTTAACATATGGCACCAGAATTACCACCGCCTTTTCCTCCACCTGGGGATGGAGGGCCTAGTTCCAGTCAGGCACCCCCAATCCGAAAGGGCGGAGGTAGCTGCAGCCTTGAGATCTTTAGCTGCAACACAACAAGCTATGAAGGAGCAATTTGCACAGCTCAGCCAAACTATGATGAGGCCACCTGGAGTCTCACCGGATATGATCACTCCGACGGCAGTTCAGCCTCATCCTGACGCCAGGGGACCACCCCAGGCACCAATGAAGGACCAGCCTGCACCCCAGCGGAGAAGGGACGTTGCTGACCCTAGGCGCTTGCGCCTGGGGACGCAGGGAAACCCTTGCCCAGATGACAAGTATGATGATCTAGAGGCGGAAGAAGCCCCGGAAGACTGCTGGGAGCCGTATGAGGTGTCAAATAACACTGTACGGCTTCTTAGGCAAAGTCAAGGTTGTATCGGCCGAAGAGGTGAAGACGCCCAACAAAGAGTGTCAGCCTTTGATAGGCTGAGCCGAGGGTCGGCCTTTGAGAGATTGGGCCCGATAAATGACCTAAGACAGAGACTGTCGAGATCAAGGAGCGCAGCAGGCTCTCAGAGAGGGAACAGGCAGGGTCGGCCAGATCAAGGCCAACACTGTGAAAGAAAAGGCAGGGAACAGGAAGAGGTCAACAGCCGACATGTCATGGCAGGGGAACCCTCAGTCCATCCTAGGGAGGTGGCAGGGGATAACCTCGGCCAAGTCGATGGCAGAAGACCATGGAATGATTCTATCCAGCGCCTTGAGGAGAAGATAAGAGACCTCATTAAAAGCAGGGACCCATTACAAAGGGGTTACTCAGAGGGCTCCCCATTTGTGGCTAGGATAGTGGGGTTCCCAACCCCAACTAAGTTCAAGCCTCCTACAGTGTCTCCCAAGTATGATGGCAACACTAACCCTGTGCATCATATCGAAATGTACCAGTCAGCAGTAGACATCTACTCGATACCCGATGAGATGAAGTGTAGGGCCTTCTCTGGGACCTTGACAGGGGCAGTGCACAGTTGGTTCACCTCCCTTCCGAAGAACTCAATTGAGAACTTCAAAGGCTTGGCTGAGCGATTCATCCACAACTTCTACTTTGGGGTGAGGCCTCAAAAGAAGACTACCCACCTGCTGTATGTCAAGCAGGCCAAGGGTGAGAGCCTAAGAGACTACATATCAAGATTAAACAAAGAAAAGTTGGAGGTAGAAGATTATGAAGAGAACATAGCCATGACCGCCCCTATAGGAAGTTTCCAGAAGGGGAAGCTATTATGGAAACTGGCGGAAGACCCCCCTAGGTCTATGGCGGAGCTGTTGGCAACCGCAGGGAAAGTAATGAATGCGGAAGAGGAAATGGCCGCCAAGTATGAGGATGAGAACCGCGGTGGCAGTGGAAAGTCCCAAAGCAAGAAAGATGGGAAGAAGAGGTCGGGTGATGACAAGTTCGCTCACTATACACCTCTGACTGTAAGCTGCGAGCACATCCTCAATGAGATTAAGGCTGACAGGACTCTGAGATGGCCAGAGAAACTGAAGGCCCCACCACATAAGAGGAACAAAAACCTATGGTGCGAGTTCCACCAGGATCATGGCCATGTCACGGATAGATGCTTCGCTTTAAAAGATGAGATTGAAAAGATGTTGAAATCTGGAAAGCTGAGGAAGTATGTGGATGGTAAGGCTCCAAAGGGTGAAAGAGATGACCCTAAGAAAAGGAGAAATGACAAATGCCGTAACAATGTCCCGGCCAGAAGAGATGATGATTCAGAAGGAGATGACAAAGACGATCCGGATCTTACGCCGAAAGATGACAACACCCCGGTGAAGAGGGTCGGTATGATATCCTTTGGTGTTGACACCATATGTGGAGGATTTGAAGGAGGTGGCTCTGAAGTAGCTGATAGGAAGGCTCACGTAGCAGAGGCCAGGTCAGTGGCCAAGCTTGAAGTTGTGAATCTAACATCTTCTGATACAGTGCAGAAGAGGAAGAAAGTAGACATGGACACCCTCGTAGTTGGGTTCTCTAAACTCAACTTCAAGGGTATCTTAGCCCCCCATGATGACCCTCTGGTCATAACAACAAGGGTGCATGGGTGCAAGGTGCATAGGATCCTCATAGATGGGGGGATCTCGGCGGACGTGATGTTCTGGCCTTGCTTCAAGAGCCTAGGTCTTAGCAGAGCAAGGCTGGTGCCCTATCATCACCCATTGATAGGCTTCAGTGGCGAATAGGTCCACCCCTTGGGAATGTATGAGATGGACGTACGGATGGGTGATGAGTGGCCTAAGAGGCTTACCAAGAAGATAATTTTTTTGTCATGGACGAGAACCTGTTCTTGGCCTATAACCTCATCATAGGAAGTGTGGCCCTTAAAGAGTTTGAAGCTGTGCCGTCGACGGTCCATCAGATGCTAAAATTCTCGACTCCTTATGGAGTAGGGGAAGTGCAAGGTGACAAGACCACAACGCGAGAATGCTACTTCAACTCGGCCGAAGAGAGAGAAGCCCATAAGAGGGCAACCTCCACTTATAGTATTGATACTCTTGACCCAAGAGATAAAACAAAGTTGAAGAAGGGAGAGACCGCAGAAGAGGTAGAATCCATCGCCCTCAATGAGGACGAGCCGAAAAATACCATCCAGGTCGGTAAATCCCTAGAGGCAGGAATCAAGGAAGAGCTGATAAACTTCCTCAGGAGGAGACAGAGTGTCTTCGCATGGAGTCACGCAGACATGCCTGGAATCGACCATGAGGTGATGAGTCACAAGCTCAACGTGACCAAAGATGCCAATCCTATCAAACAGAGACGAAGAGTCTACTCCAGGGAGAAATACGACGTCATCCGAGAAGAGGTCAAAAAGTTAGAAGAGGCTGAGTTTATAAGAGAAGTTACCTATCCGGAGTGGCTTTCAAATGCAGTCATCATGCCTAAGGATAATGGGAAGTGGAGAATGTGTGTGGATTTCACTGACCTGAACATATCTTGTCCAAAAGACAGGTATCCCTTACCTTGGATAGATCAGATGGTGGATGCGACGGCGGGACACGAGCTCATGAGCTTCATGAACGCGTATTCAGGCTATAACCAAATCTTCATGGATGCTGAAGACTCAGAGAAGATAGCCTTCATTACTGATAAAAGGGACGTACTGCTACAAAGTGATGCCCTTCGGTCTGAAAATGCAGGGGCAACGTACCAACGTCTTGTCAATAATATGTTCGAAGAGAAAATAAGTAAGACTATGGAGGTGTATGTAGATGATATGCTAACAAAGAGCTTGAAAGATTGCACTCACGTGGCAGATCTTGAGAAGACCTTCGATGTTATGGACTCATACAAAATGAAACTTAACCCAGCGAAGTGTGTCTTCGGAGTAGGAGATGGGAAGTTCCTGGGATTCATCGTTAACCAGAGAGGAATCGAAGCGAACCCTGAGAAAATCAAGGCATTACTTGACATGAAGACTCCTAGGAGTATCAAGGATGTCCAAAGACTCACAGGGAGAGTGGCTGCCCTTAACAGGTTTGTTTCTAGGGCAACGGACAAGTGTATTCCATTTTTTAAAGTTCTAAGAAAGGCCTCCCAATGGGACGAAGAGTGTGAAAAAGCCTTCAACCAACTCAAATCTTACTTGGGATCTCCCTTATTGCTATCTCGACCCGTCGCAGGAGAAAAGTTATATGTGTATCTGGCAGTCTCTGAATCAGCCATCAGTGCAGCCATAATACGGGAAGACGATGGGATCCAAAGGCCTGTGTATTTCAACAGTAAAGCCCTTCAAGGGGTTGAACAGAATTACCCTCGTATGGAAAAGTTGGCCTATGCCCTGATACATGCTTCAAGAAAAATGAAGCCCTACTTCCAAGCTCACTCCATGGTAGTCCTCACTGACTCCCCGCTAAGACAGGTCCTCCATAAACCTGAGAAATCCAGGATATTGATGACCTGGGCCATCGAGTTGGGGGAGTACGATCTTGCCTACCAACCTAGGATAACCATCAAAGGGAAAGCGCTCGTAGATTTCGTTGCTGAGTTCACATGGGAAGAGGCCGAGGCAGAGAAAGGCCTGGGGGGCATGGAAGAGACGACACCAAGTGTCTTTCGAGATCTGTAAGAGGTTGCATCCAAAAAAGTTATGAGCAGAATTGTGGAGGACGAGGAGGATCGATATCTTTTCAAACAAGGAGTCATGACAGAAGGAGGCTTTTCATCAGATACAGACGTCTGGAGCCTCTTTGTTGATGGCTCTTCCTGCGATAGGGAAAGCGGTGCGGGGTTGATACTCTCAGCTCCAGATGGTGCGAACATTGAATACGCTCTGAGGTTCAGCTTCTAGGCCTCAAACAACGAGTGCGAGTATGAGGCCATGATAGCAGGTCTCTTATTGGCAACAACTCTTCGCGTAAAGCGACTCCTACTCCACAGCGACTCGAAGTTGGTTGTCAATCAAGTAATGGGGATCTATGAGGCCAAAGATGAAAGGATGGACAAGTACTTGAAGAGGGTAAGAAGGTCGTTAGAATATTTTGAAGAGGCAAAACTGAAGAGAGTGCCTCGACAAAGTAACAATCACGCAGATGCATTGACAAGGCTGGCCTCGGTGATGAAGACAGATGTTAGAAGGACCATTCCGATCAAGGTCTTGAGAAAGGCAATCATCGAGGAAGAATAGGTATGTAACCTGATAACTAGCTTTTTGTATATGTATGGTCGTTTTTGTTGAAAGCCAAGTTAGTCAAAACCTCACATACCTACAAATATAATAAACTCAAGTGTAGAGGTAAGTAAGGGTATCAATCCACTTTCTAGGGAGTAAGCTAGAGACAAATTCAATTATAATTCACTTTTTATTTTCTTTTTGTGCTTTTTCACTTTTCTAATTTTTTTAGCTTTTTCAATATTAAAACAAAAGGGTGAGGTGAGGTCTAAACTAAAATAAACTAAATGAAAATAACTAACTAGAAAATGACTAAAATAAAAAATAAGGTCTAACACTAAAATAAAAGATAAAGTGAGGTAAATAGTTGTGAGAACAATTAAGGAGTGGGATTACACCACAAATTTTAGTTATTCTAATTAATTAATTTAATTATTTGAATTCTCCCAAATTAATATCAAAATTACAAATCAACTCTCGTTGCAAGTGTAATTAGAATAGTAATCTTTTAGAAAGTTAAGTTTAACACCCCACAACTCTAGAAAATTAGATCTACACTCCTTCTAATTAATCACCCGCTAGGATCGATCAATTAGAATTTATGTCAATCACAGAAATTAAATTTAGAGTTGAAATTCAAATGATAATACCCTACTTAAGAAACCCCTATCTCTAGTTCGAATCTAAAATGGGTATTATCACTAGAATTTCGATTTTCTCTCGAAAATCATTTACCCTCTCTCGAGGCGTAAATCTAAGGGTGAGGGATCAAAATTAACATTCAAAGGGATATTTCAAGTAAGAAAACTAATTAAACTAAAATAATATCAAATAAGGGCTTCACCCCACCCCTTGAAAGGGGTTTTAGCCTATCATGGTATAAAATATGACAAATTAATATTCAAAGGCATAAAATAATAAAAGAAGGGAAGAGAACAATCAAACCAAATCTCTTTGATTATGTTGAACTCCAATCCTTGAAATTGAAGCATACACCTCTTAATTGATCATCCAAATGAAATTGAAATATCCACTCAATTAATTCTCTAACAATATTTAATCTCACAAATATCTAAAAATAAAAAAAGAAAAACTATTTACAAAAATTTATTTTCTAAACTAAACTATCTCTCTCTAGAATTTTCTCTCTACAAAACTCCTTTTTTTCAAATGGCCTTGAGGTCTTCTTTTATATGCAATTGGAGCTAAGGGGTTAAATTGGTAAAATAAGGATGTGCACATGAGGGGTGTGAGGTCATGTGGGTGAGGGTGGTGAGGATAAAATCTGATTTGTTTTGAAGGGTATTTTGGGTGTTTGGTTAGACAAGGTTAGTTGGGGGGTATTATGGGAAAATGGTTTTAAATGGTTTAATGGGTTTATTGGCACGAGGGGTTTGACTGTTGGTTTGTGTTTGTTTTGGCAGGTCGTGGCTTGGGGAAATGGAAATGGGTGATATGGGAAATGGGTTTGAAATGGGTATGGGTATAGAAGATGGGATCAAATGGAATATGGGTATTGGGGATGGAGTTTGTAGCTGGGTTCGGTTTGGGGGGGTTTGGATCTCTGCTGGAGGGTGTGAGGAGAATGAGGGAGGTTGTCGGGTAAGGGTGCGTAGGGGCGTCGCCTGGCTCAGATTTGGTGGATCGGGTCGCGGGTTTTGCGCCGGAGTGAACGCCGGCGTCGGCTAGGACGAGAGAGAGGAGAGACAGCGAGCTGCTGCCGGAGCAGGTTGACGGCGTCGGTGAAGGGCTATCAGTTGAGATGACGCAGGTGATGGTGGATGTCAGTGATGAGAGGGGGCCGATCAGCGGGTTTGGAGGTCGCGCAGGCGGTCGACGCCGGCCTGGCTGGTGGTCGGAGCATGGCCTGAACCGGGTATATGGTTTTGGGGATGGAGGTATAAGGTGTAAGTGATGGGAGAGAGGGTCGGAGTTGGGTAGCGAGGAGAGAGGAGAGAGAATTGGGTTGAGTTGGTAATGGAGGTAGAGGAGAGAGAAAGTGTGTGTGGGTTTGTTGGAGAAGATGATGTGGGGGAATTTGGTGGGTGAGGGTGTATGGTAAGTGTGTGAGGGTGAGGGTGTTAGTTTAGGGGTAAATGAGTGTATAGGAGTGTAGGATAAGGGTATGTGAGTGTGTGTTTAATTTGGACCCCTAAAAATATAAACTAACTAATAAAATAAAACTATAAAAACTAAAAAATCTAAAAATTAAATTTCTATTCTAAAAAATAACATAAAGACTCAATAAAAATAAAAAAAAAATAAAAAGAAATGAAATGAAAATAAAAATAAAAATAAAAATCTATTAAATTTAAAAACTAAAGTCCTAAAAAAATGTAAAATCTAATAAACTAAAAAAATAAATGAAATCCTAAAAATTAAAATCTTAATAAAATAAAATAAAACTACAAACTAATAAAAATCAAAATAAAATAAAATTATAAAAAATAAAATAGAAAAATAGAAAATAAAATCTAAAAATTCTAAAATAAACCTAAAAATAGAAAAGACTCAAACTAAAAATCTAAAAAATAATAAAAAGGACACAAATAAAACACACACGGGATTAGGGTAAGTTTGGCTAGGTTTAGGCTCGGGTTAGGGTACGGGAGAGGTATTTGGGGTACAAGATAAGGGTATTTAGCTCCATTAAAATGCACAATTGCCTTGAAATACGCGCTTGAACACCGCAACGTGCATTAAACCTGCATATTAAACATTTAAGCGCATAAGACCCATATTGTCGAGAAATAGCAACTAAAATACAACTATTCGGGGTATAAAATGTACAGTTTTGGGTGCTTATCACACCACCCCAAACAGAGCGTTGCTAGTCCTCGAGCAATAAGATAGAGAGAAAGAGAAAGATAAGTAACCAAAAGTGTACCACTTTCGCGGGCACTTGCGATTTCACTTAGCATGTGCAACAAGCCTTTAAACCTATAGGTTGCCCTACAGGACGAGTTGTGTCTCGTGAGGGTTTGCAGGGAATATACCCACAAAATTCTTATTTGCAAAAATTTATTGAAGGGCAGTCAATCTCTTATTCGACATAGAATAATCGCACAATCCATCACATGAGAAATATTTTCAGAAATGCAAGCTAGAATGTGTAAAAAGTTTAAGCTAAGTAAATACTCAAGGCACATCCTTCCTAGAACTCAACGTGTGTGGTGTGAATCAGTCAAAACGGGACGAATTTTAAGACACGCGTTTCTTACAACTCGAAAGTGATGTCGTTCTCGGTGATCAAGCCAAAATTTTATGAAAGATAATGAGATCATACGACAATTAAAGTGCGGACCCAAAAGAAGTTGAATCAACTTGTGACTCGGAGATTGCGTAAAACACTCAAAAGGGTGAAAGGCACAAATCTCGCAAGCTAAAGTCTCTACTAGTGATCCTTAAGGTTCTCTTTAGAATTGTAGTACTCCTCAACTCTAACCGTAATGACGTGATAAGTGCGCAAATTTTGTTGAGTCTAGAAATTCATGGTGCAAAATGCCTTGTTATGTATTACATAAGCTATTAGAAAAAATATTCTCTAGCTTGATTCCTAGACTTTTGAAAGATGGATGATTGAAAATTCACATCAATGATTGAGATGAAAGAAACTGCACGAAAATTTTAAAAATCAGGTTTAAAAATCAAAATTTTTCAAAAGAGGTACGATTTTGATAAAATTCCCCACCCCCAAACAAAAAGGAACATCGTCCTCGATGTTAGGTAAAATAATTTTTAAAATGAGAGCATAAGGTAGGAAAGAGATTACCAGAATGAACCGCTAATGAAGTGGACATGTGAATCCAAGAATAAACCTGAATAAATGATAAGAAAAAAATGTGTACAAGTCTATAAGCATGATAAAGCATAGGGTGATGTGAAACACCACCCCCAAACAGGATGAGACTAGTACAAGAAACGCGGGTGCCTCCCGGTAGCGCTAAGTTTAACGTCTTCAGCCAGACCGAACCATTCTCACCCTAAGGATAAGAACAATGAATGTGCGGGGTGGCAGAAAAATTGGAGTGATGAGAATCACCCCCAAACAAGACTGAAGCGTCAGCCTTGCTGGATAATTTGGCAAAGGTGAGGGTGAAGAAACACCGATCACGGCCTTATTTTTTATTTTCAAGATTTTCATTTTTTTTTTTTTTTTTTTTTTGGTTTTTGAATAATTTGAAAAAGAAAGGAAATATTTTTGGGATTTTTAGAGAATGAAAGGAAGAAAATATTTTTGGATTTTTTTGAAGAACATATTTTTGGGGTTTGGTGAAAAATAAAGGAAGAAAATATTTTTGGATTTTTCTAAAAAATAAAGGAAAGAAAAAAAAATATTTTTGGATTTTTTAGAAGAAAAGGGTGGGAAAAGATATATTTTTGGATTTTTTGGAAGATTTTTTTTTTTTTTTTTTTTTTGGAAATAAGGAAAAAATATTTTTGGATTTTTGCTTTGGTTTTGGAAAGAAAGAAAATATTTTTTTTTTTGGAGTTTTGTTTATAGGAGGAAAACAAGAAGAAAATATTTTTGAGTTTGATTTTTTATAAAAATGAAAGAAAATATTTTTGGATTTTTTTGAAATAATAAAGAAAAAAATATTTTTTTGATTTTGATTTTTTTTTAATATAAAAATGAAAGAAAATATTTTTGGATTTTTGGAATAATAAAGAAAGAAAAATATTTTTTTGATTTTGATTTTTTTTTTATATAAAAATGAAAGAAAATATATATATATTTTTTTTTTTTGAAAGAAAAGGGTGGGGACAAGATGGACTCTTGAATTTGGACGGAATAAGTAAAACCGACTACCAAAAAAATGAATTGGACACACATACAAGTCAAGAATAAATCCTAACTAGCACATAGCCAATTTTATCTTTTAATTTAGTGAGAGGGTAGTCAAATTTTAATTAAGTCCGTGGGCGATAAAAATCGCGGAAATATGAGTGATCGCCTTTGCAAAAATATTCTCCTATTGGGCTACCTAGTTGATTGATTTTAAATTTAATGATGGCTAGGGTAGCACACAATGGTAAGCGAGTGAGTCGGGTGATGAAATCCCTTCTCGTGAGTGACCGGGTGTAGGTCTTAGTCAATTAATTCATCACACCATTCGAAAATAAATGCGAGAATAAAATCAAAGAAGAGCACACAAAAGAATTGACTCGCTAACAGGAGAGGCGCGAGTGTTTGAGAAATGTACCTCCCACGGTTTTTACGCCGTGGGGTGCCGAAAATTTTGAGTCGACCGGGGGGAGATCACGCCAATCTCAGTCGTCCCCGGGAGTCCTACCGACCCAAGGTAGAGAGGCTTCTAAATCCTCGCCATTGGACGCCCTCTCTCTACCTTGTCCGGTTTCCCTATCACGCTTGGCTTCGATTATTACAAATTTAAAAATGAAAAATAAAATAAAGGTGTCTCTAAGCACCGCAATACAAGCCAAGTAATAAAATCCTAATACATGCCTTCTAATAAAATGCAAAAATGGTACTTATAAAAATAAAAAGTGCAATACAAATGAATCACAAATAGGTAATCCCCGCAAGTGCTTCAAGCTCCAAAGATCGGCAACGGCGCCATTTGATAACTAGCTTTTTGTATATGTATGGTCGTTGTTTTTGAAAGCCAAGTTAGTCAAAACCTCACATACCTACAAATATAATAAACTCAAGTGTAGAGGTAAGTAAGGGTATCAATCCACTTTCTAGGGAGTAAGCTAGAGACAAATTCAATTATAATTCACTTTTTATTTTCTTTTTGTGCTTTTTCACTTTTCTAATTTTTTTAACTTTTTCAATATTAAAACAAAAGGGTGAGGTGAGGTCTAAACTAAAATAAACTAAATGAAAATAACTAACTAGAAAATGACTAAAATAAAAAATAAAGTCTAACACTAAAATAAAAGATAAAGTGAGGTAAATAGTTGTGAGAACAATCAAGGAGTGGGATTACACCACAAATTTTAGTTATTCTAATTAATTAATTTAATTATTTGAATTCTCCCAAATTAATATCAAAATTACAAATCAACTCTCGTTGCAAGTGTAATTAGAATAGTAATCTTTTAGAAAGTTAAGTTTAACACCCCACAACTCTAGAAAATTAGATCTACACTCCTTCTAATTAATCACGCGCTAGGATCGATCAATTAGAATTTATGTCAATCATAGAAATTAAATTTAGAGTTGAAATTCAAATGATAATACCCTACTTAAGAAACCCCCATCTCTAGTTCGAATCTAAAATGGTTATTATCACTAGAATTTCGATTTTCTCTCGAAAATCATTTACCCTCTCTCGAGGCGTAAATCTAAGGGTGAGGGATCAAAATTAACATTCAAAGGGATATTTCAAGTAAGAAAACTAATTAAACTAAAATAATATCAAATAAGGGTTTCACCCCACCCCTTGAAAGGGGTTTTAGCCTATCATGGTATAAAATATGACAAATTAATATTCAAAGGCATAAAATAATAAAAGAAGGGAAGAGAACAATCAAACCAAATCTCTTTGATTATGTTGAACTCCAATCCTTGAAATTGAAGCATACACCTCTTAATTGATCATCCAAATGAAATTGAAATATCCACTCAATTAATTCTCTAACAATATTTAATCTCACAAATATCTAAAAATAAAAAATGAAAAACTATTTACAAAAATTTATTTTCTAAACTAAACTATCTCTCTCTAGAATTTTCTCTCTACAAAGCTCTTTTTTTTTCAAATGGCCTTGAGGTCTTCTTTTATATGCAATTGGGGGTTAAATTGGTAAAATAAGGATGTGCACATGAGGGGTGTGAGGTCATGTGGGTGAGGGTGGTGAGGATAAAATCTGATTTGTTTTGAAGGGTATTTTGGGTGTTTGGTTAGACAAGGTTAGTTGGGGGGTATTATGGGAAAATGGTTTTAAATGGTTTAATGGGTTTATTGGCATGAGGGGTTTGACTGTTGGTTTGTGTTTGTTTTGGCAGGTCGTGGCTTGGGGAAATGGAAATGGGTGATATGGGAAATGGGTTTGAAATGGGTATGGGTATAGAAGATGGGATCAAATGGAATATGGGTATTGGGGATGGAGTTTGTAGCTGGGTTCGGTTTGGGGGGGTTTGGATCTCTGCTGGAGGGTGTGAGGAGAATGAGGGAGGCTGTCGGGTAAGGGTGCGTAGGGGCGTCGCCTGGGCCGGATTTGGTGGATCGGGTCGCGGGTTTTGCGCCGGAGTGAACGCCGGCGTTGGCTGGGACGAGAGAGAGGAGAGACAGCGAGCCGCTGCCGGAGCAGGTTGACGGCGTCGGTGAAGGGCTATCAGTTGAGATGACGCAGGTGATGGTGGATGTCAGTGATGAGAGGGGGCCGATCAGCGGGTTTGGAGGTCGCGCAGGCGGTCGACGCCGGCATGGCTGGTGGTCGGAGCATGGCCTGAACCGGGTATATGGTTTTGGGGATGGAGGTATAAGGTGTAAGTGATGGGAGAGAGGGTCGGAGTTGGGTAGCGAGGAGAGAGGAGAGAGGAGAGAGAATTGGGTTGAGTTGGTAATGGAGGTAGAGGAGAGAGAAAGTGTGTGTGGGTTTGTTGGAGAAGACGATGTGGGGGAATTTGGTGGGTGAGGGTGTTAGTTTAGGGGTAAATGAGTGTATAGGAGTGTAGGATAAGGGTATGTGAGTGTGTGTTTAATTTGGACCCCTAAAAATATAAACTAACTAATAAAATAAAACTATAAAAACTAAAAAATCTAAAAATTAAATTTCTATTCTAAAAAATAACATAAAGACTCAATAAAAATAAAAATAAAAAGAAATGAAATGAAAATAAAAATAAAAATATAAATCTATTAAATTTAAAAACTAAAGTCCTAAAAAAATGTAAAATCTAATAAACTAAAAAAATAAATGAAATCCTAAAAATTAAAATCTTAATAAAATAAAATAAAACTAGAAACTAATAAAAATCAAAATAAAATAAAATTATAAAAAATAAAATAGAAAAATAGAAAATAAAATCTAAAAATTCTAAAATAAACCTAAAATAAATCCTAAAAATAGAAAAGACTCAAACTAAAAATCTAAAAAATAATAAAAAGGACACAAATAAAACACACACGGGCTTAGGGTAAGTTTGGCTAGGTTTAGGCTCGGGTTAGGGTACGAGAGAGGTATTTGGGGTACAAGATAAGGGTATTTAGCTCCATTAAAATGCACAATTGCCTTGAAATACGCGCTTGAACACCGCAACGTGCATTAAACCTGCATATTAAACATTTAAGCGCATAAGACCCATATTGTCGAGAAATAGCAACTAAAATACAACTATTCGGGGTATAAAATGTACAGTTTTGGGTGCTTATCATAACCTGTGTCATAATTTGAACCTAGGAGACTCATGGATCGACCCCCTCGTCAGGTATAATAGAGGGGGAGAGCTAACTGAGTCCAAGCTAGAGAGGAGAAAATTTAGATATAGGGCTGCCAAGTTCTCGATGATAGGAGACGTCTTTTACAAAAAGGGATTTTTATTGCCTCTCCTCAGATGTGTGCATCCCACGGAAGTTCCCCGGGTCTTACAGGAGGTTCATGAGGGTTCTTGCTCTATCCACATAGGGGGAAAACCCTTGGCCAAGAGAATCATCACACAGGGGTACTGGTGGCCAACTTTGTCCAAAGACGCCGCAACTTACGTAAAGAGGTGTGATAAATGTCAAAGATTCGCCACCATCCCTCATCAGCCCCATCAGCCTATGACGTCAATCACCTCTCCATGGCCATTTGCAGTATGGGGGATTGACTTAGTAGGACCCCTACCAAGAGCCGCCAATAACTATAGATTCTTGATAGTTACCATAGACTACTTCTCAAAGTGGGTGGAGGCAGAGCCGATGATAACAATCACAGAGCAGAAGACCTTCCAATTTATTTGGAGGAATATCATATGCAGATATGGCCTCCCAAACACTCTCATCTCGGACAATGGGACCCAATTCAAGAACTCCTCTTTAGAAAAGTATTGCCTAAGAGTAGGAATTAAGCAATTCTTCTCATCTCCTGGCCGACCTCAGGAAAATGGTTAGACCGAGGTCACAAACAAAACTATCCTGGATGGAATCAAGAAGAGGTTAGAAGATGCGAAGGGAAGATGGACTGAAGAGGTCTACACTGTGTTATGGGCCTACAGAACCACGGCAAGGACACCAACAGGAGAAACCCTGTTCATGTTGGCACATGGCTCAGAGGCCGTCATACTAACGAAAGTAGGACTCCCAACTCATAGGATTCAGACCTATGACCCTGACAATAATGGGGAAGAGAGGAGGCTAGACCTAGATCTTATCGAAGAAAGAAGAGAGGACGCAGAGGTCCGACAAGCTGCCTACCAACAGAGGGCAGCGAAATTCTACAACCAGAGGGTGAAGTCAAGACCCATTGCAGTGGGAGACCTAGTGCTAAAGAAGACCTTACAGAAAGCGAACAAACTCCACCCAAACTGGCACGGCCCCTACAAAGTGACAGAAGAATTTATGCCTGGCACTTACAAGCTAGAAAACCTAGAAGGAGAACCTTCCACTAACCCATGGAATGCTGATCACCTAAAGAGATATTACATATGATTTTGCATAGAGTTTTATGTAAATGTACCATCTTATTATGAAGAGGTTATTAATAAAGATCAGTTCCCATGACAGTTCTTGCTTCATTATTAGATCAGAGATTAATTATGAGGATAACATCTTAGGTGATGACCTCAGACCCTCATAACACCATTAAGTGATGACGAGGTCTGAGATCAGACACCATAATGGGATGACCTCAGACACAACATCATTAATTTGGTGAGATTAATTATGAGGATAACATCTTAGGTGATGACCTCAAGCCTTTATAACATCATTAAGTGGTGACAAGGTCTGAGGTCAGACACCATAATGGGATGACCTCAGACACATAACATCATTAATTTGGTGAGATTAATTATGAGGATAACATCTTAGGTGATGACCTCAGACCCTCATAACACCATTCAGTGGTGACGAGGTCTGAGCACAAACACCATAATGGGATGACCTCAGACACATAACATCATTAATTTGGTGAGATTAATTATGAGGATAACATCTTAGGTGATGACCTCAGACCCTCATAACACCATTAAGTGGTGACGAGGTCTGAGATCAGACACCATGATGGGATGACCTCAGACCCTGAACATCATTAATTTGGTGAGATTAATTATGAGGATAACATCTTAGGTGATGACCTCAGGCCTTTATAACATCATTAAGTGGTGACAAGGTTTGAGGTCAGACACCATAATGGGATGACCTCAGACACATAACATCATTAATTTGGTGAGATTAATTATGAGGATAACATCTTAGGTGATGACCTCAGACCCTCATAACACCATTCAGTGGTGACGAGGTCTGAGCTCAGACACCATAATGGGATGACCTCAGACACATAACATCATTAATTTGGTGAGATTAATTATGAGGATAACATCTTAGGTGATGACCTCAGACCCTCATAACACCATTAAGTGGTGAGGAGGTCTGAGGTCAGACACCATGATGGGATGACCTCAGACCCTGAACATCATTAATTTAGTGAGATTAATTATGAGGATAACATCTTAGGTGATGACCTCAGGCCTTTATAACATCATTAAGTGGTGACAAGGTCTGAGGTCAGACACTATAATGGGATGACCTCAGACACATAACATCATTAATTTGGTGAGATTAATTATGAGGATAACATCTTAGGTGATGACCTCAGACCCTCATAACACCATTCAATGGTGACGAGGTCTGAGCTCACACACCATAATGGGATGACCTCAGACACATAACATCATTAATTTGGTGAGATTAATTATAAGGATAACATCTTAGGTGATGACCTCAGACCCTCAAAACAGCATGCAGTAGTGACGAGGTCTGAGCTCAGACACCATAACGGGATGGCCTCAGACACATAACATCATTAATTTGGTGAGATTAATTATGAGGATAACATCTTAGGTGATGACCTCAGACCTTCATAACACCATTCAGTGGTGAAGAAGTCTGAGATCAGACACCATACGGGATAAACTCAGACCTTTAACATCATTAATTTGGTGAGATTAATTATGGGGATAACATCTTAGGTCAGACCATTGATTAAGTTTAAATAAGATATCATTGCAACAAGACAAGAGAGCAAAAACATCACATGACATTCAATAAAAGTAAGGATGATCATCCACAGAGGTTGATACATTCAGAAATAATAGATCAAGGATTATAGAAGTTTCAAAATGTTAATGGGTTACAATGTTAAAAAATTATCTAAGGATTTGAGAGGGGAATGTTGATATCCTCGACTTGGTTAGGCTGCATAACATTGGTCACCTCGGCCACGTCACCATGATGGTCAGCCCCTTCAACCTCAGTGCCCTCTAATGTGGCAGTCTCGGCAGGCGCGACAGCCTCTACCACCTCCTGAAGGGCCTGGGCAAACTGGGGATCGACAAAGCCGAGGCCTACAAAATTTGAGGCTTTCAGAGTACCAGCCTCCCTCCTTGACATCAGCCCACTTAATAGTGGCTTTGATACCTCTTTCAAGGTATTCAAAGCCGAAGCTCATAAACTCGTCGGAGGACTTGTAATCAGAGATTATCTTCTCAAAGGCATCATCAAGGGTTGCCCTAACAGTTGAGTTGACCTTCTGCTGCAGAACATCATCCTTAGCCTTTAGAGCTGCAGCATGATCCTTACCAAGATGGGAGATTTCCTTCTCCAGCCCCCTCACCTTCTTCTCAGAATCCTTCAGCTCAGACTTGAGGCGCTCAATCTCTGCGTTCAGAGTGCTCTGGACCTTCTCGGCCTCTTGACCCTTTTGGATGAGGGGCAATTTCCTCAGAGTCCAGTTGGATAAGTGGTGCATAGCTTCCAGGCCCTGCATATTTTATGATAATGAATAAGCTAGAGAGCAATCAGATGTTGCACTTGGGTGAAGAACAATCAGAAAGATCAAGTCATACCTAAATGGATCTGTGAATGCCGAACTCAACCAACAGTGGGGTGTCTAGTGACCTAAAGAAGCGTTTATCAGCCTCGATCATTGTAGAGCCGAAGGCATCTAGGGCCTGAAGACTGTGGCCGACTATGCTGTCAGTTATTTTCAACTGATTTAGACGAGCCAACAGGGCGTCAGCTGAAGAGATGGGGATGGCAGCATCATCATTCTCCTTCTTCGGCCTCTGATCCTCAGGGGCATGACATTCTGGAGCCCTCTTCTTTGTGGCTAGGGGCTTAGAGGCAGAGGGAGCTGGGGGAGGAGCATTAAGGCCTGCTTTCTTGGCAAGTCTGGTTAAGCTGGGTGCAGCCATCTCCCAAAGTTCGTCCAAAATATCCTGTGGTCGCTTTGCAAAAAATTAGTAGATCTGAGTTAGATAATCAGACATGAATAAACTCAGAAAGGGAACTTGAAACAAAAATGCTTACCAAGCTCGGTAAGGGGACTTCCACCTAGACCTATCCTAGAGAGGTAGTGGGGAGTCATCAAGTGTTCGAACCTGACGAATAGACCATGTACCCCCTGATCTTGAAGGGCTTTCACCTTCTAAAGGTTTTGTAGACTCAGGCCAGGGTCGGCCCTCGCAGACATTATGACTTTACCCCACCTCAGGGGCATCCTCGGCTCTAGAATAGATGAGGGAACACATGGGCCAAATTCCCATGGCCCAGAAGCAAAGAAATACCGAGGCTTCCAGTTATGGTTGGAGGTCTGAGTTACTTGAAGCATTTTCTTCTCAGGATTCTGAGCTACAAAATGGTAGTAGCTCAGATGATTTTTGGCCGAGGAAGGGACATAGCAACCTACGAAGACCTGAACAGGAAGGTCTGAGTGGTGGACAACCTTCCATAAGACTATGGCCCCTATTATGACTCTCCAAGCATTAGGGGATAGTTGAGAGGGGGACAATTGATATAAGAAAGGATGAGTTTGATAATGTGGTGAATGGGTAGACGAAACCCCAACTTGAACATCTGCTCGTACAGGCATATCTCGCCATCTCGGCCATGATAAGCCCTCTCCTCCCTCAGAGGTCTCCTAAACTTTATTGAGGGACTGATAGAATACAGATATCTGAAGTAGAGAAGGTCTACCTCAGTAATAGTATTCTCAATCTCGGTCGCCTCAGAGACGTCGACATCGCTCTCAACCTCATCATCATCCAACTCAACGTCGGCCGGAGCAGATGTTGATGGGTTACTCTGGAACCTCTGAGCGAACTCTGTCCTAGTGACGACCGACAGAGGGATGGCGTCAAGTATGGGTGGTATAGACACACTTGGCTCAATAATTTCAACCTCTGAGGAAGAGGCTGAGGTGCTTGAGCTATTATGGGATGAGGCTCGGCTGGAGACCTCGGCCTGATCAGGGGCCTGATCAGGCCGAGGTGTGAAGTCCATGGCCTCCTGAAAGGAATCCACAGACATGGGGTATGAGGTAAAAGATTCAGACTCAGACATCGGTATGGGATCAGTAGGAACCTCTGTCTGATAGAAAAACTTTGGGGGGTCAGGATATATCACCTTCAGAGGTGGTGGAAAGATGGGTCTAATGGGAAACTCTTGTGACCTACGAGCCTCCTCCTGTGCTCTTTCTATTTGTCTAATCTTTTCTAAAGTCTTCTCTCTAAGGGAGGGGAACTCCTCAAGAAGCTGATATAAGGGTCTCAGCATCAGGGGCTAACACTACACTTAGGAGACTTCCTAAAACTACAAACATGATTGGCTAGTGAAGTAAAGCAGTAAAAGTTCAAACTACCTAAATGTGGCAAGAATTGTTCGCCTAAAATAATGGTGATCTCATCGAAAAACTCAGAAACTCGCCGAAAAATGTGAAAATAAGGAGACTTACAGGAAAAATGAAGGAAAAAGTATGGCGAAGGTTACGTGAGGATGAAATAGTAAGGAGGAGACGAGAAGACGCGAGAAAATCACCTTCCAAAAGCCTCAGCAAGGATCTTTCTAGAGAGAGAAGGCTGCAGGAACGAGTTTGGCTGGAAATGAGAGAAGTGAAGAAGAAAGAAGGGAAATAGGGTTCAAAACCCTTAAATATACAGGCGCAATTCCTAAGTCCCATCATTGCCTTGGGAGCCCCAAAGGGCGGCTAACAGCACACGCCCACTTAGCAAGCATACTTCAGCATTGGACAAGTGTCAAACAAATATTGGCCTGTAATAGACAGGCCTCGGAGGTGTGATAATCCCCTAGTCACCTGCTCCCACATATGACTAAGGGCTGGGGGGTGATTGATATGCCCCAAGTCTAATCTCGGCCCAGAAACACCAACCTCGGCCTAGATTATGGCCGACATTGGACATGTCTTGGACACGCGATATCAGCCCTCGGCCATAGCAAGGTCGACCCAGGCCGACACTACCATGAGCCTCTCCAAGGGACATCGCAAGGATCATCAGCATTCTCGTATACCTTGGAATGGCAACCTCGGCCAGACATAGGCCGAGCTTGCAGGAAGCCACCAGCAACCTCATCAAGACATTAGTCGATACTCCAAACATTCCAGCTCAACCTCGTCTCAGGCCGACCTTGTCCATGGTCTCGGCTGGGATTAGGTCGAGACCTCCATGGAATACTCGGACTGAACGAGTACCTAGACTTACCAACCTCGACCTCTCCCAGGCCGATGTCATACACCAGGCGCGATAACCGAGCATCTGCTGACATTTGGATAAGGGCACGTGGACACAAGTCAGTTATAATAAGATTATTCCCCACACGTGGGGAGAATATTGCATCATCATTCTCTACATGTGACAGTGACAGATGTCTTTCCCATATTGGTGAGGCAAACACACACATGCTCATTGCATGCATGGGGGTACATTACACCCCCTAGGTACTATATATAAAGGTCATCCTCTACCTTGCAAAGGATCCCAGATATTCAACCCTAGTTGAAACTCTGTCTAAATACACAGTAGAGAGAGAAAGCTCGAGAGATTGTATCCATGGCCATTAATGCCTTATTGCAGTGAGGTTATTCACACACACACACACACACACAGTGGATGTAGGCCAATTTAGGCTGAACCACTTATATCCTGGTGCTCTCTCCTCTTCTCCTCATCTCATTCTCTTACCTTTTACATAACTATGCTGCCATTATTATTCTTAGATTGAGCTTGAAAACACCTTATCTGGTGGTGCTAATTCTAGCATCATCACTCTTCAAGAGATGGAACGTGTTATGATTCATGCGAAAAGCTTACCTAAATATTTATGGGGATAATCTATTCGTACTTCTTGTCACATTATCAATAGGGTCTATCTTAGAAAGAATTCTAAACAAACTCCTTACGAACTGTGGTATGGGAAAAAGCCCAATCTTAAGTACCTTAGAACCTTTGGTAGTACGTGTTATGTCTGCAAAGACAGAGAACACTTATCCAAATTTGAGACTCGTGGAGATAAAGTTATCTTTCTAGGATATTCTCCTGACAGTAGAGCATATCGTATCTATAATCTTCGCACTAAGACCTTAATGGAATCTATAAACGTTTTTGTAAGTGACACTACTGTTGAGAGCAAGACTGGAGAACCAACTATTATAAAAGAGTCTGAAAATATTTTTGAAAATAACTCTCAAGAAATAGATGATTCTTTACCAATTGAGACTCCTGAAGTTCCTAACTGGGTTTCTAAAGACCATCCTATAGATAACATTGTTGGTAACCCTAGTGAGCCGGTATGTACAAGATCTCAAATAAGAAACTATGCTCATTATGCATGTTTTGTTTCCCTTGTTGAACCAAAGAATGTAAATGATGCATTGAATGATGCTCATTGGATTTCTGCCATGCAGGAAGAACTTCTTTAATTTGTCATTCATGATGTTTGGTATCTTGTACCTAGGACGGATTACAAGAAGGTTATTGGCACACGTTGGATATTTAAAAATAAATCTGATGAAAGTGGGATAATCGTTAGAAATAAAGCCAGATTAGTTGCTCAAGGATACTCTCAATTTGAAGGAATATATTTTAACGAGACTCTTGTTCCTGTTACTCGCTTAGAATCTGTTCGTCTTCTCTTTGCCATAGCTTGTTACTTACATTTTACGCTTTACCAAATGGATGTCAAATCTGCCTTGATGGAATATTGACTGAGGAGACCTATGTAGAACAACCAAAAGGGTTCATTGGCCCTCAATATCCAAATCATGTCTTTCGTCTTAAAAAGGCTTCGTATGGCCTAAAACAAGCGCCAAGAGCCTGGTATGAGCGCCTTTCCAATTTTCTCTTAGACAAAGGATTTAAGAGAGGTGGAAATGATCAAACCCTTTTTGTCAAACATTTTGACAAACATATTACTATAGCTCAAGTTTATGTTGATGATATCATCTTTGGATCAACATCTCCATCAGAACTTAAATCCTTTTCTGAAATATGCATAAAGAATTTCAAATGTCTTTTATGGGGGAATTGTAATTTTTCTTGGGTCTTCAAGTCAAACAGAATTCAGAAGGATTATTTGTTTCGCAATCTAAGTATGATTTAGAGGTTGTCAAAAAATTTGGCCTTGAAAGTGCCAAAGAAGCTAAAACTCCCATGAGTACTAAGATAAAATTATCTAAGGATGAGAGTCGAAAATCTGTAGATCCTAATCTATATCGTGGTATGATAGGAACCCTACTATACCTTGCTGCCTCGCATCCTGATATTATGTACATTGTTCGCGTGTGTGCCCGTTATCAAAATAATCCTAAAGAGAGCCATTTAGTGTGTGTTAAAAGAATCATAAAATACATAAAATGCACTCTAAATTTTGGACTTTGGTACACCAATGATACTCCTAGTACTATAATAGGATACACTGATGCCGATTGGGTAGGGTGTACTGATGATAGTAAGAGCATATCGGGTGCATGTTACTATATTGGTAGGATGGAGTAGTAAGAAATAAAACTGCAGTTCTTTATCAACAGCTGAATCTGAATACATAGCCGCTGGAAGTTGATGTGCTCAACTTCTTTGCCTTAAGAAAATGATAAGGGATTATGGTATTCAAGAAGATCAACTACATCTCTATTGTGATAATCAATGCGGGATCAATATCTCTAAAAATCCTGTTCAACACTCGCGAACCAAACATATAAAAATTCGACATCACTTTATATGTGAATTAGTTGAAACTAAGGAATTAGAAATCAATTATCTTCCTACTGATTTACAACTCGCAGATATGTTTACCAAACACTTGGATTACAATAGGTTTATTGCTTTGTGTAAATCGATAGGAATGGTTTGTGCTGAATAAACTCCTATGACTTGAGTAATATTCCCTTTGTCCATTTGAGACAAAATGGGGGAGAAATTTGAGTCTTATGAGTTCATTTTTTGTACATTTTTCTAATAAGCTTATCTTAGTGATTATTTACAGGATTCTGTACAGTTGTATTCAAGATGTTATTAGGGTATTGATTTGTAATTAGTTGAGTTATGTAATTTTCTTTTCTAAGAAATGGGTAGATAGATTTTTTTTTAGGAATAGGTTTTTCCTTATTTCTTTGTTGCCCTATGAGTCCTAGATGACTCAAAGGAGATTTTGTCTCATATTTCCAAAGGGGGAGATTGAAGCACCTTATACTCTTGACTCACTTGAGTCTACATTGTATAAGTGCTCATTTAGTTTGGAAATAGTGACAAAATTATGTCCATTCCCTAGAATCCAAAAAGCCTCAGACACTACTCTACTTTTCATTCCTCTTGTTTGATTGATTAAAGGTATATTCACAATCATTCACACATATTAGGATTGCATTCATTACATATATATTGCGTAAATTGAATGTGTGAGAGTTGTGTGTGTTTAATCCCATTTAAAATTGATTTTAATAATTTTTGGGAAATTTTAAATGATTTTTAATGACTTTTTTGGAAATTAAAATATGGATTAAAAAGCTTTTGGGGTTATTCTGTAATCTTTGGTTTTATGGTTTAAACCTGAAAGTTGGTTTGGGTAGGAACCGAAAGCGCTAAAGACTATAGTGTTACCAATGCTTTGCAAGCGTTTGAAGTCAATCTATGTGAAACCCTTCTCAACCAATCAGAAGCCATTTAACTCACCGCTTTTAGTTCACCATTGGATCAAAGTCAATTTGGCTAGACCAAATCTCATCCCTTGATTTTGAACTGCCTTCTCGAATCTTCGCCCCTCAGTATAAAAAGAGGCTTAGGCTTTGCATCTGAGAACTTTTGCCATTTCGTCTAACCAGAGAGAGAAAAAATAAGAGAGAGAAGAGAGAGAAAACCAGAGAGAGAGTGAAACCCTAATCGTCCCAACCCTATCTTCAAAACCCTAAACTGTTTCAAACCCTAACTCATATCTCATAAATAGTTTTACCAAACACCATCCTTGTGTTTGAGAGTATTATTGGTAGGGTTTGAAGGTCGTTGATAGAGTTTTATTCCTCTAAGTTTAATATCTTGTTTCCAACTAAGACTTTGCATGTTAGATCTGTATTTCTCTTTAATAGAAACCATAGATTTGACCATTACATGTCATATTACACTTAGATATGCATATTTAGTTTCTCATCTTGAGAAATCAGTTTGTTGATTTATTTTTTGTAAATGTTTTTCAACTCTAGAATCAACAAATCATTTTCTGTTTCTAGTTCTTTTGAAACAAGACTTTTGACCTAGTTGGAATCGCAATCGGTGGTTTTTAATTTCAAAAATTATTTTTGAAACCCTCTGAAATTTATTAAGACCTTGAACCGTCTTTCGAGCAAGGTAACCTTGGATTCCGGGATTGATTAAAAGGTCAAACAAAGTTTTTGTTTTCAAAGAAGAGAGAAACTAAAAATCACCACATATAGATCTAATTTGTAATTTGATTGGACTGTTTGTATAAAATAAGTGTGTGTGTGTCCATGCATGTGATTAGTAGCACGTTCACAAACACTTGACACACTACAACACATAAGTGTTGGTTATAAGATCTTGAATCAATAAGAGTCGACGTAAAGACTGAAACAAAGTGGAGAAGTTAGCAAACTGGGAAAGCCACATCAACAATCATAACTGCAGAGAAGTTAGAAGTAAAACCAGTGGGTACATTTCTAAACTTGTATAGGACTATTTTGTGTGCATGTGTGTTATATAGTTTGTAACTTAAATATTTTGTTTTAGTGGACTTTTGGTTTGTGACTTAGAAGTCACCGTGAATGTTTCCTCTGTTGGGTGAGGTTTTACCACATTAAAAATCTCTTGTACTTAATCTTTCTACATCTCCTCATCTCATTCTTGTGGTCGTGCTGAGTTTAATTGTTTTAAACTATTTTACTAAACTTGTTAATAAATTTTGAACTGATCTCGTATATATTTTATTAAACACATCTTGTGATTAAACTGATTTGATTTATAGAAAAGAATTTCCTCAAAAAACAGTTCAGAGTTACTTCAATAGTTTAATCTTGTATTAAACGACCTAAGTAACAGCTTTTTCAAGGTTCTCTAAGCATATAATGCATCCAATCTAAAGAAGTTTTACTTTTAAAGTCCAAGTTTATTTTAATTTTGAATTATTTTACAAACTTTATTTTAGATTTTTGGCACATATGTACATATGTTAGAATTTTTCTTTATGCATTTTTCAAAGTGGTAGGAAAATTATTATTTAATAAAGAAGGTCGATTAGTCAAATTAGTTCTTTTTGGTGTATTACCGATCACTATAATTGTTATCTTCTTTCGAATGTTTTTTTTCTAAGACCGATTAACCAGTCAATCGAAGACCATCTCTAAATCAAAACATCTGCATATAGACTACTAGTTTATCAGTTCATGGTCAGATAAACTCAAAATGATTTGATGATTAACAAAACATAAGAAATTACTCACAACCAATGAAATGCCAATTGGAAAATCTTAGGCACCCATGACCAACCAAATCAGAAAAATCCTAAATGGGGGATAACCCCACAAACAGGTGAATCCTTACTTTTTTAGCTCTAGGCCTAAGGTTTTACGTGATGACATAACCTAAAAGGTAAGACCGGGGACCACATAGTGAAAAGGGAAACAAAATGCAAAAAATATCATTAACACTCTAAAGTTATTACTGGGAAGTTGAAAAGCAAAATAATTTACATTGCAAAAGTAAAAATTTCCATTAACGCTAATGGTGTGACACGCCTTCTGGGATTGCAACTCTAGCAGGCGAAATCCAATGCATAAGGGGTAATAACCTCACATAAATCTCTTATTCTCAATGGCCCACTAGGTGTTTCTCTACCGACAAAATTTGATGGTCGGTAAAGTCCATCACTTCCATCCAGGTTGTAGTCATCGAGGTAATTCCTTATTAATATGAATGGAATAACATCCATAGGGAACTATGAAAGATAAGTCTTATAATAGGGATTTGGGTGATCAAGACAACTAGGGTCATGCTAGTACCACAATTCAGAATCCTTTGGCATCTTTGCCACTTCCAAGGAATTGAGTCAACCATTCTTATAACCAACATTCCGAGCATCATCAAAGGTATCATCTATATTAATAAGTGCCTCATTGTATCCATCCATCCATACTTGGCGAGGTTGCTTGTGAAATTAAAATATAAGGCGATCATGCTTCTCGGACAATCTCATGATGGTCGTTGATTAGTCACGAATATTATATATTATTTCCCTTTATTATTATTATGTATTCTAGCACATTTGTGTTTCTTTAAATCCTACATTTATACTCTTATATTGTTAATTTTTTTCACACACACACACACACACACACACACACATATATATATATATAAAGTTACGTCGCAGGTGAAACTTCAAGGGAATTTTGTAATCTCATAATCCTAAATTTAGACTTTGGATTTACATGGTTGTGTATATCTTTGAATTATCTTCGTGTTACCATCAACTGCCAATCATTTTGAGTCCGAACGATGAACTTGTAACCATTTCCATGAAGTGCTATTTTACTTTTTGAAGCAAATGTGCCCAAATTTTTTTAGAATTAATCGATCGACCAAAACAATAGATCGATCGATAATGCCAAATTTTCCTTAAATCAAAGATAGTGAGCTAATTTCAAAACCATTGATCGATCAACCAATTCATAAATTGATCAATGGTCCTAGATTTAAAATGTTTTGAGCTTTTATTTTTCTTTTGTTTTGATTTTTCGAACTTACTAAGTTGGGTTTTATTTGTCACGATATTCACTTTTTATTATAGTTTTAGGTTAAATGAGTGTTATTTAGGAGATTTTCTTTCCATTCTCTCTCCTAGGGGTTATTGTGTAAGTTACTATTCGTCTTCTCTTTTATTTACTCAAACTTTGTTAAATAGTTTTATTGCTTTATCTATAGGTTTATTTACTTGATTCTTTTCATTCCATGCTTTTATGATGCCTTCTATCTAAGTTAATTTATGTTGAGATTATTTAACTCAATTGGGTTAATTGGTTCCTTTGCTATGATACGATGGTTTAGGATTATGTTTAATGGACTGTTTGTGTGTTTTTGATTTAGGAACCTTAATCACATATATCGTATATGCTCCATATTTTCTACCTTTATATGATAAGTTCAAGCATATTGTTGATACCAAAACCCAATTAGGCTTTTCTAAGGATTTGGGGGGGTGACAACCTTAGGTTTAAATGATTTCTAAAATGTTTTCAATCTTTGAAAGGGTTTTTCTCTCCATATAATCATTTATGTTAATTAATCCCTTTGAGGGAGATAATTCTCAACCTATAGTTTCCATTCTTCTTGATTAATATAGTTTCAGTTTGTCTAGATTAAAAGTATTTTATATTGTTTTGATTAAATCATCACCTTGTACACTTTTATTCGATAAGTAATAAATCAGTTAAAGTCTAACAAACACTCTCTATTGATTCGATACCCGAACTCGCAGCTATACTTATAAAATAAGTGTAGTTAAAGTTTAGGTTTTTATATTGAGGATTAATACCGATAACAACAACTAGCATCCTTAGATGACCACTCAGTTTTTGCCTTATGAAAATGGCATCATTGTCAGGAAGTGTTTTTTTTTTTAGATTTTGATTGATTTAGTATTCCATAATATTTTTTTTATATTTGTATTCTTTGCTTTAATTTTTTTGTAGACTTATAGAAAAGTTTGAATTCTCGGTCGTGCACCATTTTTTTTAATTGTTCTATCTTGAGCCATTTTAGGTAAGCATGTCTTACTCTAATATTTTAGTGATTGTAACGGTTCGCATTTATATCATAACAATAATTTTCAAAGTCCCTCAAATTATGACTTGTGAATACAAGCAAAGAGAAAAACTTGATGCATCTAAAATGACTTTGGTTGAGTATTACAAAAGTCAAGTACAAGGTGTGGGTAACTTTGATGATGATTTTTCTGATAGAAAGGCACAAAATTCGTACAATAAGGATGTTGAAACTCATCGAGGTAATAGTTCTGACTCTCAAAATTATTATAATAGTAAGTTTGAAAGTAATTCTGGCTATAGTTCTCAAACTTTTCATTTTCAAGAATTAGGGCACCTATGGCATTTCTTGAGATCATTCGCATTCTTAAGAATGAAAAGCTTAAAAACCCTAATCGGGAAGAAAATCATTATTAGGAACAAGATTTGGATGCATTATTCGAATCCAACAATAACTTTTCTTCCGACACAATGAAAGATGAGGAATGTTTTGAACCAAATGAGTAATCAAAGGTTCCTGAGATAAAGATGGCTACTTTGGAATAAACCATTATTCTTTTCACCCAAGGCATAATGGAGAATGATGATGATATGGAGATTAAATCACTTTTACAATGAGATGATTTCTTTTTTAAAAAACAAAGAGGAGGTTGAGACTTGTTTTTCATCTCAAATAATTTCAGAAGACATTTCCATTGAAAATGAATCTTTCTCATTCGAAATTCAATTTTTGAGCAATGACGAGTCATCTCTCGAGATTGCATTGATTCGCTCTCCATTTTCGTTTACCGTTGTCCAACCATTCTATCAATCCTATGAACCGATTCAAAACTTTTAAATGTTTAATCCTCTCATCGATGACAATTACTTACTTAAGTTACTCCCTATGAAGGTGTGGAATTGCTAGCCCGAGGCATCGAGGGGAAGAGGTAAGTTTTTGTGTGACGGTGGGCTCGAGAGTGGTTGTCTCCTAGTCTATCGCCTCCCCTCGTGGTTGGCTTATCGGTTAGAGGTTGGACTCGATGACTTATCCCTAGAAGATATTTGATGCCATCACCAGGTTGAGTCACACACCCCTAATCGTAAAGCTAACCCCTAATCCTAACGCTAACCCTATTCAAAGTCAAGAGTTTATTTTATACAAAAATAAACAAAAGATTGGGGCTAACCCTTTCAGGCTAATCCTAAGGCAGGTTTTAAGTCTTTGGTTGGTCCATATATTCTTGTAGTGTGGGTTCGAGAACCAGATTATGAGTGGGGACAGTATTTAGTAATCTACTTATTCTGTATGCTTCCTTAATTCTTTGTTTATTTTTGCTCCTAACATTAATTGAATACTTTTTAGTTAATTTTTAGAACGTGTTCAAAAACCTTAGGTTGGAAAACGGTATTAGTGAGAGGCATAAAAACACACTTCAACCACTGCAGGTATACACGATTTCTCGTGCATAACTTTGTGATTGTATAACGGCCAGTCATTGGTACGTATGTAAGTGTGTGAGAGAGCTCAGTTTTGAGACAATTTGATATCTCTTTCCTGATTGAGTAGAGATAGAAATGTGAGAGACGGGTGCATCACTATTATAATTAATTTCAACGTGTTTGTATGTTTGTTTGAGTATGCATGAGAGATTGTGGCTTAGAGATATTTTGATTTCTCGTTTTAGTATGCAGGGGATAATGGGTGATAGATAGGTGTATCTATGTTAAATAATTGTTATGTATGCGTTTGAGAATTTGTAGGTGTATATTAAAGACATAATGCTTTGAGATAGTTTAATATCTTGTTTGAATGGTATGGGAATAATAGATGAAAGTTTAAGATATGGGTGCTGATACATCACGAATATTGCATATTTGCGCCCTTTATCTTTATGCATTCTAGCACTTTTACGTTCTTAACGTCTATATTTATGCTCGTTAACCAGAAAACCTCAGATTTGGACATATATATATTTTTCAGGGGTTAATTGTGCTTTGGTAGGTATTGGAACGCTAAAAGTGAGGTTCGGTTGCATTTCGGAGAAGTTCCGTCGTCGAATGCTACTTCAAGGGAAATTTGGTCTTTTCAAACTTACTATTTTTTATGGAATGAAGTTATCAACATGTATATCATCAAATTATCTTTTCGTGGCCACTGACCGTGCGTCATTCTGACTCTGTATGTGGAAGTTATGGCCTTTTTCAGAAGGTTTCGATATTTTCTTCTACTTCAAGGGGATTTTGGTAATTTCATACTGAATAATTTGGAGGGTTTCAAAACATAATCATGTATATAATTGAATTAGCTTCGTGTCGGTTCCAGTCACGCCTCATTTCGATTCCGTATGAGGGAGTTATAGTCGTTTCCGTGCAACACGTCAAAATTGGTTCAAAGAGGAAAAGTGGGTTGTCTCCAGCCCAAGGCAAATTCCAAAAGTGCGGTCGACCAGTCCCAAACATGAGGTCGACCGGTCCCATCAGATATGGATGAAAATTGACTTATTTTGGGTTTTTTGGCTTGGTTTTGTTGGGGCTTTATATTAGGATATAAATAGAATGTTGGGGGCTTTTATTTGGAGGATATAATTCATTTAGGTTAGTTTTTAGGTGATATTTTTGAGAGCTTCTCTCTCCTAGGGTTCTAACCCAATTTCTATGTAAGTTGTTACTATTCATCTTCTCCCTCTTTAATAAAGCTTCCATTGTTTATTTCTTGTGTTGTTAACTAGTTTACAAGCTTTGATAATTAGTTTTACTTATTTTAATTTACTTCCTTACTTTAAATACATGTCTTTCACAATGCTTTCTAGATAATTTAGTCTAGGTTGTGTTTCATTGAACTCACCTAGGGTTGATGTGTTGCTTTGCTTTGGTTATGGAGTTTACGGGTCTATTTCGAGTGTGTTGTCCTAGTTATTACGCGTAGGGGATTTGACGGGGCATATCATGTATGCTCCGTGCTTACGACCTTGTGTGCGTAATTTCCGGGGTATTTGTTGACGCCAAAATCGTATTAGGCTTTTATGTGAATTAGGGGTGTTACAGCCCTTGATTTAATTAATCGTCGAAACGAGACGCATTTGTAATAACTCATCGACCCATGTAACCATTTTATACTAATTAACTCGGGTGAGGGATATTCAACGCAACCTATAGTTTTTACTCGCTTTCTTAATCTAGCTTTATTTTCCCTCGCCTAGATTAATATTTCCTTTTATGTATCTTTTCCCTTTTTGTGTATAATCATCTTTTACACTTTTATTTAGGAATGTTAAACCTTATAAATTATAGCAACTCATCTCTGTGGATTTTTGATACCCGACTTACCGCTATACTCACCCATTGAGTGTAGTCGTAATTTATGTTTTTATATAGTTCAGGTGAGCCGAATTCAAAACGACCGGCGCGTAGGTGACTCTCGCGCCGTGGCTAAACCCTGTCTATCAAAATGGCGTCGTTGCCCGGGATGAGTTTGTTTTAGACTTTATTTGATTTAGTATTTCATAGTATTTTTTTTCTATTTGTATTATTTTCTAATCTTTTGCAGGACTTCCACATTTGAGCACTTAGAAACGCTCGATTTTTTTCCGCGCGCACCTACTTTGTGGAATTCGCCACTTGAGCCATTTTGGGGTAAGCATGTCTTATTCCAATTCTTTCGGTAATCCTTGTTATAATTCTCAAAATTCTCACAAGCTTATGACTTTCGGTGCATACTTAGAATCCCAAAAATTTGCAAATTCACACATTACTTTGGGCGAGTATAACCAAAGTCAAAATTTGGGTTATTAGTATTTTGATGATGATGACAATTATTTTGGGCCTTTACCTCCTTATAATAAGAACTATGAAACGAATTCGAATAGTTTTCAAAATTCATATAATAATGAGTTTTCATTTAAGTCCGATGACAATTTTCAAAGTTCCCATTCTAATGCATCCGCACCTCGACCTATGACATTCGGTGAGGGTTTGCATATGTATGAGAATGAGAAACTTGAAAATCGTTATCGGGAAGAAAATCGTTTGTGGGAACATGAATTGGATTTATTATTTGAGTTCGACGATGATTTTGCTTTTGAGACTTTCGAGGTCAAGGAATGTTTTGAACCAGATGAGGTACTTGTACATACTTTGGAACAAGCCATTCTAGACTTTGCCCATTGCGTAATAGATATTGAAAGTGAGGATGATAATGACGTAATATCTATTTGCAATATAATGATTTCTTCTTTGGCCCCCAAAGAAGAACATTTCATTAAAAATGATATTATTTCCTTTGAAACTCAAACTTCATGCAATGATGATTCATCTCATGAGTTTGAATTTCTTTCATCCCCATTTTCATTCTCTATTACCACACCGTCACAAGTACCCGATGATTCGGTTTCAAACTTTAATGTTTTAAATCTTTTCTTCGAAGAGGAGTAATTGCTCGAGTCCCCCTCCACGATCGCATCTTTGCCTTTGTATGCGTTGCCTCCCATTACACTTGCAAAGTCCTTGGGAGGATATTCAGCTTTTTTCGGTCCCCACATGTTTTTGTCACCCGTTCAATCCAAACCCCCCATCGTCCCTCCAAAACTTTTAATTGGCGATGGTTCATTTCTTTCGCCTTACACATGCCTTCTGTTGTGTAAACGGAATCCATATTTTTTGGAAGGCATTCTTGTATGTGAGGGTACACCGGTTATCCTCCAAAGTAGAATCATTTTTGCAGTGGACCCTTAGCTATTTAGACTTCTAGTGTATATTTAGTATGAAGCCTAAATAGTAGGTTGTATATAGTTAACTTTCTTTCTTTTTATTTTTTCTTTCTTTTTAACTTAGTCTAGTGTAATTAGTTAACTTTCTATTTTTTGTTTTTGCTATGCTCGGTACTAACTTGTTTTGTAGATTCTTTGGACTTGTTCTTATGGGGATCGCTCCAATTTTGGGTAATATCGCTATTTTCCTCTCTTTGACTTGGTTCTTAATTTACATTGAGGACAATGTCAAGTTTTAAGTTAGGGGGTGTGAGATATTCTATCCATTTCTTTATTTAGTCCATGTTTTTGTTCACATGTTAGTTACTTAGTATGCTTTTCTTAGAAAAATTGAAAATTAAAAAAAAAAATTCTTTCTTTTTTCTCTTTTTTTGGGCTTTTTGCCTTTGTTTTCGATGATAAATTTGAATAATTGCCCGATCCAATTGACAACCCAATGATGCATGTTTTCGAATTGAGAAGTTATTAGACTTTTGTCTCCATTATTGATTTTATGAATAACTTCATGAATTAAACTTTAATCCCATGAGCACATGCACTTTTCTTGCTATATTGATTTGGTTTAAGATTTTTATAACTCGGTAATCTTTTGTTGCATTGTATATACTTACACCGAGTAAGCTTTGTACCTTTTGTCATTTGTGAGTGTATACACTATTCTTTTCTCATTGAAAACGTTGAATTCGTTGGTAATATCTTTATACTTTCATTTGATCGTTCATTAATTGAGTTCATATTTGAAATGTGTTACTTGATCATAATTTTCATATATTGTTTTGACTCGAGAATTGCGTAAACTTTGTGAAATGATCATATGCCCTCTTTGATATATCACCCATATTAGCCTTGACCTCACCCTTATATGTTTACCTTCGTTAACCCCTTTGAGCCTAAATATAGCCTTTCGTTTCATAACTCCATTCCCATAACTAACTCTAAATTGGAGTTTTAGCCCATACATACACTTTCCACACCTTTGTTAGGAATGTTGCTTGGGATTGAATGTTTTTGTTGTGATGTCGGTTGCAACTTAGGCATATGAGAGTTTGATAAGTAAAGTAAAGAAAGATGTGAAAAAGTGAAGAGAAAGAGAAAGCAAAAAGCAAAAGAAAACAAAAGAGAAAAATGAGAAAAAGAAGAAAAGAAAAAGAAAGAGAAAGTTGTAAATGTTGTATATAGTTCAATAAGCTTTGATTCCTCTCCCCGATGATATATCTAATGTTGTTTTGGAACTTGTTTTCCAATTTTGATATTGTCCACATTTTCCCATTATCCCGAGTTTTCATTCCGAACACTTTGAATCCGTACATACATTCCTTCGCTTCCTACCCTAGCCATACCTACATTACAACCCTATTAAAGTCCTATGTGGTCTTTGGTTGATGTAATTTAAAGGTTTAAATAGTTTTGATAATCTGTGAAAATGCATTTCGCCTCTTTTAGTGTGCGGTATCTTTCATTGAGATTGCAGTTTTTCAGTTTATATTTAGCGTTCTTCATTTGTGACATGTGTGCGGCCTAGTTTCCATTTCCATTTACTCTTTAGCCCGCATGTTCTGTGTGTTACCTCCCTGTTTCGAGTGAATTTCATTTGATGAGTGTAATGCCCATGAGGATTGAATATATTCTTGCTTTAATGTTTATCCGGATTATTTAAGTTTTTGCCAAATTACACTTTGCATGTGCTCGTCCCCCTCCCACATTTTAAGGTTTCAATTCTATGAGATTCATTCTATAATGTTAATAATTTGGACTATTGTTTGAATTCGTTCATTGTACTAATAACATGTTGAAATCTTGTTCGTATTATTGGGCTTGTCGCATGATGGGTTGGGCATATTTTGAGGAAACCATATGATGTTTGTGGGTTTCATCCCTGAAAACCCTCACGAGACGACACTCGTCCACTAGGGTAACCTAGGGGTTTAACGGCTTATTGCATATGCTAAATGCAATCGTGTTCCCAACGAAAGTGGCAATTATATTTTGATGCATATATACATTTTGTATTTCCTTCTGTGGACTGGTTTTGTTTGTTTCATCACTAGCGACTAGAAATGCCTAAGTTAGGGGGTGTGATACATCACGAATATTGCATATTTGCGCCCTTTATCTTTATGAATTCTAGAACTTTTACATTCTTAACGTCTATATTTACGCTCGTTAACCAGAAAACCTCGGATTTGGACATATATATGTTTTGCAGGGGTTAATTGTGCTTTTGTAGGTATTGGAACGCTAAAAGTGAGGTTCGATTGCATTTCAGAGAAGTTCTGTCATCGAATGCTACTTCAAGGGCAATTTGGTCTTGTAAAACTCACTATTTTTTATGGAATTAATTTACCAATAGGTAGATCATCAAATTATTTTTCGTGGCCACTGACCGTGCGTCATTCTGACTCTGTATGTGGAAGTTATGGTCTTTTCCGGAAGGTTTTGATATTTTCTTCTACTTCAAGGGCATTTTGGTAATTTCATACTGCATAATTTGTAGGGTTTCAAAACATAATCATGTAGATAATTGAATTATCTTCGCGTCGATTCCGACGACGCCTCATTTCGATTCTGTATGAGGGAGTTATAGCCGTTTTCGTGCAACGCGTCAAAATTGGTTCAAAGAGGAAAAGTGGGCTGTCTCCAGCCCAAGGGAAATTCCAAAAGTGCGGTCGACCGGTCCCAAACATGAGGTCGATCGGTCCCATTAGATATGGACGAAAATTGACTTATTTTGAGTTTTTTGGCCTGGTTTTGTTGGAGGTTTATTTTGGGATATAAATAGAATGTTGGGGGCTTTTATTTGGAGGATTTAATTCATTTAGGTTAGTTTTTAGGTGATATTTTTGAGAGCTTCTCTCTCATAGGGTTCCATCCCAATTTGTATGTAAGGGTTGTTACTATTCAACTTCTTCCTCTTTAATAAAGCTTCCATTGTTTATTTCTTGTGTTGTTAACTAGTTTACAAGCTTTGATAATTAGTTTTACTTATTTTAATTTACTTCCTTGCTTTAAATACATGTCTTTCACCATGCTTTCTAGATAATTTAGTCTAGGTTTTGTTGGATTGAACTCACCTAGGGTTGATGTGTTGCCTTGCTTTGGTGATGGAGTTTACGGGTCTATTTCGAGTGCGTTGTTCTAGTTATTACGCGTAGGGTATTTGACGGGGCATATCATGTATGCTCCTTGCTTACGACCTTATGTGCGTAATTTCTGGGGTATTTGTTGACGCCAAATCGTATTACGCTTTTATGTGAATTTAAGGGTGTGACAACGATTAATTTAATTAACCGTCGAAACGAGACGCATTTGTAATAAATCGTCGACCCATGTAACCATTTTATACTAATTAACTCGGGTGAGGGATATTCGACGCAACCTATAGTTTTTACTCGCTTTCTTAATCTAGCTTTATTTTTCCTCGCCTAGATTAATATTTCCTTTTATGCATCTTTTTCCTTTTTATGTATAATCATCTTTTACACTTTTATTTAGGAATATTAAACATTATAAATTATAGCAACTCGTCTCTGTGGATTTTCGATACTCGACTTATCACTATACTCACCCATTGAGTGTAGTCTTAATTTAGGTTTTTGTATAGTTCAGGTGAGCCGAATTCAAAACGACCGGCGCGTAGGTGACTCTCGCACCGCGGCGAAACCCTGTCTATCAAATATATCCCTAACAACGGCGCCATTTTTATAGACAGGGTTTCGCCGCGGCACGAGAGTCACCTACGCGTCGGTTGTTTTGAATTCGGCTCACCTGAACTATACAAAAACCTAAATTACGACTACACTCAACGGGTGAGTATAGCGATAAGTCGGGTATCGAAAATCCACAGAGACGAGTTGGTATAATTTATAAGGTTTAATAGTCCTAAATAAAAGTGTAAAAATGATTATACATAAAAAGGGAAAAGATGCATAAAAGGAAATATTAATCCAGGCAAGGGAAAATAAAGTTAGATTAAGAAAGCGAGTAAAAACTATAGGTTGTGTCGAATATCCCTCACCCGAGTTAATTAGTATAAAATGGTTACATGGGTCGACGAGTTATTACAAATGCGTCTCGTTTCGACGGTTATTAAATCAAGGGCTGTCACACTCCTAAATTCGCATAAAAGCCTAATACGATTTTGGCATCAACAAATACCCCAGAAATTACGCACATAAGGTCGTAAGCACAGAGCATACATGATATGCTCCGTCAAATCCCCTACGCGTAATAACTAGGACAACGCACTCGAAATAGACCCGTAAACTCCATCACCAAAGCAAAGAAACACATCAACCCTAGATGAGTTCAATCCAACAAAACCTAGACTAAATTATCTAGAAAGCATGGTGAAAGACATGTATTTAAAGCAAGGAAGTAAATTAAAATAAGTAAAACTAATTATCAAAGCTTGTAAACTAGTTAACAACACAAGAAATAAACAATGGAAGCTTTATTGAAGAGGAAGAAGATGAATAGTAAAAACTTACATACAAATTGGTATGGAACCCTAGGAGAGAGAAGCTCTAAAAAATATCACCTAAAAACTAACCTAAATGAATTATATCCTCCAAATAAAAGCCTCCAACATTCTATTTATATCCCAAAATAAACCCCCAACAAAATCAAGACAAAAAGCCCAAAATAAGTAAATTTTAGTCCATATCCGATGGGACCGGTCGACCTCATTTTTGGGACCGGTCGAACGCACTTTTGGAATTAGCCTTGGGCTGGAGACAACCCACTTTTCCTCTTTGAACCAATTTTGACGCGTTGCACGGAAACGGCTATAACTCCCTCATACAGAATCGAAATGAGGCGTGGTCAGAACCGATGCGAAGCTAATTCAATTATCTACATGATTTTATTTTGAAACCCTCCAAATTATGCAGTATGAAATTACCAAAATTCCCTTGAAGTAGAAGAAAATATCAAAGCCTTTCGGAAAAGGCCATAACTTCCACATACGGAGTCAGAATGACGCACGGTCAGTGGCCACGAAAAGATAATTTGATGATATACATGTTGGTAACTTCATTACATAAAAAAATAATGAGTTTGGAAAGACCAAATTTCCCTTGAAGTAGCATTCGACGATAGAACTTGTCCGAAATGCAACCGAACCTCACTTTTAGCGTTCCAATACCTACAAAAGCACAATTAACCCCTGAAAAACATATATATGTCCAAATCCGAGGTTGTCTGGTTAACGAGCACAAATATAGATCTTAAGAACATAAAAGTGCAAGAATGCATAAAAATAAAGGGCGCAAATATGCAATATTCGTGATGTATCAGGTGCATCTCAAAGGAGACAATATATCAAGGGACATATTATCGAGGTTGGATCTCATTAGAAAGACTCGCTATTACACCTACATACTCCTTTGTCCATGAGATCAAAGCCTATGTAGTTAGGTCGTTCTCAAGATCCAACGTGATATGCGTGCAAGTGTAGGACTAGGCTTAGGAGGGAGATGGAGGGTTTATGGAATTTTATGATAGGATTGAACCCTAAGATGGTTGGTTTTGGCATATAACCTTATAATAACTGTGTGATTGCTAGTTTGAAGGTATTGTCCTTCAGACTAGTTTGGAGGTGTATAATTGAGCTAAGAAATGTGACACCCCACCCAATTAAATATCGGGTGATCAGTCCTTTATAAAATTTTAAAAACAGAATATCCGGTTAGTTCATTCTTAGCATCATTGTCGAAAACATTAACTTTACAAATCACCTAATATAAATCAAGCTCGTGCCAAAATACTTTTTCCTTTTTAATTTGCAACCAAAAAAATCTTTTATTTAATAAGTCTCAGAATTTAATATAAACCATTCACCAATTAACAAAGATAAATAATAAATCTGAATCACTTACTGAAATAAATACGATTGGATTTAAACATTCCAGTTCAAAACCTTAAGCCAAAGAACCACCATAAACTAAATACCATCTCTGATAAAATGTCTAAGGAATGGGCGACATATGCCCTAAATGAAAAGTCTAGATAAACTGTGAGGAAAGATATGAGCGTATAATGCAAATACCTACAGCTTCCACAGCAGCTGCTGCACGCCAAGCGACCCAAGTCTCTAAATCTGGTGACCCTGTGGCTGAGCACCTGATATAATACATATATATATAGCAAGAGAGAAAAAAGATGCAAGAGACGGGTCAGATCCCGATGTGAAAAATGTTTTTGCAAGTATTTAAAAATGCTTTAAAGCAAGTATTATGTACATGTTAGATTCGTTCTCTAACATGAAGATCTCACCTCTCTTCTATTGTGCACTCCTAGTGCATCTTTTATTTAGTACTAGTAACTCTACCCAAGCTATCTAGTTCAAGTCACTTAACACTCTTTACATCTAACAATAGTGTTCCCGTATTGCCCATATAATACTCCATAAGTAGCCTGTCACATATTACTACCTATTCCGTTTACTATAAGACCATTTAAGTCTTTGTTTTAAATTCATATGACTTCATTGACAAAACTACTAGTTTCTCTTAGTAGAATATCTTATAATTATGCATACATACACACACATATATATATATATGTAAGTCCTGCACCCCCGACTTAAATCCCATTAGTGCTATTAATATAACAATCACGTACCCTCGGATTATCACCTATTAGTACACTTAAAATAATATCCTTGCACCCCCGGGTTATCACCCATTAGTGCACTTAACAAAATATCAAGTAATAGGCATACACACATCCTATTAAAATTTAAAGGTATTCTCCCAACCTATTTGTATACTTACCATACGTATTTTATTCTCATTATTACGTATTTTATAGTATTACTAAATTACCACAACTCTGTAGTATTTTCCGAAGTAACTCTTATTCCGGATTAATTAAAATATAAAACTCACATACTTTCTCGTAGACCTGCCTTGTTTCAAATCTGTTAACTGGAAATTTCTCTCACTCGAATAAATTGGAAAATTCCAAAACATCCCCTAAGAAGTTTCCCAAAAATTCACCTTATCGCTCGAACCATATGGCAATGTCGTTTGAACGACTGCCACATGTCGCTCGAGCAACTTTGCACGAGATGCCTATATCGCTTGAACGACCTTCGCGCGACTTCACGCGAGACCTACTGTTTCGTCTTCTTCCCAGAATTTTAGCGTTTTCCCACCATTTTTAACCTTAAAACCTCTATTGTTCATTCCCAAACACCCAAACAACAAACCCAATCGATGTTCCAACCTATTTAGATGATTTCCAATAACCTAGAATCATTAAATCCTCCTCATACATCAATTTAATACGAAATTCCCAAATTTATTTAACAAGAACCCTAGTTCTTAATTCAAGATCATATCTCCAAATTAAACCCAGATTTATACATGGAAATTATCATAAATTCTTGGATAACATCCTATCTACATGAAGGAATTCAATCTCTTATAAATTCAGACCTAAATATGAATCAAATCATCAAGTTTTTAAATCTCATAATTTAATGGGTTATCAACTACTCTAATCATGCACATAATTATTACTAAATCATGCAAGTAATAAACACTTGCCTCGAATTAGTCGTCTGATTTCTTGATGTTGTTGGTATGGGTGTATTCCTCTTGTTCCGATCTACACGATGGTGGTGATGGTTGTGCAAGATGGTGCTAATTAGGCCTTCCCTCTTGGAATTTGTTCTCCCTCACACCCTCTGTGGTCGTTCTTTACTTTTTGTATCTCCCAACCTTAATGGACCTCTCGTGGCTGATAAAATAACTCCCAATTTTTGTCCATTTAATTCCTCCAATAATCAAAATTATAAAATTACCCATACGGGGTGCTGGTTTGGCCTAAAAACCTCCCGGAGTCTAAATAAAATACCGGGTTAATGTTTTCTGACTATTTTGACCCTCCCGGACTCAACGACGCACTCGAAATTACCATACAAGTTACACAAAAATAGTTTACTTTTTATATTCCATTCAATTAGTCCTGACACGACTCACACACGTGTCCCGACTTAAAATACCAAACTGTCGTATATTTCACTCTCGACGATTTTTCAGATTCAAAAATTTCATATTACTCATTCACTCAGTAATATTCAATAATTCTCGTTAATAAGTATTAACTCTTATTACTCTAGTTAATAATTATTTTAAATCCGGATTAATTACCAATTAATTCTCGCATATTAATTTAATTAATCCCACAATAATAATTAATCACATAATTATTTAGGTTCTCAAAAATACGGGGTGTTACATACTCCCCCCCCCCCCCCCCCCCCAATAACAGAATTTTGTCCCAAAATTCGAAAAGTAAGGTATACTTGGTATAAATAAATCTAGATATTTCTCACGCATATTCGCCTCTCACTACCAAGTGGACTCCTCCACATTGTGATGCTTCCACTGAACCCGCACAAGTGGAACTAATTTTGACCTCAGTTTCCTCTCACTGTAATCTAGGATGGCCATTGGCCTCTCCTCATAAGAACTATTGGCCTGCAAATCGATCTCCTTTATCGCGATGTGAGTGTGGTCTAAGTCATCTCGTAGATACCGTCTCAATGACGATATGTGAAACACATCATGAACACGGTGTAAGAGTTCCGGCGACCCAAGTTTGTATGCCACCGGCCCAATCCTCTCGATAATTGGAAATGGGCCCATGTACCTTGGAGCCAACTTCCCCTTATTCCCAAACCTCATTACTCCTTTCATAGGAGTTTCACGTAGTAATACTTGGTCCCCCATGCTAAACTCTCAGAAGGATCGCTTCGCATCGGCATAACTCTTCTATCGGTCCTGGGCTACCCGAATGCGACTCCTAATAAGCTCAATCCTAGCTGAAGTATCCTAAATCACCTCTGGTCCGAGTAACTTGTTGTCCCCCACCTCTAGACAACAAGCGGGAGAACGACATGGCCTGTCATACAATGCCTCAAATGGGACCATGCCGATCGTGAACTGATAGGAGTTATTATAGGCGAACTCCACCAGTGGAAGATACGACTCACAACCTCCTCTAAAATCAAGGACACACATGCATAGCATATCCTCTAGCATCTGATTGGTACACCCTGTTTGTCCATCTTACTATGGGTGATAAGATGAACTCAATCTCAACTCTGTACCCATAGCCTCCTGAAATCTTTCCCAGAAGCGCGACATAAAAATCTTGTCTCTATCAGACACGATATCTAGGGGCACCCCATGTAGCCTAACGATCTCGGCAATGAATAACTATGCAAGTTGGACCGTGGTGTAGTCTGTCCGTACTGGAAGAAAATGAACTACCTTGATCAACCGATCCACTATAACCCATATGGAATCATGACCCCGATGTGATGTAGGCAACCCAGTAATGAAGTCCATTGAAATACTTTCCCATTTCCCCGTAGGTTTCTCCAACGGATGAAGTAATCCTGGTGGTCTCTGGTGGTCCACCTTTACCATCTGGCAGGTACAAGATTTGGACATAAACTCTGTAATCTCCTTCTTCATCCCACTCCACCAGTACTGTCGCCTCATATCCTGGTACATCTTATCCATTTCGGGATGTATCACAAATTTGGATCCGTGTGACTGTGTCATAACTGCATGACATAAGTCTTCTCCCTTCGAGACCATTAATCTCCCATTAAATCTCAAACCCCCATCAGAACTCACGGAATACGACTAAGCACCCCCAGCTAGGAGCCGTATAATCTGCTCCTGGAAAAAAGTATCCGATGCTTGTGCCTGTATCACCCTCGTAACAATGTCGAGTGTGACTGATATAACAGACATAAAGGAATGGGCTACCGCATCCTGGTGTCCTAATTCTTTCCACTTTACTCTCCACACTTTCGCTACGTCACCTACCGACCTACGAGTTAATGCATCAGCAACCATATTAGCCTTTCCCGATGGTACTGTATCTCGAACTGATAATCCTTCACAAACTCCAGCCACCTACGCTGAGGCATGTTCAACTCTCGCTAAGTGAACAAGTATTGCATTGACTTGTGGTATGTGAACAAGGGGAACTTTTCCCCCAATAAGTAATGTCTCCAAATCCTTAATACAAATACGACTGCCGCTAGCTCAAGGTCGTGGGTGGGGTAATTCTTTTCGTGAGACTTAAGCTTGTGGGAGGCAAAATTTATAGCTTGCTCCTCCTATTGAAGTAATCCTCCGAGTCCCCGTAAAGAGGCGTCAGTGTACACTAGATACTCTACTCCCGACTTGGGCAAAGCAAGAACTGGCGCCGAAGTTAACTTATCTTTCAGCTCAAATAAAGCCAATTGACAAGCATCATCCCATACATATGGTACTCCCTTGCGAGTCAAATTCGTCAATGGAACCGCTATCTTTGAAAATCCTCAGATGAACCTCCTATAGTACCCGGCTAGACCCAAAAAGCTACGCACCTCTATCGGTGTCGTGGGCTGTCCCCACTCCCTCACTGTCGATACTTTGCTTGGGTCAATCGATATCCTCAATTTCGATACAACATGCCCCAAAAATTGTACTTCTCATAGCCAAAATTCGCACTTCTCATACTTAGCATACAACTGATGTTCTCGTAGGGTCTGAAGAACCTGTCTGAAGTGTTTGGCATGCTCCTCCTCAGTGTGTGAATAAATCAGGATGTTATCTATGAAGATGATGATAAACTGATCCAAAAACTCCCTGAACACTCATCATCAAGTCCATGAATACAACTAGAGCATTTGTCAGCCCAAATGGCATGACTCTGAACTCATAGGATCCATACCTCATCAAGAAAGCATTTTTTGACACATCCTGCTCCCTAATCAGTAGCTAATAGTATTCCGACCTCAAATATATGTTTGAAAAGAAGGTTGCTCCCCTCAACTAGTCGAACAGGTCATCGATTCAGGGCAACTGATATTTATTCTGTATCGTGACCTTATTCAACTCCCGGTAATCCACGCATAACCTCAGTGTTCCATCTTTCTTCTTTACAAATAACACCGGAGCGCCCCAAGGTGAGGTACTCCTATGAATGAAGCCCTGGCCTAACAGCTGCTCTATCTGATCCCGTAACTCCCTTATATCTGTAGGATCCATACGATATGGTGCATACGCTATCAGTTGAGTGCCCGACATCAAGTCTATAATGAAATCTATCTCTCGACTGGGGGGTAGGCCCGATATCTCCTGAAATACATCTAAAAACTCACGAATAACTGGAATCGAATCCACGAGAATCACTATCTCCTTAGAGGTATCCTCCTCTATGTAATACAAGTGGGTGGAAGATCCTACCACTGGGCGAGGCATTACCACCAAAAACATCTCCTGCCCTGGAATGGCATAGATAATACTCCTACCATAACAATCTATCATGGCTCTATACGCAGCGAGCCAATCCATGCCAATAATGACATCGTGTTCATGCATATCTAACACTAGTATGTCTGCAGGTAAAATCAAACTACCACTCTCTATACTTACGCGCCGACATATAAAGAAAATCAAAGATCCATTCCCCAGTGGTGAGTCTACGCATGTCACTATACTCTCTGCATGACTAATAACCCTAAGGCCTGTGCAAAATGTGTAGGTATAAAAGAGTGCGACACCCCAGTATCAAATAAAACTCGACCCATAGTGCCATGTATATGAAACGTACCCTCAATCGCGGGTGGTGCCTGAGGTGCTTCTACCTGGTGGACATTATAGACACGTCCATACTGTAATTGCCCCTACTGAACTAGGGTTACGGTCAAGGCTGGAACTGGCGCTAGAGCTGGTAGGGTGGCGGGAAAGATGGGTCTCTAGGGCACCTGGTGAGCACCCTGCCGTCGAGGGGCCCTGTCCCTATCGAGGAAATCTTGGTTCTTATGGCCAGTCTTGCCACAAGTATAACATTTGCCAATGAAATTTCCTCCCCTATGTCCCTGATAACCTCGACCCTACTGGCCGTTACCACCCCTACCTTGGCCCTGATGGCCCTGCTGCAGGCCCTGTTTGAAGCACCTGTGACCATGCCTAAAATGTCCTGAACGAAACCTCTTAACATAATCCCCCTGCTGGGAACCCTGCCTCTGACTCTGATCAGCTGGTGCCCCACTGACACTACCTCCCACTCTCTTATCCATCTAGCTGGGCTCTCCTCCCCGCTTGCTTCCCTTAGCATGGAAGCGGTTGTCTTGACAATGTAACAATGATGCATTTAGGACATCTGTGTAGGAATGTAGGGAAAGGTTACCCAGAACATACTGTCGAATCCTCCAAGTCAAACCATCTATGAACATCTGGATTCGTTTCTCCTCAGTAGGCACCTCGTCAGGTACCATATTAGCCAATCGCGTGAATTCCTCCTCATATTCCACAACTGTCTTCCCTTCCTGGGTGAGGTCTAAAATTTTTCTCCTTATCTCAGTCTTGACGGCAGAAGGAAAATACTTGCGGTAGAACCGCACCCAGAAATCGACAATCAACATCAAATCTCGCTCCTCTGAAGTAGTAGTGGACTCCCACCACTGTAAGGCTGACCCTGTTAGCTTAAAGGTAGCCAAAACTTGCCTCTGTACCTCGATGCACTCAGACATACGAAGGTTTCTTTGTATATCCTTTTTCACTAACTCACCAACACTACATCAGAACTGCCTGAGAACTCCGAAGGATGCGCCTTCCGAAAGGCATCCCAGACTCTCTCCCATGCAGTAGGGAAAATAGGAACAGGTGCTGGCGCCACTACTGGTGCCTGTGGTGGTGCCTGATGTACCACTGCTAGTGTTGCATTTACTGCCAGTGCAACGATGTCAGCAACTTCTGTAGCATTCATCATGCCCTGAGCTGGAGCTGGCAGTGACTTTGGATGGGCATTCATGTCCTTTGGTGCACGTCGAGGAGGCATCTGAGATGAGAAATAAGTTTATTAGTCCACAGTTATCGTAAAATCTCAAATAACTGAAGACGTGATCGTATAAACAAGAATACAACAGTCCTAAAGATAAGGCTTTATATCAAAGGACGCTAAGTTGAAAGCACAGTAAGCCGTATAGATCCTAAAGGACTCTAGAACCTGATGCTCTGATACCACTTGTGACACCCCGCCCAATTAAATATCGGGTGATCAGTCCTTTCTAAAATTTTAAAACAGAATATTCGGTTGGTTCATTCTTAGCATCACGGTCAAAAACATTAACTTTACAAATCACCTAATATAAATCAAGATCATGCCAAAATACTTTTTCCTTTTTAATTTTCAACCAAAAACAAAATCTTATATTTAATAAGTCCCAGAATTTAAATATAAACCATTCACCAATCAACAAAGATAAATAATAAATCTGAATCACTTACTGAAATCAATACGATTGGATTTAAACATTCCAGTTCAAAACCTTAAGCCAAAGAACCACAGTAAACTAAATACAATCTCTGATAAAATGTCTAAGGAATGGGTGACACATGCCCTTAATGAAAAGTCTAGATAAACTGAGAGGAAAGATAGGAGCATCTAATGCAAAGACCTACAGCTTCCACAGCAGCTGCAACACGCCAAGGGACCCAAGTCTCTAAATTTGGTGATCCTGTGGCTGAGCACCTGATATAATACATATATATATAGCTAGAGAGAAAAGAGGTTCAAGAGATGAATCAGATCCCGATGTGAAAAAATGTTTTTGCAAGTATTTAGAAATGATTTGAAGAAAGTATTATATACATGTTAGATTCGTTCTCTCACATGAAGATCTCACATATCTTCTATTGTGCACTCCTAGCGCATCTTTTAATTAGAACTAGTAACTCTACCCAAGCTATCTAGTTCAAGTCACCTAACACTCTTTACATCAAACAATAGTGTTCCCGTATTGCCCATAGAATACTCCATAAGTAGCCTGTCACATATTACTACCTATCCCGTTTACTATATGACCATTTAAGTCTTTGTCTCTTTAAGATTAAATTCATATGACTTCATTTCTAAAACTACTAGTTTCTCTTAGTATAATATCTCATATATATATATATATATAAGTCTTGCACCCCCGATTTAAATCCCATTAGTGCTATTAATATAACAATCACGTACCCCCGGGTTATCACCCATTAGTACACTTAAAATAATATCCTTGCACCCCCAGGTTATCACCCATTAGTACGCTAAATAAAAATATTACACCCCGGGTTATCACCCTTTAGTGTATTAACCACATAACCTTGCACCCCCGGTTATCACCCATTAGTGCACTTAACAAAATATCAAGTAATAGGCATACACACATCCTATTAAAATTTAAAGGTATTCTCCCAACCTATTTGTATACTTACCATACGTATTTTATTCTCATTATTACGTATTTTATAATATTACTAAATTACCACAACTCTTTAGTAATTTTCGAAGTAACTCTTATTTACGGATTAATTAAAGTATAAAACTCACATACTTTCTCGTAGACATGCCTCGTTTCAAATTTGTTAACTGGAAATTTCTCTCACTCGAATAAATTGGAAAATTCTAAAACTGCCCCTAATAAGTTTCCCAAAAATTCACCTTGTCGCTTGAACCCAGATGGCAATGTCGTTTGAACGACTGCCACGTGTCGCTCGAGCGACTTCGCGCGAGATGCCTATCTCGTTTGAACGACCTTCGCGCGACTTTGCTTGAGACCTACTGTTTCGACTTCGCGCGCGACTTAGCTTTTATGTGTGTGTTGTTTGTCATTGAAAGCAAAGTTAATCAAAATCTTAAAATACCTACAAAATATAACAAACTAAAGTGTAGAGGTAAGTAAGGGTATCAATAAAAATCTAAGGATGAAACATGCAAGAGAGGAAATATGTAATCCGTTTTTATTTGATTTCTTTTTCAATTTTTACTTTTTTAATTTTTTTAGCTTTTTCAATATTAAAACAATTTTTTTGAGGATCTGAATTAAACTAATATGAGAACAAGTAAATAAACACAAGATGGAAAATATAAAGAAGTGCTTAAAAGTGTGATGAAAAAGTATGAATAAAATCTAACAAAAATAAAAGATAAAGTGAGGAAATAAATGTGAGAACAATCAAGGAATGAGATTACACCACAAACTTTTGTTATTCTAATTAATTAATTTACTCATTTGCAATCTCCCAAGTTTATATCGAAATTACAAGTAAACTCTCGTCTCAAATTTAGTTTTAATACCAACCTTTTAGAAAATAAAGTTCAAACCCTCACAACTCCAGAAATTAGATTTATACTCCTTTCAATAAATCACCCGCTAGGATCGATTCATCAAAATTCATATAAATGATAGAAAATTAAATTTAGAGTAGAAATTCAAGGAATAATAACACTCTTGAGAAACCCCTATCTCTAGTTCGATTCTTAAATGGGTATTATATCTCGAATTTCAATTTTCTCTTAAAAATTATTTACCCTCTCTCGAGGTGTAAATTAAAATGTGAAGGATCGAAATTAACATTCAAAGGGAATTTCAAATAAACATACTAATTATTTGAGATAACATAAAATAAGGGTTCAGCCCACCCCTTGAAAGGGGTTTCTAGACTAGCATAATATGAAACATGATAATCAAATGAACAAAGGAAATAAAATAAGAGTAAAGAAGAGAACAATCAAACCAAATCTCTTTGTATCCAATTGAACTCAAATATTTGAATGAGAAACATACAACCCTCCAATTGAGTGATCAACAAAAATATAAATGAAAATTTTCACACTCAACTTGAATCTCGCTACAATTTATTTTCCTCAATTTAAATCTAAAACAAAACAAAATAAAATAAATTCCTAAACTAAAAAAATATTATTTCTAACTTTCTCTCTAAGCTAACTCTAGAATTCTCTTCCTCTTTTATAGGCCCCATTCTTCCTTTTATAGGTGCAATGAGGTAAAGGGGTAATTTGGGAAGGATAATGGTGTAAGTGGTTTAATGAGGAGTGGAAGGTATTTGGGTTAGGGAAATTTAGGGAAAAGGGTATGAGAGCATGTGGGAGAAATGTGAGGGGTATTATTGGAACATGGATTATAAGACTTTTTAAACACATGGGGGTTTTATTTGGTCTTTATTTTGGTTTAGCAGCACGATTTTTACTTATCGATTTCAACAAAATGGGAAGACATAGGTTGTGTTTTGAAAATGGGTTCGATTGAGTCTGGGTCGGATTGGTGTCGATTTAACAGTGGGATGGTGGATTTGATTAATCCGGGTTGAAGGTTCGGGTATATGGGTTTGGTGCCGACCGAGTTTAGGCGGGTTTCTCGCCGAGGCAGGGGCTGTTTGGGTCGGCCATGGCTGGAAATGGGTTGATGGGTGGTTTAGTTCGGGTTGGTCACATTTTGGGCACCAGGTTTTTATTGTTGTCTGCGGGTTAGGAAGGCTGGGTTAAGGGAGATGGGTAGCAATGGTTGGTGTTTTTGGAGGTTTAGGTTTAATGGTGGGAAGTTTTTAGTGATGGAGGTATGGAGAGGGAGAGTGTGGGAGGTGTAGGTGACGATGAATGGTGGAGGGGTGGTTGAGCGTGGGGGAGTGTATGGGAATGTGTGTGTGTTATCGTGTACCTAAATAAAAAAAGGAATAAAAATGATAAAACTATCCAAACTAAAAAATAAATACTAAATAATAAAAATAAAATCCTAAAAAAACTCTAAATAAAATAATAAAGAAATAAAAATAAAAATTAAAAATCTAAGAACTAAAGTCCTAAAAAAACTTAACCTAATAAAATAAAATAAAATAGAGATTAAAATCTAAAAACTAAAAATAAATCAAAATCAAAATCAAAATCAAAATAAAACTACACTAAATTAAAATAAAAATAAAAATTGCAAATAAATCCTAAAAATTCTAAATAAATCTTAAAAAATTAACATGACTCAAAATAGAAAATCTAAAAATCAATAAAAGTAAAAGCTCCACACACACAGGGCTCGGGGTAGGTTTAGTCTAGGTTTGGGCTAGGTTAGGGTTAAGGGATTGGTTATTTAGACACTTCTTGCTGCAATCTGCCTCAAAATAAAGCTTTTAGAATCGGAACTGTAAGCAAGCCTACACAATAGACAAATACGCGCATAAGACCCAAGTTGTCGAGAATTAGAAATTAAAAATCATCCATTTGGGGTATTATATAAACACTTTTGGTTTCTTATCATGGACCATGAGCCACCCCAAAGGCACGACCCGAGCTACAGCCAACTCAAGCACTAGGAATTACGAATGCTGACGAGGTTGCTGCCATTGTGGCACAAGCGGTTAATGTGGCCTTGACTACTTTTGCCCAGCAAGCACCACAGGTGCCACCTCAGCCTCAGGTTGTTTGTTGAGATCTGACACACTCGTTTTCTTCTGCATGGGAGACAGTCTGAAATACCTTTCGAAAAGCTCATCCTCCCGAGTTTCAGGGAAGCTCCGATATAGTTGTCGAGTGCCAATGGAAGAAGGATATCCAACGGCATTTTGTTGATGTATGAGTGCACAGATGTACAAAATCAGATACTACCTACCTTTAATCTAGTGGGGGAAGCCTTACAGTGGTGGGAGTCCGTTACCACTGCATAAGAGAGAGACACCATGACATTAAGGAGTTATGGGAGTGGGAGCGGTTCGATCGTAAATACTTCCCATCCGTCATCTAGACTGAGATGGGGTGAAAATTCTTAGATGTTCCACAGGAGGGGAAGACTATGGCAGAGTATGAGAAGGAATGCACTAGGCTGGAAAACTTTGTTCCGTACGAAAGAGAAGAAAATACAGTTGTTTATGGATGGCCTTACCTGGGGGATCTGACAACATTTGTTGGGTAACCCAACTTTGAAGACATATACAGACGTGTTGAATGTTGCTCTACTAAATTTTCAAGACCAGTGATTCCATGTTAAGGAAAGAAAGTGCTCAGGAGAGTCCAGTCAGTAGGGCAGGACTGGGGGTAGCAGTGCCAATGGGGCACAATCGACTCAGAGTCAGATGAGGTAGAATGAGTAGAGTTACCACCAGGGGGATACTGCTAAGCGTTTCCCTTCGAGAGATTATAGGCAGAGACATGGTGGATTTAGGTAGGGCTATCCGGGCCAATAACATTTTTAACAGGTCCAATAGGGCAAGGGGAGATGTGGTAGTGGCCAGCATGGCCAGGGGGAGGAAATTTCACATGAAGGTGTTTCATATGTGGTAAGAATGGCCACAAGCGTCAGGATTACCCTGATAAGGGCAGAGTTTAGCAGTATCAGGGTGCTTATCAGGAGCCCAGAGGCCCATTTTTCCCTCCGCCCTCCCATCACCAGCACTCGTGCCAGTATTGGCTAAATACCAATCATTCCAGCAACCCCACCTAAGCAGGGGTAGTTATAGTACCGACATGTATATAATGTCCACCAGGACGCAGTTCAATAGGCTCCACCTACAGTAGAGGGTATGTTTCTTATACATAGGACTTCGGGGTGAATTTTATTTCACACTGTGGCTTCACACTCATTCATAGCCACTAGATTTGCACGAGCTACAGGGTTGTTAGACATGGCCGATAGTTAGTCATGTGTAGACTCACCACTGGGTAGTGGGACACTCATATTCTTTAATAGTCAGGGTGTAAATATAGACACTGGGAGACTTATTTTGCTCGTCGATATGCTTATGTTAGATATGTTAGAGTATGATTCCATTATTAGTATGGATTGTCTAGCAGCGTATAGGGCCATGATCAACTGTTATAGTAGGAGCATAGTGTTTGCGATTCGTGGCAAGGAAATGTTCTTAGTGGCGATGCCTTGTCCCGAAGGAGGATCGTTGACTCATTCGTATCACATAGGGGAGGAGACCTCATAGGGAGTAGATATTTCCCTAGATTTAATCCCAATTGTGTGCGAGTTCGTCGACATGTTTCAAGAGATGCCGGGATTGCCGCCTCGTAAAGAGATAGAGTTTGTTATTAATTTAACTCCAGGAACTTGGCCGATAGCTCGGGCGTCTTATCACATGGCTCATATGGAGATGAGGGATATACGATATTAGATTGAGCAGCTATTGGGGCAGGGCTTTATTTGTAGGATTACTTCACCTTGGCGTTCCCCAGTTCTATTTGTGAAGAAGAGGGATGGATCTTTATGACTATGTGTGGATTATTGGGAGTTGAATAAAGCCACGATACGAAATAAGTATCCGTTGCCCAGAATCAATGACTAATTCGATCAGTTGAGAGGATTCGCCTACTTCTCTAAGATAGACTTGAGGCCGGGTTATCACCAGTTGCGGATTCGGGACCATGATGTATCTAAGATTGCCTTTCTGATGAGATATGGGTCTTACGAGTTTTGGGTTATGCCATTTGGGCTAACCAACGTGTCAGCTGTGTTTATGGACTTGATAAATAGGATGTTCAGAGTGTTCTTGGATCAGTTTGTCATTGTCTTTAATGATGACATCCTGGCTTATTCTCAGACTGAGGAAAATCATGCCGAATGTCTGCATCGTGTTTTGCAAACATTGTGTGAACACTAATTGTATGTTAAATTGGAGAAATTTGGGTTTTGGATGCATAAGGTTCAGTTTTGGGGTAATATCGTATATACTAGGGGGATATCAGTGGATCCTAGTAAAGTTTTAGTAGTGAGGGAGTGGGGACAACTCACGACAACAACAGAGGTGCACAGTTTCTTGGGGTTAGCTAGGTACTACAGATGGTTCATTCGGGGATTTTTGAAGATTGCAGATCCGTTGACTAACTTGACTCGCAAAAGCGTATCATTTATCTGGGGTGATGATTGTCAGTTAGCATTTGATGAGCTGAAGGGAAAGTTGACTTCAACACCCATACTCGCACTTCCCAGGGCAGGGGTGGAGTATCTTGTTTTTACTGATGCATCCTTACAAGGAATTGGGGTGTGCTACAGTAGGAGAATCAGGATATAACTTATGCTTCTCGTAAGCTTAAGCCTCACGAGAGGAATTACCCCACCCATGACTTAGAGTTGGCGACAGTCGTGTTTGCATTGCGTATTTGGAGACATTGTCAACTTGGGTAGAGGTTTTGCCTATTCATAGATTATAAGTCATTACAGTACTTGTTCACTCAGAGAGAGCTGAATATGCGTCAGTATTGGTGGCTTGAATTTCTGAAAGATTATCAGTTTGACATCCAGTATCACCTGGGAAAGGCTAACGTGGTGGTAGATGCATTGAGTCGCGGGCCAGTGGGGGATGTAGCTAAAGTTTGGTAGGATAAATGGAAGGAGATGGGACATTAGGATTAAGTTGCCATATCATTTATGCCGATTATGACCGTCACCCCCAGATTGTCACGAGGTTCGTTGATAAGCACCCAAAAGTGTTTAAATAATACCCTGAATAGACGATTTTTAGTTGCTCATTCTCGGTAATTTGGATCTTATGCGCTTTATTGTATATTTTGTAGGTCGAATGCACGCTGCGGTGTCCAAACGCATATTTCAAGGCAATTGTGCAGATTATGAAGTTAATTACCCTTGTCCCGTTCCCTAGCCTACCCCAGCCTACCTATACCTGTCCTGAACCGTGTGTGTTGAGTTTGTCCCATTTTATTTTATTTGTGTCATTTTATTTTTAGGGTTTATTTTATTATTTTATTTTATTGAGTCATGTATATATTTTTAGGACTTTTTATATTTTTAGTGCGTCGTGTATTAGTTTTTATATTTTCCTTTATTTTCGTAGCTTTTAGTTAGTTTATTATTTCATTTTTTATTTTATTTTAATTTTATTTTATTAGTTTTTATTTTTATAGTTTTTATTTTAGTTTTGTTTATTTTTATTTAGCGTTTGTTTAGTGTGTCATGTTGTGTCATTTTTAGTTTAGTTAATTTTTATTTTTTTTAGTTTAGTTATTTTTTTTTTTTTTTTTTAGTTTTAGGGCATAAGTTAAACACACACAACCACTCACACACACACAACACCCATACACCTAAATATACCCAACCGACCCCTATCCCTCACCATATTCCATAGACCCTTACTACACACAATCACCACCCAACTCATCTTCTTCCTCACCCAACACTCTCTCTCCTCAACTCCATAACCCAACTACACCCCCATCCCCACCTTATCTCTCTCACCTCACCAAAAACTCAGCAACCACCCACTTAACCCGCTCTAGCCACGACCCAACCTTACCCTCGTAACCCGAGCCCAACACCCTGTTCAAACCTCGATTCAACCCCTACATCCAACCGATGTCAACCCCTGTCCACGCAACCCCGATTCCATACCCGACCCTCTTAATCCCCTTTTCGGCCTCGACCCGACGCACCCTTCAACCGGAACCCCTGCCCCGGTCATGACTTTACCCGCCTGAACTTTCTAGCCCCGTCACCCCAAACCGAACCCACGTCCACATACCCAACAACCCAATTTCCAACCCGTGTCCAACTAAAACCTACATCTAAGACCCATTTGAAACCACCCCAAGCCTATTCCCCATTACCCAAATCATGTCAGCTACAATACACAACCAAAAACAAAACAAAGACCAAATAACTAAACCACTTAAACCCCATGTGCCATATATGCCATTTAAAACCCTTTTTACCCCTTTTTCCTTTTATACCCCCAACTACCCATCTAAACCAAATAAGATTTTATACCCTCACCTCACTTCCCACATGACCTCACACAAACCATGCACATGTGTGCATAATTCCCTAAATACCCACACCTTTTCCCCATACACACTTCTTACACATTAAAAATACCAAATTACCCCCATTCTCTATACCTACTATTTAAAGAATGGAAGACTCAATTTGAAGGAAGCTTTAGATATCAATTTGTAGAGAAAATTCTGAGAGAGATAGGTTAGATTAGACAATAAATTGGAAAATTATTTTTGTAAATAGTTTTTTTTTTTTTAGATATTATTGAGTGATAAATTGTGAGTAATTCAATTGAGTATTATATTGAATTGATTATTGTTTTGATTCTCAATTTGGATGGATAGTGCTTGATTTCAAGGAAATAAGAGTTCAATTTCACTTCGATAGATTGGGTTTGATTGTTCTCTTCTCTTCTCATTTATTTTATGCCTTTGATTATTAATTTGTCAAATTCCATACCATTTTAGGCTAAATCCCCTTTCAAGGGGTGGGGGGAAACCCTTATTTGATGTTATTTTAGTTTAAGTAGTTTGATTACTTGAAAATTCCCTTTGAATATTAATTTTGATCCCTCACCCTTAAATTTACGCCTCGAGAGAGGGTAAATGATTTTCGAGAGAAAATCGAAATTCTAGTTATAATACCCATTTTAGATTCGAACTAGAGATAGGGGTTTCTTAAGTGGGGTATTACTACTTGAATTTCAACTCTAAATTTAATTTCTAATATTTACATTAATTTTAATGGATTGATCCTAGCGGGTGATTAATTAAAAGGACTGTAGATCTATTTTCTAGAGTTGTGGGGTATTAAACTTAATTTTCTAAACGATTACTATTAAAATTACACTTGCAACGAGAGTTGATTAATTCAATTAATTAATTAGAATAGCTAAAATTTGTGGTGTAATCCCACTCCTTGATTGTTCTCAAATTTATTTGCCTCATCTATCTCATATTTTAGTGTTAGAATTTATTTTCCATTTTAGTCAATTTTTAGTTTGTAACTTGATCTTTCATTTTAGCTTAGTGTTATTTCACATCCTCACTTCACCTACTTGTTTTAATATTTAAAAAAGCTAAAAAAAATAGAAAAAGAAAAAGCTTAAAAAGAAAATAAAATTGAATTACAATTGAGTTTGTCTCTGGCTTACCCCCTTGATGTGGATTGATACCCTAACTTACCTCTATACTTTAGTTTGATATTATTTTGTAGGGCATTTGAAGATTTTTTATGGAAATAGGAATTGCACAACGACAATACAATAGAGACGCAATTTTTTCTCTATCATTCGTATAGGCCCAGGAAGTGGATTCATTTTGTCCGGATCAAATTCGACAGCTTTTAGCCAGGGGAGCAGAGTCGTACTCCGTGACTTCAGAGGGAGGTTTACACTTCAATAGGAGGTTGATTGTCCTTAAGGGGGAGGAGTTGCGACATGAAGTGATGGTAGAGTTGCACGGTGACCGGGCGGAAAAAGTGTGTTCGTGTGAGGACACAATCGTTGTGTGTTTCGCCGCCGCGATACAAAAAGAACCTAAGCTACTACTACACTTGACAAGCAAGCACAGCGGTAAGTCGGGTATCGTAAGAAATCCACAGGGAGTGATTGAATTTTAGACGTTAATTGTTTTAAAACTTCAAGAATAAAAATATAAAAGATGATAGGTTGGAAATGGTTATAAAAGAAAAAAATAAGTTACGCTACACAAAAGTAAAGCGAGGATCGGGATCGCATCCTACCAAACGGATCGAAACAACTACTAATCAAGATTCCGGCTCGAAAGAAATTTAATCGAGCATTTACAATTAAGCATAAACATCACACAATAAGGAATTTAACCCAAAGTTGCGAGATTAAACATTTAACGGAAAATGGTCACACGCAGATTAAATTCGGATTATCGCTATAAACACTAAAGTTGCGTGACAAATAAAGTTCAACGCATAACAATCCAACTTTAATACACGCGGTTTCAATTAAATGCAATTTCACACGAAAACCTAACTTTCGAGGTTCTAAACCTGTAAATGGCGGAACACAATCCCGAACCTATTTATCTACGGACAAATCATGGAAATAAACTAATTTACACTAATATTACACTATAAAAGAAATAAATAACAATAAATAAACTTATCTAGGCATGGAAAATGGAAAGAAAGCAAGGAAAATAACTAAAACAACTATATTAAGGAAGAAAAGGTTAAGGTACAACTTACAAAACAAAGTGTACAACCATCCAAAGCAAGAGGGATAGGGTTTAGCTCCCAATTATAAAAGCCCTAAATCTAGCAAAAATGAAAGTATCTAAGATCACCTCTTCAAAATGAAGAGATAAGGGTTAAATACAAAATATCCCATGGCAAAATTGTATATAAAAAGGAAAATTGCCAAATATCAGCAGGGCCGAATCGATTTGGCCTGGAGCCGAATCGATTTGCCCCCTCGATATTTGGCTACTGGTCCAAGCTGAATCGATTTGGAAATTTCCGAATCTATTTGGCTAGGGGGACGAATCAATTTGGCCTGGAGCCGAATCGATTTGGCTTCCTGGTTTTGGTCTCTTTGGAATCCTCTTCCGCTAAAAGTCTCATAACTTCTTCGTTCGGACTCGGAATCATGCACCGTTTGCGGCCACACGAAGCTTGTTCAGAGGGATACAACTTCCATGAAGACATTGGGACAATTTCCCAAATTGTGAATTGACTAAAATGCCCTTACGCGTGCGGATTTGTACGAAACTTCACCGGAATGCATCCAACTTCATACTTAGCACCTGTAATCCCTACAACAACCCAAATATACCTCATATAGCATGTTAACATAGAAAATGGAGGTTGTCTGATTATCGAGCATAAATATAGGAATTAAGGTACCCAAGGGGGCTAATAACGCGTACGTTAACGGGTGAAATACGCAATATTTGCGTCGTATCACACCCCCTAACTTACACATTGCTAGTCCTTAGCAATGAAATAGGAAACAACAAGAACTACAAGGAAACCAAATCAGGAAACAAGTACAAAATGGGATGAAAAAGTAATAAAAAGATAAGGCCACTTTCGCGGGCGCACGATTGCATTTAGCATATGCAATAAGCCGTTTAACCCCTAGGTTACCCTAGTGGACGAGTGTCATCTCGTGAGGGTTTTCAGGGATGAAACCCACAAACATCATATGGTTTCCTCAAAATATGCCCAACCCAACATGCGACAAACTTAACAACAATGAAAAAGATTTCAAATATGTTATTAGCATATTGAACGAATTCAAGCTAAAGTCCGTTGTTATTAACAAGTTGAATGCACCTCATAGAATTGAAACTTTAAAAGTGGGAGGGGGAAAGCACATGCATAGTGTGATTTGGTGAAAAACTTATATAGACCGGATACTAATCAAAGCAAGCATACATTCAATCCTCACGGGCATTACGCTCAATAAATGAATTCACTATGAAAAGGAGGTGATACATGGGACATGCGGGTATAAAGAGTAAATGTAAATGGAAACTAGGCCGCGCACAAGTCACAAATGAGGAACGCTATATAGGAAATGAAAAACTTGCAATCTCAATGAAAGGATACCGCACACTAAAAGAGGCGAAATGTATTTTCACAGATTATCAAAAATATTATGACTTTTAAATTAAATGCACCCTAAGATCACATAGGACTTTAATAGGGTTATAATGTAGGTTAGGCTAGGGTACGAAATGAAGGAATTTATATACGGATTCAAAGTGTTCGGGATGAAAACTCGGGATAATGGGAAGAATGCGGGCAATATAAAATGGAAAGTAACTTCCAAACGAGCATTAGATATATCATCGGGGAGAGTAATCAAATCTTATTGAACACTATACACAACATACAACTTTCTATTTTGCTTTCTTTTCTTCTTTTTATCTTTTTGTTTTTGTTTTCTTTTGCTTTTGCTTTTTGCTTTCTCTTTTTCTTCTCTTTTTCACTTCTTTATTTCCTTTTACTTTTCAAACTCTCAAATGCCTAAATTTCAATCGACATCATAACAACAACATTCAATCCCAAGTAACATTCCAAACAAAGGTATGGAAAGTGTATGTATGGGCTAAAACTCCAATTTAGAGTTGGTTATGGGAATTTGGGTTATGAAAAGAAAGGCTGTATTTAGGCTCAAAGGGGTTAACGAGGGTATATAAGGGTGAGGTCAAGGCTAATATGGGTGATATAACAAAGATGGCCTATGATCATTTCATAAAGTTTACGCAATTCTCGAGTCAAAACAATATATGAAAATCATGCTCAAGTAACACATTTCAAGTATAAACTCAATTAATGAACGGTCAAATGAAAGAATAGTGAGATTACCAATAAATTCAACGTTTTGAAAGAGGAAAGAATAGTGTATAACACTCACAAACGACGAAAGGTACGAAGCTTACTCGGTGTAAGTATATACAATGCAACAAAATATTACCGAGTTATAAAAATCTTAAACCAAATCAATATAGCAAGGAAAGTGCATATGCTCATGGGATAAAGTTTAATTCATGAAGTTATTCACAATATTAATGATTTGAGGACTAAAGTCCAATAACTTCTAAAATCGAGAACGTGCATCATTGAGTTGTCTATTGGATCGGGCAATTATTGAAATTTATCACTGGAAACAAGGCAAAATGCCCAACAAAGGAGAAAAAAGAAAGAAAATATTTTTGAAAATTTTCAATTTTTTCACAAAAAGGCATACTTAGTAACTAAATGTGAGCAAATCCATGGATAAAACAAAGAAATGGATAAAATATTCTACACCCCCTAACTTAAATGTTGCATTGTCCTCAATGCGCATTAAGAACACAACACAAAGAGAGGAAAGGAATGATATTACCCAAAATTGGAGCGATCTCCATAAGCGCGAGTCCAAAGGAATCTACAAAACAAGTTAGTACCGAGCATAGCAAAAACAAATACAAAAAGTGAACTAATTACACTAGACTAAATAAAAAGGGAAGAAAAAAAAAGGAAAGAAAGAAAATTAAAAAGCTAACTATTTACAACCTACAATTTAGGCTACACACTAACTATACACTAGAAGTCTAAATAGTTGAGGGTCCACCCAAAAAGGGATTTGACTTTGAAAGATCAACGGTGGACCCTCCAAAACGAACATGCCTCACGCAAGATATGAATTCCGTTTGAACAACGGAAGGCATGTGGGTGGTGAAAAAAATGAACCATCGCCAATTTGAAATTCTGGGCGGACGATGGGGGATTTGGCTAACAAGGGGGAAAGGTACACCTGAGGTCCAAGAAAAGTTAACTCATCTCCCAAAGATTTTTCAAACGGAATGGGAGATGGTGCACACGTCGGGATACCATCCATCGAAAACAAGTCCTGTAAAGAGTCCTCATCGGTAAAAAGTGTAGTTTTAAAAGTTTCTACTGACTCATAGGAATCAACCGGTAATTCTAATGGTTCAATGACGGAAAATGTATATGGTAATGAAAAAAATTCAATCTCCATCAACTTATCGTCGGAAGGAGATTGAATTTCGGGGGAGAGAGATTCACATTCGATGAGAAATTCTTTGAAAAATTGAGGTGAAACACAAGTTTCCACCTCCTCGTTGTTTTGTGCATAAGAATTCATCTCATCGCAAAGTGCTCCGAGTCTCATTCCAGCATCATTTAAGCTTTCCAAACCTTGGGAGTAAAGAAGCAAAGTTTCTTCCAAAGTAGGCTTCCTCGGCTCAAGAGCCTCGGACTGCTCATTTGGTTGAAATTCATCTTCGAAAGTAATGAAATAAGAATCGCCATTGGATTCGAATAATGAATCCAACTCAAGTTCCCAATAACGATTTTCATTCCGATAAATGTTTTCAAGTCTTTCATTTTCAAGAAAATCTTGAAAATGGAAAACTTGAAAACTATCCCCAAAGTATGAATCATTAGAATAACCGTAATAACTATAATAGTAGGACATGATTACCTCGTTGTTTGTAGATGGAGAATCCGAGCAAGAAAGTGAGAAACCACGAATCAAAGTTTCTTAGCGCTCAAATATGCTATCCTGCAAAAAAGGTTAAAACAAAGAATACAAATACAAAAGGAAAAATACTACGAAATAATAAAACAATTACAATCTAAAACACACTCCCCGGCAACGGTGCCATTTTGTGACCGGGCGAAAAAAGTGTGTTCTTGTGAGGACACAATCGTTGTGTGTTTCGCCGCCGCGATACAAAAAGAACCTAAGCTACTACTACACTTGACAAGCAAGCACAGCGGTAAGTCGGGTATCGTAAGAAATCCAGAGGGAGTGATTGAATTTTAGATGTTAATTGTTTTAAAACTTCAAGAATAAAAATATAAAAGATGATAGGTTGGAAATGGTTATAAAAGAAAAAAATAAGTTACGCTACACAAAAGTAAAGCGAGGATCGGGATCGCATCCTACCAAACGGATCGAAACAACTACTAATCAAGATTCCGGCTCAAAAGAAATTTAATCGAGCATTTACAATTAAGCATAAGCATCACACAATAAGGAATTTAACCCAAAGTTGCGAGATTAAACATTTAACGGAAAATGGTCACACGCAGATTAAATTCGGATTATCGCTATAAACACTAAAGTTGCGTGACAAATAAAGTTAAACGCATAACAATCCAACTTTAATACACGCGGTTTCAATTAAATGCAATTTCACACGAAAACCTAACTTTCGAGGTTCTAAACCTGTAAATGGCGGAACACAATCCCGAACCTATTTATCTACGGAAAAATCATGGAAATAAACTAATTTACACTAATATTACACTATAAAAGAAATAAATAACAATAAATAAACTTATCTAGGCATGGAAAATGGAAAGAAAGCAAGGAAAACAACTAAAACAACTATATTAAGGAAGAAAAGGTTAAGGTACAACTTACAAAACAAAGAGTACAACCATCCAAAGCAAGAGGGATAGGGTTTAGCTCCCAATTATAAAAGCCCTAAATCTAGAAAAAATGAAAGTATCTAAGATCCCCTCTTCAAAATGAATAGATAAGGGTTAAATACAAAATATCCCATGGCAAAATTGTAAATAAAAAGGAAAATTTGCCAAATATCAGCAGGACCGAATCGATTTGGCCTGGAGCCGAATCGATTTGGACCCCCGATATTTGGCTACTGGTCCAAGCTGAATCGATTTGGAAATTTCCGAATCTATTTGGCTAGGGGGACGAATCAATTTGGCCTGGAGCCGAATCGATTTGGCTTCCTGGTTTTGGTCTCTTTGGAATTCTCTTCCGCTAAAAGTCTCATAACTTCTTCGTTCGGACTCGGAATCATGCACCGTTTGCGGCCACACGAAGCTTGTTCAGAGGGATACAACTTCCATGAAGACATTGGGACAATTTCCCAAATTTTGAATTGACTAAAATGCCCTTACGCGTGCGGATTTGTACAAAACTTCACCGGAATGCATCCAACTTCATACTTAGCACCTGTAATCCCTACAAAAGCCCAAATATACCTCATATAGCATGTTAACATATAAAATGGAGGTTGTATGATTATCGAGCATAAATATAGGAATTAAGGTACCCGAGGGGGTTAATAACGCGTACGTTAACGGGTGAAATACACAATATTTGCGTCGTATCACACGGGTCATGACTTGTGGTGCATCCCGAAGGGGATAAGATGTACAAAGATATGAGACGAAAGTATTGGTGGAGTAGGATGAAGAAAGACATTACAGAGTTTTTCTCTAGGTATACCACTTATCAACTGGTGAAGGTACACCATCAGAAGCCAACAGGGGTTTTGCAGCAGTTAGAGATTCCGATGTGAAAATGTGAAAGCATTTCTATGGATTTTATTACTGGGTTGCCTACTTCATAGAGGGGTCACGATTAGATTTGGGTGATAGAGGATCGATTGACCAAGGTAGCTCACGTTCTGCCAGTTCGAATGAATTATACTACGGGACAGTATGTCCAAATTTTTATCACCGAGATAATGAGATTGCATAGGGTGCCACTTAATATTGTGTCCAACAGGGCCAAGATCTTTGTATCTCATTTTTGGGAGATTTTTTAGGATTCCGTGGGTACTGAGTTACGATTGAGTACTGCATATCACCCGTAGACGGACAGACAAATAGAGAAGACGAATCAGATATTGGAAGATATGTTATGGATGTGCATCCTTCATTTTAGAGGGGTTGGGAGCAGTGCCTTCCACTAGTGGAGTTTACGTATAATAACTCCTACCAGCTCACGATTGACATGGAACCATTCGAGGCATTGTACGGTAGACCTTATCGTTCTACCACTTATTGGTTAGAGGTAGGGACAACAAGCTACTTGGGACAGAGTGATTCAGGATACTTCAGCCTAAATTGAGTTAATTCGGAGTCATATACGGATAGCCCAAAACAGATAGAAGAGTTATGTCGATGCCAAGTAGTTCATCCTGGAGTTTAATGTTGGGGACCAGGTGTTACCACATGTATATCCTATGAAGGGGATAATGAGCTTTGGAAAGAAAGGGAAGTTGGCACCAAGGTATGTGGGGCCATTCCCTATCAGTGAGAGGATTGGGCCAGTATCATATAGACTCGGGTTGCCGGAGAATTTGCATCGGATTCATGATGTATTTCACATTTCTTAGCTGAGGTGATATCTCTGGGATGAGTTAGGTCACCTCACAATACATTGGAGGAGATTGATTCGTAGCCCGATATTTCATATGAGGAGAGGCCAGTGGCTATCCTAGACCATCATAGGAGGAGATTGAGGTCAAAAGTAGTTCCACTTGTACGTGTTCAGTGGGGGCATCATAATACGGACGAGTTCACATGGGAGTGCGAGGATGAGATGCGCGACAAATATCCAGAGTTATTTATACAATATTTCTTTTTTCGAATTTTAGGACAAAATTCCGTTATTGGGCGAAAGTATGTAACACCCCGTAATTTTAATGAGTTTTATATTGGGATTAATTAAATTTAAAATGGGAAATTAATCTGGATTAAAATAAATATTAATTAGTGAGACAAGGGCTAATATTTATTTATATTGAATATTACTTAGTGAATGAGTAATAAATTGATAAGAAAGTATTATGATTGTCGTGAGTGAGAAGTACGATAGTTACGGTAAATTTAGTCGAGACGCGCGTGTGAGGACATAATTTTATGAAGTAAAACGTAATTTCATTATGGATAATTCAAATGGTCATTTCGAGTACGCCAATGTGTCCGTAAGGGTCGAAATAGTTAGAAGAGTGTACTCGGGGGTTTAGTTTGGGTCCCGAGGAATTTTTAGACCAAACTGGCACCCCAAAGGGGTATTTTAGTCTTTTGAAATTTTTGGAAAAAGAGATCTACGAATATCGGAGAATTATATGATCTGTAAGGCGAGGGAGTTGGGGTTAGAAGTTAAAAAATTACAGAGAGTCCACATGAGGAGGAAGAGAGGGGGTTCCAAGGCTTTTCCACACCACTCTTGCACCACCACCACCGCCACCGCCACCAGAGCGTAGATCGGGAGGAAAGGAAATTAACCACACCACAATTATATAGAGAATTAGACCTTCGATTTGAGGCAATTATTTATCTTGCTAAATTCCGAGCATATATACCATCCATGTTAGTGTAGGATGAACAAATTCAAGAATACATAAAGATTGTTGTTAATCAGGAAGGTTTAATTCGTGTTCTTAGATATGAATCATGGTAGGTTAAATCTCTTTATGCATGTAGCATGAATTTGATGAATTAGTAACATTAACATGTGAAGAAATCTGGGTTTTAGTAAGGATCTTGAATAAAAATGATAAACTAGGGTTTTTAGGGACTAATCTGAAATTAATTCGATTTAAAGGTGTTCTTTGACAATTTAATGATTCTATTACGTTGGAAAACATGTATATATGTTGGTATAACATTTAGAATACTTGGTTGGGAGTTTGGTATTGGGTAATGGATTATCTGAGCATTTAAAATGGTGAAACCCGTATCCGTGGAGAAGATGAACCACCAGGTAGCCCGAATCGGTTCGGCCTGTCCCTCAAACCGGTTCGGTGTACACCTCAAACCAATTAAGATGTACCCTCAAACTGGTTCAGATGACCTATTAGTTTGGACTTTGGGTTGTCTTTTTTTTTTTGTAAAGGTGAGGATTTAAACCTTCCCCTAATGATGAGAATTAAGACTAGAAATTATTGGACGTGGGTTGATATTAAATAGTTTCTCGAGAATTCAAAATGGGTTACGTGAAATGAGAGTGAACTTTATACCGGGCTAGTAAAAGCGGGATATTATAATTACTGAGATAATTTAATGGGCAGTTATGACCTTTTGAGTAGTGAGGGATACTCGGGAATATACGCTGAGAAGAATAATCGAAATTTAATAATACGTAGGATATTTGGGAGTTGTATATAGTTCATATGGGACATATATTATAGTTTACGTGTATACCTATCCTGAATACATATTTATATATAGGTGGTGTGAATGCCTATTGTTTGATTTATTAATTTATTATGTGTGAACATACCTAGGCAACTTGCTATCACGGGAGGTTCCGCGGCGTGGACAGTGTTATCCTGATGATCCCATTAGGGGGATTTTGACTTGTACCTTAGAACATAAAACTTAGGGATTGAGCACCACTTGTGTGAATAAGGGTGTGACTGGTCATTTGGGTGCGTTAGGTGTGTGCGTAGACCAAAGTCTTAGAACTATTTGCGCCTCTAATTTTATGTGAATTTTTTTAGGTATGGTTCGAGAGTGATTCCGACCCCAATGTCCTTACTTAGTATGTGGTGTACCAGGATTTAATAGTAGAGTATGCCCGGATCGCAGGTCTCCACCTAGGGATGTTATATTCATAAGTATTATAAGTAGTAATGTAAATATATGTACGTGTGATTGATTTTACTACGAGTGCATTAGTAGATAAGCTATATAGTGATATCTAAATTACTCTAAGTGTGTAAGAACTTAATCATTAGTTGGTGACTCTTAATAAATAAAAGGGATTGGAGATTTAGTAATGTATTGTATGGGCAATACGGACGGGTACAATGAATTATTAGGCGGGAAGAGAATTAATGAGCTTGTTAAGATGGGTAGCGTAACTAGGTGGGCTTAGAAGAGTACGTTGGGCGTGCACAGTAGATGAGTGGTGAGAATATCAAGTGTGAGCACGTGAAGATAACATGTATCTAATATGTACTCTTTAATGCATTTTAAATACTTGCTAAAATGTTTTCAAGCTGTTTTACTTGGGCTTTGGCCCATTTCAAACTACATTTTTGTAGAAACATTTTAGGTGCCCAGCCACAGGGACGCCGGGCTTAGGAGTACCTTCATTTGACGTGCTACAACTGCTATGGAAGTTGCAGGATCTTTGTAGTACACGGCTCCACATTTATTTATTCCTATTTAGCGTTTATCTATCTCTATTGAGCATGTCGCCTATCTCTAGTTAGTGATGATTATCAAAGACATTGGATTTTTATTCTATTTCCTGTATATACTATGAATTTACATTATTGATGGTAGTATTGGAATTTTTATCTGGAGTGTTATTCCAGAGTTATTTATTCATCTCGTTATTTTATCGTTCATTACTATGTGTATGGAAATGGTGAGTGTGAGTTATTTAGTTTATGTTATCTGCATGTTATTAACAAGATTTAAAATATTTGACACCGGGCCATTACAGTATTTGTAATTGATTGGATTTCAACAGTGGTGCTGAGAATGAAACCATTAATAATTCACATTTAATTTAATAATGGACTGATCACCCATGATTAGAATAGGTGGGGTGTCACACTTTCCTGAGAATGATTTTGAAAAGTCTGTTTTCATGTTTTGTAATGGTCATTGTGGTATTTGATTAACATTGTTTTAACACATGAGCTTGTCAAGTCAATTAATAGGGGTGCTTGAATAGAAACCAGGCTATAAAATATAAATGTTTTAAACTACATACCCAGACCCCTAAATAGGAGCTGGGCTAAATTGAAGACATAGATATGTACAATTTATTGCATTATATATATGGGGTATTGCACGGAAAAAAGCCGACTTTTCTATGGGGGGAGTGTCCCCTTTTCAGGTGTTCTTTAATCGGGAAGATATTCATCTAAAATGTTGACCTTTATGATATTTTTTGATTTCTAGTTAGACAGAGCTTCAACTAGAGGTGTTTGATTTTTCAAATATTCTGCAGTAGTTTCACTCTTTTTAGGCCTCGGAAGAGACTTTACGAAAGTATAAGCTTACCTTTTTAGGGGAAAGTGACTTTTTTAAAGGACGAGATTTCTAGGGACTTTCAGAATGAGCACGAGTATCTAGGATGCTTGAGGGAGAAGGAAGTTAAAAAACTGAGTTTTTGGGCTTTCTGTGATTTTCAGAGTGTTTTCGTGATTTTCTCCCTCGGGATTTTCAATGTGCTTCAAAATGAGAGGTGGGCCTCTATTTATAGGGAACTGGATGAGTCCTTTTGTCATTCGGTGAATGGATAATGAACATTGTTTTTAGATAGGTCATCACATGGGTATTCGAGATAATTCTCTCTGACACGACTTTTGTCGTTCAGTTAAAAGGGATTTAGGGCCTTTATCATTCGGTAGAGGGATGATGGTCATTTTTCTATAGATAAGGCTGCCACGTGGGAGGATGAGGTGATTCTCTCTTACATGGCTTATGCCGATCGGTAAAAGGGGATTTTAAGCGTTTGTCATTCGACCAAAGGAGCTTGAAAAAAGTTTAGGGACTTTTTAGGATTATTTTTATTTTTAATTTAGACCCCAGTAGTTTTTGTATTGCAGGTTTTTTGGCCTTTTTGGTATCCATTTAGGGTGGTTATTCTCCAATACATAGGTGGGGTTAGGTGAAGGTCCTGTGGCTTAGGCGAGGCTGGATATAAGGCATTTTTTAGGTGGAACAGAATGACACACACCCCAATTACAAATTGGATGCCCATGGAGGCGGTCGACTAAGAGTGTGTCCGAACACTCTTCGTCGAAATTGAAAGGTCTAAAATGGGTTTGACCATCTTTGGGGGAAGTATGGGGGGACTAATATGATAGTGGAAAGCCCCAGGATTGTAATTTGGATTTTTGAAAATTCGCTATGGTTTTAACGGCATTACACAAGGTTGCGTGTGTCGGTGGGTGGGTTAATCGAACGATATAAGGATTCATCTCTCGAAATGGATGAAAGGGCATCTCTCATCTTTTTTATCAAGTTCCTTCGACATATATATCTCTCCACTCCCAAAAGTTGATAGAATTCCAGAGTTCCTGGCTTCGATTTCAGAGTCATGGACTCACGATGAGCCGTTGTTGAGGGGGAGGGTGTAGACACCCGATTCTATTACCCCATGACTCTCCTTAGGTCCCTAGTACCTCCCTTCATAACTGTAAACCCAGGTCACGTCCTGAGTACTGACCTGAAAGCCATAGGGCACTCCCTGGCTCAGTTTGACCCAAAATTCAAACTCTTCGTCTCGACCGAGACTGAATGAATCTTCGAAGGGCACTGAATAGGCTACGTAGGCTACGTAGGCATCTTGGGGTAAAACCCGAGACTCGAGTCCTTTTTCTCACCTTTTCTCTCATTTTCTATCTTCTCTAAATCCATTTTTCTTATATTATACATATACTTGTTCTTAGTGACGCATTACCCCATATGCGTTATCGTTCCCTTATAACGATCAACGTAGGGGTAATCACGTAAATCTCATTTTTTTAATATTACTCTTATACCTTCCTACGGATGACTCGCTTTATCTTTTCCATGATACAAGTCGAGGATTCCTACCTCCATTCTATATATATACACATGTACACATATTACGGGGGGAAACATAAAGGAAAATAACAAATATTCATGAGAGATCGAAACGGCAGAATGGGTGCCTAACACCTTCCCATTTTGTAACTAAGCCTCCGAACCCTTCTCGAATCATCTTGGTTTCGTATGCACCAGTATGTCTTTGGATGCCACTCTTTGGGGTGGCTTCCCCTTTTTCTTTTGTCTGTTTTGAATAAAATAGACTGGCGACTCTGAATCTCTCTACATTTTTCACACCACAAACAACGCCGGCCGAAGCGCTCCCGAGAGGGACGCGCGGGACCTGAAGGATCCTTTCCTCCACGCGCCCGCCCGCAAGGATCAGGATCGGGGATGGCCACAGTGGCGACTCTGCTGGGGACATGTGTTTTTGCTTGTGGGCTTGACTCTATTTACATGGATGCTATATTTGTTAATGTTTCCCCCCATATCTGCCTATTCCCCTTTCTCACATATATCCCATTCTTACGCTTATGTTCACACACTTGTAGAAAATTCTCCATGTACACTTCGCACCACGTGCACCTAGGGCCACCTATATCCCCATATTGCACGCATCACCCATCCATACTTGGCGTACCTTTTGGGGTACTTGTACTTTGTTCCCTGTTTGGCATAATCAAGAAAGGCGTTCTCATCATAAGATACTAATAAGAGAATCATGCATGATTCACACGATATCACCAAAGAGCATTGCTATTGACAAAATTTTACCCAGTAACTGGAGGGTCACTTCGTGATGGGCGCTGGTCCGGCAGGTCGCAGTTAGCCTAAGCGATATGACTCTCACCTCCATTGGCCAAGTACCTTCGACGTATATCGAATGGTTCCCCCGCATTGTACCGCTTGATCGAAGTCATGATGGGAGGTATATCGTAGGGAATTCATTCACGTACACCGAGTATATCGAATTCGCTCTCACACGTACCGTCCCCACGAGGTATATGGTGAGGCAATTCACGTACACTCAGGTATATCAAATGGCTTGTCCATACGTACCGATTGCACGCAACAGCAAGACGTATATCGTGGAAGTCACGCCAAAGGGGGTAACTGTAACACCCCGTGTTTTTATTTATTATTTTAATTAATTAATTGGAATTTTCGAGAAAAATAAATTTTTGAATTTTAAAATTTTTATTGGCAAAATATGTTGGTTATGATTTTAGAAGAACAAAACTTCAAGCGGAATTAAAATCGGAGTTAAAACGGATTTTATATTGATTTTACAATAATTTTGCCTTATGGCATTTTTGGGGCAAATTGTCAGTTTTTCGGGGTGATCGATCGATCGACGGGGGGGTAGATCGATCGACCCTCCCAGAAAACGTGCGCTATAAGCTATTTTTTTAAGAATTTGTGTAGGATTAGGACTCCTAATCACTATATAACCTTGTTAATCCGTAGGGGGACTTCTCATAATCACTTTTTCTTCAGTTTTTCACCAGAGAACAATTCCAAATATTTTTCCTCTCACTCATAATCATCAACCTTCAACAAAATCAAGTTTTTGACACAAGTTTTTGAAGGCTTAATTGGGGTTTAATCAAGATCGTTCAAGAACACTCTTTTGCTAATTTTTCGAGAGGAATCCAGATTTCTAATCAGATTTTCAACACGATCTTTACAGGCATGAATACTCTATTCTTTTCCTTTAGTATTATGCGTTTTAAGTGTCGCCTAAACACTTAATTACATGTTTTCTTAAAAATAATTAGTAACTTAATTATAAAAATTGAATACTAATTATGGGGCTATTTTTATAAAATCTTTTAATCTGAATAATATTCATAACCCTTTGGGTACGTAGGATTCATGAGTGATTTTGGGTTTTATTGGTGTAGGTTGCATGTAGAAAAATTCTAGTTTTAAAATAAATGATTTTTGGGTGCGTAAAATTCATGTAATACATGTAGAGATAATAAAATTTGGTTTGATGAATTTATGATGAAAACTTGGTATATTTAATTTAAAATAATTAAATGAGATTATTTGGATATTGTTGGCATTGTGATAATTAAATTAAAGATTTAATTGAATTGGACTATGATGCGTAGTTTATATATTGATTAATTATGCTTGTTTTGTGTGACTTGTTGGTATTATGATGTTGCCTTTGTGACGACGGGTTGTTGGGTATTATTTCTCTCCCTATATTTTAGAATTCCTCTAGGTATGGGATTAGTGGGTATGCCTTTTGATGATTTACGCCTTCTAGGTATGGGATTAGTGAGGGTAGATTATCGCATTTTTATCATCTTGGGGGTGGGCTGATTTTTGGTACTTTATTGTCGTTACGCTAGCCTAAGCATGAGACTAAGTTAAGATTTATGTTAGAAAATCTTCTTATACATAGGATAAGACGTATTGATAACTTGGGGACCCTTAGGTATGGGACTAAGGGGTATTTTGAGGATCTCACGTCGATTAAAAGGGTGGGGTGATTATAAATTGAGAACTTGAGAATTAATGCCTAAGATAAAAACGGGTATTAAAATTTGTGGCGACATAATGTGTCAGGGCCGACAGTTTAAACGGGTCAGAGGACGATTTATGTCGTGTCGTGTGTGGAACCTTGTCATGTGTCGGGGTCGACAGTAAACGGGTCAGAGGACAATTGACAAGGGGAACCTTGTCATGTGTCGGGGCCGACAGTAAACGGGTCAGAGGACGATTGACAAGGGGAAGTGTGACACTTTAATAAAAAGTGAGAACTATAATAAAAGTTGGTTAATTTAATTAAATTAACATCGTGGGACTTGGGAATTTAAAATCATATTGGTGTGCCTTTATAAATGGGGATTTTTGCGGGTAGTTAGTAGATTATAATTATCGCGTTTAGTTATTCCGTTTAATTTAAAATATTCTATTGTGATATTTATTACGTATAATGCTACTGTCTGGATTCAAGGATCCTATTTGAGGAGAGTAGTGTGTATTCTTGCTCGGGGCTTTGGCTCTGACCCATGCGTTGACTAATCTTTTTCAGGATTTAATTTGGAGAAGCTGCATAAGTTTATCGGAGTTATCATTAGAGGTGCAGTTGGAGTTATTTACTTTATGGCATAGTTTAGTTAGACTTTCTTTTCCAGTCGTATTATGAGACTTCATTGGAGTTTTATTGGGCCATTTGGTTCCAAAGTTGTTTAGAGGATTTCTGTTAGGATTATTCAGATTTTATTTAATCATTGTTGGAGTATGGATTTATTTTGGAGTTAGCATGTGATGGATCTTTTATCGCTTAATTGTTGATGATCATTTGAGATTAATTCAATTATGTATCTTATGGACTGGTTTATTTATGTCTCATATCTGTCTCATGCTAAGAATGGTATTTTATTTAGTTCACGCCCGGCATAGTTCGGCGGCGGTGGCTGGCCACCCCGTCTGTCGAATTTTGCGGGGTATGACAGGAACCCATGCCGATTCACCCAACCAACTGCATAGCCGCATATAGGTGTCAGACTTAGGACACGCACTTTAGATTGTCGGTTTCAACCCGAAACTCTGCCGAAATTTCGGGTCGATCTGCCACCCAATTTTAGCGCATTTTTTAAAATGGGACCCTGTCTGCGAGCCTGGTTACAAATCCAAACCGTAGCTTTGCATATATTAAAACCCCCACTTTTCCAGGCTCAGGTCCCTTCCGGCATTGCATTTAGGATAATTAAATACAAGTGAGAACATAATAATCATAATAATCATGTTGAGTTCCATCTCCAAAAACATTTCTCCCTTCTTTATTAAAAATCCAAAGACATTTCTCTCTTCCTTATCAAAAATCCAAAAATAGTTTCTTCCCTTTTTCTCAAAAATAAATCTTATCCTACGCCTTCTCAGGTCGATTGCAAGCCCTTGGGATGGCTCCCTATTGGCTTCGGTCTTCAGTCAAATCACCCTGGAGTTTCATCCGTCTTCTACTACTTCTTCCGAGTCCGGAATCCATCCATCTTCCATGGAGAATGCAAATCAAGCACCAGTCATACAACCGGATCTGCCAACAGTCCTAGCTCAGCTCGTGGCCAAGATTGACAACCTCCAAGGTGAGGTTCGAGAAATGCAACGAAACCAAGTTCCTATTCCTCAAGAGCCCAAGGCCCTGTTCCCTCGTGCTATGGGTCCACCCGAGCCTATCTAGGTCCCAGAAGAATATCAACACGCTCCACGTGCACCTCCTGCCAATGGGCCGCCTCTTGCCCAGCTTCCAATGCCAAACATTGCCCAGCCTATGGCTAACCTGCCTGTGGTTGCTGATCCAAAGGAGGAGGAGGAGTTGAATAAAGTCAAAGAGGATCTCAAGATGCTCACCAAGAAGTTTGACCAAGTTAGGATCTCTGCGAATTACATGGACTACACCCACATGTCTCCTTATCCTAAAGCGAGATTACCCGAGAAGTTCAAGATGCCAAATATCGAGAAGTTCGGGGGGAGTGGTCCCCCAATTGTTCATCTTCGCAGTTATCATCGTTCAATGACTCTACTAGGGGCTTCTGAAGAAGTGATGGCCCAATTGTTTCAGCAAACTTTGAAGGATAGTGCCCTCCGATAGTTTTTATCCCTTGAGGAATCCAAAATCCGTAGCTGGGAGGATGTAGCCCGAGAATTCATGTCGCAGTACAAATACAACGAAGAGCTTGAGGTCACCCGTCGTGATTTAGAGCTGCTCAAACAGAATCCTGGGGAATCAGTCAGTAACTTCATAACTTGGTGGAGGGAGCGAGCAGCTACCATGACCAATCGTCCATCCGAGGAAGAACATGTCAATATAGTGAAGAAGAACTTCTTGCCCCATGTCCGAGCAAAGATGGGAGGATAATACTATCCCCACTTCAGAGCTCTTAGAGAGACTGGAGTGGAAATTGAGGAAAGCCTCATTAAAGCGGAAATTGAACCAAAGAAGGTGTCCGGACAGTTCACCCCTAGAAAGTATGACAAGCCTGCCAATGCTACAGTCTCAACCATCAACAACATCTCTGAACCAACCATATAATTGGCACCAGAAATCCACCCTTCTCCCGTCCAAAGGGAATACACTGAGCTTCATGCTCCCCTCTCCAAAGTTTACCAAGCCCTTTTAAGCCGAAACCTCATCAAGCCCTTGGATCCACGTCCATTGCCAAATCCACTCCCAAGAAACTTCAAGACTGACGCTCATTGCACCTTCTACCAAACTGCTGGCCATACCACCGACCAGTGCTTTCACCTCCGAAACGTAATCCAAGATCTCATTGACCATGGTACCATCGCCCCACCATCCAATCCTAAGCCATACACTACTCATAACCCACTCCCAAATCACACCAATGCCATCTTTTTGGAAGAAAACCCAAATTTCGATTCATCAACCCAAATCACACCCCTATACCCTCCTAAACCTCTTTAAATTTGCCCATATTTCCTCCTACACCCTACTAGCCCCGCTGATCAGGCATTGTCACTCCTTACCAGAGCATGCATCGCTGTCCGTACCCATTCTGAAAATAGAGGTATGGAATTGTCAGAGGTGTTAAACCAACTCCTAGAATTCGGGCTGAAATTGCCCTCACAGATGGTCATCGGTTGCTAGAGATTCAATACACTATTTTTGGAAGCACGGAAATGGGCCCGAGATTCAGACAGATGGGTAGTACCAACCGACGAAGTCAGCTTAGATGATGTTGTCCAGACTATGGCAGAATTATTCAGGCAAACCAAGAATATTTGCAGTATCACCGGGTTACTTGACACTTTGAATCTACAAGGGCGCTTGGTCCCTTTAATCACACATATCCCCACAGAATGGGAGAACTTGTATGAAGAAGACGTTAAAGTTATGGAATGCATCGACTTTACAAGGAAAGATGAAATTATTGCCACCAGATGGGGGGAAGGATTCGAAGATTCAAGCAAAGAACAAGCTTCAGGAAGAGCTGGCCCAGTAGTCGATATATGTGGGATGATCTCATTTGAAGAACTCCTCGAAGAAATAAACAGGGTGGTAGAGCAACCTGAGACTGATGAGGAAACGAGATTTATGTATTTTCCTTCTTCAGTAAATCACATGACCAGATCAGGGAGACATTACCAAGTTCCAAGATCACTACCAGCAAATGACAAGGGGAAGGGCGTTGAAAACTTTCCTATGCCAGAGATGAACATTGAGGAGAGCAAGATCCTTGATCAACTGAAGAAAACTCAAGCTAACATCACTCTATGGGGGCTTTTCATATCTTCCCAGCTACACAGAAATGCTTTAATCAAATTATTCACTGGACCTATAGTTCCTCCTTCTACCACACCAGAGGAGGTGGTAAATCTGGTCGGATCCTTAACCTCTACCCGAATGCTATCGTTTTCTGAAGACGAAATCCCCAGAATTGGGCCGAATCACAATCATGCACTCAATATCTCCGTCGAAGTTATGGGAATGGCCGTGCCACTCTCTCTTGTCGATAACGGATCCGCCTTGAATGTTTATCCATTGAGAACCTTCAAGTGTTTAGGCCTGAAAGAAAGCGACCTCGCTCCAACCTCCGCCGTTGTACGTGCCTACGATAATACCCGTCGTGAGGTGATGGGATCCATAAAACCTGCAATAGGGGTTGGACCTATAAACCCTGATGTTGAATTCCAAGTCATAGACATCCCAGCCTGTTTCAACCTGTTGCTCGGACGCCCCTGGCTCCACAATATCAAGGGCGTGTCTTCCTCACTCCATCAGAAATTGAAGTTCTTCGCCGACGGGTGAGTCATCACCATTTTGGGTGACGACGAAAATGCCGATGGTGCAAGCACCAGCAGTCCAATTCTCGAGATACAGCACGGGTCAAATGATATGCTCCTATCAGGATTCCAAGTCGAGCCATTCCTACTCCCGACAGGGGACGATTTCAAAGAAAGGCTTTGTCCAGAATATGACCCTCATAGCAATGTCAATGTGATTCAGATGTTCAGAAACATGCACTTCATGCCCGGACTGGGGCTAGGGCAAAGGCAGCAAGGGATACTTGAGCCCATCGAACTGAAGAAAGATTTCTCTCCTTGCGGCTTGGGGTATCAACCATCAAACCAAGAGCTCATAATGATCCGTCAGTCTCGACCAAAGAGAGGATTAAATTGTATCCGAACTATCTCAGGAGACTCCTTAAATGGACGATTCATCAAAGAAGGTGAGGATTTACCCTTTTGCGATTTTCCAGAACCATGGTACGATGACACAGACAAGAATATGAAGCCTAGAATGGTGATCTTTTTCCAAGATAGCTACCCATGGGCCGAAAGTTTCCCACACCGCGTACAACCGCTCATCAAAGATATCGAAGAGACTGAGGAAAGTGATTATGAAGATTCCTTCAACTTATAGATACTAGGGCTGGCACTCTGCATGGTTCATTCAGGCACTACATCAATGGACCCATCCCGTCTGATTAAAGCTGCTGATACACCTCTCCTCAACTGGCATGTTGCGCCAGTTCTACCTCTTGAAATCTCCCCTAACCCCAATGTTTACCCTATTTCTTCTTCTGTTGTCTACCTTGCTCAAATGTAATCGACACCTCTTTTGATGAGGCTCTCAATGTTGTTTTTCCTATCAATGAAATAAACGAAGATTTTGAGTATCTTACTGTGCCTTATATTAATTGTTTAGATTCTAATTGAACTTTTGATGATGATGATTTTGCAAATGAACATTTCTTAACTGATCTAAATAAGGTTAATAATAAACAACATAATCGCGTTCAAGTTAATGAAGAAGAGACTGTTGTTATTAATCTCGGTTCTAGTAGCCAACTGCGCGAGATTAGGATAGGGGAACCCTTGACGAGCATGAACGTGCACAACTCAAAGAATTGCTGAAGGAGTTCGTAGATGTTTTTACATGGTCCTATGATGATATGCCCGGCATCGATCCTGAAATAACACAGCACGAGATCCCCACTCTCCCAGATTACAAGCCAGTTAAACAAAAACTGAGAAAACTCCGCACCGAATGGTCGCTCAAGGTTAAAGAAGAGGTGGTAAAACAGTTAAACGTGGGTTTCATTCGAGTGATCGAATATCCCACATGGCTAGCCAACATTGTACCTGTACCGAAATCAGGAGGAAAGGTTCAAATGTGTGTGGACTACCGAGATTTAAACAAAGCTTCTCCGAAGGATGATTATTCGCTACCCAACATCAACATGATCGTGGACAACATAGTCAGTCATGCTCTCAAGTCATTCGTCGACGGGTTTGTCGGATACAACCAAATCAAGATGCACCCAGACCACCAAGAAAAAACCGCATTCATAACCCCATGGGGAACCTTTTGCTACACCGTTATGCCATTCGGTCTTAAGAATGTTGGGGCTACCTACCAAAGGGCTTCCACAACCATCCTGCACGATTTGATTCACAAAGAAGTCGAGGTTTACGTGGATGATATGATTATCAAGTCCAAAACTAGAGAAGGTCATGTTCCCGCTCTCCGAAAGTTCTTCGAACGACTGCGACAGTTCAGATGTGACTTAATCCACAAAAGTGTGTCTTCGGCGTTACAAAGCGAAAACTCTTGGGATTCATGGTCAGTAAAAAAGGGATAGAAGTAGATCCTGCAAAGCTGAAGGCCATACTCGAGATGCCACCACCCCGAACAGAGAAAGAAGTCCGAGGTTTTCTTGGGAAATTACAATATATCAGCCGGTTCATCAGCCAGCTAACCTCCATCTGTGAACCAATCTTCAAGCTCCTCCGAAAGGATTCAACCAAGGTGTGGAACGAGGCCTGCCAAGAAGCTTTTGATCGAATCAAACAATACCTAACCCAACCTCCACTACTCATGCCACCACAGTCTGGTCTCCCTATACTCTTATACCTAACCATAACCGACACTGCAGCCGGGGCATTGCTAGCCCAATACCTTGAAGACTCCTGCAAAGAAAGAGCCATCTATTATGCCAGTCGTAAATTGTCCGGGTACGAGGTCAACTACACTGCTTTAGAAAAGGCATGTGTTGCACTTGTCTGGGTCACCCAAAAGTTGCGACACTACATGCTCGCCTTCCCCATCAAACTTGTATCCTGAATGGATCCCATCAAATACCTTCTTGAGAAACCCGCCTTATCCAACCGAATGGCCCGATAGTTGATGATCCTAACCGAGTTCGATATCGTGTATGTCACACAGAAAGCTGTTAAAGGAAGAGCCATCTCTGACTACCTCGCTGACTACCATGTAGAAGAAGCAGATGTCTGGATCTCCAAATTCCCAGATGAAAATATCCTCTGCACCACTCAAGACCACCATCGATGTAAAATGTTCTTTGATGGCGCTGCCAACAAAAAGGGATATGGAATTGGGATACTTCTGGTCGCCCCAGATGACTCCCACACTCCCATCACTATGAAATTGGATTTCCCTTGCACCAACAACATGACGAAATATGAGGCATGCACAGTGGGCCTCAAAGTTGCTCTAAAAAAGGGTATTCAACACCTTGATGTCTACGGGGATTCTGCCCTCATCATCGGTCAAGTGCTCAAAAAGTGGAAAGTCAAGGACGAAAAGCTCCAACCCTTTCATGACCAATTAGAAGAGTTAGCCTCCCAATTCCGAGATATCACCTTCCATTACCTACCTCGAGCAAATAATAACCTAGCCGATGCTCTTGCCACTTTGGCCTCCATCGTCGACATGCCCGAGGGAATAACAATGACCCCCTTTCTAGTTCAAAAGAAAGATAAACCGACTCATTGCTGCCATGTGGAGCTTATCTCCACCGAAGATCCCGAACCAGCCGATTGTTGGTACTATGATATCTGGTGCCTCCTCAAATATGGTAGGTATCCCTAGGGTTCCAACAAGAAGGATCGAACAACCCTCCGAAGACTGGACGCCCAGTACATCATCTGTCATAAAGCTCTACTCAAGAGGAATTTCGATGGAACACATCTACACTGCATCGCAGGGGCTGATCTTGAGAAAACAATGCAAAAAATCCACAGCATGGAGTGCATACCCCATATGAATGGTCACATGCTCACCAAGAAGATCATCCGACAGGGCTACTACTGGAGCACCATGACCCAGGATTGCACCGCTTATGTCCGGAGATGCCTCAAATGCCAATAATTCTCCAATCTTCAACACTTGCCTCCACGAGAGTTATACAACATGACCTCTCCGTAGCCATTCTCCATTTGGGGTATCGACATCATAGGGAAGGTTACACCAAAAGCTTCAAACGGACATGAGTTCATCCTGTTCGCCATCGATTACTTCACCAAATGGGTCGAAGCTGAGTCATATGCAGTGTTAAACGCCAAGAAAGTGGCCAAATTCATCAAGAAGAATATCATCTTCCGATATGGGGTCCCGCATGAGCTAGTGTTAGATAACGGGTTACACTTCGAAGCAGAAGTCACAGAAGTTGTCAACGAGTACGGGATTCAGAGACACAAATCTTCTCCCTACCGACCTCAGACCAATGGTGTAGTTGAAGTCGCCAACAAGAACCTCAAAGCCATCATAAGCAAGATGACCTAAAGCTATAGGGATTGGGCCGAACGGATCCCATACGCCCTCTGGGGCTATCGAACCCCAATCCGAACCTCTACTGGGGCTACCCCTTACTTCCTGGTCTACGGCATGGAAGCAGTACTCCCTGTGGAGCTGGAAATACCCTCGCTACACGTCATGCTCGAAAGCAAGGTTAGTGAAGAAGACTGGTGCCAAAGTTGTCTTGATAAGATAGCCCTCCTAGATGAAAGAAGATTAAAAGCTCTTTATCACATACAGGGGTACCATCGCCGAGTAGCGCGATCATTCAACAAGAGAGTCAAGGACCGCGGTGTCCGGGAGGGGGATTTATCCCTCAAAGAGATAATAGAACCCATCTGGGACCCCAGAGGGAGATTCAAGACCAATTGAAGCGGCCCCTACATTGTGAAGAAAATCTTATCCGGTGGTGCCGCCATACTCACTGACCTGGATGGGGAAGAGATGACTCGTCCAGTTAATCTGGACCGTCTCAAGAAATTCTACCCCTAGTCCGAAATCTTGGCGCGCTACGATTCTTCTCATCCCCCTTCTATTCTAAAAAAAAAAACTCTTCATTTCCCTCTACCCATAACTACGTGGGTCTGATCCTCTACAAAAACTATTTTAAAACTTTTCAAAAACCCCAGAGGTACGTAGGAATCTCATACTCCTCACATGAGTGCGGCCCTTTCTTTTTCACAAAATACTATTTTTTCTTACCTCCGAGAACGGCGATTCATTCTAAAATTATTTGAACAAAAGGATTATGTATGCCTTAGCGATCAGTATAGATAATTCAAAATACAAAACTCATCGAAAGGCACAACTGGATGATCAAAAACTTGTTTATTTCATTAATAAGAAATTACAGTACGGATTACATAAGAAAAAGGAACGGATAACTCCCTTCCCCGCCACCATAAAAAGCCAAATAAAATCCCCACATACATTCCCTATTACATAAATAAACTCCCCAGGAGTCCTACCCACAGCTACCCGAAGAGCCTGTACCCTCATCATCTACATCCTGAGGACCCCAAGTTTCCCCTACCTGAATAGAGTGCTGCAAACATTCCATGGATCGATGAGCCTTAACCATCTTCGAAAAGACCACAACACCCCCTTCCATGGAGTCAGATAAAACAAACCATCTTTGACCAGTCTCTACTGCCAACATTTTGCTGACTACTTTCCTCCACAACCACCTCATATAATCTTTGGGGACATGGCAAACCTTCCCGACAGACTGAGAAGGACGGGTCGACAGACGTCGATTTTCCCACAGAGACCCAAGCAACAGACACAAGCGCTCAGTCAAATCTTCTATTGGAAAGAAATTTGAGGTCTGAGGGGGCACGACCTGCGCCCAGCCAAATTGGTGTAGAAGCCTCCAAGGGAAATAAAAAGAGGTCTATCTGAGACCAACCATCCGCACATATGAATACTCTCCTAGCTTCAGAACAGGCTACAACTGTCCCCACCAAGGCACGGACCAATATAGCCCACAAGCCCCGTGCTCCACAAACCAATTCTCCCAGTTCTCAATATACAGGCCAAGGATGAAGTAGCGCGAAAAGTAGTTGGGTACAACCGACAAAGGATATTCTGGAGGAGTCGACAAGCGGAATCTTTTAGACAACCACATGAACAGCATCACAGGGTTTCCCCTTCAAAAGTCAGAACGACCTTCTCTCCAGGCATCTAGGCCATTCAGAGTCTTCGCTAATATCACCGCTGCAGGATTGCGACGGTATGACATCCATGAAGTAATGGCTGCAAGTTGTAGTTCCACTTGCACCTCCCAGTCACCAATAGCAATTTTGAAACCAGGCCCAGAACCACGGCTCCAGCATAGCCAGCATCACCTACTTCCCACAAATGCACGGACTGCAGCACCGCCGGGAGGGAGATCATTCCTCCAGCAACCAATGACCTGGCCGTCGAAGGCGAGATATGAAAAAGCCCGGCCAATAAATCCCTAGGATAACGGGAAAATTCGAGCAAAGCCACAGTAACACTGGGATTCACACCCAATATGGCAGAAAATTACTCGTAGGTAGGACAAACTTCTTCCAACCCAAAGCGGAATACATGGTCTTCGGGGTACCAGAATTGTACCGCCGCTATTAGCATATTCCACTCAAAAAGCCGATTGCGCCACAAGGAGACTTGACTCATGTTGAAGACATCATAGTCGACATTATAAGAGCACATAGCTTCCAAGGCTTCGAGGTAATTGAGAAACTCAATGCTACCAGGGAGAGCCATCTTGCAAGACTAAAAGATAATGGGTAGGCAAATAAGGATGCAAAGGTGTGATGAGAACACTCCACCCTTCTCCCTTTTTATACTTAAAAATCCTCACAAGGGACATAATCCCTGCAGAAACCAGAGGGAATCCTATCCCATAAGGTACCAAGGACTGAAGAGGGTACCAATCAAAGCCTTCAAATGATGGGACTGGACTAAACTGCCGATAGGCAGGTTAGGGTGCTTGCCGATCGGCAACCCCCCATTTTTGGAAATTTCCTCCTTTCCTCTTTTGTCAAATCTGAAAACTCAATAAAAATAAATTGATATTCTCAAAAGAATTTCAAGAATCCTATTTTATCCTTATAGGATTCCCCTTTTAAATAAAATCTTTCCTTCAAAAATTCCAAAAATATTCCTTTTTTACGGTCTCAGTAGCAAAGTAAAAATTCATTCATCATTAATAAAAGATAATAATAAAAAAACTCCCATTGCATTGCATATATTTGTGTTCTGTGTTACATCAGTTTTGTAGGAAACAACAAAAGTAAAGCCAAAAACAACGGGACTCAACCCGAACCCACATTTTATTCCCTTTCTCTCTCTCAAGAGCTTCCACCCCCTCGATGCGCTCTCTTCCCCCTATGCGAGGCGACGCACCACCACTACCCGAGCCCAAGTCCTCTCCGGACGAAGCAGACGACACCAGGTAAGAAGGAACGGGAACCGCATCCTGAATATAGGCAGTCGCTGAAGATATCCAATCTCTAATGTCCCTGAGCCAAGTGGTCGACACCCGGACTTGCTGCAAGGAAAGGCAAAATCAGTATCAAAACAGGAATGACCAAAACAAAAAAGAAAGGGAGGAACAGAAAGGTATACCGCAGGTCGAAGGACCTCCTTTGTCAAACCCAACTCCTTCGGATCCATCGCATGAGGACGGTATAGCATAGGCACCATCCCTCCATCAGCCCGCCGGATGTTATACGAAGGGGTATGCAACCGCACAGAAGGGACCTCCGAGGTCGCCGTCGCCGCAGATGCCGACGGACCACCACCACTGTGGGAAGACCCCACCGTCCGACTCGATCCTGTCGGAGGGAAGGGCAGCGTATCATATATGTTGGGCGTCATCAACCAGCTCATCACAAAATCCATATAGTCATACAGCGCGACCGTATCGGTGTACATCAAGTAGAACTCACCAATCATCCCCGCGATCCTCTCATCCTCCAACATCAGTCGCTCCTACCTCATAGACGTAGGAGGCTGTGCGGGTGGCACCACCACCTCCTCCTCGGTAATCTGAAGAACTACCCTCTCCCCGAGATACCAGGAATGGCCGAACTCATGCGCCAGCAAACGCCTCATCCGTGCGTTCACCCCGGTCACCCCCGCATCCTGAATGGCTATCCCCCAGGGATAAAAGGTCACCTCAAAATCTCCAAGCAAGCACAAATCAATACAAGATCAAAAGGTGCAAAAAGTAAGACTGAAATGGAAAGAGTCTTACCCTACCACTGGTCAGGTCATTCAAGACCTGACGCACCGCCTCCAGGAAGAGAGATCCCTTCGACTGCCGATTGGCCTTACACCATCGATACAAGTGACAGAAGTCCCCAACAGTGTCGTCCTTCAAAGCGATCAGCGGGGTATTACACCCAATCACCTCATAGAACCATGTCTGAATTCACAAGAAAAAATAGGCGCATAAGGAAAATGCGAATGCATAAAAAGAAATGCACAAACTGAAGAATACTTCAAGAAGGTACGTGGCCCCAGTAAAGGTCTGCTGGCAGCACTGGCTAAATGCATCCAGAGAAAAGTAAAGGGTCGCCAAGGCCAGACTTCCCCAATCATAGAAAAGGATGTTCGAAAGCATCCTCAAGTACGGCAGAAATCACAAATGAACGACGTTGCCGCTCGACGCCACCATGAAACCTCCCAACACTAGAAAAATGAATAACCGGGCCATCTTCCTGACTCACAGCCCTTCCTCCACATCAATCACCCTGCTCAGCAAAACATCCTTCAGCAAGGACAACCAGATGGAATCCCCGGAGACTATCCTCCCCACATCACCAAGTGCCGCATGCACTGCCTCCGGTCTCACTCGTAAAGATCCACCTCTATCTGCTCTCCATCACAATCCAGCCCCAGCAGCTGCTGTACGTCTATGGGAATCACCGTCATCTCCCCGAATCCAAAATGAAAGGTGTGGGTAGTGTCCCACCACCTCTCTTCCAAGGCGCACAAGATCGCTGTCGAACGAGGCGTCTCATCCAGCACCGATGCCAACAGCCCAAAACCTACTGATGATACCATCCAATGCACCACAGGTGGGAGATGCTCCCAGACATCCTTAAGCCCCATTGTCCCACGGGTACGCATGTTCTTCAAAGAGATATCAGACTGGCAAAAAGAAAGGCCTCATCAAAAGACAAACAAAGAAAAACCACCAAAAAGAGAAGAATACCAAAGGTCGGGTTACTTACATAACCGCCGGGGATCACTCTCGAAGAACGATGACGCGATGGCTCCCGCAGCAAAGTCCGCTCACCCGCGACAGGCTCAAACGCATCAAAAGAATTCTCATTCCCCAAAAGCAAGAGGCTCCCTAGCCCTCCACTCCACATTCGCCCAATCATTAACGGTCAACCACTCCCGGTGGACTACAGTGCTCACAAAGGCGGCCATTTCTTGAAGATCGGAATGCTAAAACAATTTGCAGAAGAATCGCAGAGGGAGAGAAAGCAAAAGAAGCTGTGAAAAGATGAGGGGATTCGCCCCCTTTATATAGGAGGCCAAGCGCCATGCCGATCGGCATCACCCCCACCATACCGATCGGCACTAACCCCTTGCCTTCCCGAGGTAGCCCAAAAGTCCGTGCCACTACCGAATGGTACCCTTCATACTATGCCGACCGACACCCCTCCTAAAATTTCGTACAAAAATTCCCGGAAAATCTCGAAAAATCCCAAAAAATCCCGGGAGGGATTTAGAGCCATTTTACGAAGAAAATTTTGCATTTCCTCAAGCGGAACCCCTCTTCCCCAACGGAATCCTCAAAAGCTAAGTGAAAACTCGGCAAAGCTTCGAAAAATCCCTAAGGATCACCTGACCACTTCCCCAGCGGAATTCTCTTACAGCACCCAAAATAGTTGTTCCCCCCTGCGAGGTCTCCTAAAACCTTCCCCAGCTACCAGCTCCCCAGCTCAAATAAGAATCACAAAGCTCTTTCCCCAGCAAAACTGAAATCTAATCCTCAACCACTCTTGGGTCAGAATTGGCCTCGGTCTTGGATCATCACCTAAGTTAGGTTAGAATTGACCTCGGTCCTCGGTCATCACCACTCTTGGGTCAGAATTGACCCCGGTCTTGGATCGTCACCAAAGTTAGGTCAGAATTGACCTCGGTCCTCGGTCGTCACCACTCTTGGGTCAAAATTGGCCCCGGTCTTGGATCGTCACCTGAGTTAGGTCAGAATTGACCTCGATCCTCGGTCGTCACCACTCTTGGGTGAGAATTGGCCCCGGTCTCGGATCGTCACCTAAGTTAGGACAAAATTGACCTCGGTCCTCGGTCGTCACCACTCTTAGGTGAGAATTGGCCCTGGTCTTGGATCGTCACCTATGTTAGGTCAGAATTGACCTCGGTTCTCGGTCGTCACCACTCTTGGGTCAGAATTGGCCCCAGTCCTGGATTATCACCTAAGATAGGTCAGAATTGACCTCTGTCCTCGGTCGTCACCCCTCTTGGGTCAGAATTGACCCCGGTCTTGGATCGTCACCTGAGTTAGGTCAGAATTAACCTCGATCCTCGGTAGTCACCACTCTTGGGTCAGAATTGTCCCCAATCTTATATCGTCACCTAAGTTAGGTCAGAATTGATCTCGGTCCTCGGTCGTCACCACTCTTGGATCAGAATTGGCCCCGGTCTTAGATCGTCACCTAAGTTAGGTCAGAATTGACCTCGGTCCTCGGTCGTCACCACTCTTGGGTCAGAATTAGCCTTGGTCTTGGATCGTCACCTGAGTTAGGTCAGAATTGACCTTGGTCCTCGGTCGTCACCACTCTTGGGTTAGAATTGGCCCCGGTCTTGGATCATCACCTAAGTTAGGTCAGAATTGACCTCGGTCCTCGGTCATCACCACTCTTGGGTCAGAATTGGCCCCGGTCTTGGATCGTCACCTAAGTTAGGTCAGAATTGACCTCGGTCCTCGTTCGTCACCACTCTTGGGTCAAAATTGATCCCGATCTTGGATTGTAACCTAAGTTAGGTCAGAATTGACCTCGGTCCTCGGTCATCACCAGTCTTGGGTCAGAATTGGTCTCGGTCTTAGATCTTCACCTAAGTTAGGTCAGAATTGACCTCGATACTTGATCGTCACCAGTCTTTAAGTCAGAATTGACCTCCCTAGACCTTTACCCTAAGCCCGCAGATTCGGCTTTGATCTGTAGAATTGATCATCCCCAGCACACTCCTTAGATCCTCAGAATCGACCTTAACCCTCTGAATCGGTCATACTCCCTCAAAAGCATCATGTAGTGTCTATTCGACGGTCATCATTTGTTCCAAACTCACCCGTCGAGGGGCTCTGTAAACACCCCATTCTATTACCCCCTGACTCTCCTTAGGTCCTTAGTACCTCCCTTAATAACTGTAAACCCAGGTCACGTCCCGAGTACTGACCTGAAAGCCATCGAGCACTCCCCGGCTCAGTTTGACCCAAAAGTCAAACTCTTCATCTTGACTGAGACTGAATGAATCTTCGAAGGGAATTGAATACCCTTTCCAATGGTCTACCTCGTGCGTGATTTCGACTTTCCATGAGGACGAACGGTCCGTTTGCGTCCGAAACCTAACCTTGAGGCCACCGGGAGCTCCCAGGCTCTGTTTGACCTATGTCAATTCTTTATCTCGACCGAGACTGAATGAATCTTCGAAGGTCCCTGAATACCCTTTCCAACGGTCCACCCCGTGCACGATTCTGACTTTCCATGCGAACGAACAATCCATTTGACTCCGAGAGGCCACCGAGAAATTCCCGAGCCTAGTTGACCAAATTCAACTCTCCAAACCGGGTCAAACTCTTTGGAATGTTGAAGTACATATCCTAACCTTTCCAAAGGTATGCCCCGTGCGCGATTCGGATTTACCATGCGGATGAACGATCCGTTTGTGTCCGAATGATTCCCCGTCCAATGGACCGACAAACTCTTCCGAGCCATATTTGACCCAAAGTCAACTCCCGAACCCGGGAGAATTCCAAAGACTTTCAAAGGTCTCTAAATTACCTTTCCAACGGTATACCCCGTGTGCGATTCTGACCAACGGTTTGCCCTCGGCGATCGATTTTCCAAAAAAGCCTGAAACACATTGCCAAACGGCAGGTTCCAGAACCTACCTGCCGATCGGCAAGAAGGGCTCTATGCCGATCGGCACTCACCTGTGACTATAAAAGGAGGCCTTCACCTCATTTGCAGGGGAGCCCAGATCTGATAAAAGTCCCTCTCAACGAATCCCAGAAACCTCTCTCGAAGGCAGCGTGATTTTAACTTCCAAATCCCCTTTTTACTTCCACTTTTCATCATCCCTTTCATCAAACTTGGTGAATTAGCCACTCTCCATTATCATCCAAAGTGCAAGGGCTGCTCCCCAACATTCAAGATCAAGCTCAAGATCTTCAAGAAGGTCTAACTTTCTCAAACTCTCTCTTTAAATTCTCTTGAATTCTCAATAACTTGTTTTCTTACTTACCACATTTATTATCTCATTTCACACATCCTAATATACTTTTTACTTAGTATTATTGCACATCTTTTATTTTCAAAAAACCCAAAAAACAAAAAAAAGAGGGTTTTGTTCATAAATTCAAATAAGGGATTCTCATATTTTCCTCACACTTTTCTCACAACAAAAACACTTTTTTCTGCGCACACACACACACACACTCACAAATAAGAGATTCCCCATTTTGGATTTATGGGATAAACCCCACCCCTTGTTTTACATGCGAACTACGTGGACTTTGATGCCTTTATAGGCTACGTAGGCGTCTCGGGGTAAAACCCGAGACTCGAGTCGTTTTTCTCACTTTTTCTCTCATTTTCTATCTTCTCTAAATCCATTTTTCTTATATTATACATATACTTGTTCTTAGTGACGCATTACCCCATATGCGTTATCGTTCCCTTATAACGATCAACGTAGGGGTAATCGCGTAAATCTCATTTTTCTAATATTACTCTTATATCTTCCTACGGATGACTCGCTTTATCTTTTCCATGATACAAGTCGAGGATTCCTACCTCCATTCTATATATATACACATGCACACATATCACGGGGGGAAACATAAAGGAAAATAGCAAATATTCATGAGAGACCAAAAGGGTGGAATGGGTGCCTAACACCTTCCCATTTTGTAACTAAACCTCCGAACCCTTCTCGAATCATCTTGGTTTCGTATGCACGAATATGTCTTTGGATGCCACTCTTCGGGGTGGCTTCCCCTTTTTCTTTTGTCTGTTTTGAGTAAAATAGACTGACGACTCTGAATCTCTCTACAATTTTCACACCACAAACGACGCCGGTCGAAGCGCTCCCGAGAGGGATGCACGGGACCCGAAGGATCCTTTCCTCCACGCGCCCGCCTGCAAGGATCAGGATCGGGGATGGCCACAGAGGGGATGCTATTGGTGTGGACCCAACTGTGGTTGTTGAGGGTAATCTCGAAGGGGTGCTGGTGGTGGTCGAGATGGTGGTGGTGCCACTTGTCTTGGTTAGTCTTCATGTATTTTTGCCTTCAACCAGAGAAAATGAGACCTTATCCCCCTTTATGAGGGTGGCACTGCCTTGCCTGAGGCTTCTACTATTAGAGCCATTATGTTGGATCCTATGGGGAGTACCTCCTTCAACATTATGGATTTGAGTTCATCTCCCTTGGTGGTGCTAGTTTTGGTCGAGCCGAAGGTGGTGGACATTATTAACGAGATTGAGCGGGACAAGAAACCTCGTTGTGACTAATTATTGCTTTTTATTGGCTAGGTGGAGGGCTTGTCTCTACCATTTCATATATCAATGTATAAATTAATGACATTTCCCCTTTTGAGGGCCTGTTTTAGTATATATTTTGTTTGACTTTTATTTTATGCACGAAGGGTGAAAGTACAGATAGAATCAGGCAAAAACACTTCTCCCAAATAGTAGAAATAATAATAATAATAATAATAATAATAATAATAATAATAATAATAATGATAATAATAACAACAACAACAACAACAACAACAACAACAACAACAACAGCAATAATAATAATAATAATAATAATAATAATAATAATAATAATAATAATAATAATAATAATAATAATAATAATAATAATAATAATAATAATATGAGGGGAAGAGTGTCGAAACAAGAGTGCCCCATCTTTTTGGGATCTTTCTTTTTAGAAGAGCGATAACTTTATCTTCTTGATGGCGAGTCACTTATCTGTGCTGACATCGGAGTGTGAGGGACGGGAGTTCCTCTTTCTTTGCTTCTAAACTGGCGAGAGCTATTTGACTTGGCTTGGGAATCAGAGCGCTATTCGTTGTTCCTGAAAAGGTTCCATTTTTCAAAGAGTCCTTAGTAAGTCTGTCTATTAATGATCTTTGTCCTAAGATGCGAGGTTTTTTAAGAGAGATGGGTGTTTAGTATTTATTTATTTGGGAAGAAGTGTATAGGGTAGTTTAATATTCCATTTTGAGCCTTTTTATTTTTATTTTTGTCAAGTATTAGCCTTTGCATATAGTTTAACTAAGGATGACTTTTCGAAGTCTTTAAAATGCCTTATAACACTGTTTTATTACTTGACACTTAATCTGTTTTGTGTAGGTTGTGTCGTTCCTTTAGGATTGAGATCAAAATGACCATATATAGGGTTTTCCTATGACAAGGGATTTTTGGTTGTTAATTTAGGTCAGGCCCGAAGTGATATGTTGAGTTTCCTATATATCTTCAAAAAATTAATGATGCACCTGTAATTTTAAACGTGTGCAATAATAAATATCACGAAGAATTATGCATACTTAGTTCCTTCTAAAAATAGATAAAAGGTTGGGGGCTTAAAGCATTTTATCTCACTTTAAGCAAAAGATTGGTGGCCTAAGTGGGATTTTTTGTAACACCCCACTTAAAATAATAACGAGTGGCCAGCCCTATACTACCTTAAATCATGAGTCTCAGATGGCTCAGTCTCAACATCAACTGACTGTACTAAATAATATACGACTGACTACCCGATATCATATAAGCGAGATGTTAAAATTAAATAAAATATGCAACAGACAACAAACCAACACTATAAAACTACTAACGAGGAAAAGAAAGATGCATACTAGAAATGATAAATAAATTTAATAACTACAAATGAATATGTCAAAAGGAGATAAACCCGAATAAGCTGTCGGGTCACAGCCAATACAATAACTGAAATGGAATAATTATAAACATGTATAAATATCCCTTGGGTATAAACCCCATATACAGCATGAATCCTACCTAGATTCTTGAAGAAGTAGGAAGAGACTACAATCTAAGTCCCACAACAGTCCGCACCTATCACGGCTCCCAAGACTCTGGATAGAAGGTCATCCGGCATCCATGCGGTAAGACACCTGTAGTAATATATATATATATATATATATATATATATATATATATATATATATATATATATATATATATATATATATATATATATACAGTCAGGAGAGAAAAGTAAACGGGTCAGAGCCCGAGTTGTGAAAAATATTTAGCAAGTGTGTTAACCGTGCATAATAAATATCGGTGCACTTATTTCATAATTAAAGTGGAATCGCACTCTCGTGAAACCCCAACTCACCTCTCATCTAATGGCGCGCACCTATTCGCGACCTCAAAATTTTAGTTAAATTACCCCAACTATAAGGGCAACCTAACTTATCATAGGCCTAGCCTATACCCTCGAAATCTACCTTCCTATCATAAGCCCAGAACCCACTCTTCATAAACACACTCAATTATTGTTACCAACATATATGCTATATTAGGCTAAATGGATTCCGGTTTATAATTTAATTAATTATAATTCTTAATGCGTTAACCGCATACATTTTGGGTTTAATCATATGATTTAATTACTAAATAACAAGAATACAAATTATTATTGACAAAACTTTTCTTCAATCTCAACACTGCACTACGTTTCGTGCGTGGGGTGTCTCGCAAAGCGAAATCCAAACAAGGAACCAGCCCGTTACACTACTCCTTGACAATGTCGATCCTAGAGATCCATTATGCCATGCAAACAATATTATATTACTACAACTACTGAAATTAAATTTCCATCTAAAAACATCTTACAAATCTCCAATAATAACCTTGGGATGATGTAACCGAAATATTCCTTAAATGCGATACATCAACCCCCATTAATCTAGTACATCATAATCATCCAAGATGTACTCCATAAAGATTCCATATCTTTTCATCTATAGGATATATAAATATATATATAGGTATTTATTCTAACCATATATATATACAAACCATCATCCATTCCCATGACCATGTATACGTACCATATTTGATGTGCAATGGCCATGCAGGCTCACGTAGCAATACTGGGGCCACCATGGTGGGACTAAACGACACCCATCTCGTGGTAAACTCACGCACACGACATCTCGAAAAGCGATCATATCTCCTAACCGGCAATGAGACGAAACATATCCACCACGTCTCATCCCAAAAATGTAAATCACATAATAACACACGGGACGACTATGACCTGGGGAATATCCACACCCTTCTTTTCTAGCCAGGATGTTCACCCTCTGTGCAGAAACTTCCCAATGATATCATGAGCGGGGTATGCTTAACCACATAAGTATATATATCATTCACATGCACAATATATATTCATCCATATGATCCCATCGTATGATTAAATATTTAAACATCACATACGGTTTAGATATTCACAACATAAATATATCCATATATTCATATCCATACATATATATATACATATTTTCACATATCCATACATTTATATGTGTACAAACTAAATCTCGTTAATATGTATGAGATATATAAACTCGGCTATAAATATACATAATCCTCAATATACACGCCGTCACCATAACTCATTTAATTTACCTCGATATGTGAATACAATCCCTCACTTGAAGCATATTCATCCATATCTCCTATGATGTAAATAATCTTCGAACATAAATTCATCAACAACATTGAGGTCATCACCCAAAGTTTAGGGTAGGAAATAATCACTACACATCTCATCTATATCCGAAAGTACTTCAATATTTCTAGTACTAATTCGACCATTGGTATACACTTAACTAATAGTTTATAAACCTCAAGCTCAATCTAAATTTTATCCCATGATCCCATCACTTAGGGAGTCACCACACTGATATATAATTTCTATCCCGACTACGATTCGATTACTCCTTTGAACCCTTAAATCTTATTGCTCTTGCAATTTATTCCTTAGGCTAAGAATTACTAAGGATACGCGACCACTCTCTCTCGTCGGTCCCCAATCCATTTTAAGTAGAATTCTCTCACTATGAGGATTCGACACCATTGTCGGCCTACTATTCCATGTCGTATCCTCACAACTCTCTCAAATGGACCATAACCTTACATCATAACTAGGATCATTTATGACCCTTAAATAGAACTGTCGTTCTCAATGAGATTCATCTCGACTCTAATCTAACAATCTCCAATATGCACCTATATTCGTCTCCCAAGTGGTTTGATGGGTCCCCACCATCAAAACATATAAGAAGCTCCTTAGAAATCTTCAAATCATAACCCTTTTATCAAATTATAGTGTTCCAAATCTATAAACCCAAGAGAATAGGAGTAAAATTCTCCCTAGGAAAAATTTGCTAAAATTTCCCTGTTTTCGAATCGATTCGGCCCCTCCGAATCGATTCGATCCTAATTGCGAATCGATTCGGTCCATCCGAATCGATTCGGCCCAACCAGACCTATAAGTCTGCTACATACCAAATCGATTCGCTAAGGGCGAATCGATTCGGCCCTAATGATCTGATGCTTCTGCAACATAGCGAATCGATTCTCTAGGGGCGAATCGATTCGGCTTGTGCAGCAAGCCACGAAATGGTTAAAATTTCTCTAAACCCAAGATTTCCAATGCTCCCAAATATTATTACCCAACCATAAATCTTCATGCCAAACGTATTTCTAACCTCAAAAATCATGATATATCTACCCAACAATTTCTATAACTTCAAATACAAGATTTTTACCCAAAAATTAGGTTTTGCCATTTATTCCAAAATCCAATTCTTTTACCCACAAATTATGAAATGAAATATACAAAAGACTTATTTTGCAAGATTAAACACTTGCCTCAGATTTGTAGAGGTTGGATCGTCCTCGATATCGCGTCTGGGGCCGAAATCTCCAAGATTTCTTCTCCTCTCTCTTATTTTCTTCTTCTTTTCTCTTTCTCTCTTTCTCACAAATGAGAAGGCTTGATCCGTAAGCCTCTTAAGCCTATAAAATATAAGTCCCAGTTTTAAATGTTAATACACACTTTAAATCACTCATTTACTCTAATTCGAGTCAAACTGACTTAAAAACATTCCGGAGCCAAAATAAAGCCTAATGACAGTCATTTTGACTATCTCGACCCTTTCGGGATCGATGGTACACTCAAAATCATTATTCAGAATACTTTGAAATGTCCTCTATTTTTGGAATTTATTTCCAAATTTTAAAATTCTCCAACTTAATTAAATTTTATTTTTCCAAAAATTTAATTTCTCAGTCTCAAAAATCACGGGGTGTTACATTTTGATGTAGGGTTGGGAATGTGCATGGACTTGCATAGTCTTCCCTTCCCCGATGATCGATTACTCAATCCTTTTCCTTTTCATCCTAAACGAGTTTAAGGAAATAATTTCTTCAGTCGGTCGAGATTGAAGGGTTAAGAAAATGTGACTCCATCGAGATTAGTTAAGTCTTTCGCCCCGCCAGATTTATTTTCTTGACTAGATAGGATCTTCCCCAGTTGGCTCAAATTTACCCCCGGGAGTCCGGGAAGGTTTGAGATTCTCTTTTCAGACTAGGTCATCCTCTTGGATGTTTCTCTTATTGACTCATTTTTTGAATACTCGGGAGATACGCTATTGGTAACCTCAGTTTTGATAAGCGACTTTTATCCTCCTCTTTTCAAGGAGGGATAGTTCATCATAATGGTCTTGAACCTAGTCAATATTGTATGCTTGATTTTCGAGCATGGCCCTTATGAGATCATTTGGAGTTCGATGGGTAGGGCTGCCTCCATGCCATAAACTAATGAGTAGGGGGTGGCCCTGATGGAGTTTTGCTCTATATTACGGTAGCCTCAGAGGATATATAGGCGTTTGTCTGACTAATCGTTGTAAGTTTTAATCATCTTACTAATAATGTTTTTGACATTCTTGTTAGCATCTTCGATTGCCCCATTGGTTTGAGGTCAGTAAGGGATGATTTATTATGGGTGATACCATACTCGTGTAATAGGTTGGAGACATCTTTTTCAAAGTGAGATACATTGCCAAATAATAACTCGTGAGGTATGCCAATGCGGCATATGATATTTCACCGTATGAATTTGGACATATTCTTAGAATTTAGAATTGTGTAGGATTCGGACTCAACCCATTTGGTAAAGTAGTCGATGGTAACTAAGATGAACTCATGTCCCGTGGATGCCTTGTGAGTTACATTCCCTATGATGACGATCCTCCAGGTGGTGAATGGATAGGGAGATGTCATGCAATATCGCTCTCAAGGAGGTAGATGTTGTTGGGGGTCATATAACTGACATTTGAGGCACCTCTTGATGTACTCAGTGCAGTACTTTTGCATAGTTGTCCAGTAGTATAACTGCTTAAGTATTTTTTTGGAGAGGATGTGCCCACTCATGTGTGGTCCACATTCGCCGCTATGGATTTTGTCCCTAATTTCAAGGTACCGTCGAACCCTTTTTTATGAATTTTTCCCCCAAATGATGAATTAGTTTACTAATCGTCGTAGGGTATGTCGGTCATTTGATGCCTAGTTATTTTTATTGAGTAAGTTCCATATGTCATAGTACCAGACTATAGGTCCTACGTTGTTTCTTTAATGGTATTGATCTCAAAGCAATACGAAGGGGTGTTTCGTCTAGTTATGGTGAACATAATCTCCATGTTGCCCTCTAGTATGTCGATCATGAAGACTAAAGTGGCAAGCGCATTTGCAAAGTTGTATTTAGCCCTTGGGAGGAAGTTGAATTCGAGATATTCGAATCGCAAAGCTACCTCATCTAAGTAGGCATTTTTATATTTGTAATTTGTCATCTCGACTCTTCCATTTCCACATTATTTGACCAATTACTAGGCTATAATACTCATAGGCCTTCAGGCTGGTGATTCCCATTTCCAAGGCAATTTTGAGACCCGTGATGCAAGTCTTATAGTCTACCATGTTTTCGATCCATTTATACGTGATATTTATATGGGGGAGTCGTATAGAGTCCAGGGATATAAGTAGCATTCCTATGCCCCAAAGGTAATATTGTCCCTACACATCCTGGTTGGAATACTCGGCATAATGAGTGCCTCTGATGCGGCCTATGAAATTAGCTTACTCCACTGGCTCTGCTAAATGAAAATTTCATCCTAAGCATCATTTTAAATTTAAGATGGATATCTTATCGGTAACGAACCCTAGATGAGAGTACAAGGAAAAACACGTATCAAAGAACTCTATGTAGAAGTATAAGAGAACGTATAATAATCAAGGCCTAAGATCATGCTCTGATACCAAATGTAATTGAGAATGTGATTTCTTAAATTATATGCTCTGATACCACTTGAAAAGGACAATTTCTAAGTTCAAATGCGATGGTTCACACAATGTTCTAAACTTTAAATTTCTTTAAAAAAAAAGTAAGATCCTCAAACTTTAATTTCTTCAAAATTAAAATGAAATTAAACAAAAAAAATATTTGAATTTTGACTTAAACAAAATTAATTCAAGTTCTAAAATAGGCCAAACAACTAAACATGAATTTTGCCAAATTATTAAGTCCGACTTGAATTAAACTAAACTAAACTTTGCCCAATATTTAATTAGCACCAATTTAAACAAATGTTTTGATTAAATGTCTTTTATCTTGTTACCCTTAACCATGCATTTACGTGATAATTTTCAAGATAAAAATAAACACACCACAATGCTGTGATGTACAAGGATAACCCACAACGGAAAAAACCTCGGACGACCCAACAACAAGTCCACTAGGTATAGTTTTACAAAAGACATGACAGAAAGACTTACTTAACAACTTGACTCCCTCGCAAATCTTGACACTTCTTCATTCCTCTACCTTCATCTAGTCGACAACTCAAGAATCCACCTTCGTCTAGGAGTCCACCTATGGGGAACGACTACCGTCAACACACAAAGTCCTCCTCCGTATGTACACCGCGAATCAACAAAACGGAATCCTCGGTAGGAAACTTTCTCCTCTTGGGTAGAGAATGATATCCGGTGCCAAAATTATGATCTCAAAACAAATATATATATTGGTACTTGGATCAAAATAAACTATTGGGTGTAAACTAGTTATTATTTGAAGATTAAACCATTAAAAATCACCAACACGAATGGGACTTTTTGATAAGGATTTCTTTTCTCAAAGTGTAGCAAAATGGCTCTGAAAAGTCGGTAGAAAAAGTCCATTCCCTCACTACTTAAAAAGGTGGTCAAAAAGGTAGTGGGAAGTTATTTAAAAAAACTGACGAAAAACTACTCAAAATTGTTGATCGTTCGAACGAAATTGCAGAAATGAATATCGTTCGAACGAATTTATTGAACGAGAATACGAACGAGATTGTAGAGAAAACCTCTTTGGATATCTCGTTCGAACAACCTGGGATTTCATACAAACGAAATTCAAATTTCGTTCAAATAACTTTTCAAAAAAAATTATTTTTCTTTAAAAAATAAAAATCATTTTTAACTTTGTTTAGAAAAAAATGACATCCAATAAAAATTCCAAGTCTCTATATATATCATATTCATTCTGGTGAATTGATGTCTTTGAGTATTGAATAAGTAATAGTTATATTATTGTGGAGAGTAAGATGTAGGGAATTGAATAAAGGATTTGTGTTGATAATCCAATATTCTATGTCATTGATGGAACTTAGGTTTGTCCGATGATATTTGATGTTTATGATATTTTTAACACTAGATAATGATGATTGGGAATATTATTTATATTATGGGTTATTCATTATTGAGGAGGCAGTGGATGATGTTGTTCAACGATGTTTGTCTTTGGGAGCTGTGACACTTTGGTTTACATGTCTATTTAATTTCAGTTTATAAAATATGCATTACTTACATGTAGGTATTGAAGCGAATATAGATAATGATGTATGAGAATGCCTATTTTAGCCTAAAGTGTTAACTTGAGAAATTAATGTTGAATTCTTTATACAAATTCCTAGGATAGATGATGTAGATAGAAATGTTTGGTTGAGGTGGGTATGGGATTTAATAGCGATTCATATTCTTAGGAATACTATGAATTTTTTTTATGTTAGGCCATGTAATAAGGTGCATTGGTAATCATTGTTATAATCTGCCTATTTAAATACTAGGTGGCCAATCCTCTGCTAAAATATATTAAAAATCTAAGTATGGATCATCCTTAGCGTCACTATCGTAATAATAATAATACACAAAGAATATGAATAATCCATACAACCACAATAACTGAACTAACCAACATGCATAATTAAATAATAAGAGTGAATCGAATAACCCATAGATCACCAAATAACATCCACAAAGTAAACTGGAATAATAATTGAATATAGAAATACAAATCTGACAAAGTATAAGAGTCTGCAGTAAGGAAAATTCTATCATCTATTGGCAACACGCCCATAGTAAATGGGAAATAGTTGATCTTATCTAGGTGATCCCATTAGCAAGACCAAATCTAGCCTTGCTGTCCCGGCTGCTACTGTTGTGCACCTAGGGTGTAAAAAGGAAAATAAGGAAAGACAAGGATATGCAGGTCTAAGCCGTAGAGTAAAATATTTTTTGCAAATAAATAATTTTTTTAAATCTTTTAAAAAGATAGTGTATTACTTTGAAGATTAACAGTTGTCAAATTTTAAATGTTATAAAACTACCGCAAGTGCATGGGGTATTGAAATATAGCGGGTATTAGTACGGATCGAACTCACAGAGATTTCGGTCAACTTTTATAAAATATCGATTGTCCAACTAGACAAATGAGTGTAGAAATATGACTTGAGTTTTTAAACTAAATAAGAGCAAATTAATTAAATAACTACAAGTGAACAAATGATAATATCAAATATGGGAGAAAACTAGGAGGTCATATCCATTTAATAATTTCAATTAAAGTCACACATTAATTTTAATTCCGTATTTTCCCGAATTTATAACTCAAAATGTACCAAATATTTTTGTGTACATTTCGAAAGATAAAGCCATTCACGTTGTCAAAATAATTTTAACGTCTTCTCAAAATAGACACCTTAAATCCCTGTTCCCTCGAAAATATCAAATTTCAAGATTGAATGTGTATTTAAGCATGATATTTCAAAACAATTTAAAGTCAGTATAACCCATCAAAAATTACAACTTCAAATACTCACAATATGATTTATCAAATCATTCTGTAGGTTAAAATACACTCTCGTGTCGTTTTAAATGAATACCGAATTTTTACTGTCAATTAATACATGTTGAGAATTTATACCGAATTAAATTAACATGCACATATTTAACTAATTATGATAAACTTCACCTAATTCTAGAAGTAAAGTTACTAACTAGGGTTGTGTTTCGACCGGGTCAGATCGAAAAATGACCTTTCGGAAAAAATTCCAATTTTTTCGAAAATAAAATATTTGTTCCAATTTCCTATCCAATTTTTTCGGAAAATAAAAAAGGTTTCCGAATTCGGAAAAATCGAAAAATCGAAAAAATTCGGAAATTCAAAAAATATAAAAAAAATTCATATATTTTGGAAATTTCAAAAAAATTAATATAGGATTTTCGATTACTCGAAATTTTCATTTTAAAGAAATCGAAAAAAAAGATTTAACCCAATATGTAAATATGTAAGAATTTAACCATTTTTTTCATTTGTGTAGAGGATAGAGGGATATTCTCTTTTTATAGAGGACTTTTTGGGTCTCTCTTTCTCTCCTAGCCGATTTGGGACACATGAGAATGTTTAAAAAAAATAAAAATTGAAAATCGGAAAATATTTCGGAAAAAATCGAAAATAATTTGGAAAATCGGATCGGCGTAGTTTTGGAAAAATCGGATCGGAAAAATCGGAAATTCATAATTATTTCCAATTTTCGATCCGATTTTTTTCGAACGGAAACCTTATATATGTTCCAAAATCGGAAAATATCGGATCGAATATCAGAAAAATCAAAATGTTCGAAAAAAAAAACACAACCCTATTACTAACACATCATTATTGAAACACAAAGATTGCGAGAAGAAATAATACTTTTCATTAATAGAATTCAACTTACAAAATTTCGGAATCAAAACTTGAGCTTTAATACAAATATTCCTCCGTCGAAATTTAATTCACCACAATGCTCTCTAACATGGATGTGTGGGTGATTTGGTAATGGATCCCCCTCTCATTTGGTGTCTCCCCTCCTTTTGTGGAGCTTCAATAAAAATGGCTTTCGACGGCCTTTGGTTGGGCCGATCTGGGTGGTGGAGGTTGGAAGGAGTTGCCGCTAGCAGCAGGTGGGATTCCAAGGTGGTTGCGACAGTGGACAGCCTTCTGTGGTTGCTGACGGTTTGCCTTTCTGCTGCCAGAAAATTTCCAGCAGTGTTTGTTGTTTTGTGTCCCACCCGATGGAGCATTGGTGGAGGTTCTTGATTTCTTGAGGGTTAGGGTTTCAATTTTGGTTTGGTGGGTTTCTTGGGTTAGGTTTTGGATAAAAAAATGATGACAGAGATTCATGTAAATGGGGTGGTGGTTGTATGGCGGTAGGACATGGAAATGGAGGAGGCTGGTGGTGGAGATGGAGGGTGGAGGAGCTAAAAGAGTTGGTATTCTACCTTTTAGTGGGGATAGAATTTCGGGTTTCTATTAACTTGATTCTCTTTTGGAAATTTATCAATCTTTTGATTAAAGGGTTACCGAAGTTGAAATCTCCACTCATGACTCACTTCATGCACCCCGACGAACACTAAGAATAAACCGCGCTCTGATACCAATTTGATGTAAATCTTCAAATGTGAAGCGTTATTACTACACTACACAACAACTATTAACTACACAACAATAATAAATAAATTAGACTAGTGAAATGCGTTTCTTTCTCTCTCTATTCTCAATTCTCAAATTCAAGGTTAAGTACAAATGAGGGACAAGGAGCCTATTTATAGGAAGAGTTAGCTTGCTAGCGAAATAATTACTCCAAAAAACCAAAAATGACAAGTAATACCTAAAAATGACCCATTAGTCTCAAACATGCTTGAAAACTAATTAAAAGACTAAAATAGAGGAAAATGACAATAAACCCTAAACTAAAAATAGAAAATAAAAGATAGTCGTCTCCCGTAGGCACAATCACGTGCCATGTGTTGCTAGAAATTCCATACACATCATTCTTCCCGTCTTTGAAAAAGCTCGTCCTCAAGCTTGGAGGGAGACTCATCACTGCCATATGAACACGTGTCGGTACAAGTGTTATCTTTCAAAGTAGAGCAAAACTCCAAATCAAATCCAACATGCAAATGAGTCGGCCAAACTTTTGTTAAACCCATATGGACCTTCAACAAGTGGATCTAAGATACTCGATCGGTGGGTACGTTTCTCATGGAAGTGATATGTTGTGTCAAAAATTGATCGGAATAGAGGTCAAATTAGAGGGTGAGAACGGTTCAAAGTAAGGCAGGTCCATTTCGATCGGATATACATGTGGTTGGGCAATAATGAGTAGGAAAAAAGGAAATAAGGTTAAAAAGAGGGGTGGGGTTGTTTTAGGGTAAAAAGAAAAGGCTAGGGATTAGTCTTTGGGGTAAAATGGAGGTGGGGTAGATTAAGGTTTTATTTGTGGGTATGAGAACTAGGGTTTGTTGGGTATTTAGGAATATAGGGTTTGGGATTGAATTTTTCTTGAACGATGGTAACAACTTCATGAAATTCTAGCTGGTTATACACTGTGTTGGTCGTGAGGCATGTAAGGAAAAGGGTAAAAATAGCTTTCGACAGCCTTTGGTTGGGCCAATATGGGTAGTGGAGGTTGGAAGGAGTCGCCAATAGCAGCAAGTGGGATTTTGAAGTGGTTATAGCAGTGGCTGGGCTTCTGTGGTTGTTAGCGACCTGCCTTTGAGTTGCCAGAAAATTTCCAGCAGCGTTTATTGTTCTGTGTCCCTCCCGGTGGAGTATTGGTGGCAGGGAGGGGCCGATCTTAGCTGTTACTACATGAAAAACTAGGGCGGAAGCCATGGGGGCTATTTGGAAGGGTTTTCGATCAGATCTAGGCAGTTCTGGCCAGTGGGGTTGGTCGGAATAAGGTTGGGTAGGTTTGTTGGGTTCTTTGTTAGGGCTTGGAGGTTCTTGATTTCTTGAGGGTTAGAGTTTCAATTTTGGTTTGGTGGGTTTCTTGGGTAAGGGTTTGGATAAAAAAATGAAGATGGAGATTCATGTAAATGGAATGGTGGTTATATGGCGGTAGGAGGTGGAGATGGAGGGTGGAGAAGCTAAAAGAGTTGGTATCTCCTCTTTTAGTGGTGATGGAATTTAGGGTTTTCATTCACCCGATTCTCTTTTGGTCATTTATCAATATTTTGATTGAAGGGTTGCCGAAGTTGAAATCTCCACTCGTGACTCGCTTCACGCACCCCGACGAACACCAAGAACAAACCGAGATCTCATATCAATTTGATGTAAATCTTAAAATGCAGAAGCGTTATTAATACACTACATAACAACTATTAACTGCAAAACAACAACAAATAAATTAGACTAGTGAAATGGGTTTCTTTCTATCTCTATTCTCAATTCTAATTATTAAGGGTTAAGTACAAATGAGAGCCAAGGGGCCTATTTATAGGAAGAGTTAGCTTGCTGGCCACGCAATTACCCCAAAAGGGCAACTAATACCTAAAAATGACCCATTAGTCCCAAACATGCTTGAAAACTAATTAATAGACTAAAATAAAGGAAAATGGCAATAGACCCTAAACTAAAAGCAGAAAATAAAAGGAAATAAAAGATAGTCGTCTCCCATAGGCATACCCATGCGCCACGTGTCGCTAGAAATCTCATACACATTAGACAACCTTCAGGTAGAAGTTTAAGAAATAGAATGATGCCGAGTTCAAACTCCCCAGGCTCAGGAGCCCAAAATCCCCTTTCTCTATGCTATAGGCCCTCCAGTTTCAGAACTAGTTTGGGTTTTAGAAGAGTATCAGTTTGCCCCACGTGTCCCACCTGCTAATGGGCACCATCAACTTAGTTTTCGATCCTAATCTTGTCCATCCATGGGGTAATATACCAGTTCTAGTTGATCCCAAGGAAGAAGAATTAAACAAGGCCAAAAAAGACTTTATATTGCTCTAAAAAATGTTCGACCAGGTTAAGATCTAAGGGAATTATATGGACTACATCCACATGCCTCCCTATCCTAAAGCTCGACTACCGAAAAAGTTTAAAATATCGGACATCGAGAAGTTCGAAGGTAACGGATCTCCAATTGTGCACTTACATAGTTCCCATTGCGCCATGACTCTCCCCCAGGGCATCAGAGGAAATAATGGCCCAGATGTTCCAAAAAACTCTCAAAGAAGATGCCCTCTTGTGGTTCTTATCCCTTAAAGAATCTAAAATCTATAGTTTGGGAATACGTAGATCGAGAATTCATATCTTAATACAAGTATAATGCAGCGCTGGAAGTTACCCATTGAGATTAGGAGCTACTCAAGCAAAACCTGAGTGAATCAGTTAGCAGTTTTATTGGAAGGTCAAGAGAGAAAGCAGTTACTATGACAAACCAACCATCAGAGGAAGAGCAGGTAAGCATTGTGAAGAAGGACTTCTTTTCTCATATCAGAATTTCAATTGGATCCAGTATTAACCTCATTTTAGAGCCCTCTAGGAGGCTAGGGTAAAAATTAAAGAAGGGATCACAAGTTAAAAAGTTGAATCTAAGCCAAAAAAGGTTAACTGGGCAGTTCACACCTCAAAAGTATGATAAGCCAGCCAACACCTCTATCTCAACCATCAATAAAATCTTCCAACCTACTACATCTTTGACACTCGAGAGTCATCCTAATCCAGCCAAAAATGAATATACAGAACTTTATTCCCCTTTGCCAAAATTGTATCAAGCACTTCTTTACCAAAACCTCATTAAACCTCTGGAACCCCAACCATTGTCAGATCTCCTTTCTTAAAATTTCAAGTATGACCCCCATTGCGACTTCTACCAAGTTGTCGAACACACCACTGGTCAGTGTTTCCATCTAAATAATGTTATCCTAATCCTCATAGATATGGGGATCATTGCCCCACCATCTAATTCGAAGCCCAATAACACTCAAGATCCTCTCCCACAACATCGAATTGGGGTGAATTGTTGGATAAATTCCAATATTTATTGATATTTTAATTTTTAGTTGTTATTATTTTAATATATTATTGGTGTTTTTTTTAAACATAGTTTGGGTTTTAATTTAGAAGGTAGAAACATGAGCAAATGGGTGTGAAAGATATGAGAGTGCTCAAAATCCCATATTGCCCCATATTGTCCCACATTGGAAGAATACTACAAAAAGTAGTGGTATATCAACTAAAGGACAACTAAGATTCTTAGTTGACAAGTCAAATAAGAGGCTATGATCCTACGCATCGCGGTGGTGCTTAAGCACCACCAATCGCGACACGCTTAAGCGCAACACGCGGCGCGCGAAAGGGCGATTGGGCGACTTAGTGCGCATTGCGCGCTTTGACGCGCACTTGGCACTTCGCACTTGTGCATCGTCGCTTGGAGCGTGGGAGCCTAAAATTTTGACGAGGTAAAACATATCAACGATTGTGATTAAATGATCCCATCAAAGGGTTTAAAATCCGAAACAACTTGATCTAAACCGTTAGATGAACTCGTAGCGTTTCGTATAGGGGATGTCCATTCGCTTACGATGGGATGCCTAATCTGAACCATTAGATCGCAGCTGTTCCAAACAGGCACGATCCAATGGTTGCTGAGTCACTCCATGAAGAGCTATGACTGTTGAAGAACAGTCACAGAAATGGCTATAAAAAGAGTTCCAGACCTCTGTTTTGGACACCGAAAAATTTCTAGTTTCTCCTCTCTCCGTCCTCTATACTTTGGCATTATCAAGTTATAAATCTAGAGTGTTCTTGATTTGATCAAACAATACATAGTTTGAATCAAACAACTGTTCATACACTGCATTGTATCCTGAAGGCAGATTCTATAAAACCCATAGTGTACTCGCGGTTCTGGTTCTGTCTCAACCGGATTGGGAGAAATTTTGCCTAAAAGAAAGCGTTCCAAGAACGTGCCTTGCAGAAATTAAATAATATATTTCGTTCTTTCCATAACAAAACTCCAACAGTTTTAGGCAAAATTTTATTCTTATTACTCCACTAAAATGGAAGGAACTGTGGCACAATATCCAAGTCATGACTCAAGACTTAATCCGACTCGACCGTTTTGATGGCGAAAATTTCACCCGTTGGCAAGAGAAAGTTATTGTCTTCCTCACATCACTAAAACTTGCATACATTCTAGATGATAACATTGAACAAATTCTCGAGCCCACACTCAAAGACACCGAAGAAATAAAGCAAAAACGTGTGAAGAGGAAAGAAGATGAATTTATGTGTCGAGGACACATCCTTAATGCTTTGTCTCAAATTGTTTATAGCGCTCATCGAATGATTCCGACGACAAAGGAATTATGGAAGGCTTTGGAGACAAAGTATCAAAACGAGGAAGCGAGCAACCGTAAGTTTCTAATTTCAAACTATATGAATTTTAGAATGAGTAATGATAAATTTGTCGTTGCACAAGCCCATGAACTCCAACAAATTATTGGTGACCTTAAAGCCGCTGGTATTAATCTTCAAGATGAATTTCAAGTAGGGGTGATTGTTTCCAAACTTCTATCCTCTTGGAATGGATTTAAGAAGAAAATTAATCATGATGAAAAGACTTATACTGTGGAATCCCTTCTTCGTCACCTTCGTATTGAAGACGATACTCGTATTCGAGAAAAGAAGGATGAATAAGGTGAGGGTCATTCAAAAGCTAATATGGTTGAGGATAAAAAATCCAAGATTACCAAAGACTCAAAATTTAAAGCAAAGAATGATTCAAAATTCAAGAACCAAGGTGCAAATAAGAAAAAGAAGGGAAACTGTTTCTTCTATGACAAACCGAGCCATTATTCTCGAGAGTGTCGTCTTTAAAAGAAGACATTTAAGGAAAAACAAGGGTCGAAGGAAACCAACAATGCTGAAGATCTTATTGCTAATGTTTGCTAAGCAAATTTAATTGATAATAAAAGTGGATGGTGGATGGATACGGACGCAACGATCCACATATGCAAATACCGATCTTCATTCAAAACATATTAAGAAATTGATGGAAAAGAAGTGAAGATGGAAAATAATCTTCGCACCAATGTATTTGGAAAAGGCACAGTGGAATTGAAGCTAACTTCTGGAAAGACACTTACTCTAATTGATGTACTTCATGTACCTGATATGTGTAAAAATATTGTGTCTGGGGACCTTCTCAATAAGAGAGGTTTCAAACTAGTGTATGAGTCTGATAAGTTTGTTTTGTCTAAGAATGGCCAATTTATTGGCAAAGGATACTCTTGTAACGACATGATCAAAATTAATGTAATCAGTGATATTAATTCTGCTTATATGGTTGAGTCTATTTCTTTATGGCATAGTAGATTAGGTCATGTGAATTATAGAAGTATAAAAAATATGACTAATATCGGATTGTAAATTTGATAACCTTTCTAAATGTGAAATTTGTGCTCAATCGAAGATAATTAGAAAGTCGTTCAAATCTATTGAGAGGAAATCCGAAATGCTTGATCTTATTCATAGTGATATATGTGATATGAAGAGTAATATGACTCGTGGTGGAAATAAATATTTCTTAACTTTCATTGATGATTGTTTAGGCACATATTCTTCACATTTATCCCCTTAATTTCAGTATTTTTATGATCCCGTGCAGTGTAAGTAGCTTGGATTTGTCTCAAATGTATTCTACTAACCTTTTTTGGGAAGTATTTCGTGTTTTGTGTATTTCTCATGTGTTTTACAGGTATTTCACGCAAGTTAGTGCGAAGGAGAACTCAAAACAATGAAAGAAACCAAGAAATGGAGAGTTGAAGGGCATTTTTATTCCAGAGGTAGGGCCAACTAGAAAGTTTAAGAGCTCTAAATTACAAGAATACTGGAAAAAACGGCACCTCAATCCGAGCTACGGTGAAGAAGTTACGATGTTTTGAAGTTGCGGGATAATGAAGAGTCTGGATGTGCGGATTTCTGTCATTAATTATGCATTTAATGCAGTGCAACTCTTGGAAAACTTGTTCCACAAGCACTATTGGTTGTCAATTTCGAGATTTTGTGCTATAAAAGCCCATGACCTACATCATTTGAAGGAGTTGCTAGAGAGAGGCTAGGTTAGGAGTAGGTTAGAAGTGCTAGATTGAATTTTAAGGTTAGATTTTGAGAGCAAATTTTCTATTCCTTCAAGTGTTTTCATGAATCCTATTTTGTAAGAATTTCTGAATCCCAATTCCGTTCTTGTTGCTGAATTCAAGTAATATCATTTCCATTCTCTTGTTTTATTATTTGCAATTTATTAATAATGTCTTGTAGATCCTTAATGTTGTGTATGAATTTGTTTTTTTAATCCAATCATGAGTAGCTAATTTTTCAAGGGTTGGGGTACATGAACTCAATCCAAGGCAAATTATTTGTATGGAAAATTAGAAAATAAATGAAAATATTGGTTGAATCGTGAATGAAAATCATATATGCATTGTCATATCTTTTAATCTCTCTTGCCCTAGGTACTTGGGATGTTTAAGAATGCTTTGTATGTATAATTTGTCGTTCACCGGCTTATATTGATCTTTGATTTCATATGATGCGGGCTTGACCCTCATATATGTAATGCTTAGTGATGATAAGGACTGGATTTAATCAAGAATTTGATTTATAATTCTAGTATTCTAAAGGATAATTTGTTAAGGATTGAGGGATTGTACCCTACCCTATTTTCTCCCATTTGTCAGATCTAATTTCTTTTGCACCTTTCAGTTTGTTTTTTTTAAGTAACTTTTCAATAGAAATTTTCCCAATCATCATCTTTTTCATTTTTATTTTAGAAGTAATAAATCAATTAAATTCTATAAAACATTCCCTGTGGATTCGATACCCAGACTTACTACTATACTCCATAAAAGTGTAGTTAAAAGTTTAGGTTTTTTTTTGTATTGAGGTTGGAAGCCGATAACAACGACTAGTGTATTACACGGACGCTCGGTTTTTCCACTCGATCATAAAATGGCGCCGTTGCCGGGGAATGTTTTGTTATAGATTATAATTGATTTACTATTTCGAAAGATTTTTTTTCTTTGGATTTTTTTTTAACCTTTTTTTTAGCCTTGCACAATTGAGCGCCAAGAAACGTAGAATCCTCAACTGCACACCTTTGTACTCGAATTTCCATTTACATACTATTTGGTAATCATGTCTTTTCATGGTGAGTTCGGTAATTATAATGGTTCATATGGTAATCGTTTTCAAACTTTTTATTGTCAAGAGTCCGCGGCTCGACCTATTACCATTGGTGAGGCTGTTCTAACTCTGGAGTGTGAAAGGCTTGCAAATGAATATAGGAGAGAAATTTATATTACATATTCTCAAGAATCTGTGCCTTGGCCTATTACCATGGGTGAGGCCTTTCTAAATCTTGCGTATGAAAAGCTTGAAAACGAATATCGAAAAAAAAAAATCATTTTGGGGAATCCAATGAAGATTTTTTCTCCAATATTTGTGAAACTATAAAAGGTTTTCAACCAAAAGCGGAATCCGAGGTTCTAGAGCCAAGGGATCCTACTTTGGAAGAATACACGTTGTTTCTAACCAAAAGAGTACTGTATTTTCTTTCCACCCAAAGCACAAAGAATTTCGATTATGGTCTTGTGAAGGAAATGGTCACACTTTGCGATGATGTGCGTTCTATTTTGGAAAACAAAGAGGAGGTTGAGACTTGTGTGTCACCTCAAATTTTTGAAGAACATCTCATTGAAAGTGAGTCTTGCTCCCTTGAAATTCAATCTCCAAGTGATGATGAATCACTTGAGATTGAGTTTATTTCATCACCATTTTCGTTCACGGTTATTGAACCATTAGAAGTACCGCTAGATTCCTATGAGTCGGTTGAAAATTCTGAAACGTTTACACCTTTTACCGACAAAGACACTTTGCTGGAATTGTTTTCCAATATGGAATGTTCCTTTTTGTGTTCCCCTCTCCCCATACTACTTGAAAAATCTTTGGGAGGTGATTATATTTTTCTTGGATCTCAATTGTACTTGTCCCACTTAGCACCCAAACCCCCCATCATCCCGTTAAATTTTTTAATTGGTGATGGTTCATTTTCTCCATCTCACACATGCCTTCCGTTTTTCAAACGGAATTCTTATTTGTTGGGAGGCATGCATCTTAATGAGGGTACACCATTAATCCCTCAAAGTCAAATTGTATTTTGGGTGGACCCTCAAATTTTTCGACTTTTAGTGTATGATTTATTAGCCGTTCAAATTGTAGGTTGTACATAATTAGTTTTTTTTCTTTTTCTTTTTCTTTCCGTTTTTAATAGTGTAGTGTCATTAGTTAAAGTTTTTGTTATTATTTTTGCTATGCTTGGTTCTAACATGTTTTGTAGATTCAATGGACTCGCACTCATCAGGGATCGCTCAATTTGGGTAATATCTTTCTTTTCCTCTCTTTATGTTCTGTTCTTGATTCACATTGAGGACAATGCAACATTTAAGTTAGGGGGTGTGGGATATTCTTCCCATTAATTGTTTAGATTCATTGATTCGATCACATGTTCTTTCCAAGTATATTTTTTTTTAGAAAAAGAAAAAAAAAATTGAAAAATTTTGAAAAAAACCAAAAATATTTTTCTTCAAAATAAATAAAAATTGGAATTTAAAATTTTCAAAAATATCACTTTTATTCTATTTAAAGTCTCAAATTGTTAAATCTCAATTGCACTAAGCCAAAATTGACCGAAGATGGAAATTGAAAGAAAATTGACGACTTTACGAATAAGTGTGGAGATTAGTCCAACCCGGTGAGATTTCGAGCCTATCAATTTTTTATGAGTATTTAAAATCAATCCGAGTTTATGATTAACTCAAAGTTCTTTTCAGCGTTTTAATAAGTCGTTAATGATCTCAATCCTTTGTTTTGATCGGTTATGGGAAATGTGTGAAATGTTGTCTCGAAATTCGTGCTAAATATATCTCTAAACTTAATTAATCTCGAAATGCATATGGTAATGTGATTAGAATTTGGACAATGAAGTAGGCCCTCGTTTGTTACCCAAAAATATTAGCCAGAAAAAGTTGTGAAAAATAAAATTATCCTTTTGCAACCCAATTTGAGCCTAATAAAAAATTTATCCTTTCGTTTGATAACCCGAAAAACCCAAATAGCCCGGAATTGTGAAAATTGAGAAAATTTATCAAGTTAGTCCAAATTGAGCAATAAAAAGGGGCAAGAGAAAAAAGAAGAAAAAACAAGAAGAGAAGAAAAAGAAAAGAAAAAAAGAGAAAAATGAGCAAATGCCCGAAAAAAGTACAAATGGACGTCATAAAAATATTTTCCAATTCCGAACATTCCATCCATTTCCATTTTTACCCTTTACACATTTTAACCCCGAAAAGTCCTAACTGAGTCCGAATGGCGAAATTAATTACCGCATAGAGAGCTAAGACATGAAAAGATAATATGAGAGATTAAATGGTGTGAATTAGAGGTGATGTTCCCATTTCCTAATAACTATACTCTGATGATGAGATCTTTTCACCATAAATTTCCTTCTTTTCAATTTTGTATGCATGAATTTGTGTCCATTATATTTAATCTTTATATCATGCATACCGAGAGAAAATAGCCACATTCCGAGTGATTCGTTTATGAGTGCATCCGTAAGAATTTGAATCAAAACGAATTTTCGGAAAGTAACGTAATGCTCAATTGGTGGAAATTTGAGGTTTAATTTTTGGCTTCGCACACACACACTATGGTTTGAGACAGTTGAATATGAGTTGATGGTGATTATTTTTCGAAAAGTTTAAATTGTACAATTTTTAAGTATTTTGATATTTATTTGAGTCAATAAAGAATTTTGTGGGTAAATTCACTGCAAACCCTCACGAGACAAAACTCGTCCTACTAGGGTAACCTAGGGGTTTAAAGGCTTGTTGTATACGCTAAATGCAATCGCGTGCCAGTGAAAGTGGAATTTTATTTTAATAAAGAAATTTTCAAGAGTAGAATTTTGGTTAGGATTCATATACATTGCTCGGGACGCGCAAAGTTCTAAGTTAGGGGGTGTGTTTAGGCACATATTCTTCACATTTATCCCCTTAATTTCAGTATTTTTATGATCCCGTGCAGTGTAAGTAGCTTGGATTTGTCTCAAATGTATTATACTAACCTTTTTTGGCAAGTATTTCGTGTTTTGTGTATTTCTCATCTGTTTTACAGGTATTTCACGCAAGTTAGTGCGAAGGAGAACTCAAAACAATGAAAGAAACCAAGAAATGGAGAGTTGAAGGGCATTTTCGTAATTTTTCAGCCTTAGTCCGGAGGTAGGTCCAACTAGAAAGTTGAAGAGCTCTAAATTACAAGAATACTGGAAAAAACGGCACCTCAATCCGAGCTACGGTGAAGAAGTTACGATGTTTTGAAGTTGCGGGATAATGAAGAGTCTGGATGTGCGGATTTCTGTCATTAATTATGCATTTAATGCAGTGCAACTCTTGGAAAACTTGTTCCACAAGCACTATTGGTTGTCAATTTCGAGATTTTGTGCTATAAAAGCCCATGACCTACATCATTTGAAGGAGTTGCTAGAGAGAGGCTAGGTTAGGAGTAGGTTAGAAGTGCTAGATTGAATTTTAAGGTTAGATTTTGAGAGCAAATTTTCTATTCCTTCAAGTGTTTTCATGAATCCTATTTTGTAAGAATTTCTGAATCCCAATTCCGTTCTTGTTGCTGAATTCAAGTAATATCATTTCCATTCTCTTGTTTTATTATTTGCAATTTATTAATAATGTCTTGTAGATCCTTAATGTTGTGTATGAATTTGTTTTTTTAATCCAATCATGAGTAGCTAATTTTTCAAGGGTTGGGGTACATGAACTCAATCCAAGGCAAATTATTTGTATGGAAAATTATAAAATAAATGAAAATATTGGTTGAATCGTGAATGAAAATCATATATGCATTGTCATATCTTTTAATTTCTCTTGCCCTAGGTACTTGGGATGTTTAAGAATGCTTTGTATTTATAATTTGTCGTTCACCGCCTTATATTGATCTTTGATTTCATATGATGCGGGCTTGACCCTCATATATGTAATGCTTAGTGATGATAAGGACTGGATTTAATCAAGAATTTGATTTATAATTCTAGTATTCTAAAGGATAATTTGTTAAGGATTGAGGGATTGTACCCTACCCTATTTTCTCCCATTTGTCAGATCTAATTTCTTTTGCACCTTTCAGTTTGTTTTTCTTAAGTAACTTTTTAATAGAAATTTTCCCAATCATCATCTTTTTCATTTTTATTTTAGAAGTAATAAATCAATTAAATTCTATAAAACATTCCCTGTGGATTCGATACCTAGACTTACTACTATACTCCATAAAAGTGTAGTTAAAAGTTTAGGTTTTTTTTTGTATTGAGGTTGGAAGCCGATAACAACGACTAGCGTATTACACGGACGCTCGGTTTTTCCACTCGATCAATGATTACTCTAAGTATGCATATACATATTTACTTAAAAGTAAAGATGAAGTTTTCGAGAAATTCCTAATTTTTAAAGCAGAAGTTGAAACTCAACAAAATCGGAAAATTAAAGTCCTACGATCCGATAGGGGTGGTGAATATTACCCGAGTGAGTTTATACAATTTTGTAATACTCATGGGATAATCCATCAAGTTACGGCGCCATATACTGAAGCACCTTATACCTTTGACTTACTTAAGTCTATACTGTATAAGTGTTCAACTAGTTTGGAAATAGTGACAAAATTGGTTGTCTATCCTAGAATCCAAAAAGCCTCAGAATTTATCTCTCTAATCCTCTTCAATGATCCATGAAGATATAAATTGAATCACACTAAACACAATTAGAAGTGCATACATGTGTATATATTGCTTAAAATTGATTGTGTGATTAATTCCCATTAAAATGTGGTTTTAATTATTTTTGGGAATTTTTTAAACATTTTTAAACATATTTTAAATAAATGTTTTCATTAATAAAATGTGTTTATATAATTTGTGGGGTAAAATTTCTATTTTAAAAACTTCATTTTTCAATGGAATGTTTGTTTGGGTAGAATGTAAATGCGCTAGAGACTTCAGGGTGCTTGCTGTAATTACTTTGGACGCGTGTGTGTGAGACACTCATATTTCAACACTTGTCATCCTCCTGGTTCATCTATTTGTGTTTGTTATGTGAGAGGGTTCGCTGGTGGTTTGATGATCGTTGGATCAAAGCTGATCGATGGTCTGCATATGTTTTAAACCTATCCGTGTGCCATCGTTTGAACCAATCACTTTGGACTTAACCACCGCTGTTTTACAACCCTTAGATCAAGTCAATCGTAGGATGACTTAATCTCATCCATTGATTACATGCGCATTTCCAGAACCTTCCCTCACCCCTATATAAACCCCCCACTTCTCAGACTTTCAAGACTTTTGGGCATTCGTCATTTCTGAGAGAAAAAAAAATAGAGAGAAGAGAGAAGTGAGAGAGAAGAGAGAAAACAAAAGAGAGAAGATAGAGAAAGAAACTGTGTTAGCCAAAAAACCAAACCCTAACCTGTATCACCCCGCTTAAAATAATAACAGGTGGCCAGCCCTATACTATATTAAATCGGGAATTTCAGATGGTCCAGTCTAAACATCAACTATCGGTACTATATAATATAGGACTAACTACCCGATATCAAATAAGCGGGATGTTAAATAAATTAAAACATGCAACATAACACAACCCAACACTACAAAATTTCTAATAAATAAGAGAGATGCAAGAAAGAACTATAAGAAATGAAGGAATCTCTATACATGAATATGCCATAAATAAATAAACCCGAATAAGCTGTCGGGTCACAGCAAATACAATAGCTGAAATGGAATAAATAAAAACATGTATATAAATATCCCTATTATACAAACCCGATATACAACATGAATCCTACCTAGAATTTTAAAGAAGTAGGAAACGGCTACATGAAACATCCCGCAACAGTCCGCACCTGTCACGGCTCCCAAGACTCTGGATAGAAGGTCATCCGGCATCCATGCGGTAGGATACCTGTGGAAATATATATGTATATACAAGAAGGAGGGAGAAGTAAACGGGTCAGAGCCCCGAATGTGTAAAATATTTAGCAAGTGTGTTAACCGTGCATAATAAATACCGGTGTACTTAATTTCATAAATAAGTGAGACCGCACTCTCGTGGAACCCCAACTCCCCTCTCATCTAAAGGCGCGCACCTATTCCCGTCCTCAAATTTTAGTTAAATTACCCCCATTGATTTTAGAATAACCTAACTTATCAGGCCTAGCCTATATCCACGAGAGCTACCTTCCCGTCATAACCTAAGGATCCACCCATTTCTAATCCTATTAGATTATGATTACAACAATTATGCCATAAAAGGCTTAATGAATTCCGATTAATAATCTCATGAATTATAATTAATCATAATTCCTAAAACATTACCCCTATACATATACATATATATATATATATATATATATATATATATATATATACATATATAGGCTAAAAACGTAAGAATTAATATACTTAATAATATGCACATGGAATATTGGCAAGACTTCTCTCTAATCCCAAAATTGTACTACGTTTCGTGCGTGGGGAGTCTCGCAAAGCGAAATCCAAACAAGGAACCGCCCCGTTACACTACTCCTGACAAGGTCAAGACCAGAGATCCGTAATGCCACCTATGGAATTACTTCTCTCAAATCTCGACATGGCACTGCGTTTCGTGCGTGAGGTGTCTCACAAAGCGAAATCCAAACAAGGAACCACCTCGTTACACTACTCCTGGGCAATGTCGATCCTAGAGATCCATAATCCTCAACATACAAGTTAATACTACCATTACTACTAACTATAACTCCTAAAGAAAGAAAGAAAGAAAAGAAAAGAAAGAAAACAATTAAGATAAAATAAAAGAACCTCCAATAATATCCTTGGGATGATGTAACCGAAATAATACCTTATGTGCGATACATCACCCCCCCATCAATCTAGTATACCATTTTCATCTATGATGTACTTCATAAAAGTCCATATCCTTTCATCTATAGGATATTATATAAATATATATATATATAGGTATTTATTTCTAACCGTATATATATCATCATCAATCCAATAGCCAAGTGTACATACTACATATGATGTACAAGGCCATGCACATAATATACCCGGTTATATATATATCGCCGATAAACTGCATCAATGCTATCATCTTCCCAGTGCCCGGCTCATGTAGCAAAACTGGGGCCACCATGGTGGGACTAAACGACACCCATCTCGTGGTAAACTCACGCACACGACGTCCCGGGAAGCGGTCATAGCTCCAAACCGGCAATGAGACGAAACATACCCATCACGTCTCATCCCAAAAATAAATATATATATCATATAGCAACACACGGGACGACTATGACCTGGGGAATATCCACACCCTGCTTTTCTAGCCAGGATGCTCACCCTCTACGCGCGCAACTTCCCAATGATAGCATGAGCGGGGTATGCTTAACCAATTAAGTATATATATCATTTACATGCATAATATATATAATCCATATGATCCAATCATATGATCAAATAATAAACCATCGTATACGGTTTAAATATCCATACCATGTATGTCCACAACATAAAGATATCCATATATCTATATACATACAGATATATATATATCAACACATATTCACATATCCTTATCTATATATATAAACTAATCCTCGTTCATATGTATAAGATATATATAACTGGCTATAAGTATACATAGTCCTCGATATACAAGCCGTCACTACCATTTCCATTAAATTTATCTTGATATGTGAATATAATTCCATACTTGAAACATATTCAATCATCTTCCTATGATGAGTAGTCTCCCAAAACCATATGTTTATCTCTATACATATACATTCAACATTAGGGTTATCACCCAAGAATTTGTGTAGAAATCCATCACTGCACCTTTCACCTTTGAATGTGAAAGTACATAATTATCCTTAGTACTATCTAACCATAGGCATTAACAGGACTTAATAGTCTAAAACCCCAATTCATTCCAACCTCACTTCAAGTATTGGAATCTCAATGGCCATATCCCCATAGTTGCGTATAAACTATCCTAACTAGAATTTACGCTACCGCTTATCCTAGTCGATGGTACACCCGCAAGCTATTTCCCACTTTTACCTATGGTTCAATTGTATTTTATGAATCCTTACTCCTATCGGGTTATCATTTATTCCTTAGTCTAAATATTTCTAAGGATAGGAGACCTCTCACTCTCTAAGAGTTCTCAACCTCAAACATATATATATATATATACACCTTTATCTATAATTGGTAAATTCCAACCTCAAAGAGTTTTCCCCCAATATCCATATGTAACTCCAATACGTACATGGGTACATTTCTCCCAAGTTACCCTAAGGAATCCCCAAATCCCAATATGTGAGAAACTCCTTATATGACTCCAAGAATATATCTTTTAAATCCTAAGAGAAAGCCCCCAAATCAATAAACCCAACCAAAAAGGGTTTGAAATCACTATGGAGAAAAATACTTCAAAATGCCCTGTTTTCGAATCGATTCAGCCTCCCAGGCGAATCGATTCGGGTCCAAAGACCTGGGCTTCTGCAATAGGCCGAATTGATTCGGCATGGGGTCCGAATCGATTCGGTCAATGCAGACCTGCCAATTTTACCAAACCTAATCGATTCGCTTGAGGGGGCGAATCGATTCGGACCTGCAATTTTTGAAGGGTTCATCTGTTTCTTCAAAACCCACGAATTCTAAACCCTAAATTTCTCATTCCAACCCCCAATCCTTCATCAAATCATGATTTTAAGCCCATTAACCAACCCAAAGTTGATCCCAATCATTTCTATGTCATTAATTCTCAATTTAAACATTGATTTCAAGATTAAACCTAAAAATCTAGGTTTTGACATTAATACCCAAAAATCCATTTCTTTAACCCACAAATTATGAAATGAAATACACTAATAGCTATTTAGCAAGATTAAACACTTGCCTTAGATTTGTAGAGGTTGGATCGTCCTTGTTGACGCGGTTGGGCCGGAAATCCCAAGCTTTTTCTTCCTCTCTCTCTTCTTTTCCTTCTTCTTTCTTTCTTCCTTTTTCTTTCTCTCTTTCTCTATTTGAGAAGGCTTCATCCGTAAGTCTTAAATCCTTTAAAAACAACAAACCCAGTTTTAAATGTTAATACACACTTTAAATGACTCGTTTACTCCAATTCGAGCCAAAATAACTTAAAACATTCCGGAGCCGAAATAAAACCCAATGACAGTCATTTTGACTATCTCGACCCTTCCGGGATTGATGGTACCCTCAAAATCATCATCCGGAATACTTTAAAATATTTTCTATTTTTGGACCTCATTTCCCAAATTCTAAAATTCTCCAATTTAATTAAATTTTATTTTCCCAAAATTAAATTTCTCAGTCTTCAAAAATCGAGGGTTGTTACATAACCCTAAACACTTCATTTTTCTGAATCAAACCTTCGTATACACTTAATCCCAAACACAACCTTGAGTGTTTGAGAGAGAGAGTGGTTTGTTCATTTGAAGCTATAACCTCTTTGTCTATGATCTTGTTTACAACTTAAACATTCGTGTGAAGATCTGTGTTTCTTTTTCATAGAAACTTTAGATCTACATTCTGCATGTTACATTTTCACTAGATCTGCATATTTCTTACTTGGTTTAAGAAAATCTTTACTGATTTGGTTTTGAAAATATTTTATGGTTTCTGTTCTTACAAAACTTAACCTTGACCTAGTTGGATTCACACTTGGAGATTTTCAATCTCAAAAATATTTTTAAAACCGAGATTGATTAAGATCTTGACCGATTTTGAAGCGAGATATCCGTGGAATCTGGGTTATATTAAAGGTCAAACAGGTTTTTAGTTCTGTAAGAAGGAAATAAAACAAAATCACAGCATGTAGACTTTACATGTAATTTTTCTAGGACTGTCTGTAAATCTAAGTGTGTGTGAGTTCATGCATGTGATAGGAATCACTTCACAAACACTTAACACACTACTACACTGGAAGTGTTGTGTATAAGATCAAAGATCATTGAGTTGACATAAGGAAGCTAAAGCAAAGGAAGTTATCAAACTGGAAGAACATCATCAACAATCAGATCTATGAGAAGTTAGAAGGACACCAAGTGGGGTATATTCCTAAATTTAGAATAGGTTGATTTGTGTGCATGTATGTTGTATTGTTTGTAACTATTATTTGTTATTAGTAAATTTTTGTTTTTGTGACTTAGAAGTCACCGTGGATGTTTCCTCTGTTGGGAGAGGTTTTACCACGTTAAAAACTGTGTGGTTGATTATCTTCATCTCCTCATCTCAGTCTATAGTGTGCTGATTTTTAAAACTGTCTTGCTTTAAAAACTGATTACAAAGTCTTGATTACTCTCGTACATAAGTTTTTTGTAAACACATCTTGTTGTTTATAATTTTTATTTTCAAAAGAAAAGGGTTTCTCCAACAAACATCTCGGAGTTGCTTATACAGTTTAATCTTGTATTAAACGGCATTAGCAACGTTTTTCAATTGGTATCAGAGCCCTGTTAACTTTTATTTAAAAAATATCTTGTGTTTCTGAAATCGTTTTCTGAAAAACCTAACTATGGACGAGAAGAATGAAAGGTTTGGTAATCTGTCCAGACCTCCACTCTTTAATGGAAACAACTTTGCTTACTGGAAATTAAGAATGGTTGCCTTCATCCAAGGGACTTTAGGAGATGATGTCTGGGACATTATTGAAAACGGATACACTTATCCTATTAAACCAGCCACTGAAGGAAGTGATGAGAGGGTAAAGAAAATCTTAAGTGAATTTACACAAGAAGAGAAAACTATATCTCGAAATAACAATAAAGGCAAGAATGCCATCTTTATGTCTATTAATGAGCATGAGTTCAAGAGAATCTCATCTTGTGCCACTTCTAAGGAAGCATGGGACACATTAATCATTGCCCATGAAGGAGACTCAAGAGTTAAAGCTGCTAAAACTCAAATGCTTACCCAGCAGTACAACTCTTTGATTATGTCTGACTCTGAGTCTTTTGATGATTTTTACATGAACTTAACTGATATAGTCACCAAGTTGCATGCTAATGGTATAACTTATGATAGGAATGAAATTGTCTCTAAAATTCTAAGATCATTACCACAAAAGTTTGACAGCAAGAGGTATGCTATTGAGGAAATGGGTGATCAAAACCTTACCCTTGAGTTACTCAGTAGCAAACTTAGGACTGTGGAAATGGAATTAGACTTTAAGAAACAATTAAATCATTCACAAAGAAAATAACCCAACTCTAACTTGAGTTTTGCCTCTAAGATATCTAAACTTGAGACTAATTTGATCAACTCTGACTCTGATGAGGAGTGTGATATAGACAAACTAGATAATCAGATTGCCATAATGTCTAAACAATTTAAGAAAATTGTTAAATTTAGAAACAAATAGGCAACTAAACAAGGCAAGCCTAATTATCCTACTCTGTCTAATCCAAAACCTCATGAGAGAGGTCTTGACAAACATCATAAGGACAACAACTCCAGACCCACTAGAGACCTTAAAAATATTGAATGTTTTAGATGTGGGAAACTAAGTCACATTGCTCACGATTGCAGAGTTAATCTGAATAAAGCCAACACACACAATAGAGCCAATGTCTGTAAAACTTGGAATGATTCAAGTGACTCTGATGAAGAGGAACTTGAGTCATCAAATGTACTTGACCCTTGCATGTCCTTTTATGCTAAGATCATTTACAATGATGATATGCCTGTGTGTGATAATGATGCTCCTACTCTTGCTTGTGTGAATACTGTTTTGACTGGCCTAGATTCTTTATTATCTGAAAATGTTGCTAGTTCTACTACCGTGTGTGTGAGTCAAAGTGATCTCGATAATGACGGTGCAAATGGGTGCGTGAGTACTAAAACTGAATCGTTAGGGGTCACTACACACACTCCACTTAGCGACTCAGACACAGATGACCTCCCAGATATCCATACTTTGTATGCTAAAACTCTTAAAAAAGGCACTAGACTGGAGAAGACTGTTAGAGACCTGACTAAGAAATTAGATGATCTAAGTCTTATTGTGAAGCTGAATGCCGAAGAGTACACTAACCAGTGTCTGTCTCATCAATCTGAAATTGAAACTTTTGATCAAAAATTAAAAGAGTTGACTAAAACTAATGAAACCCTAAAAATGAAATACAAGGGAACATTATTAGAACTGGAGGAAGCAAAAACAAAGACAGCTACTGTTTTCAAAAAAATTTCTAAGTTTGAAAGCAATTCAAATTATTTTACTGACTTTGTTGTTGACTCCAAGACCAATTCTGATGATAGAACCGGTATTGGATTTTGCCCTAAGAACAAACCACAAACTACAAATCTTGAACCTATTAAGTTTGTGTCTGGGGGAAAAAGACCAATTGAAACATGTCCAGACTTTCATTTTATTAAAGAGGAATTTGATCAAAAGCAACAACAGAAAGACATTGGAGAGTCTAGTAATTCTAAGGCTGACACTACACTTAAGACTAAATACGTCTGTCCTTTGATTAGAAAGGCTGAATCTACCTTTAAAACCATCCCTCCTAGGAATAGCACTACTGAACAGAATGTTGTTAAACCCATTTTTAGAAGTTTTCCTAAGGAAATTCATCCCTCAAGCAATCAATATTTCTCGTACTGTGACATTTATGGTCATTCCTTTGAAGGTTGTTATGCTAGGCGTCTAAACACCCCTGTGTATAACACTTCTGTCTATAAGAACTTTAACTATTCTAGGCAAAATCGTAATCATTATGTCCTTCCAAGACAACCTGATAAGAACTCTAACTATAGAAATAGAAAGACCAAAACTAAGAGTTCATTTAAGAGAAAGGCTCCCAGAAACTTTCCTAAACCAAAAGCTCAAATTTTCCACAATAATCAGTTTACTGCTGCAAATGTTTTTCGACAAAAAGCTGTTTCTCGAAAATTTTATCAATTGAGGGCAAACTTGCGCAAAATTAAAACTAGAGCTATTTGGGTTAGAAAAGATGATCTTTTACCCCAAATGAAGTGTAACATTGTTATCACTGCCTTAAAAGCTGAACACACTTCATCTGGTTGGTATTTAGATTCAGGATGTTCCAAACATATGACAGGAGATGAAACCAAACTTTTAAACAAAACCAGATTTGCTGGTGGGAAAGTAGTTTTTGGTGACGGAGTTTCATCTCAGATCATAGGTAAAGGAACCCTAAAAGAAGAAGGAATGCCTGTTCTCGAAAATGTTCTATTAGTTAAAGGTCTTAAAGCCAATCTCCTAAGTATATCACAATTTTGTGACTCTGACCATACAGTCACCTTTTCAAAGAACAATTGTAAAATTCTAAATGATAAAGGTGAATGCATTATTACAGGATTTAGAACACCTGATAATTGTTATACTATCAAGACTAGTTCTAAAATCTGTAACATTGTCAGAATGGATGACAATGAAATCTGGCATAATCGTATGGGTCACTTGAGTTATGATATCCTTGGTAGATTGTCTAATCAAGAGATTGTTAGAGGAATTCCTGAAATTAAACCTATTTCAAGTGTTGTCTGTGGTCATTGTCAGGAAGGAAAAATAGTTAAGACTTCGCATAAAAAGGTTAAAGACATTCTCACCTCTAGACCTCTAGATCTCATCCATATGGACCTTATTGGTCCCTCTAGAACTGTTAGCCTTTATGGACACAGTTATATCCTTGTCATGGTTGATGATTTCACACGATTCACTTGGGTTGCCTTCTTGAAACAAAAATCTGACACGTTTCAGAATTTTTTGAAAATTTTACTAAGAATTGAAAATGAGAAGGACACTCAAGTCAATCGTATTCGTAGTGATAGAGGGGGAGAGTTCATAGACACAGGAATAGTTTAATATTGTGACTACAACGGTTACACACATGAATTTAGTGCCCCTAAAACTCCTCAGCAGAATGGTATTGCTGAAAGGAAAAACCGAACTCTTCAAGAGATGGCACGTGTCATGTTGCATGCCAAATCTCTACCTAAATACTTCTGGGTAGAATCTATTAGAACTGCATGTCATATCATTAATAGAGTTTACCTTAGGAAAAACTCTAAACAAACCCCTTATGAGTTGTGGTACGGTAAGAAGCCTAATCTGAAATATCTAAGAACCTTCGGAAGTCAGTGTTATGTCTGTAAAGACAGAGAACATCTGTCTAAATTCGAGACACGTGGTGATAAAGCCATCTTCTTAGGATACTCCCCAAACAGTCGTGCTTATCGTATATACAATTTGCGTACTAAGGCCCTTATGGAATCGATAAATGTAATTGTAAGCGACACTATTGTCGAAAATAAGATATCTGAATCACCTATTGTGGTTGAATCTGAAAATGATTTCAAAACTGATTCACCAGAAATAGATGACTCATTACCTAGTGAGAGTCTAGAAGTACCTGGCTGGGTCTCTAAAGATCATCCCATTGACAACGTGGTCGGTAATCCTAATGAGCCAGTTCGTACTAGATCCCAGTTAAGAAATTATGCTAATTATGCATGTTTCGTCTCCCTTGTGGAACCGAAAAATGTTAATGAAGCATTGAATGACACACACTGGATTTCTGCTATGCAGGAAGAACTTTTACAATTTGTCATTCACGATGTCTGGCATCTTATACCGCGGCCTCAAAACAAAAATGTTATTGGGACACATTGGATTTTTAAGAACAAATCTGATGAAAATGGGGTCATCCTTAGAAACAAAGCTAGACTAGTTGCTCAAGGCTACTCACAAATAGAAGGAATAGATTTTAGCGAGACTTTTGCCCCTGTCACTCATCTTGAATCTGTTCAACTTCTTTTCGCCATAGCGTGTCACTTAAAATTTACACTTTATCAAATGGATGTCAAATCTGCCTTCCTCAATGGATTCTGTCCGAAGAAACATATGTAGAACAACCCAAAGGGTTTATTGATCCTAAATACCCTGACCATGTCTTTCGTATAAAAAAGGCTTTGTATGGCTTAAAACAAGCTCCTAGAGCTTAGTATGAACGCCTTTCCAACTTTTTGTTGGATAAGGGTTTTAAGAGAGGAGGAAATGACCAGACTCTCTTTGTCAAACATTTTGACAAAAACATTATTATAGCCCAATTCTATGTAGATGACATCATTTTCGGGTCAACTTCAAACTCTGAAGTTAAATCTTTTTCTGCTATTATGCATAAGGAATTTCACATGTCCCTTATGGGGGAGCTACAACTTTTCTTAGGATTTCAAGTGAAACAGAATTCTGATGGACTATTTGTCTCTCAAACTAAGTATGCCTTAGATCTTGTTAAGAAATTTGGTTTAGATAATGCTAAAGTTGCCAAAACTCCTATGAGTACTACTGTTAAATTATGTAAAGATGAAACTGGAAAGTCAGTTGATTCCACACTGTATCGTAGTATGATTGGTAGCCTACTCTATCTAACTACCTCACGACCAGACATAATGTATGTTGTATGTCTGTGTGCTCGTTACCAGAATAACCCTAAAGAGATCCATTTATTGAGTGTAAAACGTATAATAAAGTACATAAAAGGCACTCTTAATCTTGGACTTAGGTACACTAAGGATACATGTAGCACCATCATAGGGTATACTGATGCTGATTGGGCCGGTTGTACTGATGATAGTAAAAGTACATCAAGTGCCTGTTATTATGTCGGCAATAATTTAGTTGGTTGGAGTAGAAAAAAACAGAATTGCACATCTTTATCTACGGCTGAGTCCGAATATATAGCAGCAGGAAGTTGCTGTGCTCAATTGTTATAAATAAAACAGATGTTAAGTGATTATGGGATTAAAGAAGATCAATTACAATTGTATTGTGACAATCAAAGCGCCATTAACATATCTAAAAACCCGGTTCAACACTCGCGAGCTAAGCATATTAAAATAAGGCATCATTTTATACGCGAACTTGTTGAAACTAAGGAATTAGAAATTCATTACCTGCCTACTGATCTGCAACTTGCAGACATGTTCACTAAACCTTTAGACTATAATAGATTTCTGTATTTGTGAAATTCTATAGGTATGGTATGCGCTGAATAAACTCTTAAGACCTTAATTTTTACCCTTTGTCCATTTGAGACAAAATGGGGGAGAAATTTGAGTCTTACGGGTTCAATATTTTGTTCACATTTCATCTAAACTGCTTGATCTTAGTGTGCATATTTGCAGAAATCTCTTCTACTGATTGTCTACCATTTCTAGTGTAAAATTTTGTAAATAGTTGAGTTATGTAATATTTGACTTTCTAGGAAATGGGTAGATAGTATCTTTTGTATAGGACTAGGTTTTTTTTTTTTTTTTTGGTTCCCTACGAGTTTTAAGCTAACTCAAAGGAGATTTTGTGTCATATTTCCAAAGGGGTAGATTGAAGCACCTTATACCTTTGACTTACTTAAGTCTATACTGTATAAGTATTCAACTAGTTTGGAAATAGTGACAAAATTGGTTGTCTATCCTAGAATCCAAAAAGCCTCAGAACTTATCTCTCTAATCCTCTTCAATGATCCATGAAGGTATAAATTGAATCACACTACACACAATTAGAAGTGCATACATGTGTATATATTGCTTAAAATTGATTGTGTGATTAATTCCCATTAAAATGTGGTTTTAATTATTTTTGGGAATTTTTTAAACATTTTTAAACATATTTTAAATAAATGTTTTCATTAATAAAATGTGTTTATATAATTTGTGGGGTAAAATTTGTATTTTAAAAACTTCATTTTTCAATGGAATGTTTGTTTGGGTAGAATGTAAATGCGCTAGAGACTTCAGGGTGCTTGCTGTAATTACTTTGGACGCGCGTGTGTGAGCCACTCATATTTCAACGCTTGTCATCCTCCTGGTTCATCTATTTGTGTTTGTTATGTGAGAGGGTTTGCTGGTGGTTTGATGATCGTTGGATCAAAGCTGATCGATGGTCTGCAATTGTTTTAAACCTATCCGTGTGCCATCGTTTGAACCAATCACTTTGGACTTAACCACCGCTGTTTTATAACCCTTAGATCAAGTCAATCGTAGGATGACTTAATCTCAACCATTGATTCCATGCGCATTTCCAGAACCTTCCCTCACCCCTATATAAACCCCCCACTTCTCAGACTTTCAAGACTTTTGGGCATTCGTCATTTCTGAGAGAAAAAAAAATAGAGAGAAGAGAGAAGTGAGAGAGAAGTGAGAGAGAAGAGAGAAAAGAAAAGAGATAAGAGAGAGAAAGAAACTGTGTTAGCCAAAAAACCAAACCCTAACCCTAAACACTTCATTTTTCTGAATCAAACCTTCGTATACACTTAGCCCCAAACACAACCTTGAGTGTTTGAGAGAGAGAGTGGTTTGTTCATTTGAAGCTGTAACCTCTTTGTCTATGATCTTGTTTACAACTTAAACATTCGTGTGAAGATCTGTGTTTCTTTTTCATAGAAACTTTAAATCTACATTCTGCATGTCACCTTTTCACTAGATCTGCATATTTCTTACTTGGTTTAAGAAAATCTTTACTGATTTGGTTTTGAAAATGTTTTATGGTTTCTGTTCTTACAAAACTTAACCTTGACCTAGTTGGATTCACACTTGGAGATTTTCAATCTCAAAAATATTTTTAAAACCGAGATTGATTAAGATCTTGACCGATTTTGAAGCGAGATATCTGTGGAATTTGGGTTATATTAAAGGTCAAATAGGTTTTTAGTTCTGTAAGAAGGAAAGAAAACAAAATCACAGCATATATACTTTATATGTAATTTTTCTAGGACTGTCTGTAAATCTAAGTGTGTGTGAGTTCATGCATGTTATAGGAATCACTTCACAAACACTTAACACACTACTACACTGGAAGTGTTGTGTATAAGATCAAAGATCATTGAGTCAACATAAGGAAGCTAAAGCAAAGGAAGTTATCAAACTGGAAGAACATCATCAACAATCAGATCTATGAGAAGTTAGAAGGACACCAAGTGGGGTATATTCCAAAACTTAGAATAGGTTGATTTGTGTGCATGTATGTTGTATTGTTTGTAACTATTATTTGTTATTAGTGGATTTTTGTTTTTGTGACTTAGAAGTCACTGTGGATGTTTCCTCTGTTGGGAGAGGTTTTACCACGTTAAAAACTGTGTGTTTGATTATCTTTATCTTCTCATCTCAGTCTATAGTGTGCTGATTTTTAAAACTGTCTTGTTCTAAAAACTGATTACAAAGTCTTGATTACTCTCGTACATAAGTTTTTTGTAAACACATCTTGTTGTTTATAATTTTTATTTTCAAAAGAAAAGGGTTTCTCCAGCAAACATCTCGGAGTTGCTTATACAGTTTAATCTTGTATTAAACGGCATTAGCAACGTTTTTCATATACACCACAACAAAATGGAACGGCGGAAAGAAAAAATAGGACTTTAGTTGAAATGATAAATTCAATGTTAATCAGTTCTGGTTTACCTTTTTCGATGTGGGGAGAAGCTGTTTTATCTGCATGTTATATTTTACATAGAGTTCCATTGAAAAATAAGGATATTACACCATATGAATTATAGTTTAATCGTAAGCCTAATCTTAGACGTCTTAAAGTTTGGGGATGTCTTGCTTATGTAAGAAAACCCGAACCTAAAATACCTAAGCTAGGAAATAGGACTTACAAATGTGTTTTTATTGGATACTCTAGTAACAGTACGACTTATAGATTTTTAAACCTTGAAACTCAAGAAATCATTGAGTCGGTAGATGTGCAATTCTTTGAACATCTAACAAAGTTTAGTACTTTGAATCAAGGTTTAGAAAATAATAATCCAACTGTTGACTCCTCAAATTTAGAAGAAAATTCACAACCTATATCTTCTTCGAAAACAACGAATGACGTTGAACCACGAAGGAGTAAAAGACAAAGAGCTGAAAAAACATTTGGGCCTGAATTTGTTATTTATTTAGTTGAAGGGGATTTAAATGAGACTAAGAACAAAAATAAATTTGTTCTTAATGTAGAAGATGAACCGACCACATTTCATGAAGCGGTAACATCTAGGGATGCTGTCTTTTGGAAAGAAGAAATAAATGATGAAATGAACTCAATTTTGTCAAATCAAACTTGGGTTATTTCCGATCTTCCCCCCGGGGCTAAACCTATTGGGTGCAAATGGATATTTATAAGAAAATTAAATCCGGATCATTCTATAAATAAATTTAAGACAAGACTAGTTGCTTAAGGCTATAAGCAAAAACATGGAATTGATTACTTTGATACATATGCTCCTGTTGCTCGAATCATTTCCATTAGGATATTAATATCTCTTGCTTCAATTCATAATTTAGTTATTCATCAAATGGATGTTAAAACTGCATTTTTAAATGGTGATTTAGAAGAAGAGATTTACATGGAACAACCCGAAGGGTTTGTTTTGCCTGGCCAAGAAAAGAAAGTGTGTAAATTGGTTAAATCTCTTTATGGCCTTAAACAAGCTCCTATGCAATGGCATGAGAAGTTTAATAATATTGTTATATCCCATGGATATAAAGTTAATGATGCCGACAAATGTATATATAGTAAATTTGAAAATGGTGTTGGTGTTATTATTTGCTTATATGTGGATGACATGTTAATATTTTGGTCTAATCTCAAATATGTTGAAGAAACCAAAAGGTTTCTTTCATCAAAATTTGATATGAAAGATCTTGGAGAAGCTGATGTGATTTTAGGAATCAAAATTGTGAGAAAGGATAATTCTTTAGCGTTATCTCAATCTCATTATATGGAAAAAGTTCTAAAAAGATATAATCATTTTGAACTTAAGCCAGCTACTACACCAGTGGATCCTAGCATCAAATTAATGAAAAATACTGGGCGTGCTATGGATCAACTTAAATATGCTAGTATTATCGGGAGTCTAATGTATGCCATGCATTGCACTAGACCAGACATTGCTTATGCAGTGAGTGTATTGTGTAGATTTACAAGTAATCCAGGACAAGAGCACTGGAATGCAATTTCTAGGGTGCTTAGATACCTGAAGAGGACTTTGGATTATGGCTTACATTATGCAGGATATCCATCTGTTTTAGAAGGATATAGTGATTCAAGTTGGAATAATCTTGAATCAAAATCCAAGTCAACTACTGGTTGGATTTTTACGCTAGGAGTAGCAGCTATCTCTTGGGGATCCAAGAAACAAACATGTGTATCAGATTCAACAATGCAATCTGAATTTATAGCCCTAGCAGATGCATGTAAAGAATCAGAATGGCTTAGAAATGTGTTGTATGATATTCCTTTATGGAAAAAACCATCACCTTCTATTATGATAAGTTGTGATAACCAAGCCACAATTTATAAAGTTTTGAACAAAACTTACAACGGAAAATCTAAACACATTAGTCTAAGGCATCAAATTATAAGAAAATTACTCAAGGAAGGAGTAATTACAGTCGACTATATTAAAACGAACAAGAATTTAGCAGATCCTCTGACTAAAGGTCTTATTAGGGAGATGATATATATCACCTCAAAAGGAATGGGACTAAGGTCTATTAAATAACACAACTATATTTAATGGGAATCCAACTCATATCTTGAAAATAAAGATAGAGTTCAATGTGGTACAAACAAGTTTAATTATAGTTATGGAACACTAGGAATTTATACAAAAAAAAGTTCCATTCCTATGTGCCTAGTGTTGGTTTTTTGCATGTTAGAGGATGAAGGTTACTTCTTAATAAATCATATAAGTGTGACTCGCAGAATCACTAAAGTTGATTTACCTATACGAGTGTCAAAAGTGTGGCCGCTTTCTATGAAATCCATACCGATCCTAAAGCGCTCGTGAAATCAGGATTAGCACAAGGCCATAAAATTGCATGCTAGAAGAACACTTATAAACTCAGAAATCGGTATGTGTGATAGTTCTGGCTAGTATCAAAAGGTCCTTGGTTCAAGATAAGTTCACCACATCACCTTGATGAAGCTTTGAATTATTTTCACTATATGGAAGTTCAAGTCCGAAAGACACTTCTCATTTATGTACTAGATTTTAGCGATAATGCCAAAAGTTATTTATTGTTTTTTTTGCTTTGATCACTTGTGCATATTGAAATTGGTGGGGGAATGTTGGATAAATTCCAATATTTATTGATAATTTAATTTTTAGTTGTTATTATTTTATTATATTATTGGTGTTTTTTTTAAACATAGTTTGGGTTTTAATTTAGAAGGTAGAAACATGAGCAAATGGGTGTGAAAGATATGAGAGTGCTCAAAATCCCATATTGTCCCACATTGGAAGAATACTACAAAAAGTAGTGGTATATCAACTAAAGGACAACTAAGATTCTTAGTTGACAAGTCAAATAAGAGGCTATGATCCTACGCATCGCGGTGGTGCTTAAGCACCACCAATCGCGACACGCGTAAGCGCGACACGCGGCGCGCGAAAGGGTGATTGGGCGACTTAGGGCGCATTGCACGCTTTGACGCGCACTTGGCACTTCATATCGTTGCTTGGAATGTGGGAGCCTAAAGGTTTGACGAGGTAAAACAGATCAACGATTGTGATTAAACGATTCGATCAAAGGGTTTAAAATCCGAAACGACTTGATCTAAACCGTTAGATGAAATCGTAGCATTTCGTGTAAGGGATGTCCATTCGCTTACGATGGGACGCCTAATCTGAACCATTAGATCGCAGCTGTTCCAAACAGGCACGATCCAACGGTTGCCGAGTCACTCCATGAAGAGCTGTGACTATTGAAGAATAGTCACAGAAATGGCTACAAAAAGAGTTCCAGACCTCTGTTTTGGACACCGAAAAATTGCTAGTTTCTCCTCTCTCCGTCCTCTATACTTTGGCATTATCAAGTTACAAATTCAAAGTGTTCTCGATTTGATCAAACAGTACATAGTTTGAATCAAACAACTGTTCATACACTGCATTGTATCCTGAAGGCAGATTCTATAAAACCCATAGTGTACTCGCGGTTCTGGTTCTGTCTCAACCGGATTGGGAGAAATTTTGCCTAAAAGAAAGCGTTCCAAGAACGTGCCTTGCAGAAATTAAATAATATATTTCGTTCTTTCCATAAAAAAACTCCAACATGAATGCCATCCTCTCAGAAGAAAACCCAGAATTAGACCCTTTCACCAAACTCAAGCCCACTAAAACACCCACTCCACCTACCATCTCATCTAAACCCCTCAAAATATGTCATTCCTTTCTCCTACATTCCGAGAATCCTACCGACCAAGCTCTATCACTCCTTAATAGAGCCTGTATTTCCGTTCATACCCATTCCGAAGGGGGAGGCATGGAACTGCCCGTAGTTTTAGATCAACTTCTGAAATTTGGGTTGAAATTGCCTTCATAGATGACCATTGACTACGAAAAATCAATGCCTTGTTCATGGAAGCTCAGAGTTGGGCTCGATAATCCGATGAATGGTTCATACCTACGAAAGAGTTCAGTTTATATGACATTGTGCAGGTTATGTCTGATGTATTTGTTAAAAAGCGAGAAATATATAGTCTCCGAACTGCTCACGATTTTGAAACTCCAAGAGTGTCTAGTCATTTCCTTTCAGCACTTCCTTGTTGAATGGGAATATCTATATGACAAGGACATAGAGGTCGTGGAATGTATCAAATTTGCATGGAAAGATGACATCATTGCCACCGAATGGGTGACAACTTTGACAGCTCAAGAAATGAACCAGCGAGTGAAGACTTCCCCTTCTGCGGATTCCCCAAATCATGGTACGAAAAAAAATCTTAGTGTTCAACAACACCACTTTCTCTCTTCCTGGCGACTCTAACCTAATTAGGGTGTACATGTACATGCACCCTCCTGTAGCCCTAACGTCCCCTTCCCTTCTTCCAAAACCTCCTGACCCCCGTACGGTATGGTCTAAATCCTTTGCATCTGTAATAGCCAACAAAGATTTTAATGAAATACTTCTAAAAAAAACCTTTTTTAAAGGTGAACCTGCAATATTCTTTTATGATGAAGATATCTTAAACTTTTCATCTCCTTTCAAGTTATCTATTGTTGCTAAAATTCTCTCATGATAGACCATCTCTCGATTCAATTCGTAAGTCTTTCCTTTCTTTCTCTCTTCATGCTTCCTATACCATTGGTTTGTTGGACAACACATATACATCATCATTAGACTACACAATGAAGAAGATTTTATTAGACTCTGGATGGGAGATCTCTGGTATATTAATGGATTCCCCATGAGGACATTCATATGATCCGATGACTTTAGAACCGATATAGAGAGTAGCATTACTCCTGTGTGGACTAATTTCCCCAATTTTCCTATTCATTTTTTGTAAAAACTTCATTATTCTCCATCGCACAAGTGGCAGGGAAACCCCTGCAACTTGACAGTCCCACTGTGACTCTAAACAGACCTAGTCTAGCTAGAGCTTGTGTAGAGATGGACATCACCCTCACATATCCACGTAGTGTTTGGATTGGATTAGGTTCTAAAGGATTTTGATAAGAAATTTCTTATGAAAATGTACCTATTTATTGCTCCCACTGTCAATAAAAAGGTCATGACATTGATAATTGTATCATCAAAAATCCTAAAGTTTCTAAACCTCATGTAAAAGATCCCAAGAATCCAATCATCTTGAAAAAGCCTGCTCAGGAACATTTTATTCCTACCTATAAACCGTTCAAGAACCTAATCAAGAAATTAATGAATCATGCCATGAAAGTACCACTGATCTAGTTGTGTTGAAGAAACCTAATCATGAACCTCCAAACCTGATTTATAAACCTGATCAGGTACCTCATGAAACTTGTTTTGAAGATTGTGCAGAAGTTTCCCCAGCTGATTCTCATTTAGAAGATCATGTTAGTAATCATGTGAAGATTCTCACAAGAAATCAATTTCAAGAGTCTCATATAGCTATTCAATAAAAGCCAGTTGATCCTGTTAAGATTGTGCACCAAATTGAAAAGGGGGGGACCTTTAAGTAATGAAGCCATGGTTGTTGACAAGTGTAACTTCTCACCTAGAGGTACTGAACTACCAAACTATGATAAATTTTCTCTTCCTAATGTGCCTTCCCTATCTGATTCTGAAGAGCAAGATGCTTATTTTATTATAATTGAAGAATTGAAGTTATTCTCTGTTAATTTAGAAAAAAATGGCTAAAGACAAGTTATCTAAAGCTAAAGACAAGGTTAAGACTCCTGTTGACTCTGACCAGAATACAAAAGGTTTTGTAATAGGGAGATGCAATAATAAGAGTATCAAAAAATTTTATTCTTTATTCAAACGCATCACAAGATTCACTTTGAAAAATAACAATTAATTACCTCAGATCCCTTATCAATGATCAATTTACTTTGCTGGAATGCAAGAGGGGTGTCTAAACAAAGCCACTGTAAGGAGATTGAAGCACATGTGGAAAACCTATATAAAACACCTGTTCTAGCCATTTCAGAACCTATTTATGCTGAGAAACAACTCCTCAAACTTAAGTTCAAGCTTAGTTATGAGGTAGCTATTAGTAACATCTCTAATAAAATCTGGATCTTCAGTAGATTTGGGGTAGATCTGATCATTATTAAAGATTCTAAGCAGTTTTTAACTGTTTGTGTAGTGCATAACCCCAACTTTAGTATAAGGTGCTTATTAATGTTGTCTATGCCAAGTGCTTCAAAGAGGAGGGATTTGATCCTTGGGATTCTTTGGACCTACTATCTGATTTTTATGCCAAATTGCCTCATATGGTGATAGGGGATTTCAACATAATGAGGAATATTAATGAAAAATGTGGTGGTGCCAGTGTAGATTTCCAAGCTGCAGATGATTTAATTGATGCCATCTCTAGAAATTCCTTATTTGATTTGGGTTACTCAAGTTCAATGTACACCTAAACATTAGAATTGGTACTGATGCCATTTTTGAAAGGCTTGATAGAGCCTTGTGCAATTCCTACTTGAAGAAATCCTTTCCTAACACATCTACATATCGTTTAGGCAGATCTTACTCAGACCATAGTCCTGTCTTGGTCTCCATCAAGACTGTGATTGATAATCAGCCTAAAATGTTTAAATTTCAAAAGATGTGGTTCTTTTATAAGGATATCAAAGATATTATTAAAGATTCTTGGGATAATGCTATGGAGGGTAAACCTCTTAGGGTCGTTTCTGCTAAATTACAAAGGCTGAAAACAGACCTGAAAGCTTCGAATAGTAGACATTTTAAAAATGTGTTTCAAAATGTGCATGGTATGGAAGACCTGGTTCTTGATGTTGAATAGAAACTTCACCTAGACCCTACTGAAATTACCAGATCCCATCTTTGTCAAGCTAAAGCTAAACTTATTGAAGCTTAGAGGAATGAAGAAATCTATTGGTCTCAGAAAGCCAATGTGAAATGGCTTAAAGATGGTGATAAAAAATCTATCTTTTTCCTTGCAGTAGTTAATCAAAAGAGGTAAAATTTGGTTATCAACTGTTTAACTGATGAGGATGGTAACATTGTGGAGGAGTCCAACTGGTTGGGCAATGTCTTTGTGGATCACTTTAGTACTCTGCAGACTGCTGAACCTCTAAATCAGTTTGATGATTTCTCTAATTTCTTATCCAATATTATTTATGCAGATATGAACAGTTTTCTAATGGAAATTCCTGAAGAAAGAAAATATGGGAGGTTGTTCAATCTTTGAATGAAGATAGTTCCCCAAATGATGATTGTATTGGTGGTTTCTTTTATTGTAAATTCTAGGACATCATTAAATATGATTTGGTCCAGGCAGTTCAAGCTTTCTTTCTTGGTGATGAATTACCTAAAAGCTAGACCAGTACTATGATTTCTCTAATTCCTAAAGGGTTGAACCCCTCTTAAGTGCTCTGATTTCAGACCAATCAGCCTTTGTAACTACTGTTACAAAGTTATTTCTAAGATATTAACTGTTAGACTTGCTCCTTTTCTTCAAAAGTTCATATCCCTATCTCAAAGTGGTTTCACAAAAAAATAGGAGTATTCTTGATAACATCTTACTTGCTAAGGAGATGTTCTTCAATTTGGGCAAAAAGAGTTTTGGTCCTAACATCATCATCAAACTGGACATGGCTAAAGCATATGATAGAGTAGAATGGTTGGTTCTTTTTAAGGATTTGAGGTAATTGGGAGTTAATGAGACTTTCATTGAATGATGGGAATTAGGGTTTATTGTTATTCCCTTTGTTTTTGTCTTTTAATTAGTTTCCAAGCATGTTTGGTACTAATATGTCTTATTAGTTATTAGTTGCCTTTTTTAATCATTTTGGATATTAGCTTGATTATCAAGTTAACTTCTCCTCTAAATAGGCCCCTTGGCCCTCATTTTTACTTAACCTTGAATATTGAGAATTGAGAATAGAGAGAGAAAGAAATGCATTTCATTTCTTTAGTTTAGTAGTTATTGTTGTTGTTGTTGTGTAGTGAAATTGTTGTGTAGTTAATTATTGTGTAGATAAGTTCTTCTTTTTACGCTTTTGCACCCTAGATTACATCAAATCTTTTTTGGACATTTTTGTCTAATAATTGGTTTTCCATTCTTATAAATGGCCAACCTCATTCGTACTTCAAAGCAACTAGAGGGCTTAGGCAGGGAGACCCTATATCCCCTTCCTTGTTTGTCTTACTCTCTAAAATACTCTCTAAAGGCCTTGATTTCCTTATGTCTAATGGCAAGATCAAGCAATTTTATCTTCCTACTGGCAGCCAAATTATATCTAGCATTAGCTATGCTAATGATTTTATTATCTTTGCTAATGTCTATAACAGGAGTACCATTGCCGAGCATTCCTTCGTTGAATGTATCTCCTCATAAATAACACATACCTCCTAGTGGAGCCGGATATGTTTCTCCCCCTAGCCTCGACTATGTTCTCTAGACTCTTTGCTAGTTGATTAATTTGGAGTTTTAATTTGGCTTTCTGATCCAATTAATAGAATCCGAATGCGGAAGGATCCATGGACATTACCTTGGCTTGGGTTAGGTACTTGGATTTGATGTGTCGCACGCTTGAGTAGTCTCGGTAATGTACTTATAATGGGCTTCCGCATCATCCGCATCTAACCCTAAGAACTCTCCCTCGTGCAGGGTCTCAACGAGTTGTTTGGAAGTTCAGCTTAGCCCAAGATGTAAATAGGAGATGAGTCTCCACTTCTCATAACCATAGTGTGACACATGTTGAATAACTCATTGAAACGCTCCAACCATTGATCAAAGGGCATGTTCTCATTTTGTCTAAATGTTTGAATTTGAGACCTAATCGCATTGGTCATATGTGAGGGAAATAACTTTTGGAGAAACTTGTCCTCTATATCCCCCCAAGTGGCTATCGAGTTTGGTGTTAGTGATCAAATCCATGTCTTAGCCTTATCCTTTAAGAAGAAGGGGAAAAGCCTAAGATGCACTACATCTTGAGTGCATGCTTAGTCCGTAAAAATCTCGCACACCTCCTCAAAATCTTGAATGTGGAGGTAGGGATTTTTCTACTCCAGACCGTAAAATGTTAGGAGAATCTGGATCATCCCATTTCTAAAATGAAACTGCCCTGCATTATATGGGTGTATAATGCATCCCAGAGTGACGGTTCACTCGGGATATAAGAGGTCTCTTATAGGGCGATACGATAACTCACCCTCACCTGGACCACAACTTCCTTGATATGACATGACGTTCTCACCTAAGGATTTGTCTTCCTCACTGGACGCTCTAGACGTGAGACTCATGATGAAGTTGGGTGGTGGAGGAGGTGGAACCCAGAAAGCAGGTTCATTTGCGATGCGTGGACTGTCAGAGATAAGCTCGACCGTTGAATTCTCTTGTACTCTAGGAATAATGGGATTAGTAGGAGTGTTTTGCATTTAAGGATGTAGAGGGTATTTTTGGATTTTTTGATTTTTTTAAAAAATTTTGATTTTATAATTTTTTTTTGGCTTTTTTTGCTTTATTTAAGAATTAGAGTCAAGTTATTGGATTAATTTGACCTAACCTAGTATATTTACCTAGTCCTCTTCCATGGCACCAAAAACTTCACGTGACTCAAAATGTGTCTCTAACACGTGTAAATACGGTTCAAGTGTAAACTGGTCGCTCAAGTAATAATCCGAAAAATCGAGTATCGAACATAGGAACTAAGATGATCTCTCATGATGAATACTAAGGATGATGACTAACCCTAACCATCGACTCACAAAAAGAAGGGAATTGATGATGATTGTTGACAAATTATCCTACATCTAATGAAAGCAATATAATTCCTAACTAAATTAACTATGCATGCAAAACTGGAGAATAAATATGTGAACTTATATAAGAAAGATGGGATTGGAATACAATCCCCGAAACTTGGGTAATTACACTGGATATAAAACCTAATGAGAATTAAACATCAAATTGAAAAGAAAACTTTAACTTCTTTCAAGAATTACATATATGGGGGAATTCACCCTCACAATACATAATCAATAATAAAAGTAAAGCGCGAGACAAGATTGTCAATATGCGCATTGCGTTCTTAAACACTCCGATTACTCGAGACAAACGGAGTTAAAAGTCCTATGACGTTAACATAAAAAAAATATCAAGTATCGATTATTTATTTAATTCATGAATAAATTTTATATCCATGCGTAATACTTTAGGTTGGGTTCATGTACCCCAACCCACTAGAAACTTACATGGACATGATAAGATGAAGATTAAACAAAAATTTTACGTTGCATGAATTCATCATCATTAAATTATATCTAAGCATGCAAGAGTAATATAAAGATAAAGAAGTACTCAAGAACAAACAAAAGGACTAGAAGAATTAAGAACAAGATGAGAAAGGCAAATTTTATTACAAAATACTTGAATTCAACCCACAATAATGTAATTTTGGTGAAGATTAGATTGCCAATAGTTCTTGCTCTTTTTTTTTTTGCTCTCCAAATTATGTTTCTAGCCTTCCAATTAACTTTATAGTGATGTGGGAAAAGCCCCTATGTTTTTACAAGTGTTTGAACCATTTACAACTCTAATTTTAAGTGGATAAACTTTATTTTTGTGCACAAATATTTGAACCGGTTCCCTTCATAACTAAACCGGTTCATTTTTCCAGTATAGCCCACGTCTTTTTTATCGAATCGGTTCCCCTTTGGAAATAAATCGATTCAAATTTCCATCATTCTCCACTTTTATCCTTTGATTCTTCTTATCTTCACATCCTCGTAACTTCCCAACCATATCTCGGAATTAAACGTCACTTCTTCTGATGTGCTCGTGTGCTCAATATCTTCAACTTTTCTTAAGGTTTCCCATCCGAATTCTGGATGTGCAATTTATAAATTTGCCCTTAACATTCCTTCTTGCTTTAAAGCACGTGAAATACCTGCAAAATGTAAGAAAATACAGTAAACACGATGCATTAGTAAAAAATGGTCAGTAGCAATGATATGAGATAAAACCATATAATTTACATCACACGAAGTGATAAAAGTACCTAAATTATGGGGATAAATATGAAGAATTTATGCTGAATCAGATAACATGCTTACCAAAAGCAGGGTAGTTGTCGATCACATCAAAGACCCGAGTCAAACATTTGATCAGCTGGCCTCAGTGATCAGGACAGAACTCAAGAGAAGCATCCCTTTGGAAATTCTTGCACACAAGAGCATAGATGTTGAAGCTATGGTCAAACTTATTATGATAGACTTAGGAACTTCATGGATGGATACTATCAGAGATTACATTGATAAAGGTATACTACTTGCTGATTTAAAAGAATTCAGGAAGTTAAGATTCAAGGCAGCCATCTATGTGTTAGCGTGAGGAGTCTTGTACAAGAGACGATACACTATTTCATTGCTTCGTTGTGTTCATCCAACCGAGATACCAGAATTGATCAAAGAAATATATGAAGGTTCCTATAGGGCTCATTCAGTTAGACGATCATTAATACACAGGAGAACTATGCAGGAATACTGTTGGCCGACTATAAGAGCAGATTGTATTTCCTTTGCAAAGAAGTGTGACGAATGTCAGAAATTTATCACAATTCAAAGAAGACTTGGGGCTGCCTTAACTACAATTACTTCCCCTTGGCCTTTTTTTATTTGGGGAATTGATTTGGTCAGCCCATTACCAAGGACCAAGGACGGTTCAAATACCTGGTGTTTTCGTGGATTACTTCATCAAATGGGTCGAAACCGAGTCACTGATTGATATGCCTTATGAAAGGTTTTTGTAGTTCATATGGAAACATATTATATTCAGGTATGGAATGCCATATGCCTTTATCACTGACCATGGAAATCAGTTTGATAATGAGGAGTTTGAAGAGTATTATATTCAATCCAATATCTAGAAACTTCCCTCTGCCCCTGAACACCCATAGTGCAATGGCCAAACAGAGGTAACCAATAAAACCATACTTGATGTGTTAAAAAAAGAGGTTGGATGAGGTAAAGGTAAACTGAATAAATGAACTACATAGTGTTCTTTGGGCATATAGAACTACATCGAGGACAACCACTTGTGAGACTTCTTACATGCTTGCTTTTAGGATAGAAGTTATGTTATTAGCCAAGGTAGGTCTATCGAATCACAACACGTTGAGCTTTGATTCCTCTAAAAGTGATCTCGTGAGGATATTAGATATAAACATGATTGAAGAAGTCAGAGAGGATGCTTCACTTCGAATGGATGCTTGTCAACAAAGGACTGCTAGATTCTACAACTGGAGGGTTAAGACGACCAACCTGAAAGAATGAGACTATGTCCTGAAGAAGGAAATCCAGAAGGGAAAAAAGTTGGAACCAAATTGGCACAATTCTTACTATATCTTGGCAGTCATCCCACTAGGCACAAATTTCCTCGAAACGCTTGAAGGGGAAGAAGTTAAGAATCCATAGAACGCTGACCACCTCAAAAGTATTATCAGTAATTTTGATTTGATGTTATCGTTTCATCCAATTTGATAAAGTTATGATTTCCTACCAATTATGCCACCTTTTTATTTTATTTCTGGGATATGGTGATGGTATACATCTACTACAAACTAACAAAACTTTTCCAACTTCAAAATTCAAACTTTTCCAACTTCACAATTCAAACTTTTCTAACTTCAAATTTTTTTAGAAATTTCTTTTAGACTTCATGTATGACCTCGTCTTTGACAGGTAACGAACAAGAAATCCCCAAAACTTCATACATGATGTGACACCCCGCCTAATTAAATACCGGGCGATCACTCCTTTATTAAATTAAAATCAAGGTGAATAGTTGGTTCATTCTTAGCATCACTGTCGTAAAAATAACTTTTCCAAATTTAACACCCTATTTAATTAAGCTAAGTGTCAAAACCATTTTTTAACATTACTTTCCAAATTTTATTTTGAAAATAAAGATTTAATTATCTACAACAATTCAATATTTAAAGAATCACACCACAATAATCCTGGAACATATAATCCAATTAATTTAAACATTCAACAACTAAACCCCAGTCTTTAAAACTTAAAGTAAAACATACATGCTGAATAAATCCCAAAGTAACAGTACTAGAAATAACTGAAATACAAATGTCCCAATAAAACAGATAAATAGTGGAAAGGGCGACACATGCCCAATAAGGATAAGGTGATAGAAGTGGAGTCAGGTAAATGAAATCGTCTAAGCAAGCGGCCTGCAACTCCCACCTAAGCTGCATCATGTTCCTTCCAAGGGGTCCTAAACAAGACGCCCCTGTGGCTGGGCACCTATAATATATACATATATATACAAGAGAGAAAGAGGAATAGAAACGGGTCAGAGCCCGATAGTGTATATGATTTAAAAATTCGTTTAGCAAGTATTTAAATTGATACAGGCCAATGCAACAACATATTAGTGCGACACTCTCTTGAGAAATTCTCGCCTCTCTTCTAATGTGCACTCCTATCGCACTAACCTTCCCAATGGTTTATCTCATCATATATCACACTATCCTTCCCTAAGGATTTAACTTATCTTAGGTGACTCTCAAAATTTAAGATTTAACAACATCATGGTTTAAAAAGGATAATTTCATTTAGAACAAAACGCTCATTTTAACTTTATTGATTCATAAAGTTTTTCAATATCGTATTATACTTTTCAAAACAAGTATTTCCAATTTGAGTCATTATACACGTCTTACTTACCATAACACAGTAGGCAGTTTCCCATATTTGAGAAGTTCATATATATATATTAAATACTCGTATAATATATATATTCTAACAGCACCCCACATAAAATTTTATGGTGCGGGCATACTCTGTTATCCAATCCCCGTATCAATCGTACTAAAGGGAATACAAGTTCGGAATCACTCTCGAACTGTATAAATACATACATAAACAATATTGAGGCGAAGCATAGTTTCCAAGTCCAAGAGGTCAGTACATACCCTCACTTCTCTTAGGACCGTGACTACCGATTCGATAGCCTATACCTAGGATTTCTATCTTCTAGGGTACGAGTCAATATCCCCCATAAGGCACATGAGATAAGATCGTCCCAGCGCGGAAACCTCAGGGATAGCAAGTAGTGCGGGCATGATTTTCCCAAGTATATAATATATGCATACACAATCATATAAATATACCACTTTTATTATATCAATTTAGGTTTATTCAATAACCAAAATTCACAACATTTATCCTTATTTTTCCATTATTATTTATCAAGTATAATGGTTCGTTTCTAACTTTAATTCGAAGGGTTTTTTTTCCAACTTACTACGTAACCCTCATGGACTCTATTCTTCCAAATGTACAATTTAGTAGATATCCATTTATGTTCCAACGTAACTCTCTCTTACGTGTCTCTCCCCTTTAATATATACTTACATTATCCCTTAGGCAAAATATCCCAAAAATATAGATTTCGCCTTACATTAAAGGATTTTGAATTTATTTTCAAAGATGAGAATTTCAAACGGTTTCGAAATTGGAATTAAAATGGAGTTTTAATTGAATTTTTTTTATTATCTCTAAGAGTACTCAAAACATAAAACTGTCTAGCAAACAAAATATTAAAAAATATTGAACGGTCCGATGGAGATGAATTTTTTTTTTGTAGCTTCCTCTCGTCTTCAGCTAAATCTCTGTAAAATTTCATCCAATTCCAACGGTCCAATCGTCCGGAATAATTTTTTTTAGTGTTTGTATCTGATTAGAAGTCTTTTATTAATCAAACTCTTAATCCTTTACGTGACAAAGGGTTTCCAGAATATCATATAAATCATCACTACATGAAAATTTCCCATCTCAAATTGAGTTTTTCTTCCATAAATCTCATCCTAATAACTCCTAAACTAATATGGATGATGCATCAACGAAATAAGCAAGATAAACACTTGCCTAGGATTTTTCAGAAATCTGGTTTGGTGTTGAATTTAGTGTGGTTGCGTTTCCCGTCTCGCGATCTACGCGTTGGCGGTGACGGCGGTGCAAACGGGTGAGTTTTGAGCCTTGGAATGCCTTGAGAGCTCTCTCCTCTCCTCTCCAATGGCCGTTCTAGTGTTTTGAGTTATCTAACCCTAGGAGATAACCTAAACATCTGATATAACCCCTTTAATTTTCGTCGGTTTAATTACCCAAAAATACAAAATGACTAAAATGCCCTCCCGGGGTACTAATTAGGCCTAAAAACGCCCCGAGACCCAAATCAAACTCCCAGGTATACTTTTCTGACTATCTCGACCCTTCCGGACGCGTTGGCGCACTCAAAACGACCATACGAACAATTTATAAAATATTTACTTTTATTTATCAAAATTTAGTCTCGACGCGACACGGGCACGTCCCGACTCAAATTTCTAAAATTGTCATTTTATTCACTCGTGACATTTAATATGGCCACTATTATATATTACTTTTCTCATTAGTAATATTCAACAAATTTTCCCATAATTACTAACTCTCATCACGTTAATAATTATAACATAATTAATTTCCGAATTTTTATTAAATAATTAATTCACATTAATATTAATAAATCCCCAAATTAATATAGCATAAAAATACGGGGTATTACATACCTCCCCCCTAATAATGGAATTTCGTCCCGAAATTCGAAAAATAAGGCATACCTGGTAAGAACAAATCTGGATATCTCTCGCGCATATCGGCCTCGCGCTCCCAAGTGGATTCCTCCACGTTATGATGCTCCCACTGGACCTGTACAAGTGGAACTATCTTCGACCTCAATCTCCTCTCACTATAGTCTAGGATAGCCACCGGTATCTCCTCGTAAGAGTTGTCAGGCTGTAAGTCTATCTCATCTATCGCGATGTGAGTATGGGCCATATCATCCCGAAGATACCGTCTCAACGACGAGATGTGGAATACATTGTGAATGCGATGTAAATCCTCTGGTAGTCCCAATCTGTATGCTACCGGCTCAATCCTCTCGATAATGGGAAGTAGTCCCACGTACCTCGGGGCTAATTTCCCTTTCTTCCCGAACCTCATCATTCCTTTCATAGGTGATACACGCAGTAACACTTGGTCCCCCACATTAAACTCCCGGAAGAACCGTTTCGCATCGGCGTAGCTCTTCTGCCTGTCCTAGGCTACTCGAATGCGACTCCTAATCATCTCAATCCTCGCGGAGGTTTCCTGAATTACCTCTCGTCCTAGCAACTTGTTATCCCCAACCTCGAGCCAACAAGTTGGAGAACGACAAGGCCGACCATACAAAGCCTCAAATGGAGCCATACCAATCGTAAACTGATAAGAGTTATTGTAAGCAAACTCTACCAGTGGAAGATGTGGTTCCCAACCTCCTCCAAAATCAAGAACACACATGCGTAGCATATCCTCTAACATCTGATTAGTACGCCATGTCTGTCCATTTGTCTGTGGGTGATAAGTTGAACTCAACTTCAACTCAGTACCCATAGCCTCCTGAAAGCTTTCCCATAAACGTGACACGAAAATCTTGTCTCTATCTGACACAATATTCAGGGGCACCCCGTGTAATCTGACAATCTCAGCAATGAACAACTGAGCATACTGATCTGTGGTATAATCTGTTCGCATAGGCAGAAAATGAGCCACCTTGGTCAAACGGTCTACAATCACCCAGATAGAGTCGTGGCCCCGCTGTGATGTAGGCAACCCTGTAATACAATCCATGGAAATATTCTCCCACTTCCACGCGAGTACTTCCAATGGCTGAAGCAATCCTGACGGTTTCTGATGGTCCACCTTCACCAGCTGGCAGGTAGTACACTTGGACACGAACTCAACAATGTCCTTCTTCATCCCACTCCACCAGTATTGCCTCCTCATATCCTGGTACATCTTATCTCCTCCAGGATGTACCGCAAATAGGGACCCGTGAGATTGGGTCATCACTGCATGACGCAGTTCTGCCCCTTCTGGAACCACTAACCTCCCATTAAACCTCAAACCCCCATCAGAACTAACAGAATAGGACTCAGCACCCTTGGCTAAAGGTCGTACAATCTGCTCCTGGAAAAATGGGTCTGTGGCTTGGGACTGTATTACCCTCGTAACAATCTCGGGTGTGACTGTCATAACAGATATGAAGGAACGGGCTACTGCGTCCTGGTGACCCAACTCCTTCCACTTCGCTTTCCAGACGTCCGCTACCTCATTTATCGATCTTCATCTCAACGCATCAGTAACTACGTTGGTTTTCCCCGGATGATACTGTATGTCGAACTGATAGTCCTTCACAAACTCTAACCATCTGCGCTGACGCATATTCATCTCTCGCTAAGTGAACAGGTACTGTAGTGATTTGTGATCTGTGAACAAACGTAACTTCTCCCCCAATAAATATTGTCTCCATATCCTCAATGCAAAGACGACCGCTGCTAACTCCAGGTCGTGGGTGGGGTAATTATTCTCATGCGGCTTAAGCTTGCGGGAGGCAGAAGCTATAGCCTTCTCTTCCTGCTGAAGTACTCCTCCAAGTCCCCGTAAAAAGGCATCGGTGTAAACTAGGTACTCCACACCCGGCTTCGGTAAAGCAAGGACTGATGCCGAAGTAAGCTTGTCTTTCAACTCGTCGAAAGCCAATTGACAAGCATCATCCCAAACATATGGTACCCCTTTGCGAGTCAGGTTTGTCAATGGACCCGCTATTTTGGAGAATCCTCGAATGAATCTCCTGTAGTATCCGGCTAACCCCAAGAAACTACGCACTTTCGTCGGTGTCATGGGCTGTCCCCGCTCCCTCACCGCTGATACTTTACTCGGGTCAAATGCTATCCCCACCTCAGAAACAACATGTCCCAAGAATTATACTTCTCGCAACCAGAATCCACACTTCTCGTACTTAGCATACAACTGATGCTCTCGTAAAGTCTGAAGAACCTGCCTCAAGTGCTCGGCATGCTCCTCCTCGGAGTGTGAATATATCAAAATGTCATCTATGAAGACGATGACAAACTAATCCAAGAACTCTCTGAATACTCGGTTCATTAAGTCCATGAATACGGCTGGAGCATTTGTGAGACCAAATGGCATCACTCTGAACTCGTAAGACCCGTATCTCGTCAAGAAAGTAGTCTTTGAAACATCCTTCTCTATAATACGTAGCTGATGGTACCCCGACCTCAGATCTATCTTCGAAAAGAAAGTTGCTCTCCTCAGCTGGTCGAACAATTCATCGATTCGAGGCAACGGATACTTATTCTGTATCGTGACCTTGTTCAACTCCCGGTAGTCCACACATAACCTCAGTGAACCATCTCTCTTCTTCACAAACAAGACTGGAGTGCCCCAAGGTGAGGCACTCTTGCGAATGAAGCCCTGACCTAACAGCTTCTCTATCTGATCTTGTAACTCTCGCATCTTCGCCGGAGCCATATGGTATGGAGCACGTGCTATAGGTCTCGTATCTGGCAATAAATCTATGACAAAGTCTATCTCTCGACTGGGGGGTAGGGCTGGTATCTCCTAGAATACATCGGAATACTCACGAACGACTGGGATCGAGTCTAGAGGAATCACAACCTCCTTAGAGGCATCCTCCTCTATATAATACAAATGAGCGATCGAACCTCCCTCTGGGCGAGGCATCGCCACTACAAACATCTCTTGCCCCGGAATGGCAAAAACAATGCTCCCACCAAAGCAATCAATCATGTCTCTATAAGCTGCGATCCAATCCATACCGATAATAACATCATGCTCATGCATATCTAAGACTAACATGTCTGCAGGAAATACCAAACTACCAATCTCTACCCCCACTCCCCGGCATATAAAGAAGATAAGCGACCCACTCCCCAGAGTTTGAGTCTACACACGTCACTGTGCTCTCTGCTATGGCTAACAACCCTAAGGCCTTCGCAAAATACGTAGCTATAAAACAATACGTCGCCCCAGTATTAAACAAAATCCGACCCATAGTACCATGGATAGGAAACATACCCTTAATCGCGGGTGGTGTCTGTGGAGCTGCTGCCTGGTGGACGTTATAGACACGTCCGTACTGTAACTGCCCCTGCTGCACTGGAGCTGCTGGAATGGCTGGTAGGGCTGGCACCTGGGCTGGAGCTGGGAGGGCAGGTGGAAAAATTGGTCTCTGTGGCTCATTACGGGCACCCTGCTGTTGTGGGGCCCTATTACCCTCTGGGCAATCGTGGCGCTTATGACCATGCTTGTCGCATACAAAACATCGGCCTCTGAAGTTACCTCCCCTCTGACCCTGCTGACCACGGCCCTGTTGGCCGTTACCTCCCCGCCACTGGCCCTGTTGGCCCTGATTAGCACGCTGTTGGCCCTGTTGATTAGGCTGGCCCTGCCTATAACCCCCAAATCCCTGCCTGGAATCACCTGAACGGAATCGCTTAGCAGGGTCCCCCTGATGGGAACTCTGCTCATGTTGACGAGTTTGTCCATGAGATGGTGCCCCACTAGCACTACTACCCCCGGTCCTGCCCTGCTGGCTGGACTCTCCTGCTCTCCTGCTTCCCTGCAGATGGAAGCGGTGATCCTGGCAATGTAGTAACGCAGCATTGAGTACATCAGTGAAAGTACTCAGAGATAGATTCCCTATAAGATGCTGACGGATCCTCCAAGCTAACCCGTCCACAAACAACATTATCTTCTTACTATCAGTAAGTGCCTCATCTGGCACTATGGTGAGAAGTCTCGTGAACTCCTTGTGACACCCCGCCTAATTAAATATCGGGTGATCACTCCTTTATTAAATTAAATCAAGGTGAACAGTTGGTCCATTCTTAGCATCACTGTCGAAAAATAAAATTTTCCAATTTAACACCCTAATTAATTAAGCTAAGTGTCAAAACCATTTTCATACATACTTTCCAAATTTTATTTAAAGAAAAATCATTTATTTTATTAACAACATTCAATAAGTAAGAATCACACCACATTAACTTCTGCAACATAATCCAATTAATTTAATACATTCGTCAATCGAATGTCAACATACGAAATCTAAAGTCACACATCCAAACTGAATGAATCCCATAGTAACAATACTGGAAATAACTGAAATACAAATGTCCAAGAACAAGAATAATGGAAAGAGCTACACATGCCCAACTAGATGAAAGTACTAAGAGTGGATCCGAATGAACGAAGTCGTCTAATCAAGAGACCTGTAACTCCCACCTAAGCTGCAGCGCGTTCCTTCCAAGAGATCCTAAGCAAGACGCCCCTGTGGCTGGGCTCCTGTAATACATACATATATATACAAGAGAGAGGGAAAAAGAAACGGGTCAGATCCCGATAGTGTGTATGATTTTAAAATTCGTTTAGCAAGTATTTAAATTGATACAGGTCAATGCAACAACATATTAGTACGACACTCTCTTGAGAAATTCTAACCTCTCTTCTAATGTGCATACCTATCGCACTAACCTTCCCAACGGTTTATCATATCATTTTATCACACTAACCTTCCCAACAATTTAGCTTATCTCAAATTACCCATAAGATTTCAAAACCAAACAATATCATTGTTTAAAAAGATACTTCCAATTAGTAGCACAACTCTCGTTTTAGCTTCATTAATTTATAAAGTTTCCCAGTGTCAAATTATACTTTTCGAACAAGTATTTCCGATTTATAGTCCAGAATTATTTCTCACTTACTATATCACAACAAGAGTTAAATTTCCCAAATTTCAGATATATATTAAGCACTCGTATAATATATACATTCTAACAGCACCAACATACAAACTATGGTGCAGGCATACTCTGCTATCCAATCCCCGTATCGCTCACACTAAGGGATATACAAGTTCAGAATCACTCTTGAACTGTATCAACATATATACACAAACAAGATTGAGGCGAAGCATAGATTCCAAGTCTCTAAGAGGTCAGTACATACCCTCACGTATCTTAGGACCGTCTGAACTATCATTCTGATAGCCTGTACCAAGGATATCTATCTTCTAGGGTACAAGTCAATATCCCCCATAAAGGTCCCATCGAGATAAGACTGTCCCAGCGCGATAACCTCAGGGATAGCAAGTAGCGCGGGTAAGTTTTTCACACGTATATAATATATGCATACACAACCATATAAATATACCACTTATTATTATATCAATATAGGTTTCTCTCATCACCCATAATTATGATATTTATCCTTAATTTTCACATTAAGTATTCTTATGAGGGTTCGTCACTAACCTTAACTCGAAGGGTTTCTCCAACTGATTTCGTGACACTCGTGAACTCTATCCTCACAAGTATAAAATTCAGTAGGTGTCCTTATTATGTTCCAACGTAACTCTCTTACGCACCTTACCCTTCACTACATAAATTAATCGATTTATAAGTAATTATCCCAAAATATAATTCTTGGTCCCCATTAAGTATCTCCCAAATTTATTCGTATAACATACTGGTCTCCCCTATCTCCCAAAACATTAATTTAAGGATGCCCAAGAATTATCTCATGATAAATTAAATTTAACTCATTTAATAAGGGAAATAGGAATCTGCCAGGAGGGGTCGATCGATCGAGGTTTGGGGCTCGATCGATCGAGCCTTCGATCGATGGAAGCTCTAGGCTCGATCGATCGATCAAGCAGGTATTTCGATTTCTGCAGAATTACAGTTACGGGTTCTACCACCTATCTTCCTCCAAATTCATATTTTCCAAACCCAAACGTCCCAAAAATTCTACTACTAACATTACATCAATATACCAGATATTTCCAACGTAAGGCATGTGTATTTCTATCATTTAAACATGGATTATCAACCCAAAATTTTATCTAATTATCAAGAACCCTAAAATTTTCTTAAACAGGTTTCTAACAAATTTTTCTCCAGAATTTCCTTCTTATAATCATCAAAATTTCGTGGTTAAATTCCTCTACATGGCAAGGGTTTCCAGAATCATCATATAAACCAATACAACATGGATTTTCCTATCACAATTTTGGTTTTTTTCCCTATATCTCCTCCCAAATCATTCCTAAACTAATATGGAAATTGCACCAACGAAATAAGCAAGATAAACACTTGCCTGGGTTTTTAGAAGTCTGGATTGCGGCTGATTTTGGTGTGGTTGCGTTCCCCTTCTCGCGATCTACGCGTTGGTGGTGGCGGCGGTGCAAACCGTTGAGTTTTGAGCCTTGGAATTGCTTGAGAGCTCTCTCCTCTCTTCTCCAATGGCCATTCTAGGTTTTGGGTATTCTAACCCTAGGTGACAACCTCAATATCAGATATAACCTCTCTAATTTTCGTGAGTTTAATTACCCAAAAATGTGAAATGACCAAAATGCCCTCCCGGGTTACTAATTAGGCCTAAAAACGCCCCGAGACCCAAACTACACCCCCGGGTATACATTTCTGACTATCTTGACCCTTCCGGACGCGTTGGCGCACTCAAAACGACCATACGGGTAACTTATAAAATATTAATTTTTTTATTTATCAAAATTTAGTCCTGACACGACACGAGCACGTCTCGACATAAATTTCCGAAATTGTCATTTAACTCACTCATGACATTCAATATAACCAATATAATATATTACTTTGCTCATTAGTAATATTCAACAAATTTCCCATAATTACTAACTCTCGTCACGTTAATAATTATAACATAATTAATTTTTGGATTTTTATTAAATAATTCACTCACATTAAATTTAATAAATCCCCAAATTAATATAGCATAAAAATACGGGGTATTACATACTTCCCCCCTAATAACGGAATTTCGTCCCGAAATTCGGAAAATAAGGCATACCTGGTAAGAACAAACCTGGATATCTCTCGCGCATATCGGCCTCGCGCTCCCAAGTGGATTCCTCCACATTGTGGTGCTCCCACTTGACCCATACAAGTGGAACTATCTTTGACCTCAATCTCCTCTCACTGTAGTCTAGGATAGCCATCGGTCTCTCCTCGTAAGAGCTGTCAGGCTGTAAGTCTATCTCATCTATCGCAATGTGAGTATGGGCCATATCATCCCGAAGATATCGTCTCAACGACGAGATGTGGAATACATCGTGAATGCGATGCAAATGTTCTGCCATTCCCAATCTGTATGCTACCGGCCCAATCCTCTCGATGATGGGAAATGGTCCCACGTACCTCGGGGCCAATTTCCCTTTCTTCCCGAACCTCATCACTTCTTTCATAGGAGATACACGCAGTAACACTTGGTCCCCCACATTAAACTCCCGGAAGAACCGTTTCGCATCAACGTAGCTCTTCTGCCTGTCCTGGGCTACTCGAATGCGACTCCTAATCATCTCAATCCTCGCAGAGGTTTCCTGAATCACCTCTGGTCGTAGTAACTTGTTATCCCCCACCTCGAGCCAATAAGTTGGAGAACGACAAGGCCTGCCATATAAAGCCTCAAATGGAGCCATACCAATCGTAAACTGATAAGAGTTATTATAAGCAAACTCTACCAGTGGAAGATGTGGCTCCGAACCTCCTCCAAAATCAAGAACACACATGTGTAGCATATCCTCTAACATCTGATTAGTACGCTCTGTCTGTCCATCTGTCTGTAGGTGATAAGCTGAACTCAACCTCAACTCAGTACCCATAGCCTCCTGAAAGCTTTCCTAAAAACGTGACACAAAAATCTTATCTCTATCTAACACAATATTCAGGGGCACCCCATGTAATCTGACAACCTCAACAATGAACAACCGAGCATACTGACCCGTGGTATAGTCTGTCCGCACCGGCAGCAAAATGAGCCACCTTGGTCAAACGGTCTACAATCACCCAAATAGAATCATGGCCCCGCTGTGATATAGGCAACCATGTAATAAAATCCATGGAAATACTCTCCCACTTCCACGCGGGTACTTCTAATGGCTAGAGCAATCCTGACGATTTTTGATGGTCCACCTTCACCAGCTGGCAGGTAGAACACTTGGACACGAACTCAGCAATGTCCTTCTTCATCCCACTCCGCCAGTATTGCCTCCTCATATCCTAGTTCATCTTATCTCCTCCAGGATGTACTGCAAATCGGGACCCGTGAGACTGGGTCATGACTGCATGACGTAATTCTGCTCCTTCTGGAACCACCAATCTCCCATTAAACCTCAAACCCCCATCAGAACTAACTGAATAAGACTCAGCACCCTTGGCTAAAAGTCGTACAATATGCTCCTGGCAAAACGGGTCTGTGGTCTGGGCTTGTATTACCCTCATAACAATCTTGGGTGTGATTGTCATAACAGATATGAAGGAACGGGCTACTGCGTCCTTGTGGCCTAACTCCTTCCACTTTGCTTTCCAGCCATCCGCTACCTCGTCTACCGGTCTGCGACTCAACGCATCAGTAACTACGTTGGCCTTTCCCGGATGATACTGTATATCGAACTGGTAGTCCTTCACAAACTCTAGCCATCTGCGCTGACGCATATTCAGCTCTCGCTGAGTGAATAGGTACTACAATGACTTGTGGTCTGTGAACAAACGGAATTTCTCCCCCAATAAATAGTGCCTCCATATCCTCAATGCAAAGACGACCGCTGCTAACTCCAGGTCGTGGGTGGGGTAATTCTTCTCATGCGGCTTAAGCTTGCGGGAGGCAAAAGCTATATCCTTCTCCTCCTGCTGAAGTACTCCCCCAAGTCCCCGTAAGGACGCATCGGTGTAAACCAGGTACTCCACACCCTACATTGGTAACGCAAGGACTGGTGCTGAAGTAAGCTTGTCTTTCAGCTCGTCGAAAGCCAACTGACAAGCATCATCCCAAACATATGGTACCCCCTTGCGAGTCAGAATGGTCAGTGGACCCACTATTTTGGAGAATCCTCGAATAAATCTCCTGTAGTAACCAGCTAACCCCAAGAAACTACGCACTTCCATCGGTGTCGTGGGCTGTCCCCACTCCCTCACCGCTGACACTTTACTCGGGTCAACTACTATCCCCTGCTCAGAAACAACATGCCCCAAGAACTGTACTTTCGCAACCAGAATCCACACTTCTCGTACTTAGCATACAACTGATGCTCTCGTAGAGTCTGAAGAACCTGCCTCAAGTCACACCACATTAAATTCTGCAACATAATCCAATTAATTTAATACATTCGTCAATCGAATGTCAACATACGAAATCTAAAGTCACACATCCAAACTGAATAAATCCCATAGTAACAATACTGGAAATAACTGAAATACAAAAGTCCAATAACAACGGAATAATGGAAAGAGCTACACATGCCCAACTAGATGAAAGTACTAAGAGTGGATCCGAATGAACGAAGTCGTCTAATCAAGAGACCTGCAACTCCCACCTAAGCTGCAGCGCGTTCCTTCCATGAGATCCTAAGCAAGACGCCCCTGTGGCTAGGCTCCTGTAATACATACATATATATACAAGAGAGAGGGAAAAAGAAACGGGTCAGAGCCCGATAGTGTGTATGATTTTAAAATTCGTTTAGCAAGTATTTAAATTGATACAGGCCAATGCAACAACATATTAGTACGCCACTCTCGTGAGAAATTCTAACCTCTCTTCTAATGTGCACACCTATCGCACTAACCTTCCCAACGGTTTATCATATCATTTTATCACACTAACCTTCCCAACAATTTAGCTTATCTTAAATTACCCATAATATTTCAAAACCAAACAATATGATTGTTTAAAAAGATACTTCCAATTAGTAGCACAACTCTCGTTTTAGCTTCATTAATTTATAAAGTTTCCCAGTGTCATATTATACTTTTCAAACAAGTATTTCCGATTTATAGTCCAGAATTATTTCTCACTTACTATATCACAGCAAGAGTTAAATTTCCCAAATTTCAGATATATATTAAGCACTCGTATAATATATACATTCTAACAGCACCAACATACAAACTATGGTGCATGCATACTCTGCTATCCAATCCCCGTATCGCTCACACTAAGGGATATACAAGTTCGGAATCACTCTCGAACTGTATCAACATATATACACAAACAAGATTGAGGCGAAGCATAGATTCCAAGTCTCTAAGAGGTCAGTACATACCCTCACGTCTCTTAGGACCATATGAACTATCATTCTGATAGCCTGTACCAAGGATATCTATCTTCTAAGGTACAAGTCAATATCCCCCATAAAGGTCCCATCGAGATAAGACTGTCCCAGCGCGATAACCTCAGGGATAGCAAGTAGCGCGGGTACGTTTTTCACACGTATATAATATATGCATACACAACCATAAATATACCACTTATTATTATATCAATATAGGTTTCTCTCATCACCCATAATTACGATATTTATCCTTAATTTTCACATTAAGTATTCTTATAAGGGTTCGTCACTAACCTTAACTCGAAGGGTTTCTCCAACTCATTTCGTGACACTTGTGAACTCTATCCTCACAAGTATAAAATTCAGTAGGTGTCCTTATTATGTTCCAACGTAACTCTCTTACGCACCTTACCCTTCAATACATAAATTAATCGATTTATAAGTAATTATCCCAAAATGTAATTCTTGGTCCACATTAAGTATCTCCCAAATTTATTCGTATAACATACTAGTCTCCCCTATCTCCCAAAACATTAATTTAAGGATGCCCAAGAATTATCTCATGATAAATTAAATTTAACTCATTTAATAAGGGAAATAGGAGTCTGCCAGGAGGGGTCGATCGATCGAGGTTTGGGGCTCGATCAATCGAGCCTTCGATCGATGGAAGCTCTAGGCTCGATCGATCGATCAAGCAGGTATTTCGATTTCTGCAGAATTGCAGTTACGGGTTCTACCACCTATCTTCCTCCAAATCCATATTTTCCAAACCCAAACGTCCCAAAAATTCTACTACTAACATTATATCAATAAACCAGATATTTCCAACGTAAGGCATGTGTATTTCTGTCATTAAAACATGGATTATCAACCCAAAATTTTATCTAATTATCAAGAACCCTAAAATTTTCTTAAACAGGTTTCTAACAAATTTTTCTCCAGAATTTCCTTCTTATAATCATCAAAATTTTGTGGTTAAATTCCTCTACATGGCAAGGGTTTCCAGAATCATCATATAAACCAGTACTACATGGATTTTCCTATCACAATTTGGGTTTTCTTCCATATATCTCCTCCCAAATCATTCCTAAACTAATATGGAAATTGCACCAACGAAATAAGCAAGATAGACACTTGCCTGGGATTTTTAGAAGTCTGGATTACGGCTAATTTTGGTGTGGTTGTGTTCCCCTTCGCGATCTACGCGTTGGTGGTGGCGGCGGTGCAAACCGTTGAGTTTTGAGCCTTGGAATTGCTTGAGAGCTCTCTCCTCTCTTCTCCAATTGCCGTTCTAGGTTTTGGGTATTCTAACCCTAGGTGACAACCTCAATATCAGATATAACCTCTCTAATTTTCGTGGGTTTAATTACCCAAAAATGTGAAATGACCAAAATGCGCTCCCGGGTTACTAATTAGGCCTAAAAACCCCCCGAGACCCAAACTACAACCCCGGGTACACTTTTCTGACTATCTTGACCCTTCCGGATGCGTTGGCGCACTCAAAATGATCATACGGGTAACTTATAAAATATTCATTTTTTTATTTATCAAAATTTAGTCCTGACGCGACACGAGCACGTCCCGACATAAATTTCCGAAATTGTCATTTAACTGACTCATGACATTTAATATAACCAATATAATATATTACTTTTCTCATTAGTAATATTCAACAAATTTTCCATAATTACTAACTCTCGTCACGTTAATAATTATAAAATAATTAATTTCTGGATTTTTATTAAATAATTCACTCACATTAAATTTAATAAATCCCCAAATTAATATAGCATAAAAATACGGGGTATTACACTCCTCCTCATACTCAGCAACGGTAGAGTTCTCCTGTTTCAAATTCAGTAATTTCTGCCTCATCTCAGTCTGCACGGCGGGTGGAAAGTGCTTGCGGTCAAACCGCTCCCAGAACGACTGAATAGGGATCGTGTCCCTCTCCTCCGAGGTGGTAGTGGACTCCCACCACTGCAAAGCGGCCTCCACCAGCTTAAAGGAAGCCAATAACTTTCTTTGCACATCGGTGCACTCATACATACGAAGATGCCGCTGGATGTCTTTCTTCCATGGCTGACTGTGACGATATCTGAGCTACCAAAGAACTCAGGGGGATGCGCCTTCTGAAAAGAATCCCTAACCCTCTCCCATGCAGATGGAAGCTGTGCTAGTACTAGCGCCACTGCCTGAATCTGGGGTGGAGCCTACTGAACCACCGCTAGTGCGGCATTCACCGCCTGAGCAACAATGGCGGCTACTTCATTAGCATTCATAGTGCCTTATGCCGGAGCTGCTGGATGCTCGGCCTGGGCACGCCTATCCTTCGGTGCACGTCTCGGAGGCATCTGAAACGTGAAGTAGTTTATTAGTCTACAGTCATTATCAAATCTCAAATAGCTGAAGACGTAACGTAAAAGCAGAAATACAACAATCCTAAAAATAGGGCTCTATAGCAAAAACGTTAAGCTGAAAGCGAAAATAAGCCGTACAGATCCTATGGACACTAGAACATGATGCTCTGATACCACCTGTGACACCCCGCCTAATTAAATACCGGGCGATCACTTCTTTATTAAATTAAAATCAAGGTGAACAGTTGGTTCATTCTTAGCGTCACTGTCGTAAAAATAACTTTTCCAAATTTAACACCCTATTTAATTAAGCTAAGTGTCAAAACCATTTTTTTAACATTACTTTCCAAATTTTATTTTGAAAATAAAGATTTAATTATCTACAACAATTCAATATTTAAATAATCACACCACAATAATCCTGGAACATATAATCCAATTAATTTAAACATTCAACAACTAAACCCCAGCATTTAAAACTTAAAGTAAAACATACATGTTGAATAAATCCCAAAGTAACAGTACTAGAAATAACTGAAATACAAATGTCCCAATAAAACAGATAAATAGTGGAAAGGGCGACACATGCCCAATAAGGAGAATGATAAAAGTGGAATCAAGTAAATGAAACCGTCTAAGCAAGTGGCCTGCAACTCCTACCTAAGCTGCAGCACGTTCCTTCCAAGGGATCCTAAACAAGACGCCCCTGTGGCTGGGCACCTGTAATATATACATATATATACAAGAGAGAAAGAGGAATAGAAACGGGTCAGAGCCCGATAGTGTATATGATTTAAAAATTCGTTTAGAAAGTATTTAAATTGATGCAGGCCAATGCAACAACATATTAGTGCGACACTCACTTGAGAAATTCTCGCCTCTCTTCTAATGTGCACTCCTATCGCACTAACCTTCCCAATGGTTTATCTCATCATATATCACACTATCCTTCCCTAAGGATTTAACTTATCTTAGGTGACTCTAAAAATTTAAGATATAACAACATCATGGTTTAAAAAGGATAATTTCATTTAGTACAAAACGCTCATTTTAACTTTATTGATTCATAAAGTTTTTCAATATCATATTATACTTTTCAAAACAAGTATTTCCAATTTGAGTCATTATACATGTCTTACTTACCATAACACAGTAGGCAGTTTCCCATATTTCAGAAGTTCATATATATATATATATATATATATATATATATATATATATATATATATATATATATATTAAATACTCGTATAATATATATATTCTAACAGCACCCCACATAAAATTTTATGGTGCGGGCATACTCTGCTATCCAATCCCTGTATCAATCGTACTAAAGGGAATACAAGTTCTGAATCACTCTTGAACTGTATAAATACATACACAAACAATATTGAGGCGAAGCATAGTTTCCAAGTTCAAGAGGTCAGTACATACCCTCACGTCTCTTAGGACCGTGACTACCGATTCGATAGCCTGTACCTAGGATTTCTATCTTCTAGGGTACGAGTCAATATCCCCCATAAGGCACACGAGATAAGATCGTCCCAGCGCGAAAACCTCAGGGAGAGCAGGTCGCGCGGGCATGATTTTCACAAGTATATAATATATACATACACAATCATATAAATATACCACTTTTATATCAATTTAGGTTTATCCAATAACCCACATTCCCAACATTTATCCTTATTTTCCCATTATTATTTATCAAGTATAATGGTTCATTTCTAACTTTAATTCGAAGGTTTTTTTTTTTTCAACTTACTACGTAACCCTCATGGACTCTATTCTTCCAAATGTACAATTCAGTAGATATCCAATTATGTTCCAACGTAACTCTCTCTTACGTGTCTCTCCCCTTTAATATATACTTACATTATCCCTTATGCAAAATATCCCAAAAATATAGATTTCGCCTTACATTAAAGGATTTTGAATTTTATTTTCAAAGATGAGAATTTCAAACGGTTTTGAAATCGGAATTAAAATGGAGTTTTAATTGAATTTTTTTTATTATCTCTAAGAGTCCTCAAAACATAAAACTGTCTAGTAAAAAAATATTAAAAAATATTGAATGGTCCGATCGAGCTGAATTTTTTTTCTGTAGCTTCCTCTCGTCTTCAGCTAAATCTCTGTAAAATTTCATCTAATTCCAAAGGTCCGATCGTCCGGAATAAATTTTTTTTAGTGTTTGTATCTGATTAGAAGTCTTTTTTTAATCAAACTCTTAATCCTTTACATGACAAAGGGTTTCCAGAATATCATATAAATTATCACTACATGAAAATTTTCCATCTCAAATTGGGTTTTTCTTCCATAAATCTCATCCTAATAACTCCTAAACTAATACGGATGATGCATCAACGAAATAAGCAAGATAAACACTTGCCTGGAATTTTTCAAAAATCTGGTTTGGTGTTGAATTTGGTGTGGTTGTGTTTCCCATCTCGCGATCTACGCGTTGGCGGTGGCGGCGGTGCAAACGGGTGAGTTTTGAGCCTTGGAATGCCTTGAGAGCTCTCTCCTCTCCTCTCCAATGGCCGTTCTAGTGTTTTGAGTTATCTAACCCTAGGAGATAAGCTAAACATCTGATATTATGTAACAACCCTCGATTCTGGGAGGCTCATTTGATACAAATTTTACCGCATAAGGTAATTATATAAAATGTGGGGACTGGAGTAAATATTAATTTAATGAATTGAAAGTTAATATTTACTAGATTGATGCATATTTACTGTATGTGAAAGTAAATAACATCAGGTTGCATGTCTGTAGTGTCATGTATTTTAAATGGACTTTTAGTTTAAATGATTTTGGAACTCGAAATTATTTATAAAATTTCCGGATGCTAGTTTAAAGGGTGTAGTTAGTCTCGGAAGGTGCGAGACAGTCAAAATAAGTGCCATATTGTATTTTTGTGTTTCGGGCACTTTTACCTGGTTTTAGCTTATATGCGTATTTGCGAGTCATTTTAATGTGGTATTAACCACTTAGGTTGGGAGAATTATGTTAAGCCACGATTTTAGTCTTCTAAATCCCTTATTTTTCCCCATTTTATGTCTTGAACATAGAGAGAGAAAGAAGAAGAAGAGAAATGGAGAAATGAGAGAGAGATTGAAGATGGAGGATTTGGGATTGCTTCTTCTCCAAATAAATCTGAGATATCAACCCTAAGACAAGTTTTCTACTTGCTAATATGTGATTTAAGATGCATAAATTGTATAATAGTTGTGTATTTACATTTATGGCTTAAATGTATAATTTGTGGGATTTAAACCCTAGTCTTGATTTATGTTGAAGAAATTGTGGGTTTTGATGGTTAATAATCATGTAGATTAGTTTGGGTAGATTTTTTGTTGTTGGATGTGTATGAAAAGGAAGAGATTTGAAGTTTGGAGGATTTAGGGTTCATAACCCTTCGTAGCCATTTTTGGCAAATTTGCAGGTCCGAATCGATTCGGCCCTTTGGGCGAATCGATTCGCTAAGGGAAATTTGCAGGACTGCATAACCCGAATCGATTCGGGTCAAGGCCGAATCGATTCGGCCAATTGTAGAATGTTGGTCTAGTAGTCCGAACCGATTCGCTTTTTGGGCGAATCGATTCGTTTTCCTGCTGTTTTTGAGTTAATTTTATAACTCAATTTCAATTCTTTTCTTTAAATATAGGGATTAAGAACCTTCTTGAATGAAGTAAACTTAGAGTCCTAGAGTGTGAGATGAGTTAGTTGTCCACCCTACATTAGGAATGGTTTATGTGGGGACTTTTCCGGGGTTAGGCCTATTAATGATAAGGCATTCTTTTCTTCTAGTTAATCATTATAAAACTAGGAGATGTAGTGTTATGTTAGGGAGACTTTAGGAGCTTAATTAAGCTATTCTAGTTTTGATGGTTTATATTACCACCCCAAAAGAATGTTGGGAGACTTTAAAAGTTCGATTGAGCTATGTTAACCTTGGTGGTTCATAATAGTACCTTAAAGGTGAGTTTGGAAAATAAATTGAAAGTCATTTCATTCCTTCGAAAGATGATAACCTTGGGGTTCTAAAATAATCTCCTAGAATGCTTGGAGATAATGAAGAGTTTATTTAATCCTCTAAGGTTGTAGTATTGATATAATTTATTGTATGGCTCCGGATAATAAGTTCTATCTGTTACTAGAAGTAAATAATAACGGTTTCGAATAAAATGAAACATATACGTGGAATGGAAATGAAATGGAAATGGTATTGATATTTGTAAATGATAATTTACTTAATCATGAAACCGGTAAATAATGATTTACTTGATTTTGTTATGATAAATAAAATGGCTTAAACACACCTCTCTAAATGACATCATAAGGGAAGTCCGCGCGTGAGGTGAAGCCCCCTGGCTAATGAATGCAGGGTGGATATAGTCCTAGGCCATGGGAGCGCTTATTGTTGTATATTTTTCTGCGATGGGTAGGAGATTCTGGGTGTGGTCTTGACTACCCCGCAGGCTCATGGCCGCTTCCCGACGTCTTGCGATATAGGTGCCCAGGTTGTCTAATGATAGGCCCTGGAAGATGATGGTCATTTAGGGGCGCGCACAGTGGGGAAACCCGGACGGGCGGTCTTAGAATTCGTTATATGTATATAATTATACAGTTCATAATCAAGTGGGACTTGATGTATTTGATATGCCATAAGAGCATGATGGAGTGCCACAAAAAGCACATGTAAATGCCACAAAGAGCATTTGGAAATGATTATTTTCCTAATAAGGAAAGGATTTTTACAAAAGGTAAAATTGAGATAAAATCTCCTTAAAGAGCAAAAGATTTTGATTATATATATATATATACTTCCTGCTAAGGAAAAGATATATGAAATGATTGGCACATTTGGTGAAGTTTTTTAGTTTAATGCTTCTTAATTTTTGTTCCTACTTAGCTTACGTTTTAAATTGCATAGGTTGCTTCTTATTTCTCTTTCTTCACGATTTATCACACATAACTGTCATACTCTTTATTCATCTGGTAATCATATAGAACCGGGCCCTGACCTGGTTACATTTCTTGTTGCATATTCATCTTGTCTCAGCTCAAGTACTCCGCCGCAAGGATGCCTGATTTGAATTCCTATCCCGATGTTTTCGACGAGCCGTGATGCATTGCGGGTATTACGGGATACACTTGGTATAGACGTTTTCATTTTTATTCTAGTTAAGATCAAGTCTTTTATTCGGGCGAGAGGCCCAAGCTTTGGTAAATGTCTAATGAAATGTAATAAGTAACTTATTGTACTTGTGTATTATTGGTGTATCAGTTTAGTGACCGGTTACCTATTCGGTCTTTGTATCGTATTCTTGTTGTATTATTTATATACGTCTTGGGGTTTCCCTTATCTTTCAGGAATTGGGTTGTTTGTTTTCATTTATTTACTTTCAAATCAAAATTTTTGGCAACCCGTTTTCTGAAATATTGGGTGGTTATCCAGGATACTCTATATTTTGTTATGATGCTGAGAATGATTCCATCCATGATTCCGTTATATTGGAGTATTGGGCTGGCCACCCCTTATTTTGGTGAGCGGGTTGTCACATATAACCCCTTTAATTTTCGTGGGTTTAATTACCCAAAAATACAAAATGACCAAAATGCCCTCCCGGGGAACTAATTAGGCTTAAAAACGCCCCGAGACCCAAATCAAACTCCCGGGTATATTTTTCTGACTATCTCGACCCTTCCGGACGCGTTGGCACACTCAAAACGACCATACTATTAACTTATAAAATATTTACTTTTGTTGATCAATATTTAGTCCCGACGCGACACGGGCGCGTTCCGACTCAAATTTCTAAAATTGTCATTTTATTCACTCGTGACATTTAATATGGCCACTATTATATATTACTTTTCTCATTAGTAATATTCAACAAATTTTCTCATAATTACTAACTCTCATCACGTTAATAATTATAACATAATTAATTTCCGGATTTTTATTAAATAATTAATTTACATTAATATTAATAAATCCCCTAATTAATATAGCATGTCAAGAACAGTGAGTTTTACCCGACTAAGTTAAATTCAGGAAATACCTACATTCCTAAACACTTGGTCGCCACTAGTAACTAATGCAAACCCACAATTCTAAAAACATTTATCTGAGTGCATTAGTAGAACCTAAGGCCCTATAACTCAAGTTCATAACTTTATCAAAGAAATTAAGTAGGTTAGTGGGTTGTATAGTCAATACACTAATTACAAAGCCTAATTATGGATTAAAAACTAAAATACGTTGATAAACATGTATGCTCTATTCCATCAACAGTTCATAAAATCATAAAAAAATAAGAAAAATAAGTTCATTCTACTGGGCATTTTCCTTCAGCTTTACTCATACCAGCAGGAGGATCATCAAGAGTGTTGGACAAAGGTGTGGCTCTAAAATCTCTTGGCCTATTACGTGTGTTGCTGCTCGACTAGTCCAACAAATGAGGGGGACGAATCTATTCATCCTCGCCTTGAAAACCATAATCCCCTAAGTATTTTCTTACAAATCTGTGAGGAATAGTAATTGAAAGTCAAGATAATCCAATATGCCTAGATCATGCTAATACCATGCTTCACTTTTATCTTTTATCTTCAACAGTCATAACACATTCAGTTAATCCCATTTATCTCCTTCCCGATGAGCTTGCTCCATATGATCATCCCGGTGAGTTAAGGATTCATCATATCCTTCCATCCAAATAGCTTTGGGTTGTTTGTGGAAGTGAAAAGTTAGTCGGGTCACTCTATCTTAGATCTTCTTAATGGCTTTATCTTTTGCTTGTAACAACGCTGCTTGGTCGACTAAGTTTTTCTTGGTTCTCTCTTCATTCATATTTGACCAACTATATATTTAGAGGGTTGACCAGACTTGACTTTCTTCTTTTTTAAGTTTTCTAGCTCCTTCAATAGTCTGGAATTCTCAACCTTTAGGAAAGAGGCACCTTAGTTCTGTGTAACCTCCACCGACTTCTTCAAGATCTCCAACTCATTCTTTAAATTATTATTCTCCTTCTCAAGAAGATTAGAAACCTCCCGAGCAGTTTCCACTTCCATGTTCAACAAGAATTCCTTCTTCCTGAAGGAGGATGTAATCTCCTATAACTTCTTATCAAATCCTAAACCTGTACGTAGTGACTCATATTTGGCTTTGTAGTTATAGTGGAGCAGAGCTCGAAAAATATTATGATCATCTTAAAGCTGCTTGATCATCTCATAGTATGCATCATTATTCGCCACTACCCTATCAAAAAGACTATGCAAATATACATAGGCATCTGCACCTAGCAACCCTTCTAATTATGTTTTAGTCAAACTCATATGGATAGATTCAAGTAGACTGTTGCAAAATTTCAGCGGGTAGGATTCAATAAATATGATCATACTCTTTCTCGCATCAAGCTGGAAAATCAGAAGTATAAAAACACATATCCGACTAGGAAAATAAACAATGATAATCAAACAAGCGAAAAACATTAGAGGGATTATACAACTTCATCATTTCATTAATAAACCAAATATTACAACTGTGTTTCCATTATAAATGAAGAGAGCAAAAAAATAAAGATAATAGTCGAACATAAAACAAATAAAAATTAACTAAACGAGTTACACCTTCTCCATGTCTTTGGTAGCTGATTCTGGAGGATGTAGGTAGGCTATAACACTTGGCACCACAGAGGACTCCCCTAAAATCTCAACCTCATTAATCTCCTCGTTAAAGTTAGGAAGATTGCTTGGATCATGCCTTTGGAACAGTTTAGAGTCTGCCTGGTGTCGACCTCCTTCAAAGCATCCGACCAACCATCCTTGTGTGACGCCCCGACTAATTAAATACCGGGTAGCTACTCCTTTATTAAATCAATACAAAATGCCAAGTTGGTTCAGTTAATAGCATCACTGTCGAAAACATTTTAAAGATTTCTAACCACCTAGTATTTAAAAAGTAAGTTGCCAAATTTTAATTTAAGTATGATTAACATGCAGTAAAAGAATAATGGAAGAACAACATAATCCATTCACCATAACGAAGTAATGAAATAACCAACAAATAGTAATAAGTCTGGAGGAAAACTCCTCACAACAATCCCACAACTAAAAATAACGTGACAAGTCTGAATCCTGAATTAATTACATGCCAGAAGTCTGAATAACTGAAATAAATGAAGTGTCTCTAAAAGAAATGGGCGACATGCCCTACAACTGATAAATGCTGAATATAGAGTCAAGATAGATGAAGCGTCTACAAGCAAAGTCCTGTAATTTCCACAACAGCTACAGCTCGTCACCTGAATGAGGATCCTAAGCATGGTGTCCTTGTGGCTGGGCACCTAAAATGGTTTTTACAAAAAGATAGATTTGAAAGCAAACGGGTCAGAGCCCGAAAGTGGAGAGTATTTTAAAAACAGCAAGTGCTTTAATAACATTTAAAACAATGAATGCAAAATACATGTTAGGACGTGCTCTCATGTGAAATACTCACCTCTCGTCTAACTGTGCACTCCTAACGTTCCTGTACCCATTCATGTGTTTTCTCATAACTATCTAGTTCAAAAGAGTTTTCTAACACTTCGACTCGGGTCACGTTTTAATTCCAACCTTAACAATTAAATAAAGAGTTCTACTTTAATTCTCAGATTCCCAATTATTAACAAAACCATTTAATGATAACTGTCCCCTTTTTTATCTTTTCATAACGTTACAATAACTATACTCACAATTAAATATAGTAATTTCCGCTTCATTTAACCGTATATTATTCACATCATAAATATACAATACAAGCACCCCAAGACTAAGCTGCGGTGCACACATACTCTGCTATCCATACCGGTACATCACGTACATAAGGATCACGTATTCCAAATCTCTCCGGAACCGTTCTCAGATAACAACAATCACAAACAATGGAGGCGAACACAGTCACATCACATGGGTCACGCACATACCTACGCTCCCACGATCAGCAGACTTATTAATATCCTAATAGTCCTTCTCTGACCTATGTTCATCGAGGTACCAATCTAAATCCGGGCAACACAAGGATTAGAGGGCCCTAAGCGAACGCAAACCTCCCGTGATAGCAAGTATGGTAGGTATGTCATACACATAAAATCATATGCTAAGCATTCACACCTCTTAGATATCTCAATATTAATAAAGGTATACTCTACATCCTTATACCATTATTCCAGTTTTATATATATTTTAAGTCTCCCGATAATATAGAGTTTAAACTGTCGACACGTCACACGTCATAGTTCTTATACTTAAAACCTATCTTAAATAGATTATTAAGTTCCTATTATTCCCACATATAACATCATCATTCCTAAGGTCCTTACTTCTGCCCCGAACCTCATTTCATCAATTATTCAAATTTACACTTTTAACCCAAATATTATCTCACTTATCGAATTCCATAAGATTTAGAATAATTCCTCAAATTGAATTCTAATTAAGGTCCAAATTTCATAGTCATGCCTACTGGTCCTCCTTAAGTTTAAGGGTATTCATAAGGTCTCCAATAATATTTTCCAAGGGTTAACATAATTAGAATTTAAATAGGGAAAACTTTACTCATTTTGGGAAGGTCGATCGATCGACCTTTTCCTTCGATCGATCGATGGTGGTTGATCGATCGACTGATGAATGTCGATCGATTGAACGCACCAGGTATGGCTACGGACTGCTTCGTTTTGCAGTTTTCAAATCATCACAAAACTTCATTTTAATGCATGAAACTCTAAAATAACGTTATAGTATCATCATATAACCATCCTACAACATTGTTAACGTTCTAAAACCAATAATTCATCAGCCAAGGACTTTGTTTGGATCAAAACTTTATCAAGAACCCTAGTTTCCTATTTCTTTCAAGAACATTAATAAATCTCTTCTTAAATCCATTTTTTACATCATCTAGGGTCATAATTCTGAGTTCATAATTCATCCAGAATGTTTCTACATGCAGTCCCTAACATAGTTTATAGTTTTACATCTTCAAATTCATGGGTCTAATCAATCTTCCAAGATAAATTTAATAATTTCCTAAACATGGAAAAGCATAGCATTGAATCAATTGGAATTAAAACACTTGCCTTAATCTTTCTTTGAATTTGAGGTTGAATCTTGAAGGTTGAATCTGTCCTCTCTCTCTCTCTGCAGAATTCTCCTCTTTCTCTCTCTCTCTCTACAAGTTCTTCTCAAGGTGATAATGGAGGTGGGGTTGGTTTTTGCCAAGTTTTAAAGTTTCTAACTTCTCCCGTATCCCACTACCTAAGTTGGGGTTGGAAAATGTCTTAGTGGGTTAAGACTAAGTCAGCTTTTTAACTCTAATTTTCGTGGGTTTTAATTACCCAATTTCTGAAATTACCAAACTACCCTTTTGGGTTGCCGGTATGGCCTAAAAATGCCCCGGGACCCAAACTAAACTCCCGGCTAGTGTTTTCTGACTATTTTGACCCTTCCGGACTCGTTGGCGCACTCAAAATGACCATACGGGTGATAAAAATAAAATTCACTTTTTAATTCAAATAAATATATTCTTGACGCGACTGTCACGCGCGTCCCAACAAAATTTCCCAAATTGCCGTATTTCAATCTCGCGACAATTTCAATAGTTCCAATATTCATATATTTCCATATATACACATTATAATCAAATACTAACTCACATCTCGTTAATATTTTTATCCGGATTAATTCTCAATTAATTCACATTTAATTTAATTAATCCCATAAATAAATATCATAAAAACACGGGGTATTACACCTTGTAAGAAAGTTTCTTGGCATACTCAATCTGGATGGAAATAATAATGAACACCTTGTCCTAGACTTTTTTTATAGTACTCATTATCTTTCTTGCTCTTTTCCTTAAAATCTAAGAACTTCTTCCTATCAGTAGCTAGTTCAGTAGTCAAGTTGGTGGTTTTCTCCTCGACAGCCTTTGCCCTGCTCTCAGATTCCTTCACCTTCTCCTCAGCAACCTTCACTTTATCATTGGTAGCCTATATTTTGTTCTTTGCCTCAGTTTCCCTATCTTCGTCCACCTTCAATTTATCCTACCAAGCCTTCCTCTCTCTCTCTCTCTAGGTCTTCCTCAGAATCTTGCAAGGACTTATTCAAGCCCTCAAAATATTCTTCTACATCAGTAGAGGATGACTTCAAATGGTTATGCTTAATCAAAATTTGGTAATAATTGACCAAGAACTTCTAAAAGAAAGAGAGATTCAACAGGAACTATTGAAATAAAGATAAAGGGCTAAAATACTTACAAGTGCCAGATTGTGATTAGCCCTTTTTATCAAACAGGCTCTGGACATCGAGGCAGTTACCGAACTATCCACTGGAAGGATTGTAGCCCCAATCAACCCCTTGTCCAAGACAGGGTTCACTGAGAGGCAGACTCAGCATCATCTTGGTTGGCAGGAACTTTTGGGCCAGTTCCTATTGACTGGGTAGACCCCTCTTCAACCTCTTGAATCGAGGATCAATAGTTATTATTTCTTCCATATTGAGGACCTGAGGCTTATTATCAGTGGTCGTATTCTTCTTGGCAGGAGGGGAAAAACTAGTTAACAGGTTGGGGACTCTTCTCTTCACTATTTCTACAAGAAGGGATAGAGTGGGGATAGTTATGATATTAAGGGATTCAAAGGAAGATGACGTTCCTCCTTGTGAAAACTGTCTCTCTACTCCAGTTGACTCAGCAAGAGAGGAGGTAGAAACTGGTTCCTCGTCCAAGTTTGTGGGGAACTGAGGCATAATAATTATTGGTTGAGCAACGAATGCAGTGATGGAGCTCTTTTTTTAAATAGAGCAAAGGCTATTTAGGGATGTTCTTCTTTTAATCTTTAGTGGATGGTCCACATGTATTTAAGATTGTTAATGTTAACTTTCCCTTCCTTTGGACACTTCTTTTTGCTGTCCTCTGCACAAGAACAATGCAAGATAGTTTATCGATATATAATCAAATAGTTAGTACACACGGAAAGAAATGGAAAATTAAAATATTGTACGATATATACTGCCCTTCCCGGGGGAACCTTGGCCTAGTATATCTTACTCCCTCAAGAAGGGAGGCATATTGCCAATTCTTCACTACTACATCATAGTCCCAGTAATCTTTATTTGAATCTGTCATATTGACCACCAATGCCCTGTTGGACTGTCTAGTTTTTAAGTAATAAGTATTGCCACCAGTGGTTCCCCATTTGTAATAGAACATTAACTCAGTAATACCAATACGAGTCCCATGGATTTCATTTAACCTATTTACTCCATTTACCACTCTTCATGTATTGGGGCCACCTTTGCTGGGACTACATCAAAATATTAGCAAATTTTAAGAAAAAATGGATTGGAGAGAAAAGTGATGTCACACTCGACAATGAATAAGGTGGGGATCCAATGACCCTCAACCGATGATAAAATGTCAAAAGGGCCAATTGCTATTTCTAAACTCATCCAATTAGGAATTTTCCTTATCTTCTAAAAGTCTTCTAAGGAACTTTCATATACAATATACACCGTGTTGAAAGGAAGAAAACCAAAAAAGGGAAGAAAAAGGAAAGAAAGGTTACACAATTTGAGAAGAAACGATAATGAACAAACAACAGAAGTAGAGAGAATACTCCAGAAGAAAGAGAAATGCTAAGTTCAGTGTTTGGTAATGGAGATAAAAGGGTAAAGACTACGTTCTTTTATAGTTTCACCTCGTAAGTTGAAATGTAATTATTGACCGAACCAACGATCAAATCCTTGATAGCCACACGATTACCAAAGATGCAAAAAGACTAACATACCTTTGCCGGTTCGCTGTTTTTCAAATTATTCACAAAAAAGCCACCGCCTGCTAAACTGGTGAACAATTTACATGTACAGGAGTTTGACTGCCAACCACCGCCATATAAGAGAGTCGAGCAACTTTTTAGAACTAATACTCCATCCTTTCAACAAACACATGAAATCTGAAGCATTGGTGGCGATTGTTGTGGGCCAAATTATTCATGCCACGTGGACCTATTATATTGTGACATCTGTCCTCATGAATGTACACCTCAACACTTATTTATACTTGGTCAGCCCCAGAACAACTTGGTCGGTGTACCGGCCGACCAGCTTAAGAAGATGAACCATTAGGAAAAAGAAAAGTCATTCACATGGGAATTATCAAGAGACATGTCACACGTGTTCTAAAAGATCAATAATCTCATTCATTATGTACTGGTGTGAATGCTTGGATGTATAAAGTCATTCCACCCCTTGGTTTCCGGACTAGTATAAATATTTTATTTCCTTTAGCTCAAGGGACAAGTCTATCTCACATACAGAAGACTACCCTAAATTCTATGTAATCACCTTCAATAGTAATTCCATAACAGTGGATTTAGGCTTTTCTTAAGCTGTACCACTTTAAAAATCTTTGGTGTTCCTTATTATTTTCATTTACATTATTCAATTAATTTTGGTGATTATTAGCTAAGATAAAGTATCTACCAATTTTGGACATCGACAATGTGTACACATAGTTCTCAATTTATATATAGAATTTTGTTGGTCCTATTTTATTGTCCCAAAATTATAGGTCAATTTATAAATTGGTTATTTATAAATTAGCTCATAAATTGTGATTGATTTCATTAATAAAATAATTCATTAATTGATTCATTTTAGCTAATGTGTAAAATTTGAAATTAGAGCATTTCACAAAAAATGTGAAATGCATCCACTTGAAATATGAACAATTCAGATATTCTCATTCATATCATTAAACGCGCTCTCTCTCTCTCAATTTGTTTTTTGATTTATTTCTGACTAAATATTACGTAAAGTCTAGATTATCAAACATCGCATAAAATTGGATTTAAACTTATTTCAAATCCACTCATTTGCAATTCATAATGAACTAGTTAAATAATTAAACAATTTAAACAACCAATTGTGGCCATAATGTATACATCAATTTTTGTAATCTATATATTTTAGGTTTACATAGATCTCAACATATAAGTTATACATCAAGTAGTTTTGAATCTTAGTGCTCAAAAAAACATGTTAATGAATTATAGCGAAAAAAATGGCTAACGGACTAAAATTAGAAGCTCCCTAAAATGGCTGCCTACTAGTTAACATATTAGTATAAATGAGTAACATTAGCCATATATATCACCAATTCACATTTTTAACACATATACATTCAATATGACACGATACGAATGATTCACTATTCTTAATGACTTTGGTATAGATAATTTATTTTAATACATATTTTCTTTCTATAATTCATATGAAGTGTTTAGTTCGATTTTTAAAAATTCATTTGTAGTCACTCTCATGTATTTTTATAATAGTTTTTTGTTATATTATAACAACTGTGGGACAAGTGTCATTTTTTGATAAAAGAAGAGGGACAATTAGAGGCGGTTACAGAGCAGTTAACGACGATTTTGAGTTGTTATAGGACTTATTATAATTTCAAAAATATACGGGACGGGAGTCCAACAAAACTTTGAAAATGAGACTAAAGCCAAGAAAACTATTTACTTATTTTAATCTTGAAAAATCTACAATAATGAAATAATGAACTCTCTTGATATTTTATTAATTAAGATAAAATCAACTAAAATTAATTGAATAACTTTTCCAGCAAGTATTCTTGCCACTAATACAAGCAAATTGTCTTGGCGTCTCGGGCACCATGAAATTCCATTTTTTCTTTTTCTTTTTCTAGTTTAAAATAAAAATTAAGAATCCCAAGTATTTAATGCTATTTGTAAAGATTAATTCGCAGTTAGTCCTATATTTTTTGTTATAATTGTTAGTCTCTAGTAGTCAATATGGGACACAGTCACACACTTCATTCTGTAATGAAATGAATATGCATAAAAAAAATCAGGTAAGTCCAGTTATAAGTGGTTATAAAACTATAATTTAGAGAAGCATAGGATCTCCGAGACTAATAAAACTATGAAAATAGGATTGAAGCCTAGAAAGTATAAAACTATTGTGAAAAGTAAATTTTGTATACACTCCTGTAAATGCATGTATAAAAAGTTTAATATCCTTCCAATTTAGGATTTTTGAAAATTGAGTGTATAAATTAAGGAAAAAAATAGATTTTTTGGGTTTACTCTCAATCTTTGAAGTTTTTGTTAGGCTAAAATATATATTTTGGGTTTAGTCTCATCTCCAAAGCTTTCTTACGCTCTCATCTCATGTATTTTTTAAATTGTATAAAAGTTCTATAACCATTCAAAACTGCTTTGTAAACTACCATATTCCTTTTCGCAGAAAATGACACACGTGTCATAGTTGTTACAACACGAACAACTAAAAATGGCAAACCCAGTGCATGAGGCGCTCGCCATTGCAGGGTATTGAGAGGGGTTAGATGTGCACAACCTTATCCCTGCATATGCAGAGAGGCTGTTTCTGCGATACGAATATGTGACCTTTAGGTCTTAATGGGGTAACCTTACCGTTGCTTCATGTTCATCCTTAACATGACCACCAACTAAAAAAAAAAAAATATGAGTTTGATTATAAATAAATCTCTAAATTAAGACTTATTAATGGTGATCCCAAAATAAATAAAATAAAATTCTCTATAAAAGACTATAATGATTCGTTTGACAATTCAATTCCAAATCATGAAAATAAAATTAAAAAATAATTTTAATTTCACAAAATTAAAATTGACCCTCAAATTTATATTTCAAATCTTGAAATTAGATTCACAAACGAACTCTAAACATTCCAAAATTTACAAAAGAAAAGTAAATGTAGTCCTAGACTCCAACTCTCAGTAAAACCCAATCAGTCAAAGCTTGCTCTCCCACTTTGCCTCGAGGCATAACAACCTCCAAAAGTTTCTCTATATATACAAACCTACCACTATCATCCCAAACATTTCTCTACTCTGCATTATATCAAATCAAATCACATCAAAAATGGCTTTCATGGCAACGGTGAGGCAGTATTTTGATAAATTTAATTGTTTCTTGTTATATAATAAGTGATGAATGATTTAATATATAGTTTTTTATAATATATGCAGAGATATTTAAGATTAATGATGAATGGAATGGGCAGGGACCGGTCATTTGTTTCATCAACATCTCCCAAAATGAAACAATTTTCGCCTACTTTAGCTGCTGCTCATACTCACGACCATCCCAAGGCCAGGTTTGTATATTGAATTTTTACTTATTTATTTAAATATTTATCTGTATATACAAAGTGAGGATAATTTTGAATTCTATTATATTTTATATTACCATTACCAAAAATGGGACCACGTGGGATTTGCTTAAAATGTTAACAAATTTTTATTTTTTTAATTTTTGCGAGTTTGGCTTTTTTGTTTTGCTTTGAGGGTCTCATTAAAAATATAAAATATGGGATGATGAATAGATAAGAAATTAATGTTATATCACTTGTTGAACATAGATTAAATTTCGGTTTCTTTTAGAATTATGGGATTATTGAACATTGTTTTGTTTTTAATCTCTGTTATTCTGTCTAATTTATAAAATATTTTGAAAAAGTCAAATAGTTTTAGAAAATGAGATCAAAGGTCTCAAGGTTGTTATACTTATGCATGTGGCATGCACCATGTCTAAAGTGCATCCTCATGCAATATTTATCGTATCCTATTTTATTTTAGAAATTATTTTTTAATCTTCGAGGGACCATGTAAGCTATGGATTTTCGACTTGTCACAATTAGGAGTGACAATTTTAGACACGGCACGACACGACACTAAATTGACCCAAAATTAACATGAATTGTCAGCTTCGTGTCGTGTTTGTGTTTTTTTAACACGAAGTCATTTCGTATCAAAATTACGAGTCGTGTTAGTCATGTCATGTCGTGTTAATCGTGTTTTTATTTTGGTCATCGTGTCTATTTATGTTTAGTCTATTGTAAAATTTAAGAAATTGTGTTATTCGTATCGTGTCGTGTTCTATTTGGGTTGTTTTTGTGTCATTAAAAAAACATGAATTTGTGTCCTGTCGTGTTCGTGTTGAAAAAAACCCGTGTCGTGTCGTGCCATGTCAGCCCAAAACACGACCCAACAACACGAATTGCCACCCCTAGTCACGACTGAGGCTAAAGTCAATAATTTTTCAATAATTCTGTGTGACCCTCATTTGTATACCAAATCAAAACCGCATGATAACGTGGCAATCAAAGACAACATTTGAGGGAATATAAAGTACATCCATATGTTCATTTGATTTGCATTTGGTTTACGATTACGGTTCGTGAAGAAGCGTTCATAATTCATGTTAATATTTTTTGTTTGTTTGAAATATTTTGAGGTACAACTTTCGTTATGACTGATTTGGTGGGGGTTTGCCGGTGGGGGTGGGGGTGAGAGTGGGAGTGGGCGGCAATGACGACGCACAATAGGGTGAGGAAGGGTGAAAACCCCTTCTGTGTTAAAAAAAAATAGGATTACTATATGTAACGATAGATATTTAGATGCATAAATAATGAGGTTTTTACAACTTTTAGGGTAAAAACGTAATAAGCTTGTATAAAACTCGAATTAAAGTTATAATTTATATAAAAATCATTATTCTAAAAAATCCGCCTAGGCACGCCTAGGCTTAAGGCTTGGGAGAAACGCCTCCCCTTAAGTTTTTTACGCCTTATTCTTGGTAAAACCCTTGTGCACTTTTTTGTAAAAATAACAATGCTTTAGTGAAACGATATCTCCTTTTAAAGAACTTTTTTACTAACCGGACCATTATTTCATCCAAAATAATCCAATAGTATTTTAATTTTCATATATTCGGACATATTTTTATAATATGTACAATTTTAGTATTTTAATAGCCTTGTTATGGTTTAAAAATATTAAAATATATTAAGAAGGCCTAAACGCCTTTTTACGCCAAGGCCCACCTAGGCTTCTAAGGCTTAAGGCTTGGCCTCCATGCCTCAACCACGCCCCGCATTTTTTAGAACCTTGATAAAAATCGAATCAATCCCCAAAAAAAATCATCTAAGGAGCTTCTGCTCCCTTCACTCCCGGGACCCTAGAAACTTTGGCCCTTGGACCAAAAATCTTGGATCCGTCGCTAGTGGGCAGGGTGGGGGCAGGTATTGTCTATAGTCGGGTCGGCATTATTGCATGTGCACCTCACTCGCATACATTTTCCCACATTTTTTTACAGAAAATTGCCTTCATGGTTCATTCCCATTTTTCCTTATTTTTTTCATCTTGATTAAGAATCTCAATCCTAGTATCTCTTTCCACGCCTTAACAGATCTGAACCTAGCAATAACAGTATACCTATGTATGTTTTACAATGGTTACATATAAAGATTTCCTGATAATAACATACTTACATCTAGAAGTTTAGGTCATATCTCAATGCAAACCCTTATATTTCAATTTTTCAATTAATCCCTCAACGTTATTTAAGGTGATTATTCCATTTACGAAAATAGACATGTGCCATTCACGTGAGAGATTCAATTGTGACTTGAATCAAACCTCATGGTACAAATATGTTAATAACTCTAAATTATTTAATTTTATGCTACTTTCCTCTCCTTTTCATGTATTTACTACAATAATATATTAGTATGTTTACATGAGTTAGTTATATTTTATTTTTATTTTTTACGGATATATCTAAACTGATTGACGTCGCATAATTCTAGAAAAAGAAAGAAAGAATGAGCTTTACAATAAAAATGTACAACATATATACATATACAACTTTAACACAGTATATATATAAATATACATGTATATGACCAAAAATATACTGATTAAATTGTTAATTGAATATTTCTAGAGGGACACGAAATTAGGACACATTTTGATAGACACATTGATGAGTTGTGTCTGCACCTCAAACACCAACCAATATGAACACGACAGGTCAGTCTACCTGTCTAAATGTGCCCGATACTTATGTTCTTATAGAATTACACTTGTTAAGTATGTCTTCTAGATTATTTTAATCATACTTTTATTTCCTTAAACAATTTTTCTTCTTGGACAGTTTTTTCATGGAAACTAACAGTAATTAATGTGTTAAAATGATTTAAAAACTATGGAATTAGTGTAAAAAGTATAAAGATCCGAAAGAATACACAACTATTTTTATCATTGAGCCAAAAGCGTAAAACATTCACAAAAACAAATTAGTTCTTACAACTAAATATTATAATTATATCCCTTTTTAGAAAAAAAAATAATAAAATGACAATGATATGTATCATATGCAAACAGCCCGGGAAGCATTAACATATCAACACATATATATCAAGAAAATATATAACTATGTGAGCTATAAGGCCGTCCACACGACGTATTGTGTGAATCGGGCCACACTATTTACCACACAACACATTTTAGCATGGGAGCTTTACTGCACTAAGTTGTTTAGCGTGAAACCCTTATGAATAAAAATAAATAGTAAAAAAAGGGTAAAATGCAAAAATAACCGTTACGTTTGGGCTCATTTTCAATTTTAAACCCGACGTTTCAAAAGTTACAACGTTAACCATAATATTTCAAAACAATTTCAATTTTATCCCTCAATCACATGTTTTGAGAAGAGTTAACAGAGTGAATGATTGGAAATCATATTTACTTTTGACATTTATTATTAGGGCTGTGTTTCGGCCAGATCGGATCGGATCGAAAAATGACCTTTCGGAAAAAATTTCAATTTTTTCGAAAATAAAATATTTGTTCCAATTTCCAATCCATTTTTTTCGGAAAATTAAAAAAGTTTTCGAAGTCGAAAAAATCGGAAAAAAATCAAAAAAATTCGGAAATTCAAACAATATACTAAAAATTCAGAAATTTTGGAAATTCCAAAATTTCAAAAAAATTAATATACGATTTTCGATTACTCGAAATTCTCATTTTAAAGAAATCGAAAAAAAGATTTAACCCAACATGTAAATATGTAAGGATTTAACCATTTTTTTCATTTGTGTAGAGGATAGAGGGATATTCTCCTTTTATAGAGGACTTTTTTGGGCCTCTCTTCCTCTCCTAGCCGATGTAGGACACATGAGAATGTTTAAAAAAATTAAAAAAATTGGAAATCAGAAAATATTTCAGAAATAATCGGAAATAATTCGGAAAAATTGGATCGGCATAGTTTCGAAAAAATCGGATTGGAAAAATCGGAAAATCGGAAATTCAGAATTATTTCCAATTTTCGATCCGGTTTTTTTCGAAAAAATCGGAAATCGGAAACCTTATATACGTTCCAAAATCGGAAAATATCGGATCGGATATCGGAAAAATCGGAATGTTCGGAAAGAAAACCCAGCCCTATTTATTATGTTAAATCTCCTAAGAAAGATGTGGTGGAGGACTAAAATTGCATGATTTTCAAAACATGTGGGTTACCATTATAACTTTGAAACATCATGTTCAAAACTAAAAATGATGCCAAATTTCAGGGTTAATTTTGCATCTTACCCTAAAAAAACTCAACCCACCAAACCAACGCTAAACATTTTAGCGTGGGAAGTGGACCACCATTCACCACACTAAAATGTTTACTAGTTTAGAAGCAAATTACACAATCTCATTAGTTTAGAAGTAATTTACACAATCTCATTGTGAAGACAACACCTAAATATCTAAATTCAGATCTTCTGAAGCCATCCTATTATGGATGATCGAAGGACATTACCAGTACTTTGCACTTGGTGATGTGAAAAACATATTGATATAATGTAGGGCGGGTAGTGGTATTAAAGGGGAATATGTACCAATCTACATGGTGATGGGGATGGTGGTGGTGGCGGTGACAATTGCAACACACACGGCGAAGCAACAACTGTTTCATTCCCCGGCGGTTCAAGTGGCCAAGAAGAAGAGGGAAAGCATGCCGGAGGTTGACCAACCCGATGTTGTGGTGGGTTATGCTGACAAGTTCATTAACAAGTCTTTCTTAAGAAAGGTCGGCCACATTCAAGAACATGATCCCATCCTCCCTGATGTTGTCCGCATCAATCATTTTACTCGGTACGTGTTACATAGATAATCATTCAAATGCGACCTCTCATGTAGACCTTTTCAATTTAAATGTGAAAAAAATTATGTTTTTGATGTGATTTTTTTAATCATTTACATAGTGAGGATAACAATATAAAAATTATCCAAAAAATTAATCTAGAAGTGAGTGAGATAGAAAACTGGGTAAATCATTCCATAGGTAGATCATCTCCTACTTATGGAGATGGTTTAAATAATCATAAAAAAATCAAGTGTTTGGCATTTAAAAAAAAATGGTTCACATGGTAGATTTGAACCTTAAGGCCCTCACCTTATATATATATATATATATATATATATATATATGTGTGTGTGTGTGTGTGTGTGGAGGTTCAATGACGGGTCACTGTAGCAACGAATTTCAAAAAAATAGTAAATAGTGTTTTTTTGAGTTGATTTTTTTGTACAAGTTCTAGACATTTCAAGGTACCCTTCGAACAAAATTCGGATCAAAATGATTTTTTTTGCTATTTTAAAAAATTGGGTTAAAAAAGTGTCAGTTTTGTTTACAGTTATTTGACCCAATTAGTTAAAATAACAAATAAATTCATTTTGAGCTGAATTTTTTTAGAGGTACCTTGAAATGTCTAGAACCCATATGAAAAAATCAACTAAAAAAATAAAAATACTGTTAACTATTTTTCAAAAATAAACTTGCGTGGTCACCCATTGCTGCAGTGACCCGTCATTGAACCACCCCCTCTCTCTCTCTGTGTGTGTATATATATATATATATATATATATATATATATATATGTTTGTGTGTGTGCTCATGTTCATTTTCCTACCATATTACGCATTAAAAATGATAATGCGTATGTTTCATGTACAAAAAATACCATAATAAGGGTCTTGTATATCGTAAAATATTCACTACTATCTTCATGTTCTTAATGTCACTCTTACAGGTTATGATCTTACTGTAAATTTTATCTGTAAAATGGATTTTATACTTAGTATACACAATTGTACTTTATAAATTTCCTTTCAAGTTGTGTAAAAACTAATAGTATCAATAAGACACCACCACATGTAAAGTGAGAAAAGTTCACCATTTTCCACCAAAGAACTAAATATTGATATGAATTTTGTTTGATAGCTCTCAACAAATATCTTTAAAAAAATATATTGTATACTAATCATATATGTAACAAGCAAGACTTTTATATTATTATTGGAGATGTTTTTAGAGAACTTAAATAACATGTTTTTAATGTTGTTACAGCTCTAGGGCGATTGAGAGTCTAAAATCAGTGGGAGTTGAATCAAACAACAACTGAACCCATTGCTCGTTTTGTTGCTCAAGTGACTCATTTTGCTGCTCAAGTGGATTTATAAATAAATAATCATTTCCCTTCACTTTGTAACAACCCTCGATTCTGGGAGGCTCATTTTATACTAATTTTACCGCATAAGGTAATTATATAAAATGTGGGGACTGGAGTAAATATTAATTTAATGAATTGAAAGTTAATATTTACTAGATTGATGCATATTTACTGTATGTGAAAGTAAATAACATCAGGTTGCATGTCTGTAGTGTCATGTATTTTAAATGGCCTTTTAGTTTAAATGATTTTAGAACTCGAAATAATTTATAAAATTTCCGGATGCCAGTTTAGAGGGTGTAGTTAGTCTCGGAAGGTGCGAGACAGTCAAAATAAGTGCCATATTGTATTTTTGTGTTTCGGGCACTTTTACCTGGTTTTAGCTTATATGCGTATTTGCGAGTCATTTTAATGTGGTATTAACCATTTAAGTTGGGAGTTTTAACTTAAGCCACGATTTTAGTATCCAAAATCCCTTATTTTTCCCATATTTTGTCTTGAACATATAGAGAGAAAGGAGAGAAAGAAAGAAGAAGAGAAATGGAGAAATGAGAGAGAGATTGAAGATGGAGGATTTGGGATTGCTTCTTCTCCAAACAAATCTGAGATATCAACCCTAAGGCAAGTTTTCTACTTGCTAATATGTGATTTAAGATGCATAAATTGTATGATAGTTGTGTATTTACATTTATGGCTTAATTGTAGAATTTGTGGGATTTAAACCCTAGTCTTGATTATGTTGAAGAAATTGTGAGTTTCGATGATTAATAATCATGTAGATTAGTTTGGGGTAGATTTTTGTTGTTGGATGTGTATGTAAAGGAGGAGATTTGAAGTTTGGAGGATTTAGGGTTCATAACCCTTCGTAGCCATTTTTGGCAGATTTGCAGGTCCGAATCGATTCGGCCCTTTGGGCGAATCGATTCGCTAAGGGAAATTGGCAGGTCTGCATAACCCGAATCGATTCGGGTTAAGACCGAATCGATTCGGCCAATTGCAGAATGTTGATTTAGCTGTCCGAACTGATTCGCTTTTTGGGCGAATCGATTCGTTTTCCTGCTGTTTTTGAGTTGATTTTATAACTCAATTTCAATCCTTTTCTTTAAATATAGGGATTAGGAACCTTCTTGAATGAAGTAAACTTAGAGTCCTAGGTTGTGAGATGAGTTAGTTGTCTACCCTACATTAGGAATGGGTTATGTGGGGACTTTTCCGGGGTTAGGCCTATTAATGATAGGGCATTCTTTTCTTCTAGTTAATTATTATAAAACTAGGAGAGGTAGTGTTATGTTCGGGAGACCTTAGAAGCTTAATTAAGCTATACTAGTTTTGATGGTTTATATTACCTCCCCAAAAGAATGTTGGAAGATTTTAAAAGTTTGATTGAGCTATGTTAACCTTGGTGGTTCATAATAGTACCTTAAAGGTGAGTTTGGAGAATAAATTGAAAGTCATTTCATTCCTACGAAAGATGATAACTTTGGGGTTCTAAGATAACCTCCTAGAATGCTTGGAGATAATGAAGAGTTTATTTACTCCTTTGAGGTTGTAGTGTTGATATAAGCTATCGTATGACTATGAATGGTAAGTTAGATTATTTACAAAGTAAATAATAACGGTTTCGAATAAAATGAAACATATACGTGGAATGGAAATGAAATGGAAATGGTATTGATATTAGTAAATGATAATTTACTTAAATCCTGAAACCGGTAAATAATGGTTTACTTGATTTTCGATATGATAAATAAAATGGCTTAAACACACCTCTCTAAATGACATCATAAGGGAAGTCTGCGCGTGAGGTGAAGCCCCCTGGCTAATGAATGCAGGGTGGATATAGTGCTAGGCCATGGGAGAGCTTATTGTTGTATATTTTTCTGCGATGGGTAGGAGATTCCGGGTGTGGTCTTGACTACCCCGCAGGCTCATGGCCGCTTCCCGACGTCTTGCGATATAGGTGCCCAGGTTGTCTAATGATAGGCCCTGGAAGATGATGGTCATTTAGGGGCGCGCACAGTGGGGAAACCCGGACGGGCGGTCTTAGAATTCGTTATATGTATATAATTGTAACAGTTCATAATCAAGTGGGACTTGATGTATTTGATATTCCATAAGAGCATGATGGAGTGCCACAAAGAGCACATGTAAATGCCACGAAGAGCATTTGGAAATGATTATTTTCCTGATAAGGAAAGGATTTTATAAAAGGTAAAATTGAGATAAAATCTCCTTATAAGAGCAAAAGATTGTGATTATATATATATACTTCCTGCTAAGGAAAAGATATATGAAATAATTGGCACCTTTGGTGAAGTTTTTAGTTTAATGCTTCTTACTTTTGTTCCTGCTTAGCTTATGTTTTAAATTGTATAGGTTGCTTCTTATTTCTCTTTCTTCACGATTTATTATACATAACTGTCATACTCTTTATTCATCTGGTAATCATATAGAACCGGGCCCTGACCTGGTTACTTTCCTTGTTGCATATTCATCTTGTCTCTGCTCAGGTACTCCGCCGCAAGGATGCCTGATTTGAATTCCTATTCTGATGTTTTCGACGAGCCGTGATGCATTGCGGGTATTACGGGATACATTTGGTATAGACGTTTTCATTTTTATTCTAGTTAAGATCAAGTTTTTTTTTTCGGGCGAGAGGCCCAAGCTTTTGTAAATGTCTAATGTAATGTAATAAGTAACTTATTGTACCTGTGTATTACTGGTGTATCAGTTAGTGACCGGTTACCTATTCGGTCTTTTTATCGTATTATTTATATATGTCTTGGGGCTTCCCTTATCTTTCAGGAATTGGGTTGTTTGTTTTCATTTATTTACTTTCAAATCAAAATTTTTGGCAACCCGTTTTCTGAAATATTGGGTGGTTATCCTGGATACTCTATATTTTTGTTATGATGCTGAGAATGATTCCATCCATGATTCCGTTATATTGGAGTATTGGGCTGGCCACCCCTTATTTTGGTGAGCGGGTTGTCACACACTTATGTTCAATATTTGGTGTCATATTATAAATAAGATTTTTATCTACTTCAACTAGTAACTGTTTAATATGTAGCTCTTTAAACATTCCATTATGGGTTTATTTAACGAGAAAATATTCCGTGCAACGATTATTTTTCCACGTGGTATCACATATTCACATATATTTATTTGGCCTCTCCTCTAACATAGTTTGTGACATCACGTCAGCAAAATAACGATACTGAATATTTTTTTGTATTTAACATTATTGTATCCTTCTCCCATTGTTTAGAAGTGATGAGACTACGTGCTTATCATTTGTGCTTTGTTGATTTTGTTCCTTCAATTAGTAAAATAAAGACACCATGTATGTTTCTTCTCTAGGATAACTAAAGTCCTTTGTTTCTTATTTGATTATGCTATATGTTCTCCCATTTTTCTCTTTCTGTAATGTTTGTAATGGCCTCATCATCCCATTGATGTGGAAAGAGTATTGCCAAATGTATGAGCTTAAATTAATTAAGTCAAGCTGAATGAATCATTACATATAGTTCAATTTTTTTTGAACTTATATTTATGTTCAAGCTTGGTTCATTTATTTTAAGTTAAGCGCAATCGATTTTCTAAGCATGAGTACATTTTGAGGTAGAGTAGCACAAATTTTCTAAACTATTTTTAGTATAATTACGAGTAATCAAGTCAGATTAATAAATTCAAGTTTGACTTGATTATTTTACGAACCAATTTTGCCCGAGCTTTCATACAAGTGATAAGTTTATTTTAACTAGGTTTGTTTTACTAATGTAATATTATCTCATAATTCTAAGCGGTGTACCGATTTCATTATTTAATGAAACCAAAAAACAACTTATGATTCAAATGAAGCATAAATAAAGGGTGATTTTATTTTAACTCGCTTATTTTTTCTACCTACCTCGTTTTTATTAGACCCCTAATATTCAGATGACTTTCTATAAACCCACCTCATCCTATGTGGTGGTTTAAAAGAAAAACAAAACATGCTTAGAATAAAAACTAACACAAGCGTATAAACATATATTGCGTGTGGCCATGATATATATTATAAACCATCCATGGTATTTAATTTACATATATACCCATGGGTTATTTGCCAACTGGTATATACCATATAAAAAGTAAGGATTTCAACTGACAATTACTTTTTAGACACTAAGTAAAATTCAAACAGTTTTTAGATGTTTAAGGACAAACACAAACCCATTTATCCACTCTCTCGTTACCTTTAAAAAACCTCCCCCTCCCCCCTCCCCCCTCCCCCCTCCCACCAACTGCCAGAGCTCCGATGAGAGACTGTCAGAGCTTTATCACCAGCAGAGTGGGTTGGGTGGGGTGGATGCCACCAGCGTGGACATTTAAAAATAAGAGAATATTTGGTAATGGGTGTTTAAAAAATTATTATCTTGATTTTAGAATGTAAAAAGTAATTATCAAGGACTAAACCGTAAAAATACCTGAAAAGTATGAGCATATCAATGTGTCACTTTTCATCACTTCATGGAAATTTCTTGTAAGATCAAGATGGGATGTTAAACACTTTTTTATTGTCTTGATTGTTTTATGGCGTCTACTTTAGACGATAAAATTCATTTTGATGATTAGCTAATACAAATAAAGAGAGTTAGATATATACTGGTGGCAATAATATAATAGAAGAGGGTATTTACTTACACGGTAAGCATCGTGATTAACAGAGAATGGTGCCATTTTCCTAAACACGAAAACCTCCTTAATACAATTCCAAAAAATAGTTGTGTGTAGGTTACTACATCAGGAGTGGTTAAATTGGATAAACCCAATCTTTTTAAATTTATCCTAAAGATTAGAGTTGGGCGGCTAGAAAAATTAAATGGGTGGAAATAAAACCACCATAAATAAAATATTTAAGCCATAATTGTATGAAATATTGTGTGTACATCTAAGAAATGGTGGGGGATATACTCGTATATTTACGCACTTGCTCATGATCATGGTTTTGTTGTGCATGTACTCACTCGAAGGAGTGAGTCATGCACGACCAAGATCCAAGATGAGAATAATCCAAAGAGAGAACAAGAGAATACAAACTAAATGCAAAGTAATAAGAAAGTAAGAGAAAATATATACCAACAAGCACACGACAAGATGTACGTGATTCATTATTATGGACACGTCTAGAGATGATGGCTTTTTTTCCTTTATTCAAGGATTACAACACAAACAAGCTCACAAATCCTCTCGATGAGTATACAAGAGTGTGAGGGAATAATCCAAACTTTCATAATTAATAGGAACAAATGACATGTATCCATGCATCAGGGATAGGAGTTCGCAATTGGGGATAAGCATGTGAAAGAACCCCGATTAACTATAATCTCACAGCTGATCAACTCAAATGAACTGCGACAACCGTGACCTCACACTTCTGGAAAAAAAAAGGCATGTGAAGTATTACTGAGAACTAACTAATAAGAAACAAGTGAAACTCCCATGGACGTAAGCAATTTAATGAACTATGTAAATACTTGTGTTGTGTGGTTGCATGATTTGTTTATTTTGTTCGGTTTTGATTGATTGGGATCATTCATTGTGGGATTTTTACTCCTACAATGAGTAAAAAATAATAAATGATAGTTAATGGCACCTCTAAAACTTAGGATTAAAAACCCTAAAATGTTCTATTTATACTAGGTAACAAACATGGAAGAAATGCCCAAAATACTCTCACTTAAATCCATTTCCCACACTTTTTTACGCCCATTCACTGCAGTGAACTCGGCTTCACTGGTCACCATATCCACATCAAAGTTCCCCCAATATGTTGGACAATGTTGTGACCACAGTCTCTGCAGCGAAGACAATCTTCACTACAGTGAAAAAAGTCATGCGTTTAGGCAGAGAATTTTCGAGCAACCCATTTCTGAGCCAATTTTACACATGTTTAAATAGAGCGCTTTTGTTGAAAAATTCAAAATATGATAATAAATCCACCCTACTTATTATGAAATGTTTAATTACTCGAATGTATCAACAGAATCATTTGATTATTTTATTTCTGCTAATGATTCTAAACAAAATGTATTTTTTGGGTGCAATAAGAATTTGTATACATGCCCTTTATTTTTTAAAAACAAAACGTAAATAATATATTGTTTCACTTAATTATATTAATATAGCACTTTGTTCATCCAGTATTATATTTTGCCCAATCATATTGTAAGGACACAAATTTCCAATTGAGTCCATATGTAGTTTTGGCTCAATTCCGGACAAAAACATTTATTCATAGGATAGTATTTAATTGTAATATTCTTAAGCCTATGAAGTATGTATTGAAGACGTAGCGGCAAAGAATTTAAAGCTTCATCAAAATGCCGGTTTGCGTGCCTCGTTTCTACGTCATCAACTAAGGTTCCATGCTCCCAAGGTATGAATGTAATTATATTTATATAGGAGCTTGGAACAAAATTTTATTTGGGTGTTAGGTTTAATAAAAAACCATGTTTTACTTTCAGAATAATTTAATTGAAACTTTAAAATAAAGTACATAAAGTTTCTGGTCCAAAAATTGAATTTATCAAAAATTTCTGGAAGTCGTTCGAAGTCTCGTTCGAACGAGTTTTTTCGTTCGAACAAGGTTTCGTTCGAACGAGTTTGCCAACGAACCTAAACTGGTCAGTCGTTCGAACGAGTTTGGTCGTTCGAACGAGATATCTAACGAGTTTCTAACGAGCCCAGTCTGGTCACTCGTTAGAAGTCTCGTTTGAACGAGAGTCAAGTTCGTTCGAACGAGATGCCAGGCGGGAACAGTTTTGAGTAGTTTTTGGCAGTTTTCACCCCATTTCCCCACTTGTTTCTTAACTGATTTTTTAAGGCTTTATTAAGGACGGGAATCATTTTTTAAGGTGCATCTTTTTCATACCATACAAACTCCTAGAGAGTGTTTTGATAGAAAATTTGTTTAAGGAAAAAGATCAAGTTTTGAGTGTTATTCTTTAATGAAAAATACTACACACTCTAGTATGTACACCCAATAGTTGTTTATCCAAGTTCTATATACATATATTTACTTGGAGTTTTGGCACCGGTTTTCTCTACCGAATTGAAAAAGAGACGTTTCGGGTTTCCTTCTACATCCCATCACAAAGAAGAAGAAGTTTGTTGCGGTATTACTCACTTGGAGAAAGGCTCCAAGCTTGGGTGACGGTGACCATACAAAGTCCTATAGGTGGATTCCGAGATCGCGGTGGAGCTCCGTGGTTGTCCGCTAGGAAGAGGTTTCTACAAGAAGGAGCAACAAGGCTTGAGAGGGTTCGAGTCGAAGATGTAAGTCTTTTGTCTTGTAATTGTAATTCCATATCTAGTGGACTTGTGGCTAGGACCGTCCGAGGTTTTTTTCCCGTCTTGGGTTTTTCCTCGTACATCGCGGCGTAGTGTGATACTGTTTATTTTATCTTGCACAATAATTTAGAATCCATGCTTTAGGTTTAATTCAAGATAAAATTTGGTTTAATTATCACACTCATTTAATTTGGGACTAAATTAAATTTTGGGTAAATTTGGTTTATTCATGTCATTTGCTAAAATTGGTTTCGCCTAACTTTTGATTAATGAATTGATTTAATCTTGTTCAATTAAACCAAAATTTGTTTTGTTTAATTGTTGTTGAACCATCATCTTTCAACGCTTCCGCACCATCCATTGAGTTTTATACAAAAGGAAATTTCTTACGCGCTTTCAAATTGGTATCAGAGCCAAAAACGATAAATTATTTCGTTAAGATCTTTTAATTTTTTGGCTAAAATGGATTTTTCCCCATTTTCAAAATTTCCTATTTTCGATGGTTCAAACTACGCGTATTGGAAAGCGCGAATGAGATCGGCACTAAAATCTATCGACGAGAGATTTTGGATGTCTGTTGTTAACGGGTACTCCCCACCAACTTACTTAGTTGAAAATGAACGTGTTATCAAACCCACCGATAGATGGACTGAAAATGAGTTTAAACTTGCTAACTTTAATTCTCGAGGTTTAAATGCCTTATTTAGCGTTGTCGCACCGGATGAATTCTGACGTATTATGACGTGTGAAACCGCTAAAGAAGCTTGGGATATTTTACAATTAACTCATGAAGGAACTAGTGTCGTTAAAGCTTCAAAACTCCAAAACCTCACCACTCAATTTGAAACTATCAAAATGGATGAAAAAGAAACTTTTGATAAATTTTATGCTAGACTTTCTGATATTGTTAATTCATCTTTTAACTTGGGAGAGAAAATACCTGACGACCGTGTTGTAAAGAAAATTTTGAGGTCCCTACCCGATAGATTTATTCCTAAAGTGACCGTTTTAAATTCTGTACCCACTTTAGCCTCTACGAAATTAGAAGAGCTTGTAGGTGATTTACAAACCTATGAACTAGATATGTTTCCCTCTAAAACTGAAAAGAAAATTAAAAAGGGTGTTGCTTTAAAAGCCCGAAAAGAGGTCAAACAAGTAGTAGAGAACGATAGTGAAAGTGACTCGAAAGATATGGCTTTGTTTGCTCGCAAATTTAGAAAATTTCTTAAATTTAACAAAGATAAATTTAAAAATGATTTTAAGAAATTTGATACTTCTAAACATGATAAAAGCGAGAAGATTTCTAAAGCCGAGAGGATCCCTAAACCTAGTAATGACAATTTAGATAGGGACGAGTCTAACAAGTGTTTTGGTTGTGAAGGTTATGGCCATCGAGCTTATGAGTGCCCCACTAAACTAAGGAAAGAGGGTAAGCGACCCACTGCATATAATGCAACCCTTAGTGATAGTGATAAGGAAGAAAAGACCGATTCCCCCACTAAGAAAAATTTTGTGGCTTTTATGGCTAGTCATGTGAGTGATAATGAGAACTCATCGATTGATGACACGATAGCACATGCCACTTCCAAGGTCATTATTCATGATTCCCTTGTTTTTAATGATAGTGAGAGTGGAGAAGAAAGAGAGAGTGAAAATGAAGAAGAGGTTGATGTGAGTGAACTTCAAAATGCTTTTCAAGAACTTTATAAAGAATCTATTAAATTGAAAAGAGCTAATTTGAAGTTAGAAGCTAGTTTAAAAGAAAGTGTCAAGGTCATTGATGAAAATGTTTTAATAGAAGACCTTAGGACACATGTGAGGACTCTTCAAGAGAAGCTTGATTATGTAGAAGGCGAAAGAGATAACCTTAGGGGTTTAATGGAATCCTTGAAAAAGGAGCTTCTTGCTTTTGAAGAGCGAAATGTTTTACTAGAATCTAACATTGCTGAATTGGAAAATAAATTAAAAGATTCTAGTAATATCAAATTTGATTTGGAATGTCGTTCAGAAAAACTAGATAAAATGTTAGGAACGGTCCAAATTAAAAATGACACTTGTGGTTTAGGCTTCAATCCTTGTAATGAATTTACTCATAATGCCCAAACCAATGTTTTAGGAGAATCAACTAGGAATACTTTTAAAGATCACTCCTTAAGTAAATCTTTTCGACATGTTCTCACTTGTACACATTGTGGTCGACAAGGTCATCTTAGGAAATTTTGTTTAGATCTTAAACGAATTCCTAGAAAACCCCATAGTAAAGTAACCACGGTAGTTAACGTTCCTACACCCCAAAATTGTCATTCCTCATTAATTTGGGTTAGGAAATCCGACTTGGTTGCCTTACAAAATAGGGTTGTTGATTCTCATTTACTTTCACATGCTTCCTCCCTTGCTAAATCTAAAGGATGAATGTGTTAGTGTTTGCATACTTTAGCGTTTGTACTTTATGTTATATTCACATGCTAAATGTATGCTTGTTTTAGTCATTTTCTAGTCATTGCCTTATTTCATATCACATGCTAGAAATCATGACTTGTTTATCTTTTTGTATTATATTTTGTGTTTGAATTAATTGAAAAATATAAAAAGATTTTTGGTTTATCATTTGAATTTTATCTCTTGTTAATTTGAGCTTAATGAAAGATTCAAATGATTTTTCTTTATCCTTTTGAGTATATATATTTAATTTTTTGGATAAAAATGTTAAAAACTCAAAAATATTTTATTTTGTGTGTATTTTTGTTTGACACACTTTATGTGGCATATACTTGTGTTTGAATCCCATCTTTTACGCTCCCACGTGTCTAGAACTTTTGGTTTAGATTTTCAATCCTTAAAATGTTCTTTACCATGCTTTATATGGAGTAGTTGGATTTTGTGTTGTTTAAATGGATTCTATTTTTATATGCCTCTTTTCACACATGCACGAGCTCTTTTGAAATCTTAATGTCACATGTTATATTTGAGCTTTTTGAGGTGTTCTCCTATCAATCTAGTCATCTACATATCTATGACCTAGGAGAACTAGTGCATGTCAAAATCCGTTGCATCTGAGATTTGTGTGAAAAATGAAAACATGATAAATTAATATATGCACGGGGAAGGGCTCCGAAAGGATGAATTAAATCCTTTGCGATAGTAAGCCACCGTTGATTGGATCTAAAAGAAATACGTGATCCAAAGGCCTAAAAACAGAATATTTGGCATTAAACAGAAAGCAATTGCCAAGGCCTATGTTTGTTTGATATATTTATTCAAAAACAAAATAATATATATGCTTATTGAGGGAGAATTGGATCGTATATCAATGGTTTGCACAATGTCCGTTTATCCTAGTTGTCTTTAATGTCATGACTCTATTTGGTTTGTAGAATCATCATCATACTAGGCTTGTATGCATTGTGTATGTTTGTTCATTGAGTTCAATCTTTATATTGTCACATGAGGTTATATTTAACTGTGATGAAGTTTGCATTCAAATGAGAACTCTGTGAACGTTTCTTAAGTGTTTGGGTCTAAATTTATTTGTTGCTAGTACACACCCCTACACTTCCGTTTCCATATGACACATTTTTGCCATACGAGTGTGCAAACTTATTGTATTTTGTGTCATGTTTGTGTTTATATCTATATATATATGCAAGTGCTCTATTGGTATATTTTTAGTATCTATATATATGATATTTATTTGTCTTTGCCTTGCTTTTATTGCCCATATGCTTTCATGTCTTTTCACTTTAAACTTCCACATGCTGTTTATTAGTTCTTTATCCTTTGCCTATTCCCGAACAAAAAGGGGGAGAATGATGATAGGGGGAGAAATGGTATCTAATCCTATTATTATCGCATCTTAGTTTGGGGGAGATTTATCTTAGGGGGAGACGTCTTTCTAAGTAAATGTCATTGTTTGATAAAGGGGAGAATTATTTTAGGGGGTGTAATTAATTAATTGCGATTAATAAATATTGATATTCCCTATGCATTTGATGAGCTTGCTTAAGTGTGCAGGTATTCTACTAAAGCGGCAACTTTAAAAGGCAAAGTGTTTAATCCTTGGGTTGAGTCAAGATTAGGCGGGTTATGTTTTGAGTCTAGTGAGCTTGACGGCCCTTTAGGATTTTTTGTTTGGTTTTTGTCCCGGAATAGCCAAAGGGGGAGATTTGTAAGGACACAAATTTCCAATTGAGTCCATATGTAGTTTTGGCTCAATTCCGGACAAAAACATTTATTCATAGGATAGTATTTAATTGTAATATTCTCAAGCCTATGAAGTATGTATTGAAGACGTAGCGGCAAAGAATTTAAAGCTTCATCAAAATGCCGGTTTGCATGCCTCGTTTCTACGTCATCAACTAAGGTTCCATGCTCCCAAGGTATGAATGTAATTATATTTATATAGGAGCTTGGAACAAAATTTTATTTGGGTGTTAGGCTTAATAAAAAACCATGTTTTACTTTCAGAATAATTTAATTGAAACTTTAAAATAAAGTACATAAAGTTTCTGGGCCAAAAATTGAATTTATCAAAAATTTCTGGAAGTCGTTCGAAGTCTCGTTCGAACGAGTTTTTTCGTTCGAACCAAGTTTCGTTCGAACGAGTTTGCCAACGAACCTAAACTGGTCAGTCGTTCGATATGTCGTTCGAACGAGTTTGGTCGTTCTAACGAGATATCTAACGAGTTTCTAACGAGCCCAGTCTGGTCACTCGTTAGAAGTCTCGTTCGAACGAGAGTCAAGTTCGTTCGAACGAGATGCCAGGCGGGAACAGTTTTGAGCAGTTTTTGGCAGTTTTCACCCCATTTCCCCACTTGTTTCTTAACTGATTTTTTAAGGCTTTATTAAGGACGGGAATCATTTTTTAAGGTGCATCTTTTTCATACCATACAAACTCCTAGAGAGTGTTTTGATAGAAAGTTTGTTTAAGGAAAAAGATCAAGTTTTGAGTGTTATTCTTTAATGAAAAATCCTACACACTCTAGTATGTACACCCAATAGTTGTTTATCCAAGTTCTATATACATATCTTTACTTGGAGTTTTGGCACCGGTTTTCTCTACCGAATTGAAAAAGAGACGTTTCGGGTTTCCTTCTACATCCCATCACAAAGAAGAAGAAGTTTGTTGCGGTATTACTCACTTGGAGAAAGGCTCCAAGCTTGGGTGACGGTGACCATACAAAGTCCTATCGGTGGATTCCGAGATCGCGGTGGAGCTCCGTGGTTGTCCGCTAGGAAGAGGTTTCTACAAGAAGGAGCAACAAGGCTTGAGAGGGTTCGAGTCGAGGATGTAAGTCTTTTGTCTTGTAATTGTAATTCCATATCTAGTGGACTTGTGTCTAGGGCCGTCCGAGGTTTTTTTCCCCTCTTGGGTTTTTCCTCGTACATCGCGGCGTAGTGTGATATTGTTTATTTTATCTTGCACAATAATTTAGAATCCATGCTTTAGGTTTAATTCAAGATAAAATTTGGTTTAATTATCACACTCATTTAATTTGGGACTAAATTAAATTTTGGGTAAATTTGGTTTATTCATGTCATTTGCTAAAATTGGTTTCGCCTAACTTTGGATTAATGAATTGATTTAATCTTGTTCAATTAAACCAAAATTTGTTTTGTTTAATTGTTGTTGAACCATCATCTTTCAACGCTTCCGCATCATCCATTGAGTTTTATACAAAAGGAAATTTCTTACGCGCTTTCACATATTTGAAAATAAATATCATTAAACTTTTTTCCACCTGAACTAAAACTTCCTGCGCTAGAACCTATGGTTTAGAGATGCTATAATTTAGTAATGTTGTAGGTAATAACTTTTACTATTACTGGAAAAAGAGTTGTAAAAGATGGAATATGACACTAAAATTAAGTGAAACACCATAGTAAATTTGCTCATAACTAACGCATTACCCATCTAATATCACCATCATCAAAGTGGTCGATTTTTTAACATTAAAGCAAAGTAGCTCATAAATAAATAGAATATTGATTTTATGAGTAATAACATCAAATATAACAAATCAAATTTAAAAATTCATAAGAACAGGTGAACAAATTGCTAAAAACATTTTCATTAATAATATTAATAATAATACTAATGAAATTGGTACAAAATAAAATCACTCTTCTCTTTGTACAAAACAAATATAATCGTATCATTATACTTACCACAACATAAAAATTCACATTTCGGGTGGTTCTTATCACTCTTCTCATTATACAAAAGAATAAAACTACAACGCCCTATAGATCGAAATCTTTAGAGTTTTATATTAAAGTTTTATTTAGCATTAAGGGTCCTTTAGTATTTTACCCTTTTATTGTTAGGTGATTGTAGTAGAACATATATTCTCTTTCCTTCTTTTTATTGTATTGTATTCTAGTTTTATGTTAATATAAAACTCTAGCCCCTATTTTCTCTTTTCCATTAATTGTAGATCTTTGATATGTTATCATGGTATCAGAGTGGAATCAAAGCATAATCTCATCAACCCTAACCTCTCTTTTTTCGGAGGTATTTTTTTTATCGCTTAACTGTTTCGAAGGTATTGATGATCATTTTCCCTCTTGTTTGTTTGATTAGTTGTTTAGTTCATTCAATTTGGTTTTGTTTGGGTACTGTTTGATTATTTATTTTCACAATGGTTGGTGAAAGAGATGATTCGCTGCAATCGATTAGTGCCAGATTAGATGAAAAAAATGATACGTATTGGAGTTATGTTATGAAGAATTTTTTGATGGGAAAGAAGCTTTTGGGGTTACATTAATAGCAATTTGAGTAAGCCTAACGATAAAACGAACGTTGAAAAATATGCAGAGCTGTTAGATGTTTGGGAAGCAAACAACTCGAAAATCATCACTTTGATCAACAACTCTGTTGCGCCTTCCATAAGTATATAGTTGGTTAAGTATGATTATACAAAGGAAGTTTGGGATCATTTGGGCAGATTATATATAGAACTTAATTTCGCAAAAAAGTACTAGTTGGAGTGCGATATTCGGGCTTTTAAGAAAAAAAATTGAGTATCCAGGAGTTCTATTCTTCTATGACGAATATTTGGGATCGGTTGGCTCTCATAAAGCTAGCTGAATTGCGGGCCTTTGCACCATATATTGCCAATGGGGAGGAACAACACCTAATTCAGTTTCTGATGTCATTGCGTGAGGATTTTGAGGGTCTTCGTGGGTCGATTCTTCATAGTAGCCCACTTTCAACTGTTGATTTTATTGTTCATGAGTTGTTAGCCAAGGAGATTTGTCTCAAGACTCAGTCAAGGAAGGTAATGGCTGAGGAACCCTAGCCAACAGGTGACAACCTGAGCAATAAGAGATCGAAATCTTTAGTATTAGAGTGACAAACCTGAGAAATGAGAGGTCGAAATCTTTACAGTCTTATATTAGAGTTTTATTTAGCATTAAGGGTACTTTAGTATTTTTCCCTTTTATTGTTAGGTGGTTGTAGTAGGACATATATTCTCTTTCCTTCTTTTTTATTGTATTGTATTCTTGTTTTATGTTAATATGGAAACCCTAGCCCCTCTTTTCTCTTTTCCATTGATTGTAGATATTTGATGTGTTATCAATATTCATCCAACAAAGCTATAAGATTCAACAAATCACATGGGCCTTTAGACTTGAGTTCTAGGAGAGTTATAAGATAATTGTTATAATTTATAGTGATGACATTTGCTTGATCACCATAGAAAGCGATCATATGAAAAATTCCTGGACTAGTACATATGATTATATACCGACAATAGTTTTGGGCCAATAGACATGAATTATATATCGACCATGGTGTAATACATATATTATGACCACAATGTAATACCGACCACACTAATTTTCTTTCGCCACCTTGCCTCACTTTATGCAGATTTTGGAATTAATGTTATCGGGGTGGTCTAATTAGTTTTAACATGTCTTTAACATTTAAATATCTCAAAATTTAAATATTAAAAATGGGGTGGGTAAAAAAGAATAGAGGGTCGAAATAAAACCATCTAATGTATTTTGTTAAATGACCATATTAATAGACGACTGGAGACGCTATAAGTATTATAGATGAATTAATACTCAAAACATATAATGATAACATTATGTTATAAAGTAGTTGGCTTATATTGAGGTAGCCATAGTTATTGTGATCACAACACGCACCTTACACATATAACACATAATTGTCGTGACTTCTCAACTAATGTAATACAAGAATGGTTCATATATTTTAATAATTTAAATATAGAGAATATATACAACCTATATTCTTAGTGGACTCTTATTGGCATTATTTTAATAAAATAGTTTTGTATAGTGAACCATATAAGCCTACTCCTACTACTAAAATAATGTACCATGTATCGCATATAAAAACAACCCACATCCCTCGTAACATTGGTATAATGATGTATATACTATGAAGCAAACTATGAAATTCGCCTCTCATGTCTATCTTTTACGCTTGTCAATTGGGTTGGCAAGCCTGAAGTCGATTCTTTCGACCAAATTAATATGGCCCGATTTTTAAGTGAGCGCTAGCCGAGTGGAGCTTGAGCCAAAATTTTTAGACAAAATTGTAATTCGCGTTGAGCTTGAGCCACGTGTGACTAGGCCTGAATTCGTCCTGAACCCGAATAAGAGAATATATATATACACGGTGCTGCTCTTGTGTGGACTATTCCGCATTTTAACAAAGCGGACTGGACATGTGTCATCTGACGATGAGCCTATATATATATATATATATATATAGAGAGAGAGAGAGAGAGAGAGAGGGAGAGAGAGAGAGAGAGGAGAGAGAGAGAGAGAGAGAGAGAGAGAGAGAGAGAGAGAGAGAGAGAGAGAGGGAGAGGGAGAGAGAGAGAGAGAGAGAGAGAGAGAGAGAGAGAGTTCCTATAATTTAGCTGATAATTTCTAGGCTCATCGTCATGTGACATATGTCCGATCTGCACTGTTAAAATGCGGGACAATCTTCATAAGAGCAACATTATGTGTGTATTCATTTTAACTTGAAAAATAACAAAGCTAATTAGAAATTTATAAAAAGATGTGTATCTTTTAAACCAAAAAGTTTTATACAAGTACATGCTAATATATTGTAATATTCCATTTAACCCTATTGACAATAACTTGATAAATTATTGTAATGGCACCACTATAGTATGAGTATTGAGAATAATAAAAAACAGTCATTTTGAGTTCAAGTTGTAGAAGTATCCTTTAATCTTGATTGGCTTTCCATATAAATATATGTTTTTTTAACTCTAGGTGTTGTTTGTAAAATGTATATTGTAAATATTTCATGAGGCAGTAAAATACAAAAAGAAAAAAAATACTTTTCTTTTATTCGAGTAGACCCGAATAAGAGCCCGAAGCTCGCTTTCGAGCGTGAGCCAACTTTGAGCCTAGGTTCTCCAAACCCAAATACAAATAGCTCGAAACCCGAAATAATTTTTAGCCGAGCTTGAGCATAGCCAAGCCCAATACACCCAAACTGATTGACATGCCTACTATTTTTATTAGTTATATCTCTTGAATCTCCCCCGTTCTTTAGACACTTCTTGATTCCTAGTGTCTCAATATCCATCCTCTTTCTATTGCCAATTAATCTCTTCCAAATATTTTTATAAATGCCTTCATTGAGAGTAAATGAGATTAAGGTGGAAGAACATATACATTCGGCTAACTATTAAGGACTTTTGTCTATGGTTATTGTGTGCCTATTATGATACTAAGCAAGATATATTTCTAAGAGATGGATAAAATTTAGCATTAAAATTTTATTATATCTTGGTTTGAATTGCATTCAGTATAGTTTTATAGATATGGTTCATTTAAATTTTATTCATATAAATTAACACTAACTAGTAGATTATGTGCAATATTTTTTGGGTTTTAATTTTTAGGGCCTAAACAAACATTATGTCCATCAGAATAGAGTGATCACTGCTTTCACTTAAGGTAATAACATTATAAAAGGAAAATCATAAATTCACCCAACGCAATAAACATCTCACCTTATTTTGGAAAAAATTTACCATACCCCCCCCCCCCCCCCCCACATTTTTTATCAACTGCATGCAACTCATCAACCAGGTGGGTGAGCTTCTCAATTAGATTTTCAACCTAACTTTGGATCAGATTAATTAAATACATTTAATGATGTATTAATTATACAATATAATAATTTAATGTCAATCAAATTACATATTGTACTATATTATTAAAATTACTTATTTAAAACATCTAAGTCGTTAAATTACGATCATCCATTCATATAAGTAAGAAAATCCCATATGTCCAACAATCAAATCGTAAACAACCATATTCAATTAACATAAAAATTGTCGAGGTACAATTTACAAAATCACGAGTAAAAAAACCTTCACAAGTTCGTAAGACGTGACAACATGACACGACACGACTAAGACTAAGACTCAACTAAACCCAATAATACACAAAAACAAGAGTAAAAAGATGAATGACATGACAAAACATGATAACACAACTAATACGAGTCAGAATTTTGAAATGAACACGAAACGAGTGCGTGTCACAATAACCCAACACGAACACGATATTTTGATTTCAGGTAAATTTGTATCATTTAGTATTGTGTTTTAAATAGTCACTCCAAAATCCATCCCGTGCATGGACTAAAACAAAGGTCTAATGATCCATTCACCTTTTACTCTACCCTCCTTACATTAATTGGTATTGTTCATCCCAATTATATATAAACATATATTCGAGAATGTAAATAGTTGATTGGGCACGGGTAGAATTAAAAAGAAAAAGTTCATGGCCAATACATGACTCTATAAGTCTATTTTTGGGGGTGGGGTAAGATGCAAGATCTTTTAAGCGTAATTTTTGTCTTAAAAGTCATACTATTCATTTCGTGAAAGTTTTAGGTTGAGTGAGAAGAAATAACTTGTGGGTGTTGAGATATGAAGTTCCACGAGGAAAAATAAAAGTCTTACACTAAAATATATATGATCATGGGGCCCTCCACCCATTACCAATTGATTTATCATAGTGTCCCAAATTTAACATGGTATCAGAGCAGGCTATTCAGGGCCAATAACTGAATTCTTTTGCGTCACGATTATAAATATGCCCATGTGTTAGGCGCTAGATACAAAGTCCCAATTGATTTTGGGTTGGATGCTCCTACATTTAGCTGTATAAAATAATGCAACAAAATGTGCATTACATATGCACATTGTGTGGTAAACACCCACTGGATAGAATGAATTGGTGACAACCAAGAAATTATTAATTACCTAGAACCAGGAACTTGCCAATAAACAAGATATATATGAGTGGAGTATTTGTAAACATTCCACTTAAGAAGATTTAGTCCCAATATTAGTATCTTGCATCTTATTGTTACCTCCCTTCAGCAAATAAAACAGTGCAAAGCGAACATCAAGGTGATGGAGAAGAAAAAGTTATTATCTATAAGATTTAAAAGTAATTCCAAAATAAAAGTAGTGATCCAAACTTTATCTTGTATTAGTTTCCTATTAGTCGCATTTTATGTTTTTCGTTCTCTCTAAATTAGATGTGACATGAGATATGGATTAATGTGTTAACAGGCTAATAATTATAGTCAGGTAGGTATATTGCTTGAAAAAAATGTTAAGCATGGTGGTCTATTAAAAAATTAGAGGAAACACTGCCATAATTTTACTAGAGATGTGTTATTTGTGTTTCCAAAGGGAACTTATGAAATAATAAAATTTCAGAAATAAAAGACTAATGACACGAAAATGGAAAGGGATTTCTTTGATGTGACTTATTATCATTGGCTGTAACGATATGGCCATATTTTGGATTTTGAGCTTGTACACTTGAGGAAAAAAAGTTTTTTTTTTACTTTCCTAAAATAATGCCAAAATTAGTTTTTCAAAAAGTTAGACATAATCCCCCCCCCCCCCCCCTCCAGAGCATCATTCCACTTGCACCTTATGCATTGACTTGTTTGTACCTTGTGCATACAGAGTAAGTCTAATTGTTGGACTTTTAAGAGGGTATCTCTAAATAAAGTATTATATATCAACGAGGAAAGTTTAAAGAAGAATTATTTTGCATCAGTTGATCCTAATTGGGGATTTTAGTTAACAACTATGTTAGTGTGGCTGAATTATTTGAAAAACGTGATATATTAGAATCATATTCCAATATAAATGCAGAATTCTCAATCACAAAGAGAGAAACATTATCACCAATCATTAGTTTTCATATTATGAGACTACTCCCATCTAAGAAGCACGGATATGGACACGGACACAAGTGTTGTGCCTAACATGGCAAGGATGTTGTGCCTAGATGTTATCACCATAATCAACCAAATAAAAAAAATTATAGATGAAAAAAATAATCACACATAAGAATTAGGCTGGTTCACCCAATATAGGCTACGTCCACAAGAGAAAGAGTTTAATTTCGCCTTGAGAATAAAACTAGTGTTTACAAACACTCGCACACTCTCAATAATTAAACTCCCCTCTACAAATATATACACTCTTTCAATCATCTCAATCTCTTGCACACTTTATTTTTCTTGCTTCCTCTCTTGGTGTTTGGTGTGTTTAATCCTTCTCAAGAGGGTTCTATTTCTAGGAAGCAATTATCTTCCAATTGACAAATTTAACCACATGACAGCCAATTTGTTCCATATACCCACACGTGGGTTGCCACCTTTCTTTCTCATGCCCACACGTGGTTGCCAACTTTCTTCCTCATGTCCACACATGGTTGCTAACCCCACCTTGTGGCTTTTGACATTAATGGTTTGCCAACCCTAACAATCTCCACCCTTGTAAATTCATGACATGCCAATGACAAGGCAATAACCAAAGTGCTATAACCGAGACTCCACCTGATGAGAATTCTCCCATTTGATTCTCTTCGCTTGCCACACCAAAATTTCCAACCATGGAGTTACCTCCAACTTCAATAGTCTTTAATACCATGTCTAAGTATTTATTATCAAGACTTCCATTTGTTGTGACCACAAATGATTTTTCTATTAGCCTTTCTTGTACTAGCTACACACGCCTGGAATCAAAACTATGGTCCTAACTGTGACACCCCGCCCAAATAAATACCGGGTGATCAGTCCTATATCAAATTTAAAACAGGAATCTTAGGGGTTCATTCTTAGCATCACTGCCGAAAACTTTTTAAAACTTTACTAACCACCTAGTATTCAAAAAGACTGATGTTAAATTTTATCTTTTTATTAAACAATTAAATATGCATGCTGAATAACAAATAAACCATACTTCCAAACCATGAGTCTAAAACAGTACTAAATGACCTGCCGAATAAACAATCGGCTCAAAATCCAAATAATAATAATTCAATAAATGAATACATAAACCAAATACTGAGTCTAAAAGTAAAAGGGGAAACATGAACTGAATGAATCTATAACTGAGATAAGAATCCTACTCTAGGAATAAAGAAATGATACGTCTAAATCAAATCCTGCAACCATCCACAATGTTGCAGCTGCGTAACCCTGGAATAGATAAGTCAACTATGGCATCCCTGTGGCTGGACACCTGTTAATATACATATACATAGACAAGAGAGAAGAAGTACAAGAAATGGGTCAGAGCCCGATTTATAAAAATGTTTAGCAAGCATTTTATTGCAATAAATGAAATGCGTAGTATATAATGTTCATAATTGCTTTTACGGTCCCACTCTCTTGAGGACAGTCTCACCTATCTTCTATAGTGCACACCTATCTCATTCATTTATTCCTCCTAGCCATCTGACACACTTCTAACTAGGAAAAAGGCTTACCCTTCTAGTTACCCCTCGTAGTAGTATATCATATTTGATCTCAACAATTATCATTTTTAAATAAGTGTTATCACACTAAAGTCAAGTATTTACTATTTACGTTTATATAAGATTTCACTATCTTAATAGTCTGTAATTATCTCATTGTAGATATACCATAAGCATACACATATATCCCTCACTATTATATATATGTATCAGCACAATCTTAATAGCCCACAATTATCACATTGTAATTATATCACAAGTATACATATATATCCACCACCATTATATATATATACTAACACAGCACCCTAAGGATACACCTATAGTGCATTGCATACTCTGCTATCATGTCCCGGTACGTCTCGTACTCAAACAAGGACTATCGGTTCGAAAATGTCCCACGAACCATATAAACAAATCACACATATTGGCGGAGAACATAGTTCACATACCTATGGGTCACGCACATACCTACGCTCCCATAGTCAGCGGACTTATCAACTCACAAATAAGTCTTTCACAGTCCTATGTTCTGAGATACAAGTCAAATATCCCCCCGAAGGTCACTCAGGATAAGACCGTCTCTACACAACCCCCCGCGATAGCAAGCAGCTAGGTATGTCATACACATAATAAAACAATCAAATAGGTATTCACGCACCCTATTAAAATATTAGGTATTCACACAACCTTTCATTATTTTACGTATTCACACAACCTATCATTGTTTTAGGTATTCCCATAACCTATTATCATTTTTGTATTGGATTATGTATTCCCATATTTATGTATATAATTCACACATTCATATATATATATATATATATACATATATTCCGATTATTACTAGTTCGCTCGTATTAAATACGATCCAATACCAAAATAGCTACATCCCACTATTTAATATAATTTATATAATTATATATCTCACCTCATATATACTTGGTTAAGTTCATATTAGTCTCACAAAGTTCCCAACAATTTTTAGTTTCAATTCGGGAAAGTTTCATCACTAATTAAAACTCCAAGGGTATTTTAGACATTTCACAATATATGCCTCAGTAATGAAATTCCTAGTACTGCGTACTACTCTCCATTTGCTATCCGTGGCCACAAAGAGCACGTAAATCCGAATTCTTATGACAAAGTTATGCTTATTTAAAGTTGTGTTAAAAATCAAATAACTCGTTCCGTCTTCAAGGGTATTTTAGACCTTTCAATTTTTGTGTCTAATTAAAAAAATTCCCAGGACAGCGTAATACTCTTTGCTATCTATGTGTGGCCGTGAACGGCACCCTAATCCGAGTCCGTATGCCAAAAGTTAGGGCATTATAAAGATTCACCTCAAAGAAGATTTAAAAAAAAACCTTTCTTAAAAAGTTTTCCCACATTCTGCCCAGATAAATAAATTGATGTTTTGAGGCATTTTGGAGCAGTTTTGGAGGAACCGCGTGAGACAAAAAAAAGTACAAAACGCGATTTTCTACAGGGCAGCGCAGGCAGAATCGCCATTAAAGCTCCAAAACCTTCGATTATACCCAGATCTTTTACCCCAAAAACCACTCAAGATTCATGATATACTACTACGAGGGGTAACTAAAAGGATAAGCCTTTTTCCTAGTTAGAAGTGTGTCAGATGGCTAGGAGGAATAAATGAATGATATAGGTGTGCACTATAGAAGAGAGGTGATTGAGATATATTCTATCACAGTAGTTTGTTAATACTAAATTTACATGTGAAACGGGCTTAGTAGAGATGTCGTGAATATTAAAATAATGTACATATCTTTGTCGTCGCGTAACAAGGCTCTCGTTAGTTCCATATGCAGGGGAGCAGGTGAGGACACTAGGAGGGTGTCGCATATTATGTGATAGATTTTTTTTCTCCTTTTGAGGGATATGAAAGGGAGCATATTTTTATCTTGCGTAGTGACTGTATACCGAGGGTTGGAGCAATAGTAAACTGTATGGGAAGTCTATGATGCTCGCTGTGCCAGGGTAAGACATTATACTTCATGAATCATCACCCGAAGGAGGGTCGAGTCAATATATATATATATATATTGTATTATACCATAGACTTCGATGAGTATAGTTGTCTCGTTATGTTTAAATCCTAGTGAGTGGGGACTTTTACCGGTGTATTCAAGGTATATCAGCCAACCGTTAAGCTTAAAGATTTAGATCATTATTGTTTACGTGCTGAGAATTAAGTGATAGCTAGAACACCGTATTGTGTGATGCCTTGAGAGACGTGGGCATACGCAAATTAAATAATCTGTCGAGAGACAGGATTCGTGATATCTAAGTTATGTGCTTTGGACCTACGAATTTTGTTGAAAATGCTAGAGAATAGTGCATTGAGAAATTTATTTAAACTTAGTTGCAGGATGTTACACGTAGGGACCTTAATTTATGTACGCGGTGACGAGACGTAGTTGGATGCTAATGCATCGGTTTTAAAATTTTAGTTACTGAACGTGTAGGGAAAACACCTTAAGTTGAGAGCTATTAAAAATATAGGGCCAGTGGATAAATATATATATTATAGTGTGCATATACGTGTATATATTTGATACTGTGTTTCATAATAGAAATATGAGAATATGTTGGCATTGCTATATGTAATCCCACTGAGTAGGGACATTTACTGATGTGATTCAGGGGATACTAACTTATTATTGAGCGAAGAGATCTAGCTCGTGATTTATTCGCGCTAAGAAACTGGTGATAGTAAAAGAACCGTATTATATATTGTCTTGTGTAACACGGGAGTGAACGAATATACTTTTATGTTAAGAGACGGGGATTTGGGGGGTATGTGCTATGGACTGAGGGCCTAACGGATCTCAACGACCAACAATGTTAGGTAGTAGTGTATCGGGAGGGTTCCTTGTTTGAATTTCGCTTTGCGAGACATCCCACGCATGAAACTTAGCAACGTTGGAAGTGGGGATTTGTTTGGCCATAGGACATGGGTTTGGTACCGTGGTTATTAATCATATATAGTTATAACTATGAGTTGATAATTATACTACGACCTAAGGCCGATAGAGCCGTATAGTGTTGATGTGAGAAAACTTTGTGGAACACTTTCACCACGAGTATATCGGTGGGATAACCTAAATGATAATTAAGTTGCAATTGGTAGGGTAGTTTAGTATAACCTCACCGTGTAATCAGCTCAAATATGAAAAGCTTAATTATAGCAAGTTTCTTACGTTAAGTTGAATTGGGCAGTTATGTGCAGCATATAGGGTGTATGGGCACCCTAGATAGTTAAATTTATATATATTATTCGCGGTCGATAGATGTAGAAATACATGTGTCAAAAGAGTAAACGAATGAGGGAGTTATCACAGGGGGATGCTGGAGTATTCCCCAGCAAAGGAAGTATTATAGCCGTTAGTAGTTAGGCTCATAGTAGTGTCAGAAGTTGGAAGCTTCAAAGTGTTGTGTAGGAAGCAATGTGAGATGATACATTATATGATGGAACATTTTAATATAAGATGACTAAAGAAAATTGGCCAAAGGATTGAACGGTAGTGTAAGTACCGTTGGACTAAGGGGTAGCGCTAGGATAAGTGTAATGAGAACATCATAACGATTTAGATTATGTGGGAAAGGATGAAGGTGTACGAGATTATATCTGAAGCTTTGAGTAATAGTCTTATCCGAATTTCGAGGACGAAATTCCATTGTAAGGGGAGAAGTATGTAACACCCCATATTTTAGAGGATATATAAATTAATTAAATTAGTGAGTTAGATTTATTTAATTTGGAGAAATTCATTTAATTTGGTGATTTAACTTTAATTTATTTAAATTGGAGAAATTATTGAATTTGGAGATTTAGAATTTATTATTTATATTTGGGTTATTGAAAATTTGGAATTTAGAAATTCAAATTAATTCAGGTTATTGAAAATCTTCACACGTGTCGCATTTTGAGGTTGAAATTGGAAAATTGTATAAAGTATCTCGGATGACAATTCTGAGTGCACGGTTGAGTCCGGAAGGGTCGAGATAGTCGGAAAAGAGTACCCGGGGGTAGTAAATGGGTCTCGGGGCATTTTTAGACATGACCGAGCCCATACGGGGGCATTTGAGTCATTTTTAATTGGCCAATAGGCTTAATTACGGGATTGAGGAATTTAAACCTAGGTTTAAGTGTGTTGGGCAGCCATGAGTCATTCCAAAACACAAAGGGTTGAGAGAGGAGAGAAAGGAGAAAGAAGAAGAAGGAAAGAATGATGACAAGAGCAATCCGGGCAAGAATTTCGACATGGGATCGTCAGATTTAATCCCCCAAGGCAAGTGTTTTCTTGCTTTAATTTGAGTTGTAGTTAATGATGTAAATAGTTGTAATTTTGTCAATTAATTCTGGAAATTTGGAAGTAGGAATTTGAGTTGAAATTTGTGGGTTTATGGTGAAGAAGATGAAGAATAACCATTGATAGGGGATTTTTAACTTTGTGAGAAATTGGGTTAATAGTGAGATTATAACTTAATTTGAGAAGTGAATAACATGATTAGATCTTGGTTTTTGAATCTCCATTAGTGGTATTGTTGGAAGAAATTGTTAATGATGAAGTTCCAGTGGATTTAGGATGAACCTTGAGAGGTTTTTGGGGAAAAAGATCTGGGTATAATTGAAGGTTTTGGAGATTTAATGGCGATTCTGTCCGCGCTGCCCTGTAGAAAATCGCGTTTTGTACATTTTGTTGTCTCACGCGGTTCCTCCAAAACTGCTCCAAAAGCCCTCAAAACATCAATTTATTAATCTGGGCAGAATGTGGGAAAACTTTTTAAGAAAAGTTTTTTTTTAAATCTTCTTTGAGGTGAATCTTTATAATGCCCTAACTTTTGGCATACGGACTCGGATTAGTGTGCTTTTCACGGACACACATAGATAGCGAAGAGTATTACGCTGTCCTGGGAATTTTTTTAATTAGACACAAAAATTGAAAGGTCTAAAATACCCTTGAAGACGGAACGAGTTATTTGATTTTTAACACAACTTTAAATGAGCATAACTTTGTCATACGAATTCGGATTTACGTGTTGTTTGTGGCCACGCATAGCAAATGGAGAGTAGTACGCAGTACTAGGAATTTCATTACTGAGGCATATATTGTGAAATGTCTAAAATACCCTTGGAGTTTTAATTAGTGATGAAACTTTCCCGAATTGAAACTAAAAATTGTTGGGAACTTTGTGAGACTAATATGAACTTAATCAAGTATATATGAGGTGAAATATATAATTATATAAATTATATTAAATAGTGGGATGTAGCTATTTTGGTATTGGATCGTATTTAATACGAGCGAACTAGTAATAATCAGAATATATGTATATATATATATATATATATATATATATATATATATATATATATATATATGAATGTGTGAATTATATATATAAATATGGGAATACATAATCCAATACAAAAATGATAATAGGTTATGGGAATACCTAAAACAATAATAGGTTGTGTGAATACGTAAAACAATGAAAGGTTGTGTGAATACCTAATATTTTAATAGGGTGCGTGAATACCTATTTGATTGTTTTATTATGTGTATGACATACCTAGCTACTTGCTATCGCGGGGGGTTGTGTAGAGACGGTCTTATCCTGAGTGACCTTCGGGGGGATATTTGATTTGTATCTCAGAACATAGGACTGTGAAAGACTTATTTGTGAGTTGATAAGTCCGCTGACTATGGGAGCGTAGGTATGTGCCTGACCCATAGGTATGTGAACTATGTTCGCTGCCAATATGTGTGATTTGTTTATATGGTTCGTGGGACATTTCCGAACCGATAGTCCTTGTTTGAGTACGGGACGTACCGGGACATGATAGCAGAGTATGCAATGCACTATAGGTGTATCCTTAGGGTGCTGTGTTAGTATATATATATAATGGTGGTGGATATATATGTATACTTGTGATATAATTGCAATGTGATAATTGTGGGCTATTAAGATTGTGCTGATACATATATATAATAGTGAGGGATATATGTGTATGCTTATGGTATATGTACAATGAGATAATTACAGACTATTAAGATAGTGAAATCTTATATAAACGTAAATAGTAAATACTTGACTTTAGTGTGATAACACTTATTTAAAAATGATAATTGTTGAGATAAAATATGATATACTACTACGAGGGGTAACTAGAAGGATAAGCCTTTTTCCTAGTTAGAAGTGTGTCAGATGGCTAGGAGGAATAAATGAATGAGATAGGTGTGCACTATTGAAGAGAGGTGAGATTGTCCTCAAGAGAGTGGGACCGTAAAAGCAATTATGAACATTATATACTACGCATTTCATTTATTGCAATAAAATGCTTGCTAAACATTTTTATAAATCGGGCTCTGACCCATTTCTTGTACTTCTTCTCTCTTATCTATGTATATGTATATTAACAGGTGTCCAGCCACAGGGATGCCATAGTTGACTTATCTATTCCAGGGTTACGCAACTGCAACATTGTGGATGGTTGCAGGATTTGATTTAGACGTATCATTTCTTTATTCCTATAGTAGAATTCTTATCTCAGTTATAGATTCATTCAGTTCATGTTTCCCCTTTTACTTTTAGACTCAGTATTTGGTTTATGTATTCATTTATGGAATTATTATTATTAGGATTTTGAGCCGATTGTTTATTCGGCAGGTCATTTAGTACTGTTTTAGACTCATGGTTTGGATGTATGGTTTATTTGTTATTCAGCATGCATAATTAATTGTTTAATAAAAAGATAAAATTTAACATCAGTCTTTTTGAATACTAGGTGGTTAGTAAAGTTTTAAAAAGTTTTCGGCAGTAATGCTAAGAATGAACCCCTGAGATTCCTGTTTTAAATTTGATATAGGACTGATCACCCGGTATTTATTTGGGCGGGGTGTCACACTAACACCCCTTGATTCATCAACCAATGCATATGTGCAACTTCCTTGAGTCAAAATATTATCCTTTGACCCTGGAAGGGGACCCCAAGCCATCACTTCCACTAGTATGATTTTTCCTCCCACCATCACCTGCTTCCATGAACATTGCAGTTGATATATCCATTTTATCCCCAAATAAGACATGCCAGAACACTGGATAACTTGTGCACGTTTGGTCCCCATTAACCTCAAAGTCTATTTCAGACGATACAATCCTTGATTCTTATCTCCCTTTGTTAGGACCCTACAACCATGTGTCACTTTCAATACTCCACATGCAACCAAAATTCGCTAGCATTTGGAATCTAATTGGCTAATGGACATTATATTATATCGTAACTTTGGGATATATGCCACACCACCTAAAGAGAGCTCCACCATGTCGAACATTTTAAGTTTCATTTCTCCCACACCTTCAAAAGTACAATTATCACCTTTAGGAAAAGACAATGAACCTTTCTCATTTTCTTCGAACGTTTCAAAATATTCATTCTTAGAGAAATTATGATTCGAAGATCCCGAGTCTAATATCCAATCATTTTGAGATAGAAATTTATCTTTGGAAATGGTGATAGCATCTTTAAAATCTTTCTCTCCCACATATGATATTGATGTACCATCAAAGTCATGCCCATCCTTATTCAAATAACAATCATATTTTATCTGACCCCACTCCTTTCACTTGTAACATTGTCGATATTTTTAACACCCCTTGATTTAGACCTACTACTTCTAATAAATCCCCGGTGGGTGTTCCTTCCCCGATTTTGACCTTGAACGAACATAGGTGAACCCAATTTCTCTTCCAGAAGATTTCCTCTTCGCATGGGACAGTATATTTTACTCCACCTCATCCATTTTCAACATATCTTTTCCATCCAAAATAATCGTGAATATGTTCTCGTGTGAATCCGAAAGAGAGATAAGAATCAACAAGGCTCAATATACTTCCCAAAGCTTTATACCAACCTTTTTGAGTTGATCCAAAATTCAATGACATACAATTATGTGATTCATAAGGTCTCCTCCCTTCACCATCTTCAAATGGTAAATCTCCCACTTGAGATTGAGCTTTATTATAAGACTCTTAACTATATAACTTTTTTCTAACTTTTTCCATAATTTTGGAGGAGTATTATCATCAATGACATTATTGATGATATTATCACCAATATTGAGTCATATCGTGCTCAAGGACCTTGACTCAATATCCTCCTAATCATCTTCTATCATTTTATTCCAGCTTTCAATGCATGTGCAAGGCCTCATTGAACAAGGATGTCCTTTACCCTATTTGTCCATAGAGTATGCTACTTTTTCCATCAAATGGGTCTGCCTTGTATTGAACCCTGACATTTTTGGCCGTGGTTGAATGTAAATGCCATAAGACATATAAACACTAGTAGTTTAATAACAAAGTCAAAAATACCAACTTTTTTTTTATCAAACACCTTATGTATAACTGGAGCTCTGATACAAATTGTTGTGCCTAAATGCTGAAACCACAATCAACTAAACAGAAATAAACTACAGATGAAAAAAAGCAAGTACACTCAAGAAAGACACACAAGATTTAATGTGGTTCACCCAACATCGGCTACATCCACAAGGAAGATTTTAATTTCACATTGAGAATAAAACTAGTTTTTACAAACCCTCACACACTCTTAATAATTAAACTCTTCACTATAAAGATATATACTTTTTCAATCCTCTCAAACTATTGCACACTTTTTTTATTGGATTCCTCTCTTGGTATTTAGCATGTTTAATCATTCTCAAGAGTGTCCTATTTATAATAAGCAATTATCTTCCAATTGCCAACTTTGTTCACATAGTTGCCAATTTGTTCCATATGCCCACACATGGGTTGTCACCTTTCTTCCTCATGCCCACATATGGTTGCCAACTTTCTTCGTCATGCCCACACATAGTTGCCAACCCCACCTTGTGGTATTGGCATTAATGGTTTGCTAACCCCAACAAAGTACACACTGACACGAAAAATCTTTAAAAAGTACGAAACATGGCCCATTAATAAATAAATCTAATTTTTAAAAATTTATGTAGTGAAATAAAAAACATGAAGATAAAATAAAAAATAAAAAACATATTTGAATACATTTTAATAAGAATGGATAAATAATTAAATTTGAACATAGAAATTAAGGTTTTTTAAGATAATAATGTTCAAGGATAACCATTTTAGTATCACTAGAGCGGAGCAGAAATGTTTGGGTACGATTACATTCATGATGTTTTAATACATGAAACCAAAATGATGCCACCAATATAACTTATAGTATTATATAGAATAGAAAAGTGTCGAATACATGGAAATGAGTGTTGGATAGGTGAAACTAAGTGTCTAACATGTTAACCCTATATATATCTAAATTATGAACACGTGAAAAGAAGCATTGGACCCATTTTCGAGAGTGTTAAAGGGTTGTCGATCTCCGAGACGTGTCGGACACGAACACACTGCCTTCTTAGTTTTGCCCATGTTTCCTAGACACCATTGATAAGCTTAAAAACCTATCTATAAATTATAAATAATAGGAAGCTATGGTTATGATATTATATTACACTTAGAAAATTAACTAGTTCAAATGATAATAATAATAATAATAATAATAATAATAATAATAATAATAATAATAATAATAATAATAATAATAATAATAATAATAGTTGATTTTAAGAAGAACTAGATTTTAACCCCGCACAATGCGCGGGCATTTTAAAATTCTCATATAGAAAGACTAAAAGAAATATGTTATTCAAATATTATAGAAGTATGTATTCAAATGTTTTTAATGAGCAAAATTTTTCATTAGTAGATAATTACATAAAAATTCGAGTTAAATTTGCATAACAACTAATTAACATGAAATCCACTTATATCAAGTAAATAGCATCCAACGTTTTATGATATACTACTCTTTTCATGGGGATTGTTGTAACACCCCACATTTTTAATGATTTTTATAATTGGGTAAATTGTAAATTAAATTGGGATTAATTAAATTATATTGGAATTATTAATCCTGGATAATAAATATTAATTAGAGAGATAAGGATTAATATTTATTTATATGGAATATTACTTAGTAAACGAGTAATACTAATGATATTAAATGTAGTCGAGACACGTGTGTCAGTCGTGTCAGGACATAATTTGAGAAATAAAACGTAACTTTATTTTTGGTATTTAAAATGGTAATTTCGAGTGCGCCAAAGTGTCTCGAAGGGTCGAGATAGTCATAAAAGTGTACCCCGGGAATTTAGTTTGGGGTCCAGAATAATTTTAGGCCAAACCAGTACCCCGAAGGGGTATTTTAGTCATTTATATTTTTGAGGTAGGGAGACCCACGAATTTAAGAGGTGTAAATCAGATTAGGAATTGAAGAATTTAGGGTTACGTGAATCAAACTTGGATAGGTTATCAAGGGAGCGAAGGAGAACCCAGAGAGAGAGTCCCCGGGCCATAAAACACTACTCTTGCACCACCAACACCACCATAGCGTAGATCGAAAGAAGAGGATCGCAACCATACCAACTTTCTGCAGAGAATCAGACCTTCATAACAAGGAAAGTATTTATCTTGCTAATTTTGAGCATATATTCAATTCATGTTAGAGTTAGATGAATCAATCCATGTGTATGCGAAGAATTAATGTTAATTGGATGAGTTTAAAACATGTTCGGGGTAGGAATCGTGTTAGGTCAACTTTCTTGATGCATGTAGAATGAAATTCACAAAATTTTGATGTCATAATGTGAAGAAATCTGGATTTAAATAAAGTTCTTGAACCAAAAGATGAACTAGGGTTTTTATGGGATGTTCCTGAATTAATTCAATTTTATGAGTAACCTTTGATGATTTAATGATTCTCTCACGTGAGAAATTATTCATATATGTTGGTATAATGTTTAATATGATTGGTTGGGAGTTTGGGATTTGATTAATGGAGTTTGTGCTATAAAAGGGTGAGATTTCATAAATGCTAAGCAAGAAGAAGACATCAAGTCCACTGGACCGGTGCGCCCCCAGCCATCGGATCGGTTCGGAAGGATGTAAATGACAGTTCGTCGGATCAGTTCGCGGGTCCCACTGGACCGGTTCAAAAATGTTTTTTAATTAAATTTTAGGGATTCATATTGATAATTTGTTTCCAATTAGAGATAATCAAGTCTTGAAACCTTAAGGTAGGGTTGGATGTAGTTTGACCTCTCGAGAATTCAAGGGGTTACGTAGAATGCGAGCTAACTACGAAAGTTATATAACGTCGAATAATATTGAGGATACATAAATGAATGCGAAGGTTATGAGTTAATCTAGGACCGGATCAACGGTAGAGGTATAATTTACCTACTAAAATAGTTTGATGATTAGTTAGAATATTTCAAGTAGCGAGTGATAATCGGGGAAGTATAATGAAAAGTATAATTAAAATTAATTAATATGTAGGATATTGGGGAAATATAAATATACTACGTATGTGACATGTATGATAGGTTGCTTGTATACCTATAGTAATGTTATAAATAGGTAAATTGTATGAAAAACCTATTGTATGATTTATTGTGTGTATGACATACCTATGTTGCTTGCTATCGTGGGGATGTTTCGCGTCGTGTACGGCCTCATCCGAATGAGCCCATCGGAGGGATTTTAAACTTGTACCCACAACATAGGACCTTGGATACGTGTTATCTGAGAGTATGATAGTTTCGACGATTGAATGGGAGCGTAGGTATGTGCGTGACTAATTTGGCTGGAGACTATGTTCGCCTCCAATATATTTGATTTGTATTTATGGTTCGCGAGAGATACAAATCCAACAGTCCTTTATACAGTGCGTGATGTACCAGGACATGATAACAAAGTATGCATGCATCGCATGTCTCTGCCTAGGGGAGCCGTAGTAATAGTATTAGTATATATATATATATATATATATACTTGTGATTTATGCTATTGTGTGTGCTTAGTAGATGGGAAGATTATGACATTTAAAATGATCTTTGTGCTTAAAAAGATTAAATATAAAATGAATAATATGTGCTTGGCTATTAATTATAACTTACTGGGTAACGTATTGTATGAGCAATATGGGGAAAGTAATGAGTTAGTGGTATAGATATGGACTTGTCTTGGACTAGTTAGGCGGGGTAGCATAACTAGGACGGACTAAAAGTATATGTTAGGCGTGCACACTAGATGAGGGGTGATGACCTCAAGTGAGAGTCGTGAACCTAACATGCATATAATATCTGTTAATTATGAATTTTAAATACTTGTTGTATTTTTATATATTTGTACTCGGTCTTTGACCCATTTCAAATCTATTTTTGTACAAAAAACATTTTAGGTGCCCATCCACAGGGAGGCCCTGCTTAGGAGTTCATTACCATTTGTAGTTTATTGTGGATGATTGCTTGTCCTAGTTTGATAGACGCCTCCATTTCCTTGCAGATCTAATGCACTCATTTTATCTCAGTCGGGCACGTTGCCCATTTCTTATTAGTAATTTTTTTTGGGAGGTATTGTACTCCCTTTTATTTCAGTTGTGGATTTAGACTTTAAATTATGGATTATTGTATTGCTATTTTAGACTGGGGTGTTTACTCCCGTCGTATGTTATTCATTATTTCATTATTTGTGGTGTTGATTAACTTATTATGGTGAATGTGATATTTAATTGTTTAAATGTTCTTGAATCATAGCATGTTAATAATAAAGATAAAATTTGACATAAGTTTTTCAAATACTAGATGGTTAGTAAATATTAAAAAGTTTCTCGACAGTGATGCTAAGAATGAACCAATCTGGATATTCTGTTTTTAATTTAATAAAGGCCCGATCACCCGGTATTTAATTTAACGGGGTGTCATAATTTTGCTAATAAAAAATTTGACATAATTCTAATCGAATAGTTCCGCGCACAATGCAACTTAATGTGGAAGCTATCTAGTGATGAATATTTTGTAATTTGGTCATAGCCTCAACAAACCTAATTCTTAATAGTGACGAGATGAGATATAACATAAAGTAATATTTTTATCATTAGCTATTTTCATTCTTATTGCAAAATAAAATAATCAAATTATCAGTTTAGTTGAGTAGCACTGTTTTTTTTATTTAAGAAAAAAATACAAACACATTTCTTATTACAAAGTTATCAAACCTTGTAGTTAAACAAACACACAAATATAGTTAACTTCTCAAAGATATATATATATATATATACGCATTTTAAGAATGCGGACCGAACATGTGTCACCTAATGGTGAACCTAGAAATTATCGCCTAAATTATAGGCACACTCTCTCTTTTTTGAGCTCACCGTCAGGTGACACATGTCCAGTCCGGATTCTTAAAATACGGACTAGTCCGCACAATATCAGGACTGTATATATATATATATATATATATATATATATATATATATATATATATATATATATATATATATATATATATATATATAGAGAGAGAGAGAGAGAGAGAGAGAGAGAAAATCTCTCATATATACCACATATGATGTCTACCAATACGGGCCATTTTTTTAATTTGTAAAAAAATATTTTTGTATAGTGTTTAAATATTTCAAGGGACTCCCAAAAAAAAATCAGTTCAAAGTAATTTTTTTGTTATTTTAAAAAATCGGTCAAGCTATGTGAGTTTTTAAATTGTTTTTTAAGTTCTTAAAAACAAGCATAGTTTGACTGGGTTTTTTAAAATCACAAAAGAAAATGTTTCGAGCTGATTTGTTTTTGTGAGGTTTCCTAAAATGTTTAAATACCACACAGAACAAATGAATTCAAAAATATTTTTTTCCTATTTAAAAAAATAGGTGGTATGTATAATGTCTACCCATATATATATATATATATAATGTCTAATACTTAAGTGATTAATAATTGCTTTAAAGGAAAAACTAACTCTTGACCTCCTCTCTTAAATTTCAAATAATTTAATGGGGAGGTAAATTGAATAAGCCACGTGGCGAAGCTGGTTTAAGAGACACCATTTTTATATTTATATAATAGATTTAGAGATCAATATACAACTTGTTTTTTAGCATTTGCAAATAGTTTATATTATATTTCACAAAATGTGTTGAACATTATTCTCATGTAAGGGAATTATCTTTTTTTAACAAATGAATATCTTTTTTTTCATAGTGGAAATTGTTTGAATCCTAGATGGGATTGTTATGTTAAGACTAAGCATTCTAGTCATACCATGGCAATGTTGCTTCAGCACTATAGTGTTAACAACATCTTCAGGTTGATATTTTCCCATAATCCTTTATGTTGCTTAATCTTCTTGAAAATTGATACATGTTAACAAATAGTTTAAGAAACTCACAGTAGCTGTCTGAGTTCTTAAATACTTATCTGCCTTTTTATCTTTCATAAGAGTATATCAGGATATTAGTAACAATGAAACAAAATCATTGAACCCCATTAATCTCCTATGATGAACTAGAGATATATTATTTTTGTATTTGAATTTATTTTTCTTTTTTCCCAAGAAATGAATGTAGAAATACTATTCATCCATGGTATCAGAATAACAAGAAAGAAGCCTATAAAAATATTCTCGCTACCATATACAAGGGAAAAAGTCCACTTTAATTCTACCATATATGTGGATTAGTGTATATAAACTTCTTCGAGGCGCAATTTATATTGAGTTGCTAAGTTGTCATATCAAAGTGTTGTACAGTTTTATTAAATAAAAGATATTATCATGTTTGGTGAAGCTTCTCTATTTGATTAATAGACCCTACCACATCTATGGAAAAAGTTCCTTAATCCACATATATTAGTAGCTTAATTTACAAAAAAATCCATTTGATGTTGAGCCTACTGAAGCTTTTTTCGTAATACTTGTATGATAGCCTTCCTTTACTCTATGGATTATTTAAATATTGGGTTTTGTGTGATAGGGTGTTAAGGAATAATCTATTCTTGTCTCTGTTTGGGATTTGTAGAAAAATTCTTTTCGTGGGCTAGACCCCATTTCATTGTTCAGGTTTTGTTTTGGGGACCAAAGGATTTGCATACCAGTGTTAATTCCTTGACAGGGATTGTCATATAATATTCATGGTGTAGTTATTCAGTTATAGATTTATATATCTCAGAGAACTCTATTTATATTTCAGGTATCAAAGCATAGTATAAATGCTTTCATATTTGTGTAAGACAATTCCGTTTTCACTGAGTTTCTTTTATATGTCTGTCTAATTACTATTGTAGGATCTTTTACTAATGTGTCACGATGATGCATGATTGTCTTTGTTCCCGTCGTAGGAAATGGTGAATACGAGCAGTCGTGGAGTGCAGAAGGATCGAGACAATTCGTAGGAGAATGATGGGTCGAGGATGCACCAAATGCTTGGACAAAGATGTCCACCACACTTTGTGGAGTTAATTAATCAAGTTGATGTTGATGGAGTAACCGCATTTTAGAGATGTCCGCGGGCAGAGGTAGTTTGTGTGACTCAGGTTGTGCCGACTTATAGAGGGAGAAGGGAGATACAAAGGCACCTTCATACGATTAAAGGCACCGAGGTGCAAAAATAGTTGATTACTACATTTTAGGGAATTAGAAATGCTATTATAGGATGGATAAACGTGGTTATCTTGCTGGGAGGATGATTTTGAGCTATGCTCTGTTTTGAGCTGTGTCAGATAACAAATATTTTTTCATATGCGATTCAAGTAGTTAATTGAAGAGTTCCTGACATTCGAGTAGAGTGGCCATAAGATTGCAATATATAAGTTAGAGGTTACAAGATTTCGTGTATTTTCACCTAATGAGGTGGATGTTGAGAGGAAGAAAGTAGATGATTTCATTGTTGGGTCGGCCATTAAGATTGCAAAATAGTATTACTTTTACCGTACATCTTATGCCTGTGTAGTTGATGCAGCGCTTATACATTGTTAGGAAATAAGAGAGCTCTAGAAGCTTAAGATGAGGAAATGATTCGACCGAGGGTTAAATTCGTGAGAGAAAAACCAAGAGTGGCCACGTTTGAGGAAGTGAAAGAAGCAAAATAGAGATGCTACGAGACATCGAGAGGATCCATGAGGGAGGAATGCTTTGTGGCGCATTTTTGCCTTATATGGACGGTTTAAAGAGAGCATAACTATGGATAGTTAGAGGATACAGAGTCGTTGGTGCTAAAGACCCAAGATACTATCTTATCTCTTTTGTATTATGTTAAGCCCCACTTTTCATTGGAATTTTTTTGTATACCTCCTTTATATGGGTTTCTCCCCTTAGAAGTCTTTAATGATACTTGTATATATATATATATAAAAATCTTGCATTTGATATCCTAAGCATAACTAGTTGAATCTTTCTCTACATAGTATATGATGTTTAATATTGTAAGTGAAAACAATAAATGATCAATCACACAACCAAAGGTGACCAAATCGAGAGAAAAATGCAACTACACACAAAAAGGGATATTGTATATACGTTATACGACAAATTGCTTTTATTGAGTGTTTAGAAGTAAAATTTGGCAGAGTTTTGAGGCTCTGAATTCACATGTCGTACCTTGAAGGGGGACGAACAATGTTTATACTAACTGCTATAAGATGCCTCTTAGAAATAAACTCTCCCCTCTCGCTTATAAATATATGTCGTACCACATATATTGATCGTTAATATCGAAGTTTATAGTAAGTCTTCACGTCCTTGAGGTTTTGGGGTTTATGTATCGTAGTTGTGATAAAAATATCATTTTGCTTCATTACACTTCTCGTTTAACGTTTTGGTCCTTCATTGTGGTCGCGGACTTGAGGTAACCTCGTCTTGTGCCTTATCTTCCCTTTTATACCCATTTTTTAACGTTAGTCGTGGGAATGTGGTTCTCCAAGCCACGATATCTTGGGCTTACCTTTGACCTTGTACTTTGTGCTTAAGGATAGGAAAAGGGCTGGCTAGTTAGCTCGGTCCATCATGCTTATGATGAAATCGAGCTTGCGTTGCATCATGTGAAGAGCTCCAGATAGGACTAATGGGAAATTATCGACAACTATGGCATAACTAGGCAAAGACATAGATCAAGGACGAGGTGAGTGAAGGTCATATCGGTGCCACATGATGCCGCGGAGGACAAAGAGGATTTGGTTGCCCGAGACTAATAAGTTTTGGAGAAGTCTGAGGTCTCTATAATGGACCTAATTTATGGGTCGACATTGGATTGGGTTTGGGTATGGGGATTTAATATCTCTTTAAATCTACGGTTAACTCCCTAATTTATTGCACTCATCATTATTATACTTGAGATTATTAGATATTTACGATGGTAATCCATATGGGAAATAACGGGCATTGAGATTAGTTATATCCCTTGTTAACCTATTAAAGAGCTCATTTTTCTTTGATTCCTCATGTAAATGACCGAGGAGATTTTGGGAGGAATTGGACAGTTAGGGAAATAGGCCGAGGCCACATTTAGAGACTTAGATAGTTATTCTTTGTTTCTATAATTGAAGTTCGAGTTGTTATAGGCGCGAATGTAAAGGTTGTTTATTTTATTTACCAAGTGTTATAATCATGTAGGTGAGGCAGTAATATTTATTATGATGTTTCTTTAAATGGTCGTGGAATTCATTGTAGTTGTGTGTTTATATGGTGTGTTAAATGAAATAATGATTTTAAGTGAGGATTTATGGTCGACATCTCATGTAGGCAGTGACCTTTCTTTAGGCTTTCCCCTTTTATCTTTAAAGTGTGAGCCAGATGAAACACTTTTTCCATTGTATCTTTAAAGTAATATTTATTATGATGTTTCTTTGGATGGTCATGGAATTCATTGTAGTTGTGTGTTTATATGGTGTGTTAAATGAAATAATAATTTTATGTGAGAATTTATAGCCGACATCTCATGTAGGCAGTGATCTTTCTTTAGGCTTGCCCCTTTTATCTTTAAAGTGTGAGCTAGATGAAACACTTTTTCCATTGTATCAATCCAATCAACAAAAGCCTCCACATCCATTTTTCCATATAACACAGGTATATCGACCCGTAAATCTCCTTGTAGGAGCTTCAACACAAGTTCTAAATGGCCAGAATCATCCCCACCTTGGAAGCAACTTCATCATCACCTCATCATCCTCATGCTCAGCCAGGTCGTTATAAGGGCCTAATGCACATGGTTTCCTTTCTCCGAGGTGAGCACGAGGTTGCTAAAAATTGCCTTTATTATAGGCCATTAATGGAGTGATGGAGTTTCGGCGGGGAAATCAATTTTGGGGTGCCCTTTCTTGCCAAAGATACAACGATTCATGTTCTCTAACTGAATAATATAAGGGTTTACATTAGGGCTCGAATAGTGAGGTGCGTCCGAGAACATGTCATTTACGTTGGGAGGTTAAAGTGGCATAAAATCAAAATAACATTTGACTGGAAGGATTACCAAAAGCTTAAGGACCCACTGGACGGGGTGGATGTTGTACCGAATTGCGAATGCGATGATCCCTATCACGAACCCATTGCTTTGGATCAAAGGGAGCAAAAAGAGTTAAACGGTTGTCAATTGGTACACAGGGGAGTTTGAAATGGTGCCCGACCTTCCATCAAATGAACATCAACGTTATATAATTATGAAATGTATTAAGTAAAAACAAGAGTAGTCTGAGTGAAAATCTTCAAAGGTCAATTAAATTTTATATATATAACGTTCTTTTAGCACCAACAAAGGCCGACTGTGACTTTTAGATTGGAAATATTAAAAGAGGTCTATGGGATCATACGGATTCTTGTCCTTATTTTTAGTCTTGTATTAGGAATCACAATAAGTGTGGCCGATCACTTTTAACACACACACCTCTGTCCCAAATTTTGAAGAAGAAGAAGAAGAAGAAGAAGAAGAAGAAGAAGAAGAAGAAGAAGAAGAAAAGCAAAAAAACCACATAGCCCCATCACCGTTAACACCATCACCACCGACCATCACCGATTGCTTAGTTTTTTTTAGTTCCAAACATAACCCACATCACCGTTAACGCCATCACCACCGACCATCACCGATTGCTGATTAGAGTTTTAAAATGGGTTTGGGAGTTTTTTGGGGTGTTGTAATTATTAGTAATTGTCGATAATTGTAACTTGGTGAGTTGAGGTCTGCCCGAATTATGGACGGAATTGGTATTTGGTAATGGGTTTGCTGGAGGTTGGAATTTTGGGGTTTCCCTAGCAAATAGGGTTGTAGGGCAGGTATGATAGGTTGATGGATACTGGTTAGGTCACTGGAGGTGGGGTTCAGGTGGGTAATGGAGTTTTTCGGCGAGGGAGTTTCTTTGGGGGGGTGTAAAAAAATATTCGATCGACACATGTGTCCGCTGCCACTGGCACGGACCAATTACAGCATATAAATTATAATTAATTGGTTGTTATGTGTTTTTTGTTAATGTTCATTTTTTAGGTTTACTTTTGAACCTCTCCCTATATATATATATATATACTCGATATTGGCAAGGTTTGGCCCAAGATCGGCCCAAAATTCATTTGAGCTTGAAATTTTGGTTCAAGCATGGCTCGACGCAAACTCAAATAAAGCTTGGCCCAAAAATAGCGGGTCAAACGGGTGGCCTTCGGGTTTGCTCGGCTCAATTTTCAAGTCTAAGGCTACCAAATATAATGATTGAATAAACAACAATACATATTGAACATCATAAAGTATCAACTGCTTAGCATTCAGTATCACAAATGAGCCCGTGGGCAACAAAAAAAGGCATAATATGAATGCATATGTCTAATATTTATGATTATGGAATGGCGCACTATAATGAACACAAACCTTACATAATGAAAAAACTATAAATAGACAAACATGAACATTCGTAAAAGTTAATTTAAATTATCGTCTATTACTTAATTTGACATTCACGTAAAATTTATTTGGTCGTAAAGTGAAAATCAGATAAACTATGAACATCCATAAGATTTGACATTCACCCTTTATCACCCCGCTTTAATTTAAATTTTACTTATACTTGTAATTTTGATAGTATTCGCCATTTAACGCCACGATTTAACCTAAATATACGTATACTTATCAATTCCTAAAACCTGGAGTTCGATGAGGTAACAGTTAGTTCTTCCATCTTACATTGGCCCCTCTCAAGGTGTTTATACCTAATCCCATGCCATTTAGTTCCCTTTAACGCCCCTTAATAAAAAAAATTGTGTACTTGTAATTTCTTTAAACCCGGAGTCCCATAAGGACATAGTCCATTCCTACAAGATACATCGATCCCTCTCGCATCTCTTTAAGACCCATTTTGTGGTTGTTTTACATTTTCTCTCTTTAACAACCCCCCCACATTTTCAACCTAAAACTTGGGTAGACTTGTCAATTTCCCAAAATTGAGAGTCTGATAAGGACATGGTCATCTCCTATAATTTACATTTATCCCTCTCAAGAAGCTCGTGTCTCTTTGAGGCCTATTTTATTGTTGGTTTGCGTTTTCTCCCTTTAATAACCCATTTTTAACCTAAAACATGGGTAGACTTTGCAATTACTTAAAAGGGTAGTCCAATAAGGACACACACACTACCTACAAGTTACATGGGTCCCTCTCGAAGTGTTCGTGTCTTTTTTCAAGCCGTTTTATTATTATTTTGCATTTTCACCCTTTTAACATCCCATTTTTCACTATAAACTCATGTGGACTTGTTACTTTGTTAGATCGGGAGTTTGATGAGATCACCGTCAGTTCTTACATGATATATTCGTCCCTCTTAAGGAGTGCGTGCCTCATTCCCAATGCCCCCTACTAAATTTAAAACTTGCGTATACTTATTAATTAAATCGGGAATCCAATAAGGACACAGGTAATCCTTTCAAATTATATTAGTCCCTCTCGAGGCTCGTGTCTCTTTCAACATCGTATTACTGTTTGGCAGGAGTTCATGTCACTTTCAAGGACATTTGATTGTTGTTTTGAATTTTTGCCATCTTCCTATTTTTACTCTAAAACTTGTGTATACGTGTGATTTTTCAAATAAGGAGTACAATGAGGTGTTCATGCCTCTTTTCGAGCCATTTAGTTTATGTTTAAGTTTCCACTCGTTAACACCCGTTATATAACCTAAAGCTTACGTATACTTAATTCGATAAATCAGGAGCCCAATAAGGACACCCTCAGTTCCTACAAGTTATATTGGTCAATCACGAGGAATTTGTCTATTTTTTTTATTTTACATTTTTGTCCTTTAACATCTCATTTTTAATCTAATACTTGTGTATACTTGTAGTGTCCTTGAACCGGGAGTCCAATAAGTATACGGTTAGTTCCTACAACTTACGTTGGTCCTTATCAAGGCATTTATGCCTCTTTCCAAGCCATTTGTTGTCATTTTATGTTTTCACCCTTTAAGACCCAATTTCAACATGAAACTTACGTAGCCTTGTTAATTCCTTAAGCCGAGAGTTTGATAAGGACACTTTCAATTCCTACAAGTGACATTGGTCCCTCTAGAGGTTTTTGTGTTACTTTAAGGGTCATTATCTTGAAATTTTGCCTTTTAATATCCCATTTTCAACCTATTACTTGCATAAATCAATTCCTTAAACAGGGAATCCGATAAGGACACGTTCAGTTACTACAATTTACATTGGTCCCTCTCGAGGTGTTCATGTCCCTTTGAGGTCCATTTCATTATTGGATTGCATGTCTCCTTTTAACACCCCATTGTTAACCTAAAACTTGTTTATTATCAATTCCTTAAACCAGGAGTCCAATAAGAACAATATGAGTTCTTAAAAATTATATTAGTCCCATTCGAGGTATTCTTGTCCGGGAGTGTATCCTATAAGAACACTATCAATTCCTATAAGTGACATTGCTTAGTTAATGTTTTATGATTTTGCCTTTTAATTCCTCATTTACAATTCCGAGTCATCTTCTTTTGTTTTCTGTTTTCGCCTTTTAACACCCCATTTTTAACGGTATAGTGAGATTTTATCAAATCGGGTCACGGTTAGTTCCAACAAGTTATATTGGTCCCTTTTAAGGTGTTTGTGCCTCTTTTCATAGCATTACGTTATTTTATTGTTGTTTTGCATTTTTACCCTAGGGCTATTTTGTTGCTCTTTTGTATTCCGCCCTTATTTTTAGCCTAACTATTACTCAATTCCTCAAACCAAAAGTCTGAAAAGGATCGGGACAATACCCTCTCATGGTGTTTTTTGCTTTTTCAATCACATTTGATAGGTGTTTTTAGTTTTCTCCCTTTATCAAGCCATTTTCAATCTGAAATTTGTGTTTCCTTGTGATTTCTTTAAATCGTGAGTTCAATGAGGTCATGGTCATTTCCTACATGTTAGATTTGTCCCTTTTAAGGTGTTTGTGACTCTTTTTGTGTCTCTTTCAAGGCCATTTTGTTGTTGTTTTTCGATTTCTCCCTATAACACCCAAGTTCTAACATAAAACTTGCATATTTAGTCAATTCTTAAACTGGGAGTCAAATAGATACACATTTTGTTCTTAAAAGTTACATTGGTTCTTATCGAGGTGTTTGTGTCTCTTTTAGGGGAATTTGTTCATTATTTTGATTTTTTTATCCTTTGTCACCTCGTTTTTAATCTAAATCTTACATATATTTGTAATTTTGGGAATTCACTTTTAACGCCCCATATATAACATAAATTTTGTATGCTTGTCAATTCTTTAAAACGAGAGTTCAATGAGGTCACGATCAGCTCCTACATGATACATTGGTCCCTCTTAAGGTATTCATGCATGTTTTGGGGGAATTTAATGTGACACCCCACCTAATAAAATACCGGGCGATCACTCCTATATCAAATTAAAATAGGAGTCTCATATGGTTCATTCTTAGCATCACTGTCAAAAACCAATTTAATTACTAATATCCTATTAGGTCGGAGTCAAAATTTTAATTAACTAATCTTTTTAACCAAACCATTTAAATAAAACAATTACAACAGTTTACATGCAGCAATTGAAATGAAATAAAATAAAATAAAATAAATGAACACTCGGTACAATAATACAACCAAATCGAATGCCACACTAAAAGGCGATAAAAGAATAAATGAGTACAGTTGGGCCATAAGCCTGAATGTTTCTACAATACCTCCTATCTAGATCTCAATGATAGAAGCGTCTAATATAAAACTGTTTGAATCCAGAGCTGATGCAGCAAACGTCTGACTCGATAGAATTATCATCCAGGCATCCCTGAGTCTGGACACACATATATATATATATATATATATATAGCAAGAGAGGGGAAAATAGAGAAACGGGTCAGAGCCCGAGTTTTGAAAATATTTTAGCAAGTGCTTAAAATCTATATTTTAAAATATGTTATTTCTCATATTTAAACTGGTATAGCTCTCACATGAGATACACATCACCCCTCTTCTAACAGTGCACAACTATCGCATACCTTTTTAAACAACTGAGTTAAGCTACCCTGCCTAACTAATGTAATTACCCACCTTCTAATAATCCTCATCAATTCGAGTACTAAGGACTAAACTTCTCCCCATTCCCAACATTACGTTACGTTCGTGCGTGGGCTGTCACGCGAAGAAAAATCTAAACAAGAAACCCCCCGATACACTACTACGTGACAATGTTGATCATCGGGATCCATTAGGCCTTCAGTACATACCATATTTATACCATCCCGTATTTATTAATAGTTCTCATTAGAACATAAGATTCATATTCATATAAATTCGGATATTCATTTACCGGAAGTAATATCACCCTTTATTCATTCTTTCCACTTTATATAAGGTTAGGTTATATGATATCTCATCACATATATATAAACAATATACTATACACAACAAGTATATTAATCATCCACCGAACTATAATATAAGTGGCTTAGTCATTCTCATTTACTAAGCATCCGTGGATTATCTCAAGTACACATATATGTTACTCACAATACATATATACATATATGGCACCCCTAGGCTCAACTGCGGTGCACTCATACTCTGCTATCAAATCGCTGTACATCACGCACATAAGGATCACGCGTTCTGCATCACTCATGAACCGTATCAATACAAATCACACATATTGGAGGCAAACATAGTTCACATACCCATGGGTCACGCACATACCTACGCTCCCATAGTCAGCAGACTTATCGACTCACAAATAAGCCCTTCACAGTCCTATGTTCTTGAGGTACCAAATCTAAAATCCCTCCGAAGGTAAAACAGGATAAGATTGTCCTCACACGAACGCCAACCTCCCGTGATAGCAAGTTTGGTAGGTATGTCATACACATAATAAACAATCATATAGGTACACATTCCACCTATATAAATATATCATCAATTTGGTATTCACACAACCATATTATAATTATAGGTATTTCTCTCACCTATACAAAATTCCCCATAGGTAATTATTTAACCCACGTATATAATAACATTCGGGCATACGCACAATCCATATAATAAATTTCCTACGTAGTATATTTATCTCTCGAATATTCTACGTATTTATCAATTTTGAATAATCCTCAATATATTATTTCCGAGCTTTTCTCACCGCATGATGACAATACCAACAACACCGATATATTTATTCGTCCCATAAATAACGATAGGCATTCATCTCACCTATAATAATTGTCATAAATAGACGTATTGGATGACTGCTCAATTCTCTTTAGCCCGTATCCTAAATGTCATCCTAGTCACCTCATAGGATTTTACTCAACCAAAATTGGCATATAAGTGTGTTTTCTACACGCACAATAACTTATATAAAATTTTGCTCAGCGAAACATCACCTCGAGTGTTACTCCTCCCAAACACCCCTATTTGGGTAAATCTTGGAGTTTACTTTCATCTAACCCAAGATACGTACCTTACTTAAAAAAAAATATTTAGAAGTCCCCACACTATTTTTAGGAACCCCAAATATTTATCTCCAAAGAATTCTAGCTTTGTTTTTCTAAAATCCGAGTGCATTTTCGAGTTGGTGATTTCACCCCGGAACTGCCATCTTATAAAAATCATAAAAATTCGAAGAAAAATCAGAAAAATACACGATTAGCGCCCACGCGTCCATATCGAAAATATCTACAACTTTTATGTTTTGACCGAGAGCTGAATCGGTTGTCTTCCTATTCGAAAAGGTCCGGAAGTGACGTTTGTCACTATTCACCTTCTTCTCCAAAAATCCAAACCTCCATTAAAACACCTCCAAGCTTTTTATCTCCTCTCTCATTGTCAACCAACCTCAAACAACCATAAATACACATATATAAAGGGTTCTAATCATCTTAGAACCCATATTCAACAATTAATTTCAATAAATTTCAAGTTTCTCAAATTGGGTATTAATCGAGTTATATCCGTTTTAATCTTTCGAAAACCCGTTTGATCCACGAAATTTCAACCCAAAAATATTTAGTTTTATACCAACTACAGTATGAGAAATTAAACACACTAAATCATAAAGTAAGTTAAACAATTACCTCATGGATTACATCCGACGACCACGAGTCGAATCCCGCAAATTTTGGCCGGAAATCTCTTCTTTTCTTCTCTTTTCTTTCTTCTTCTTTCTTCTCTTCTTTCTCTCTTCTCTCTCTCTCTCTCTTAGGGATGATATTTGGGGGAAATGAGGGTTGCCACCTGTTGAAATCCGAAATTGAGTATATACCCAATTATTAAATGACTCGTGTACTCATTTACGAGTCTCTACTAGTCCAAAAATGTCGGGAACCCAAATACTACCCCCGGGTACTCTATTTTGACTATCTCGGCCATTCCGAACCCAATGGCGCAGTCAAAATCTCCATCCGAGTCACTTAACTAAAATGCACTATTTTGACCCAACACGTTCAATACGTGTATTTTTCAATTTAAAATATTTCCTTTGTCGCTTTACCCGACTTGCGACATGTAATTAAAAATAATCCACTCATATACTTAGTCTCGTAAGAAAATATAATCCATGTAAATATTAATCTGACACTCGAAAACTAATATTTACTATTCACTTTATAACATTAAAATTATTTAATTTCACTCATTAATCCCAAAATTACTATTCACAATAATTCCTCAAATTGCCAAATTACATCCACTGTGCAATTTAAATACCTTTAAAAGTAAGGGGTATTACATACTTCCCTCCTTACAATAGAATTTCATCCTCGAAATTCAGATATAGCCTGTACCACTACTCTAGGATCGGTATATACATTACATCCTAGCTTAACCAATACACAATGGTCTCATCATCTCTATATATTTACACTAATCTTGCACCCTTTTGTTAAGACCACTTAGCGCAAAGTATTTATTATTAATACCATATCTACTAGTCTCACATAGTAGAAATATTCACAAATCCATATATATACATATAGTCACATCATCCCTATACATATATATACTAATCATGCACCCCCGGGTTAACACCCATTAGCGCACTTAATCAATTCTTGCACCCCCGGATTTTCACCCATTAGTGCTCTTAATAAAATATCAAATAATATGCATACATACATCCTATTAAGATTCATAGGCATATTCCTTACCTAATCATACACTTCTCATACGTATTTTATTATCATCGCTACGTATTGTATAAATATTCAAATTACAATCTCTCTCGTAATCTCCAAGGTACATTCCCTATACCGAATAATTAAAGTATTAATTCTCATATACTCTTCCGGAATTTGGTACTGCATACACTCCTTCTTTCCTTGGAGTATGCTAACAATACAATCATGTGCAAGCCACTCTTCAACACCCGTTCGAGTAAGATTTTGCTCTACTTTCTCATAATAATTTGGTATCTTTTTCATTAAGAGTTACCTTTTAAATGATTTTCCTCAACCTTTCAACCCATCTCGGGTGTGCAAGTTCTCTTTGCACATAAATGCTTGAATTATCGTCATTCTCACATGACATTCAATACGTCATACCATTTAACCTTGTTTGTAGCAATCCCTCATGCATATATTCTACACATTTATTTATTTATTTATTTTACGTCTGTAACACCCCGCCTAATTAAATATCGGGTGGCCAGTCCCATACCAAATTAAAACAGAATATACAGTTGGCTCATTCTTAGCATCACTGTCGAAAACATTTACAACTCACCCAATACCCAATTAAGCTGGTGTTAAAAACTTTCCAAATTTAAATTTCAACAAAACCATTTTTAGTTTAAGAATAACACAACACATTTTATTCTACAATACTGATAACACAATAAATAACACAAAAGAATTTAAATGCAATTGGAATAAACATTCCCAAATAATATAAATCCTTTATAATAATCCCAACAATGTTAAATGTATTAAAAAGACCTGAATACAATAGTATTTGACCTCGATAGAAAAGATAACTGAATCCTTTGGGCGACATGCCCTAACTATGAATACTGTGAATCAAAAGATGGAAGGCGTCTAGGCAAAAACTCCATAAATCCATAGCCTGTCATAATCCGCTAAAGTTGGCGTCCCTGTTGCTGGACACCTGATATAGAGATACAATAGAAAAGAAAATATGCAAGGAAACGGGTCAGAGCCCGAATGTGTAGATGATTTTTAAAACAGCAAGTATTTAACAAGTGCAATAAAGCATTTATTATGTACATGTTAGATCCAACTCTCACTTGCTATTCTCACCTCTCAACTAGAGTGCACACTTAATGTTTCCTATTAACCTCCTAGTTAATGGTTCCTCTTTTCTAGTCTCCATATTATAATTCCATTCCCATATCATAATCCCCGTATGTCCCATACCATACGTCACCTTATTATTCATTTATGTTTCTCCTATACGATTAGTTTCTCATTAACATGAATCATTACTCATTAATATGAATCGTTTCTCATTAACATGAATCACTACTCATTAATATGAATCGTTTCTCCTTAACATGAGTTAAGCTTTTCAATTCTATAAGCATAAACATTCATTAACTTATTTCCATTATCTTTCTCTATTCACCGTTATCTACAATTATCACTGTAGATAGATTTAACCACAATATCCATTCAATCATTTAATCCATTATATATATATTCATATATAATACGGCACCCCGAGTCACAGCTGCGGTGCAATGCATTACTCTGCTATCATGTCCCATCATCGCAGGTCGCCGAATAGGGGACTACAGGCTCGGTAAGATTCCATGAACCACAATCAACAACAACCAAATTGGAGGCGAACATAGTTCTTGTATCCATGGGTCACGCACATACCTACGTACCCACAGTCAGCGGACTTATCAACTCCCCGATAAGTCTTTCATAGACCTATGTTCTCGAGCGACAAATCAAAGATCCCATGAATTCATCAGGATATGACTGCCCTCACGCGCAAACCTCCCACCGATAGCAAGTAAGATAGGTATGTCATACACATAAATCAATAATCAATCAAATAGTTATTATCATACCTATACTATAATATCAATAAGGTAATTATCAGTACCCTAAGATATTTCCCACACGTAGCATTATATCCCTTTTAAATACCACATATTAACATATTATATCTTTACTTCATAATTTAATTATCCTCGCATCCAATAACATCTCTCCACTCCCGACGTCGTTAAGGTTCATGCGCGGAGCGTCTCGCAAAGCGAAATCCAAACAAGGAACCCCTCTAATACACTACTACTTAACTTTGTCGATCGAGGAGGTCCGACAACTACAACTATGCGATCGGGATAACTTCATACCTCTTTCAACCAAAAGTGTTCTAAACTCCCATCTCTATCCAGGAGTCATACCACTACGCTCTTGTATTACACTCCGTCCTTGCGAAATCAATATTGAGCTTAAACTCAGTCCTTGATGTTCAAATTGTAACCCTAAGGCTACCCTCACTCAATACACAAGATTCAAATAGGTTTTTCCTCAACATATATTCAGTAAGAATTCACTAATATCCTACTGGTCCATAACATCATTTCTCCCGAATTACTACGAGTTTAATTCTCCTTTTCATTAAGGTTAAAATCGATAGTTTCAAATCTCTTATAAACACATCTTCTTTCACTTTAGATTAAACCCTCTTGTAAACTTAAGGATACCCAGGTGTTATATTAAATCACCCCTACTGGTCCTATCTTTAATCCTCATACATCTCCATTTATAATTTAACAAATGAATCTAGCAACCGAAATTCCATTCGATATAATTTTCATCATTTTAATCACTTGAATCCAAATCAAATTAATTCAAATCTTATTAAGGGTTTACTGATATTTTCTAAGTCCCATAATATCCAAATAATAATCTTTAAAGATCCACAAAAGGTTTGGGATAAGAATCAACATTTAAAAAGAAACAACTTTACATATTCTGGGGAGGTCGATCGATCGGAGGCAGGGGTCGATCGATCGATCACTCAGGTCCAAGCCTGGTTTTCTGCATTTTCTGCAACTACGGGTTTCACCATTTTTACTCATTCAAAACTTCATATTTACCTCCAAAATGAGTTATAATTATTTCTACATGATATATCAACATATATGAACGATTTTCAATACTCTAAACATCCTAGAATCATCAAGGGATTGGATTAAAAGCATGTTTCTCTCCTTATTTCTAGAAAATCATCAACATATTAACTTCAAGAACACTTCAATGGTTTTTCATATTTTTCTTCAACATATTCATGATCATTTCGTGGATTATTATCATCCTACAATATAAGTTTACTTCCCATATTATTTCAATTTCTATAAATCCATATAACAACTCCATTATGTCTTCCAAACAAGAAAAATCATCTCTTTTCATAATTTTCTAACATGGGCAATATACGAACTTAAGTTGCAATTATCAAACACTTGCCTTTACTGAAGGTCTAATCCTTTGGTGTAGTATATCTCAGTTGGTTATCCCTTCTCGGGTCAAACTCCGGTGGTGGTTGGTGGTGGTGATCCTTGGTTCTTGTTCTTCTCCTTCCCAAGTAGGCTTTTCCCTTCCCAAGCACCCTTTCACTCTCTCTAGGAAGATGGCTTCTCTACTTTGTGTAGAGGAGATGAATAACCCCCATACACTTAATCTACCAATACTTATAATAGTACAAAATCCAATATCACTATTCATCCTCCTTAGAAAAATGACCAAAATGCCCTTTCGGGTTATCTATTCATTTCCAAATGACCCGAGACTCAAAATTAACATCCAAATAGACTTTTCTGACTGTTTCGAACCTTTAGGACGCAACGACGCAGTCGAAATGACTATAAGGTCAATAGAAAATAAATTTTCTTTTTAATTTAATAAACTAGTCCCGACACGTCCCATACCGCGTCTGACTTAAAATATAAATTACTGAATTTATATCATACAGTCATATCAATGACATCACATTCATATATTACCTAAATATCTTTAAGTAATATTCAGAATCATCCATTTTAATATCCACAGTCCGGATAAAACCCGAATGAATTAATTAATCATAAAATCCAATTAATCCATTAATTTAAAATATAACCCATTTTAAAAGTCATATAAAATTACGGGGTATTACATACTTCCCCCCTTATAACAGAATTTTGTCCCGAAATTCAGGAATATAAGTCATACCTGTAAGTTCAACTCCGAGTATAAATCTCACATCGTGAGAAATCCAAAACGTACCGCCCATACAGTACATTAACAAAAATCCCCATCGATGTTATACACCAAACCTCACCATATAGTTTCAACTACTTACCTTTTTCACAATAATGAAAAATACTACAATCCAATCATCCAGGGCGCCCATACACCCTCTCGTACCGCTTTCAATATTAAAATTTTCGCAAAGGTTTTAAACTCGTTTCCCAAAGACCTAATTTATTTCGACTCCCAACGGTTATTAGTTTCATGCGTGGGGTGTCTCGCAAGCGAAATCCAAACAAGGAACCACCTCGATACACTACTTCCTAAAGTAGTCGGTCATTGAAACTCCTAAGGTCCTTAGTCAATAATACATAAAAATTTGGTTTTTTTAAAAAAAATACCAAGTTTATCAATTTAAAATAAAAACTAGGTTTTATCGATTTCAAATAGAGTCTACGCATCTACTCTCTTATAGAAGACAAGATGCAGACATACGCTCTCATATACCACAAGTCAATGCACGCCGATAGTCAAATCACGCTCGGGCATGCCCAAGGTAAGTAATCCCATGATAAAAATCAAACCCACGTGATAACATGTAATATAAAGGTGTCCCACACCCCTCAGTGAGTCTACGTAAATAACAGTGCTATAGGCTAAATTTAGCAATTTTTTATCCCACACAATATCAATCACTACAAAAATCAATATACACTTCATAATCCCTTATATAGAAAACATACCCTCATTCGCGGGTGGTGGTTGTTGATTCGCTGCCTGACGAACGTTATATACACGCCTGTACTAACCCTGCTGCGCGGATGCTGCTGGAATGGGAGGTAGTGCTAGCACCGGAGTTGGAGCTGGAAGAGCAGCTGGTGGAAACACTGGTACCTGCGGCTCCTATTGAGCATGTTGTTGCTGAGGAAATTTGTCTTTCTCAGGACAATCTTGACGTTTATGGTCATACTTGCCACACACGAAACATTTTCCCCCAAACTTTCCACCACCTTGCCCCTGTTGACCCCGAACCTGCTGGCCATTACCTCCCTTCCCTTGGCCCCGATGAGCCTGTCTCTGGCCCTGTTGTCCTTGCCTAAAACCTAAATCCTCAAATCGAGAATCTCCAGATCGCAAACGCTTAGCATAGTCCCCTGTCTGGGAACCCTGCTCACTCTCACGCTGATGACTCTGCCCTGGCTGAGTCCCACTAGAACTGCCCCCAGTAGTCTTGCCTTGCAGGCTTGACCCAAACCCCCGCTTGACACCCTGATTATGTAACCGGTTATCCTGGCAGTGGAGCATTACAGCATTAAGAACATCTGCATACGTACGTAGTGAAAGATTCCCTAATAAATGTTGACGAATTTTATAGTTCAACCCATCAGTGAACATTAGGATTCTCCTCTCCTCAGTAGGTACTTCAGCTGGTACCAAATTAGTTAATCTCGTAAACTCTTCCTCATATTCTGCCACAGTTTTCTCTCCCTGTTTCAAATCAAGTAGCTTCCGCCTCATCTCTGTCTGGATGGCGGAAGGAAAATACTTCCCATCAAACCGTATCCAAAAGTCTTGAATAGTCATTGTGTCCCTCTCCTCCATAGTGGTCGTAGCTTCCCACCATTGCAAGGCTGCCCTTACTAGCTTGAATGTAGCTAGTATTTGACGTTGAACCTCAGTACATTCAATCATTCTGAAGTGCCGTTGGATATCTTTCTTCCATAGGCTAGCAGTCACAACATCTGATCCTCCCTGAAACTCAGGTGGGTGAGCTTTCTGAAAGGCATCCCTTGCTCGTTCCCATGCAGTAGGAAACACTTGCCCTTGCACGGGTGGCACAATCGGTGCCGGTACAGGAGCCTGCTGAACAGTAGCTAAAGCCTCATTGACTGCCTGAGCAACAATTGCAGCAACTTCGGCCGCAGTCATCGTACCCTTGTAGGCGTAAATAGAAAAGCAATAATCCTACCCATAGGGCTCTACATCAAAGAACGCTAAGCTGAAAACATATTAAGCCGTACAGATCCTAAAGGACACTAGAACCTGATACTTTGATACCACCTGTAACACCCCGCCTAATTAAATACCGGGTGGCCAGTCCCATACCAAATTAAAACAGAATATACAATTGGCTCATTCTTAGCATCACTGTCGAAAACATTTACAACTCACCCAATACCCAATTAAGCTGGTGTTAAAAACTTTCCAAATTTAAATTTCAACAAAACCATTTTTAGTTTAAGAATAACACAACACATTTTATTCTACAATACTGGTAACACAATAAATAACACAAAAGAATTTAAATGCAATTGGAATAAACATTCCCAAATAATATAAATCCTTTATAATAATCCCAACAATGTTAAATGTATTAAAAAGACCTGAATACAATAGTATTTGACCTCGATAGAAAAGATAACTGAATCCTTTGGGCGACATGCCCTAACTATGAATACTGTGAATCAAAATATGGAAGGCGTCTAGGCAAAAACTCCATAAATCCATAGCCTGTCATAATCCGCTAAAGTTGGCGTCCCTGTTGCTGGACACCTGATATAGAGATACAATAGAAAAGAAAATATGCAAGGAAACGGGTCAGAGCCCGAATGTGTAGATGATTTTTAAAACAGCAAGTATTTAACAAGTGCAATAAAGCATTTATTATGTACATGTTAGATCCAACTCTCACTTGCTATTCTCACCTCTCAACTAGAGTGCACACTTAACGTTTCCTATTAACCTCCTAGTTAATGGTTCCTCTTTTCTAGTCTCCATATTATAATTCCATTCCCATATCATAATCCCCGTATGTCCCATACCATACGCCACCTTATTATTCATTTACGTTTCTCCTTTGTATGATTAGTTTCTCATTAACATGAATCATTACTCATTAATATGAATAGTTTCTCATTAACATGAATCATTACTCATTAATATGAATCGTGTCTCCTTAACATGAGTTAAGCTTTTCAATTCTATAAGCATAAACATGCATTAACTTATTTCCATTATCTTTCTCTATTCACTGTTATCTACAATTATCACCGTAGATAGATTTAACCACAATATCCATTCAATCATTTAATCCATTATATATATATTCATATATAATACGGCACCCCGAGTCACAGCTGCGGTGCAATGCATTACTCTTCTATCATGTCCCATCATCGTAGGTCGCCGAATAGGGGACTACAGGTTCGGTAAGATTCCACGAACCACAATCAACAACAACAAAATTGGAGGCGAACATAGTTCTCGTATCCATGGGTCACGCAAATACCTACGTACCCACAGTCAGCGGACTTATCAACTCCTCGATAAGTCTTTCATAGACCTATGTTCTCGAGCGACAAATCAAAGATCCCATGGATTCAACAGGATATGACTGCCCTCACGCGCAAATCTCCCACCGATAGCAAGTAAGCTAGGTATGTCATACACATAAATCAATAATCAATCAAATAGGTATTATCATACCTATAATATAATATCAATAAGGTAATTATCACTACCCTAAGATATTTCCCACACGTAGCATTATATCCCTTTTAAATCCCACGTATTAACATATTATATCTTTACTTCATAATTTAATTATCCTCGCATCCTATAACATCTCTCCACTCCCGACGTCGTTAAGGTTCATGCGCGGAGCGTCTCGCAAAGCGAAATCCAAACAAGGAACCCCTCCAATACACTACTACTTAACTTTGTCGATCGAGGAGGTCCGACAACTACAACTATGCGATCGGGATAACCTCATACCTCTTTCAACCAAAAGTGTTCTAAACTCCCATCTCTATCCAGGAGTCATACCACTACGCTCTTGTATTACACTCCGTCCTTGCGAAATCAATATTGAGCTTAAACTCAGCCCTTGATGTTCAAATTGTAACCCTAAGGCTACCCACACTCAATACACAAGATTCAAATAGGTTTTTCCTCAACATATATTCAGTAAGAATTCACTAATATCCTACTAGTCCATAACATCATTTCTCCCGAATTACTACGAGTTTAATTCTCCTTTTCATTAAGGTTAAAATCGATAGTTTCAAATCTCTTATAAACACATCTTCTTTCACTTTGGATTAAACCCTCTTGTAAACTTAAGGATACCCAGGTGTTATATTAAATCACCCCTACTGGTCCTATCTTTAATCCTCATACATCTACATTTAGAATTTAACAAATGAATCTAGCAACCGAAATTCCATTTGATATAATTTTCACCATTTTAATCACTTGAATCCAAATCAAATTAATTCAAATCTTATCAAGGGTTTACTGGTATTTTCTAAGTCCCATAATATCCAAATATAAATCTCCAAAGACCCAAAAAAGGTTTGGGATATGAATCAACATTTAAGAAGAAACAACTTTACATATTCTGGGGAGGTCGATCGATCGAAGGCAGGGGTCGATCGATCGATCACTCAGGTCCAAGCCTGGTTTTCTGCATTTTCTGCAACTACGGGTTTCACCATTTTTACTCATTCAAACCTTCATATTTACCTCCAAAATGAGTTATAATTATGTCTACTTTATATATCAACATATATGAACGATTTCCAATACTCTAAACATCTTAGAATCATCAAGGGATTGGATTAAAAGCATCTTTCTCTCCTTATTTCCAGAAAATCATCAACATATTAACTTCAGGAACACTTCAATGGTTTTTCAGATTTTTTTTCAACATATTCATGATCATTTCGTGGATTATTATCATCCTACAATATAAGTTTACTTCCCATATTATTTCAGTTTCTATAAATCCATATAACAACTCCATTATGTCTTCCAAACAAGAAAAATCATCTCTTTTCATAATTTTCTATCATGGACAATATACGAACTTACGTTGCAATTATCAAACACTTGCCTTTACTGAAGGTCTAATCCTTTGGTTTAGTATATCTCAGTTGGTTATCCCTTCTCCGGTCAAACTCCGGTAGTGGTTGGTGGTGGTGATCCTTGGTTATTGTTCTTCTCCTTCCCAAGTAGGCTTTTCCCTTCACAAGCACCCTTTCACTCTCTCTAGGAAGATGGCTTCTCTACTTTGTGTAGAGGAGATGAATAACCCCCATACACTTAATCTACCAATACTTATAATAGTACAAAATCCGAAATCACTATTCATCCCCCTTAGAAAAATGACCAAAATGCCCTTCCGGGTTGTCTATTCATTTCCAAATGACCCGAGACTCAAAATTAACATCCAAATAGACTTTTCTGACTGTTTCGAACCTTTCGGACACAACGACGCAGTCGAAATGACTATAAGGTCGATAGAAAATAAATTTTCTTTTTATTTTAATAAACTAGTCCCGATACGTCCCGACACGTCCCATACCGCGTCTGACTAAAAATATAAATTACTGAATTTATATCATACAGTCATATCAATGACATCACATTCATATATTACCTAAATATCTTTAAGTAATATTCAGAATCATCCATTTTAATATCCACGGTCCGGATAAAACCCGAATGAATTAATTAATCATAAAATCCAATTAATCCATTAATTTAAAATATAACCCATTTTAAAAGTCATTTAAAATTACGGCGTATTACAACGTCCTTCTATCTCGAACATTTTTGGAATTAACTAACCAGGGTACCCATACCCCCTATCATTCGTGCATATATGCGCCACCATTGTAAATGTTTTGATACATTACACTTAATCTAAATAATGAGCATCATTTCATCGGCATGGTACTAATATCTGGGTATCCCTTAACGTGAATAATTCAAAATGTAATTCTCCCGATGCCTAGAGATTCAATACTTCTCAAGATTATCTCATCGATCTTTTTGTGGTTAACTCACAATAGCCTTCCTATATCAGTGTCGATAGTCTTATTGCCCTTACTTCGTGGTAGCCCTAAGATTAAGGTGTTTCTAACACACGTAATATGAGTAATATTCTAACTATATCCCTAGTGCCCAAGACCTCTCTCGACTTTCCACATTTTCTTGGTTTCGTGCGTGGGACATCTCGCAAAGCGAAATCTAAACAAGGAACCTTCCCGATACACTACTCCCTCGTTTCGTCGATTATCGAGATATAGCGGTCTAAGGGACACCAACGGGACGTTCTAAATCCTACCTCGTTAACCTACTAATGTACTTCTACCACTATATCCTTCCATCTTGTCCAAATGGAAAGTCCAACTAATTAGGGCACCTACTCTCTGCAAAAGCATTATGAACATCATACCCAAAATGAATTTCCTCTCAATTTCCCTTATATTCAAAGTCTGGCTATAAGTCTCAGATTAATTTCCTTTATCATACCTCACCCATATACTTGCGGTGAGAGGAAAATTTCAGTGCATCTTCATAGCACTTATATCTCTATATAATTATACACTCATCAAATGGTTCTCGCTCAATAGTGTTTCCTTTACACTAGGTGGCTTATCGTCAAAACCAACATCCTTGCATTTTATAACATCTGTCCACTCCCGACGTTGTTAAGGTTCGTACGGGGAGTGTATTGTTAGCTTCAACTATGCAACCAAGATAAACCCATCCCATCTATCAATAAAATATGGTCAGAACTCTCACTTCTGTCAAGGAGCCATACCACAAGCGCTTGCACTAACACTAAGTCCTTCGCGCGAACAACAACAAGCTTAAACTCCCAGCTTAATTATAATTCCTGTATACCTTAAATTATATATATATATGGTCCACATGCACTCAAATCATGCAAGTTAAACATCTCCTCATCGAAGTTCCATCTAAACATATAATCAAGGCGCGCTCATCCAAAATTTATCTCGCATTCCATTCTTTAATACGTCCCTATATATATATATATATATATACTTTACACATTAATTATATCCATACTTATATATCATACACTATATAAGTATAATAACCATCCCTTAGAGCTATAACTCAATGGATGCAGTCTCTCAATGTTATCATCTTCCAGGGAATTAATTACACATCATCCTGGGTACCAGTGGTCGGACTATCACACCAACTTGGTAAAAAACAAATCACAACGAATGGGAAGCGATCATAGTTCCTCCTCGGAAATGAGAGCGAAACATACTCATCACATCTCATTCCTGATAAAAATCACACGATATAAAATGGACACTATGACCTGGGGACTATACGCTCCCTACTCATCAAGCCAGGGGCCTCACCCAAAATGCATAACTTCCCATGATAGCACTCGAGTGGTATGTTGCATACAAATATACCAATCACATACAAATATATTTAAACATATCATATATATATTCTCAATATGCTCATATATATATATATATAGTATAATCCGGCTAATCGTGTATATCTCACGTAATATAACTATATCATCTCTTTTAAATTCAGAATATTAAGCTTATCACAACTAGCTCGTATCCCAATTAAATCCGAAATTCCAATTCAAAGCCCAAGAGTCTTTATCCCATTAGACTCTTAAAAATCACAAAGTCTCACAACTTTAATTTTTCATTGCAAATTTCACACCTTGCACTAAAACAACTATAACTCACTCTACGTAAGTCCAATTTACTGGTGAGACTATTATTCCACTGGAGAAGCCTCTTTCTCCATTGTACCTACCTTACTCCGGTACTAAGTTCACTTAACCATGTCACTCTTTATTCACCGTCGATCTCTGACTGATTCTTATGTGAATAACCTAGAAACTGCATTCACTTTATTCTAAATCAAGGGAATTTACAGTTTAAAACCATCTGTAAGATTAATTTATGAGCAAAATATCATGCTCCTCTAAATATGGTGACCATCGTTCCCACCATTTCACATTGCTCCAACGAGTGAAAAAAATTTCCTCAAATTTTCACATATGGATAATTCCATACCCAACTGTAAGCAAGAGCTTCCGAGCCTTCGACTTGTTAATTCAAGTTTGGCACCATTCTCAAGTACAACGATTCTTAAAAATTTTAACTACTATATTTTAGTAGTCGTTGCAGCAACCCATGATAATGCCACAAGGAAAATAACCTTTACCGCGGTCCTCATTTCTAACATCAACTTATAGCTCTAACTAAGTCTCGCCTCCTGCTGCCCTCACGATGGTCTTCCATGGTCGCCCTTCGTCGATCAACACACGAATCCTGAACGAGCGCGCAAAAGATTTACTATAATCTTACATAATGGCAGGAGAACGAAATCTCACAAGAGGATATCAATAATCCTTATCATAAGGCTCTATATCAAATCAAAAGCAACGCTAAAAGCGTAGTACGTCCGCACAGATTCCTAAGGACACTAGAACCTGATGCTCTGATACCACCTGTGACACCCCGCCTAATAAAATACCGGGCGATCACTCCTATATCAAATTAAAACATGAGTCTCATATGGTTCATTCTTAGCATCACCGTCGAAAACCAATTTAATTATTAGTATCCTATTAGGTCGGCGTCAAAATTTTAATTAACTATTTTTTTTAACCAAACCATTCAAATAAAACAATTACAACAGTTTACATGCAGCAACTGAAATGAAATACAATAAAATAAAATAATCGAACACTCGGTACAATAATACAACCAAATCGAATGCCGCACTAAAAGGCGATAAAAGAATAAATGAGTACAGCTGGGCCATAATCCCGAATGTTTCTACAGTACCTCTTATCTAGATCTCAATGATAGAAGCGTCTAATATAAACCTGCTTGCATCCAAAGCTGCTGCAGCAAACATCTGACTCGAAAGAATTATCATCCAGGCATCCCTGAGTCTGGACACACACACACACACACATATATATATATATATATATATATAGCAAGAGAGGGGAAAATAGAGAAACGGGTCAGAGCCCGAGTTTTGAAAATATTTTAGCAAGTGCTTAAAATCTATATTTTAAAATATGTTATTTCTCATATTTAAACTGGTATAGCTCTCACATGAGATACGCCTCACCCCTCTTCTAACAGTGTACAACTATCGCATACCTTTTTAAACAACTGAGTTAATCTACCCTGCCTAACTAATGTAATTACCCACCTTCTAATAATCCTCATCAATTCGAGTACTAAGGACTAAACTTCTCCCCATTCCCAACATTACGTTACGTACGTGCGTGGGGGTGTCACGCGAAGTGAAATCCAAACAAGGAACCCCCCCGATACACTACTACGTGACAATGTTTATCATCGGGATCCATTAGGCCTTCAGTACATACCATATTTATAAAATCCCGTATTTATTAATAGTTCTCATTAGAACCTAAGATTCATATTCATATAAATCCGGATATTCATTTACCGGAAGTAATATCACCCTTTATTCATTCTTTTCACTTTATATAAGGTTAGGTTATATGATATGTCATCACATATATATAAACAATATACTATACGCAACAAGTATATTAATCATCCACCGAACTATAATATAAGTGGCTTAGTCATTCTCATTTACTAAGCATCTGTGGATTATCTCAAGTACACATATATGTTAATCACAATACATATATACATATATGGCACCCCTAGGCTCAGCTGCGGTGCACTCATACTCTGCTATTAAATTCCTCTACATCACGCACATAAGGATCACGCGTTCCGCATCACTCAGGAACCGTATTAATACAAATCACACATATTGGAGGCGAACATAGTTCACATACCCATGGGTCACGCACATACCTACGCTCCCATAGTCAGCAGACTTATCGACTCACAAATAAGCTCTTCACAGTCCTATGTTCTTGAGGTACCAAATCTAAAATCCTCCCGAAGGCAACACATGATAAGATTGTCCTCACATGAATGCCAACCTCCCATGATAGCAAGTATGGTAGGTATGTCATACACATAATAAACAATCATATAGGTACACATTCCACCTATATAAATATATCATCAATTTGGTATTCACACAACCATATTATAATTATAGGTATTTCTCTCACCTATACGTAATTCCCCATAGGTAATTATTTAACCCACGTATATAATAACATTCAGGCATACGCACAATCCGTATAATAAATTTCCTACGTAGTATATTTATCTCTCGAATATCCTACGTATTTATCAATTTTGACTAATCCTCAATATATTATTTCTGAGCTTTTCTCACCGCACGATGACAATACCAACAACACCGATATATTTATTCGTCCCATAAATAACGATAGGCATTCATCTCACCTATAATAATTGTCATAAATAAACGTATTGGATGACTGCTCAATTCTCTTTAGCCCGTATCCTAAATTTTATCCTAGTCACCTCATAGGATTTTACTCAACCAAAATTGGCATATAAGTGTGTTTTCTACGCGCACAATTACTTATATAAAATTTTGCTCATCGAAACATCACCTCGAGTGTTACTCCTCCCAGACACCCCTATTTGGGTAAATCTTGGAGTTTACTTTCATCTAACCCAAGATACGTACCTTACTTAAAAAAAAATATTTAGAAGTCCCCACACTATTTTTAGGAACCCCAAATATCTATCTCCAAAGAATTCTAGTTTTTATTTTTCTAAAATCCGAGTGCATTTTCGAGTTGGTGATTTCACCTCGGAACTGCCATCTTATAAAAATCATAACAATTCGAAGAAAAATCAGAAAAATACGCGATTGGCGCCTACGCGACCATATCAAAAAATTCTACAACTTTTGTGTTTTGACCGAGATCTGAATCGATTGTCTTCCTATCCGAAAAGGCCCGGAAGTGACGCTGGTTACTATTCACCTTCTTCTCCAAAAATCCAAACCTCCATTAAAACACCTCCAAGCTTTTTATCTCCTCTCTCATCGTCAACCAACCTCAAACAACCATAAATACACATATAGAAAGGGTTCTAATCATCCTAGAACCCATATTCAACAATTAATTTCAATAAATTTCAAGTTTCTTAAATTGGGTATTAATCGAGTTATATCCGTTTTAATCTTCCGAAAACCCGTTTGATCCACGAAATTTCAACCCAAAAATATTTAGTTTTATACCAACTACAATATGAGAAATTAAACACACTAAATCATAAAGAAAGTTAAACACTTACCTCGTGGATTAAATCCGACGACCACGAGTCGAATCCCGCGAATTTTGGCCGGAAATCTCTTCTTTTCTTCTCTTTTCTTTCTTCTTATTTCTTCTCTTCTTTCTCTCTTCTCTCTCTCTCTCTCTTAGGGATGATATTTGGGGGAAATGAGGGCTGACACCTCTTGAAATCCGAAATTAAGTTTATACCCAATTATTAAATGACTCATGTACTCATTTACGAGTCCCTACTAGTCCAAAAATGTCCGGAACCCAAATACTACCCCCGGGTACTCTATTTTGACTATCTCGGCCATTCCGAACCCAATGGCGCAGTCAAAATCTCCATCTGAGACACTTAACTAAAATTTACTATTTTGACCCAACACGTTCAATACGCGTATTTTTCAATTTAAAATATTTCCTTTGTCGCTTTACCCAACTTGCGACATGTAATTAAAAATAATCCACTCATATACTTAGTCTCGTGAGAAAATATAATCCATGTAAATATTAATCTGACACTCGAAAACTAATATTTACTATTCACTTTATAACATTAAAATTATTTAATTTCACTCATTAATCCTAAAATTACTATTCACAATAATTCCTCAAATTGCCAAATTACATCCACTGTGCAATTTAAATACCTTTAAAAGTACGGGGTATTACATTTAATTCCCTTTAGCACCCCTTATTTAAACTAAAACTTTCGTATACGTGTAATTTCCTTAAACTGGGTGTCTCATAAAGACCCAGTCAACTCCTACAAGATATAGCGGTCCCTCTTGAAGTGTTCATGTCTCTTTGATGGTCATTTTGTTGGTGCTTTGCGTTTTTTCCATTTAACACCCCCCATTTTCCACCTAAAACTTGGGAAGACTTGTCAATTCCTTAAACCTAGACTCCTATAAGGACACGATCATCGTAATGCAATTTAAATAGATCCTTCTTAAGGTGCTCGTGTCTTGTTTTGTCCCACTTTATTGTTATTTTTCATTTTGTCCCTTTGATACCCCTTTTGAGGTGTTCGTCTCTTTTCGAGCAATTTTATTATTGTTTTGCATTTTCACCCTTTAACTCCCCATGTTCAAGTAAGAATTTGCGTATACTTGATATTTTGTTAAATTGGGAGTTTGATGAAGTCACGGTTGGTTCTTATATGTTACCTTCGTCTTTCTGAAGGTTTTTGTGCCTCACTCTAATTCCCCATATTTAATTTAAAACTTGCATATACTTACTAATTAAACCGAGAGTCCAATAAGGAAACGATGAATGCCTTCAAATTACGTCAATCCCTATCTATGTAGTTCAATGAGGTGTTCAACTATGTTTTATAATTTTGACCTTTAACGGCCTATAAATAAGTAAAATTTGTTTATACTTGAATTTCCGTAATCAGGAGTCTCGTAAGGACACGATCAACTCCTTCAAGTTACTTGAGTCTCTCAAAGTGTCTGTGCCTTTTTTTCACACCAATTAATTAAATTGGTCCCTCTTAAGGTGTTTGTGCCTATTTTTGGGTCACTTATTTTCTATTTAGAGTTTTCACCCATTTAAAACATGTGACACCCCGCCTAATTAATTACCGGGTGATCAGTCCTTAATTAATCAATTTCAGAATATCAAGTTGGTTCGGATAATGCATCACTACCGAGAACTCAAATTTTAAATTTAATAAAACTAACCACCTAGTATTTTAAAAAGGTTGATGTCCAAATTTTATCTTGTCATTAACTACAACCAAAAGAATATCAATAAACACCATGCCTCACAGTAACATAAGTACAGTCCAACTGAAGTAAAATAAATGATTGGAGTAAACATCTCCAAATACAATCCCATACAATAAATCAAATGGAAGAAACCAAATCCAAAAGAGAGTTTAAAATGACTAAATATCTGAAAGTAAGCATTAGTAAGGATGACATGTCCAACCAAGATGAATAATTGAAAAAGGGAGGATAGACTGAATCGTCTACTAGAAATAATCCTGCAGCTTCCACAGCAGCTACAACACGACAACTGTATAGAGTCTCCTAAGGTTGGTGTCCTTGTGGCTGGACACCTAAAATAATGGAACAGTAAAAAGACAGACAGAAAAACGGGTCAGAGCACGAGTTGAACACAGTTTAAAAATAGCAAGTGCTTAAATTGATTCAATTAGCACAATTATTAATCAAGTTAACTTAGCGTACTCACTTGAGATACTCGCCCCTCAATCTAGTGTGCACGTCTAACGAGCCTAACTACCCGTACTAGTCATGATACCCTGACTGACTACTAAGTGTATAATCTGAAGTTTGAAAGTCTCTCTAAATAACGTAGAAATCGACACACTTATAATTTCAATATAGAATTAGGATTTCTTTAGGTTATTCTCATATTCTAAATGCCCAACTGATAATTCCATGAGTGTAAAAATAACAATATTGACAACAACAAAAGGCAACAAACATGATTTTCGGTATACACACCTTATTCTCTTTGTGTATACAAATCAAATTATATAAGTATAGAAATATTACATCCTTGGTTAAGAACCCATTAGTACTACGCATACTCGGCTATCTAGTCCATTTGCAAAGCTCACACATAGAGGACAACATATTAAATCTCTCGAGAACCAATAGAAACATAAATACATATTGGAGGCCAACATAGTCCCAATCAGATGGGCTACGCACATACCTACGTACCCATACGAACGTCATCACTATCATTCTTACTGATAGCCCGTACCTAGGTTCCATGCTCTAGTGGTACAACTCTAAATCCCTCGAAGGAACACAAATTCGGTTATCCACAACGCGTTAACCTCCGTTTGATAGCCAGTATCTAGGTATGTTATACACAAAATATTTTGAACAATAAGCATACACACCACTTATATAAATTCATTATCTTTCCCACAGTCTAGTGTTTGTAGTACGTATATGAACTCTTATTATAACCCTGTATTTTCGCACCTCCTCAATTTTATGAATTTTATACCTTCCAAGGGTCGACATATTTTCCTCTCACTATAATTATCAACATAAGTCACTCAACGATCATACTGGTTTAACACTCACTTGAAGAAGCCTACGGGAAGTTCTAAACAAAATTCGGGCTTAAAAAGGCCATTCTGGAATCTTGTTAGAAGACCTAGAAATCTCGTTCGAACGAGGTCTTTCGAACGAAGGTACTTAAAATGAACTCCCAAACTTGTTAGAAGAGCTACTGGAATCTCGTTCGAACGAGGTCGTTCGAACGACCTGGGCTGGACTTCTAACGAAATTTTTGAAGTTGCCCAGTTCGTCTCTCAACTTCGTTTCCCTAATTTTCACCACTCAAAACTCAACCTAAATTAGCTCCAACCCAAATACAATGTTTCCCACTATCCTAAGTTATCTTAAAACACATAATAACATGATTTTGGAGGTCGAATCATTCTAATCATCATGTAATTTCAATAAATTCCCAAACGTTACTACAAACCCTATTAATATGAACCCATAACTTATTTGTTCATAAAAAACTCCATTTTAATTCGTGATTTACATCTAGTTCATAAACTTTCACCTTTCTACTAAGGGGAAAATCCTCTACATGCAAACCCCCATCAGATTTTTTTCTAAATATTCTGCACAATTTCATAATAGGAAAACCCAAATTGGTATTTGTTGTTCTAAAACCTCAATATATGTTAACAAGAGTAATAATTGTTAAGAGAAGAGGAAGATAATCACTTGCCTTAAAAATGAACTTTTGATTTGTGGGTTGAAATTTGTATATGAACGATCCTCCTGACACGATCTACGCGTTGATATACTTTTTATTGTGAAAGGTTGGATTCTTGGCTAAGGCTCCAATGGAGTCTCCTTCTTCTTCTTCCTTGGTTCTCTCTCTCTTTCCATCTCTTCTCACGTAGGTTGAAACTGACAGCCACTAACCCTTAATGCCTTTTTTAATTAACCCAATTTTCGTCCATTTAATTACCTTAAAATTTTTAAGGACAAAAATAACCCTTCGGGGTGCCATTTTGGGTTAAAAAGTCCCGGACTCCAAATAACATACCCGAATAGTGTTTTCTGACTATTTTGACCCTTAGGGACACTCTGGCGCAATCAAAACAGTCGTACGAGTCATACAAAAATAAATTATCTTTTAACCCCCCAAATATACACAATTAACGTGACTCATACGCGTCCCAAATATTTATAACATAACTGTCGTGTATCTCATTCCCAGCCATACTATTATTTCAATAATTACTAACTCTCATCCCGTTAGTGATTATTATCATAAAGTCGGATTAATTTCAATTTAAATTTTCTCCCTTTAATTTAATTAAATCCCCATTTTTCATAAAAATAGTTATGCGTACCATAAAATAGTTATGCGTAAAAATACGGGGTATTACAAAACACCTTCAATTCCTAAAAGTTATGTTGTCCCTCTCGAGGTGTTTTACTCTCTTTCAAGGACATTTTGTTGTTTTACAATATCATCCTTTCACACCTCATTTTTAATCTAATACAGACATATACTTGTAATTTCCTTTAATCGGGAGTCCAATAAGTACACGATTAGTTCCTACAACTTTCGTTGGTCCCTCTCGAGATGTTCGTACCTCTTTTCAAGACATTTATTGTCGTTTTATGTTTTCACCATTGATTCATATCGAATATTGCATATTTTCGCCCTTTAACTTTATGCATTTTAGCACTTTTACGATCCTTAATGCCTATATTTATGCTCATTAACTAGACAACCTTGGATTTGGATATATACATGCCTTTCAGGGGTTAACTGTGCTTTTGTAGGTATTAGAATGCTAAAAGTGAGGATCCATTGCATTTCGGAGAAGTTCCGTCACCGAACGCTACTTTAAGGGCATTTTAGTCAATTCAAATTTCATCATTGGCTCATGGAATTTACGCGGATGTATAGTTCGTTGATTAAGCTTCACGTGGCCACAAACAGGGCGCAATTCCGAGTCCAGACGATGAAGTTATGGTCGTTTCCATAATGAACCTTTTCCCCCTCTTCATGGACTAAAGAATTGCAGAAAACAGAGTGTCGGTCGACCGCGGTTTTGAGTTTTACCGTGGAAAGGAGATAGTGTGCTTCAAATTTAAGGCTCGGTCGACCATGCCACTGTGATCGGTCGACCGTGATCACCAGATATTTGTTAATCTTTTCCTTTTCTTTTCCTTTTTATTTCCCACTTACTATATAAACCATTTTTATTGTAAATATTGGATATATTAGATTTTAGGTTAGTTTAGGTTAGGGTCTGGGGTTTTGATAGCTATTTCTTCTTCCTCTCTTGGTTTGACACCCATTGGGGTTTGTAAGTTGTACTTTCATCTTCCCTCTCCATTAATATAGTTTGTATTTCCTTAATTCTTGCTTTCTAGTTAATTTACATGCTTTTATAATTAGGTTTACATGCTTTCATTTATTGCTTTCTAGTGTAGTTTTATTTCGTTTATTTACCGCATTTATTTATCTCGTTTTTACCATGCTTTCTAGCTAAGTTAGTCTAGGTTGTGTCGGATTGAACTCATTTCGGGTTGACATGTTGCTTGGCTTTGGTGATGGAGTTTACGGGTGTATTTCGGGTCTGATGTCCTAGTTATTGTGCCTAGGAGATTTAACGGGGCATATCATGTATGCTTCGTGCTTACGACCTTGCGTGCATAATTTTCGGGATATTTATTGACGTCAAAATCGTATTAGGCTTTTATGCAAATTTAGGGATGTGACAACCCTTGATTTAATTAATTATCAAAACGAGAGGCATTTTTAATAACTCGTCGACCCATATAACCATTTTATACTAATTAACTCGAGCGAGGGATATCCGACGCAACCTATAGTTTTTATTCGCTTTCTTAATCTAGTTTCAATAGACTTGCCTAGATTAACCATTTCCCTTTTTGCATCTTTTCCTTTTTGTGTATAATCACCTTTTACACTTTTATTTAGGAATATTAAACCCTATAAATTCTAGCAACTCGTCTCTGTGGATTTTCGATACCCGACTTACCGCTACACTTGTATCGCAAGTGCAGCCGTAATTTAGGTTTTTGTATTGAGGCGGTGAACAGAAAACAACGATCGGTGCTTGACGCGCATTGCTTTTCACCCTTAATCAAAATGGCGCCATAGCCGGGGAAGAGTTTGTTTTCGAATTTATTTGATTTAGTATTTAGTAGTATTTTCTTTCTATTTGTATTTTTTGCCTAACATTTTGTAGGAATTCTACATTTGAGCGCCTAGAAACGCTTGAATTTCTCGCGCGCGTATCTACTTTATGGAATTCGCCACTTCGAGCCATTTTTGGGGTAAGAATGTCTTATTCCAATTCTTTTGGTAATCATTGTTATAATTCTTAAAATCCCTGTAATCCTATGACTTTCAGTCAATACTTAGAGTCCCAAAAAATTACAAATTCAAAAATGACGTTGGGCTAGTATAACGAAAGTTAAAACTTGGGTTATTGGAATTTTGAGGATGATGATAACGATTTTGGGCCTCTAATTCCTTATAATAGGAATTTTGAGACGAATTGCAATAGTTTTGAAAATTCCTATAATAATGAGTTGAAGTTTAAGCCCGATGATAATTTTCAAAATTCCCATTTTCAAGTATCCACGCCTCGGCCTATGACTTTTGGCGAGGGCTTGCATATGCTTGAAAATGAGAAAATTAAAAATCGTTATCGGGAAGAAAATCGTTTGTGGGAACATGAATTGGATTTATTATTTGAATCCGACGACGATTTTTCTTTGGCGACTTTTGAAGTCGAATAATGTTTTGAACCAAATGAGGACTTTGTGCCTACTTTGGAACAAACCATTTTTTACTTTGCCCATTGTGTAATAGATATTGAAAGTGAAGATGAAATGGAAGTAATATCCATTTGCAATGAAATGATTTCTTCTTTGGCCCCCAAAGAAGAACATTTCATTGAAAATGGTCCTATTTCCTTCGAAACTCAATCTTCAAGCGATGATGACTCATCTCTTGAGTTTGAATTTCTTTCCTCCCCATTTTCATTTTCTGTTATCACACCGTCATAAGTACCCGATGATTCGGTTTCAAACTTTAATGTGTTAAACCTTTTCGCCGATGAGGAGTACTTGCTCGAGTCGCCTTCCATGAACGCATATTTGCCTTCATGTGCGCCCCCTCCCACTCTAATTTCAAAATCCTTCGGAGGATATTCGGATTTTCTCGGTTCCCACATGTTTTTGTCACCCGTTAAATCCAAATCCCCCATTGTCCCTCCAAAACTTTTAATTGGCGATGGTTTATTTCTTCTGCCTTACACATGCCTTCCGTTATTCAAACGGAATACATATTTTTCAGAAGGCATGCTTGAGAGTGAGGGTACACCGATCACCCTCCAAAGTCAAATCATTTTCATGGTGGACCCTCAACTATTTAGACTTCTAGTGTATAGTTAGTGTGAAGCCTAAATAGTAAGTTGTATATAGTTAGCTTTTTATTCTTTCTTTCTTTTTATCTTTTCTTTCCTTTTTAATTTAGTCTAGTGTAATTAGTTAACTTTTTGTTATTTGTTTTTGCTATGCTCGGTACTAACTTGTTTTGTAGATTCTTTGGACTTGTTCTTATGGGGATCGCTCCAATTTTGGGTAATATCGCTATTTTCCTCTCTTTAACTTGGTTCTTAATTCACATTGAGGACAATGTCATGTTTTAAGTTAGGGGTTGTGGGATATTCTATCCATTTCTTTATTTAGTCCATGTTTTTGCTCACATGTTAGTTACTTAGTATGCTTTTCTTAGAAAAAATAAAAAATATTCAAAAATATTTTCTTTCTTTTTTCTCCTTTATTGGGCATTTTGCCTTTATTTCCGATGATAAATTTTAATAATTGCCCGATCCAATAGACAACCCAATGATGCATGTTCTCGATTCTAGAAGTTACTAGACTTTAGTCCTAATATCATTGATATTATGAATAACTTCATGAATTAAACTTTAATCCCATAAGCACATGTGCCTTTCTTATTTTACTGATTTGGTTTAAGGTTTTTATAACTCGGTAATCTTTTGTTGCATTGTATATACTTACACCGAGTAAGCTTTGTACCTTTCGTCGTTTGTGAGTGTATACATTATTCTTTCCTCTTTGAAAACGTTGAATTCGTTGGTAATCTCTCTATTCTTTCATTTGATCGTTCATTAATTGAGTTCATATATGAAATGTGTTACTTGAGCATGATTTTCATATATTGTTTTAATTCGAGATTTGCGTAAACTTTATGAAATGATCATAGGACATGTTTGTTATATCACCCATATGACCTTGACCTCACCATATATATCTCCCCTCGTTAACCCCTTTGAGACGAAATATAGCCTTTCATTTCATTACCCAAATCCCGTAACCAACTTCGAATTGGAGTTTTAAACCATACATACACCTTCCATATCTTTATTTGGAATGTTACTTGGGATTGAATGTTGTTGTATTATTGCAGTTGCAATTTAGGCATGTGAGTGAGAAAAGAAAAGAAAGAGTAGTGAAAAAAGGGTGAAAAGAGAAAGTAGAAAACAAAAGAAAACATGAGAAAAAGAAGTTTGTAAATGTTGTGTATATAGTTCAATAAGCTTTGATTACTCTCCCCGATGATATATCTAATAAATGAAAGCATATAAACCTAATTATGAAAGCATGTAAATTAACTAGAAAGAAAGAATTAAGGAAATACAAACTATATTAATGGAGAGGGAAGATGAAAGTACAACTTACAAACCCTAATGGGCGTCAACCATTTTAACACCCAGTTTTAACCTAAAACTAATGTAGCCTTGTCAATTCCTTAAACCGGGAGTCTGATAAGGACAATGTCAATTCCTATAAGTGGCATTGGTCCTTCTAGAGGTATTTGTGTCACTTAAAGGATCATTAAGTTATTTTGTAATTTTGCCTTTTAATACCCCATTTTCAAACTAAAACTTGTGTAGACATCTCAATTCCTTAAATCGAGAGTCTGATAAGGACACACTTAGTTCCTACAATTTACATTTGTCCGTCTCTAGGTTTTCATGTCTCTTTGATGGCCTTTACATTGTTATTTTGTGTTTTGTCCCTTAAACACCCCCACTTTTAATCTAAAACTTGTTTATACTTATCAATTCCTTAAACCAGAAGTCCAATAAAAACACGATCAGTTCTTATAAATTATATTAGTCATATTCAAGGTGTTCGTGTCACGATTAGTTCCTCTTAAGGTGTCCGTGCCTCTTTCCATGCCATTTTGTCGTTGTACTGGTGTTTTGCGTTTTCCTCCTTTAACATCCCATATTTAACCCAAAAATTATGTATACTTGTCAATTAAATCGAGATTCTGTTAAGGACACCCTCAGTTCCTACAACTTACATTCGTTCATCTCGAGTAGTTCGTGTCTCTTTTGGGGCCATTTTGTTGCTATTTTTTGTTTTCTCCCTTTAAGACCCCCCATTTTTAGCCAAAAACTTGCGCATAGTACTCAATCCCTTAAACCAGGATCCTGTTAAGGACATAATTAATTTCTAAAAGTTACATTGTTCCCTCTCGAGGTATTTTGTCTGTCTTTTAAGGACATCTTATGGTTGCTTTGAATTTTCTCCCTTTATCACGTCATTTTTAATATATGTATACTTGTGATTTTAATAAATCGGCGATGAGGTCACGATCATTTCCTACATGTTACATTGGTCCCTCTTAAGATGTTTGTGGCTCTTGTCAGGGCATTTAGTCACATTATTCTCTCTCAAGGTGTCGTTTTTCTTACATGGCCATTTTGTTGTTTTGAGCTTTCACCCTATAACATCCTATTTTTAACCTAAAAGTTGCGTACCATGTAAAAAATCCTTAAACAAGGAGTCAAATAAGGACATGGTATGTTCTTATAAGTTACATTTGTCCCTCTCAAGGTGTTCATGTCGTTTTAGGCCCATTTGATTGTTATTTTGAGTTTACACCTTTTATACTCCGTTTTTAATCTAAAACTTAAATATACTTGTAATTTTGAGAGTTTTTACCCTTTAACGCTCCATATGTAACCTAAAGCTTGCGTATACTTGTCAATTCCTTAAACCGAGAGTTCAATGAGGCTACGGTCATTTCCTACATGTCACACTGGTCCATGACTCTTTGCAGACTAATGAGTTTTAGTTTAGAGTTTTCACCATTTAACTCCCCAAATTTAACCTAAAACTTTCGTATACTTGTCAATTCCTGGAATCGATAGTCCAATAAAGACGATATGTTTCTACAAGTGACATTGGTCCCACTCGAAGTGTTCATGTCTCTTTTCGAGCCATTTTATTTATATTTTACCTTTTTTCACTTTAACACCCCATTTTTAACCTAAAACTCAAGGTGTTCATGTCTCTTTTTGAACCATTTTATTTATATTTTACTTTTTTGCCCTTTAACACTTCATTTTTAACCTAAAACTTGAGTCTGCTTATCAATTTCTTAAATGGGAGTAAGATAAGGATATGGCCAGTTCTTCGAGTTACATGGGTCCCTCTCGAGGTTCGTACGTCTTTTTGAGCCATTTTGTTGTTGTTTTGAGTTTTCTCCCTAAATTTATAAGAAGTAGTTTTGTTTCCTTTATAAAATTACAGTGGGTAGACTCTGAATCTATCTCCAAAGTATTTGGATATATCTTTATTATGTTGTTATAAATTTTGCATGATTATTTGTACCTGGATGCCCCTAGTGTGTGTAAAAGGGAAAACTTAGTGCACAAGGCTCTTGCCACTGCGGAGTACTGGGGTATATATATATAAGTAATGATTAAAATTATTAAAACACTGGATTATAACAGAACAACCATTTAAATGTGTTTTTTTCAGAGAGTGAGAGAGAGTGTACCTGTGATCTTATCAAAACTTAGATCAGAAATAGAGATGGGCCCATGGCCACCAGCAGAAGCTGAAGCAAACGACAATGAATTGAAAGTCATGAAAGATGGTGGGTTTCACATCATCGACATTATTGGTGTGGGTGTTTCTCTTATTGTGAGCCATCTCTCCACAATATCTCATGCACCATCTCAATGAAAAACCAGGATAAACAATTCATCAACGGAGTAAAACTACAAAATAAAGCAAAAAAGAACAAATACAAAAAAAAAAAGATTAAAATTAAGGCAGAAAAGAAGATATTTTTAAAATCTCTATGATTTTTTGTTGTCTATGGAGCATTTTTTTAAAGTTTTTTCTTTCATTAAATATGTGCACTTAAATTTCATGGAGATCGAAGGATATCCCTAATGTCACTAAATGGACATTGGACTAGGCGAGTAAGAAAATATAAGAGATAGGAATGGGAATAGATATCACCTCTCTTTTGCAGGATCTCAATCTGTATTTACTTGAATAATGCTACAAATCTCCATCAAAGTGGTTATTGATTTATAATTGAACAAAAGCGAGGAGGCGAATCCGCTTTACCAAATTTACGAGGTGAAGGAGCGATAACATCCCTCGTAACTAATAAAAAAAGATTCTGAGCACATCTGGTCAAAGTCTATCTTGTCTTTACCACCAATGAATGATAAATAGTGAAACAAACCTACAATGAAAAAAAGTACTAAAATGAAATGAAGCTTAATGGCCGTGTGGTGGATATGTTTTAATTCTGTGTTAGTATACACAAACAAATTCTTCGACATAAAAAACTACTTCTACACCAACAGAGAATTCACTTTCCCACTCTACTTTGTAGCATTTTACACTGTTGTACACTCAAAGAGTAACATTGAATTTGCAGATTGGTGGGATTTCGTGAATAAAATGGGTGTTAGTGGTAAGATATAGCATAAGAAAAACTGTTGAGAAGGGGGCGGTAATGGGATTTCAGAAAATGAGTGAAAAGTATGGTTGAGGAAATTGAACAACAACTTGTGGAAAAACTTCAAAATAGCATAACTTTGAACAACCAACAACAATTTAAGGCAAAGATTAACTACACAAACTCCAACCAACTATTGAAATCACAATAATTATATTTATCAATGAAAATGCAGAGTTGAATTCAAATCATGGGAAAATGTGGTTGGGTGAATGTTGGTGTGCTAAAATGTCATTGGGTTTTGAATTGGGGTATAGGCAACAATTTTGTTACGCGTTGGGATTTTTTTTTTTTTGGGGGGGGGGGGGGGGTGAGTGGGGTGTACTAGGTTTGGGCAGTGAGCTGAGAGTTTAGTGTTGGTTTGGGGCTAGGGTCTTATGGGATCAATAGTGTGAATTCAGTGATAGTGTGGTGGGGGTGAGTGTAAAATCCCTTGGGTGCTAGTAAACTACGTGTTGGGTCGATAGTGTGAGTTGGAAACTGAACAACTTGTGAGGTGAATGCATGAGGTGACTATATTAAGGAGATATGTTTTGTTGTGAAGGTGAAATGTGAGGTACTTGTGACTGTGGAAGTTGAAATATGAAACTTATCTCAGGGGTGTGAAAGAAAGATATTGTTTGAGGGGAGTAGAGTGATGGGTTTGAAGCATGAAATTCACATGGGGTGGTGCTATAATTGTGGAAAGGCCAAATGTAGTTATGTGGAAATGAGGTCAGGTGGAGTGTATTTTGATGTTAACCATGAGAATGGATGTGAAAAAAATGTATTGGTGAAATAGCTACCGTGAGTGGTGTGAGATATATGAGTGATGTGGGTAATTTGTTACCATTTAAGTTACCAAGTATCACTTTTTTCTGCATATAAGGAACACTATTTATATTGCAACTAAAAGATATTACTAAACTAAAAACACAGAGTAAACTTGTTGCAAAGTGTGTTGTTATGTACAAACATGCTTAACATTGTATAATAATAATATATGAAGTAGACAAGTACACACACATCGTGTCGGACACGACATGAACACGCCAACACGGAAAATAAAAAAATTAGGACATGACACGGCGAAGACACAACAACAAAATATGTATTTATTAATTTATATACATAATTCCATATATTTTGCACTTTAAAAACACAAAAAATTAGTAGCAGAACTAATTTATCCATGATTCCTTAAAACAAAATGATAATAATAGGAGCTGAAAATTATAAGAAAAATATTTGTTTAAAATAAAATAAAATTATCTTCTAACGAAAAATAAATTCATTCTAAGAAGTTAATTAAATCTGTTTGAGAAAATAATAAATTCATTCTGAATTAAATTGAATATGTTTTTAGAGGGGGCAACACATGTGAAGAAACCCTAGGTTTTGAGAGGGAATGACGGACAGATTTTGTAAAAGTGGATACAACAAAAAACAGAGTAAACCTGTTATAGAGCATGTTGTTATGCACAAGCAAATTTAGCCCTATACAATAATCATCTATGAAGCACGAACACGCCAACACGGTAAATCAAAAAAGTTAGGACAAAACATGGCGGAGACACGAGAACAAATAAATATTTTTTTAAATAATTTTTATACATAATTCCATATATTCTGCACGTTAAACACAAAAAAAAATATTACTAAAGCTAATTTATCAAAATTTCTAAACTAACATGATCATATATTTCATATAAACCATAAGAGTCGTAAATTTATTCTAAACATTAAACATGATTCCTTTAAAAAAATAATAAGAGCTTAAAATAACAAAAAAAATATGCTTTAAAAGAAATCAAATTCTCTTCCAACAAAAAATAAATTCATTATAAGATATTAATTAAATATGTTCAAGGAAATAATAAAATCGTTTTGAAAGTAAATTAAATATGTTTTGAGAGGTGGTGACGCGTGTGAGGAAACCCTAGGTTTAAAGAGGGGGTAACGAACGAATTTCGTAAAAGTGAATACAGCAAGTGTTAACTTGGACATGCAACTAAAAGGTATTGTGAAGATGTCACTAATTTGAAGATTATTATAATAAGAAATTATATGCTTCAAGAATTTATTAAAACAAAAACAAAACAAAAAAAACTCAAATGTCAAGATATTTATATGATTGTCGTAGAAATAAATTCGAAGATTATTGGAAATAAATGTTGAAAGGTTGGTTGAGTTGGAAGCAATATGGCACATGATAATCTAGGAGTTTCATATTATATTATTGAACTACAATGAAAGATGGTGAATGAAGTGACAACGACACTTAAAAGAAATCATCATCATCCTTAAAAGAAAACTTACTGTAATAAATAATTTTTTCTGAAATTGAAATTGTGTTACCAACACTACAAGAAAAATGAATATTAGGGACATGAGTATTAGGGACGGCCGTGCCATTTTGTCCCTAATGCTATACCAAAAGGGACGGTTTTAATTACCGTCCCTTTTGATAGTAACAAAAGGGACAGTTTTTGAAAGAGTTGGCGCTTGCGTTCAAATGATCAAATTATATTTAAAACACCTTTTAACCCAAATTAATCCTAAACATGCAACTAGGTGTGATTGAAACAATATGAAATCATGCAAGAATTATTCAACACACAAAGTTTAAGGAAAAATCCCCCACAGGGGCAAAACCATTTGTATATTCACTATAATTTGTAAGAGAAACGGCTTACAATCGGATTACACTGAAATACAAGTTTTTGACTAAGAATTACCCGCAGGTATCGGATTCTGTAGTCGCGACTGGAATATCCCTTTCCAGTAGGGTTGGCGGCTGGAACTATCCCTGTCCAGTAGGGATGCAATGAAAAGGAAGGAGCGGTCCACTTCACAAGGGTTGAACAACAGCAATGGTGTTCTTGGGTTACCAAAAGTGACTCACAAATGTATGGAATTTGTGTGAATCAAGGGTATGAATCAATGGACTCAAATACCATGAAGACTTAGGAGTTATGGAACTCAGAAAATCGTGTGTAAGTCTTATTAAACCACTTCCCCGTAGTGGGATTAAATAGAAGCTCTTTGCCCGAGAAAATCTGATACACGATCTGGGAAATTCTATCCAGGGCGGACCGGTCCGGGCCTTAGGCGGATCGGTCCGATAGCGGACCGGTTCTTTTAAATTGAAGCTGATTCGGTTCGCATTCGGTTCGGGGCACACTGGCTTCAAAGTGCAAGGCGGTCCAGTCCGGTATTGGGCAGATCGGTTCGTTTTAATTTCAGGTGGACCGGTCCGGCTGACTGGATTTCTGAATTCTTCCTTTCTTATGATCTTCGGATTCCGTTGAAGATGAATGGACTTTGAATCTTTGCAACGGTGTTACGGCTAATGACATATACAAGTATGTTGGACAAAAATATCCTTACAAATCTCCCCTTATGTCTTTGCCGGAACAAACATAAAAAATCCGAATTATCTATAATCACAATGCCTATACAAATCTACCCTTCCATGAACCCAAAAACTGAAAGTGGTACAAATGACTAAGGCTGCATCGTTTGATCTTCGAATCTTCAGAAATCTCACCGCTTTTCTCATCAGGGTGTGTATCATGGGATTATCAAGGATGTACCTACACACATGAGATAAAGCAAAATACCAAGTGACATATCGAGTTTGAAATGAGATAAATCTAGATTCCAATTTATGAGCAAACTCAAAATTTCAAAACTCCCCATAATATGATAATTCTTTCTCCCCCTTTTTATGATGTCTCCAAATAGACAAATGAGAGAAATAAATCAAGCAATCAAGTACCGGGGTGACACAGGGCATAAAATCACACCATGAATGAACATATAACAACCAAATCGGTGATAGTGTAAAAGAATGGGTGTGATCAAAATTCGATACGAAAATCAAAGCATACAAAACATGACAGATGTGCACGATGAATATTGGATATTCCTAACGAATGAACTCAAATGCTTCCTTTGGTGTAAAAGATTGGAAATATAAGACATTGACTATATCAAATCTACAAATCAAGCTCAAAGTGATTTCTACACCAATAACGTCCAAAATGATTTTCATGCTTTTTCAGGACATTCAAGGAAGTGCAAACCCGTTTTTCAATCTCCAACCAAACTCCCTCAGATTTATATTTTTAATAGAGGTATACTAAATTCTCAAACTTTGGAGAATTGATGGTGAAAACCTAAATGGCCCATATTTGGCATGAATTGCTTTTTATTGCCTTATCAATTTTTTCGGGCTCTTTTAACCTCTTAGGACCTCGGATATTAAAATTCCTCCATTTTTTAGGTCCTTTTAAACGGTGGCTTTTGCGCAAAGGATAAGAATCAACTTTCGCAGCCCTTCCCCATTATGAAAATATACACACAGTCTCACCAAAACGGTTTTTACATGCATTCCAATCTTGTCAAGTTTTATCGCATTTTATACATTGTATAGACATGATTGAGATGGAAACACTCAAGCCAACATGAGATAGACAAGTGCAATAATCAAATATAGCCGTGCATGTGTGCAATAAAGGATATAGGAGTCAAGCATATAGGAAATATCACTAATTACATCTCAAGGACTCCAATCAATATAAAGCACATGGATGAAATGACATAGCCTCTCAAATCTCTATCAAACAGTCACATAAATATATGGAATGAAGTTGTGACTTGGCTATCTTAAATGCTCATCCATAAAAGACAAATCTCTTTTTCAATTTTTCAAAAATTTTATCAAAATAAAATCTTTTTGTGTTTTTCTAGAAATTTTTCTAAAAAGAAAATCTTTTTGTATTTTTCAAAAAAAATATATACAAAAATGATACATACTAGCAATGGGAAAACAATGTCATCATGAAAATCACCCTATGCTAGTAAACAAGTCAAACCTCAATCATTAGGTGCGGAGGGGTTTTTTCAAAGGTGGTGACAACTTATGAAAAACCTTCATCAATTCTTGTGAAGATTTGACTAAAAACTTAGCTTGCTCACCTAAATGTGCAAACTCTCTCATGTAGTCTCCGGGAGCATGTAAAGTATCATGTGTGGGTGCATGTGTGCCAGAAACACGTCTAGAAGCAAAACGTGACACATACCCCAACTTAAAGCAAAATTCCCTAAGGTGTCCTCTCCTCTTGCAATGAGAGCAAACATACATAGGCCTAGGAACACCTCTCTCAAAAACTATAGGACGCACGTTCCTAATAGGAATGGGACGCCTAGGTGGGTTAGGGTGAGACACATGTGAAACTGTCACTAAAGTGGGAACCGGCTCGGGTGCTAATTGGGAAGAAGAAGCACCGTCATGACTTATTCCTAACTTCTCACCTTTACCCTTAACAACCACCTTTTCAACCTTCTTAGGTGCGTTCTTAAACTTGACTTTGACCACCCTGGCACGTTCGAGATCACTCTCGAGTTAGGATACATGTGTAGTAAGACTAGACAACGTGTTGGTCAATTCACACTTCTCCTTTCTCAAAACCTCCTTCTCTTTCTCCAAATCTAAAACCCGACGACCTAAATCCCTATTATACCTTTTTGTTTTCAAGGTCTCGGTGTACAACTCTCTAAAAGCTTTTTGGAGCTCACTTTCATCTCCACTTGCACTCTCACTTTCGTGAGCACTATTGTGGGACAAGGTGGGTGTGCTCACACGACTAGAAAAAGCTACAAACTTCTCACCACTAGTCTCATCACCCTCACTATCACTAAGTGTGGCAGGCATGGCTACTTTCTTTCCTTTCTTTCTAAGCCACGTAGGACACTCAAATGACTTATGTCCCTTACCCCCACATTCAAAACAAGTGATGTTCTCAAGATCTTCCTCACACTCCTCATCGGTTTTATTCTCTTTTTCTCTCTCACCACTTTCTTTGGCCTTTCCTTTCTTTTTATTTTTCTCAAAAAAATTCTTTTTATTGGAAGAATTATTTTTGTTCATGTTGAGAAATTTTCTAAAATTTTTCGCAAATAAGGCCATATCATCAAAATCTCCCTCAGAATCGGACTCAGAAAATTTTTCTTTCTTTTTCTTAAAATGAGTCTTTAAAGCAATGCCATTATCCTTAGCCTTAATGGTTTTGGGAAACATGTCAATCTCATAGGTTTGAAGATCTCCTACAAGTTCTTCCAACTTAAGTGATTTCAAATTTCCCAAAGAGTTCAAAACAGTGACTTTAGGAATAAAGCGTTTTGGGAGAGATCTCAAAATCTTTTTAACGACATGCGTGTTATCAATCACCTCACCCAAATTAAAACATGTGTTAACAATGTCTGACAAACGAGCATAAAAATCATCAAAGCATTCAGACTCAGACATGGTGATAGTTTCAAATTGGGTGGCCAGATTTTGTAATTTTGACTCTTTAACCGCGTTCGTACCCTCATGTGTCAATTTCAAAACATCCCAAGCCTCTTTAGACGTGGTGCACGTCATAATTCGGCGAAACTCATCAGGAGAGACAGCTCCAGAAATAGCACTCAGACCACGGGAATTAAAATTGGACAATTTATAATCATCTTCAATCCAGGCTGACACGGGTTTTAAAGTGGTGATGTTATTAACAGTGACCGTGGGAGGAGTCCAACCATTTTCGCAAAGCAACCAAACACGCTCGTCAATAGATTTTAAAATCGATTTCATACGAGCTTTCCAATAGGCATAATTAGACCCGTCAAAAATAGGCATATTATAATATGATTTCTCCATTTGAACACGCTCTTTTCAAATATCAATTTATTTTAAAAAATTGATATCTTTAGAAAAATTTTGCGGAAGTAAGGAATACGCGATAGATTGGCGTAACCCGCTCTGATACCAATTTGAAAGAGTTGGCGCTTGCGTTCAAATGATCAAATTATATTTAAAACACCTTTTAACCCAAATTAACCCTAAACATGCAACTAGGTGTGATTGAAACAATATGAAATCATGCAAGAATTATTCAACACACAAAGTTTAAGGAAAAATCCCCCACAGGGGCAAAACCATTTGTAAATTCACTATAATTTGTAAGAGAAACGGCTTACAATCGGATTACACTAAAATACAAGTTTTTGACTAAGAATTACCCACAGGTATCGGATTCTGTAGTCGCGACTGGAATATCCCTTTCCAGTAGGGTTGGCGGCTGGAACTATCCCTGTCCAGTAGGGCTGCAATGAAGAGGAAGGAGTGGTCCACTTCACAAGGGTTGAACAACAGCAATGGTGTTCTTGGGTTACCAAAAGTGACTCACAAATGTATGGAATTTGTGTGAATCAAGGGTATGAATCAATGGACTCAAATACCATGAAGACTTAGGAGTTATGGAACTCAGAAAATCGTGTGTAAGTCTTATTAAACCACTTCCCCGTAGTGGGATTAAATAGAAGCTCTTTGCTCGAGAAAATCTGATACACGATCTGGGAAATTCTATCCAGGGCGGACCGGTCCGGGCCTTAGGCGGATTGGTCCGATAGCGGACCGGTTCTTTTAAATTGAAGCTGATTCGGTTCGCATTCGGTTCGGGGCACACTGGCTTCAAAGTGCAAGGCGGTCCGATATTGGGCGGATCGGTCCGCAGGCGGATCGGTTCGTTTTAATTTCAGGCGGACCGGTCCGGCTGACTGGATTTCTGAATTCTTCCTTTCTTATGATCTTCGGATTCCGTTGAAGATGAATGGACTTTGAATCTTTGCAACGGTGTTACGGCTAATGACATATACAAGTATGTTGGACAAAAATGTCCTTACAGTTTTTTAAAAACTGTCCCTTTTAGTATTTATCAAAAGGGACGGTAATTAAAACCGTCCCTTAAAGTATAGACGAATTTTAGCGCTAATTTTTTTCGGGCTAATATAAGGGACGGATTTTAAAAACCGTCCCTTTTGCTATACCAAAAGGGACGGTTTTAAAATTCGTCCCTTTTATTATATCTCAAAATTTCAGACTTTGTACAAAGAAATATAAGGGACGGTTATTAAAATCCGTCCCATTTGCTATACCAAAAGGGACGGATTGTAATAACTGTCCCTTATATTTGTTTGGCAAAAAATAAAAAATCAATGTATAGGGATGGATTTAACCGTCCCTTTTCATCAAACACACCTTAATTTTTATTTTCCCACAAATTTTTTTCCCCATTCCCCCGCTTTCTCTCTCTCTCAGCGCGACTCGTCGCGCTCTCTCTCTCTCTGCTCTCTCTCAGATCTCGCTCCCCCATTCACCCTCCTTCTCTCTCTCTCCGCCGGACTCAGATCTCTCTCACTCTCTCTTCCTCTGCTTGAGCGCTTGCTCTTCTTCAGAGCTCGCTCCCTCTGCCCTAGCCCACCCCTGCTCCGCTCCGCCTCAGCTCTTCCCTAGCCCACCCCTGCTCCGCCTCAGCTTTGCCCTAGCTACCGCCCCTGTCCCAGTCTCTCCCCCGGTAAATTTTATTCCTTTTCTCCATTAATTTATCTAGATTCCATTAATACATGTATATACAGATTATATAAGATTATATATGTTTTTACAAAGTATATACAGTATATATATACATAATTTATATGATTAGAATCTAGGATAATAGGTGTTGGTTGATTTTTTTATTAGAATTTGGGATAATAGGTGTTGGTTGATTTTATGGTTAGAAATTACACTTGTAATTTGGAATAAAAGGTGTTGGTTGATTCAATGGCTGATGGAATGAAGTTGATGGCAGGTGCGTTTAAGACTGTTATAAATGTATTCTTGGTCAATTTCATGATTGAAAAATGGACAGAGAAGAACAGTATTTATTAGAAAAAGAAATATAAAAGAAAAATATAAATTCTTACAAATCTTTATACTCATATGCTTTGGGTGTGTTTTCATCTTTATAGTTTTTGTTTATTTGATGATTGGAGTTTGGGATACCAGGTATTTTAAAGAGCATGGTTGACCATCTTGAACAACCTTAGAGACGCCTCCTAAGGATTACACCGATATGGAAAATCTAATTGATAGTCTTCAGGTATGTATTCTCATTTGTACATTACAATTTGGTTGTTGATAAATTATAGGAAATGAATTCCTTATTTGTGTTTGTGGTGTGATTCAATCTTTTTCATTTTTATTTTGTCTAGGTATATATATTTAGATAACGTCTTCGAGGACCACATTAGCGTAAAGGTTTTTTTTTGTCTAGGTATATATTTTTTTTTGTCTAGGTATACTCATCTCTTTCTCCCCATTTTTTTGAACGCACGATGCTATATAAGGGGTTTTCGGGTTAAAATGAAATATCATGATGCAAAAATTAGTTTAACCTCAAAATTTGTGTGTTTTCTTTGTAGAAGAGAATAGTAATCCCAACTCTGGATTCAGTTCTATAAATGGTTTAGATGTTTAAGATACTACATTTTTTTAATGTTGTTTCAAGTTCACACTTTCTAGCGCTATATCAAGATGTTAGGTGTGTGTGCCCCTTTTGAACAAGCTCTGGTTTTCTTCCTTTGGTTTTGAATTTATTTTTTTGGTTCTACCATTTTTTTAATTGAACATAACTGTTTGCATAAAATTCATTATTTTTTCACTGTCATAGGATACATTGACGTTGGGGTCAAACTACTATCAAACATAATCTGAAATTGCATCGCTGCTAGCATAGGGAAGGTTCTGATTGGCGTTGGGTGTAACAATATATCCAGGTAATGGATAGATCTATGATGAACTTTATTTTAAGGTTAAATATGCATTGATTCAATTTTTTAATTATTTTGGGTTTGGATCCTATTTATGTCTAAACCCCGTAATTTTAATTCTTTTGTGCCCCCTTATAGCTTGGGTATTGTTGGCGCATTTGTTTCTTGTCACTTCTAGTTGGGGGGGGGGGGGGAGGGGAGGGGGGGGCAGTACATAACTTTTGAACAAAGAATAGTTAGGGTGAACACCAGAAAAAGAAGGCATTATCCAATGGATTGCCACTTTCTAGGTTTAAGGCGTGTTAATTTCTCTGCAATGGTCCACATTAAACTAATTGGTAACCATTTGTTTATTAGCTTAAACATATTCTTGATTAGTCCGAATATAAAACATGTCATCGAATGGTTAAAATGTAAAACAAATACAAAACGGTCCCGTAAGAGTCACGAACACCTCGCACGGGACCAATGTGACTCGTACGAACAGACGGCGTAATCCCGCGGCTCCCGGATGGAGTGTACGACGTAAAGTTGCAAAAAATTAGACTTAAGGATAAAAACATGCCATCGAAGGGTGAAAACGTAAAACAACATTAAAACGGTCCCGTAAGAGTCACGAACACCTCGCACGGGACCAATGTGACTCTTAGGAACAGACGGCGTAGTCCCGCATCTCCCATTGGAGTGTACGACGTAAATTTGCAAAAAAATAAACTGAAGCATAAAAACATGTCATCAAAGGGTGAAAATGTAAAACAGCCTTAAAACGGTCCTGTAAGAGTCACGAATACCTCGCACGGGACCAATGTGACTCGTAGGAACAGACGGCGTAATCCCGCGGCTCCCGATTGGAGTGTACGACGTAAATTTGTAAAAAAATAAACTTAAGCATAAAAACATGCCATCGAAGGGTGAAAATGCAAAACAGCCTTAAAACGGTCCCGTAAGAGTCACGAACACCTCGCATGGGATCAATGTGACTCGTACGAACAGACAACATAGTCATGGGGCTCCCGGTTGGAGTGTACGATGTAACTTTGCAAAAAAGTAGACTTAAAGTATAAAAACATGCCATCAAAGGGTGAAAACATAAAACAGCTGTAATACGGTCCCGTAAGAGTCACGAAGACCTCGCACGGGACCAATGTGACTCTTAGGAACAGACGGCGTAGTCCTGCGTCTCCCGGTTGGAATGTACGACGTAAATTTGTAAAAAAATAAACTTAAGCATAAAAACAAGCCATCGAAGGGCAAAAACGTAAAACAGCCTTAAAACGGCCACGTAAAAGTCACGAACACCTCGTATGGGACTAATGTGACTCATAGGAACCGACCGCGTAGTCACGGGGCTCCCGGTTGGAGTGTAAGACGTAAATTTGAAAAAAAAAACCTAAGCATAAAAACAAGCCATCAAAGGGTGAAAACGTAAAACAACCTTAAAACGGTCTTGTAAGAGTCACGAACACCTCGTACGGGTCCAATGTGACTCGTAGGAACCGACGGCGTAGTCACGGGGCTCCCGGTTGTAGTGTACGACGTAAATTTGTAAAAAAATAAACTTAAGCATAAAAACATGTCATCGAAGGGTGAAAATGTAAAACAGCCACAAAACGATCCCGTAAGAGTCACGAACACCTCGCACGGGACCAATGTGACTCGTAGGCACAGACGACGTAGTCCCGACGCTCCCGGTTGGAGTGTACGACGTAAATTTGCAAAAAAATAAACTTAAGCATAAAAACATGCCATCGAAGGGTGAAAATATAAAACAGCCTTAAAACGGTCCCGTAAGAGTTACGAACACCTCGTACGGGACCAATGTGACTCGTAGGAATAGACGGCGTAGTCACGGGGCTCCCGGTTGGAGTGTACGACGTAAATTTGCAAAAAAATAAATTTAAGCATAAGAACATGCCATCGAATGGTGAAAATGTATAACAGCCTTAAAACAGTCCCGTAAGAGTCACGAATACCTCGCACGGGACCAATGTGACTCGTAGAAACAGACGGCGTAGTCCCGAGGCTCCCGGTTGGAGTGTACGACGTAAATTTGCAAAAAAATAAATTTGAGCATAAAAACATGCCATCGAAGGGTGAAAATGCAAAACAGCCTTAAAACGGTCCCGTAAGAGTCACGAACACCTCGCATGGGACCAATGTGACTCGTAGGAACAGACGGCGTAGTCCCGCGGCTCCCAATTCGAGTGTATGACGCAAATTTGCAAAAAAATAAACTTAAGCATAAAAACAAGCCATCGAAGGGTGAAAATGCAAAACAGCCTTAAAACAGTCCCGTAAGAGTCACGAACACCTCGTACGGGACCAATGTGACTCGTAGGAACATACGACCTAGTCCCGAGGTTTCCGGTTGGAGTGTACGATGTAAATTTGCAAAAAAATAAACTTGAGCATAAAAACATGCAATCGAACGGTGAAAATATAAAACGGCCACAAAACGGTCCTGTAAGAGTCACGAACACCTCGCACGGGACCAATGTGAGTCGTAGGAACAGACGGCGTAGTCCCGAGGCTCCTGGTTGGAGTGTACGATGTAAATTTGCAAAAAAATAAACTTGAGCATAAAAACATGCCATCGAAGGGTGAAAATGCAAAACAGCCTTAAAACGGTCCCGTAAGAGTCACGAACACCTCAAACGGGACCAATGTGACTCGTAGGAACAGACGGCGTAGTCCCGCGGCTCCCGATTGGAGTGTACGACGTAAATTTGCAAAAAAAATAAACTTAAGCATAAAAACATGTCATCGAAGGGTGAAAATGCAAAACAACCTTAAAACGATCTCGTAAGAGTCACGAACACCTCGCACGGGACCAATGTGACTCGTAGGAACAGACGACCTAGTCTCGAGGTTCCCGGTTGGAATGTACGACGTAAATTTGCAAAAAAATAAACTTAAGCATAAAAACATGCCATCGATGGGTGAAACGTAAAATAACCTTAAAACGGTCTCGTAAGAGTCACGAACACCTCGCACGGGACCAATGTGACTCTTAGGAATAGACGGCGTAGTCCCGCGTTTCCCGATTGGAGTGTACGACGTAAATTTGCAAAAAAATAAACTTAAGCATAAAAACAAGCCATCGAAGGGTGAAAATATAAAACAACCTTAAAACGGTCCCGTAAGAGTTACGAACACCTCGTACGGGACCAATGTGACTCATAGGAACAGACGGCGTAGTCACGGGGCTCCCGATTGGAGTGTACGACGTAAATTTGCAAAAAAATAAATTTAAGCATAAAAACATGCCATCGAAGGGTGAAAATATATAACAGCCTTAAAATAGTCCCGTAAGAGTCACGAACACCTCGCACGGGACCAATGTGACTCGTAGGAACAGACGACGTAGTCCCGAGGCTCCCGGTTGGAGTGTACGACGTAAATTTGTAAAAAAATAAACTTGAGGATAAAAACGTGCCATCGAAGGGTGAAAATGAAAAACAGCCTTAAAACGGTCCCGTAAGAGTCACGAACACCTCGCATGGGGCCAATGTGACTCGTAGGAACAGACGGCATAGTCCCGCGGCTCCCGATTGGAGTGTACGACGTAAATTTGCAAAAAAATAAACTTAAGCATAAAAACAAGCCATCGAAGGGTGAAAATGCAAAACAGCCTTAAAATGGTCCCGTAAGAGTCACGAACACCTCGTACGGGACCAATGTGACTCGTAGGAACAGACGACCTAGTCCCGAGGTTCCCGGTTGGAGTGTACGACGTAAATTTGCAAAAAAATAAACTTGAGCATAAAAACATGCCATCGAACGGTGAAAATATAAAACGGCCACAAAACGGTCCCGTAAGAGTCACGAACACCTCGCACGGGACCAATGTGAGTCGTAGGAACAGACGGCGTAGTCCCGAGGCTCCTGGTTGGAGTGTACGATGTAAATTTGCAAAAAAATAAACTTGAGCATAAAAACATGCCATCGAAGGGTGAAAATGCAAAACAGCCTTAAAACGGTCCCGTAAGAGTCACGAACACCTCAAACGGGACCAATGTGACTCGTAGGAACAGACGGCGTAGTCCCGCGGCTCCCGATTGGAGTGTACGACGTAAATTTGAAAAAAAATAAACTTAAGCATAAAAACATGCCATCGAAGGGTGAAAATGCAAAACAACCTTAAAACGGTCCCGTTAGAGTCACGAACACCTCGCTCGGGACCAATGTGACTCGTAGGAACAGATGGCCTAGTCTCGAGGTTCCCGGTTGGAGTGTACGACGTAAATTTGCAAAAAAATAAACTTAAGCATAAAAACATGCCATCGAAGGGTGAAACATAAAACAACATTAAAACGGTCTCGTAAGAGTCACGAACACCTCGCACGGGACCAATGTGACTCTTAGGAATAGACGGCGTAGTCCCGCGTCTCCTGGTTGGAGTGTACGACGTAAATTTGCAAAAAAATAAACTTAAGCATAAAAACAAGCCATCGAAGGGTGAAAACGTAAAACCGCCGTAAAACGGTCCCGTAAGAGTCATGAATACCTCGTACGGGATCAATGTGACTCGTAGGAACCGACCGCGTAGTCACGGGGCTCCCGGTTGGAGTGTACGATGTAAATTTGCAAAAAAATAAACTTAAGCATAAAAACATGCCATCGAAGGGTGAAATTGTAAAACAGTCACAAAACGGTCCCGTAAGAGTCACGAACACTTCGCATAGGACCAATGTGACTCGTAGGAATAGACGACGTAGTCCCGAGGCTCCCGATTGGAGTGTACAACCTAAATTTGCAAAAAAATAAACTTAAGCATAAAAACAAGCCATCGAAGGGTGAAAATACAAAACAGCCTTCAAACGGTCCCGTAAGAGTCACGAACACCTCGTACGGGATCAATGTGACTCGTAGGAACAAACGGCCTAATCCCGAGGTTCCCGATTGGAGTGTACGACGTAAATTTACAAACAAATAAACTTGAGCATAAAAACATGCCATCGAAGGGTGAAAATATAAAACGGCCAGAAAATGGTCCCGTAAGAGTCACGAACACCTCGCACGGGACCAATGTGACTCATAGGAACAGACGGCGTTGTCCCGACGCTCCCGGTTGGAGTGTACGACGTAAATTTGCAAAAAATTAAACTTGAGCATAAAAACATGCCATCGAATGGTGAAAATGCAAAACAGCCTTAAAACGGTCCCGTAAGAGTCACGAACACCTCGCACGGGACTAATGTGACTCGTATGAACAGATGGCGTAGTCCCGCGGCTCCCGATTGGAGTGTATGACGTAAATTTGCAAAAAAATAAACTTAAGCATAAAAACATGCCATCGAAGGGTGAAAATGCAAAACACCCTTAAAACGGTCCCGTAAGAGTCACGGACACCTCGCACGGGACGAATGTGACTCGTAGGAACAGACGGCCTAGTCCCGAGGTTCCCGGTTGGAATGTGCGGCGTAAATTTGTAAAAAAATAAACTTAAGCATAAAAACATGCCATCGAAGGGTGAAAACATAAAACATCCTTAAAACGGTCTTGTAAGAGTCACGAACACCTCGCACGGGACCAATGTCACTCTTAGGAATAGACGGCGTAGTCCCGTGTCTCCCGGTTGGAGTGTACGACTTAAATTTGCAAAAAAATAAACTTAAGCATAAAAACAAGACATCAAAGGGTGAAAACATAAAATAGCCTTAAAACGGTCCCGTAAGAGTCACGAACACCTCGTACGGGACTAATGTGACTCGTAGGAACCAACTGCGTAGTCACGGAGATCCCGGTTGGAGTGTACGATGTAAATTTGCAAAAAAATAAACTTAAGCATAAAAACATGCCATCGAAGGGTGAAAATGTCAAATAGCCACAAAACGGTCCCGTAAGAGTCACGAACACCTCACACGGGACCAATGTGACTCGTAGAAACAGGCGGCGTAGTCCCGAGGCTCCCGGTTGGAGTGTACGATGTAAATTTGCAAAAAAATAAACTTAAGCGTAAAAACATGCCATCGAAGGGTGAAAATGTAAAACAGCCTTAAAACGGTCCCGTAAGGGTTACGAACACCTCGTACGGGACCAATGTGACTCGTAGGAACAGACGGCGTAGTCACGGGGCTCTCGGTTGGAGTGTACAACGTAAATTTGCAAAAAAATAGACTTGATAAAAACATGCCATCGAATGGTGAAAACGTAAAACAGTCTTAAAACGGTCCCGTAAGAGTCACGAACACCTCGCACGGGACCAATGTGACTCGTAGGAACACACGGCGTAGTCCTGAGGCTCCCGGTTGGAGTGTACGACATAAACTTTCGAAAATAGCGATTAGGGCGAGGCACTTGTTGGTCGTCCCGTCTTTATGAAAAATACCGAGCTTTATGCTTTTTTCGAACACAAAAGTTTCTCGTCAGGCTAAAAACGGAGGAGTTCCCTCACTCCAACCGGTATGCATATATATACTGCATATATATGCATAAATATACTGGTATATATGCATATATATAACTGTATATATACTGCATATATATACAGTTATACATATGCATATATACCAGTATATATATGCACATATATAACTACATATATATACTGCATATATATAACTGTTTATATACTGCATGTATATGCAGTTATATATATGCATATATATGCAGTATATATACAGGTATATATGCATATATATAACTGCATATATATGCATATTTATGCAGTTATATACATGCATATATATATGCATATATATACTAGTATATATGCATATATATAACTGTATATATATGCATGTATATGCAGTTATATACATGCATATATACTAGTGTATATACTGTATATATATGCAGTATATATACTCCATATACATGTATATATATAACTGTATATATATGTGCATATATATGCAGTTATATACATGCATATATAGTTATATATATACTCTATATGCTGCATATATAGTATATATATAACTGTGTATATATGCAATATATACAGTTATATATATACTATATATGCTGCATTTCGTGAGATAATTATTGAACTAGGTGTGGTGGCCTCTTTTGTGCCATTTGTGAAAAATATTATTGCATATTCAGCTATTGCTTTGGGAATAGTAGTCAACTTGGTTTTGCTTTAAATTTCTGCATTTTAGTTTATGCATTTTGGGAATAGTATGATTTGACCACACTTTACATAAAAAAGTGAGCTCTTGATGATTAATCACGGATTATCGTACATGAAGATACCAATTGAATTGTTGATTTTGCATCAAGCTTTATTTTCGATCCAAGATGTTGTTATTAATATCATTATGCTTTTTCTAAAAGTTTCTTTTGCTATTGTTTATAACATCTTGATCTCTCTCTCTCTATCCCTTAGCACGTGTTTATAAACAATTAAATTCGACAACAAACATTGCTCTACTATTGTTATACCCTTGACATGTGTTTATAACCAGTTAAATTCATTTTTTAGAGTATTGGGTTGAATATTCCTAATTATCGTTCTTTTTTTCTTTCGTTGATTTGTAGATATGCAATAGGTATACGTTCGGTTTGATTCATTTTGCGATTGTGTCGAGTGGAACTACGGGTAAAGATCAATTTTAATCTATTTAAATGTTTGCTTGGGATTTACAAAATTGAATTTATTTCTCTATTCACGAACAGGGGATTCCCGAATTTGTTGCATTTTGTACATCGGATTTAATCGCAAGTGGGGTAGGGTGGGGGGCAGCAGCAGCAGGTAGGGGTGGGGGTGGGGGGCAGCAGCAGCAGCTAGGGGGTGGGGGTGGGGGCAGCAGCAGGTAGGGGGTGTGGTGGTGGTTGGGGGGGGAGGGGTGGGGGGCAGCAGCAGGTGTGTGTGTGTGGGGGGGGGGGGGGAGCAGGTAGGTGGTGATGCGCGGAGGATGAGTGGTGACGGGTTGGGGTGGCAGGAGAGGGGGTGATAGGTGGGGTGGGGGTGGGGGGTGATATATATATATATATATAAGATGTTTGTTTCATTGAAGCTTTTGTTAGGCGAATTTGTTTTTTTTATATTATTGGATTTGTTGTTATCCCTTGAGAAGGGTGGATAGTCCAATAAACAAAGGAGATTCTGCCCAATTTTTTTAAAACTTTGACACTTTGTTTTTTTGAAATGCAATGAGAATTTATTTGATGAATATTGTATATTTCATATTATATGTGAATTTGTTTGATGGATTTAGATTATTTTAATATTGTTGGACTATTTGTTGTTTGTTAAGAAGGGTGAATAGTTTATAAATAAAAGAGATTATGGTCAATTGTTATAAATTACTCTTTTTTTGCCGTTTTCCAATTACATATTTCGAAAATTTTCACCATTTTGTAATACGTGTTTTCAAAATTTTCGCCGTGCCTTCAAGCACGGGCATTCCGCTAGTACTATTATATACTATACTATATGCATATTCAGACTTTTATGTTTAAACATTATTTGAATACTGATATCTTTTTTGTTTTGTTTCTTATATTGTTTTGCAGGATAACATTTTAGGGGGATATTTTATTCGCGTGGAACACATGAACAAAGCAATGGTTTGTGACAGGTAAATTTATTATTTATTATTGTTGTTAATATGCGAGATTGTTGTTTTATTTTTTTTACTAGGCATGCGGGCTTTTGTGCTGATTAAACAGGTTGGTTTTCATGTATAAACAAAAGAGACTCTGCCGAATTTTTTTAAAAATTGTAATGAATTGTTGATTTGGGAGATTTTTTAATTTTTTTTATTGCCGTGCGGGCTTTTGTGTTCATTAAACAGGTTGGTTTTCATGTATAAACAAAGGAGACTTTGTCGAATTTTTTTAAAATTGTAAAGAATCGTTAATATATTTGGATATTTTAGTTTACCATAATATTATTTTGATAAAATGATCATTTATTGATTGCAGGTTGTGCACAAGAAGTTGAAGAGACGGGATTTTGAGTGTGTTTACTATATGCGACACTAAGAGAAGTTTTTGAAGCGTGACAACCATATTTATCATCTTAATTTAGGGATGATATTTTTTTGACAATTGTATATCTTATTAGTTAGTATGATTTTGTACTCATTTAAATATTTCGACTTGAATGTAGTTTAATGGAAGAAATTGTTATTGGATACGTGCTTCAATGAATGTGGTTGATATATTGTGTTTTTGATCGGATGATTTGATTTATAATGCATATTAGACGTCAAATATTATTGCAACATAAAACATATAATAATATAACTATATATGATAATTTTTTATTTATTAATTGGGACGGTTATAAAACGTCCCTAATACTTATTTGTACTAATTGAGGATACTTTTTGGGACGGTTTTTACCGTCCCTAATACCCATTTCTGCATCAATTGAAATTACCTTTAGGGACGGTTTTTACCGTCCCTAATTGGGTTGCCAGAATCTTAGTAGTATTAGGGACGGTTTATGTGTCCATGAATTAAAATTTAGGACGGTAAAATCCGTCCCTAAAATATTTAGGACGCCTAGTATAAGGGACGGATTTTTGTCGTTGCAAAAACTGTCCCTAATACTCTTTAGGGACGGTATTTGTACTTTCAGGGACGGTTTTTTACCGTCCCTAATACTCATTTTTCTTGTAGTGCAATTCAAAAAATGATTTGGTTTCAAAGATAAAAGGCATCCATAATTTGCATATTACCAAAGTGATACAAAGTTTAGGAAACAAAAGAGCACGGTTCTAGCAAAAGGCGACAAGAGCTAACGTTAAATACATAATGCAATGAAGGTGGACCAAAAAAATAAATTGCTCCAGATACAAATTCAGATTCCAGAGAATAAAAGTCGCAAAGATATACTTTTTTTTCAAATTTATATATTCCTGGCCCAAAAATAGTCATGACATTGTTCACTTGATACATGAAGCAAATAAAGGCCAACAATGGGATACTAACAGCCCTAATAGATGGTTATACAATGAAGTGCAACATAAGCTTTACGAGTCAAATGAAACACATACTTCTCACCCACTTTTGCTCTGTTTACAAACATGGTCGGTGTTACCTCATATGATATTTGCCTGAGCAAATTCCAATCTATCAATCCCAATGTTAGTGATTGTTTTTTATGGTCCATCGAAACTAATACGTCCACTTAGCTCTGAAACTAATACATCGAAACTAACACGCTTTCGGCATGCTCTTCCATCGCAAGTCCAGAAGTGAAATTGCTCTGACACATGAAATTCAGCAATGGCCATCAGTCGAGAAAGAGGAAAGTGCCGAAAACTTCCTGAACTATGAATTTTTCAAGAAACCCCCTGAACTTAATGAAAAACCCTCCAGTATATACATTTTAGCAATGTTTATTACCGACAATTAACGGATTTTTGCCCCCCCAAAAAAGCGTTGTTCAGGAAATTTTTTAGAGTTTCTTATTCTTACAAAGACTTCATATTTGATTAAAAATGTGACAAACTGGACTCAGTTTCCTACTGTTAAGACACTGGCACGGAGAGTACAGTTCCAATGATTGTATACAGTATTCAAACATGCACATACTCAAGTTTTAAAGAAAGATCATACTGCAGAAAAAAAAACTATAAATCTATGGCAAATCATAAAAATATAACACTACTATCACTTGGAAAAATAATATCTTCTATGTAGAATTGAGGTAAATAGAACCAAGAAGCGACCTATTCAGCCTTTTTTACATAAATATAAAATAGCATTTGGTTATTGGAACCCAAAATCAAAGTGCTGAATTGATAATTTAGATAAATAATTCAACTTCATACCAGCGTAGAGCGACCTCCATGTCCAGGAACAATAATCCATTGTGTATCGATTTTTGTTCCAATTCTGTAAGCTTAAGCTCAACAATAACCCCTCCCTCATTCTTCTCATCAGGGATTGGATTAACCTCGATATTAGAAAACAAAGCTAGAGAGTTTGTATTCCTTAAAGCTTGTTTTCCTGCTTACAAGTTAAAAACATTGCCTTGGTCAAAGTTGAAAACAAAATTACCACATTGATTAACAAAATTAACAAGAAATCAAGAAGTCTAGTAAATACCAACCCAGAAAATACATCAGATTGTAATACAACTATCTGAATGGAAGCTTAACAGAGACCATTGATTTCCCAACCCATAACCTTCAATTCCAATAATTACTACCTGCTAATTCCGCGAATGATTCTGACAATGTGGTATTAGACACCATCTGGGCCTACATGATTAGGGAGATTGGATTTTCCCAATGTTCACTCTGGAAAATACAAAGCATACCATATCTTTTTAATAAAATAGGCCCATATACAAGTATAAGTTAGAAAATATGGTATATGTTCCACCCACCCCTAAATTACAATTGCTAAAGCATCCAAATTTTCACTTTCCAACTTCATTTTTTCTCTTCCTCAAAAGAAACATTTCCAGGGCAATTTTGGGATAGCCTGAATAAACTTATCATTTTTCAATGCATAATTACAGTCAAACTCATACAAAATGAAATTATAGTGTGAAAAAGTATTCCATCTATATCAAGCAGGCCCTTATTACTAGTTTTCTAAAAATCCCTAGAGGATGAGTGAAGTCATGTGAGAATTTATAGTGAATATAACCACAAGATTTATCACTCCGCGTATATCCTGATTTCGCAAATATGGTATATGTTCCACTCACCCCTAAAGTACAATTGCTAAAGCATCCAAATTTTCACTTTCCAACTTACATTGTTTCTCTTCCCTCAAAAGAAACATTTCCAGGGCAATTTTGGGATAGCTTGAATAAACCTCTAATTTTTCAATGCAAAATTATATCATTTTTCAAGACACAATTACAGTCAAACACACAAAAAATGAAATTATAGTGTCAAATAGATTTCCATCTTTATCAAACAAGCCCTTACTGGTGTTCTAAAAATCCCCGAAGGATGAGTAAAGTCTTGTGACAATTTATAGTGAATATACCCACAAAATTTGTCACCACTATGCATATACCCCGATTTCGCATTACATGAACATTCAACAAGATTCCCAAAAGATTTTCACCTGGTTAGAATTCACATTTACTTAAACATGAAAGTTCACAAATTATCTCCATCATAAAGTCATTTCATATGGTGAAATCCGGGAGTATGTGTGTAATGACCGCAGTGCAAAACCAAGGTCTCAAAGCTAAAATAACCTAAATTTCTATCAAAATTATGCTTTGACTCAATCCTTTCCAGAATACACTCGCAAGTAACACGCTCGGATGCTGGTGTAACTCTCGATATATGTATGTGAGATATAATAAGAGTAAATGTATTCAAATTTGAGATCTCGCATATAAATATGAAGGGCGTTTTATGATGAATGATGAGTAATCTCATGAAAGAAACCGTTCACTAGATGAGTTGAGATGCTCCCAAGTTACCCCTCACAATCATCTCCACCTCCAAACCATATTGCACCTAGGATCGCGAAGGACTTTGTTTTTCGGTGGTAATGTTGGCTTGGGTAGTGGTTAAGAAATGAAGGAAAGGGATTCAAGGATGCTTGGGAGTGGTGAGGAACTACAATAAATATCACACATTATTTAGGGAATTCAATACGTTTTCCTTTTTTTATTTTCACTCTTGTTTTCTTTTTTTCTTCATTTTTTTCAACTTTTTTATTTCCTTTTCCCCCTTTTTTTCTTTTTGCATTTCTTTTTCTTTTCGTATTTCTCTCTTTTTTTTAACTCTAGACACACCCTTTACAAACACAAACACATATCACACAAAAAGTCCTTTTACATTCCCAAGCATTAGGGTCAGTAGAGTATGTATAAGTTATACTCCTAATATGGAGTGGGATAAGGACATCGAGGTATAGGAAAGAACGGCTAAAATAAAGGCTCAAGGGGATAACAATGGTTGTATGAATATATAGGGATAGGCCAAGGCTAGGGGATGAACAAAAGAGGGCCTATGATCCTTTCCAAAGTTTCATACGACTGTTCGATGTCAATTATTGCGAGTACTTTTCCTTAAAGTCACATATCAATGATACACTCATTTAGCTACCGGCCAAAACAAGGATAATGAGATTGCTCAATGAGTCACGCTTTTCAAAGAATAAATGACAACGGGAATGGCTCAAAAGCTCACTAGGGTTATCGTCTCAACTATTTTTCTCAAGATTTCCAAGTCACTTTAGCTAAGCAATCTCAACTTTACAACTAGGCCGTGCATGTGCTCAAAAGTTCTCAAAATTTCAAGAATAAGAAAGTCTCGGGATAAGGATAATAGATGATCCCGCACGCTAATGCAAACATATCATACTAACAAGATCAATTGTAAAGTATATGCATCGCGAGCACACAATGGGAAACCGGGATAAACAATTCGGTATCGGAGTAAACAATGCAAACTGATGGATAAATAATTCGTTATCGGAGTAAACAATTCGTAATACCATCGGGATATAGAAGGAATATGTTTGCACGCTAATGCAAAAATATCATTACATTGAATTTGCAAATTGATGGGTAAACGTGATTAATTGGGTGTTGGTGGTAAAGCGGTGAACAGGAATTTTGGAAATTTGGGTGAGCAGGGGCGGAACCAGGATTTCACATCGGGGCGGGCTACCTTAACATTGATTTCTAGGGGTTTCAGGCAGGAGCCCCCGAGCCAAATTTTTTAGTATTCACCAAATAATTACTTAAAAATAATTAAATATTTTTTAGTATTCACCAAATATTCAACATTTAAAATAATCGTGATAAAAGCCCTAAGATAAATATGCAGCAATAAATAAATATGTTTTATTATTTCTTGATAAAATACCTAATTAAAAATTACGTTGATAAAAATCCCTAATTAAAAATTACCAAGTGAGATAATGAAACAACATTATATTTCAACATTTGGGCCTTGTTTGCGAGTTCTATTTTTGGAGAGAAAAGAAAGGAAAGGAAGAGAAAGTGTGTTTCCTTTCCTTCGTTTGGGAGTTTAAGTAGGAAAGAAAGTGACTTTCTCTCGTTTGGGAGTTTAAAAGGAGAGAAAAGAAAAGAAAATGTTTAAAAAACTTTCTCTTCCTTTCTCTCCAAAACTTTCTTTCCAAATCGGAAAGAAATGGAGAGAAAGGAAAGTTTTTTAATGAATTGTTCCTTCTTCCTCTTAAAAAAATTATTTTCCTTCCAAACTCCCAAACGCAAGAAAGAAAATTATTTTCTTTTCTCTCCCAAACTCCTTTCTCTTCTCTTCTTTTCTTTTCTCTCCTATTAACTTTTTTTTCTTTTCTTTTCTCTCCTAATAAAATTTTCCTTTCCTTTCTTTTCTCTCCCAAACTCCCAAACGAGGCCTTGGAGACATAGAATAGAATAGAAGTATGAAAAATTACCAACCCAGGGAAGTCTTCCTTCACTGTGAAGATGCGGGCAGCAGAGGAGAGAAGAGAAGATGAGTCGGTACCGGATTTCGTCTGAGATGCGGCCGACGGTGAGAGGGGCGCCCGGCTACCTAGCGTCTAGAGGAGAGATGAGAAAAAATGTGGAGTTTTGAAATATTTTGAAAGGGTTAACTTAGGAGGGAGTTGTAATAGTGTGGCAAGTGTGAGTGTAAAAGCATATCCGTGATATTAAACTGGGAAAAAAGTTTGATGTTTTGGCGACGTCAAATTATTTGAAGTCTTAGATTCTGATTGGTCAATAGTGTTGGTAGGGACTCATATTATTTATGAAAATAGGTCCGCGCCAGAAACATTGACAAATAAAAACCCAAGACATCAAATTTCTATCCATTAAACCGTGTTGTTGGGAAATAAGAGTGTGAGGTGACTGTTTTAAGGAGATGGAAAATGTTAGACACACCGGGTGTTAGTACCGGTTTAGTACCAATACTGATTTATTTGTTTGTGCTATGGTGTGGGTCCCACCAAAGAATGTTGTAGGTCCCACCAATGTACAATCAAATAAAACGTATTTGGTACTAAACTGTTACTTGGACCCGGTAAGAGTATCATTACTCTAAGGAGATATGTTGCGATGAATCTAGGGCGTATGGATGTGAATTACAAAGTGATATCTCAAAAATTAATGCCATTCCATAAAAAAATTGCATTTCAGTTGTTAACACTAAAAAATGATTCTTTTTTCAAAAATCAATTGCACTTGAAATTATAAACAGTGAAGGTGAAACATGGGTGCAATGTGTGAATTGTGCTAGGAAGCACGGATACCTCTCAGAAGGCAACGTTTCCGTGTCCGACAACGTGTCCGACAACGTGTCCGACATCGGAAGCTATGAGTCAGCTTTGACTCAAGTTGGATTCGCGACGCGTTTCGACGTGTTGCCAACATTGGGACACGTAAATTGTTTTTTATTTAGATTAAACAAACTTTGGACCATGGTTCAAAGTCTCGGTATCGGCCACCCGATTTTCAACTCGATCTCGGTATCGATCACGGTATCGGGCGATACGCAAAGATACACTATTTAGAGAGCGAAAAAAATTGCAAAAAAAATCTATAAAAAAAAATACGATTAACAATGTGGACCGATCAGATAAGTTTAAAACTATACTTCAATATGCATAACATTGTACAATTGATTATATTGACGTGCTGCGAACTTGCCAGATTCAAGTTCCATAATAAATCAATGTTTTATTTCACGGAGGATACAAATATTATGTTTTTACAAAGAAAAACAAATGTTACTTTTTTAGTAAGAGTATAATTTTTTTTTCTTACAGAGAGGATACAACTATTATATTCTTAGTATTATTTTTAGTAAGAGAACACGAATGTGTTTTTTAAGTATGTTATATTTTTCTAAAAAGGATAGAAATGTTTCTTTTTTAGTATTGATATTTTTTTACAAATAGTGATTTTGACAAAACACTACATTTTTTTACAATCGTTTTTTACAAAAAGGATGCAAATGTTATTTTCTTACAAAAAATGATGCAAATGTTATTTTTTTTTATAAAAGGAATGTAAATGTTTTTTTTGTTGTTGTTGTTGTTGGGTTGCAAATGTTTTTTTTAAATTGATGGAAATGTTATTTTTTTACAAAGAGGATGCAATTTTTTTTTTACTTGTGTTGCAAATGTTATTTTTACATAAATGATGCAAATATTATTTTTACAAATGTTTAGAGGATACAAATATTATTTTTACAATAATTACAGTTGTATATTTGTTTGTAAAAGAATAACATTTACGTTTTTTTTTATAAATAATAACATATTATAAAATAACATTGGGAACCTTATTATAAAAAATAATAAATAACATTTGGATCATTTGCATTCTTTAAAAAAACAATTGGCACATATACAATGCACTAAATTAAACGCACACGATGACCAAATGACCCACACACACAACACACTAAATTAAAAAAACAATTAGCATTTCGTAACCCCCCCAAAAAACCACGCTTGCCAACATAACACTGGAGAGAGAGAGAGAGATTGATGCTTAGTAACTTATACCATCTCGGTCGATATATCACCGATATGGGTCGATACTATTGTGATATCGTCGATATGGGTCGATTCCATCGCGATATCGCCGATATGGACCGATTATACCACTATATCACCGATACTACTGAAAAATTGCCGATATAGGGTCGATTCACATCAATAATTGAAAACTCAACTCATAACTTGGAATCAGATCGGTGGGCAATGATACCTAGTCAACTCGGCCGTATCGTCGCGGTATCGGCCTTGACTTTTAATCATATGCTTTGGACATGTGAAATTATCTTTTTATTTTTTTCTCATGTGATGGTGATTCTACTTTATTTATGATTCTTAATGTCAAAGTGTGTTTGAATTTTGTTTTGTATGGCCCATTTTCTTAATTTCATGTTAAGAATGCTCTAATAATGTATTTTATGGAAAAAATCTATTTTATTTCATATATATATATATATATATATATATATATATATATATATATATATACGTACCATAGCGTGTCGTATCCTAGTTTTTTATCAATCACGCGTCATGTGCCGTGTGTCGAAACACGTATTACGTGTTCGTGCTTCATAGGAATTGGGAAATGATTGTCAATGTGGGAGTTGAAATACGACACCAAGCTCACATGTGTGAGAGTAAGGGTAATGTTTGGTGAAAGGGTGAAATGTTGCGAGGGTTGTAAATTGATGAATTTGAGGGGTGAAATGCACATGGGTTGGTACTGCAATTTCGTAAAGGCCAGATGATGTTTATTGTAAATAAGGTCAAGTGGGATGTATTTCACTGCTATCGTTAGAATGAATGTGAAGACATGTATTGGTGAAATATCTACTGTGAGCGTAAGTGGTGTGTGATATAAGAGTGGTGGTTGTAATTTGCTACAAAGTTACCAAGTATCAATTATTTCCTGGTAATAAAGGAACACTACTTTGATTGTACTAAAAGTTATTACTGAACAAAAAACATAGAGTAAACATGTTACAAATTGTGTAATTATGCACAAATAAGCTTAACCATATATTAATCACTCGTAACATATATGGACTTACGTATTGTTATCAAAGATTAATAAGGGTTGTCTACATCGCCCCACAAGATAAAAAAAATTAGGTTATTTGTCATAAATAGTGTCCTTAATGTAAATCTTCGAATGTGGAAGCGTTATTATTACACTACACAACAACAACAAATAAATTAGACTAGCGAAATGGGTTATTTCTCTCTATATTCTCAATTCTCAATATTCAAGGCTAAGTACAAATGAGTGCCAAGGGGCCTATTTATAGGAGGAGTTAGCTTGCTAATCAAGCTAATACCCAAAATGACCAAAAAGAACAACTAATACCTAAAAATGACTCATTAGGGGAGCACAACCACGCGCCATGTGTCGCTACATATCCGATACACATCATTCTCCCCATCTTCGAAAAATCCCATCCTCGAGCTTGCAGGGCGACTCATCAATGCCACATGTGCACGTGTCAGTACAAGTGTTAGTTTCCAATGCAAAGCAAAACCCTAAATCAAATTCAGCACGCAAGTGGACCGACCGAACTTCTGTTTTGACCCATATGAACCTTCAACAAATAGGCTAATATACCCAAATCTCAACGATGCCACCCAATGAAATTCGAGCAATAAAAAACTGACGAACATTCCGCCTTCTCAACACCATAAGCACATAGTTGCAACTTGGCTTGGTGGACCCTTGAATCTGACCTGACAGTTACTCTAGCGACCGCACCTTTGTGAGTATGATTGAAAAACAAGAGTAGTGATGACAACAACATCCTGAAAAGCCGAGCCTCAAAACAACAAATAGTCAGAAAATGTATCACCGTCGAGTACATTTCCCATGGAAGTCATGTGTTGTGTCTAAGATTTATCAGAATATAAGTCAATAGGGTGGGTGAAATCGGGTCAAAGTAGGGCAGGCTCATTTGGGGTCGGATTTACTTATAGTTGGGCATTAATGAGTGGGAAAAGGGGTAAAAATGGGGTTAAAGGGGGTGGGGCTGGTTTCTTGGGGTTTTCTTGAAAGTGGTAGGGGTTGGGTTGTTATTTGTGGACAAGAAAAGGGTGAGAGGACAAACCCTATAAGTGGGTTGCCCTAGGGTAGGAGGAAGGCTATCCGGATAAAAAAAATGGGTTTGGGGTGGGGTTGGAGCTGAATGGGTAAGGGGTTATTTTGGGGGTTTAGGATTATGTCGATGCCGAAAAAGGGTTGGGGTCTGGGTGGAGGCTGTCCGGAGTGGGGAGGGGGCTACTGGGATGGTTTTCGGTCAAAACAGGTGCAGGTTGGGGTTTGGTTTAAGGGTATAAGATGTGGTTTCTTCAAATACTATTAGTATTAAGTGAGGCGTAACTCCTTATCAAGATCGGGACCAACACCGTTAGATATAAAGCACAGTTTAGAGCCTCATATGAATCAGAGACAGAGAGATTTAATTATTCAAACTTGCACTAAAGAACATATTAACATGGGCAGCATGTGGTAAACACAATAAATGAAATGGGACCAGCAGATGGCGTGGTCGGGAGGAGAAAGAACAAACACTATGGGCATAATAAAGACAAGACATGAACTTCAAGCTCAGTTAATGCCCAATGATGGGTGCATTTAATGTGTAATGGGGGTTAATGCTCTTTTTGAAGGCTCTCTGTTACGAGGGAATGTGGATATCAATTCCAGGTTCTGGATGCTCTCTCTTCCATTTGTTTGTTTTGGTCGTATTTATATGGAGGAAGAGGTTGCTCGAGACATCATGCCCTCGATCCCTTTGGCCGAGTGCGTTAAATGCATGAGATACTACATTTGATGCATGAGATCTGTTAGTTTTGGCGTTCTATTGGTTGGAAGTATTTCAGTCATTTATGAAGGATATGACTTGTAGCTTGGGGCTTACTCTAGGATGACTATTTGGTCAGATTTGATGAACTAGACCTGTCATCCTAAGGATAAAAGCACTTGAGTGCTGTATTCTTGAGTTCCTAAACGTCAGGCGCTATGACATCAGGAGGCGGTTCAAACAATGGCTATTTTTTGGTATCTAGTCACGTCAGTCAGACAGGCTGGCGCCCGAGGTACCTCAAGGAGGTGACCTCGTGGGGGCAAGCATTGAGGGAGATCGAACGACTTTGAGGAAGTTCATTCGAGTAGGTAAGCAATGAGTGGGTTCACGTGACATTTATCCTGGGTGAAGTTTTGTCCAAGTGTGCCAAGAGGGTTGGTAATAACTCTCAACGTTGCCTTATTCTCAATCCTCTAAACCATGTCCCTGCGAAGTTCCCAAGATAAGATAGCTTGATAGAGCATGAAAGCTTTCCCATGCCCTGCCAGGCATGGTCCCTCGTGGGTACCAAGTTACCCCACTCAACATATACATTCATACAATAAAGTACATAATACAACATTCTATTTCTTATTACAAACTATTATCATTCGGGTGACCTTTGTTCTTTGGGCCAGGTCTTTCGAGCCAGGTCAGTTAGAGGCTCTTCGGGGTAAAGCGTTGCGAGCTATTTGCTTGTGAGGAGCCTTCGAGGTGGGTCCTGCGAGCTACTTTCATGGAGGATCTTCGAAGTGTGTTTATGGGGCATCTTTCTCTGTAGCTAATCAATTCACTTGGTTGAGTTAATCATCTGTATGGGGGGACACCCCTCCACATTTGCCCATTCGTAGAGATATTTGTTTATTTACATGAATAAATATTTGTACGAAACTTTCGCTTATCTATGATTTTCCTTCTTCGGGATAATGAAGAGATTTTTTTAAATTTCCCCCAAAGCTCTTCGTTTCCCAAGGTAGACAAGACCCCCAGGCATGCTTCATTAAATGCAGCTATCATTTACATTTTACTGCGTCACACATGGCAATGCCAGGGCGAACGCATAAAGACGATGCGACTATTCAATGCATCGTTCCCCGAATTAATATCATAGCAACCTTTAGTCTTATGCAATCACGTGCGTTTGGCCAACATGCCGGTGACATAATTCTGAAACGCCATCATTGCTATTTTCCAAACGTCACCTTTGTTGCCGTCTTTTAAAATTCGTGTTGCCCCTGTAAAAGGGGATGTATCTTTAGTTAAGACTCACCTTTGATTTTAACTTTTTGAGTTTAAGATTTTCTGTGATAGTTTGGCAAAGGCAATCTTTCCTTCTTCAAGCTTTCTTTAAGTATCTTCCATTCTCTCTTCTCTCGTCTGATATGGCACCAGTGAAGAGAACTCTTTCTGTTAGGGGCGCCTCTCCTGCCACCCAGGCACGCCAGGCTCAGTGGACACGATACCATTATGCCCCTTATTTCGGAAAGGATGATCATTCCTGGGTGACGATCGAACGGTTTCCTGGTGCTTTGGTGCCAACTTAGAAGCCAAACTTGTTAATAAACGAAGGTGAAGATGTTGAGGACTTCGCTTATATCCTTACTACCACTGTCAGCCGTTTCGTATAGAGCGCAGTAATTTTCCCTACTCTAAGGTGGAATTTGAGGCGTCTTCTGGCGCTAGTGAAGGGTTGGGTCCTTGGATGGAGTATATCCATGCCAAGTATTCGGTTCAACTGGTCCTCATAGGTTTTTCTTATTCCCTGTGGTTAGGTGACCTTATCTTGGCAAAAAATAATATTGATTTATAAATGTTGGTGTCACGGTGGAGCCATAGGTCACACACCTTCGTGTTTGCTTGGGGTGAGTTTACTGTTACCCTTAAGGACATGTGTGAACTGTTGGGATTATAAGCTGCTGGATATGACACCTTCTTCTAGGAGGCCATTTCTAGTGAAGAGAAAACTATGAGGAATGAGTTAGAGGCCGTTGCGAAGGATTGCATGGTCACTTACAACAAGTGCACCTACTCTGAGGTCATCCACTATTTTTACCTTATTGAAGAGAAGGCTATCATCAGAGCCCGTGAGGCTTCTAGGGAAAACCCACGAGGGAATGAAGTATTCGAGCATCCTCCAACTGGGAAGGGCTATGAGTCTAAAGTTGAGCTAGCGGGGTATATATGGGTGATGCTGTCGAAGGTATATCTTTCGGGTAAGCCCCGTGACCCCTCGCAAAGACCTGATCAATCTGGCCTTTCGAATGTCCTGCGGTGTAAAGATCCCCCTCGCAGCTATAGTTCTTAGATCTCTGTACACTGGTTAGATCGGGTGTCTACAGACTTCGCTCGAAGCATTGGTAGGTTCGATGTGTCTAAATATGCTAGTAATATTCTTTTGACGGCGTTCCTTTATGCCTATTTCAAGGATTATGCCCTCGTTGTCCACTTCCCAAGTTCACAGTATATGATAGTTCCTCGTATTTTCTATTAAAAGAACAAGAATGTGAAGAAGCCTCTGTTAGCTCTGATTGACTGTGCTGAGCGATTCAACCCTCGCCCTTATGTTGGGGTAAGCCAGTTTTTTACCAATAATTTCTTTGGTGAAGACGATCATCCCGTTGCTCCTATTGAAGAAGCCTTGGCTAGAAATTTCCCCGAGCATAGTGTCCCCCTGTTCTTGATCCCTTCCTATTTGCCTTCATACACTGAGTGGTCATCATTTTACTCTGTTTATAGTCCCCACAGGGTAGCCATGCCATTTGTCTACGATTAAGGGGGCCCCTGCTAAGTCATTTTACCAGAGAGAAGCCTACTAACTTCTTATTTGCTTGTTCGAACTTTCTCACGTCTATTGTTGTCAGTATGTGTGCCCATTATCCTGCCAACCCCGTGATCCTGAGCAAGGGAGCCCGAGGAGGGAGATCGACGATGTTCATCAATGTGTTTTGGCAGAACTAATTGGTTCATTTCCAAACTAACCTTCTCAATGAACCCCGGTATCCTAAGGTTGAAATATTTCCGCCCACTGAGTTGGGTTTGAGAAACTGCACCACCCAGTCATTTCTTTTTCCCCTCAGCACAACCAATACTAGGGTTCCTCCTGAACTTCCCCCTCGTTGCCTGTGGATCAGGAAGTTGTAAAGAGAAAGAGAGCCACTCAATCTTCCATTCTTCTGACCGACATTGCCCCTGGTCCTTCGAGGCCAGTTGGAAGGACCAAGTCTCCTCGCGTTGCTTCAACAGGTGCAGGAGTTAGAGACACTCGAAAGGAGCCCTTAAAGAAGCTTAAACCTACTCCATAGCCTCCATTAGTCTCTTCTCCTGACCCAAATATTTCTAAGGCAGTGAGCTAAATGGTAGATCATCTTCGCCAGACTTGGGAGCATTATAGTGAGGAAGACCGAGCTTTCATATCAGCTGAGATATCCGCTCATAGATTTTCTTATGACCTTCAATCTGTCGAGGGTAGTAAAAAGAAGAAAGCAGTTATCCCCTTCAAGCTTGTGATGGAGGAGTCGAGCGGGTCCAGTGGGGATGAGATTGCTGAGGAGAATTTGTCTAGTGCAGATGTCGGTGAAAATGATGATGATGATGAGGAGGAAAGAGAGGAGGAGGAAGAAGAACAAAAAGATGAGGAATAGGAAGAGGAAGAGGAGACTTCCTTAGTGCGTAGTCATAGGCATAGGTTGAGGGTAATGGTTTCTTACTCAAAACCTGCCTTGCCCCCTCAAGATTATGAGATCATTGAGGATGTGATGGAAGAAGAGATAAATTTCTTACATCTCTTACTCTGGGTGCCCTCCTGTTATTCAATCTTTCTCATGTTAATGCCCCCCAATTTTTTGTAATTTTCTCTTTTTCTTTTGTTCAGGTTGGTGTGCAGGTTGATGCGCATGATGGTGTTGAGGAGAATCTCCCTCTTGAAGCAGCTGCCCCTACTGTTTCTCAAGTAGTCACCCATTTCCCCCTAGGGCAGTTGTATCTGATACTTCATCTAGTGGAGGCTATTCCCCTGACCCTTCTTTTTTGAGCGAGCGGGCTAGCCTTGAGAGAGGTGTGCCTTTGACCAAAGTTTTTGAAGTTATATATGTACCTATTGTTGCTATGAATTTGATGCCCTTGGTAAGTCTTTACTTTCTGCACTGATCTCCCCCTTTTAGTGTTCTATTAATTGTTCTGATTCAATTTCTACTTTTCTTTCCTTCTTAAGGATCCCAATCCTATTTTAATTGTCCCCATGGTGCCTCCACCTTCGAACGATCAAATGCTTGTTACTTTATTCGAGCCCTCAATCTCGAACCCCGAAGGTGTTAATCTAACTGTCGTTGCCCAAGGAGAGGGTGAACAAGAACATGTTGTTGAGATAGTGGAGGATAGGCAAGAGCAGGTAGCTGAGGTTGGGGAGAAAGTGATTGCCCCTCAAAGTCATCCCCCAATGGTGGCCTTCGAGGTGGGTGAGGAGGAGGACGTAATTCAGATGGCCACTCGCGAGTTCGCTAAGGAGCAACAACCTGAGGTATTTCTACTATTCTATCTATCTTTTGTACATAGATATATATGAATTTTTAAGATAAAAATGTCCCAAAACTGTGGGTTGGGCGGGCCTAGGAATGTAGGACTTTATATTTCATAAATCTCCCATAACCGAGGGCCAGGCGGGCCTAGTCTTATAGCATAAATCTTCCATAATCGAGGGTCAGGTGGGCCTAGTCTTATAGGCATAAATCTCCCATAACCGAGGGTCAGGCAGGCCTAGTCTTATAGGCATAAATCTCCCACAACCGAGGGTCAGGCGGACCTAGTCTTATAGGCATAAATCTCCCACAACCGAGGGTCAGGCGGGCCTAGTCTTATAGGCATAAATCTCCCACAATCGAGGGTCAGGCGGTCCTAATCTTATAGGCATAAATCTCTAAGTTAGCATAGTATATCTTTTTTTCGTGCTTTCTTTTGTCTCTATTGCTAACTTTAACTATTTGCTACGTTTCAGGTGGAGGTCGATCAATTAGCAACTCATGGGCTCGAAGTGGAGCCTGTTGTTAAGGACTCCGTTCAACCACCAATAATAGCTTCAACTTCTTCTTTGGGCGGGGACCGTGTACTAGGTGATACTTCTACACCCCGCGTTCCTCAAGTGTAAGCCAGTGATAGTGCCTCGCACACCTGACGGCCATCTGCTAGTGATAGCATTTTTAGTGTTCATCCACCTGAGGCATCCCCCAAGGTGGTTGTGCGACAAACTTGGGCTAGCTTCCCTTCTGTTCTGATTGAGGGTCCCCGCTTTTTGATCGAGCGATTGCTAGCTCGCTTTTCTTTGACCTTTACTATTTAATGTTTGCATCCCCTTTCTGGGATGATGGTTGGCCGGTTGTTCGGGCTCGCGATGGTTTTAGAGGACATTCTCAACACCCCTCTTATGTCTCTTATCCCCGATAATGTCAAAACTTTATTGGGCATGGTTAACGCGTTAACCAATGATGGTTTTTCCCTGACATAGCTGGTGGAGCTATTTCGGAGTTTAAAAAAGAGTGATCTTCCTAGCATTTATGACTGCCTCCAGAATTCCCATCTCGAGCAGGTGTCTGTCTATGAAGAACTTATGGGTCCGGAGTCGCAGTTGCTAGTGGTAGAGCAAGCAGCTCAAGAGGCTCGTGAGGCAGTTGCTCGTGCGGAGGCACAGTTGGTTAAAAATGAGCAAAATCTGAAGACCATCTGCCAGGCTTAAGAAAATCGCCAGAAGAAACTAGTTGACCTTGTCGCAGAGTAGAGCCAACTTGAGAAGAATCTTCCCCCACATCACCATCGACTGTTTGATTTATAGAATCTTCGCTTCATTATGGATGAACCCTAGCTCCATTATCCAATGTTTCATTTGTTGTTTTTTCCCTTTTCTTTAAAACTTTTGAATTTATTTTTTTTAACTTGGTTCAACGTCTTGTTGGTGGCTTCTGCTTTCCCGTTGCATTTTGGGTAAGCCACTATTGATTTGTGATGGACGATGGAATACTTTTCTGTTAGCAGCGCACTTCGCTATTCACAAAGGGCATACTGTTATCCGACAAAAGCACCTTTGGGATGCCAAAGCCATAAATAATGTACTCCTTCATGAATCGAGCTACTACCCCCGTGGTGGCCTTTTTCAGTAGTATGGACTCCGCCCATTTCGTGAAACATTCTGTGGCTACTAAAATCCATATCTTTCCCCGTGAATAAGGGTTGATGGCTCCTACCAGATCGAAAGCTCGAGTGTAGAATGGGAATGGTGTAGACAAAGAGTGAAGGTCCACTGACGGTGCGTGGATCATATTTCCATGTAACTGGCAAGCTTTGCACTTTCTAATGAAATCGGCTGAGTCTTTATCCATCGAAGGCTAGTAATAGTCTTTATCCATCTAATGGCAATTTCAAGCATGTTTGGGACTAATTACGTATATTTTTTTGAAAGAGTTGCTAGGTTTATCCCGAACATCGAGATTGAAATTTCCATTGACCTTGTGCCTGAGGCCATGCCCAATTCAAAGGCACCATATAAAATGGATCTCGTAGAGTTAAAGGGGTTAAAGAAATAATTGGAGGATTTGTTAGGCCACGACTTTATAAGGCCTAGAACTTCCCTTGGGGTGCCCCAATCCTTTTTATAAAGAATAATGATGGATTTATAAGGGTGTACATTGACTATAGGGAATTGAATAAAATGATCATGAAGAATAAGTACCCTTTGCATAGGATTGGCGATTATTTTTATCAATTCAAGGATGTTAGATATTTTTCTAAGATTGATTTGAGGTCCAGATATCACTAACTTACGATAAAAAAAAATAGCCTCTAGAACCACGTATGATGATTATAAGTTTGTGGTGATGTTTTTGGGTTAACAAATGCCCCAGTTGCTTTTATGGAAATGATGAATTGGGTGTTGAGGTCCTTTATAATCAAATTTGTGATTGTTTTCATCGATGACATACTGATATATTCTAAGGCCGCAGAAGGTCACGAGGAACACCTCTGCGGAGTCTTTAAGATTCTTAAGAAAGAAAAGTTATATGCTAAATTTTTCAAGTGTGAATTCTGGCTTGAGGAGATATCCTTCCTCTGTCAAATTGTGAATAAAGATGGATTAGTCGTCGACCTAGGAAAAGTTGCGTCGATTGTTTATTGGGAGAGACCAGTGACCGAGGTAAGAAGTTTCCATGACCAAGCATGTTACTATAGGAGATTTGTTGATAAATTTATATGATCCACGGAGTGTGAATAAATTTTTCAAAAGTTGAAGGAAAATTTGGTGGTCGCGCCTATTTTGTCCTTACATAAGGAATGTATAGGCTATGTAATCTATAATGATGTTTAATGCCACTCCCTTGTATGTGTATTGATGCAGAATGGTAAAAAGGAGAAAGGATTTGGGTCGGGTTTTGAGGGGTAATGGCGAGTGAGGGTTACGACCTAAGGTTTGTGGGTTTTGGATGGGTTCCGGGTCAAATCTAGATCGAGTTTGAGGGTTTCGGCATGGGGTTGGCAGGGTGGGTATGCCGCCCAGAATGAAGGAGGGATCGAGGGTTGGGAGGAGATGGGTGTCGGACGAAGGTGAGAAGGTTGGTCGGTGAGAACAAAAAAGGGGGTCGACCTCTGTCGGCGGCTTGGTACGTGTTTGGGAAGGGGGTCGGTTCCAAAAAAGGCCCAGGGGTGGTTGGGGGTTAGCCATGGGTGGCGAATTAGGGTTTCAATAGAGTTAGGGTTAGGGTTTGTAGCTTCTTGACTTTTTTAGGGTTAAGGTTTCAATTTGGGGGTGTGGGTTTCTTAGTTTAGGGTATGGGTAAGAGGTGTAGGCTGGGGTTGTGTGGCAGTAGGAGGTAGAGGTGGAGATGGAGGGTGGAGGAGGCTAAAAGAGTTGGTATCCCCCCTTTTAGCAGTGATGGAATGTAGGATTTCTATCCACCCGATTCCCATTTGGACATTTATCAATCTACCGATTTAAGGGTTGTTGGAGTTGGAATCATAACTCGTGACCTTTTTCATGCACCACGACGAGCACCAAGAACAAACGCAACTCTGATACCATTTTGATTTAAATCTACAAATGCAGAAGCATTACACTACTTAACTACACTCCACCACCACCAAAAATAACAACAACAACAACAACAACAACAACAACAACAACAACAACAACAAAAATAAATAAATTAAACTACTGAAGTGGGTTTATTTCTCTCTCAATTCTCAATTCTCAAAATTCAAGGTGTGATTACAAATGAGGGTCAATGGCCTATTTATAGAAGTTAGGTTGTTAGCTAAGCTAATTTTCAAAAAGACCCAAAAGGATAACTAATAACTAAAAATGACTCATTAGCCCTATTGATACCCAAAATTATCCATCTACGTGGACCAATCAGAAATGGACAAATGTATCCTACATGGTGAGATCCTAGTCAGCAGAAAGCGAGTTAATAATCATGCCAACCAACATAAATCGTGCCGACTAACTCAAGGAAGACCGACCAAAAAAACCAACGAAGCGTTATTATACTAACAGTCATACCACATGTGGTTTAAACAACCATTCATCACATTCATTATGTACGGATGTAAATGCATAATGTATAAATGCATCCATCCCTTGATATTACAACCTTTGATAATTATAAATACAATGTATCCCCTTAATTAAGGGCGGGCAATTAAGCAAGTAATCAAGCAATCTGGCACTCAATCAATCTGGAAATAACATAATAGTGGATGTAAGATTTCTTACATAGCCGAACCACTTTAAAATCTCGTCTCTCTCTCTTAATTATCTTATTATTATTTTATATTTTATCAATAATTATTAAATTGGATCTAGTCCAGTTTTTTACATCAACATATTGGCACCGTCTGTGGGAACGCGTGTCTAAGTACCGTTCTTATTTCTACACATCCTTCTTCATGGAAAAATGAATGATCAAGAATTTAGTATCAGAAATGAAGGCAATCCACTTGTTCCACCTGATCAACTTATTGCGACATACCTGATCGAAATCCTTGCAAGTATTGCTAGAGGGCAAGAAGCCAGGTAGGAAACAATGAGACAATTGGATCAGACATTACAAGTTAGATCCTCATCCCATTCCCAGCAATGAATGGATATCTCATTTAGAGAAGAAATGTCGCATCCACCTCCAAGATCCATCACACAAAGTTATTACAGATCTTCACAAGATACGTCTTATTATCCAGGGGCAAGTTCATTACTCAAGTCCACAGAACATTATGATCTCCATTCTTTTTCTCCCGAAAGACCAAGTGCCTTGGAAAGGTTAAGTAAAGTTTCACTCTTTAATCGTCTGGGAACCCGAGCACATAGAAATACTCCTAGATAAGTATATCAGAATACTCAACCTTTTGCCGATCAACGTGAAGTTTCAATCAAATCTAGATCAAGCATCTGACGATCTGTACGTGACGAGCAGACCTCCCAGGAGGAGAGTTTAGCACAAACACATTGTTGGGGTAGCCGAATTGTTTCTCACAAGTCTAATGCAAATAATCCTTCGTGAAAAGAATTAATTCAGAGGTTAGAAATATTTTAGAAGAAATGGAAAAGGCCAAATATCCTTTACAACGGAGTTTTGTTAAAGGATCCCCTTTCATTCAAGAAATTGTGGACTTTACGACTCCTTCTAAATTTAAATCTCCAATGATCACCCTAAAATATGATGACAAGAGTGATCCAGTTTTGCACGTTGAGCAGTATCAAGCTATAGCTGATATTTATTCGGTCCTCGATGAGATGCGACGTAGGGCATTTTCAAGTACTATTATGGGTTCAGCGCAAATATGGTACAATAATTTGCTACCAGGACAGATTGTCAATTTCAATCAGCTTGCCGAGCTATTCATTAACAATTTCTGTTTTGGAGCTAAGCCAGTGAAAAGGGTAGCTCATCTTTTGAGTGTAAGGCAACAAGTGGGGTAAACTACTAGGGAGTACATTAAGCTATTTAATAATGAGAAATTAGAGGTGATTGATTATGAAGAAAAACCAACCATCACTGCTCTTATGAGTGGTTTGTTTCCTGATAAGCTATATTATACCTTGGCTAAATACCCTCCCAAAACCATGGCTGAACTCATGGCAAAAGCAGGAAAGATAATGAACACTAGGGAAGTGATGGCCGGAATTATTTAGTGTTCTTGCAAGAGTTGGGGAAGAAATTTTCAAATATAAAATAACAACCTTTAGAAAGGGTAGCAGTACTCATATTACTAGACATCAGCGACTCCAGATTCCTATTTTTGTGCACCATTGTCGAGCAATGCTTATACCATGGTTCATTTCTTATCACACAGGGCTGCTGAACTGTGGCCTACTTGCATTTGTAATTTCATTCCGTTTTGTTCCACCAATTCCAGGTGGTGGACGCGGTTTTGCACACATCACATAGTAATTCAAATCGTGAATCATTTGATGCATTAGTTTGGCAAACTTGACGTATATGTGTATATATATATATATATATATATATATATATATATATATATATATATATATATATATATATTATATTGACATAATTAAAAAGATACTTAGCATTATACCGAGGGCATGTTTGGGTTATAAATAGACTAGGGGTAACCCGTGCATAAAGGCGTGGTTAGAAATCGTCGAAAATTATAACATGTGTCTCTTTCTTGCTTTCGGCACAGATAGTGAAACCCAAGCGACTTGGCAAATAGTTATTCTTTTGTCCTTACAACACCAACCAAACATGTCTGAATCCACCCCACCCTCCACCTTTTCAAAAAAAAAAACTTGAAAAGAAGGTTCTCTTTTACATCGCTTGAGATAATATAGGAGAGGAATATTTGCACTTGGGTCAGTGCCAAATCAAAAGATCTCCAGTATGACAAAATTGACCCAACATCCTTTATTTACTCAACCTGAAATATTAAATAGAAAAGAAAAAACTCGGGCATGAAACTTTTATAAAATTAAAATGTATCATGTTATAGTGAATTTTCAATTTATATCATTTATAAAGTGAAAACAACCTTCAGTAGGCATTAAGGATTCATTGACATATAATAATCTCAACTGAAGTGACTACATTGAACATCTGAGTTAACTTACAAATGGAACTGACGTTAAGGAGTTGAAAAATGTAATAATTCATGATATTAAAGAGAGTAATTAAAAGATAAAGTGTTATTCAAATGAAATGCTAGAGAAAATATAATAAATAACATAAGTAAATTTAAGTTTCCCAACACTCGTCAACATTAGAAAGAGATTTAATAAAACCTTAAAATTATATTTTCTTGTAAAAGCACTAAACCAAAACTAGCGATTTAAGGGAAAACCAAAGAAAAATAAATGGTCTTACCCTTTCTCCGCTAAAAAGAGTGTTTTAGTATTTGAATTCGACATTTCTTTAGTTATCAACAAAATATGCTTGTCAAAGATATGAATTTAAATCGTTCCTCAGTATTTGGCTAGCTAAACGAAAGCAACCAGTTTGGGACAATACATTGGCTAGACGGAGAAATGGAAATCCGAATTATTAAAGTGGATTATGTTGATAAGCATTTATAAATATTGACATCAATTATATATGAATCATTTACAAAAATATCCAAACAGAGCCCTCAACACTATGGTCAGTAAAGAAGTGTCATAATGGGTACCATAAGCTTTAGTAAGCCAAACTTTTACTAAGGCCATCCACAATGGGTACCATAAACCCATTGTGGATCATCTAAACTGTGTCATAATGGGGGAGAAGAATCGGTAAAAGAGGAGGGGATACGTTAACCCTCCCCCAGACTTATGGTAGAGCTAACGGATATCCTTTAGTGGGGGACATGAGTTCAGATGTGTGATTAATCCCCGTACAAGGTCTGTACGTGGACGTTTCCACGTTTAAGGTGATATTCCTTTAGAAGTGAAACTGTTTCACTTCTGGTTCGTAGAAGTGAAATGGTTTCACTTCGGAAAAAAAAGTGTCAAACATGGGAAATTTACCCGTTTACCTTTATTTCTACCGAATCCCACTTCGAGCCTCGCTCAAATCTCACTCGTAAGATAAATACTACATACGCATTCAAACATCAAATTGATTGATCAAGCAAAGTAGAGATGTCCATTCAAATAAAAAACTAAAAACATATTTAAGTCATGAGTTCCAAAATAATAGTTCAAAACTTGTAAGACAACGTATACAAAGAGAAAAAACTCAACTAGCAGGGGGTCTTATGAAGGGTTGGCGACAACAATATCAACCGTTAGAGTATCTTTAGGGATCTCTTAGGTCACCACCTCAGGTGTGAGCAGAATAGCTGGCCTAGTTGTGATCATCTCATTTGGTGCATTGGAGTTAACTTCTAGGATAAGATTGTCCACCTGAATGACAATAGCGTTGGCCAAGGCCATGGCCACCTCACGGACCCGTCTTAGGTGTTGATAACTCATGTAATATTGGGGTAATGCCTCATCACTCTATTTTTTAGTTTTGCATAACCATCGATAAAGAAGGATATTATCTCCAGATAAGATTTCTATATGTCCAGAACTTCCCTCTAGGACTTCTATAAACCCTCCTTCAAACTCTGGATGGTGGATACATCCAAACTGCTTGCTCATTGGCTTTAATGAGCTCACCCTTGGTCATGATGAGTGTTTTGTCTTCAGAATAAGATGATCAACTTCAGTTAGTCATTCTTCAGCTTCAACTCGTTGGTCTTTATCCTCAGATCATTTTGAGCCTCGAAAGCCTCAGTCTGATAAGCAATTAGTTTATCGATTAAGCTGGTAACCTGAGCCCTGACCTCTTGGTTCATATTTTTCTCATTCTTAAAATTTTGAACATTATCTGAAACTATTGTAGCTTTCTCCCTGAAGAATAATAGCCACCATGCTACCTTACAAAAAAAAGAAAATTAAATTGACAAATAGTAAATATTTATAAAATTAATAAATTATTGAAATATTAACAAAACCATCTTGTGATGAGCATAGGTCCATAGGGAGTCATTACTCAAAGTCTTAAGATATTCAAAGTTAAGATTGTCCCCACAGTTGCCGAGGGCCCCACGGTCATTGAGGATGCCTAAAGCATTAGGTCAATTGTAGAGTATGGACTTTTCATCCTTCTCAATATATCATATATCACTGGGTTATTTGGGTCCCTTTTATACTCTTCAACTACTGGATATTTATAATATCCCTTAAACTCCTAAGACAACTGATGTGTTAGTTTCTCGTGAATCATAACTGGAGTTTTCCCTGCTCTTATCCTCGTCTGCTCCTCCAACCTCGATTGGTTAGGGTAGGGGTAAGAGATGGAGTGCCCAATTGGCCTCTTACTTCCACGTCATTCTTGAGGACTAGGTTATCTTTTTAGTAACCGCAACCTAAGTTATTTTTTTCTTCCCGACTTGGACCTCAACCTTTTTCTTTACAGCCACAACTTGCTCTGTGCGCAGGCACTCTATGGTAGCACAATATGATAGTTTTGGTGTAATTTCCCAAAGTGGTTCAATATGGAAGATTGAAGTGTATAAGGGTAGAAGATGAACAAGAAAAACACAAGTGTTAGCAAAAGTATGAAGATAAGATGAATTGTCACTTGTGAAAATCTCACTTACGTTCTTTAACTTTTGTTCGGTCTTAACTTCGGCTGGGCCTTGAGCTAGAGCGTTGACTTTGGCTTGGTTTGGGGGATTGTAGCAGCCAAATTTATTGAATTTTTCCAAAGAAAATACATCCTCGAAGACTGGGGGTTCAACAACATAAAATTTATCCACCAATATTTTCATGGGAGTAAAGAGCTTAGGAGCAACTTTCACTAGAAAAAAGACAAAGGCAAGTTAAAATGCAAGTTAGTTAGGAAAGAAAAATTGAAAAAGTACAAGAATTATATACCAATTTTGTTCGGCCCACTCCAATCTCAAGGAACTCTGGCAGTTTTCTCCTTTCAATGGGGCCGAACCCCCATCCACCAGCCAGATAAACAAATTTGTGCTTCCAAAAGTGGCTGCTAATTTGATTCACTTTCACCGACTTTTGAAGGGGGTTTCGAGGAGAAAGATGTAATATCCACGAGATTTGGAGTTATCTTATATGTCATGGATGAATAAAAAATACCCTCATTACTATCAAACCCAGAATGCTCTCTCTAGAAGACCATAGATCCTAAGATTATCCTGTGTTCATTAAAAGGAAGTAAGGCCAGAGAAACTCTATAACCCTACAAAATCCTCCTAATGATTAGGTGATGGGGAAGATAAAGACCTAAAAATAAGGTCAAGAGTAGGAAGGGGATCTCATCAGCATAAATTCGATCATAAGCCTTTCCGTCTTCACCAAATATCCAGCAAGTTATACATAGAGAGATATTATAAAAATCCCCTAGTCGATTAACTCTGACTAAGACGCATCGATTGTCGATGGGTCATACGATCAATCGGAATGAGAATGAGTACTCTCACCATCCGAAGACTCAGATGGGCCTAAAGGTACAACTACTAAGGAACTATGAGGGTTAGAAGGAGGTTCAGAATACATAGCTAATTTAGTACAAGACCCTATTATGTACACAAAACTCTTTTGAGGTTTTACCAACATAGTTTCTCCCACCTGGATCACTTCCCACCGTTATCTAAGTTGATGGAGGCCTGAAACTTTAACATGTTGCATTGAATGTCTGGTGGATGAGGAGCCAACCTAGTAGAGGAAGAAATACATGGAACAAAGTTCGGATCCTCACGATCTTCCTCAATAGGAAAGACAATCGATAGAGGAACAAATTTTAGGGGTTCAGGAGACTGAATGGTATTGTACTTATGAATCTGCCTCAACACTCTTTCAACCCACAAAGAAATAATCATAAAGGAAAGAATAAAGGAAAAAATCAATGCACAGGCATACCAATGGCGGAAAGGGAAGAAATTAGGCAAAAAACCCCTAAATGCTACAAATGCTTAGGAGTAACCAACTCAAAAGCCACTTAAACGTTCAAATCCATGAATTAACAACAATTCAAAAGACTAAACGTCAATATTTACCACCTTTCAACAGAATCACAACCAAAAATCAAGAAAATTATAAAAAAAACCATAGGAAACAAGAGGAAAGGGGATACAGGGGTACCTGGTGTCCAAAACGGTAAAAAGCGACTCAAGAGATTTCCCAAATCAAATAACGAATTCCATAAAAGAGGAACTCTTTACGAAAATGATGGATTCAAGCACGTTAATGATTCAAAATAGCAGAATACGACGAGAAATTAGACATGGAAGGAAGAATTTGAAAACGAGAAAAACATCTTTCTGAAAACTTATGTATGGAGGTTTAAAATATGAATGGTTTGAAATGATGCGATATCCAATATTTTATACTTGATCAATTGTAATTATTACGTTGTTGAAAAAGGCATGACATAATGCTTTGGGGAAACACATTGACGTCTTGAAACTATGTGCGCACTATCCAAACCACACCCGCAGTACTTATTACCTACCGCTACAGCTAGTGCTCGGCACGTGGCACACTCACATCCATAAGATTTACAAACAAACATAAGGTATTGTGGTCGATAAGTGACGAGCCGATGAGAGTTCGAGCCAACGACATACCGCATATAAAACTTAACTCATTCAGTTCGCCTAACACCTACCTAGAGGATGCAACACTCCAGGGAATCTTCTACAAGACACAACCATGGGCAAAGTATTGGGGATATTATTATACCATAAATATAAAATGACTCGTGAAAAAATTAGAAGATGATACCTGTACCCCCATGCCTATTGGGAATGTAGTCGACCAGAGCTAAGAGTATGGTCAATTCGTATTGAAATCGGCTTGCCCATACATTACATGGTCTTTTAACTCTATTCGTTGACACTATACCATTAAGGCAAGCATATATTTCATGACTACATGACGTCAGTAACCCAAATACACGTGCATGTGGAGAAGAGATGCAAATATTCTCCCCCATGTGTCAGTAATTAATTTGAGATTATTCTGCCACTATGATTGTAAAACATATACTCACCTCATCTTTAAAGGTGAGCCACATGTTCTACTCTTACCTCTCTCTAACATCCTATAAATAACGTACACACATACATGCACCTCATGTGAGTATCTTACGAGACTTTACATTAGTGTTATGTCTCCCAATTATATAGAGAACTTGAGAGCATGCATCTTGTATTAATTCATGATGATTGCCCAGTAATCAATAGAAAACACTAGCACTTGTGAATGTAAGAACCAAGTTGGGCCGAACCACGTAAATATGGGTATTCTCCTTTCTTTCTTTACTCTCTAGTTTACACCTGTGTTAGTATTTAATCAATTCCGTCACTTATTGGTAATTAATATGTTTAGCTAAGATGAATCCATATAAAATTTCAATAATAACAATCATCTAGTCCAACTAAATTATCCCGCCCCTATTTTTAATGAGATGAAGGGAGACGTATATTTCTAAAAATCAGATCTTTAAAAAAACTCATCGGTCCATATAAAATTTTACAAATATTTTAGGTAATGACTCCTGAGTAGTTTCTTGCCTTAGAGTCGTCTCATTAGTTTCTCCTAAGTTTTCGCATCAGTCTTTCAGTATTCTTGAAAGATTACACTCTAATTTCTACTATTCAAATTTAAAACATGATGCATTTAATATTTTCATTGTCTTATTGCTTCTCCTACATTATTACTGATTGGTTTTAATGGGACTTCATTCATTAATACTTCTTTTCTTGGTACAAAATTTTCACTATTAGGTGATACCCTATTTAACGAATTATCTCTGTTAAGAAAAAAACACTCTTTAGTTCATCTTCTATAATCATAATCTCTCAGTGAATTTTTCATTTGATCTATTCTAAATTTTTGAAGAGTATTTTTATATGTATGGCTTGGTTTAGGAATATGTTCATATTTATGACTTAATTTTCTTCATTTTTGGCTAGTTGCATTACTATATTCATTTTGTTTATTCTTATTCATTAAAATCAATTTCTTCTAAAATTTTCAAATTGTCAATAGATTTGTGTTCCGTTCCTTCAAGACTAATTACCAAACTTACTTATATAATTCATCTTATATTTTCAACCTAACATTAGTTATTTCTACGATTTCTATTTGTTCCATTTTTTCTGATTTTTGACTATTTCTAATTCTACTTTATGTTTAATGATTAATTCACCTTTCAACCATCTCTTTTAATTGCTTTAGCGAGTAGTTACTAAATATTATCTTTATCTTTTCTTTTCAAGTAGGATAGGCTCAAAAAAGTATCTTGCAAGTTATACTTAGAAAGATATTATAAAAATCCTTCAGTGCAATTAACTCTGACTCAGTAATGTCACTGGAAACGTTCTTTGCATTGGTTGTCGACGAGTCATACAATCTATCGAAATGAGGATGTTTACTCTCACCATCCGACGACTCAAAGGGGCGTAAAGGTACAACTACTAGGGAGATATAAGGGTTAGAAGGAGGTCCTGAATACATATATAATTCAATGGAAGACCCTATTATGTACACAAACTCTTCAGAAGTTTTATCAACGTAGTTTCTCCCACCTTGATCACGTTTCCTATCATTGTCCAAGCTGATGGAGGCCTGAAACTTTGACCTGCTGTATTGAATGTCTAGGGGATAAAGAGCTGACATAGTGGAGGAAGAAACACATGGAAAAAAGTTAGGATCCTCATGATATTCCTCAATAAGACGGAAAATCGATAGAGGAAAAGGTCTCAAAGGTTTAGGAGACTAGCTGGTGTTTCACTTATGAATCCGCCTTAACACTTTCTAAACCCATAAAGAACTAATCATAAATGACAAAACTTAAGGAGAAAATCAATGCATAGGTTAACCAATGGTGGAAAGGGAAGAAATTAGGGAAGAAAACCCCAAATGCTATAAATGTCTAGGGCTAACCAACTCAATGGCCACCTAAATATTCAAATCCACCATTCAACAACAGCTCAAAAGACTAAACGTCAATATTTACCACTTTTTAGCAGAATCACAACCAAGAATCAAGAAAATTATAGAAACTCATAGGAAATACGAGGAAAGGGGACAAAGGGGTACTGATGTCCTAAACGGTAAAAAGATACTGAAGAGGTTGCCCAAATCAAGTCACGAATGTCTAGAAAAGGTAACTCTTTCTGAAAATGATGGATTCAAACGATAATAATTGAAAATAGTGGAATATAACGAGAAAGTAGACAAGAAAGAAAGAGTTTGAAAATGAGAAATAGTTTCTCTCTCCGAAAACTTATGTAGAAATGATGGGAAAGCCAATATTTTATACTTAATCAATGGTAATTGTTGCCTTTTTACAAAAGGTGTGATATAATGCCTTAGGGAAATGCACTGACGTCTCAAAACTGTGTGCGCATTACCCAAGCCACGCGTGCAGTACTCATTACCTACCACTGCAGACATTGCTCGACACATGGTAAATCTATAAGATTTATAAAAGAGCATAAGAAAATGTGGCCGATAAGTGACGAGACGTTGAGAGTTCAAGGCAACGACATTCCGCATATAAAACGTAACTCACTTAATTCTCCTAATACCAACCCAGAAGATGCAATGCTCAAGGGAATCTGATACAAGCTACAATCATGGGCAAAGTATTGGGGATATTATTATACCATAAATATGGAATGGCTCATGGATAAATTAAAAGATGACACATATACCCGCATGCCTACTGGGAATGCAGTCGGCCAAAGCTAAGAGTATGGTCAGCTCGTATTGAGATAGAATCGGCCATCCATTACATAGTTGTTTAACTCTGGTAGTTGACACTCTTAACTAACATTGTTAAGGCATGATTGTACTTCGTGACTGCATGACGCCAGCAGCCCAAATACACATGCATGTGGAGAAGATATGTAGATATTCTCCCCATGTGCCAATAACTAATTTGAGATTATTCTATCACTATGATCGTAAAACGTGTACTCACCTCATCTTTAAATTTGAGCCACATATTCTACTCTTTTCTCAATCCTCTAACAGTGTATAGATAATGTACACACACACATGTACCTCATGTGAGTATCTTATGAGACTTTACATTACTGTTATGTTGTCCAAATCTATAGAGAACTTGAGAGCATGTATCTTGTATTCATTCATAGTGATTGGTCAGTAATCAATAGAAAACACTAGCACCTATGTACATAGGCACTAAGTTGGGCCGAACCACGTAAATTTGATTATTCTCCTTTCTCTCTCTCCTGCTTTGGTATTTCATTAATTAAGTCTCTTATATGTTTATCTACCGATAGTTAGAATATTTAGCTAAGATAAATCCATAAACAAATTTCAACGATAACATTCATCTAATCCAACTAAATTGTCCCACCCTGATTTTTATTGAGACGAAGGGAGTCATTTATTGCTAAAAAATGAGATCTTAAAAAAAACTCATAGGTCCATCTAAATTTTTACAATTTTTTTAAGCAAGGACTCCAGAATAGTTTCATGCTTAAGAGTCGTCCTATTAGTTTCTATTAAGTTTTCGTATCAGTCCTCCACTATTGTTGAAAGACTACACTCAATTTTTACTATTCATATTTAAAATACGATGAATTTAATTTTTACATTATCTTATTACTTACCCTACATTTATATCACAGTTTATATCCAATATATAACCTATATTACTGATTGGTTTTAATGGAAGAAATTTCCACTATTAAGTGATACCCTATTTAACGAATTTTCTTATTAAGAAAAATGCCTTCTTCAGTTCATCTTCTATAATCATAATCTCTTGGAAATTTTTTTATTTGATCTCTCCTAAAATTTTGAAGAGTATTTTCATATATATGGCTTGGTGTAGGAATATGTTCATATTAATGAATTAGTTTTCTTCATTTTTAGTTGGTTGCATTACTGTATTCATTTTGTTTATTTCTTATTCATTAAAAATAATTTCTTCTAAAATTTTCAAATAGCTAATAGATATGTGTTCCATTCCTTCAAGACTTATTACTATACTTGCTTATATAAATCACTTTATATTTTTAACCCGTTGTTGATACCAAAAATTATCTATCTAGATGATACTGACACGTGTTATACAGTGGGAGATTAATCCTACTCATTAAGGATGGAATACCGACCAACTCTTAGAATGACGACCAATGTGACAGGAAAACACCAACATATGTATATATTAATGATTGTACATATGTAAATGTCTACGATATAAAGACATTCCATCTCTTGATATTCCATCTCTTGTACACCCCCTGAGGACTATAAATACATTGTAAACCCTATATATAGGGGACACAAAAGAGAGGCAATTGAATAATCCCAAGGCAATACGCAACAGTGGACGTAGGCTCTTTCCTTAAGCCGAACCACTTTAAAAATATCTTGTCTTTTATTTTTATTTATCTGTTATCAATTAATTACCCTCGTCTAGTTTTTTTCCATCAACAGATTGGCACCGTCTGTGGGAACGATATTTTTAATCAATCTTATTCAATCAAACACCTAAATGGCTGAAATTCCTGAATCAAGTCTCAGGAATGAAGGTATTCTGCCTGCTCATTCTGCTCCTCCCTCTGCAAATGATTTAACTAGGATTCTGTCCAGTCTTGCAAGAGGCCAAGAGGCCACACAAGATACTATCAGGAAACTTACACAAACACTCCAAGCTAGACTACCTGCTTTATCTGTTCAAGGAAATATGCCACCACCCCCACTAAGAGGTGGTCGGCGCGGCCATTCGATATCAACAAGAGATGTCCTATTACCCAAGGTCAGCTTCATTACTAAGAACATCAGAATCTTTTCATACGCAGTCTTATTCTATAGAAAGGTCAAGTGCCTTATAGAGATTAAGTCGTGCATCTCCCTTTGATCGTTTGGGACCCAGGGGGAACATAAATGTTCTTAAGGAAATATCTAGTAATACTAGACGACCATCTAATCAAAGGGAAAGCACAACTTAATCTAGATCAAATGCCCGACGAACTGCTACTGGACTGAGCAACGGGTTTAAGAAGAAAGCTCAGCAACTAACAAAGTTGCGATGCATAAATCCGGTGCTACCAATAATGCATGAAAAGGCTTTATACAGAGATTGGAAGACAGATTGGGAGAAATGGCGAAGACAAAAAACCCACTGCAAAGAAGTTTTGTAAAAGGGTCTCCATTTGTGCAAGCAATTATGGATTTCCCTACTCTAGTAAAGTTCAAGCCTTCATTAGTAACGCCCAAATTTGATGGAAAAACTAATCCAGCCCTCCATATAGAACAATACCAAGTAGCTGTTGATATTTATGTTGTCCCTGACGAGATGAGGTGTAGAGCATTTTCTGGAACCATTATTGGATCTGCCCAAATCTAGTACAATGGTATTCCTCGGGGTCAAATTTCCAGCTTCAACCAACTGGCCGAGCTATTCATTAACAACTTTTTCTTTGGAGCAAAACCTATGAAAAGGGTGGCACTCTTACTTGGTGTGAGACAGAAAGAAGGACAGAGCGCCAAGGATTATATCACTCATTTTAATAACGAGTAACTAGAAGTCGTAGATTATGAGGAGAAGACTGCAATAACCGCCCTCATAAGTGGATTGCTCCACGAAAAACTATATTACATTCTTGCTAAGGATCCTCCGAAGACAATGGCAGAATTGATGGCTAAAGCAGCAAAGATCATGAATGTCGAGGAAGCAATGGCGGCTAAGCGTATCTTGGGAAAAAAATTGATGGAAAAAATGATAAGAAAGATCATAAAGAACCCAGAGAACACAGGGAATCAATACATAAAGGGATTTCAGAGTGACTCAAGAAGTACCACGACTACACTCTTCTAACTATGGAAATTCACCATGCTTTGGAGGAAATCAAGCATAATAAAGATGTGCATTGGCCTGATAAGCTGAGAAGTTCCCTAACCAAGAGAGACAAAACTAAGTACTACGAATTTTACAGGGATCACGATCAAACGACGGAACGTTGCATAACACTTCAAAATGCGATTAAAACTCTCATCCGAATAGGAAAACTGAATCAGTACGTTGATCAGCAGAACAACGGAGGAGGTTGGAGTAGATCAAAATCTCCTTGCAAGCCCAGAGAGAAGAAGAAAATAAATCATAAAGATGATCAGGATGATGATGCCGATCTCCCTAAAAAAAACCAAAAACCAGAGCATGAGGTATTATGTATAAATTTTGGTTCTTTTGATTGCCAAATGGTTATAGGTGGAGATGCAGGAGGAGGAGATCATACAACAGAGAAGAAAGCTTACCTCCATGAGGCACAAGCTTGCTCGTATATACAAAGGATCAACCTTGCAGAAGAGGATCGACTAAGGAAGGTTAACAAAGACAAATTAGTAATTGGTTTCTTTAAAAATGACCTTTCAGGAGTACTGTATCCTCACGACCACTAGTAATCAAAGTCAGAAAAGAAGAAATCATTGTCTTTAGAGTATTAATAGATAATGGTAACTCAGTGGATATCATGTTCTATCCTTGTTTCAGCAACTTGGATTTTAAACTTAGCCAATTAGAGCCTTATCATCGACCACGAATAGGCTTTGTAGGTGATAAAGTCTTACCTTTGGGAACCATTAAAATAGAGGTGATGAGAGGCACTTGGCTAGCTAGCCGAACATAGAAGATCTATTTTTTTGTAATGAATAAAAACGTCCATTCAGCTTATAATATAATCATGGGAAGATTAAGGCTAAAGAAGTTTAAAGTAGTTCCATCCACTATTCACCAGTATTTAAAATTCCCTACTAAGTTTGGTGTGGCAATTGTGAAAGGTGATAAGAAAGTAGCTCGGGAGTATTACTATTCTTCTGCCGAGCAAAAAGACTTGGAAGAAATGAAAAAGAAAACCATTACCTACCAAGTTGACACTCCTGAACTTGATGAAGGGCCTGAGGTTGAAATTTTAGATCCAAGAGAAGTAACCGAGGGCAGATTGTGGAAGCAACTGAAAGCACTGTGTTAGATGATGATAAACCATAACACACCACTCAAATAGGGACAACACTGGATTCTGTTCTTAAACAGGAACTAGTGAGCTTCCTTAAACAGAGAAAGCCTGCGTTTGCCTGGATTCATGAAGACATGTCTGGGATAGATCCCAATTTCCTTTGTCATAAGCTCAACATAAATAAAAAAGCTAAACCAGTTAAACAGAGGCGAAGAGTGTTCTGTCTCGAGAAGAACCAAGACATACAGGAAGAGGTCAAAGATCTTCAGAAAAATCTTTTATTAATGAAGTGAAATACCCAGACTGGTTGGCTAATGCAGTTATGGTCAAAAAGAAAAATAACAAGTGAAGAATGTGTGTAGATTTCAAGAATTTAAATAAAGCGTGCCCCAAGGATCATTTTCCTTTATCCCGAATAGATCAGCTTGTGGATGCTACAACAGGACATGAGTTTCTCAGCTTGATGAACGCTTATTCTGGTTATAACCAGATAAAAATGAAGCCTGAAGACAGGGAAAGCGCTTCTTTCATCACTCCCCCAGGAACATACTATTATAATGTTATGCCTTTTGTTTTGAAAAATGCAGGTGCTACATATCAAAGGCTGGTTAATAAGGTGTTTGAGGAAGAGATAGACAAGAATATGGAAGTCTACGTAGATGATATGCTCACAAAGAGAAAAAAGACATCTGATCACATTGTAGACCGCAAACAGACTTTTGATCGACTTGAGAAGCACCAGATGAAGTTGAACCCGACCAAATGTGTTTTTGGAGTGCAAGAGGGAATGTTCCTCGGGTACATAGTAAATCAAAGGGGGAATTAAAGCAAATTCAGACAAGATTAAGGCACTAATTGAAATTCAATCTTCGACTTGGAAGAAGGATGTGCAAAGACTGACTGGACGAGTAGCAGCCTTAAACATATTTATGTCCCGAGCTATAGATAGATGCCCGCTATTCTTTAAGGTGCACAAAAAAATCTTTAAATGGAATGAAGAATGTGAAAAATCTTTTTGGGATTTAAAAAAGTATTTGGGTTCACCTTTATTGCTCTCCTGACCAATCACAGGTGAAAAGTTGTACCTGTACTTAGCTGTTTCTGAATCAACTGGGAGTTCTGTATTGATTCAAGAGGAGTATGGAATTCAAAAACTCGTCTACTATACTAGTAAGGCTTTTCGAGGAGCAGAAATCAGATACCCTCAGTTGGAGAAATTGACACTGGCATTGATTGAAGCATCTAGACGCATAAAACCCTATTTCCATGCCCATACAATCATAGTTTACACTGATATGCCTCTAAGGAAGGCTTTGTACAAACTAGATAAATCTGGTAGATTAATGTACTGGGTAGTGGAATTAGGGGAGTATGATATCATATATGAACCAAGGTCTTCACTGAAAGGCTAAATAGTAGTAGATTTCATAGCAGAGTTTACATACTCTGAGGTCACCAAGAAATAAAGTGACCAGACAAAACAAGAATCAGGAGAAAGTAATGTTTCTAAGAAATCTCTCAAAGAACTTTCTTCAGAAGAAGCGAGTGCAGACCTACTAGACTCCTCTTCCCAAACATAGGAGATGACCAGGAAGTATGAAGAAGTAAAGAGAAAAGTATTCCACTACGAGAATTTGACAGATCAAGCATTCGATCACAACGTCCCTATATGGAACTTATATGCTGATGGGTCATCTTGTTCAACTAATAGTGGAGCAGGTATAATAATTAACACTCCTGATGGTATTGATATTAAGTATGCACTACATTTTCAATTCTAAGATTCAAACAATAAAGTAGAGTACAAAGATCTTATTATAGGCTTAAGTTTAGCCCAATCATTGAGTGCCGAGCAAATTGTGGCACATAGTGATTCTCAGCTAGTAGTAAACCAAAAACTGGGTTTATATGGAGCCAAAGGAGAATTGACGACCAGGTATTTATCTAAGGCGATGGAAGTTATTGCAAAATTACCATCTGTTCAGATGAACAGAATACCAAGGTTGGAAAATGCCCGAGCTGATGGCCTTGCTCGGCTAGCTTCTGTTATCCCTATTGAGATTTTAGCCAATAGGAGCATAGATGAAGATTCGATGGTCAATTTTATTGCCATAGACAAGGGGCATCATGGATGGATCTCATCAGAGCATACATTGAAGAGGTAACTCTACCAGTAAATATGGTCAAAGCTAAGAAGTTTAAGTATAAAGCAACTCAGAATGTGTTAGATAAAGGTGTTTTGTATAGGAGAGGACTAACAATCAATTTGTAACGCTGTGTGAATCCATTAGAGGTCCAATATCTAATTTAGGAGGTGCATGAAGGATCATGTGGAGCTCACATAGCAGGGAGAACACTTCTGTAAAGAATCAGTACTCAAGGGTATTACTGGCCTACAATGCGAGCAGACTGTGCAACTTTCGCCAAGAGACCCAAGATCTGAAATCCATCACTCTCAACGAATTCAAAAAACCTCTCATCCAAATCCCTTTCCAACCCTCACTTTTCATCACATTTTTCATCAAACTTGGTGAATTAACGATCCTTCATCATCATCCAAGTCCAAGGGCTGCTCTCTAATATTCAAGATCAAGCTCAAGATCTTCAAGAAGGTCCAACTTTCTCAAATTCTCCTAAATTTTCATTAACTTGTTTTATTACTTAACACTTTTATTCTCAACATATCACATATCCTAATATGCTTTTTATTTAGTATTATTGCACATCTCTTATTTTTCATATAAATAAAACCTAAAAATAAGAAAAAGAGGGTCTGCTCATAAATTCCAAATGGGAATTCTCACACTTTTCTCACAACTAAAACACTTTTTACACACACACACACACACACAAGGAAAGTCCCCGATTGGATTTATGGGATAAATTCCACCCCTCCTTTTGCATATGAACTACGTGGACTTTGATGCCTTTATAGGCTAAGTAGGCATCTCGGTGTAAAACTCGAGACTCGAGTCATATTCTTTTCACTTTTGTTATTTTTCTACATTCTTTAACTTAATTCTCTTAGAATCTATATGTTTACATATACATATATTTGTTCTTAGTGGCGTATTATTCCATATGCGTAATCGTTCCGTTATAATGATTAATGATAGGATAATCGCGTAAATCATATTTTCTAATGTTACTTTTAGAAACATTCCTATGGATGACTCGCTTTATCTCTTCCATGATGCAAGTCGATGATTCCTATCTCCACTACATATACACATGCACACATATCACGGGGAAATAAAGGAAAATAGCAACAATCCATGAGAGATCGCAAGGGCGGAATGGGTGCCTAACACCTTCCCATTCCGTAAATTTGCCTCCTAACCCTACTCGAATCATTTTTGGTTTCGTATGTATCGGTATGTCTTTGGATACGGTCTTTCGAGATGGCTCCACCTTCTTTTGTCTATTTAGAGTAAAATATACTGGCAACTCCATATCTTTACATTTTTTACCTCACACATCGCCGACGACTGTCGAAGCGCTCTCGAGAGGGATGCGCGGGACTAAGATCCTCTCACCACGGAGATGACACTCCCCTCCTATATCTTTCCCTCGGCGAGGATCGGGGATGGACACAGTGGCGACTCCGCGGGAGATTTTTTGAGGGCTAGACTCTATTTACATGGGTGTTTTATTTTCTTATATATTCCCTTATTTTGCATGTTCCCCTTTATTATTCATGTGTACCTCATGCTTATGCTTCTATTCACACTTGTAGAAGATTCTCCATGTACACTTCGCACCACGTGCACCTAGGATCACATATATCCACATGTTGCACGCATCACCCATATATAGTTGGTATACCATTGGTACTTGTACTTTGCTCCCTATTTGGCATGATCAAGAAAGATACTCTTATCGTAAGATACTAATAAGAGAATCATGCATGATTCACACGACATCACCAAAGAGCATTGTGATTTACCAAATTTTGTCCACTAACTGGAGGGTCACTTCGTGATGGGCGCTGGTCTGACAGGGCGCAGTTAGCCTAAGCGATATGACTCTCACCTTCCATTGGCCAAGTACCTTTGACATATATCGAACGGTTCCCCCGCATCGTACCACTTGACCGAAGTCATGACGGGAGGTATATCGCAGGGAACTCATTCACGTATGCCGAGTATATTGAATTCACTTTCACACATACCGTACGCACGAGGTATATAGTGAGGAAATTCACGTACACTCGGGTATATCAAATGGCTTGTCCACACATACCAATTGCCCTCAAAAGCAAGGCGTGTATCGTGGAAGTCACGCCAAAGGGGGAAACCCTTTCCAATTCACCCAACCAACAATATACCCACATATAGGTGTCAAGCCTAGGACACACATGTTAGATTACCGGTTTCGACCCAAAACTCTGTCGAAATTCCGGGTCAGCCTACCGCCCAAATTTTTGGGCATTTTTTAAAATGGGACCCTGCCCATGAGCCTGGTTACAAGTCCAACTGTAGCTTTACATATGTTACAAACCCAACTTTTCCAGGCTCGGGTCCCGTCCGACATTTCATTTTGCATTTAGGAGAATTTAATACAAGTGAGAACATAATAATTATAATAATCATGTTGAGACCCGTATCCCAAAAATATTTCTCCTTTCTTTATCAAAAATCCAAAAACATTTCTCCCTTTTTTTTTATCAAAAATCTAAAAGTATTTCCTCTTTTCTTTATCAAAAATTCAAAAATATTTTGTCTTTCAATCTCAAAAGGAAGAAAAAAATGTCAAAAATATTTTCATTCTTTTTTGTCAAAAATAAATCCCATTTTACGCCTTCTCAGGTCGATTTCACGCCCTTGGCCTGGCTCCTTATTGGATTTGGTCTTCAGTCAAATCATCCCGAAATTCTATTCGTTCCCCTGCTACTTATTCCGAGTCCGTAATCCATCCGCTTTCTATGGAGAACACAGATTAAGTACCAGTTATGCAGCCAGATCTGACGGCAGTCTTAGCTCAGCTCGTATCCAAGATTGATAACCTCCATACTGAGGTTCGAAAGATGCAACGAAACCAGGTTTCTATTCCTCAAGAGCCCGAGGCCCTATTACCTCGCGCTATAGGTCCACCTGAGCCTCTATGGGTTCTTGAAGAGTATCAGAACACTCCACGTGCCCCTCCTACTAATGGGTCGCCGCTTGCCCAGCTTCCTATGCCAAACCTTGCCCAGCCTGGGGCTAACTGGCCTATGATCATTGATCCAAAAGAGGAAGAGTTGAACAAGGTCAAAGAAGATATTAAGATGCTAACTAAGAAGTTCGACCAAGTGAGAATCTTTGGAAATTACATGGACTACACCCACATGTGTCCTTATCCTAAAGCAAGGTTACCTTAGAAGTTCAAGATGCCAAATATTGAGAAATTTAGAAGAAGTGGGCCCTCTACTGTTCATCTTCGTAGTTATCACCGTTCTATGACTCTCCTAGGGGCTTCTGAAGAAGTGATGACCTAATTATTTCAGCAAACTTTGAAGGATAGCACCCTCCGATGGTTATTGTCTCTCGAGGAGTCCAGAATCCATAGCTAGAAAGATGTAGCTCGAGAATTCATGCCGTAGTATAAATACAACGAAGATCTTGAGGTCACCCGTCTTGATTTAGAGCTGCTCAAACAGAACTCTAAGGAATCAATCAATAACTTCATAGCCCGATGGAGGGAAAAAACTGCCACCATGACTAATGAGCCATCTGAAGAAGAATAAGTCAACATAGTGAAAAAGAATTTCTTACCATATGTACGAGCAACAATGGGAGGATAATACTATACCCACTTTCGAGCTCTCAGAGAAGCCGGTGTAGAAATCGAGGAGGGTCTTGCTAAAACAGAAGTTCAACAAAAAAAAGTGTCCGAACAGTTCACTCATAGAAAATATGACAAGCCTATCGGTACTGCAGTCTCAACCATCAATAATATCTCTCAACCAACCACCTCGTGCGCACCAGAAAGCCTCCCAGTCCCAGTCCAAAAGGAATACATCGAGACCCATGCTCCCCTCTCCAATGTTTATTAAGCCATGTTAAGCCAAAACCTTATCAAACCCTTAGACCCTGTCCATTGCTAAACCCACTCCCAAGAAACTTTAAGGCATATGCCTATTGCGCCTTTCACCAAATTGCTGGCCATACCACCGACCAATGATTTCACCTTTGAAATATAATCCATGGTCTAATTTATCGGGGTACCATTGCCCACCAGCCAATCCTAAGCCAAACACTACTCACAACCCACTCCCAAATAATGCCAATGCAATCTTCTAAGAAGAGAACCCAAAATTTGATCCCTTAACTCAAATCACACCCATATACTCTCCCAAACCTCTCTAAATTTTCCCATATTTCCTCTTACACCCTGTTAGCCTCGCTGATCAGGAACTGTCACTCCTTATCAAAGCATGCATTGCTGTCCATACCCATTTCGAAAATAAAAGTATGGAATTATCAGAAGTGTTAAACCAACTCCTAGAGTTCGGGCTGAAATTTCCCTCGCAGATGATCATTGATTGCCAGAGGTTCAGTATGCTATTCTTGGAAACACGAAAATGGGCCCGAGTGTCAGACAATTGGGTAGTACCGACTAATGAAGTTAGCCTATATGATGTTGTCCAGACCATGGCAGAATTATTCAGGAAATCCAATAATATTTATAATATGATTGAGTTACTCGATACTCTGAAGCTACAAGGGTGCCTGGTCCCTTCACCAGTACATCTCCTCGCAGAATCGGAGGACCTGTATGAAGAAGCCATTGAAGTTGTGGAATGCATTGACTTTACATGGAAAGACAGAATTGTTGCCACCAGATGGGGGGAAGAAGTTAAAGATTCAAATAAAGAACAAGCATCAGAGAAAACTGGCCCGGTCGCCAACATGTGAGGAATGATATCATTTGAAGAACTCCTAGGAGAAATAAATAAGATGGTAGAACAACCCAAGATTGACGAAGAAATATGATTCATGTTCTTCCCTTCTTCAGTAAATCACATGACCAAATCAGGGAGCCATTAAGAAATCCCAAACTTACCATAAGCCAATGACAAAGGGAAGGGCATTAAAAACCTTCCTATGCCAGAGATGACCCTTGAGGAGAGCAGGATCCTCGATCAACTGAACAAAACTCAAGATAACATCACTCTATGGGGGCTTTTCATGTCTTTCCAGCTGCACATAAATGCTTTGATCAAATTTCTCACTCGACCCCCAGTTCCTCCTTCTACCACATCAGAAGAAGAGATAAATTTAGTCAGATCCTTGACCTCTACCTGAATGCTATCATTTTTTGAAGGAAAAAATCCCCAGAATTGGGCCAAACCACAATCATGCACTCAACATCTCCGTCGAAGTTATGGGGAAAATCATACCGCTCTCTCTTGTGGATAATGGATCCGCCTTGAATGTCTGCCCATTAAGAACCTTCAAATGCTTAAAACTAAAGGAAAGTGGCCTCGCTCCAACCTTCGCTGCTGTTCGTGCCTACAATAATACTCGTCGGGAAGTAATGGGATCCATAAAACTTGTAATAGGGGTTGGCCCTATAAACCCTGCCGTTGAATTCTAAGTTATTGACATCCCAGCTTGTTTCAACCCGTTGCTTGGACGATCTTGGCTCCACAGTATCAAGGGTGTGTCTTCCTCGCTCCATCATAAATTGAAGTTCTTCGCCGACGGACGAGTTATCACCATTTTCGGCGACGACGACAATGCCGAGGGTGCAAGTACCATCAACCCAATCCTTGAGATACAACATGGGTCAAATGATATGCTCATATTAGGATTCCAAGTTGATCCACTTCTACTCCCGACGGGGTACGATTTCAGAGAAAGGGTTTATCTAGAATATGACCCTCATAAAAACGTCAATGTGATTCAGATGTTGAAAAATATGAACTTCAAGACCGGACAGGCACTAGGACGAAGACATCAAGGGATAATTGAGCCCATTATTCTAAAAAAAGCGTTCCCTTTTTGTGGTTTGGGGTAGGGGTGTAAACGGGTCGGGTCTGGATCGGGTCTGGGTATATCCAGATCCGATCCGGGTATATTTTTAACGGATCGGGTCTTACCCGATTACCCGACGGGTCTCAGAAAATGGATCCAGACCCGGATCCGTTAAGGACCCGGAGACCCGATCCGAATACCCGATCCGATTATATATATATATATAAAAACTGTATAACTGTCTTTATGTTTATATATATATATATATATATATATATATATATATATATATATATATATAAACAGTTATAAAAACAGTTTATATATATAGAGAAACAGTTTTTATAACTGTTACAGTTTATATATATATATATAAAAACAGTTATAAAAACTGTTTTTATATATATATAAACTGTTTTTATAACTATATATATATATATAATATTATATATAAATATATATTTATTATATTATATATATATACATTCAGGTCGGGTCCTTATCGGATCGGAGTCATGTATATCCAGATCCGGTCCATTAACTAATCGGGTAATCGGATAATCGGGTCTATAAAATTTGCTCAGATCCGTTAATTATGGTCGGGTCCGGGTCCAGACCCGGTCCATTGACAGCCCTAGTTTGGGGTATCAACCGTCAGAATAAGAGCTCGGAATGATCCGCCAATCTCGATCAAAGAGAAGACTAGACTGCATCCAGACTGTCCCAGGTGACTCCTTGAATGGACGATTCATTAAAGAGGGCGAGGACTTCCCCTTTTGTGGCTTTCCAGAACCATGGTATAACCATACAAATAAGAAGATGAAGCCTGGAATGGAGATCTTTTTCCAAGACAGCTACCCATGGGTCGAAAGTTCCCAACACCATGTACAACCGTTCATCAAAGATACCGAAAAGACTGAGGAAAGTGACTTTGAGGACTCGTTTAACTTACAGGCACTGGGGCTGACACTCTGTAAGGTTCATTCAAGCACTACATCACTGGATCCATCCCACCTGATTAAAGCTGCTGATACACCTCTCCTCAACTAGTATGCTGTGCCAGTTCTACCTTTTGAAATCCCACCTAACCCCAATGCTTACCCCATCTCTTCTTTTGTTGTCTATCCTTGCTCAAATGTAATCGAGACCTCATTTGATGAGGTTCTCAATGCTATTCTTCCTATCAATGAAATAAATAAAGATTTTGAGTATCTTATTGTGCCTTACATTAATTGCTTAGATTCTAGTCAAACTTTTAATGATGATGATTTTGCAAATGAACAATTCTTAACTGATCTAAATAAGGTTAATAACAAACCACATAACCGCGTTCAAGTTAATGAAGAAGAAACTATTATTGTTAACCTCGGTTTTAGTAGCCAACTGCGGGAGATTGGGATAGGGGCTACCCTTGACGAGCATGAGAGAGCACAACTCAAAGAATTACCGAAGGAATTCGTGGATGTCTTCGCGTGGTCCTGTGACGATATGCCCGACATTGATCCTAAAATAGCTCAACATGAGATCCCCACTCTTCCAGATTATAAGATAGTTAAACAAAAGTTGAGAAATATCTGCACCGAATGGTCGCTCAAAGTCAAAGAAGAAGTGGTCAAATAGCTGAACGTGGGTTTCATTCGTGTGATCGAATCTCCCATATGGCTAGATAACATAGTGACTGTATCGAAATCAGGAGGGAAAGTTCGGATGTGTGTAGACTACTGAGACTTGAAAAAATCCTCTTCAAAGAATGATTACCCGTTACCCAATATCGACATAACCGTGGACAACACAACCAGTCATGCTCTTAAGTCATTCGTCAACGGGTTTTTCGGATACAACCAAATCAAAATGCACCCAGATCACCAAGAAAAGACCGCGTTCATCACCCCATAGGTAGCCTTTTGTTACGCTGTTATACCATTTGGTCTCAAGAATGATATGGCTACCTACCAGAGGGCTGCCACAACCATCTTATACGATCTGATTCACAAAGAAGTCAAGGTTTATGTGGATGATATGATTATCAAATACAAAACTAGAGAAGGTCATGTTCCCGTTATCCGAAAGTTCTTCGAACCAATGCAATGGTATCAGATGAGACTCAATCCACATAAATGTATCTTTGGCATTACAAAGGGAAAACTCTTGGGATTCATGGTCACTCAGAAGGGGGATAGAAGCAGATCCTGCCAAACTGAAAGCCATACTTGAGATGCCACCTCCCCGAATGGAGAAAGAAGTCCGTGATTTCCTTAGGAAATTGCAATACATCAGCCGGTTCATCAGCCAACTAACCTCCATCTGCGAACCCATTTTCAAACTCCTTAGAAAGGATTCAACCAATGTTTGGAACGAGTCATACCAAAAATCTTTTGACCGAATCAAACAGTATCTGACCCAACCTCCGATACTTATGCCACCATAACCCGGTCTCCCCTTGATCCTATACCTAACCATAACCGACACTGTAGCTGGGGCTTTGCTAGCCCAATACCTTGAAGATTCTCACAAAGAAAGAGCCATCTATTACGCCAGTCACAAATTGACCGGGTACAAAGTCAACTACACTGCTTTGGAAAAGGCATGTGTCGCGCTTATCTGGGTCACCCAAAAGGTTCTACACTACATGCTCGCCTTCCCCATCAAACTTGTATCTCGAATGGACCCCATCAAGTACCTGTTTGAGAAACCCACCTTATCTAGCCGAATGGCTCGGTGGTGGATGCTCCTAACCGAGTTTGATATCATATACGTCACACAGAAATCCATGAAAGGAAGATCCATCTCTGACTACCTCACTGACTACCCCATGTAAGAAGCTGATGACAGGATCTCCAAATTCCTAGATGAAAACATCCTCTCCACTGCTCAAGACGACTTTCGATAGAAAATGTTCTTTGATGGCACTGCCAACAAAAAGGGATATGACATTAGGATACTTCTGATCTCCCCAAATGACTCCCACACTCCCATCGCTATCAAGTTGGATTTCCCCTACACCAACAACATGACTAAATACAAGGCGTGTACGGTAGGCCTCAAAGTTGCTCTCAAGAAAGGTATTCAATGCCTAGATGTCTATGGGGATTCGGCCCTCATCATCGATCAAGTGCTCAGAAAGTGGAAAGTTAAGGACGAGAAACTCCAACCCTTACACGCCCACTTAGAATAACTAGCCTCCCAATTCTAAGATATCACCTTCCATTACCTACCTCGAGTAAAGAATAACCTAGTTGATGCCCTTGCTACCTTGGCCTCCATGGTCGACATGCCCGAAGGAATAATAATGGACCCCTTCCTAGTTCAAAAGCAAGATAAACCAACTCACTACTACCACATTGAGCTCATCACCAAAGAAGATCCCGAGCTAGCCAATTGTTGGTACTATGATATCTGGCACCTCCTCAAGCATGGTGGGTATCCCGAGGGTTCCAATAAGAAATATTGAGCAACCCTTCAAAGACTAGTCGTCCAGTACATCATCTGTCACAAAGCACTGTTCAAAATAAACTTTGATGGAACCCATTTACACTGCATCGTAGGGGCTAACATTGAAGAGGTAATGCAGAAGATCCACAGCGGGGAATACGGACCCCATATGAACGGTCACATGCTTTCCAAGAAGATCATCCGACAAGGCTACTACTGGACCACCATGATCTAGGATTGCACCGCTTATGTCCAGAGATGCCTCAAATGCCAACAGTTTTCCAACCTTCAACACCTGCCTTCACAAGAATTATACAACATGACTTCTTCCTGGCCGTTCTCCACCTGAGGTATCGACATCATAGGGAAGGTTACACCAAAGGCTTCCAATGAGCATGAGTTCATCGTAATTGCTATTAATTACTTCACTAAATGGGTCAAAGCCGAGTTAAACGCAGTTCTGAACGCCAAGAAAGTGGCCAAATTCATCACGAAGAACATCATCTATCGATATGGGGTCCCACACGAGCTAGTGTCAGATAATGGGTTGCATTTCGAGGCAGAAGTCACAGAATTAGTCAAGGAATATGGAATTCAAAGACATAAATCTTCTCCTTACCAACCTCAGACCAATGCTGTAGTCGAAGCAGCCAACAAGAACCTCAAAGCCATCATCAGTAAGATGACTGAAAGCTATCGAGATTGGGTCGATCGGATCCCGTACTCCCTCTGGGGACACCGAACCTCAATTCGAACCTCTACTGGGGCTACCCCTTACTCTCTAGTCTACGGTATGGAAGCAGTCCTACCCGTGGAGCTGGAAATACCCTCATTGCACGTCATGATTGAAAGCAAGGTTAGGGAAGAAGACTGGTACCAAAGCCGTCTTGGTGAGCTGACCCTCCTAGATGAAAGGAGATTGAAATCTTTATATTACATATAAGGATACCATCGCTGTATAACGCGATCATTAAATAAGAGAGTAAAGGACCGCGGTGTCCGAAAAGGGGACTTAGCCCTTAAAGAAATCATAGAACCCATTTGGGACCCAGAGGGAAGTTCAAGCCCAATTGGAGCGACCCATACATTGTGAAGAAGATCTTGTCCTACGGCGCCGCTATGCTCACCGACCTTGACGGAGAAGAGATGGATCGTCTAGTTAACCTGGACCGTCTCAAGAAATTTTACGCCTAGTCCGAAATCTCGGCGCGCTATGACTCTTCTCATCTCCCTTCTATTCTAAAAAAAATCTTCATTTCCCTCTACCAAGAACTACGTGGGCCTGATCTTCTATAAAAACCATTTCCACAAAAATTAAAAAAAAACAGAGGGACGTAGGCAACTCACACATCTTACATGAGCACGATCCTTTCTTTTTCACAAAAAACTATTCTTTTCTTATCTTCCAGAACAATAGTTCATTCTAACATATACTTGAACGAAAGTATTATGCATGCCTTAGCGATCGGTATAGATAATTCAATATCCAAAATTCATCAAAAGGCACAACTGGATGATCAAAAACTTGTTTATTTCACCAATAAGAAATTACAGTGAAATTACATAAGAAAAGGAATGGATAACTCCCTTCCCCCTTCCTTCCTAAAAAGCCAAATAAATTCCCAAACTTATTCCCCACTACAAAACAAACTCCCCCCAAGAGTCTTACCCACAGCTACCAGAGGAGCTCGCTACATCATCATCATTTACATCCTGGGGTCCCCAAGCTTCCCCTGCCTGAATAGAGTGATGAAGACGCTCCATAGACTAATAATCTCGAATGAGCCTCGAAAAAACTACAGCACCTCCCTCCATGGTAGCAGATAAGACAAACTACCTTTGTTCAGTCTCCACTAACAACATCTTGTTGACTACTCTTCTCCACAACTAATTTATATAATCCCCAGGGATGTTCCAAACTCTCCCAACAGACTGAGAAGGACGGGTCGACAGACGCCGACTCTCCCACAAAAATCCAAGCCGCATGCGCAGACTCTCTGTCAGATCTTCTACCGGAAAGAAATCTAGTGTCCGAGGTGGCACGACCTGCTCTCAGCCAAATTAGCGCAGAAGCCGCCAAGGGAAATAGAAAGAGGTATGTCTGAGACCAACCAGCCGAACGTATGGGTATTCCCCCAGCTTCAGAATAGGCAACAACTGTCCCACCAAGGCACTGACAGCACAAACTTAGAGCTCCATGCTCCACAAACCAGTTCTCCCAGCTCTCGATATCCAGGCCAACACTGATGAAATGGCGTGAAAAGAAGTTGGGTACAACCGATAAAGGATATTTCAAAGGAGTCACCAGGCGAAGTCTTTCAGACAACCACATGAACAATATCACAGGGCTACCCCTCAAAAAGTCAGAACGACCTTCTCGCCAGGCATCCAGGACATTTAAACTCTCCGCTAGTGTTGATACCAAATTTAGTCTGCTGACATGGCCCAATTGAATGAAGACACATGGCAATCTACATGGCAACAATAAATACTTCTGAGGAATTCACACGCTCCGAGGAACAAGACTACGACGAGGAACTCACACGCTTCGAGGAACACATACGATCCGAGGAACTAGAACTCTCCGAGGAACTCACACGCTCCGAGGAACAAGAACTCTCCGAGGAACTCTTGAGTACCGAGAAGCTTAAGCGGTCCGAGAAACTCAGGCGGTCCGAGCTACACCTCGAACCAAGCATTAATAGCTGGATAACCAACAGTTTGACTGTTCATTAAATGCTTATCATTCAGACGCACACGCTAAGGGGCATTGAATGTATTACCCTTTCATATGTACATCATTTAATGTATTACCCTTTCACATTACAAGCTCAGGGCTATAAATACATTGTACAATCCTCATTGTAGAGGGACCGAACTGGAATTTCTTGATAGAACTTGTAATTGAGAATTCCCAAACACTCAGCAATAACATAACAGTGGATGTAGGCCATTCTTATAAGGCTGAACCACTTTAAAAATTCTTTGTCTCATTTATTTATCTGTGATTGATTAATTAGAGTGATCTAATTTTTTACATCAACAGATTGGCACCGTCTGTGGGAAACGACTAGTAATATCGTTTTTCACCAAAAATAATTCATCACAAATGGCTGATATTCCATAATCTAGCAATAGAAACGCTGGAAGCCCTCCAAATCCATCTGCTCCGCCAAATATTCCAGATTTGGCTGGAATAATGGCAAATTTGGCTCAGGGCCAGACCATCATGCAAGAAATAATGCGACAACTCATCTAAACCCTCCATGGCGGTGCACCAACTCATTCAGGACTGCGGAGTATTGAAAGAAATACCCGTGCACCTTCTTCGCGTACTAGGCGTACCAATTCATATCGCGATGAGGAGTCTGAAGATTTTTCTTATCAACCTGGACGAACTTCGTCAGTGCGAGCCACAGATACTGAACAACGTGTCACTCTCTCTCCAGAAAGGACTAGTGCGCTAGAGAGGTTAAGCAGGGTATCACCTTTCAATCGATTGAGACCTAGGAGGAGTAAAAGTCTTCCTAAAGTCGTATCGAGGAGTTTTCGACGACCATCAGATTTAAGGGAAGGATCTGCCCAGTCGCGACCAGCTGCTCGATAAGATAGATCCCATGAGTGACCAGCTGCTCGTCAAGAGAGATCCCAGGAAGCCACCTCAACGCGATCAGTTGCTCGAACCAATAGGCCCGAGGAAGGGAATGATGCATAGAAAGGCTCTATTCAAAGGATGGAGGATAGATTAGGGGAAATGGCTAAGGCCAAGAACCCTCTACAACAAACCTTTGTTCGAGGAACACCTTTTGTCCAGTCCATTGTAGATTTTCCAACACCATCAAAGTTCAAAGCACCTGTTGTGACCCCCAAATATGATGGAAAGACTGATCCTGCCCTTCATATAGAACAATACCAAGATGCAGCCGACATCTATGCTGTTCCAGATGAGATGAGATGCAGAGCATTCTCGAGAACTCTTACCGGATCTGCTCAAATATGGTATAATAATCTTCCTCGGGGTAAGATCTCAACTTTTCTTCAACTGGTCGAGTTATTCATTGGGAATTTCTGTTTTGGGGCAAAGCCAGTTAAACGAGTAGCGCATTTGTTAATTGTTAGACAAAAAGCTGGTGAGAGTACCAGAGATTATATAACTCGTTTTAATAATGAGAAACTCGAAGTCATTGATTATGAGGATAAGACAACGATTACCGCCTTGATGAGTGGACTACTGCCGAACAAGTTCTACTACACTTTGGCCAAAGATCCACCTAGAACCATGTCAGACCTGATGGGAAAAGCATCCAAGATTATGAATGCCGAGGAGGCTATGGCTGCGAAGAAGAACATGGATGTCAAAGAAACAAAGGTGGAAGGTGATAAAGCCAAGAAGAAAGAGCATAAGAACAATGGTAATGACAAACATTCAAAAAATAGGTCGGTATGGGATGTAATGAAGAAATATTATAATTATACTCCTTTGAAGAAGGACATCAACCATGTTCTAGAAGAAATCAAGAACAACGAGGAACTAAACTGGCCAGAGAAAATGAAGGCAGACCTTGACAAGAGGAATAAAGTGAAGTATTGCGAGTTTCATAAAGATCATGGCCATATGACCAAAAGAACGAGATCGAAACACTCATCAGACGAGGAAAGTTGGCAAAGTATGTTGATCGGGGAGGCGAAAGAAGAAACAACGACCGAGCAAGAGAGAGGTCTAGATCTCCTCGTCGAGCATAGGAGAACAAGAAAAGAAACCATGAAGTTGATCCAGAAGACGACCCCGATCTTCCCAAGAGACCAAGGCAGCCAGAACGAGAGGTATTTTCAATACGTTTTGGGTCATTTGACTGTAATGTTATTACAGGTGGAGATGCAGGAGGAGGAGACCTTACTGGAGAAAGAAAAGCTTACCTCGGTGAGGCTCAAGCTTGCTCGTACATTCAGCGAATAAATCTAGCTGAGGAGGATCTCCCGAGAAAGGTGAATAAAGAGAAATTAGTCATTGGTTTCTCAAAGAATGACCTTGCAGGTGTTCTATATCCTCATGATGACCCACTGGTGATCAAGATGAGAATGAAGGAGGTAATGATTTCAAGAGTACTGGTCGACAATGGTAGCTCGGTAGACATCATGTTCTACTCGTGCTTCAACAGTTTAAACCTAAAGTTATCTCAACTGGAGCCTTATCATAGACCCCTCATCGGTTTTGCTGGCGAGAAAGTATTTCCACTTGGGACGATCAAGTTGGATATATTCATTGGTATATGGCCTGCTTGTCGAACAGAAAGAATACGCTTTTTCGTGATGGATAAAAATGTCCAATCATCTTACAATATAATCATGGGAAGAGTAGGATTGAAGAAGTTCGAGGCTGTACCATCTATAGTGCATCAGTGCCTAAAATTTCCAATAAATTTTGGAGTAGGAGTTGTGAAAGGTGATCAGAAAGTAGCTCGGGAATGCTATTATTCATCCGCCGAGCAAGAGGAACTGGAGGAATCAAGGAAAAATACTACTACCTATCAAGTGGATGAAGGTGAAGAAATAGAAACATTGGATCCTCGAGATGAGTCGCAACTCGTGAAAGGTCAAGTGGTGGAAGCTACTGAAAACATCATTCTGGACGACGAGCACTCTGAGCGAACTACTCAAGTAGGTTCGTCGTTGGAAGCTTCATTAAAACAAGAATTGATAACTTTCCTAAGAAGCAGAAGGCAAACTTTTACGTGGAGTCATGAAGATATGCCTGGGATAGACCCAAATTTCTTATGTCACGAGCTCAATGTGAATAAGGAGATCAAGCCTGTAAAGCAGAGAAGAAGAGTATCCAGTCCCGAGAAGAATCAAGAAATACAGGAGGAAGTCGAGAAGCTCCAGAAAGCTTGTTTCATTGAAGATGTTAAATATCCAGACTGGTTGGCCAATGTGGTGATGGTAAAGAAGAAGAACAACAAGTGGAGGATGTGTGTAGACTTCACCGACCTCAATAAAGCATGCCCAAAAGATCACTTTCCATTGCCCCGAATTGATCAACTAGTAGATGCTACCTCGGGACACGAGCTGCTGAGCTTCATGGAAGCTTATTCTGGCTACAATCAGATCAAAATGAAACCTGAAGACAGGGAAAGTACTTCTTTCATTACCCCTAGGGGAACTTATTGTTATAATATTATGCCTTTTGGTTTGAAAAATGCAGATGCGACATATCAGCGGCTGATGAATAAGGTCTTTGCTGAACAAATCAGTGACAATATGGAAGTCTATGTTGACGATATGCTGACAAAGAGCAAGAAAGCTGCCGATCATCTAGTTGACTTTAGCCAGACTTTTGATCAACTGGATAAATATCAAATGAAGCTGAACCCGACGAAGTGCATATTTAGAGTACGAGAAGGCATGTTTCTCGGGTACATTGTCAATCAACGAGGCATTAAGGCAAATCCTGAAAAGATCAAAGCTCTATTAGGGTTGCGATCTCCAACGACGAAGAAGGAAGTACAGAGTCTCACAGGACGAGTAGTAGCACTCAACATATTTGTGTCACGAGCAACTGATAGATGTCTCCCATTCTTCAAGACGCTCAGAAAGACTTTTGAGTGGAGTGATGAATGTGAGAAGGCTTTTCAAGACTTGAAGAAATACTTGGGAGCACCTCCACTGCTATCCAAGCCAGTGCTGGGAGAAAATTTATACTTATATCTTGCAGTGTCCGAGAATACAGTTAGCTCGGCGTTGATCAGAGTGGAGAATGGAGTGCAAAAGCCAATTTATTACACAAGTAAGGACTTCCGAGGAGCAGAGATCAGATATCCAAGGCTGGAAAAGTTAGCACTGGCGTCGATTGAAGCAAGTAGAAGAATGAGGCCATACTTCCAGGCTCATACCATAGTAGTATATACTGATATGCCATTGAGGCAAGCCCTTCATAAACCAAAAAAATCAGGGAGATTGATATACTGGGCAATAGAGCTCGGTGAATATGATATAGTTTATGAACCCAGATCATCGCTAAAAGGGCAGGCTGTAGCAGATTTTAGAGCAGAGTTCACCTATCCTGATACCCCCGAGGAGCAAAAGTTGCTCGCTGATCAACCTGTGGATGTTACAGGAATAACAAACACTAGCTCAGACCAACTCCGGTTGGTAAAAGGGCAAGTGGATGTTACAGGATCATCAAATTCGAGCTCAGACCAACTCCGGTTGGTAAAAGGGCAAGAAAAGATGATCGACGAAAAGCAAGAAATATCAGGGGAGGATGAAAGGAAGCAACAAATATTTAACCAAGGAGCTCTGACTGATCAAAAATTTGAAGACGAGTTACCTGTATGGAGGCTATATGTAGATGGCTCATCTTGCACTATAGGATGTGGCGCGGGGATAGTTTTGAGCACTCCGGACGAGGTCGACATGGAATACGCCCCGCGTTTCCAATTCAAAGCTTCCAACAATGAGGCTGAGTATGAGGCCATGATCGCAGGACTTAATTTGGCGAAAATATGGAGGCGCAGCAGGTTATTGTCTTCAATGATGCTCAATTAATCGTAAACCAAATGTTGGGAGTATATGCAGTTAAAGGAGAATTAATTATCAGATATCATGCAAAGGCAAAGGAGCTGGTGTCAGAATTTGCTGCTATTCAGCTGGTCAGAATACCAAGAATGGAGAATGCGAGAGCAGACGCCCTAGCTCGACTAGCATCAGCTACTCGTATCGAGCTACGACGAACAATCCCAATTGAAGTGTTGGCTGGTCGGAGTATAAATGAAGATTTGATGATGAACTTTATCACCCTTGATTTAGGACCATCTTGGATGGATCCCATCAGGGCGTATATTGAGGAGGGAGAATTACCAATTGACAAGCTCACAGCCAAGAAATTGAAGTTTAAAGCTGCTCGGTATGTATTAACTAACGGTATTCTATACAGACGAGGTATTATGGCAGGTTTTCAGAGATGTGTACATCCCTCCGAGGTGAAAAAATTAATTTAAGAGATCCATGAAGGGTCCTGTGGAGCACATGTAGCAGGTCGGACGCTTTTGCAAAGGGTGATGACGCAGGGATACTACTGGCCGACGATGAGGGCTGATTGTATAGCCTATGCCAAGAAATGTGACAAGTGCCAACGCTTTTCCTCCATTAGAAGAACTCCACAAGAATTGTTGACACCCATAACTTCCCCTTGGCCATTTGCCATGTGGGGAATAGATTTGGTTGGGCCACTGCCAACGACCAGAGGAAGGTTCAAATACCTCATCGTCGCAGTGGATTATTTTACTAAGTGGGTTGAAGTTGAGCCTCTCATTGATATGACGTAGGAGAAGGTGTACCAATTTCTTTGGAAGAACATCATTTGTCGATATGGTCTTCCTCATGCTTTCATCACAGACCATGGAACACAATTTGATAACGAGGAGTTCGCTGCCTATTGTCATCAGTCAAATATTTTGAAGGTCCACTCAGCACCAGGCCATCCTCAAAGCAATGGACAAACTGAGGTGACGAACAGAACGCAGCTAAATGGATTGAAGAAAAGATTGGATGATGCGAAAGCAAACTGGATCAATGAGTTACAGTCAGTACTCTGGGCTTACCGAACTACTCCCCGAGTAGCAGCAGGAGAATCACCATATATACTAGTGTTTGGAAGTGAAGATGTTATACCTGCCGAGTTGGGCCTCCCAACACATAGGGTACTGAATTTCAATTCCCCTGTCAGCGACTTGATGAGAAGATTGGATTTAGACATGCTCGAGAAGGTTAGAGAAGAAGCAACCATTAGAAATGCTGCTTACCAGCAGCGAACAGCTTTGTTCTACAATAAGAGGGTGAAGAAGTGCGACCTGAAAGAAGGAGACTATGTGCTGAAGAAAGTAATTCAAAAGAACAATAAGCTGGAGGCAAACTGGCATGGACCACACCGAGTTACAAAAGTTGTTCGACCAGGAACTTATCGAATAGAAACTTTAGAAGGGGAGGAGTTTAAGAATGCCTAGAATGCAGAGCACCTACGCAAGTATTATCAATGATGAATAAAATGAAGATATTCTGCCAAATTCTTTCTTTTTATTGAAAGTTTTTTGGGGAATACAGTGCTACACACTACTCGGGACAAAACTCGGCAAAGCTCAGACTACTCAAATTTTTTCTCGAAAATGCCAACTAAGGTTGGTCGAGAAACCAATATTCCTCCGGGAAGTAAAGCTACCAATATTCCTCCAAGAAGTAAAGCTACCAATATTCCTCCGGGAAGTAAAGCTACCAATATTCCTCCGGGAAGTAAAGCTACCTGTATTCCTCCGGGAAGTAAAGCTACTTGTATTCCTTCGGGAAGTAAAACTTTTATTCTAAAACTTTTATTCCTCCGGGAAGTAAAACTATGTGCCAATTTATGTTGGTTAGGAAGTAAATATATTCTCGAAAATGACAACTAAGGTTGGTCGGGAGCTACAACTATTCCAAAATCTACTAACTATGGCTGGTTGGGGATAAAAACCCACTAACTGTAGTTGGTCGACAAGTACAATTTAACGACCTTGGTTGGTCGGAAACATTTTAAACATTTTTTATACTCGTAACTTTATTGCTAAGTTGGTCGAGAAACAAAAATTTATTATTAAGTGATCGAGCAACATTTTTGGTACTCGTAACTTTTTAATTATTATTAACTTGGTAGAGAAACAAAACTTCATTTTCGATAAATGACTACCACAAATTCACACTACTCGATAATAAGTTGGTCGACAAATTACACAATATTGTTATCTTTTTAACAGATATGCATGCACAAATATAAAGTGTTTGATAATTACAAGACAATAGAAATTAAGATTGCAAACAAAAATGAAAGTGTTTCAGTAAATCCAAAAATAAATTACATTGATAATGAAATGAAAATTACATTGATATTGAAATGTATACTAACTATTACATCAAAATTCCTATTCTACTGGTCTTTTCCCCTCTGCTTTTGACACAGGTTCCTCGCCAGCAGGCGGATCATTCAAAGCATGAGGAGAATTTATGAAGTTCAAATCTCTTAACATCCTGACATTCATCACGGATGGTCGATCTAGGAGGTGTTCAGGACGAGATATCTCGGCATTTGAATGAAGATTGTAATCGCCGAGATATTTGGAAATCAGGCTTCGAGGAATGGCCCGAGCAGGGATCCAACTCATGTCCAGTTTGTATGGTGGCACAGGTAAGTCGAGCAGCCCGGGATCATGGTAGTCCCACAAGTAATGACCATGTTCGAGTTGCAGCACACCTAAGGCATTCAACCATCCTTGCTTATAGCCCTCATTATTGGCATTCTGGATACGATCGTCCAAATGGTAGAGCGCCTCGTTGTATCCAGCCATCCAGAACTCCCTGGGCTGTTTGTGGAACTGATATGTTAGTCTTTCCAGCTGCTCGTGGAGGTTTTTGATAAAGATCTCTTTATTCTCCAAGGTAGACTTCTGCGTGGAGAGCTGCTCTTCCAGGTCCCTGATCTTCTTCGACATTTCAGCCAACGCCTGGTTCTTCGCCATTAACTGGAAGGCCTGGTTCTCTAAGGCAGACTGAGTCCTTTGTTCCTCGATAGGAATCCGAGCTGCTCTTGCTCATCCCCAAGGAGCTCTTGCTCGTCCCCGATAAGAAGAAGAAGGGCCAGACCTTTTCAAGGTTTCCAACTCTTCCCTCAAGTTGGCGTTCTCGACCTCCAAGAACGAGAATCCCTCATCAGTCACTGGGATTAAGGCTTTTGAAGTGGAAGCTGCAGACTTCAACTGTGACAACTCCCTTTGCAGGTTGTTGTTATCTTGCTCTAATAATTCGGCAATTTGTCTGCACTCCTCGACCTCACCCCTCAGAGTTCTCTCCCTCACATCGTACCCAGCAAAAAGCTTCTCGTAGCCCTTGTCGGCAATAATTTGCTGGTACTTCTTCTCATACCCCTCATGCAATAGGGCAGTGGATTCTTTGTATTGTAGATGAAGGTCTTCGAGGGTGCCTTGGAGATCCTCGATCATATCATAATAGCCCACATTATTGGCCACTGCTCGATCAAGTAGACACTTCAGATATTGATATGCTTCAACTGCCTGTTCTGAAGCATTTTGGCCGAGGATGTCGACGACTTGTGCTGCACTCAGGTCTGTGTGACCAGCCTTAAAATATTCATTACATTATCGCAACAACTTTGTATCATGGGCAGATAACAATTCCATCCTGGCCAGAAACTAACAGAGAAAGAAAAAGCAATAATCAATAAGATTCAAGACAGAGTATGAAGAAGAGACAACAGTATGAATAAACACAAGTTCAAGTTTTATTATATCATAAAGGTCAGAAGTACAAGATTCAGAGTTACATATTCATGGTTACAATTGACAAAAGGAAAATATAAAGATAAACCCGAACAACTCTACACATTTTTCTTGTCTCTCAAAACCTTCTCGGGAGGCTGGGATGAGGAAGTAGGTTGCTCGGAGGGGGTAGAGAGTTGCTCGGGGAGCACTGACAATTGCTCGGAGGAAGCAACGAGCTGCTGAAGTTCCTAGGTAGCAGGCTGGATGGCTGGGGGATGATCTCCCATCACCATAGAAGACTCTTCTGAGGCAGCTTCATCCTCTTCTTCATCTTCTGGAGTTGGAGGGGGACCAGGGATGTGTCGCTGGAAGAGTTCGGAATTTTCATCCACCTTTATCTCCTGTAAAGCAGCGACCCATCCATCTCTGAAGTACTTGAGGCTGCCATATTCGACTTGTGACATCATGGAAGCCAACCCCTTATTCCACCCCCTTGTCCCAGCCAGCGCTGAAGGACTTCTTCACAGCCATTTTTCTCTTCATCTTCTCCGAGGAAAGCTTCTCGGACATAAGGTTCTCAGCAGTCTTCAGTTTGTTCTCAACCTCCTCCTTCTACCGATTTACTTCCTGAAGCTGGCACAATTTTTCCTCAGCAACCTTAAGCTTATCCTCAAGCTCCCCAGCAATTTTGAGCTTCTCTTCAAGCTCTTTATTCTTCTTTCCCATACTATTCACTTTTTTCTCCAACTCCTTGGAGACATCAACAGCTCGAGCTTTCTTCTGCTCGGTGGAGGCAAGCTTCTTCTCCCAAACAGCCTTGTCAGTAGCATATGTCTGGCGAGAATCCTCTAGAGACTTAATAGCTTCCTCCAGAGATCCCTCCACACTAGACGAGGAGCATGAAGCTTTAATCGCCTCGTCTTTCTTCACAATTATATTAAAGCAGCTCACCAACTGTAAAAAGAAAATGAAGCAAGTCAGAGATAGGTATAACAAAGAAAAGATGAAAAGTTCAAAATAATGGGACTTAGAGATGCAATATGGCAAGCAACTAACGAAGTGACCATGTCCCGAGTAAGGTTTTCTTCAGTACCTTGGACCTCGGGAATGATTCAGGACTTTACCGAGCTCATGGCAGAGCTCGGGGGAATAAGGGTAGGAATCCCAGTTCCAGTGGTTGGGGGCTGTGAGATGGTTTCAGCCAAATTGACCGAGGAGCTCTTCTTCAGCCTCCTCGGGAGAACAGGGACAGTTTCGACCAAGGAAGAACTCTTGGTCGGTGATATTACAATCACCTCTCCAGGAGAAGCAGACCTGCTCGGAGTCACTTGGGCCTTCTCGGCAACCTTCACAACAGCAGCCGAGGAAGGTGCATCATTCTTCTTTGTCCCCTCCCCTGGGACATCAACCTTACTTCTTTTTGCCTCTCTAGCACGAGAGGCAGGTTTCTCGAAAAGGGTGGGAGGTCTTCTCTTCTTCATCCTTTCGCTTAAAGGGACGTGAGATTCAGGCGAGGAGCTGGTGGAAGCTGGTACTGGCTCTGATTCACTTATTACTGGATGAGCAGTAAAATAGGTGGTTTAGCTCTTGTATTGCAGCATATATGAAGTCGACCTAATATGCTCGTCGGCAACAGATTGATGCAGACTCCAGATAAGTTTCAAGTGCCTTATATTGACATCTGCTTCTTTTGGACACTTTCTTTTGTTATCAATTGCAAATAAATAAATAAACATTGAAATATCAGTGGCACATTTTATCAAACACAGAGGAAGCATGATTTCAAAATAAATAAAATAAAATAAAAATAACCTATCCCATTGCCATAGGGAGGGCATCTGGGACCCTGATAAACTTCATCTCCAGATAAAGGAGCATGTTGCCAATTTTTTATGACAACCCCGTGCTCAAAATAATCCCTATTGGCATCCGGGAGATTGACCACTAAAGCCCTATTTAACATTCTAGTTTTTAAATAAAAAGTATTGTCTCCTACAGCCCATCTATAGCAAAACATGATTTCTGGAATTCCTATGCGAGTTCCATGGATTTGATTTAACCTATAAACCCCATTAACTATTATCCATGTATTTGGGGCTATTCTTGCAGGAACAACGTCAAAGTACTGATATAATTCCAAGCATAAAGGATTGGGTGGAAAAGAAAATCCACACTCAGCAATAAAGAGACTGGGGAACCAATGTCCCTCAGCCAAATGGAAATAATCAGAAGGTTCAGAAAGTTCCTCCAGAACAACCCAAGAGGGAATAGAAAAATCAGAAAGAAATTTATCAAGAGATTCAACAGGGTAAACCATGATGAATAAAGGAAATGAAGAAGAAGGAAGAAGATCTTACAGAAAAAGAGTGGATCTGTTGACAACGAACGATGGAAGAGAGGAATATACAGGAGAGAAAGAGACGATGGAAAACTCGAAGATACAAACTTGAAAAAGTAGAAGACGATGGATTTGTCCGTGACGCTTAAATACCTTGCCTTGGGAAAAGGAAAAAATAATGATTACAAAAAGAAACGATTACGCTACCGGTGGCTAGAAGGATAAAAAGTACGCGGAGATCGATGCGGTTATAAAAAAATTCAAAAAGCTTGATTCTACGAAGTTGGAGGGAGAAATAAATACAAAAGACTCCTAAATTTCAGGATGACCATTTAAAACTGCCATATTCCGAGAAAGAATGTTCCACACTCCTCAAAGTTAGAACTATGAAACATTGTGGGCTTCTGTTGATATCAAATTTAGTCTGCTGACATGGCCCAATTGAATCAAGACATGTGGCAATCTACATGGCAACAACAAATACTTTCGAGGAATTCACACGCTCTGAGGAACAAGACTACGACGAGGAACTCACACGCTCCGAGGAACACATACGCTCCGAAGAACTAGAACTCTCCGAGGAACTCACACGCTCCGAGGAACAAGAACTCTCCGAGGAACTCTTGAGTACCGAGAAGCTTAGGCGGTCCGAGCAACTCAGGCGATCCGAGTTGCACCTCAAACCAAGCATTAATAGCTGGATAACCAACAGTTTGACTGTTCATTAAATGCTTATCATTCAGACGCACATGCTAAGAGGCATTGAATGTATTACCCTTTCATATGTACATCATTTAATGTATTACCCTTTCACATTACAGCCTCAGGGTTATAAATATATTGTACAATCTTCATTGTAGAGGGACTGGACCGAAATTTCTTGATAGAACTTGTAAACGAGAATTCCCAAACATTCAGCAATAACATAACAGAGGACGTAGGCCATTCTTATAAGGCTGAACCACTTTAAAAATTCTTTGTCTCATTTATTTATCTGTGATTGATTAATTAGAGTGATCTAATTTTTTACATCAATAGCTAGTATCATCGCCGTAGGATTGCGATGGTATGACATCCATGAAGTAATGGATGCAAGTTGTGGGTCCACCAGTAATTCCCCAGTCACCAGCAGTAATTTCGAAACCAAGCCCAACGACGGCTCCGGCATATCCAGCATCACCAACCTCCTGCAAATGCATAGACCACAACACGCCGAAAGGGAAATCATTCCTCCAATAACTAAAGATCTACCCACCGAGGGCGAGACGTCGAGAAGTCCAACCAACAACTCCCAGGGGGATCGAGAAAAATCAAGCATAGCAGCCTCCACATTAGGATTTACTCCCAACATGGCGGAAAATTCCTCATAAGTCAGATAGACTTCTTCCAAGACAAAGAAAAATATATGGTCTCCGGGGTATCAAAATTGTACCACCGCCATCAGCATGTTCCACTCTATGGGACGATTACGCCATAAAGAGACTCGACACATGTTGAAAGCATCGTAGTCGATGTTGTAGGAACACATCGCCTCCAAAGTCTTGAGGTAGTTAGCAAACTCAACACTACTAGGGAGATCTATCTCAAATAATAAGAAAGTTAGAATGTAAAGGTGTGATGAAAACACTCCACCCTTACCATTTTTTATACTTGAAAACCCTCACAAAAGACACAACCCTTGGATGAATCGGAGGGAATCCTTCCCCACAAGGTACCAAAGGATAAAGAGGGTACCAATCAAAGCCTTGAATTGATGGGACTGGATTGACCTACCGATAGCCAGGATAAGAGGCTTGCCGATCAACAACCACCTGTTTTAGAAATTTCCCTTTTTCCTTTTTTGTCAAAATTAGAAAACCCAATAAAAATAAATTGATATTCTGAATAGAATTTCAAAATCCCCTTCCATCTTTATATAATTTCTCATTGCGAATAAAACTTTCCTTAAAATTCCAAAAATATTTCTTTTACGGTCTCAGCAGCAAAGTAAAAAATGCATATGCATGCATTCATTCACTACTAACATAAGATAATAAAAAAACTCCATTGAATTGAATAGATATTTTTCTGTGTTACATCAATTTTGTAGGAAAATAAAGAAAAGTAGAAAAACAACGGGACTCAGCCCGAACCCGCATTCTCTTTCTCACCTACCCTTTCCTTCTTTCTCTAAGAGCTTCTATCCCTGTGACGAGATGACGCACCACAGCTACCTGAACCATACTCCTCCCCGAATGAGGCAGACAACACCAAGCAAGAACGAATAGGAACCGCGTCCCAAATATGGGCCATCACTGAAGATATCCAGTCCCTAATATCCCTCAGCCAAGTGCTGGACACTCGGACTTGCTGCTAAGAAAGGAAGAATCAGTATCAACCAGAGAAGATCAAAAGTAACCAAGAAGAAAAAAGGAAAATAACATAAAGGTATACCAAAGGACGAAGAACCTCCGTCAAGCCCAACTCCTCCGGGTACATCGCATGAGGACGATGCAACATAGGTACCATTCCTCCATCAGCCCGCCGAATGTTGTATTAAGGGGTATGCAATCGCACAAAGGGAACCTATGAAGTCTCCTCCTCCGTAGATGTCGACAGAACACCACCACTGTGGGAGGACCCCACTGGTTGACTCGAACCCACAAGAGGGAAAGGGAGTGCATCATATATGCTAGGCGCTATCATCCAACTCGTTATGAAGTCCATATAATCATACGGCACAGCTGTGCCGGTATACAACATATAGGACTCGCCAATCATCGTCGCAATCCTCGCGTCCTCTGGAAGCATCCACTCCCGCCTACGCATTCACTCCAGTCAACCCCGTGTCCTGTATAGCCGTTCCCAAAGGGTAAAAGGTCACTTGAAAAATCTCCAGCAAGATATAAGTCAATACAGAACCAGAGCACATAAAGACTTAGACTGAATAAGGAAAAGTATTACCCTATCACTGGTCAGGCCATTCAAGACCTGACGCACCGCCTCTAGAGAAAGAGACTTCCTCGACAGTCGATTGGCCTTCTGCTATCGATATAACCGGTAAAAGTCCCTAATAGTCTCATCCTTTAGAGAAATCATCTAAGTATTACAACTAATCACCTCATAGAACCACGCCTTCCAAAAACAAGAATCCATAATAAAAAAAGAGACGCACAAGGCAAATGCGAATGCATGAAAGGAAAATGCGCAAACTAAAGGATACCTCAAGAAGATACATGGCTCCAGTAAAAGACTACCGACAGCACCGACTAGATGCATCCAAAGAAAAATAAAGGGTCGCCAAAGTCAGCCTCCCCCAATCATAGAGAGGGATGTTAAAAAACATCCTCAAGTGTGGCAAAAACCGTAAGTGGACAACGTCGCTGCTCGACGCCACCAAAAATCCCTCCAACACAAGCAAAATATACAGTCGGGTCATCTGCCTCACCTGCAGCCCGTCCTCCGCATCAATCACCCTACCCATCAAAACATCCCTCATCAGTGACAAATGGATAGAGTCCCCAGATACTATCCTCCCCAAATCACCTAGCGCCGCCCACACCGCCTCCGACCCCACCTGCAAAGAACGACCCACCTCTATCTGCTCTCCATCACAATCCAGCCCCAGTAGCTGCTGTACATCTATAGGAGTCACAGTTTTCTCCCAAAAACCAAAATGGAAGGTGTGAGTAGTGTCCCACCACCTCTCCCCTAGAGCGCATAAGACCGCCGTCGAGCGAGGAGTCTCATCCAGCACATACGCCGACCTCCTAAAGCCTGCTGATGATACTACCCAATGCACCACAAGTGGAAGGTTCTCCCAGACATCCTTAAGCCCTGTCGTCCCACGGGCACCCATAGTCGACAAAGAAACATCAGGCTGTCAAAGAAGAAACCTTATCAAAATCTAAGAAAAAAAGGAAATCACCAAACAAGAACGCCAAAGGTCATTTTGTACTTACATAACCACCAGGGTTCACCACCCTCGAAGAGCGATGAGGCGATGGCTCCTACAGTAAAGTCCGCTCATCCGCAACTAGCTCAAACGCATCAAAAGAGTCACTCCCTAAAGTAAGAGGCACCTTGGCCCTCCACTTCACATTCGCCCAGTCGTCAATAGCCAACCACTCCCTATGTACCGCAGTGCTAACAAAAGCGGTCATTTTTTAGGTTGCGAAATGTTAGAACGATTCGTAGAAGAAAATCGCAGAGAGAGAGAAGGCAAGAAGCTATGAAAAATAAGGGGAACCCGCCCCCTTTTTATAGGAAGCCAAGGGTCATGCCGATCGACACTGACCCCAAACCTATAGATCGACACTGACCTTTTACCTTCTCGAGGTAGTCCAAAAGTCCTTGCCACTACCGAATGGCACCCTCCACACCATGCCGACCGGCACCACCCTTAAATTTTGGTACAAAAACTCCCAGAAAATACCATAAAACCCTGAAAAATCCTCAGAAAATTCCTAAAAATCCCAGGGAAGATTTAAAACCTTTTTCACCAAGAAAATTTCACACTCCCTCAAGAGGAACCCCTAATTTCCCAGCATAAATCCCAAAATCCAGGTGAATCTCCCCCTGCTAATATCCGCAGAGGACCCATGAAGTATACCAAACCTCAGGTTATCTCCTATTCCCCAAAGGTCTCCAACTTCCCCGAGCAAAACGTCCAAACCATGGACCACCTAATCACATCCCTAGTGGAATTTATAGCATCAAATTGGCTATTCCCCCCGCAAAGTCTCCAAAAGATACAAAGATTTCCCTAGCAATCAACTCCCCATATCAAATCAAAATCACGAGGTAATTTCCCCGGTAGAGTTCTCCGAGAACATCACAATTTAAGTCCTCATAATTAGCTTCGACCCGTAGAATTGATCATCTCAACCTAAGCCCTCAGAATTGGCTTCGACCCATAGAATTGGTCATCACAATCAAGCCCTCAGAATTGTCTTCGACCCGCAGAATTGGTCATCTCAAATTAAGCCCTCAGAATTGGCTTCGACCCATAGAATTGGTCATCATAATTTAATCCCTCATAATGGGCTTCGACCCGCATAATTCGTCATCTCAATTTAAGCCCTCGGAATTGGCTTCGACCCGTAGAATTGGTCATCTCAACCTAAGCCCTCAGAATTGGATTCGACCCGCAGAATGGGTCATCTCAATTTAAGCCCTCAGAATTGGCTTTGACCCGCAAAATTTGTCATCTCAAATCAACCCCTCAGAATTGGCTTCGACCCGCAAAATTGGTCAACTCAACCTAATCCCTTAAAATTGGCTTCGACCCACAGAATTGGTCATCTCAACCTAAGCCCTCATAATTGGTCATCTCAACCTAAGCCCTCAGAATTGGCTTCGACCCCCAGAATGGGTCATCTCAATTTAAGCCCTCAGAATTGGCTTCGACCCGTAGAATTGGTCATCTCAAATCAAGCCCTCAGAATTGGCTTCGACCCGTAGAATTGTTCATCTTAACCTAATCCCTTAGAATTGGCTTCGAACTGCAGAATTGGTCATCTCAACCTAAGCCCTCAGAATTGGCTTCGACCTGCAGAATTGGTCATCTCAATTTAAGCGCTCAGAATTTGCTTTGACTCGCAGAATTGGTCATCTCAATTTAAGCACTCATAATTGGCTTCGACCCGCAGAATTGGTCATCTCAACCAAATCCCTCAGAATTATCTTCAATCGCAGAATGGGTCATCTCAATTTAAGCCCTCGAAATTGTCTTTGACCTGCAGAATTGGTCATCTCAATTTAAGCCCTTAGAATTGGCTTCGACCTGCAGAATTGGTCATCTCAATTTAAGCCCTCAGAATTGGCTTTGATCTGCATAATTGGTCATCACAATTTAAGCCCCCAGAATTGGCTTCGACCCATAGAATTGGTCATCTTAATTTAAGCCCTCAGAATTGGCTTTGGCCCACAGAATTGGTCATCTCAATTTAAGCCCTCAGAATTGGCTTTGACCCTCATAATTGGTCATCGCAACCTAAGCCCTCAGAATCGTCTTTGACCCTCTGAATCAGTCATCCTCATCCTTAGGTCCTTAGAATCGGCCTCGACCCTCTGAATCTGTCATCTCCATCCTTAGGTCCTCAGAATCGACCTCGACCCTCTGAATCGATCATCCTCATCCTTAAGCCCTCAGAATCATCTTCGACCCTCTGGATCAGTCATCCTCATCTTTAGGTTCGACCCTCTGAATTGGTCATCCCCATCCTTAGGTCCTCAGAATCGGCCTCAACCCTCTGAATCGATCATCCTCATCCTTAGGTCCTCAGAATTAGCCTCAACCCTCTGAATCGATCATCCTTATCCTTAGGTCCTCAGAATTGGCTTCGACCCTCTGAATCGGTCATCCTCATCCCCAGGTCCTCAGAATCGACCTCGACCCTCTGAATTGGTCATACTCTTTCAAAGGCATCATGTAATGTCTATTCGACGGCTATCATTTATTCCAAACTCACCCGTCGAGGGGCTCTGTAGACACCCCCATTCTAGTACCCCCTAAACTCTCCTTAGGTCCCTAGCACCTTCCTTCATCACTACAAACCTAAGTTATACCCCGAGTACTGACCTAGAGGCCATCGGACGCTCTCGAGCTCCGTTTGATCAAAAAGTCAAACTCTTCATCTCGATCAAGACTGAATGAATCTTTAAAGGGCGCTAAATCCCCTTTCCAATGGCTCGCTCCATGCGCAATTCGGACTTACGGTACAGACGAACGACCCATTTTCCCCCAAAACCTGACTTAAAGGCCAGCGGACGCTCCCGGGCTCCGTTTGACCAAAGTCAACTCTTCAGTCTAAATGAATCTTCAAAGGTCACTAATTTCCAACTGTCTACTCCGAGCCTAATTCTGACTTACAGAACGGACGAATGATCCATTTTACTCCGAAAGGTCATAAAACACTTCCAGGCCTCGATTGACCAAAGTCAACTCCCCAAACTAAGTCAAACTCTTTGAAATGTCAAAGTACATATCGTAACCTTTCCAACGGTCCACTCCATGCGCGATTATGACTTACCATGCAGACAAATGATCCGTTTGCATCCGACAATCCCCCATCCAAAGGATCGACGAGTGTTTTTAAGCCACATTTGTCCTAAAGAAATCTCCCGGACCCGGGAGCAGTCCAATTACTTTTGAAGGTCTCTGAAGTACCTTTCTAACGATTTGCCCCATGCGCGATTCAGATCAATGATTTGCATTTTACGACCGTTTTTCCGAAGGAAACTGAAAGAGACTGCCAAATGGTAGTTTTTAAACCCTGCCTATCGGCAATGTGCCTAAAAACACTTGCCGATTGGCAGGACCAGGCCTATGCTGATCGGAAATTCCCTGGGCCTATAAAAAGGAGGGACAGGCCTCATTGCAAGGGGACCCAAGATTTGAAATCCATCCCTCTCAGCGGATTCGAAAAACCCCTCTCGAAGTCAGCGTGATTTTCACATCCAAATACCTTTCCAACCCTCAATTTTCATCATATGTTTTGTCAAACTCTGTGAATTAACTATCCTTCATCATCATCCAAGTGCCAGGGCTTCTCTCCAACATTCAAGATCAAGCCCAAGATCTTCAAGAAGGTCCAACTTTCTCAAATTCTCCTAAATTCGCATTAATTTGTTTTATTACTTAGCACTTTTATTCTCTTAATCTCACATATCCTAATATACTTTTTATTTAGTATTATTGCACATCTCTTATTTTTCATATAAATAAAACCCAAAAAATAAGAAAAGGAGGGTTTGCTCATAAATTCCAAACGGGAATTCTCACACTTTTCTCACAACTAAAGCACTTTTTACACACACACACACATATACAAGAGAAGTCCCCGGTTGGATTTATGAGATAAATCCCACCCCTCGTTTTGCATACAAACTACGTGGACTTTGATGCCTCTATAGGCTACGTAACCCGAGACTCGAGTCATATTCTTTTCACTTTTGTTATTTTTCTATATTATTTAACTTAATTCTCTTAGAATCTATATATTTACATATACATATATTTGTTCTTAGTGGCGTATTATTCCATATGCGTAATCGTTCCGTAATAATGATCAATGCTAGAATAATCGTGTAAATCATATTTTCTAAAGTTACTATTAGGAACATTCCTATGGATGACTCGCTTTATCTCTTCCATGATGCAATTCGATGATTACTATCTCCACTACATATACACATGCACACATATCACGGGGAAATAAAGGAAAATAACAACAATCCATGAGAGACCGCAAGGGCGGAATGGGTGCCTAATACCTACCCATTCCGTAACTTAGCCTCCGAACCCTACTCGAATCATTTTTGATTTCGTATGTATCAGTATGTCTTTGGATGCTATCCTTTAGGACGGATTCACCTTCTTTTGTCTGTTTTGAGTAAAATAGACTGACGATTCCATCTCTCTATATTTTTCACCTCACACATTACCGACGACGACCGAAGCGCTCTCGAGAGGGATGCGCGGGACCAAGATCCTCTCACCACATAAATGACACCCCCTCCTATATCTCTCTCTCCGCGAGGATCGGGGATGGCCACAGTCATCAATCAACAAGTTACATAGTATTGAAAAAACACAAGTAAAGTAACATAAATATCTTTCTTGTCATTAATGAAAAGGGAAGTACTGATACATCTTCAAAAAGGAAAAAAATATAACTATTAAAAAGGAAAACAAAACTGCTGGATTTTACACCTTCTTCTTATCTGCCTCAGGATTAGCTGAAGAAGAAGCAGGAGCTAAGGGAGGAGGAGAATTAACTTTGGAAGGCACAATAGAGTTAATAGCCTGATGTTGATCAACAAACTCCATCATTATCAAAGATTCACTGGAGTCCCCATCATCAACTTCCTCATCCAGATTTGGAGGGGCCCTAGGATCATGCCTAGAAAATAGCTCGGAATCCTTTGGAGTGCCGACCTCAACCAGAGCAGCAGACCAACCATCCTTGAATCACTTTTTCTTCGCAAACTCAATTTGCGAACCTTTGTTGAAGCCAGCTGTCACACCCCGCAAAATTCGACAGATGGGGTGGCCAGCCATTGCCACCGAACCGTGTCGAGCGTGAGTAAATGAATGCCATTATTTTCATGAGACAGATATGAGGCATAAATAAATCAATCCACAAGATAAATAATTGAATCAATCCCAAATGATAATAACAACCGAGTGATACAAGATCCATCACGTGCTAAAACTCCGAATAAACCTAATCTCCAATAATGATTTAATTAAAAACTAAATAATAATCAACTGTGAATAATCCAAATGAAATCCGCTAATAACTTTGGAACCGAATGGCCCAATAAAACCAAAATGAAGTCTCATAATGAAATACGACTGAAAAGGAAGTCTAACTAAGTAAAGAAATAAAATGAATAAACTCCAGCTGCACCTCCAAACGATAAACTTCGATAATCCTACGTAGCTTCTCCAAAACTTATCCTGAAAAGTTAGTTAACGCACGTGGTCAGAGCCCGGATCATGAATACACACGACTCCCTCCAAATAGGATCCGTGAATCCAGACAGTAACATTATACGTAATAAATATCACAATAGAGTATTTTAATTAAACGATATAATTAAACGCGATATATATAAATCACGAACTACCCTTAGAAATTTCGATTCCAAAAATCACACAAATATGATTTTAAATTCCCAAGTCCCACAATATTCATTTAATTAAATTAACCCAATTAATCATTTTTCTCAATTTTTTATCTTAATTATAGCGGTCCTCCCGCCACGGGTGGTAATCCACAAAAGTTTTACACTTCCCCTTGTCCAATGGCCTCTGACCCATTTAAACTGTCGACCCCGACCCATGACAAGGTTCCACATACGATATGACATAAATCGCCCGTTGATCCGTTTAAACTGTCGGTCCCTGACACATTATGTCGCCACAAATTTTAATATCCGTTTTTATCTTAGGCATTAATTCTCATCTTTTCAATTTCACAATTTATAAATTACCCCACTATTTTAATCGATGCGGAATCCTCAAAATACCCCTTAGTCCCATACCTAAGGGTCCCCAAGTACACATACGTCCTATCCTACATATAGTATGAAATACTAATATAAAACACGTCCTAGTCACATGCCTAGGCTAACGAAAAGGCGATATAACACAAAAATCTTCCCATCCCCACAAATTTACACTAATTAATCCCTTACTTAGCAAGCATAAATTTTTAAACAAGGCCTACCTACTAGTCCCATACCTAGTAAGCATCCTAAAAAAAATAGGGTTGAGCAATATACTAACCAAAAAACCCTCGTCCCCGTGATGGCAAACATGAATAAAATAAATCACACAATACACAATGCATAAGAAAAACATAGCACTTAATCATAAAAGTCCTCATTCAATTTAATCCAATGAATAACACCGTCGTTATTTTCAACATAATTATTTACGTGAAAAAATGTTAAATTTATTAACATGCAATAATATTCAATATGTCATAGTCGTTCTCTTTTATAAATCATTAAAAATTTTAAAATTGTGAGCGCATCCTAATAGCCATAAAAATAACCCCTATAAAATTCTACATGAGAACCTACACCCAAACCATAAAAACCAAAAATCTAACCTACACACCCAAGGGTTTCAAATATTAAATCATATTTAAAATTTTCATAAAAACGGTCCCAGAATTTAAGTGTCCACTTTCTTTAATTAAGTTACTAATTGATTTTAATCAAAAACACATGATTAAGGATTTAGGCGAAACTTAAAATGCATAATACTAAAGGAAAGGAATAGAGTATTCATGCCTGTGATTTCTGAATAAAAAATCTGGGTAGACGGTTGGATTCTTCTTGAAAAATTAGCAAAAGAGCATTCTTGAGTAAACCACCAATTAAGCCTTCAAATCTTGTGACAAAACTTTGATTGTGTTGGAGGTTAACGTTTAGGATTGAGAGGAAAATATTTTGAAAGAGCTCTCTGGTGAAAAACTTGTGAAAAAGTGAATATGAGAAGCCCCCGTACGGATTAGAAGCATTAAATAATAATTAAGAGTTGTAATCCAACTCAAACTCTTAAATAAAGGCCGAATTGTCAATAAATTGGGTTTAGTCGATCGATCGACTAAAAGAGTCGATCGATATACCAAGAAGGAAATTAGAAATTCGACATTAATTTTTTTTTAAAAAGGGGCTAAACATAAAACTCTCATAAAAACTTCATTTTAAATCCGATTTCGATTTTGTTTGAAGTTCTAGTTTCCAAATAATAAAAACAACATAATTAATTAATAAAAAAATCGAAAAATCTAAAATTTTATTTTTCTCAAAAATTCCCATTTAATTAAATAAATCAATTATAAAAACACGGGGTGTTACACCCGCCTCTTTAGCCTTAGATCTTTTCACATTCTCAGTATCCAGGTCCTTCTGAAGCTGGGCAAACTTGACTTTTTCAACATTTAAGTCCTTCTGCAATGTGTCAGCCAAATCCCCACTAGTCTCAACAGCTTTCATCCTACCCTCCCATTTCTTTTGCTCATTAGCCAAGGCATGTTGGGATTCAAGCAAAGACTTTTTCAACTCGTTGAAAGCTTTTTCAGCTCGTTGAAAGCTTTTTCAACTTCACCAGAGGAAGAAGCTCTCAAAGCCTTATCTTTCTCTAACATACTATTTAAGTCAACAAGGAACTGCACAAGAACAATACGGAAAGTTAATATTGGGAAGAACAAATCATGAGATAGTAATTAAAGAAGCTAAAAAGAATATACCATAACAAAGCTTTGAGCAACCCTGTCAGAACTCTTGAAGCGAGGCATTGTCTCAACAGCACTCCTGTGGTTCGGTAAAGTACTAGACTTTATTAATTATCTTGCCAATCTAGGGCCAAGAACCACTTGAGAGGCAGAAGAAGATATGGAGACCAACTCACGTGTAACACCCCATACCTCAAACCATGATGAGAAACCAACTATAGATTTGCCCAGAAATCACAATCACATCCTCAAGATCAACTCAAAAGATCTAAAAAAGTTCTTCCAAGAACCTCCAACAAAATAGCACTAACAACACCTCTAATCTAAGGTTGAAACTCACAAATCTCAAGGGCCAATGTGTATATAAAAAGAAGAGGAATATAAAATATATTTGCTGCCAAAAGTAGGTTAAAACGGTTGCCCACGACTTCCTTTTATAATGCAAAGAAATGAAGAGTTGGAATCCAAAAGACTCCTTTAAATAAGGCAAAGAAATGAAGAGTTGGAAGTCAAAACAACTCCAAGAGTTAAAAATATTTTAAAATCATTTTAAAATCCGTTTTAACTCCGTTTTCCAAACCGTTTGAAATTATCGCCTTTAAAAATAATAACCAACATATTTGAGCAGTAAAAATAATTTTATCAAAAACTTTATTTTCCTCCATTTTCCAAAAATTAGTTAAAATAGCCCAAAATTACGCGGGTTGTTACACTTCCCCACTAACAATGGAATTTCGCCCTCGAAATTCGCCGAATGCCTAACTCTCAAAATCAGGCCACTACACTAACTCCAAAAATAAACACTACACCAAAATGGCCAAATTGTCACCTTTCAGCCGGCCACCCTTGTCAAGGTCATTGACCGTGACACAAATCTCGCGTTTTGTGTCACGGTCATTGACCTTGACACGACCGTGACAACTTTTGCAGCAAAAAAAGCCCTAGGATTCTTTTTTCCCACCTTTTTTGGTTTTCCCCTCTCTCTCTCTCTCATACGCGATTTCTGCTCTCTCTCTCTCTAAGGTATATTTTTTTTCCTCTCTTTCTCCCTCTCTCTTTCTATATGTATGTGTATGTGTATGTGTATGTGTGTATATATATGTATGTATATGTATATGTGTATGTGTGTGTATATGTGTATGTGTATGTGTGTGTATATATGTGTGTGTGTATATATATATATATATATATATATATATATATATATGTGTATATGTATACGTGTATGTGTGTATATATATGTTAGTGATAGTTAGAATTGTGTAAATGTTAGAAAAGTTCTAGAATTCATATGTTAAATTTAATTATATAAATATTTAAATTGATAATAATTTTATTCATGAAATTAATTCAATTAGGTAAAACCCTAGATAATTTTTTAACAGAATTTGATAATATTATATAAAGTTTAGTAAATTCACAAAATGTTGCCAATTGTATGTTTTTAGGAATATCATTAGTTACTTTCGTGCCCAACTATGTAGAATCCATACACATGCATGTTGTTAGAAAGTCTTAAATTTAATTCTCACTTTAATTTGTAGAATCTCTGTACTTGGTTGGATTTATCCCTTTATGATAATGAAATTTATGCTCCAATTATAATTATCTCATGTCATAATTTTATTGATAAACAATAAATGTAGTTGTCACGGTCGTGGTGGGGGGAGGGGGTGGGGTGGTGGGGTGTGTGTGTGTGCGTAGGTGTGTGCGTGTGTGCATGGCGGGGGGAGGGGGGAGGGGGGAGGGGGAGGGGGAGGGGGTGGGGTATGTGTATATGTGTGTGTATGGTGGTGTGTGGTGGGGGAGGTGGGTAGTGGGGGTGGGGTGTGGTGGGGGACGGGGGGAGGGGGGGTGGGGTGTGGTGGGGGGAGGGGGTGGGGGTGGGGGTGGAATTTTCTAACTAAAAATATGATAATATTTTGTTATAATTTGTTAAAACTATGTAAACCTTAGTATGAATGCAAGGTTAGTGATAGTTAGAATTGTGTAAATGTTAGAAAAGTTCTAGAATTCATATGTTAAATTTAATTATATAAATATTTAAAATACCCCAATTGTCACGGTGGTGGTGGGGGGAGGGGGTGGTGGGTGTGGGGTGTGTGTGCGTGTGTGCGTGGCGGGGGGAGGGGGGCAAGGGGTGTGGTGGGGGTGGGTGTGGGGTGTGGGGGGTGTGGAGGGGCAATTTTAACAATTGTATATCTTTAATTAAGAAATTGTATAGCTTTAATTGTAATTTTAATTGTATAGTTTTAGATGAAAGTAAAGTAATAATTAGTGCCAATTTCATATGAAAGTAGGATTGTCCCTCATTGTAAATTAGTAAATTAATAATTGTATACTTTAATTGTTAGTTTAATTGATGAAAGCTACGCGATCCCGTCTTGGAGCAGATTAGGGAGCAACTCAAGTCGTGGAAAAAAAATATGCGGGCACGGTACTTTGGGAAAACAAGAGAGTCGATTATCCAATGGCGTGAATCCGTCCCCCCCAAGGAGCCGATATCATCGGCACAATGGCAGAAGTTCATTGACAATGAGATCGAGGATTGACAATTGGCATCTCGCCAATCGGGGAGGGAAAATCGGGCAAAAAAGACGGACGTGCACTACTCCGGCCGGACCTCTTATGCCGAGGTGGAGCATAGGATGCAGGTAAGATTTAATTTTTCTATAACTGCAGAAATATATTATTCTTCATTATTTTACTTTGCGGGGCCGATACTAATTTTACTTTACTTTATTTTATTTCAGGGGGTAGGGAGTGGGCCAGGGGGTAAGCCACATAGGCTCGATACTTATGTGGCTCTTCGGACGAAGAAGGGAAAGGACAAGGAGGTGTCCCCGATCATCGCGGCCACGATTGTAAGTAATCCGACAGTTTAATTTTTGTTAATTACGTTATAATTTTTTAGTTTACTTATTTTACTAATCATGTACTTTTTTTCGTTTCAGGCAAAGCTTAAGGAAGTGCATGAGTCGCAGTCTGGTGCCGACAAGGCATCTTTGTCCACAGACGCACTCAGCCAAGTGCTTGGCTCTGATCGCAAGGGGAGGATAAGGGGAGTGAGCTCGCGGGTGGACAAATCTAGGATCATCGGATTGGAGACGAGCGACACCGGGTTGGCTCGAACGGTGGATTCACACGACGCGAAGCTGTCCCGTTTGGAGGCGACGGTCCAAGATATGTACGCATTCATGAAGCGTACGTTGGTCGGAGACCGTAAAGGGAAAGGCAAAGGGAAGGAGAAGGCGGTGGAGGAGGAGGTGCGGGAGGACGAGGCGTAGGATGACGAGGATGTGGACCTCGCTGCTTCATCACCGACACGTTCTTACTTCGATGATCCACTTCCCTATTTGGTGGCCTTGAACAGACCGTTGTCGACACTTGGTTGGCTGAACGTGTTCATATTGGACGTATTTGATGGCCAGCGGATAGGGCGGGGGTTGAGGGACCCGAATATCATCGAGGGTGGAATAGTCCATGGACGTGCGCTTCAAGAGATGGAGTCCAGGGTGCTCGTCACGCATGTCATACCCGGGAAGGAGAACTCCCTATTATGGTTGCGCGAACAATGCGGCACGACGTATATTAGTGGGTGCGTCAATTCGTATGTCGTGTGGCCTACTCACCTCCTCAGTTTTACCCAAGACATGTAGTAAAATTATTTTTAAGTTTGTCCATTTTAATTATATTTGGATTATATCGTCATGTATATTATTTCTATTTTGAATATTTGGATTATATCGTCATGAATATATATTTGCATTATCTTTAGTTTGTTTGGATATATGATGTTTGGAACAGGTACAACGTTGCTATAACAGGTACAAATATACTGCTGGGCAGTGGCAGTGGCAGTGGCAGTGGCCATACTGCCCAGCAGATTTTTTTTAAATTCTGCCCAGAATTATCACGGTCATTGACCGTGACATTTTTTTAAAAAAAGGGTCACGGCTTTGTCACGGTTATAAACCGTGACAAATGTGTCACGGTCATTGACCGCGACACGACCGTGATAAAAAAAGTTGTCTCGCCTCGAAATGTCACGGTCATTGACCTTGACAAGTTGGATTTGTCAAGGTCAATGACCTTGACAATTCGGCAGATTTGGTGTAGTGAAATCACGTCTCCCAAAAATAAATTCCTCACCTCTAATCTCGAAACTTATCACAAATATCACCTAAAATTTTCTATCTCCAAAAATTTCTAACCACGCAATGAACCCAAAACCCAAGCCCCGAGGGTTTTCGTATACCTAAGCTCTGATACCATTTGTAACACCCCATACCTCAAATCATGATGAGAAACCAACTATACATCTGCCCAGAAATCACAATCACATCCTTAAGATCAACTCAAAAGATCTACAAAAGTTCCTCTAAGAACCTCCAATAAAATAGTCACAAGAACACCTCTAATCTAAGGTTGGAACTCACAAATCTCAAGGGCCAATGTGTATATAAAAAGAAGAGGAATATAAAATATATTTGCTGCCAAAATTTGTTCCAAAAGTAGGTTAAAAGGGTTGCCCACAACTTCCTTTTATAATGCAAAGAAATGAAGAGTTGGAATCCAAAAGACTCCTTTAAATAAGGCAAAGAAATGAAGAGTTGGAAGTCAAAACAACTCCAAGAGTTAAAAACATTTAAAAATCATTTAAAAATCGTTTTAACTCCGTTTTCGAAACCATTTGAAATTCTCGCCTTTAAAAATAATAACCAACATATTTGAGCAATAAAAATAATTTTATCAAAAACTTTATTTTCCTCCAATTTCTAAAAATGAATTAAAATAGCCCAAAATTACGCGGGTTGTTACATCAAGTTGATCGGGATGAGAAGAAGAACATTCTGCTAACTTAGAAGGAAACCCTTTCTTTATTCTGGTCAGGGAGCTCTCTTCAGTTTGCTTAGATGTGGATTTCTTCCCAAAATCATTTTTATTTTTCACCCGTGTATCAGCTCGTTTGGAAGGGGGATTAGCCGAAATATCTCCCAAAATGTTGGCAATCTTCCTCTTCCCCATGGATGCAGTAAGAGGAAAATTTGAATCTACGAAGGAAAGGGAAAGGGCAGCAAGTTCGCCACTGCCAGATGTAGTAGCCGAGGAAGTGTAAGGTGGTTCTTGTTCAAGGTCAATAACAGGGGAAGGAGTAGGACGAGCAACGAAGGAAGAGATTATGTTCAAATACTGCAACAAATAAGATGCAGACCTGATGTGCTCCTCGCTAATCCTTTGATGAAGTCCCCAAATAAACTTCAACTCCCTCAAATTCACCTCACTTTACTTGGGGAACCTTCTCTTCTGATCATCTGTAATAGGAAGTTACAGAGAAACACTTAGTTTGACATTCAAACAAGATATGTACAAGTCAGAGCAGTTTAATAAGGAATCACCTATCCCATTGCCAAAAGGAGGGCACCTAGGCCCCTAGTACTCAGCATTCTCAGTCAAAGGGGTATATTGCCAGTTTTTTAATACAACCCCATGCTCAAAATAATTTCTATTGGAGTCTGGGAGATTAACTACTAACGCTTTATTTACATCCCCAGTCTTTAAGTAAAAAGTGGTCTCACTAGTCACCCACTTATAACAAAACATTATTTTTGGAATCCCCAGGTGGGTTCTATGAAATTAATTCAACCTATACACTCCATTTACAACCCTCCAAGTATTGGGGTCTACCTTAGCAGGGACAATGTCAAAATATTGACAAAACTCAAGACACGGTTGGTTGGGAGAAAAGGAAAACCCACACTCATCTATAAAAAAAGATGGAAACCAGTGACCCTCAGCAAGTGAGAAAAAATCAGCAGGTAAAATAGCATGTTCCAAAACAACTCAAGCGGGAATTTTAAATTCATTTCTGAATTCATCAAGAGAATCAACAAAGTAAACCATGATGACGAATAGAAGAGAAAAGAAAGAATTCTTACAGAAATTAAGGATTCATCAAGAACTGAAGAATAGAAAATGATCATTTGAGAAAGAAAAAGAAAGCTTGAAGACACTGTAGCACAGAAACACTCAGAATATTTGAGATGAAAAAAGTTCATGGTTTTTCCCGCTTTTTATAGGTTTCCTCGAAAACTGGAAAAGTAATGACTAAAAGGCAACGTCGATTGAACTGGTGGCGGCTAAAAGGCAGAAAAAATAGATTTTCCCAAAAACGATTCGTTAAAGTGGTAGATAATTTCAAAAATGCCACGCGCATTATATCCCCATAATTAAACCATAAAATTTTAAAAGTATGGGAAGTCGGCAACCGACTAGGCCTAAAATTGTTGCCCGAGCAATTTTAAGAGCCAAAATGCTCCATACTCTTGCAAAAACTTCAAGCATGAAACATTGGGGCTTCTATTGATATAAAAAATTATCTATCTACATGGACCATTCAGATACTGACATGTGTTATACAGTGGGAGATTAATCCTACTCATTAAGGATCGAATACCGACCAACTCCAGGAATGCCGACCAACTCTTAGAATGCCAACCAACTCTCAGAATGCCGACCAACGTGACACACAAACATCAACAGTTGTATATATTAATGATTGTACAAATGTAAATGTCTACAATATAAAGACATTTCCATCTCTTGATATTCCATCTCTTGTACACCCCCTGAGGACTATAAATACATTGTAAACCCTACATACAGGGGACACAAAAAGGGAGGCAATTGAATAATCCCAAGGCAATACACAACAGTGGACGTAGGTTCTTTCTTTAAGCCGAACCACTTTAAAAATCTCTTTTCCTTTATTTATATTTATATGTTATCAATTAATTAGCCTCGTCCTGGTTTTTGCATCAACACATGGATTATTTATTTCTACAATTTTTGTTTCTTCAATGCTATCAAATTTGCGGCTATTTTTAATTTAATTTTATGTTTAATGATTAATTTCCCTTTTAATCACCTCTTTTAATTAATCTAGAGAGTAATTACTAAATATCATTTTTATCTTTTCTTTCAAGTAGGATATGATCAAAAGAGCATTTGGACTCTCTCTCTCTTTCTCTCTTTCTTTCTCTCTGTATATATATATATATATATATATATATATATATATATAGAGAGAGAGAGAGAGAGAGAGAGAGAGAGAAAGTCTCCTGTAAGAACTCCTTATGGTGCAGACCCCGGTACATACCATTTTTTTAAAATAGTAAAAAAATGAATTTTTTGATGTAACTTCATGGATATGATATCCATGGTGAGAATATCATCTCCAATTTTTTTGTCGATAACTTCAATAAAAAAACTGTCGAGATGATGTGATATGTAAAAAAAGGGTATAAATATGCAATTTCAATCATTGAAATGTTAGATCGGCGCCAGCCGTTTTTTTGATTGAATTTCTTAATGAACTTCATGAATATGATCTTCGCACTATCGAGATCATATCCATGAAGTTTCATTAAAAAAATTCAATCAAAAAGTGGGTGAGATGATGGCCAACATTTCAACGGTCGAAAATGCATATTTATACCATTTGTTTACATATCGCTTCATCTCAATGATTTTTTTATTGAATTTTTTGATGAAAAAATTTGAAAATGATCTTCCCACCATGGAGATCATATCCATGAAGTTTCATCAAAAAATTCATTTTTTTACTATTTTAAAAAAATGGTATGTACCGGAGTCTGCACTATAAGGAGCCCTTACAGGGGAGAGGGCCTCTCTCTCTCTCTCTCTCTCTCTCTATATATATATATATATATATATATATAAACGTATGGGTAAGAATCCAAATATTCTTAGTATTCTTTCCTAATTACTAGTACCTTTTTTAATTAGTATTTTGGATGTGTCTTCCTTCTTTGATTACTTCAAATTGGTTACTTTTGAATTTTTCAACAATATCATTTAGTAACCTTATAAAAGTATTATTTCGTTCTATAATTATTTATAGAGAAGTAGAGTTGTTTAAATTATCTGAGTGGGTTTCTTCAGTGTATCTTATAGAGAAGTAGAGTTGTTTCTCCACCTAAAAAAGATGAATAAATTTGACCATAATACCAATTTGGAAAATCAACTCCCCATAAAAGAGTGATAAAAATATAGGAAAACAAGGTTATGGATTAAAATTATAATGCTTGAATTTTCAAGAGGGAATCTATTAATCAATTAAAATATTTATTTTAGTTTAGAAGACTCAATTAAGGGTTGCTATAATTTATGAACTATTTTAAAACTTAATACTTTGGATACTAGTAGTGTAATTTACTCAAATTTTTTTATGAAAACTTATGTCTTAGAATCTTCTAAAAAAGTAATTTAAGATTTATTAATATTGACTAATAAATCAAGTCATTGTATTTATCTCTAAATAATATGTCTATCTTTTATTGAATTAATAAATCATCCACTACTTACACTATTTTAAGTTATTTGAACTTATTAGGCACGCGAGGAAGTATCTTAGCAATTGTATCCATAATTTTGAGCCTTTTTTTACATGAAAGAAACGATGCAATTTCCTGGGAATGTGTTCCTTAGTTGCTAAGAAAATCTAGAACCCTCCAAGGAGTCACACGTATCGTGTTTGGCATGTATACTTTATCTTCTATCTATTGTGCACGTGAATATATATATATATATATATATATATATATATATATATATATATAAATATATATATATATATATATATATATATATATATATATCACCAAAGCTTTGTATTTTCAAGTGTTATTGCATCACCAAGATTTCGAGCTTGGAGGTGGAGTTCAGCATCTTGAAACCAACTAAGATAATTCACCCCAGAAATTTCAAGTGCTTCAAATTCGAGTTTAGAGATATTTGACATTTTAAACTGTTTAATAAATAAATTACAATAAAAAATATGGAACGCATAACAAATAAAAATAATAATAATTCAATATTGATAGAAATATCATGTGTGCAATTAGGACTATAAATAACGACTCAAGTCCCAAATTTAAAGGATATTTTATTGGAACTTCAAGTCCTTGCTATTTATTTGTGAGAACTTCAAGTTCAATTTTGTTAATAGCTTGGGATTCAAAAATTCCCACCCCCGTTGTGTCAAAACTTCAGGTTTGAGCACACACACGCACACACACACACACACACACACACACATATATATATATATATTTGGAACTTCAAGTCCAAATTACAAATTATTTGGGTCATATAATGTCCCATATAATAAACAAAACTTGAAGTGATGATTTTGGGTATTCATTTGGAACTTCAGGTCCAAAAAAATTTAAATAGCAATTCGGTACTTCAGGTCCGAAATTTAAATATAAATTAGGAACTTTGGGTCCTAATTGTATTTTGGGAACTTTTTGCCCCCAAAATTTAATGAGTGGTTGATATGAAAAATAAATATATCGTATAATCGTTGCATATTAGTACTTTTCAAGTGTGAATAATCAAAATTGCAAATAAAAAATCGTGCACGATGACTAACTAAAGATTAAAAAAAATATATTAGAGTAACATTAATATATCATGCATTATTATTATATAAACTAATGTCTAAATATTAAACAATGTTTAAGAAAAAAGTTTAGGTCTCAACGAATAATAATTTTTTTTTTGAACCATTAATATCTAAAAAAAAATTTAAAATAAATTTAATAGGATTAAAACACCTAGACAGTTTTGTTGCAATTTTGTACGAGTAATAGTAAAGGATATATTTTTGGATAATGTATTGGCCCTATAATTTTAGAAAAACAAAATCCCATCTGTTCACATGCTTGCCATATAGATATTTTAGAAGTCAAAAAGGTATTTTGATTTTGGAAGTTAGTATATGGAGATATACATCATACACATTTATATGAGGATGCTGAATAATTTTACGTACAAACAAAAAAAACATATGTACCAAATATGCAAAAAAAATGTATTAGTAATACAATAACATATAGTGAGCTTCGTATTTACAAAGGACTGCTTAATATATATAAGACTGACTATCAAAAATATATGTGCAAGCTTATGATATTATTTGTTATATTACAACAATAAGTATATATATGGGTATATATGGAAAGTGAACTAAGGGTTATAAACGTGTAGTATTATTTTATTAGATTTAGGAGTCAATAGCAATGTTAGTAACAATATCGAATATAGATTATGTAATTTTAGGACTTAAAATAATATTGATTATGAATATAAGACAACAAATATTTCGTTTCTATTTTTAGACCCTATTTTCAAATTAAAGGGACACGTGGCATGCTGTGATTGGTTGACGTTTTATGAATATGGGTCCGCGTCAGCGGCTTTATTCAAAAATAGGGACTAAAACCATAAATAAAATGTTTGTTGTCCTATTTTCAAAATACATATTATAATAGGTCTTAAATTTACAAAGCCACATATGAATATCGTATAAATATAATTTTACGAGATTGTTGCAACCAATCTTTTTAAACATCGTAAAAAAGTCAAAAACCAAGAGACATAAGGAAGCATACCAAGAGATAAGAATATGAGTGGACATTCACTCAAAATCCAAAAGCCACATATTTTTAACAATGTGTCCTTTTTAGGCACGTGAATATATATATATATATATATATATATATATATATATATATATATCTCGAAAGCTTTCATATTTTCAACACAAGTCTTATAGTGTTTTTGTGTTTGTGTATTGATTTTCCAAAGAACTATGGCTGAGAATGGTACCCATGATATTGTTTCTACCCTTTGTTCTTCGAGAAACTACCTCGTTCACAATAACGGTGATAAGGTTAGCACGTTTCATTTTCTTCTCTCTAGTAGTTATCTATAATTGTGTACAAATCTGTTAATGCATGACGATGACATCTATAATTGTGTACAAATCATATCATTTTAGTGTCATCATATTGAATAATAATTAAATTTGTTGATGCATGATAAAAGATGGAATTTGGGTATGCTGACCTCATATGGTCTCCATGGGAATTTTCACTCGTATGTTATGTTTCTTTGTCCAATGAATTTCAGTGTTTTCTTTTGTCATGTGTAGAGTCAACTATTGCTTATCTATTGAACAACAATTTTTGGACCATGTTGACCTCATATGGTCTCCATGGGATTTTTTACACTCTGTATGTGTATGTTATGTTTCTTTGTCAGATGAATTTCCATGTTGAATCTTTTATGAATATCAATGTTTTTCTTTTGCCATGGTACCGTATTCGCGGTACGCTAAAAAGTCGTGCCGTATCATTTTGCATTGTACTGATTAAAAATGATAATGATTTATTTTTTTAGTTATCGAAAATGAAAATTACCGAAACTGAAATTATTGAATTTTTTGTGATGTGTTTCGGTTACACATATAAAAAAAACGATTTATCGAAATTACCGTATCAAAATTAAATAACGAAATTACTGTCCAAAATGCAATATTGTAACATTGAAAAAATGATAGGAAATAATGTTATAGCTTATTTTTTTGGGGTAAAGTGAAAATGTTGTGATTAATTTGTACATAAATATACAAAGTTGGGGTAAAGTGATTTGAAATGGCTCTGAAACATATCACCACTCATGGAACGAATTAAAGGACGGATTTTGTTAAAATAATAATTTTGCGCTGAATTTTTTTTATGGGTTCTTAACATTTAAGTGTACCCTCATAAAAAATTTAAGCTCAAAATAATATCCTTTTGCTTTTTAAAAAAAATAGGTAAAACATTTGTCAGTTTATAAGGTTGACAATTTTTTGACCCATTTTTTTATCCAATTACTGCTGTTTCAAAATATGTGGTTCGATTTTGGTTTAAGTCAAGTTGTAGCGAGCGGTACAAATGTTAATTTCAATTTTAATCTATTAAAATTAATTTGGTATTAGTACGTTCTATTTACGAATCAAACCACATGTGTCCTTATCCTAAAGCAAGGTTACCTTAGAAGTTCAAGATGCCAAATATTGAGAAATTTAGAAGAAGTGGGCCCTCTATTGTTCATCTTCGTAGTTATCACCGTTCTATGACTCTCCTAGGGGCTTCTGAAGAAGTGATGACCTAATTATTTCAGCAAACTTTGAAGGATAGCGCCCTCCGATGGTTATTGTCTCTGGAGGAGTCCAGAATCCATAGCTAGAAAGATGTAGCTCGAGAATTCATGCCGTAGTATAAATACAACGAAGATCTTGAGGTCACCCGTCTTGATTTAGAGCTGCTCAAACAGAACTCTAAGGAATCAATCAATAACTTCATAGCCCGATGGAGGGAAAAAGCTGCCACCATGACTAATGAGCCATCTGAAGAAGAATAAGTCAACATAGTGAAAAAGAATTTCTTACCATATGTACGAGCAACAATGGGAGGATAATACTATACCCACTTTCGAGCTCTCAGAGAAGACGGTGTAGAAATCGAGGAGGGTCTTGCTAAAACAGAAGTTCAACAAAAAAAGTGTCCGAACAGTTCACTCGTAGAAAATATGACAAGCCTATCGGTACTGCAGTCTCAACCATCAATAATATCTCTCAACCAACCACCTCGTGCGCACCAGAAAGCCGCCCAGTCCCAGTCTAAAAGGAATACATCGAGACCCATGCTCCCCTCTCCAATGTTTATTAAGCCATGTTAAGCCAAAACCTTATCAAACCCTTGGACCCTGTCCATTGCTAAACCCACTCCCAAGAAACTTTAAGGCATATGCCTATTGCGCCTTTCACCAAATTGCTGGCCATACCACCGACCAATGATTTCACCTTTGAAATATAATCCAAGGTCTAATTTATCGGGGTACCATTGCCCACCAGCCAATCCTAAGCCAAACACTACTCACAACCCACTCCCAAATAATGCCAATGTAATCTTCTAAGAAGAGAACCCAAAATTTGATCCCTTAACTCAAATCACACCCATATACTCTCCCAAACCTCTCTAAATTTTCCCATATTTCCTCTTACACCCTGTTAGCCTCGCTGATCAGGAACTGTCACTCCTTATCAAAGCATGCATTGCTGTCCATACCCATTTCGAAAATAAAAGTATGGAATTATCAGAAGTGTTAAACCAACTCCTAGAGTTCGGGCTGAAATTTCCCTCGCAGATGATCATTGATTGCCAGAGGTTCAGTATGCTATTCTTGGAAACACGAAAATGGGCCCGAGAGTCAGACAATTGGGTAGTACTGACTAATGAAGTTAGCCTATATGATGTTGTCCAGACCATGGAAGAATTATTCAGGAAATCCAATAATATTTGTAATATGATTGAGTTACTCGATACTCTGAAGCTACAAGGGTGCCTGGTCCCTTCACTAGTACATCTCCTCGCAGAATCGGAGGACCTGTATGAAGAAGCCATTGAAGTTGTGGAATGCATTGACTTTACATGGAAAGACAGAATTGTTGCCACCAGATGGGGGGAAGAAGTTAAAGATTCAAATAAAGAACAAGCATCAGAGAAAACTGGCCCGGTCGCCAACATGTGAGGAATGATATCATTTGAAGAACTCCTAGGAGAAATAAATAAGATGGTAGAACAACCCAAGATTGACGAAGAAATATGATTCATGTTCTTCCCTTCTTCAGTAAATCACATGACCAAATCAGGGAGCCATTAAGAAATCCCAAACTTACCATAAGCCAATGACAAAGGGAAGGGCATTAAAAACCTTCCTATGCCAGAGATGACCCTTGAGGAGAGAAGGATCCTCGATCAACTGAACAAAACTCAAGATAACATCACTCTATGGGGGCTTTTCATGTCTTTCCAGCTGCACATAAATGCTTTGATCAAATTTCTCACTCGACCCCCAGTTCCTCCTTCTACCACATCAGAAGAAGAGATAAATTTAGTCAGATCCTTGACCTCTACCTGAATGCTATCATTTTTTGAAGGAAAAAATTCCCAGAATTGGGCCAAACCACAATCATGCACTCAACATCTCTGTCGAAGTTATGGGGAAAATCATACCGCTCTCTCTTGTGGATAATGGATCCGCCTTGAATGTCTGCCCATTAAGAACCTTCAAATGCTTAAAACTAAAGGAAAGTGGCCTCGCTCCAACCTTCGCTGCTGTTCGTGCCTACAATAATACTCGTCGGGAAGTAATGGGATCCATAAAACTTGTAATAGGGGTTGGCCCTATAAACCCTGCCGTTGAATTCTAAGTTATTGACATCCCAGCTTGTTTCAACCCGTTGCTTGGACGATCTTGGCTCCACAGTATCAAGGGTGTGTCTTCCTCGCTCCATCAGAAATTGAAGTTCTTCGCCGACGGACGAGTTATCACCATTTTGGGCGACGACGACAATGCCGAGGGTGCAAGTACCATCAACCCAATCCTTGAGATACAACATGGGTCAAATGATATGCTCATATTAGGATTCCAAGTTGATCCACTTCTACTCCCGGCGGGGTACGATTTCAGAGAAAGGGTTTATCTAAAATATGACCCTCATAGAAACGTCATTGTGATTCAGATGTTGAAAAATATGAACTTCAAGACCGGACAGGCACTAGGACGAAGACATCAAGGGATAATTGAGCCCATTATTCTAAAAAAAGCGTTCCCTTTTTGTGGTTTGGGGTAGGGGTGTAAACGGGTCGGGTCTGGATCGGGTCTGGGTATATCCAGATCCGATCCGGGTATATTTTTAACGGATCGGGTCTTACCCGATTACCCGACGGGTCTCAGAAAATGGATCCAGACCCGGATCCGTTAAGGACCCGGAGACCCGATCCGAATACCCGATCCGATTATATATATATATAAAAACTGTATAACTGTTTTTATGTTTATATATATATATATATATATATATATATAAACAGTTATAAAAACAGTTTATATATATAGAGAAACAGTTTTTATAACTGTTACAGTTTATATATATATATATATATATATATATATATATAGTTATATATATATATATATATATATATAAAAACAGTTATAAAAACTGTTTATATATATATATAAACTGTTTTTATAACTATATATATATATATATATATATATATATATATATATATATATATATATATATATATATACAGTTTATATAAACTGTTTTTATATAAAACTTATATATATATATAACTGTTATATATATGTATGTATATATGTATGTAAAACTGTTATATATATATATAAGTTAGTTATATATATATTTAGTAACTATATGTAAGACTATATATATATATATATATATATATATATAATATTATATATAAATATATATTTATTATATTATATATATATACATTCGGGTCGGGTCCTTATCGGATCGGAGTCATGTATATCCAGATCCGGTCCATTAACTAATCGGGTAATCGGATAATCGGGTCTATAAAATTTGCTCAGATCCGTTAATTCTGGTCGGGTCCGGATCGGGTCCGGGTCCAGACCCGGTCCATTGACAGCCCTAGTTTGGGGTATCAACCGTCAGAATAAGAGCTCGGAATGATCCGCCAATCTCGATCAAAGAGAAGACTAGACTGCATCCAGACTGTCCCAGGTGACTCCTTGAATGGACGATTCATTAAAGAGGGCGAGGACTTCCCCTTTTGTGGCTTTCCAGAACCATGGTATAACCATACAAATAACAAGATGAAGCCTGGAATGGAGATCTTTTTCCAAGACAGCTACCCATGGGTCGAAAGTTCCCAACACCATGTACAACCGTTCATCAAAGATACCGAAAAGACTGAGGAAAGTGACTTTGAGGACTCGTTTAACTTACAGGCACTGGGGCTGACACTCTGTAAGGTTCATTCAAGCACTACATCACTGGATCCATCCCACCTGATTAAAGCTGCTGATACACCTCTCCTCAACTAGTATGCTGTGCCAGTTCTACCTTTTGAAATCCCACCTAACCCCAATGCTTACCCCATCTCTTCTTTTGTTGTCTATCCTTGCTCAAATGTAATCGAGACCTCATTTGATGAGGTTCTCAATGCTATTCTTCCTATCAATGAAATAAATAAAGATTTTGAGTATCTTATTGTGCCTTACATTAATTGTTTAGATTCTAGTCAAACTTTTAATGATGATGATTTTGCAAATGAACAATTCTTAACTGATCTAAATAAGGTTAATAACAAACCACATAACCGCGTTCAAGTTAATGAAGAAGAAACTATTATTGTTAACCTCGGTTTTAGTAGCCAACTGCGGGAGATTGGGATAGGGGCTACTCTTGACGAGCATGAGAGAGCACAACTCAAAGAATTACTGAAGAAATTCGTGGATGTCTTCGCGTGGTCCTGTGACGATATGCCCGACATTGATCCTAAAATAGCTCAACATGAGATCCCCACTCTTCCAGATTATAAGATAGTTAAACAAAAGTTGAGAAATCTCTGCACCGAATGGTCGCTCAAAGTCAAAGAAGAAGTGGTCAAATAGCTGAACGTGGGTTTCATTCGTGTGATCGAATCTCCCATATGGCTAGATAACATAGTGATTGTATCGAAATCAGGAGGGAAAGTTCGGATGTGTGTAGACTACTGAGACTTGAAAAAATCCTCTTCAAAGAATGATTACCCGTTACCCAATATCGACATAATCGTGGACAACACAACCAGTCATGCTCTCAAGTCATTCGTCAACGGGTTTTTCGGATACAACCAAATCAAAATGCACCCAGATCACCAAGAAAAGACCGCGTTCATCACCCCATAGGTAACCTTTTGTTACGCTGTTATACCATTTGGTCTCAAGAATGATATGGCTACCTACCAGAGGGCTGCCACAACCATCTTATACGATCTGATTCACAAAGAAGTCAAGGTTTATGTGGATGATATGATTATCAAATACAAAACTAGAGAAGGTCATGTTCCCGTTATCCGAAAGTTCTTCGAACCAATGCAATGGTATCAGATGAGACTCAATCCACAGAAATGTATCTTTGGCATTACAAAGGGAAAACTCTTGGGATTCATGGTCACTCAGAAGGGGGATAGAAGCAGATCCTGCCAAACTGAAAGCCATACTTGAGATGCCACCTCCCCGAACGGAGAAAGAAGTCCGTGGTTTCCTTAGGAAATTGCAATACATCAGCCGGTTCATCAGCCAACTAACCTCCATCTGCGAACCCATTTTCAAACTCCTTAGAAAGGATTCAACCAATGTTTGGAACGAGTCATACCAAAAATCTTTTGACCGAATCAAACAGTATCTGACCCAACCTCCGATACTTATGCCACCATAACCTGGTCTCCCCTTGATCCTATACCTAACCATAACTGACACTGTAGCTTGGGCTTTGCTAGCCCAATACCTTGAAGATTCTCACAAAGAAAGAGCCATCTATTACGCCAGTCACAAATTGACCGGGTACAAAGTCAACTACACTGCTTTGGAAAAGGCATGTGTCGCGCTTATCTGGGTCACCCAAAAGGTTCTACACTACATGCTCGCCTTCCCCATCAAACTTGTATCTCGAATGGACCCCATCAAGTACCTGTTTGAGAAACCCACCTTATCTAGCCGAATGGCTCGGTGGTTGATGCTCCTAACCGAGTTTGATATCATATACGTCACACAGAAATCCATAAAAGGAAGATCCATCTCTGACTACCTCACTGACTACCCCATGTAAGAAGCTGATGACAGGATCTCCAAATTCCTAGATGAAAACATCCTCTCCACTGCTCAAGACGACTTTCGATAGAAAATGTTCTTTGATGGCACTGCCAACAAAAAGGGATATGACATTAGGATACTTCTGATCTCCCCAAATGACTCCCACACTCCCACCGCTATCAAGTTGGATTTCCCCTACACTAACAACATGACTAAATACAAGGCGTGTACGGTAGGCCTCAAAGTTGCTCTCAAGAAAGGTATTCAATGCCTAGATGTCTATGGGGATTCGGCCCTCATCATCGATCAAGTGCTCAGAAAGTGGAAAGTTAAGGACGAGAAACTCCAACCCTTACACGCCCACTTAGAATAACTAGCCTCCCAATTCTAAGATATCACCTTCCATTACCTACCTCGAGTAAAGAATAACCTAGTTGATGCCCTTGCTACCTTGGCCTCCATGGTCGACATGCCCGAAGGAATAATAATGGACCCCTTCCTAGTTCAAAAGCAAGATAAACCAACTCACTACTACCACATTGAGCTCATCACCAAAGAAGATCCCGAGCTAGCCAATTGTTGGTACTATGATATCTGGCACCTCCTCAAGCATGGTGGGTATCCCGAGGGTTCCAATAAGAAAGATTGAGCAACCCTTCAAAGACTAGTCGCCCAGTACATCATCTGTCACAAAGCACTGTTCAAAATAAACTTTGATGGAACCCATTTACACTGCATCGTAGGGGCTGACATTGAAGAGGTAACGCAGAAGATCCACAGCGGGGAATACGGACCCCATATGAACGGTCACATGCTTTCCAAGAAGATCATCCGACAAGGCTACTACTGGACCACCATGATCTAGGATTGTACCGCCTATGTCCAGAGATGCCTCAAATGCCAACAGTTTTCCAACCTTCAACACCTGCCTTCACAAGAATTATACAACATGACTTCTTCCTGGCCGTTCTCCACCTGAGGTATCGACATCATAGGGAAGGTTACACCAAAGGCTTCCAATGAGCATGAGTTCATCGTAATTGCTATTAATTACTTCACTAAATGGGTCAAAGCCGAGTTAAACGCAGTTCTGAACGCCAAGAAAGTGGCCAAATTCATCACGAAGAACATCATCTATCGATATGGGGTCCCACACGAGCTAGTGTCAGATAATGGGTTGCATTTCGAGGCAGAAGTCACAAAATTAGTCAAGGAATATGGAATTCAAAGACATAAATCTTCTCCTTACCAACCTCAGACCAATGGTGTAGTCGAAGCAGCCAACAAGAACCTCAAAGCCATCATCAGTAAGATGACTGAAAGCTATCGAGATTGGGTCGATCGGATCCCGTACTCCCTCTGGGGATACCGAACCTAAATTAGAACCTCTACTGGGGCTACCCCTTACTCTCTAGTCTACGGTATGGAAGCAGTCCTACCCGTGGAGCTGGAAATACCCTCACTGCACGTCATGATTGAAAGCAAGGTTAGGGAAGAAGACTAGTACCAAAGCCGTCTTGGTGAGCTGACCCTCCTAGATGAAAGGAGATTGAAATCTTTATATTACATATAAGGATACCATTGCTGTATAACGCGATCATTAAATAAGAGAGTCAAGGACCGCGGTGTCCGAGAAGGGAACTTAGCCCTTAAAGAAATCATAGAACCCATTTGGGACCCAGAGGGAAGTTCAAGCCCAATTGGAGCGACCCATAAATTGTGAAGAAGATCTTGTCCTACGGCGCCGCTATGCTCACCGACCTTGACGGAGAAGAGATGGATCGTCCAGTTAACCTGGGCCGTCTCAAGAAATTTTACGCCTAGTCCGAAATCTCGGCGCGCTATGACTCTTCTCATCTCCCTTCTATTCTAAAAAAAAATCTTCATTTCCCTCTACCAAGAACTACGTGGGCCTGATCTTCTATAAAAACCATTTCCACAAAAATTAAAAAAAAAACAGAGGGACGTAGGCAACTCACACATCTTACATGAGCACGACCCTTTCTTTTTCACAAAAAACTATTCTTTTCTTATCTTCCAGAACAATAGTTCATTCTAACATATACTTGAACAAAAGTATTATGCATGCCTTAGCGATCGGTATAGATAATTCAATATCCAAAATTCATCAAAAGGCACAACTGGATGATCAAAAACTTGTTTATTTCACCAATAAGAAATTACAGTGAAATTACATAAGAAAGGGAATGGATAACTCCCTTCCCCCTTCCTTCCTAAAAAGCCAAATAAATTCCCAAACTTATTCCCCACTACAAAAAAAACTCCCCCCAAGAGTCTTACCCACAGCTACCAGAGGAGCTCGCTACATCATCATCATTTACATCCTGGGGTCCCCAAGCTTCCCCTGCCTGAATAGAGTGATGAAGATGCTCCATAGACTAATAATCTCGAATGAGCCTCGAAAAAACTATAGCACCTCCCTCCATGGTAGCAGATAAGACAAACTACCTTTGTTCAGTCTCCACTAACAACATCTTGTTGACTACTCTTCTCCACAACTAATTTATATAATCCCCGGGGATGTGCCAAACTCTCCCAACAGACTGAGAAGGACGGGTCGACAGACGCCGACTCTCCCACAAAAAGCCAAGCCGCATCCGCAGACTCTCTGTCAGATCTTCTACCGGAAAGAAATCTAGTGTCCGAGGTGGCACGACCTGCTCTCAGCCAAATTAGCGCAGAAGTCGCCAAGGGAAATAGAAAGAGGTATGTCTGAGACCAACCAGCCGAACGTACGGGTATTCCCCCAGCTTCAGAATAGGCAACAACTGTCCCACCAAGGCACTGACAGCACAAACTTAGAGCTCCATGCTCCACATGCCAGTTCTCCCAGCTCTCGATATCCAGGCCAACACTGATGAAATGGCGTGAAAAGAAGTTGGGTACAACCGATAAAGGATATTTCAAAGGAGTCACCAGGCGAAGGCTTTCAGACAACAACATGAACAATATCACAGGGCTACCCCTCAAAAAGTCAGAACGACCTTCTCGCCAGGTATCCAGGCCATTTAAACTCTCCTCTAGTGTTGATACCAAATTTAGTCTGCTGACATGGCCCAATTGAATGAAGACACATGGCAATCTACATGGCAACAATAAATACTTCCGAGGAATTCACACGCTCCGAGGAACAAGACTACGACGAGGAACTCACACGCTTCGAGGAACACATACGCTCCGAGGAACTAGAACTCTCCGAGGAACTCACACGCTCCGAGGAACAAGAACTCTCCGAGGAACTCTTGAGTACCGAGAAGCTTAGGCGGTCCGAGCAACTCAGGCGGTCCGAGCTACACCTCGAACCAAGCATTAATAGCTGGATAACCAACAATTTGACTGTTCATTAAATGCTTATCATCCAGACGCACACGCTAAGGGGCATTGAATGTATTACCCTTTCATATGTACATCATTTAATGTATTACCCTTTCACATTACAAGCTCAGGGCTATAAATACATTGTACAATCCTCATTGTAGAGGGACCGAACTGGAATTTCTTGATAGAACTTGTAATCGAGAATTCCCAAACACTCAGCAATAACATAACAGTGGATGTAGGCCATTCTTATAAGGCTGAACCACTTTAAAAATTCTTTGTCTCATTTATTTATCTGTGATTGATTAATTAGAGTGATCTAATTTTTTACATCAACAGATTGGCACCGTCTGTGGGAAACGACTAGTAATATCGTTTTTCACCAAAAATAATTCATCACAAATGGTTGATATTCCATAATCTAGCAATAGAAACGCTGGAAGCCCTCCAAATCCATCTGCTCCGCCAAATATTCCAGATTTGGCTGGAATAATGGCAAATTTGGCTCAGGGCCAGACCATCATGCAAGAAATAATGCGACAACTCATCTAAACCCTCCATGGCGGTGCACCAACTCATTCAGGACTGCGGAGTATTCAAAGAAATACCCGTGCACCTTCTTCGCGTACTAGGCGTACCAATTCATATCGCAATGAGGAGTCTGAAGATTTTTCTTATCAACCTGGACGAACTTCGTCAGTGCGAGCCACAGATACTGAACAACGTGTCACTCTCTCTCCAGAAAGGACTAGTGCGCTAGAGAGGTTAAGCAGGGTATCACCTTTCAATCGATTGGGACCTAGGAGGAGTAAAAGTCTTCCTAAAGTCGTATCGAGGAGTTTTCGACGACCATCAGATTTAAGGGAAGGATCTGCCCAGTCGTGACCAGCTGCTCGATAAGATAGATCCCATGAGCGACCAGCTGCTCGTCAAGAGAGATCCCAGGAAGCCACCTCAACGCGATCAGTTGCTCGAACCAATAGGCCCGAGGAAGGGAATGATGCATAGAAAGGCTCTATTCAAAGGATGGAGGATAGATTAGGGGAAATGGCTAAGGCCAAGAACCCTCTACAACAAACCTTTGTTCGAGGAACACCTTTTGTCCAGTCCATTGTAGATTTTCCAACACCATCAAAGTTCAAAGCACCTGTTGTGACCCCCAAATATGATGGAAAGACTGATCCTGCCCTTCATATAGAACAATACCAAGCTGCAGCCGACATCTATGCTGTTCCAGATGAGATGAGATGCAGAGCATTCTCGAGAACTCTTACCGGATCTGCTCAAATATGGTATAATAATCTTCCTCGGGGTAAGATCTCAACTTTTCTTCAAATGGTCGAGTTATTCATTGGGAATTTCTGTTTTGGGGCAAAGCCAGTTAAACGAGTAGCGCATTTGTTAATTGTTAGACAAAAAGCTGGTGAGAGTACCAGAGATTATATAACTCGTTTTAATAATGAGAAACTCGAAGTCATTGATTATGAGGAGAAGACAACGATTACCGCCTTGATGAGTGGACTACTGCCGAACAAGTTGTACTACACTTTGGCCAAAGATCCGCCTAGAACCATGTTAGACCTGATGGGAAAAGCATCCAAGATTATGAATGCCGAGGAGGCTATGGCTGCGAAGAAGAACATGGATGCCAAAGAAACAAAGGTGGAAGGTGATAAAGCCAAGAAGAAAGAGCATAAGAACAATGGTAATGACAAACATTCAAAAAATAGGTCGGTATGGGATGTAATGAAGAAATATTATAATTATACTCCTTTGAAGAAGGACATCAACCATGTTCTAGAAGAAATCAAGAACAACGAGGAACTAAACTGGCCAGAGAAAATGAAGGCAGACCCTGACAAAAGGAATAAAGTGAAGTATTACGAGTTTCATAAAGATCATGGCCATATGACCAAAAGAACGAGATCGAAACACTCATCAGACGAGGAAAGTTGGCAAAGTATGTTGATCGGGGAGGCGAAAGAAGAAACAACGACCGAGCAAGAGAGAGGTCTGGATCTCCTCGTCGAGCAGAGGAGAATAAGAAAAGAAACCATGAAGTTGATCCAGAAGACGACCCCGATCTTCCCAAGAGACCAAGGCAGCCAGAACGAGAGGTATTTTCAATACGTTTTGGGTCATTTGACTGTAATGTTATTACAGGTGGAGATGCAGGAGGAGGAGACCTTACTGGAGAAGGAAAATCTTACCTCGATGAGGCTCAAGCTTGCTCGTACATTCAACGAATAAATCTAGCTGAGGAGGATCTCCCGAGAAAGGTGAATAAAGAGAAATTAGTCATTGGTTTCTCAAAGAATGACCTTGCAGGTGTTCTATATCCTCATGACGACCCACTGGTGATCAAGATGAGAATGAAGGAGGTAATGATTTCAAGAGTACTGGTCGACAATGGTAGCTCGGTAGACATCATGTTCTACTCGTGCTTCGACAGTTTAAACCTAAAGTTATCTCAACTGGAGCCTTATCATAGACCCCTCATCGGTTTTGCTGGCGAGAAAGTATTTCCACTTGGGACGATCAAGTTGGATATATTCATTGGTATATGGCCTGCTTGTCGAACAGAAAGAATACGCTTTTTCATGATGGATAAAAATGTTCAATCATCGTACAATATAATCATGGGAAGAGTAGGATTGAAGAAGTTCGAGGCTGTACCATCTATAGTGCATCAGTGCCTAAAATTTCCAACAAATTTTGGAGTAGGAGTTGTGAAAGGTGATCAGAAAGTAGCTCGGGAATGCTATTATTCATCCGCCGAGCAAGAGGAACTGGAGGAATCAAGGAAAAATACTACTACCTATCAAGTGGATGAAGGTGAAGAAATAGAAACATTGGATCCTCGAGATGAGTCGCAACTCGTGAAAGGTCAAGTGGTGGAAGCTACTGAAAACATCATTCTGGACGACGAGCATCCTGAGCGAACTACTCAAGTAGGTTCGTCGTTGGAAGCTTCATTAAAATAAGAATTGATAACTTTCCTAAGAAGCAGAAGGCAAACTTTTGCGTGGAGTCATGAAGATATGCCTGGGATAGACCAAAATTTCTTATGTCACGAGCTCAATGTGAATAAGGAGATCAAGCCTGTAAAGCAGAGAAGAAGAGTATTCAGTCCCGAGAAGAATCAAGCAATACAGGAGGAAGTCGAGAATCTCCAGAAAGCTTGTTTCATTGAAGATGTTAAATATCCAGACTGGTTGGCCAATGTGGTGATGGTAAAGAAGAAGAACAACAAGTGGAGGATGTGTGTAGACTTCACCGACCTCAACAAAGCATGCCCAAAAGATCACTTTCCATTGCCCCGAATTGATCAACTAGTAGATGCTACCTCGGGACATGAGCTGCTGAGCTTCATGGAAGCTTATTCTGGCTACAATCAGATCAAAATGAAACCTGAAGACAGGGAAAATACTTCTTTCATTACCCCTAGGGGAACTTATTGTTATAATATTATGCCTTTTGGTTTGAAAAATACAGATGCGACATATCAGCGGCTGATGAATAAGGTCTTTGCTGAACAAATCAGTGACAATATGGAAGTCTATGTTGACGATATGCTGACAAAGAGCAAGAAAGCTGCCGATCATCTAGTTGACTTTAGCCAGACTTTTGATCAACTGGATAAATATCAAATGAAGCTGAACCCGACGAAGTGCATATTTAGAGTACGAGAAGGCATGTTTCTCGGGTACATTGTCAATCAACGAGGCATTAAGGCAAATCCTGAAAAGATCAAAGCTCTATTAGGGCTGCGATCTCCAACGACGAAGAAGGAAGTACAGAGTCTCACAGGACGAGTAGTAGCACTCAACATATTTGTGTCACGAGCAACTGATAGATGTCTCCCATTCTTCAAGACGCTCAAAAAGACTTTTGAGTGGAATGATGAATGTGAGAAGGCTTTTCAAGACTTGAAGAAATACTTGGGAGCACCTCCACTGCTATCCAAGCCAGTCCTGGGAGAAAATTTATACTTATATCTTGCAGTGTCCGAGAATACAGTTAGCTCGGCGTTGATCAGAGTGGAGAATGGAGTGCAAAAGCCAATTTATTACACAAGTAAGGCCTTCCGAGGAGCAGAGATCAGATATCCAAGGCTGGAAAAGTTAGCACTGGCGTCGATTGAAGCAAGTAGAAGAATGAGGCCATACTTCCAGGCTCATACCATAGTAGTATATACTGATATGCCATTGAGGCAAGCCCTTCATAAACCAGAAAAATCAGGGAGATTGATATACTGGGCAATAGAGCTCGGTGAATATGATATAGTTTATGAACCCAGATCATCGCTAAAAGGGCAGGCTGTAGTAGATTTTATAGCAGAGTTCACCTATCCTGATACCCCCGAGGAGCAAAAGTTGCTCGCTGATCAACCTGTGGATGTTACAGGAATAACAAACACTAGCTCAGACCAACTCCGGTTGGTAAAAGGGCAAGTGGATGTTACAGGATCATCAAATTCGAGCTCAGACCAACTCTGGTTGGTAAAAGGGCAAGAAAAGATGATCGATGAAGAGCAAGAAATATCAGGGGAGGATGAAAGGAAGCAACAAATATTTAACCGAGGAGCTCTGACTGATCAAAAATTTGAAGACGAGTTACCTGTATGGAGGCTATATGTAGATGGCTCATCTTGCACTATAGGATGTGGCGCGGGGATAGTTTTGAGCACTCCGGACGAGGTCGACATGGAATACGCCCCGCGTTTCCAATTCAAAGCTTCCAACAATGAGGCTGAGTATGAGGCCATGATCGCAGGACTTAATTTGGCGAAAATTATGGAGGCGCAGCAGGTTATTGTCTTCAGTGATGCTCAATTAATCGTAAACCAAATGTTGGGAGTATATGCAGTTAAAGGAGAATTAATTATCAGATATCATGCAAAGGCAAAGGAGCTGGTGTCAGAATTTGTAGCTATTCAGCTGGTCAGAATACCAAGAATGGAGAATGCGAGAGCAGACGCCCTAGCTCGACTAGCATCAGCTACTCGTATCGAGCTACGACGAACAATCCCAATTGAAGTGTTGGATGGTCGGAGTATAGATGAAGATTTGATGATGAACTTTATCACCCTTGATTTAGGACCATCTTGGATGGATCCCATCAGGGCGTATATTGAGGAGGGAGAATTACCAATTGACAAGCTCGCAGCCAAGAAATTGAAGTTTAAAGCTGCTCGGTATGTATTAACTAACGGTATTCTATACAGACGAGGTATTATGGCAGGTTTTCAGAGATGTGTACATCCCTCCGAGGTGAAAAAATTAATTTAAGAGATCCATGAAGGGTCCTGTGGAGCACATGTAGCAGGTCGGACGCTTTTGTAAAGGGTGATGACGCAGGGATACTACTGGCCGACGATGAGGGCTGATTGTATAGCCTATGCCAAGAAATGTGACAAGTGCCAACGCTTTTCCTCCATTAGAAGAACTCCACAAGCATTGTTGACACCCATAACTTCCCCTTGGCCATTTTCCATGTGGGGAATAGATTTGGTTGGGCCACTGCCAACGACCAGAGGAAGGTTCAAATACCTCATCGTCGCAGTGGATTATTTTACTAAGTGGGTTGAAGTTGAGCCTCTCATTGATATGACGTAGGAGAAGGTGTACCAATTTCTTTGGAAGAACATCATTTGTCGATATGATCTTCCTCATACTTTCATCAGAGACCATGGAACACAATTTGATAACGAGGAGTTCGCTGTCTATTGTCATCAGTCAAATATTTTGAAGGTCCACTCAGCACCAGGCCATCCTCAAAGCAATGGACAAACTGAGGTGACGAACAGAACGCTGCTAAATGGATTGAAGAAAAGATTGGATGATGCGAAAGCAAACTGGATCAATGAGTTACAGTCAGTACTCTGGGCTTACCGAACTACTCCCCGAGTAGCAGCAGGAGAATCACCATATATACTGGTGTTTGGAAGTGAAGATGTTATACCTGCCGAGTTGGGCCTCCCAACACATAGGGTACTGAATTTCAATTCCCCTGTCAGCGACTTGATGAGAAGATTGGATTTAGACATGCTCGAGGAGGTTAGAGAAGAAGCAACCATTAGAAATGCTGCTTACCAGCAGCGAACAGCTTTGTTCTACAATAAGAGGGTGAAGAAGTGCGACCTGAAAGAAGGAGACTATGTGCTGAAGAAAGTAATTCAAAAGCACAATAAGCTGGAGGCAAACTGGCATGGACCACACCGAGTTACAAAAGTTGTTCGACCAGGAACTTATCGAATAGAAACTTTAGAAGGGGAGGAGTTTAAGAATGTCTGGAATGCAGAGCACCTACGCAAGTATTATCAATGATGAATAAAATGAAGATATTCTGCCAAATTCTTTCTTTTTATTGAAAGTTTTTTGGGGAATACAGTGCTACACACTACTCGGGACAAAACTCGGCAAAGCTCAGACTACTCAAATTTTTTCTCGAAAATGCCAACTAAGGTTGGTCGAGAAACCAATATTCCTCCGGGAAGTAAAGCTACCAATATTCCTCCGAGAAGTAAAGCTACCTGTATTCCTCCGGGAAGTAAAGCTACTTGTATTCCTCCGGGAAGTAAAACTTTTATTCTAAAACTTTTATTCCTCCGGGAAGTAAAACTATGTGCCAATTTATGTTGGTTAGGAAGTAAATATATTCTCGAAAATGACAACTAAGGTTGGTCGGGAGCTACAACTATTCCAAAATCTACTAACTATGGCTGGTTGGGGATAAAAACCCACTAACTGTAGTTGGTCGAGAAGTAAAATTTAACGACCTTGGTTGGTCGAAAACATTTTAAACATTTTTTATACTCGTAACTTTATTGCTAAGTTGGTCGAGAAACAAAAATTTATTATTAAGTGATCGAGCAACATTTTTGGTACTCGTAACTTTTTAATTATTATTAACTTGGTCGAGAAACAAAACTTCATTTTCGATAAATGACTACCACAAATTCACACTACTCGATAATAAGTTGGTCGACAAATTACACAATATTGTTATCTTTTTAACAGATATGCATGCACAAATATAAAGTGTTTGATAATTACAAGACAATAGAAATTAAGATTGCAAACAAAAATGAAAGTGTTTCATTAAATCCAAAAATAAATTACATTGATAATGAAATGAAAATTACATTGATATTGAAATGTATACTAACTATTACATCAAAATTCCTATTCTACTGGTCTTTTCCCCTCTGCTTTTGACACAGGTTCCTCGCCAGCAGGCGGATCATTCAAAGCATGAGGAGAATTTATGAAGTTCAAATCTCTTAACATCCTGACATTCATCACGGATGGTCGATCTAGGAGGTGTTCAGGACGAGATATCTTGGCATTTGAATGAAGATTGTAATCGCCGAGATATTTGGAAATCAGGCTTCGAGGAATGGCCCGAGCAGGGATCCAACTCATGTCCAGTTTGTATGGTGGCACAGGTAAGTCGAGCAGCCCGGGATCATGGTAGTCCCACAAGTAATGACCCTGTTCGAGTTGCAACACACCTAAGGCATTCAACCATCCTTGCTTATAGCCCTCATTATTGGCATTCTGGATACGATCTTCCAAATGGTAGAGCGCCTCGTTGTATCCAGCCATCCAGAACTCCCTGGGCTGTTTGTGGAACTGATATATTAGTCTTTCCAGCTGCTCGTGGAGATTTTTGATAAAGATCTCTTTATTCTCCAAGGTAGACTTCTGCGTGGAGAGCTGCTCTTCCAGGTCCCTGATCTTCTTCGACATTTCAGCCAACGCCTGGTTCTTCGCCATTAACTGGAAGGCCTGGTTCTCTAAGGAAGACTGAGTCCTTTGTTCCTCGATAGGAATCCGAGCTGCTCTTGCTCATCCCCGAGGAGCTCTTGCTCGTCCCCGATAAGAAGAAGAAGGGGCAGACCTTTTCAAGGTTTCCAACTCTTCCCTCAAGTTGGCGTTCTCGACCTCCAAGAACGAGAATCCCTCATCAGTCACTGGGATTAAGGCTTTTGAAGTGGAAGCTGCAGACTTCAACTGTGACAACTCCCTTTGCAGGTTGTTGTTATCTTGCTCTAATAATTCGGCAATTTGTCTGCACTCCTCGACCTCACCCCTCAGAGTTCTCTCCCTCACATCGTACCCAGCAAAAAGCTTCTCGTAGCCCTTGTCGGCAATAATTTGTTGGTACTTCTTCTCATACCCCTCATGCAATAGGGAAGTGGATTCTTTGTATTGTAGATGAAGGTCTTCGAGGGTGCCTTGGAGATCCTCGATCATATCATAATAGCCCACATTATTGGCCACTGCTCGATCAAGTAGACACTTCAGATATTGATATGCTTCAACTGCCTGTTCTGAAGCATTTTGGCCGAGGATGTCGACGACTTGTGCTGCACTCAGGTCTGTGTGACCAGCCTTAAAATATTCATTACATTATCGCAACAACTTTGTATCATGGGCAGATAACAATTCCATCCTGGCCAGAAACTAACAGAGAAAGAAAAAGCAATAATCAATAAGATTCAAGACAGAGTATGAAGAAGAGACAACGGTATGAATAAACACAAGTTCAAGTTTTATTATATCATAAAGGTCAGAAGTACAAGATTCAGAGTTACATATTCATGGTTACAATTGACAAAAGGAAAATATAAAGATAAACCCGAACAACTCTACACATTTTTCTTGTCTCTCAAAACCTTCTCGGGAGGCTGGGATGAGGAAGTAGGTTGCTCGGAGGGGGTAGAGAGTTGCTCGGGGAGCACTGACAATTGCTCGGAGGAAGCAACGAGCTGCTGAAGTTCCTCGGTAGCAGGCTGGATGGCTGGGGGATGATCTCCCATCACCATAGAAGACTCTTCTGAGGCAGCTTCATCCTCTTCTTCATCTTCTGGAGTTGGAGGGGGACCAGGGATGTGTCGCTGGAAGAGTTCGGAATTTTCATCCACCTTTATCTCCTGTAAAGCAGCGACCCATCCATCTCTGAAGTACTTGAGGCTGCCATATTCGACTTGTGACATCATGGAAGCCAACCCCTTATTCCACCCCCTTGTCCCAGCCAGCGCTGAAGGACTTCTTCACAGCCATTTTTCTCTTCAGCTTCTCCGAGGAAAGCTTCTCGGACATAAGGTTCTCAGCAGTCTTCAGTTTGTTCTCAACCTCCTCCTTCTACCGATTTACTTCCTGAAGCTGGCACAATTTTTCCTCAGCAACCTTAAGCTTATCCTCAAGCTCCCCAGCAATTTTGAGCTTCTTTTCAAGCTCTTTATTCTTCTTTCCCATACTATTCACTTTTTTCTCCAACTCCTTGGAGACATCAACAGCTCGAGCTTTCTTCTGCTCGGTGGAGGCAAGCTTCTTCTCCCAAACAGCCTTGTCAGTAGCATATGTCTGGCGAGAATCCTCTAGAGACTTAATAGCTTCCTCCAGAGATCCCTCCACACTAGATGAGGAGCATGAAGCTTTAATCGCCTCGTCTTTCTTCACAATTATATTAAAGCAGCTCACCAACTGTAAAAAGAAAATGAAGCAAGTCAGAGATAGGTATAAGAAAGAAAAGATGAAAAGTTCAAAATAATGGGACTTAGAGAAGCAATATGGAAAGCAACTAACGAAGTGACCATGTCCCGAGTAAGGTTTTCTTCAGTACCTTGGACCTCGGGAATGATTCAGGACTTTACCGAGCTCATGGCAGAGCTCGGGGGAATAAGGGTAGGAATGCCAGTTCCAGTGGTTGGGGGCTGTGAGATGGTTTCAGCCAAATTGACCGAGGAGCTCTTCTTCAGCCTCCTCGGGGGAACAGGGACAGTTTCGACCAAGGAAGAACTCTTGGTCGGTGATATTACAATCACCTCTCCAGGAGAAGCAGACCTGCTCGGAGTCACTTGGGCCTTCTCGGCAACCTTCACAACAGCAGCCGAGGAAGGTGCATCATTCTTCTTTGTCCCCTCCCCTGGGACATCAACCTTACTTCTTTTTGCCTCTCTAGCACCAGAGGCAGGTTTCTCGAAAAGGGTGGGAGGTCTTCTATTCTTCATCCTTTCGCTTAAAGGGACGTGAGATTCAGGCGAGGAGCTGGTGGAAGCTGGTACTGGCTCTGATTCACTTATTACTGGATGAGCAGTAAAAGAGGTGGTTTAGCTCTTGTATTGCAGCATATATGAAGTCGACCTAATATGCTCGTCGGCAACAGATTGATGCAGACTCCAGATAAGTTTCAAGTGCCTTATATTGACATCTGCTTCTTTTGGACACTTTCTTTTGTTATCAACTGCAAATAAATAAATAAACATTGAAATATCAGTGGCACATTTTATCAAACACAGAGGAAGCATGATTTCAAAATAAATAAAATAAAATAAAAATAACCTATCCCATTGCCATAGGGAGGGCATCTGGGACCCTGATAAACTTCATCTCCAGATAAAGGAGCATGTTGCCAATTTTTTATGACAACCCCGTGCTCAAAATAATCCCTATTGGCATCCGGGAGATTGACCACTAAAGCCCTATTTAACATTCTAGTTTTTAAATAAAAAGTATTGTCTCCTACAGCCCATCTATAGCAAAACATGATTTCTGGAATTCCTATGCGAGTTCCATGGATTTGATTTAACCTATAAACCCTATTAACTATTATCCATGTATTTGGGGCTATTCTTGCAGGAACAACGTCAAAGTACTGATAGAATTCCAAGCATAAAGGATTGGGTGGAAAAGAAAATCCACACTCACCAATAAAGAGACTGGGGAACCAATGTCCCTCAGCCAAATGGAAATAATCAGAAGGTTCAGAAAGTTCCTCCAGAACAACCCAAGAGGGAATAGAAAAATCAGAAAGAAATTTATCAAGAGATTCAACAGGGTAAACCATGATGAATAAAGGAAATGAAGAAGAAGGAAGAAGATCTTACAGAAAAAGAGTGGATCTGTTGACAACGAACGATGGAAGAGAGGAATATATAGGAGAGAAAGAGACGATGGAAAACTCGAAGATACAAACTTGAAAAAGTAGAAGACGATGGATTTGTCTGTGACGCTTAAATACCTTGCCTTGGGAAAAGGAAAAAATAATGATTACAAAAAGAAACAATTACGCTACCGGTGGCTAGAAGGATAAAAAGTACACGGAGATCGAGGCGGTTATAAAAAAATTCAAAAAGCTTGATTCTACGAAGTTGGAGGGAGAAATAAATACAAAAGACTCCTAAATTTCAGGATGACCATTTAAAACTGCCATATTCCGAGAAAGAATGTTCCACACTCCTCAAAGTTCGAACTATGAAACATTGTGGGCTTCTGTTGATATCAAATTTAGTCTGCTGACATGGCCCAATTGAATGAAGACACGTGGCAATCTACATGGCAACAACAAATACTTTCGAGGAATTCACACGCTCCGAGGAACAAGACTACGACGAGGAACTCACACGCTCCGAGGAACACATACGCTCCGAAGAACTAGAACTCTCCGAGGAACTCACACGCTCCGAGGAACAAGAACTCTCCGAGGAACTCTTGAGTACCGAGAAGCTTAGGCGGTCCGAGCAACTCAGGCGGTCCGAGTTGCACCTCAAACCAAGCATTAATAGCTGGATAACCAACAGTTTGACTGTTCATTAAATGCTTATCATTCAGACGCACATGCTAAGAAGCATTGAATGTATTACCCTTTCATATGTACATCATTTAATGTATTACCCTTTCACATTACAGCCTCAGGGTTATAAATATATTGTACAATCTTCATTGTAGAGGGACTGGACCGAAATTTCTTGATAGGACTTGTAATCGAGAATTCCCAAACATTCAGCAATAACATAACAGTGGACGTATGCCATTCTTATAAGGCTGAACCACTTTAAAAATTCTTTGTCTCATTTATTTATCTGTGATTGATTAATTAGAGTTATCTAATTTTTTACATCAATAGCTAGTATCATCGCTGTAGGATTGCGATGGTATGACATCCATGAAGTAATGGATGCAAGTTGTGGGTCCACCAGTAATTCCCCAGTCACCAGCAGTAATTTCGAAACCAAGCCCAGAACGACGGCTCCGGCATATCCAGCATCACCAACCTCCTGCAAATGCATAGACCACAACACGCCGAAAGGGAAATCATTCCTCCAATAACTAAAGATCTACCCACCGAGGGCGAGACGTCGAGAAGTCCAACCAACAACTCCCAGGGGGACCGAGAAAAATCAAGCATAGCAGCCTCCACATTAGGATTTACTCCCAACATGGCAGAAAATTCCTCATAAGTTAGATAGACTTCTTCCAAGACAAAGAAAAATATAAGGTCTCTGGGGTATCAAAATTGTACCACCGCCATCAGCATGTTCCACTCTATGGGACGATTACGCCATAAAGAGACTCGACACATGTTGAAAGCATCGTAGTCGATGTTGTAGGAGCACATCGCCTCCAAAGTCTTGAGGTAGTTAGCAAACTCAACACTACTAGGGAGATCTATCTCAAATAATAAGAAAGTTAGAATGTAAAGGTGTGATGAAAACACTCCACCCTTACCATTTTTTATACTTGAAAACCCTCACAAAAGACACAACCCTTGCATGAATCGGAGGGAATCCTTCCCCACAAGGTACCAAAGGCTAAAGAGGGTACCAATCAAAGCCTTGAATTGATGGGACTGGATTGACCTACCGATAGCCAGGATAAGAGGCTTGCCGATCAACAACCACCTGTTTTAGAAATTTCCCTTTTTTCTTTTTTGTCAAAATTAGAAAACCCAATAAAAATAAATTGATATTCTCAATAGAATTTCAAAATCCCCTTCCATCTTTATATAATTTCTCATTGCGAATAAAACTTTCCTTAAAATTCCAAAAATATTTCTTTTACGGTCTCAGCAGCAAAGTAAAAAATGCATATGCATGCATTCATTCATTACTAACATAAGATAATAAAAAAACTCCATTGAATTGAATAGATATTTTTCTGTGTTACATCAATTTTGTAGGAAAATAAAGAAAAGTAGAAAAACAACGGGACTCAGCCTGAACCCGCATTCTCTTTCTCACCTACCCTTTCCTTCTTTCTCTAAGAGCTTCTATCCCTGTGACGAGATGACGCACCACAGCTACCTGAACCATACTCCTCCCCGAATGAGGCAGACAACACCAAGCAAGAACGAATAGGAACCGCGTCCCAAATATGGGCCATCACCGAAGATATCCAGTCCCTAATATCCCTCAGCCAAGTGCTGGACACTCGGACTTGCTGCTAAGAAAGGAAGAATCAGTATCAACCAGAGAAGATCAAAAGTAACCAAGAAGAAAAAAGGAAAATAACATAAAGGTATACCAAAGGATGAAGAACCTCCGTCAAGCCCAACTCCTCCGGGTACATCGCATGAGGACGATGCAACATAGGTACCATTCCTCCATCAGCCCGCCGAATGTTGTATTAAGGGGTATGCAATCGTACAAAGGGAACCTATGAAGTCTCCTCCTCCGTAGATGTCGACAGAACACCACCACTGTGGGAGGACCCCACTGGTTGACTCGAACCCACAGGAGGGAAAGGAAGTGCATCATATATGCTAGGCGCTATCATCCAACTCGTTATGAAGTCCATATAATCGTACGGCACAGCTGTGCCGGTATACAACATATAGGACTCGCCAATCATCGTCGCAATCCTCGCGTCCTCTGGAAGCATCCACTCCCGCCTCATAGACATAGGGGACCTCGCAGGTGGCACCACCACCTCCTCCCAGCAATCTGTCGGACCACCCTCTCCCCGAGATACCAGGAGTGGCCAAACTCATGCACCAACAAATGCCTCATCTACGCATTCACTCCAGTCAACCCCGTGTCCTGTATAGCCGTTCACAAAGGGTAAAAGGTCACTTGAAAAATCTCCAGCAAGATATAAGTCAATACAGAACCAGAGCACATAAAGACTTAGACTGAAGAAGGAAAAGTCTTACCCTATCACTGGTCAGGCCATTCAAGACCTGACGCACCGCCTCTAGAGAAAGAGACTTCCTCGACTGTCGATTGGCCTTCCGCTATCGATATAACCGGTAAAAGTCCCTAATAGTCTCATCCTTTAGAGAAATCATCTAAGTATTACAACTAATCACCTCATAGAACCACGCCTTCCAAAAACAAGAATCCATAATAAAAAAAGAGACGCACAAGGCAAATGCGAATGCATGAAAGGAAAATACGCAAACTAAAGGATACCTCAAGAAGATACATGGCTCCAGTAAAAGACTACCGACAGCACCGACTAGATGCATCCAAAGAAAAATAAAGGGTCGCCAAAGTCAGCCTCCCCCAATCATAGAGAGGGATGTTAAAAAACATCCTCAAGTGTGGCAAAAATCGTAAGTGGACAACGTCGCTGCTCGACGCCACCAAAAATCCCTCCAACACAAGAAAAATATACAGTCGGGTCATCTGCCTCACCTGCAGCCCGTCCTCCACATCAATCACCCTACCCAGCAAAACATCCCTCATCAGTGACAAATGGATAGAGTCCCCAGATACTATCCTCCCCAAATCACCTAGCGCCGCCCGCACCGCCTCCGACCCCACCTGCAAAGAACGATCCACCTCTATCTGCTCTCCATCACAATCCAGCCCCAGTAGCTGCTGTACATCTATAGGAGTCACAGTCTTCTCCCAAAAACCAAAATGGAAGGTGTGGGTAGTGTCCCACCACCTCTCCCCTAGAGCGCATAAGACCGGCGTCGAGCGAGGCGTCTCATCCAGCACATACGCCAACCTCCTAAAGCCTGCTGATGATACTACCCAATGCACCACAAGTGGAAGGTTCTCCCAGACATCCTTAAGCCCTGTCGTCCCGCGGGCACCCATAGTCGACAAAGAAACATCAGGCTGTCAAAGAAGAAACCTTATCAAAATCTAAGAAAAAAAGGAAATCACCAAACAAGAACGCCAAAGGTCATTTTGTACTTACATAACCACCAGGGATCACCACCCTCGAAGAGCGATGAGGCGATGGCTCCTACAGTAAAGTCCGCTCATCCGCAACTAGCTCAAATGCATCAAAAGAGTCACTCCCTAAAGTAAGAGGCACCTTGGCCCTCCACTTCACATTCGCCCAGTCGTCAATAGCCGACCACTCCCTATGTACCGCAGTGCTAACAAAAGCGGTCATTTTTTAGGTTGCGAAATGTTAGAACGATTCGTAGAAGAAAATCGCAGAGAGAGAGAAGGCAAGAAGCTATGAAAAATAAGGGGAACCCGCCCCCTTTTTATAGGAAGCCAAGGGTCATGCCGATCGACACTGACCCCAAACCTATAGATCGACACTGACCTTTTACCTTCTCGAGGTAGTCCAAAAGTCCTTGCCACTACCGAATGACACCCTCCACACCATGCCGACCGGCACCACCCTTAAATTTTGGTACAAAAACTCCCAGAAAATACCATAAAACCCTGAAAAATCCTCAGAAAATTCCTAAAAATCCCAGGGAAGATTTAAAACCTTTTTCACCAAGAAAATTTCACACTCCCTCAAGAGGAACCCCTAATTTCCCAGCATAAATCCCAAAATCCAGGTGAATCTCCCCCTGGTAATATCCTCAGAGGACCCCTGAAGTATACCAAACCTCAGGTTATCTCCTATTCCCCAAAGGTCTCCAACTTCCCCGAGCAAAACGTCCAAACCATGGACCACCTAATCACGTTCCTAGTGGAATTTATAGCATCAAATTGGTTATTCCCCCCGCAAAGTCTCCAAAAGATACAAAGATTTCCCTAGCAATCAACTCCCCATATCAAATCAAAATCACGAGGTAGTTTCCCCAGTAGAGTTCTCCGAGAACATCACAATTTAAGTCCTCATAATTAGCTTCGACCCGTAGAATTGATCATCTCAACCTAAGCCCTCAGAATTGGCTTCGACCCATAGAATTGGTCATCACAATCAAGCCCTCAGAATTGTCTTCGACCCGCAGAATTGGTCATCTCAAATTAAGCCCTCAGAATTGTCTTCGACCCATAGAATTGGTCATCATAATTTAAGCCCTCATAATGGGCTTCGACCCGCATAATTCGTCATCTCAATTTAAGCCCTCGGAATTGGCTTCGACCCGTAGAATTGGTCATCTCAACCTAAGCCCTCAGAATTGGATTCGACCCGCAGAATGGGTCATCTCAATTTAAGCCCTCAGAATTGGCTTCGACCCGCAAAATTTGTCATCTTAAATCAACCCCTCAGAATTGGCTTCGACCCGCAAAATTGGTCAAATCAACCTAATCCCTTAAAATTGGCTTCGACCCACAGAATTGGTCATCTCAACCTAAGCCCTCATAATTGGTCATCTCAACCTAAGCCCTCAGAATTGGCTTCGACCCCCAGAATGGGTCATCTCAATTTAAGCCCTCAGAATTGGCTTCGACCCGTAGAATTGGTCATCTCAAATCAAGCCCTCAGAATTGGCTTCGACCCGTAGAATTGTTCATCTTAACCTAATCCCTTAGAATTGGCTTCGAACTGCATAATTGGTCATCTCAACCTAAGCCCTCAGAATTGGCTTCGACCTGCAGAATTGGTCATCTCAATTTAAGCACTCAAAATTGGCTTTGACCCGCAGAATTGGTCATCTCAATTTAAGCACTCATAATTGGCTTCGACCCGCAGAATTGGTCATCTCAACCAAATCCCTCAGAATTATCTTCAATCGCAGAATGGGTCATCTCAATTTAAGCCCTCGAAATTATTTTTGACCTGCAGAATTGGTCATCTCAATTTAAGCCCTTAGAATTGGCTTCGACCTGCAGAATTGGTCATCTCAATTTAAGCCCTCAGAATTGGCTTTGATCTGCATAATTGGTCATCACAATTTAAGCCCCCAGAATTGGCTTCGACCCATAGAATTGGTCATCTTAATTTAAGCCCTCAGAATTGGCTTTGGCCCACAGAATTGGTCATCTCAATTTAAGCCCTCAGAATTGGCTTCGACCCTCATAATTGGTCATCGCAACCTAAGCCCTCAGAATCGTCTTTGACCCTATGAATCAGTCATCCTCATCCTTAGGTCCTTAGAATCGGCCTCGACCCTCTGAATCTGTCATCTCCATCCTTAGGTCCTCAGAATCGACCTCGACCCTCTGAATCGATCATCCTCATCCTTAAGCCCTCAGAATCATCTTCGACCCTCTGGATCAGTCATCCTCATCTTTAGGTTCGACCCTCTGAATTGGTCATCCCCATCCTTAGGTCCTCAGAATCGGCCTCAACCCTCTGAATCGATCATCCTCATCCTTAGGTCCTCAGAATTAGCCTCAACCCTCTGAATCGATCATCCTTATCCTTAGGTCCTCATAATTGGCTTCGACCCTCTGAATCGGTCATCCTCATCCCCAGGTCCTCAGAATCGACCTCGACCCTCTGAATTGGTCATACTCTTTCAAAGGCATCATGTAATGTCTATTCGACGGCTATCATTTATTCCAAACTCACCCGTCGAGGGGCTCTGTAGACACCCCCATTCTAGTACCACCTAAACTCTCCTTAGGTCCCTAGCACCTTCCTTCATCACTACAAACCTAAGTTATACCCCGAGTACTGACCTAAAGGCCATCGGACGCTCTCGAGCTCCGTTTGATCAAAAAGTCAAACTCTTCATCTCGATCAAGACTGAATGAATCTTTAAAGGGCGCTAAATCCCCTTTCCAGTGGCTCGCTCCATGCGCAATTCGGACTTACGGTACAGACGAACGACCCATATTCCCCCAAAACCTGACTTAAAGGCCAGCGGACGCTCCCGGGCTCCGTTTGACCAAAGTCAACTCTTCAGTCTAAATGAATCTTCAAAGGTCACTAATTTCCAACTGTCTACTCCGAGCCTAATTCTGACTTACAGTACGGACGAATGATCCATTTTACTCCGAAAGGTCATAAAACACTTCCAGGCCTCGATTGACCAAAGTCAACTCCCCAAACTAAGTCAAACTCTTTGAAATGTCAAAGTACATATCGTAACCTTTCCAACGGTCCACTCCATGCGCGATTATGACTTACCATGCAGACAAATGATCCGTTTGCATCCGACAATCCCCCATCCAAAGGATCGACGAGTGTTTTTAAGCCACATTTGTCCTAAAGAAATCTCCCGGACCCGGGAGCAGTCCAATTACTTTTGAAGGTCTCTGAAGTACCTTTCTAACGATTTGCCCCATGCGCGATTCAGATCAACGATTTGCATTTTACGACCGTTTTTCCGAAGGAAACTGAAAGAGACTGCCAAATGGTAGTTTCTAAACCCTGCCTATCGGCAATGTGCCTAAAAACACTTGCCGATTGGCAGGACCAGGCCTATGCTGATCGGAAATTCAATGGGCCTATAAAAAGGAGGGACATACCTCATTGCAAGGGGACCCAAGATCTGAAATCCATCCCTCTTAGCGGATTCAGAAAACCCCTCTCGAAGTCAGCGTGATTTTCACATCCAAATACCTTTCCAACCCTCAATTTTCATCATATGTTTTGTCAAACTCTGTGAATTAACTATCCTTCATCATCATCCAAGTGCCAGGGCTTCTCTCCAACATTCAAGATCAAGCCCAAGATCTTCAAGAAGGTCCAACTTTCTCAAATTCTCCTAAATTCGCATTAATTTGTTTTATTACTTAGCACTTTTATTCTCTTAATCTCACATATCCTAATATACTTTTTATTTAGTATTATTGTACATCTCTTATTTTTCATATAAATAAAACCCAAAAAATAAGAAAAGGAGGGTTTGCTCATAAATTCCAAACGGGAATTCTCACACTTTTCTCACAACTAAAGCACTTTTTACACACACACACACATATACAATAGAAGTCCCCGGTTGGATTTATGAGATAAATCCCACCCCTCGTTTTGCATACAAACTACGTGGACTTTGATGCCTCTATAGGCTACGTAACCCGAGACTCGAGTCATATTCTTTTCACTTTTGTTATTTTTCTATATTATTTAACTTAATTCTCTTAGAATCTATATATTTACATATACATATATTTGTTCTTAGTGGCGTATTATTCCATATGCGTAATCGTTCCGTAATAATGATCAATGCTAGGATAATCGTGTAAATCATATTTTCTAAAGTTACTATTAGGAACATTCCTATGGATGACTCGCTTTATCTCTTCCATGATGCAATTCGATGATTCCTATCTCCACTACATATACACATGCACACATATCACGGGGAAATAAAGGAAAATAACAACAATCCATGAGAGACCGCAAGGGCGGAATGGGTGCCTAACACCTACCCATTCCGTAACTTAGCCTCCGAACCCTACTCGAATCATTTTTGATTTCGTATGTATCAGTATGTCTTTGGATGCTATCCTTTAGGACGGATTCACCTTCTTTTGTCTGTTTTGAGTAAAATAGACTGACGATTCCATCTCTCTATATTTTTCACCTCACACATTACCGACGACGACCGAAGCGCTCTCGAGAGGGATGCGCGGGACCAAGATCCTCTCACCACAGAAATGACACCCCCTCCTATATCTCTCTCTCCGCGAGGATCGGGGATGGCCACAGTCATCAATCAACAAGTTACATAGTATTGAAAAAACACAAGTAAAGTAACATAAATATCGTTCTTGTCATTAATGAAAAGGGAAGTACTGATACATCTTCAAAAAGGAAAAAAATATAACTATTAAAAAGGAAAACAAAACTGCTGGATTTTACACCTTCTTCTTATCTGCCTCAGGATTAGCTGAAGAAGAAGCAGGAGCTAAGGGAGGAGGAGAATTAACTTTGGAAGGCACAATAGAGTTAATAGCCTGATGTTGATCAACAAACTCCATCATTATCAAAGATTCACTGGAGTCCCCATCATCAACTTCCTCATCCAGATTTGGAGGGGCCCCAGGATCATGCCTAGAAAATAGCTCGGAATCCTTTGGAGTGCCGACCTCAACCAGAGCAGCAGACCAACCATCCTTGAATCACTTTTTCTTCGCAAACTCAATTTGCGAACCTTTGTTGAAGCCAGCTGTCACACCCCGCAAAATTCGACAGACGGGGTGGCCAGCCATTGCCACCGAACCGTGTCGAGCGTGAGTAAATGAATGCCATTCTTTTCATGAGACAGATATGAGGCATAAATAAATCAATCCACAAGATAAATAATTGAATCAATCCCAAATGATAATAACAACCGAGTGATACAAGATCCATCACGTGCTAAAACTCCGAATAAACCTAATCTCCAATAATGATTTAATTAAAAACTAAATAATAATCAACTGTGAATAATCCAAATGAAATCCGCTAATAACTTTGGAACCGAATGGCCCAATAAAAACCAAAATGAAGTCTCATAATGAAATACGACTGAAAAGGAAGTCTAATTAAGTAAAGAAATCAAATGAATAAACTCCAGCTGCACCTCCAAACGATAAACTTCGATAATCCTACGTAGCTTCTCCAAAACTTATCCTGAAAAGTTAGTTAACGCACGTGGTCAGAGCCCGGATCATGAATACACACGACTCCCTCCAAATAGGATCCGTGAATCCAGACAGTAACATTATACGTAATAAATATCACAATAGAGTATTTTAATTAAACGATATAATTAAACGCGATATATATAAATCACGAACTACCCTTAGAAATTTCGATTCCAAAAATCACACAAATATGATTTTAAATTCCCAAGTCCCACAATATTCATTTAATTAAATTAACCCAATTAATCATTTTTCTCAATTTTTTATCTTAATTATAGCGGTCCTCCCGCCACGGGTGGTAATCCACAAAAGTTTTACACTTCCCCTTGTCTAATGGCCTCTGACCCATTTAAATGTCGACCCCGACCCATGACAAGGTTCCACATACGACATGACATAAATCGCCCGTTGATCCGTTTAAACTGTCGGTCCCTGACACATTATGTCGCCACAAATTTTAATGTCCGTTTTTATCTTAGGCATTAATTCTCATCTTTTCAATTTCACAATTTATAAATTACCCCACTATTATAATCGATGCGGAATCCTCAAAATACCCCTTAGTCCCATACCTAAGGGTCCCCAAGTACACATACGTCCTATCCTACATATAGGATGAAATACTAATATAAAACGCTTCCTAGTCACATGCCTAGGCTAACGAAAAGGCGATATAACACAAAAATCTTCCCATCCCCACAAATTTACACTAATTAATCCCTTACTTAGCAAGCATAAATTTTTAACCAAGGCCTACCTACTAGTCCCATACCTAGTAAGCATCCTAAAAAAAATAGGGTTGAGCAATATACTAACCAAAAAACCCTCGTCCCCGTGATGGCAAACATGAATAAAATAAATCACACAATACGCAATGCATAAGAAAAACATAGCACTTAATCATAAAAGTCCTCATTCAATTTAATTCAATGAATAACACCGTCGTTATTTTCAACATAATTATTTACGTGAAAAAATGTTAAATTTATTAACATGCAATAATATTCAATATGTCATAGTCGTTCTCTTTTATAAATCATTAAAAATTTTAAAATTGTGAGCGCGTCCTAATAGCCATAAAAATAACCCCTATAAAATTCTACATGAGAACCTACACCCAAACCATAAAAACCAAAAATCTAACCTACACACCCAAGGGTTTCAAATATTAAATCATATTTAAAATTTTCATAAAAACGGTCCCAGAATTTAAGTGTCCACTTTCTTTAATTAAGTTACTAATTGATTTTAATCAAAAACACATGATTAAGGATTTAGGCGAAACTTAAAATGCATAATACTAAAGGAAAGGAATAGAGTATTCATGCCTGTGATTTCTGAATAAAAAATCTGGGTAGACGGTTCGATTCTTCTTGAAAAATTAGCAAAAGAGCATTCTTGAGTAAACCCCCAATTAAGCCTTCAAATCTTGTGACAAAACTTCGATTGTGTTGGAGGTTAATGTTTAGGATTGAGAGGAAAATATTTTGAAAGAGCTCTCTGGTGAAAAACTTGTGAAAAAGTGAATATGAGAAGCCCCCGTACGGATTAGAAGCATTAAATAATAATTAAGAGTTGTAATCCAACTCAAACTCTTAAATAAAGGCCGAATTGTCAATAAATTGGGTTTAGTCGATCGATCGACTAAAAGAGTCGATCGATCGACCAAGAAGGAAATTAGAAATTCGACATTAATTTTTTTTAAAAAAGGGGCTAAACATAAAACTCTCATAAAAACTTCATTTTAAATCCGATTTCGATTTTGTTTAAAGTTCTAGTTTCCAAATAATAAAACCAACATAATTAATTAATAAAAAAATCGAAAAATCTAAAATTTTATTTTTCTCAAAAATTCCCATTTAATTAAATAAATAAATTATAAAAACACGGGGTGTTACACCCGCCTCTTTAGCCTTAGATCTTTTCACATTCTCAGTATCCAGGTCCTTCTGAAGCTGGGCAAACTTGACTTTTTCAACATTTAAGTCCTTCTGCAATGTGTCAGCCAAACCCCCACTAGTCTCAACAGCTTTCATCCTACCCTCCCATTTCTTTTGCTCATTAGCCAAGGCATGTTGGGATTCAAGCAAAGACTTTTTCAACTCGTTGAAAGCTTTTTCAGCTCGTTGAAAGCTTTTTCAACTTCACCAGAGGAAGAAGCTCTCAAAGCCTTATCTTTCTCTAACATACTATTTAAGTCAACAAGGAACTGCACAAGAACAATACGGAAAGTTAATATTGGGAAGAACAAATCATGAGATAGTAATTAAAGAAGCTAAAAAGAATATACCATAACAAAGCTTTGAGCAACCCTGTCAGAACTCTTGAAGCGAGGCATTGTCGCAACAGCACTCCTGTGGTTCGGCAAAGTACTAAACTTTATTAATTATCTTGCCAATCTAGGGCCAAGAACCACTGGAGAGGCAGAAGAAGATATGGAGACCAACTCACGTGTAACACCCCATACCTCAAACCATGATGAGAAACCAACTATAGATTTGCCCAGAAATCACAATCACATCCTCAAGATCAACTCAAAAGATCTAAAAAAGTTCCTCCAAGAACCTCCAACAAAATAGCCCTAAGAACACCTCTAATCTAAGGTTGAAACTCACAAATCTCAAGGGCCAATGTGTATATAAAAAGAAGAGGAATATAAAATATATTTGCTGCCAAAATTTGTGCCAAAAGTAGGTTAAAACGGTTGCCCACGACTTCCTTTTATAATGCAAAGAAATGAAGAGTTGGAATCCAAAAGACTCCTTTAAATAAGGCAAAGAAATGAAGAGTTGGAAGTCAAAACAACTCCAAGAGTTAAAAATATTTTAAAATCATTTTAAAATCCGTTTTAACTCTGTTTTCCAAACCGTTTGAAATTATCGCCTTTAAAAATAATAACCAACATATTTGAGCAATAAAAATAATTTTATCAAAATTTTTTTTTTCCTCCATTTTCCAAAAATTAGTTAAAATAGCCCAAAATTACGCGGGTTGTTACACTTCCCCACTAACAATGGAATTTCGCCCTCGAAATTCGCCGAATGCCTAACTCTCAAAATCAGGCCACTACACTAACTCCAAAAATAAACACTACACCAAAATGGCCAAATTGTCACCTTTCAGCCGGCCACCCTTGTCAAGGTCATTGACCGTGACACAAATCTCGCGTTTTGTGTCACGGTCATTGACCTTGACACGACCGTGACAACTTTTGCAGCAAAAAAAGCCCTAGGATTCTTTTTTCCCACCTTTTTTGGTTTTCCCCTCTCTCTCTCTCTCATACGCGATTTCTGCTCTCTCTCTCTCTAAGGTATATTTTTTTTCCTCTCTTTCTCCCTCTCTCTTTCTATATGTATGTGTATGTGTATGTGTATGTGTGTATATATATGTATGTATATGTATATGTGTATGTGTGTGTATATGTGTATGTGTATGTGTGTGTATATATGTGTGTGTGTATATATATATATATATATATATATATATGTGTGTGTGTATATGTATACGTGTATGTGTGTATATATATGTTAGTGATAGTTAGAATTGTGTAAATGTTAGAAAAGTTCTAGAATTCATATGTTAAATTTAATTATATAAATATTTAAATTGATAATAATTCTATTCATGAAATTAATTCAATTAGGTAAAACCCTAGATAATTTTTTAACAGAATTTGATAATATTATATAAAGTTTAGTAAATTCACAAAATGTTGCCAATTGTATGTTTTTAGGAATATCATTAGTTACTTTCGTGCCCAACTATGTAGAATCCATACACATGCATGTTGTTAGAAAGTCTTAAATTTAATTCTCACTTTAATTTGTAGAATCTCTGTACTTGGTTGGATTTATCCCTTTATGATAATGAAATTTATGCTCCAATTATAATTATCTCATGTCATAATTTTATTGATAAACAATAAATGTAGTTGTCATGGTCGTGGTGGGGGGAGGGGGTGGGGTGGTGGGGTGTGTGTGTGTGTGTGTGTGTGCGTAGGTGTGTGCGTGGCGGGGGGAGGGGGGAGGGGGGAGGGGGGAGGGGGGAGGGGGTGGGGTATGTGTATATGTGTGTGTATGGTGGTGTGTGGTGGGGGAGGGGGGTAGTGGGGGTGGGGTGTGGTGGGGGACGGGGGGACGGGGGGTGGGGTGTGGTGGGGGGAGGGGGTGGGGGTGGAATTTTCTAACTAAAAATATGATAATATTTTGTTATAATTTGTTAAAACTATGTAAACCTTAGTATGAATGCAAGGTTAGTGATAGTTAGAATTGTGTAAATGTTAGAAAAGTTCTAGAATTCATATGTTAAATTTAATTATATAAATATTTAAAATACCCCAATTGTCACGGTGGTGGTGGGGGGAGGGGGTGGTGGTGGGGTGGTGGGTGTGGGGTGTGTGTGCGTGTGTGCGTGGCGGGGGGAGGGGGGCAAGGGGTGTGGTGGGGGTGGGTGTGGGGTGTGGGGGTGTGGAGGGGCAATTTTAACAATTGTATATCTTTAATTAAGAAATTGTATAGCTTTAATTGTAATTTTAATTGTATAGTTTTAGATGAAAGTAAAGTAATAATTAGTGCCAATTTCATATGAAAGTAGGATTGTCCCTCATTGTAAATTAGTAAATTAATAATTGTATACTTTAATTGTTAGTTTAATTGATGAAAGCTACGCGATCCCGTCTTGGAGCAGATTAGGGAGCAACTCAAGTCGTGGAAAAAAAATATGCGGGCACGGTACTTTGGGAAAACAAGAGAGTCGATTATCCAATGGCGTGAATCCGTCCCCCCCAAGGAGCCGATCTCATCGGCACAATGGCAGAAGTTCATTGACAATGAGATCGAGGATTGACAATTGGCATCTCGCCAATCGGGGAGGGAAAATCGGGCAAAAAAGACGGACGTGCACTACTCCGGCCGGACCTCTTACGCCGAGGTGGAGCATAGGATGCAGGTAAGATTTAATTTTTCTATAACTGCAGAAATATATTATTCTTCATTATTTTACTTTGCGGGGCCGATACTAATTTTACTTTACTTTATTTTATTTCAGGGGGTAGGGAGTGGGCCAGGGGGTAAGCCACATAGGCTCGATACTTATGTGGCTCTTCGGACGAAGAAGGGAAAGGACAAGGAGGTGTCCCCGATCATCGCGGCCACGATTGTAAGTAATCCGACAGTTTAATTTTTGTTAATTACGTTATAATTTTTTAGTTTACTTATTTTACTAATCATGTACTTTTTTTCGTTTCAAGCAAAGCTTAAGGAAGTGCATGAGTCGCAGTCTGATGCCGACAAGGCATCTTTGTCCACATACGCACTCAGCCAAGTTCTTGGCTCTGATCGCAAGGGGAGGATAAGGGGAGTGAGCTCGCGGGTGGCCAAATCTAGGATCATCGGATTGGAGACGAGCGACACTGGGTTGGCTCGAACGGTGGATTCACACGACGCGAAGCTGTCCCGTTTGGAGGCGACGGTCCAAGATATGTACGCATTCATGAAGCGTACGTTGGTCGAAGACCGTAAAGGGAAAGGCAAAGGGAAGGAGAAGGCGGTGGAGGAGGAGGTGCGGGAGGACGAGGCGCAGGATGACGAGGATGTGGACCTCGCTGCTTCATCACCGACACGTTCTTACTTCGATGATCCACTTCCCTATTTGGTGGCCTTGAACAGACCATTGTCGACACTTGGTTGGCCGAACGTGTTCATATTGGACGTATTTGATGGCCAGCGGATAGGGCGGGGGTTGAGGGACCCGAATATCGTCGAGGGTGGAATAGTCCATGGACGTGTGCTTCAAGAGATGGAGTCCAGGGTGCTCGTCACGCATGTCATACCCGGGAAGGAGAACTCCCTATTATGGTTGTGCGAACAATGCGGCACGACGTATATTAGTGGGTGCGTCAATTCGTATGTCGTGTGACCTACTCACCTCCTCAGTTTTACCCAAGACATGTAGTAACATTATTTTTAAGTTTGTCCATTTTAATTATATTTGGATTATATCGTCATGTATATTATTTCTATTTTGAATATTTGGATTATATCGTCATGAATATATATTTGCATTATCTTTAGTTTGTTTGGATATATGATGTTTGGAACAGGTACAACGTTGCTATAACAGGTACAAATATACTGCTGGGCAGTGGCAGTGGCAGTGGCAGTGGCCATACTGCCCAGCAGATTTTTTTTAAATTCTGCCCAGAATTGTCACGGTCATTGACCGTGATAATTTTTTAAAAAAAGGGCCACGGCTTTGTCACGGTTATAAACCGTGACAAATGTGTCACGGTCATTGACCGCGACACGACCGTGACAAAAAAAGTTGTCTCGCCTCGAAATGTCACGGTCATTGACCTTGACAAGTTGGATTTGTCAAGGTCAATGACCTTGACAATTCGGCAGATTTGGTGTAGTGAAATCACGTCTCCCAAAAATAAATTCCTCACCTCTAATCTCGAAACTTATCACAAATATCACCTAAAATTTTCTATCTCCAAAAATTTCTAACCACGCAATGAACCCAAAACCCAAGCCCCGAGGATTTTCGTATACCTAAGCTCTCATACCATTTGTAACACCCCATACCTCAAATCATGATGAGAAACCAACTATAGATCTGCCCAGAAATCACAATCACATCCTTAAGATCAACTCAAAAGATCTACAAAAGTTCCTCTAAGAACCTCCAATAAAATAGTCACAAGAACACCTCTAATCTAAGGTTGGAACTCACAAATCTCAAGGGCCAATGTGTATATAAAAAGAAGAGGAATATAAAATATATTTGCTGCCAAAATTTGTTCCAAAAGTAGGTTAAAAGGGTTGCCCACAACTTCCTTTTATAATGCAAAGAAATGAAGAGTTGGAATCCAAAAGACTCCTTTAAATAAGGCAAAAAAATGAAGAGTTGGAAGTCAAAACAACTCCAAGAGTTAAAAACATTTAAAAATCGTTTTAACTCCGTTTTCGAAACCATTTGAAATTCTCGCCTTTAAAAATAATAACCAACATATTTGAGCAATAAAAATAATTTTATCAAAAACTTTATTTTCCTCCAATTTCTAAAAATGAATTAAAATAGCCCAAAATTACGCGGGTTGTTACATCAAGTTGATCGGGATGAGCAGAAGAACATTCTGCTAACTTAGAAGGAAACCCTTTCTTTATTCTGGTCAGGGAGCTCTCTTCAGTTTGCTTAGATGTGGATCTCTTCCCAAAATCATTTTTATTTTTCACCCGTGTATCAGCTTGTTTGGAAGGGGGATTAGCCGAAATATCTCCCAAAATGTTGGCAATCTTCCTCTTCCCCATGGATGCAGTAAGAGGAAAATTTGAATCTACGAAGGAAAGGGAAAGGGCAGCAAGTTCGCCACTGCCAGATGTAGTGGCCGAGGAAGTGTAAGGTGGTTCTTGTTCAAGGTCAATAACAGGGGAAGGAGTAGGACGAGCAACGAAGGAAGAGATTATGTTCATATACTGCAACAAATAAGATGCAGACCTGATGTGCTCCTCGCTAATCCTTTGATGAAGTCCCCAAATAAACTTCAACTCCCTCAAATTCACCTCACTTTACTTGGGCAACCTTCTCTTCTGATCATCTGTAATAGGAAGTTATAGAGAAACACTTAGTTTAACATTCAAACAAGATATGTACAAGTCAGAGCAGTTTAATAAGGAATCACCTATCCCATTGCCAAAAGGAGGGCACCTAGGCCCCTAGTACTCAGCATTCTCAGTCAAAGGGGTATATTGCCAGTTTTTTAATACAACCCCATGCTCAAAATAATTTCTATTGGAGTCTGGGAGATTAACTACTAACGCTTTATTTACATCCCCAGTCTTTAAGTAAAAAGTGGTCTCACTAGTCACCCACTTATAACAAAACATTATTTTTGGAATCCCCAGGTGGGTTCTATGAAATTAATTCAACCTATACACTCCATTTACAACCCTCCAAGTATTGGGGTCTACCTTAGCAGGGACAATGTCAAAATATTGACAAAACTCAAGACACGGTTGGTTGGGAGAAAAGGAAAACCCACACTCATCTATAAAAAAAGATGGAAACCAGTGACCCTCAGCAAGTGAGAAAAAATCAGCAGGTAAAATAGCATGTTCCAAAACAACTCAAGCGGGAATTTTAAATTCATTTCTGAATTCATCAAGAGAATCAACAAAGTAAACCATGATGACGAATAGAAGAGAAAAGAAAGAATTCTTACAGAAATTAAGGATTCATCAAGAACTGAAGCATAGAAAATGATCATTTGAGAAAGAAAAAGAAAGCTTGAAGACACTGTAGCACAGAAACACTCAGAATATTTGAGATGAAAAAAGTTCATGGTTTTTCCCGCTTTTTATAGGTTTCCTCGAAAACTGGAAAAGTAATGACTAAAAGGCAACGTCGATTGAACTGGTGGCGGCTAAAAGGCAGAAAAAATAGATTTTCCCAAAAACGATTCGTTAAAGTGGTAGATAATTTCAAAAATGCCACGCGCATTATATCCCCATAATTAAACCATAAAATTTTAAAAGTATGGGAAGTCGGCAACCGACCAGGCCTAAAATTATTGCCCGAGCAATTTTAAGAGCCAAAATGCTCCATACTCTTGCAAAAACTTCAAGCATGAAACATTGGGGCTTCTATTGATATAAAAAATTATCTATCTACATGGACCATTCAGATACTGACATGTGTTATACAGTGGGAGATTAATCCTACTCATTAAGGATCGAATACCGACCAACTCCAGGAATGCCGATCAACTCTTAGAATGCCAACCAACTATCAGAATGCCGACCAACGTGACACACAAACATCAACAGTTGTATATATTAATGATTGTACAAATGTAAATGTCTACAATATAAAGACATTTCCATCTCTTGATATTCCATCTCTTGTACACCCCCTGAGGACTATAAATACATTGTAAACCCTACATACAGGGGACACAAAAAGGGAGGCAATTGAATAATCCCAAGGCAATACACAACAGTGGACGTAGGTTCTTTCCTTAAGCCGAACCACTTTAAAAATCTCTTTTCCTTTATTTATATTTATATGTTATCAATTAATTAGCCTCGTCCTGGTTTTTGCATCAACACATGGATTATTTATTTCTACAATTTTTGTTTCTTCAATGCTATCAAATTTGCGGCTATTTTTAATTTAATTTTATGTTTAATGATTAATTTCCCTTTTAATCACCTCTTTTAATTAATCTAGAGAGTAATTACTAAATATCATTTTTATCTTTTCTTTCAAGTAGGATATGATCAAAAGAGCATTTGGACTCTCTCTCTCTTTCTCTCTTTCTTTCTCTCTGTATATATATATATATATATATATATATATATATATATATATATATATATAGAGAGAGAGAGAGAGAGAGAGAGTCTCTGAGAATATCATCTCCAATTTTTTTGTCGATAACTTCAATAAAAAAACTGTCGAGATGATGTGATATGTAAAAAAAGGGTATAAATATGCAATTTCAATCATTGAAATGTTAGATCGGCGCCAGCCGTTTTTTTGATTGAATTTCTTAATGAACTTCATGAATATGATCTTCGCACTATCGAGATCATATCCATGAAGTTTCATTAAAAAAATTCAATCAAAAAGTGGGTGAGATGATGGCCAACATTTCAACGGTCGAAAATGCATATTTATACCATTTGTTTACATATCGCTTCATCTCAATGATTTTTTATTGAATTTTTTGATGAAAAAATTTGAAAATGATCTTCCCACCATGGAGATCATATCCATGAAGTTTCATCAAAAAATTCATTTTTTTACTATTTTAAAAAAATGGTATGTACCGGAGTCTGCACTATAAGGAGCCCTTACAGGGGAGGGCCTCTCTCTCTCTCTCTATATATATATATATATATATAAACGTATGGGTAAGAATCCAAATATTCTTAGTATTCTTTCCTAATTACTAGTACCTTTTTTAATTAGTATTTTGGATGTGTCTTCCTTCTTTGATTACTTCAAATTGGTTACTTTTGAATTTTTCAACAATATCATTTAGTAACCTTATAAAAGTATTATTTCGTTCTATAATTATTTATAGAGAAGTAGAGTTGTTTAAATTATCTGAGTGGGTTTCTTCAGTGTATCTTATAGAGAAGTAGAGTTGTTTCTCCACCTAAAAAAGATGAATAAATTTGACCATAATACCAATTTGGAAAATCAACTCCCCATAAAAGAGTGATAAAAATATAGGAAAACAAGGTTATGGATTAAAATTATAATGCTTGAATTTTCAAGAGGGAATCTATTAATCAATTAAAATACTTATTTTAGTTTAGAAGACTCAATTAAGGGTTGCTATAATTTATGAACTATTTTAAAACTTAATACTTTGGATACTAGTAGTGTAATTTACTCAAATTTTTTTATGAAAACTTATGTCTTAGAATCTTCTAAAAAAGTAATTTAAGATTTATTAATATTGACTAATAAATCAAGTCATTGTATTTATCTCTAAATAATATGTCTATCTTTTATTGAATTAATAAATCATCCACTACTTACACTATTTTAAGTTATTTGAACTTATTAGGCACGCGAGGAAGTATCTTAGCAATTGTATCCATAATTTTGAGCCTTTTTTTACATGAAAGAAACGATGCAATTTCCTGGGAATGTGTTCCTTAGTTGCTAAGAAAATCTAGAACCCTCCAAGGAGTCACACGTATCGTGTTTGGCATGTATACTTTATCTTCTATCTATTGTGCACGTGAATATATATATATATATATATATATATATATATCACCAAAGCTTTGTATTTTCAAGTGTTATTGCATCACCAAGATTTCGAGCTTGGAGGTGGAGTTCAGCATCTTGAAACCAACTAAGATAATTCACCCCAGAAATTTTAAGTGCTTCAAATTCGAGTTTAGAGATATTTGACATTTTAAACAGTTTAATAAATAAATTACAATCAAAAATATGGAACGCATAACAAATAAAAATAATAATAATTCAATATTGATAGAAATATCATGTGTACAATTAGGACTATAAATAACGACTCAAGTCCCAAATTTAAAGGATATTTTATTGGAACTTCAAGTCCTTGCTATTTATTTGTGAGAACTTCAAGTTCTACACATAAAATTATTGAACTTCAAGTTCAATTTTGTTAATAGCTTGGGATTCAAAAATTCCCACCCCCGTTGTGTCAAAACTTCAGGTTTGAGCACACACACGCACACACACACACACACACACACACACATATATATATATATATATATATATATATATTTGGAACTTCAAGTCCAAATTACAAATTATTTGGGTCATATAATGTCCCATATAATAAACAAAACTTGAAGTGATGATTTTGGGTATTCATTTGGAACTTCAGGTCCAAAAAAATTTAAATAGCAATTCGGTACTTCAGGTCCGAAATTTAAATATAAATTAGGAACTTCGGGTCCTAATTGTATTTTGGGAACTTTTTGCCCCCAAAATTTAATGAGTGGTTGATATGAAAAATAAATATATCGTATAATCGTTGCATATTAGTACTTTTCAAGTGTGAATAATCAAAATTGCAAATAAAAAATCGTGCACGATGACTAACTAAAGATTAAAAAAAATATATTAGAGTAACATTAATATATCATGAATTATTATTATATAAACTAATGTCTAAATATTAAACAATGTTTAAGAAAAAAGTTTAGGTCTCAACGAATAATAATTTATTTTTTGAACCATTAATATCTAAAAAAAAATTTAAAATAAATTTAATAGGATTAAAACACCTAGACAGTTTTGTTGCAATTTTGTACGAGTAATAGTAAAGGATATATTTTTGGATAATGTATTGGCCCTATAATTTTAGAAAAACAAAATCCCATCTGTTCACATGCTTGCCATATAGATATTTTAGAAGTCAAAAAGGTATTTTGATTTTGGAAGTTAGTATATGGAGATATACATCATACACATTTATATGAGGATGCTGAATAATTTTACGTACAAACAAAAAAAACATATGTACCAAATATGCAAAAAAAATGTATTAGTAATACAATAACATATAGTGAGCTTCGTATTTACAAAGGACTGCTTAATATATATAAGACTGACTATCAAAAATATATGTGCAAGCTTATGATATTATTTGTTATATTACAACAATAAGTATATATATGGGTATATATGGAAAGTGAACTAAGGGTTATAAACGTGTAGTATTATTTTATTAGATTTAGGAGTCAATAGCAATGTTAGTAACAATATCGAATATAGATTATGTAATTTTAGGACTTAAAATAATATTGATTATGAATATAAGACAACAAATATTTCGTTTCTATTTTTAGACCCTATTTTCAAATTAAAGGGACACGTGGCATGCTGTGATTGGTTGACGTTTTATGAATATGGGTCCGCGTCAGCGGCTTTATTCAAAAATAGGGACTAAAACCATAAATAAAATGTTTGTTGTCCTATTTTCAAAATACATATTATAATAGGTCTTAAATTTACAAAGCCACATATGAATATCGTATAAATATAATTTTACGACATTGTTGCAACCAATCTTTTTAAACATCGTAAAAAAGTCAAAAACCAAGAGACATAAGGAAGCATACCAAGAGATAAGAATATGAGTGGACATTCACTCAAAATCCAAAAGCCACATATTTTTAACAATGTGTCCTTTTTAGGCACGTGAATATATATATATATATATATATATATATATATATATATATATATATATATATATATATATCTCGAAAGCTTTCATATTTTCAACACAAGTCTTATAGTGTTTTTGTGTTTGTGTATTGATTTTCCAAAGAACTATGGCTGAGAATGGTACCCATGATATTGTTTCTACCCTTTGTTCTTCCGAGAGAAACTACCTCGTTCACAATAACGGTGATAAGGTTAGCACGTTTCATTTTCTTCTCTCTAGTGGTTATCTATAATTGTGTACAAATCTGTTAATGCATGACGATGACATCTATAATTGTGTACAAATCATATCATTTTAGTGTCATCATATTGAATAATAATTAAATCTGTTGATGCATGATAAAAGATGGAATTTGGGTATGCTGACCTCATATGGTCTCCATGGGAATTTTCACTCGTATGTTATGTTTCTTTGTCCAATGAATTTCAGTGTTTTCTTTTGTCATGTGTAGAGTCAACTATTGCTTATCTATTGAACAACAATTTTTGGACCATGTTGACCTCATATGGTCTCCATGGGATTTTTTACACTCTGTATGTGTATGTTATGTTTCTTTGTCGGATGAATTTCCATGTTGAATCTTTTATGAATATCAATGTTTTTCTTTTGTCATGGTACCGTATTCGCGGTACGCTAAAAAGTCGTACCGTATCATTTTGCATTGTACTGATTAAAAATGATAATGATTTATTTTTTTAGTTATCGAAAATGAAAATTACCGAAACTGAAATTATTGAATTTTTTGTGATGTGTTTTGGTTACACATATAAAAAAAACGATTTATCGAAATTACCGTATCAAAATTAAATACCGAAATTACTGTCCAAAATGCAGTATTGTAACATTGAAAAAATGATAGGAAATAATGTTATAGCTTATTTTTTTGGGGTAAAGTGAAAATGTTGTGATTAATTTGTACATAAATATACAAAGTTGGGGTAAAGTGATTTGAAATGGCTCTTAAACATATCACCACTCATGGAACGAATTAAAGGACGGATTTTGTTAAAATAATAATTTTGCGCTGAATTTTTTTTATGGGTTCTTAACATTTAAGTGTACCCTCATAAAAAATTTAAGCTCAAAATAATATCCTTTTGCTTTTTAAAAAAAATAGGTAAAACATTTGTCAGTTTATAAGGTTGACAATTTTTTGACCCATTTTTTTATCCAATTACTGCTGTTTCAAAATATGTGGTTCGATTTTGGTTTAAGTCAAGTTGTACCGAGCGGTACAAATGTTAATTTCAATTTTAATCTATTAAAATTAATTTGGTATTAGTACGTTCTATTTACGAATCAAACCACATGTGTCCTTATCCTAAAGCAAGGTTACCTTAGAAGTTCAAGATGCCAAATATTGAGAAATTTAGAAGAAGTGGGCCCTCTATTGTTCATCTTCGTAGTTGTCACCGTTCTATGACTCTCCTAGGGGCTTCTGAAGAAGTGATGACCTAATTATTTCAGCAAACTTTGAAGGATAGCGCCCTCCGATGGTTATTGTCTCTGGAGGAGTCCAGAATCCATAGCTAGAAAGATGTAGCTCGAGAATTCATGCTGTAGTATAAATACAACGAAGATCTTGAGGTCACCCGTCTTGATTTAGAGCTGCTCAAACAGAACTCTAAGGAATCAATCAATAACTTCATAGCCCGATGGAGGGAAAAAGCTGCCACCATGACTAATGAGCCATCTGAAGAAGAATAAGTCAACATAGTGAAAAAGAATTTCTTACCATATGTACGAGCAACAATGGGAGGATAATACTATACCCACTTTCGATCTCTCAGAGAATCCGGTGTAGAAATCGAGGAGGGTCTTGCTAAAACAGAAGTTCAACAAAAAAAAGTGTCCGAACAGTTCACTCGTAGAAAATATGACAAGCCTATCGGTACTGCAGTCTCAACCATCAATAATATCTCTCAACCAACCACCTCGTGCTCACCAGAAAGCCGCCCAGTCCCAGTCTAAAAGGAATACATCGAGACCCATGCTCCCCTCTCCAATGTTTATTAAGCCATGTTAAGCCAAAACCTTATCAAACCCTTGGACCCTGTCCATTGCTAAACCCACTCCCAAGAAACTTTAAGGCATATGCCTATTGCGCCTTTCACCAAATTGCTGGCCATACCACCGACCAATGATTTCACCTTTGAAATATAATCCAAGGTCTAATTTATCGGGGTACCATTGCCCACCAGCCAATCCTAAGCCAAACACTACTCACAACCCACTCCCAAATAATGCCAATGCAATCTTCTAAGAAGAGAACCCAAAATTTGATCCCTTAACTCAAATCACACCCATATACTCTCCCAAACCTCTCTAAATTTTCCCATATTTCCTCTTACACCCTGTTAGCCTCGCTGATCAGGAACTGTCACTCCTTATCAAAGCATGCATTGCTGTCCATACCCATTTCGAAAATAAAAGTATGGAATTATCAGAAGTGTTAAACCAACTCCTAGAGTTCGGGCTGAAATTTCCCTCGCAGATGATCATTGATTGCCAGAGGTTCAGTATGTTATTCTTGGAAACACGAAAATGGGCCCGAGAGTCAGACAATTGGGTAGTACTGACTAATGAAGTTAGCCTATATGATGTTGTCCAGACCATGGCAGAATTATTCAGGAAATCCAATAATATTTGTAATATGATTGAGTTACTCGATACTCTGAAGCTACAAGGGTGCCTGGTCCCTTCACCAGTACATCTCCTCGCAGAATCGGAGGACCTGTATGAAGAAGCCATTGAAGTTGTGGAATGCATTGACTTTACATGGAAAGACAGAATTGTTGCCACCAGATGGGGGGAAGAAGTTAAAGATTCAAATAAAGAACAAGCATCAGAGAAAACTGGCCCGGTCGCCAACATGTGAGGAATGATATCATTTGAAGAACTCCTAGGAGAAATAAATAAGATGGTAGAACAACCCAAGATTGACGAAGAAATATGATTCATGTTCTTCCCTTCTTCAGTAAATCACATGACCAAATCAGGGAGCCATTAACAAATCCCAAACTTACCATAAGCCAATGACAAAGAGAAGGGCATTAAAAACCTTCCTATGCCAGAGATGACCCTTGAGGAGAGCAGGATCCTCGATCAACTGAACAAAACTCAAGATAACATCACTCTATGGGGGCTTTTCATGTCTTTCCAGCTGCACATAAATGCTTTGATCAAATTTCTCACTCGACCCCCAGTTCCTCCTTCTACCACATCAGAAGAAGAGATAAATTTAGTCAGATCCTTGACCTCTACCTGAATGCTATCATTTTTTGAAGGAAAAAATCCCCAGAATTGGGCCAAACCACAATCATGCACTCAACATCTCCGTCGAAGTTATGGGGAAAATCATACCGCGCTCTCTTGTGGATAATGGATCCGCCTTGAATGTCTGCCCATTAAGAACCTTCAAATGCTTAAAACTAAAGGAAAGTGGCCTCGCTCCAACCTTCGCTGCTGTTCGTGCCTACAATAATACTCGTCGGGAAGTAATGGGATCCATAAAACTTGTAATAGGGGTTGGCCCTATAAACCCTGCCGTTGAATTCTAAGTTATTGACATCCCAGCTTGTTTCAACCCGTTGCTTGGACGATCTTGGCTCCACAGTATCAAGGGTGTGTCTTCCTCGCTCCATCAGAAATTGAAGTTCTTCGCCGACGGACGAGTTATCACCATTTTGGGTGACGACGACAATGCCGAGGGTGCAAGTACCATCAACCCAATCCTTGAGATACAACATGGGTCAAATGATATGCTCATATTAGGATTCCAAGTTGATCCACTTCTACTCCCGGCGGGGTACGATTTCAGAGAAAGGGTTTATCTAGAATATGACCCTCATAGAAACGTCAATGTGATTCAGATGTTGAAAAATATGAACTTCAAGACCGGACAGGCACTAGGACGAAGACATCAAGGGATAATTGAGCCCATTATTCTAAAAAAAGCGTTCCCTTTTTGTGGTTTGGGGTAGGGGTGTAAACGGGTCGGGTCTGGATCGGGTCGGGGTATATCCAGATCCGATCCGGGTATATTTTTAACGGATCGGGTCTTACCCGATTACCCGACGGGTCTCAGAAAATGGATCCAGACCCGGATCCGTTAAGGACCCGGAGACCCGATCCGAATACCCGATCCGATTATATATATATATAAAAACTGTATAACTGTTTTTATGTTTATATATATATATATAAACAGTTATAAAAACAGTTTATATATATAGAGAAACAGTTTTTATAACTGTTACAGTTTATATATATATATATAAAAACAGTTATAAAAACTGTTTATATATATATATATATAAACTGTTTTTATAACTATATATATATATATATATATATATATATATATATATATATATATATATATACAGTTTATATTAACTGTTTTTGTATAAAACTTATATATATATATAACTGTTATATATATGTATGTATATATGTATGTAAAACTGTTATATATATATATAAGTTAGTTATATATATATTTAGTAACTATATGTAAGACTATATATATATATATATATATATATATATATATATATAATATTATATATAAATATATATTTATTATATTATATATATATATATACATTCGGGTCGGGTCCTTATCGGATCGGAGTCATGTATATCCAGATCCGGTCGATTAACTAATCGGGTAATCGGATAATCGGGTCTATAAAATTTGCTCAGATCCGTTAATTCTGGTCGGGTCCGGATCGGGTCCGGGTCCAGACCCGGTCCATTGACAGCCCTAGTTTGGGGTATCAACCGTCAGAATAAGAGCTCGGAATGATCCGCCAATCTCGATCAAAGAGAAGACTAGACTGCATCCAGACTGTCCCAGGTGACTCCTTGAATGGACGATTCATTAAAGAGGGCGAGGACTTCCCCTTTTGTGGCTTTCCAGAACCATGGTATAACCATACAAATAAGAAGATGAAGCCTGGAATGGAGATCTTTTTCCAAGACAGCTACCCATGGGTCGAAAGTTCCCAACACCATGTACAACCGTTCATCAAAGATACCGAAAAGACTGAGGAAAGTGACTTTGAGGACTCGTTTAACTTACAGGCACTGGGGCTGACACTCTGTAAGGTTCATTCAAGCACTACATCACTGGATCCATCCCACCTGATTAAAGCTGCTGATACACCTCTCCTCAACTAGTATGCTGTGCCAGTTCTACCTTTTGAAATCCCACCTAACCCCAATGCTTACCCCATCTCTTCTTTTGTTGTCTATCCTTGCTCAAATGTAATCGAGACCTCATTTGATGAGGTTCTCAATGCTATTCTTCCTATCAATGAAATAAATAAAGATTTTGAGTATCTTATTGTGCCTTACATTAATTGTTTAGATTCTAGTCAAACTTTTAATGATGATGATTTTGCAAATGAATAATTCTTAACTGATCTAAATAAGGTTAATAACAAACCACATAACCGCGTTCAAGTTAATGAAGAAGAAACTATTATTGTTAACCTCGGTTTTAGTAGCCAACTGCGGGAGATTGGGATAGGGGCTACCCTTGACGAGCATGAGAGAGCACAACTCAAAGAATTACTGAAGGAATTCGTGGATGTCTTCGCGTGGTCCTGTGACGATATGCCCGACATTGATCCTAAAATAGCTCAACATGAGATCCCCACTCTTCCAGATTATAAGATAGTTAAACAAAAGTTGAGAAATCTCTGCACCGAATGGTCGCTCAAAGTCAAAGAAGAAGTGGTCAAATAGCTGAACGTGGGTTTCATTCGTGTGATCGAATCTCCCATATGGCTAGATAACATAGTGACTGTATCGAAATCAGGAGGGAAAGTTCGGATGTGTGTAGACTACTGAGACTTGAAAAAATCCTCTTCAAAGAATGATTACCCGTTACCCAATATCGACATAATCGTGGACAACACAACCAGTCATGCTCTCAAGTCATTCGTCAACGGGTTTTTCGGATACAACCAAATCAAAATGCACCCAGATCACCAAGAAAAGATCGCGTTCATCACCCCATAGGTAGCCTTTTGTTACGCTGTTATACCATTTGGTCTCAAGAATGATATGGCTACCTACCAGAGGGCTGCCACAACCATCTTATACGATCTGATTCACAAAGAAGTCAAGGTTTATGTGGATGATATGATTATCAAATACAAAACTAGAGAAGGTCATGTTCCCGTTATCCGAAAGTTCTTCGAACTAATGCAATGGTATCAGATGATACTCAATCCACAGAAATGTATCTTTGGCATTACAAAGGGAAAACTCTTGGGATTCATGGTCACTCAGAAGGGGGATAGAAGCAGATCCTGCCAAACTGAAAGCCATACTTGAGATGCCACCTCCCCGAACGGAGAAAGAAGTCCGTGGTTTCCTTAGGAAATTGCAATACATCAGCCGGTTCATCAGCCAACTAACCTCCATCTGCGAACCCATTTTCAAACTCCTTAGAAAGGATTCAACCAATGTTTGGAACGAGTCATACCAAAAATCTTTTGACCGAATCAAACAGTATCTGACCCAACCTCCGATACTTATGCCACCATAACCTGGTCTCCCCTTGATCCTATACCTAACCATAACCGACACTGTAGCTGGGGCTTTGCTAGCCCAATACCTTGAAGATTCTCACAAAGAAAGAGCCATCTATTACGCCAGTCACAAATTGACCGGGTATAAAGTCAACTACACTGCTTTGGAAAAGGCATGTGTCGCGCTTATCTGGGTCACCCAAAAGGTTCTACACTACATGCTCGCCTTCCCCATCAAACTTGTATCTCGAATGGACCCCATCAAGTACCTGTTTGAGAAACCCACCTTATCTAGCCGAATGGCTCGGTGGTTGATGCTCCTAACCGAGTTTGATATCATATACGTCACACAGAAATCCATGAAAGGAAGATCCATCTCTGACTACCTCACTGACTACCCCATGTAAGAAGCTGATGACAGGATCTCCAAATTCCTAGATGAAAACATCCTCTCCACTGCTCAAGACGACTTTTGATAGAAAATTTTCTTTGATGGCACTGCCAACAAAAAGGGATATGACATTAGGATACTTCTGATCTCCCCAAATGACTCCCACACTCCCATCGCTATCAAGTTGGATTTCCCCTACACTAACAACATGACTAAATACAAGGCGTGTACGGTAGGCCTCAAAGTTGCTCTCAAGAAAGGTATTCAATGCCTAGATGTCTATGGGGATTCGGCCCTCATCATCGATCAAGTGCTCAGAAAGTGGAAAGTTAAGGACGAGAAACTCCAACCCTTACACGCCCACTTAGAATAACTAGCCTCCCAATTCTAAGATATCACCTTCCATTGCCTACCTCGAGTAAAGAATAACCTAGTTGATGCCCTTGCTACCTTGGCCTCCATGCTCGACATGCCCGAAGGAATAATAATGGACCCCTTCCTAGTTCAAAAGCAAGATAAACCAACTCACTACTACCACATTGAGCTCATCACCAAAGAAGATCCCGAGCTAGCCAATTGTTGGTACTATGATATCTGGCACCTCCTCAAGCATGGTGGGTATCCCGAGGGTTCCAATAAGAATTATTGAGCAACCCTTCAAAGACTAGTCGTCCAATACATCATCTGTCACAAAGCACTGTTCAAAATAAACTTTGATGGAACCCATTTACACTGCATCGTAGGGGCTGACATTGAAGAGGTAATGCAGAAGATCCACAGCGGGGAATACGGACCCCATATGAACGGTCACATGCTTTCCAAGAAGATCATCCGACAAGGCTACTACTGGACCACCATGATCTAGGATTGCACCGCCTATGTCCAGAGATGCCTCAAATGCCAACAGTTTTCCAACCTTCAACACCTGCCTTCACAAGAATTATACAACATGACTTCTTCCTGGCCGTTCTCCACCTGAGGTATCGACATCATAGGGAAGGTTACACCAAAGGCTTCCAATGAGCATGAGTTCATCGTAATTGCTATTAATTACTTCACTAAATGGGTCAAAGCCGAGTTAAACGCAGTTCTGAACGCCAAGAAAGTGGCCAAATTCATCACGAAGAACATCATCTATCGATATGGGGTCCCACACGAGCTAGTGTCAGATAATGGGTTGCATTTCGAGGCAGAAGTCACAGAATTAGTCAAGGAATATGGAATTCAAAGACATAAATCTTCTCCTTACCAACCTCAGACCAATGGTGTAGTCGAAGCAGCCAACAAGAACCTCAAAGCCATCATCAGTAAGATGACTGAAAGCTATCGAGATTGGGTCGATCGGATCCCGTACTCCCTCTGGGGATACCGAACCTCAATTCGAACCTCTACTGGGGCTACCCCTTACTCTCTAGTCTACGGTATGGAAGCAGTCCTACCCGTGGAGCTGGAAATACCTTCATTGCACGTCATGATTGAAAGCAAGGTTAGGGAAGAAGACTGGTACCAAAGCCGTCTTGGTGAGCTGACCCTCCTAGATGAAAGGAGATTGAAATCTTTATATTACATATAAGGATACCATTGCTGTATAACGCGATCATTAAATAAGAGAGTCAAGGACCGCGGTGTCCGAGAAGGGGACTTAGCCCTTAAAGAAATCATAGAACCCATTTGGGACCCAGAGGGAAGTTCAAGCCCAATTGGAGCGACCCATACATTGTGAAGAAGATCTTGTCCTACGGCGCCGCTATGCTCACCGACCTTGACGGAGAAGAGATGGATCGTCCAGTTAACCTGGACCGTCTCAAGAAATTTTACGCCTAGTCCGAAATCTCGGCGCGCTATGACTCTTCTCATCTCCCTTCTATTCTAAAAAAAAATCTTCATTTCCCTCTACCAAGAACTACGTGGGCCTGATCTTCTATAAAAACCATTTCCACAAAAATTAAAAAAAAAACAGAGGGACGTAGGCAACTCACAAATCTTACATGAGCACGACCCTTTCTTTTTCACAAAAAACTATTCTTTTCTTATCTTCCAGAACAATAGTTCATTCTAACATATACTTGAACAAAAGTATTATGCATGCCTTAGCGATCGGTATAGATAATTCAATATCCAAAATTCATCAAAAGGCACAACTGGATGATCAAAAACTTGTTTATTTCACCAATAAGAAATTACAGTGAAATTACATAAGAAAAGGAATGGATAACTCCCTTCCCCCTTCCTTCCTAAAAAGCCAAATAAATTCCCAAACTTATTCCCCACTACAAAAAAAACTCCCCCCAAGAGTCTTACCCACAGCTACCAGAGGAGCTCGCTACATCATCATCATTTACATCCTGGGGTCCCCAAGCTTCCCCTGCCTGAATAGAGTGATGAAGATGCTCCATAGACTAATAATCTCGAATGAGCCTCGAAAAAACTACAGCACCTCCCTCCATGGTAGCAGATAAGACAAACTACCTTTGTTCAGTCTCCACTAACAACATCTTGTTGACTACTCTTCTCCACAACTAATTTATATAATCCCCGGGGATGTGCCAAACTCTCCCAACAGACTGAGAAGGACGGGTCGACAGATGCCGACTCTCCCACAAAAAGCCAAGCCGCATGCGCAGACTCTCTGTCAGATCTTCTACCGGAAAGAAATCTAGTGTCCGAGGTGGCACGACCTGCTCTCAGCCAAATTAGCGCAGAAGCCGCCAAGGGAAATAGAAAGAGGTATGTCTGAGACCAACCAGCCGAACGTACGGGTATTCCCCCAGCTTCAGAATAGGCAACAACTGTCCCACCAAGGCACTGACAGCACAAACTTAGAGCTCCATGCTCCACAAGCCAGTTCTCTCAGCTCTCGATATCCAGGCCAACACTGATGAAAAGGCGTGAAAAGAAGTTGGGTACAACCGATAAAGGATATTTCAAAGGAGTCACCAGGCGAAGTCTTTCAGACAACCACATGAACAATATCACAGGGCTACCCCTCAAAAAGTCAGAACGACCTTCTCGCCAGGCATCCAGGCCATTTAAACTCTCCTCTAGTGTTGATACCAAATTTAGTCTGCTGACATGGCCCAATTGAATGAAGACACATGGCAATCTACATGGCAACAATAAATACTTCCGAGGAATTCACACGCTCCGAGGAACAAGACTACGACGAGGAACTCACACGCTTCGAGGAACACATACGCTCCGAGGAACTAGAACTCTCCGAGGAACTCACACGCTCCGAGGAACAAGAACTCTCCGAGGAACTCTTGAGTACCGAGAAGCTTAGGCGGTCCGAGCAACTCAGGCGGTCCGAGCTACACCTCGAACCAAGCATTAATAGCTGGATAACCAACAGTTTGACTGTTCATTAAATGCTTATCATTCAGACGCACACGCTAAGGGGCATTGAATGTATTACCCTTTCATATGTACATCATTTAATGTATTACCCTTTCACATTACAAGCTCAGGGCTATAAATACATTGTACAATCCTCATTGTAGAGGGACCGAACTGGAATTTCTTGATAGAACTTGTAATCGAGAATTCCCAAACACTCAGCAATAACATAACAGTGGATGTAGGCCATTCTTATAAGGCTGAACCACTTTAAAAATTCTTTGTCTCATTTATTTATCTGTGATTGATTAATTAGAGTGATCTAATTTTTTACATCAACAGATTGGCACCGTCTGTGGGAAACGACTAGTAATATCGTTTTTCACCAAAAATAATTCATCACAAATGGCTGATATTCCATAATCTAGCAATAGAAACGCTGGAAGCCCTCCAAATCCATCTGCTCCGCCAAATATTCCAGGTTTGGCTGGAATAATGGCAAATTTGGCTCAGGGCCAGACCATCATGCAAGAAATAATGCGACAACTCATCTAAACCCTCCATGGCGGTGCACCAACTCATTCAGGACTGCGGAGTATTCAAAGAAATACCCGTGCACCTTCTTCGCGTACTAGGCGTACCAATTCATATCGCGATGAGGAGTCTGAAGATTTTTCTTATCAACCTGGACGAACTTCGTCAGTGCGAGCCACAGATACTGAACAACGTGTCACTCTCTCTCCAGAAAGGACTAGTGCGCTAGAGAGGTTAAGCAGGGTATCACCTTTCAATCGATTGGGACCTAGGAGGAGTAAAAGTCTTCCTAAAGTCGTATCGAGGAGTTTTCGACGACCATCAGATTTAAGGGAAGGATCTGCCCAGTCGCGACCAGCTGCTCGATAAGATAGATCCCATAAGCGACCAGCTGCTCGTCAAGAGAGATCCAAGGAAGCCACCTCAATGCGATCAGTTGCTCGAACCAATAGGCCCGAGGAAGGGAATGATGCATAGAAAGGCTCTATTCAAAGGATGGAGGATAGATTAGGGGAAATGGCTAAGGCCAAGAACCCTCTACAACAAACCTTTGTTCGAGGAACACCTTTTGTCCAGTCCCTTGTAGATTTTCCAACACCATCAAAGTTCAAAGCACCTGTTGTGACCCCCAAATATGATGGAAAGACTGATCATGCCCTTCATATAGAACAATACCAAGCTGCAGCCGACATCTATGCTGTTCCAGATGAGATGAGATGTAGAGCATTCTCGAGAACTCTTACCGGATCTGCTCAAATATGGTATAATAATCTTCCTCGTGGTAAGATCTCAACTTTTCTTCAACTGGTCGAGTTATTCATTGGGAATTTCTGTTTTGGGGCAAAGCCAGTTAAACGAGTAGCGCATTTGTTAATTGTTAGACAAAAAGCTGGTGAGAGTACCAGAGATTATATAACTCGTTTTAATAATGAGAAACTCGAAGTCATTGATTATGAGGAGAAGACAACGATTACCGCCTTGATGAGTGGACTACTTCCGAACAAGTTGTACTACACTTTGGCCAAAGATCCGCCTAGAACCATGTCAGACCTGATGGGAAAAGCATCCAAGATTATGAATGCCGAGGAGGCTATGGCTGCGAAGAAGAACATGGATGCCAAAGAAACAAAGGTGGAAGGTGATAAAGCCAAGAAGAAAGAGCATAAGAACAATGGTAATGACAAACATTCAAAAAATAGGTCGGTATGGGATGTAATGAAGAAATATTATAATTATACTCCTTTGAAGAAGGACATCAACCATGTTCTAGAAGAAATCAAGAACAACGAGGAACTAAACTGGCCAGAGAAAATGAAGGCAGACCCTGACAAGAGGAATAAAGTGAAGTATTACGAGTTTCATAAAGATCATGGCCATATGACCAAAAGAACGAGATCGAAACACTCATCAGACGAGGAAAGTTGGCAAAGTATGTTGATCGGGGAGGCGAAATAAGAAACAATGACCGAGCAAGAGAGAGGTCTAGATCTCCTCGTCGAGCAGAGGAGAATAAGAAAAGAAACCATGAAGTTGATCCAGAAGACGACCCCGATCTTCCCAAGAGACCAAGGCAGCCAGAACGAGAGGTATTTTCAATACGTTTTGGGTCATTTGACTGTAATGTTATTACAGGTGGAGATGTAGGAGGAGGAGACCTTACTGGAGAAGGAAAAGCTTACCTCGGTGAGGCTCAAGCTTGCTCGTACATTCAGCGAATAAATCTAGCTGAGGAGGATCTCCCGAGAAAGGTGAATAAAGAGAAATTAGTCATTGGTTTCTCAAAGAATGACCTTGCAGGTGTTCTATATCCTCATGATGACCCACTGGTGATCAAGATGAGAATGAAGGAGGTAATGATTTCAAGAGTACTGGTCGACAATGGTAGCTCGGTAGACATCATGTTCTACTCGTGCTTCGACAGTTTAAACCTAAAGTTATCTCAACTGGAGCCTTATCATAGACCCCTCATCGGTTTTGCTGGCGAGAAAGTATTTCCACTTGGGACGATCAAGTTGGATATATTCATTGGTATATGGCCTGCTTGTCGAACAGAAAGAATACGCTTTTTCGTGATGGATAAAAATGTTCAATCATCGTACAATATAATCATGGGAAGAGTAGGATTGAAGAAGTTCGAGGCTGTACCATCTATAGTGCATCAGTGCCTAAAATTTCCAACAAATTTTGGAGTAGGAGTTGTGAAAGGTGATCAGAAAGTAGCTCGGGAATGCTATTATTCATCCGCCGAGCAAGAGGAACTGGAGGAATCAAGGAAAAATACTACTACCTATCAAGTGGATGAAGGTGAAGAAATAGAAACATTGGATCCTCGAGATGATTCGCAACTCGTGAAAGGTCAAGTGGTGGAAGCTACTAAAAACATCATTCTGGACGACGAGCACCCTGAGCGAACTACTCAAGTAGGTTCGTCGTTGGAAGCTTCATTAAAATAAGAATTGATAACTTTCCTAAGAAGCAGAAGGCAAACTTTTGCGTGGAGTCATGAAGATATGCCTGGGATAGACCCAAATTTCTTATGTCACGAGCTCAATGTGAATAAGGAGATCAAGCCTGTAAAGCAGAGAAGAAGAGTATTCAGTCCCGAGAAGAATCAAGCAATACAGGAGGAAGTCGAGAAGCTCCAGAAAGCTTGTTTCATTGAAGATGTTAAATATCCAGACTGGTTGGCCAATGTGGTGATGGTAAAGAAGAAGAACAACAAGTGGAGGATGTGTGTAGACTTCACCGACCTCAACAAAGCATGCCCAAAAGATCACTTTCCATTGCCCCGAATTGATCAACTAGTAGATGCTACCTCGGGATACGAGCTGATGAGCTTCATGGAAGCTTATTCTGGCTACAATCAGATCAAAATGAAACCTGAAGACAGGGAAAGTACTTCTTTCATTACCCCTAGGGGAACTTATTGTTATAATATTATGCCTTTTGGTTTAAAAAATGCAGATGCGACATATCAGCGGCTGATGAATAAGGTCTTTGCTGAACAAATCAGTGACAATATGGAAGTCTATGTTGACGATATGCTGACAAAGAGCAAGAAAGCTGCCGATCATCTAGTTGACTTTAGCCAGACTTTTGATCAACTGGATAAATATCAAATGAAGCTGAACCCGACGAAGTGCATATTTAGAGTACGAGAAGGCATGTTTCTCAGGTACATTGTCAATCAACGAGGCATTAAGGAAAATCCTGAAAAGATCAAAGCTCTATTAGGGCTGCGATCTCCAACGACGAAGAAGGAAGTACAGAGTCTCACAGGACGAGTAGTAGCACTCAACATATTTGTGTCACGAGCAACTGATAGATGTCTCCCATTCTTCAAGACGCTCAGAAAGACTTTTGAGTGGAATGATGAATGTGAGAAGGCTTTTCAAGACTTGAAGAAATACTTGGGAGCACCTCCACTGCTATCCAAGCCAGTGCTGGGAGAAAATTTATACTTATATCTTGCAGTGTCCGAGAATACAGTTAGCTCGGCGTTGATCAGAGTGGAGAATGGAGTGCAAAAGCCAATTTATTACACAAGTAAGGCCTTCCGAGGAGCAGAGATCAGATATCCAAGGCTGGAAAAGTTAGCACTGGCGTCGATTGAAGCAAGTAGAAGAATGAGGCCATACTTCCAGGCTCATACCATAGTAGTATATACTGATATGCCATTGAGGCAAGCCCTTCATAAACCAGAAAAATCAGGGAGATTGATATACTGGGCAATAGAGCTCGCTGAATATGATATAGTTTATGAACCCAGATCATCGCTAAAAGGGCAGGCTGTAGCAGATTTTATAGCAGAGTTCACCTATCCTGATACCCCCGAGGAGAAAAAGTTGCTCGCTGATCAACCTGTGGATGTTACAGGAATAACAAACACTAGCTCAGACCAACTCCGGTTGGTAAAAGGGCAAGTGGATGTTACAGGATCATCAAATTCGAGCTCAGACCAACTTCGGTTGGTAAAAGGGAAAGAAAAGATGATCGACGAAGAGCAAGAAATATCAGGGGAGGATGAAAGGAAGCAACAAATATTTAACCGAGGAGCTCTGACTGATCAAAAATTTGAAGACGAGTTACCTGTATGGAGGCTATATGTAGATGGCTCATCTTGCACTATAGGATGTGGTACGGGGATAGTTTTGAGCACTCCGGACGAGGTCGACATGAAATACGCCCCGCGTTTCCAATTTAAAGCTTCCAACAATGAGGCTGAGTATGAGGCCATGATCGCAGGACTTAATTTGACGAAAATTATGGAGGCGCAGCAGGTTATTGTCTTCAGTGATGCTCAATTAATCGTAAACCAAATGTTGGGAGTATATGCAGTTAAAGGAGAATTAATGATCAGATATCATGCAAAGGCAAAGGAGCTGGTGTCAGAATTTGCTGCTATTCAGCTGGTCAGAATACCAAGAATGGAGAATGCGAGAGCAGACGCCCTAGCTCGACTAGCATCAGCTACTCGTATCGAGCTACGACGAACAATCCCAATTGAAGTGTTGGCTGGTCGGAGTATAGATGAAGATTTGATGATGAACTTTATCACCCTTGATTTAGGACCATCTTGGATGGATCCCATCAGGGCGTATATTGAGGAGGGAGAATTACCAATTGACAAGCTCGCAGCTAAGAAATTGAAGTTTAAAGCTGCTCGGTATGTATTAACTAACGGTATTCTATACAGACGAGGTATTATGACAGGTTTTCAGAGATGTGTACATCCCTCCGAGGTGAACAAATTAATTTAAGAGATCCATGAAGGGTCCTGTGGAGCACATGTAGCAGGTCGGACGCTTTTGCAAAGGGTGATGACGCAGGGATACTACTGGCCGACGATGAGGGCTGATTGTATAGCCTATGCCAAGAAATGTGACAAGTGCCAACGCTTTTCCTCCATTAGAAGAACTCCACAAGCATTGTTGACACCCATAACTTCCCCTTGGCCATTTGCCATGTGGGGAATAGATTTGGTTGGGCCACTGCCAACGACCAGAGGAAGGTTCAAATACCTCATCGTCGCAGTGGATTATTTTACTAAGTGGGTTGAAGTTGAGCCTCTCATTGATATGACGTAGGAGAAGGTGTACCAATTTCTTTGGAAGAACATCATTTGTCGATATGGTCTTCCTCATACTTTCATCACAGACCATGGAACACAATTTGATAACGAGGAGTTCGCTGCCTATTATCATCAGTCAAATATTTTGAAGGTCCACTCAGCACCAGGCCATCCTCAAAGCAATGGACAAACTGAGGTGACGAACAGAACGCTGCTAAATGGATTGAAGAAAAGATTGGATGATGCGAAAGCAAACTGGATCAATGAGTTACAGTCAGTACTCTGGGCTTACCGAACTACTCCCCGAGTAGCAGCAGGAGAATCACCATATATACTGGTGTTTGGAAGTGAAGATGTTATACCTGCCGAGTTGGGCCTCCCAACACATAGGGTACTGAATTTCAATTCCCCTGTCAGCGACTTGATGAGAAGATTGGATTTAGACATGCTCGAGGAGGTTAGAGAAGAAGCAACCATTAGAAATGCTGCTTACCAGCAGCGAACAGCTTTGTTCTATAATAAGAGGGTGAAGAAGTGCGACCTGAAAGAAGGAGACTATGTGCTGAAGAAAGTAATTCAAAAGCACAATAAGCTGGAGGCAAACTGGCATGGACCACACCGAGTTACAAAAGGTTTTCGACCAGGAACTTATCGAATAGAAACTTTAGAAGGGGAGGAGTTTAAGAATGCCTGGAATGCAGAGCACCTACGCAAGTATTATCAATGATGAATAAAATGAAGATATTCTGCCAAATTCTTTCTTTTTATTGAAAGTTTTTTGGGGAATACAGTGCTACACACTACTCGGGACAAAACTCGGCAAAGCTCAGACTACTCAAATTTTTTCTCGAAAATGCCAACTAAGGTTGGTCGAGAAACCAATATTCCTCCGGGAAGTAAAGCTACCAATATTCCTCCGAGAAGTAAAGCTACCTGTATTCCTCCGGGAAGTAAAGCTACTTGTATTCCTCCGGGAAGTAAAACTTTTATTCCTCCGGGAAGTAAAACTATGTGCCAATTTATGTTGGTTAGGAAGTAAATATATTCTCGAAAATGACAACTAAGGTTGGTCGGGAGCTACAACTATTCCAAAATCTACTAACTATGGCTGGTTGGGGATAAAAACCCACTAACTGTAGTTGGTCGACAAGTAAAATTTAACGACCTTGGTTGGTCGGAAACATTTTAAACATTTTTTATACTCGTAACTTTATTGCTAAGTTGGTCGAGAAACAAAAATTTATTATTAAGTGATCGAGCAACATTTTTGGTACTCGTAACTTTTTAATTATTATTAACTTGGTCGAGAAACAAAACTTCATTTTCGATAAATGACTACCACAAATTCACACTACTCGATAATAAGTTGGTCGACAAATTACACAATATTGTTATCTTTTTAACAGATATGCATGCACAAATATAAAGTGTTTGATAATTACAAGACAATAGAAATTAAGATTGCAAACAAAAATGAAAGTGTTTCATTAAATCCAAAAATAAATTACATTGATAATGAAATGAAAATTACATTGATATTGAAATGTATACTAACTATTACATCAAAATTCCTATTCTACTGGTCTTTTCCCCTCTGCTTTTGACACAGGTTCCTCGCCAGCAGGCGGATCATTCAAAGCATGAGGAGAATTTATGAAGTTCAAATCTCTTAACATCCTGACATTCATCACGGATGGTCGATCTAGGAGGTGTTCAGGATGAGATATCTTGGCATTTGAATGAAGATTGTAATCGCCGAGATATTTGGAAATCAGGCTTCGAGGAATGGCCCGAGCAGGGATCCAACTCATGTCCAGTTTGTATGGTGGCACAGGCAAGTCGAGCAGCCCGGGATCATGGTAGTCCCACAAGTAATGACCCTGTTCGAGTTGCAGCACACCTAAGGCATTCAACCATCCTTGCTTATAGCCCTCATTATTGGAATTCTGGATACGATCGTCCAAATGGTAGAGCGCCTCGTTGTATCCAGCCATCCAGAACTCCCTGGGCTGTTTGTGGAACTGATATGTTAGTCTTTCCAGCTGCGCGTGGAGATTTTTGATAAAGATCTCTTTATTCTCCAAGGTAGACTTCTGCGTGGAGAGCTGCTCTTCCAGGTCCCTGATCTTCTTCGACATTTTAGCCAACGCCTGGTTCTTCGCCATTAACTGGAAGGCCTGGTTCTCTAAGGCAGACTGAGTCCTTTGTTCCTCGATAGGAATCCGAGATGCTCTTGCTCATCCCCGAGGAGCTCTTGCTCGTCCCCGATAAGAAGAAGAAGGGCCAGACCTTTTCAACGTTTCCAACTCTTCCCTCAAGTTGGCGTTCTCGACCTCCAAGAACGAGAATCCCTCATCAGTCACTGGGATTGAGGCTTTTGAAGTGGAAGCTGCAGACTTCAACTGTGACAACTCCCTTTGCAGGTTGTTGTTATCTTGCTCTAATAATTCGACAATTTGTCTGCACTCCTCGACCTCACCCCTCAGAGTTCTCTCCCTCACATCGTACCCAGCAAAAAGCTTCTCGTAGCCCTTGTCGGCAATAATTTGCTGGTACTTCTTCTCATACCCCTCATGCAATAGGGCAGTGGATTCTTTGTATTGTAGATGAAGGTCTTCGAGGGTGCCTTGGAGATCCTCGATCATATCATAATAGCCCACATTATTGGCCATTGCTCGATCAAGTAGACACTTCAGATATTGATATGCTTCAACTGCCTGTTCTGAAGAATTTTGGCCGAGGATGTCGACGACTTGTGCTGCACTCAGGTCTGTGTGACCAGCCTTAAAATATTCATTACATTATCGCAACAACTTTGTATCATGGGCAGATAACAATTCCATCCTGGCCAGAAACTAACAGAGAAAGAAAAAGCAATAATCAATAAGATTCAAGACAGAGTATGAAGAAGAGACAACAGTATGAATAAACACAAGTTTAAGTTTTATTATATCATAAAGGTCAGAAGTACAAGATTCAGAGTTACATATTCATGGTTACAATTGACAAAAGGAAAATATAAAGATAAACCCGAACAACTCTACACATTTTTCTTGTCTCTCAAAACCTTCTCGGGAGGCTGGGATGAGGAAGTAGGTTGCTCGGAGGGGGTAGAGAGTTGCTCGGGGAGCACTGGCAATTGCTCGGAGGAAGCAACGAGCTGCTGAAGTTCCTCGGTAGCAGGCTAGATGGCTGGGGGATGATCTCCCATCACCATAGAAGACTCTTCTGAGGCAGCTTCATCCTCTTCTTCATCTTCTGGAGTTGGAGGGGGACTAGGGATGTGTCGCTGGAAGAGTTCGGAATTTTCATCCACCTTTATCTCCTGTAAAGCAGCGACCCATCCATCTCTGAAGTACTTGAGGCTGCCATATTCGACTTGTGACATCATGGAAGCCAACCCCTTATTCCACCCCCTTGTCCCAGCCAGCGCTGAAGGACTTCTTCACATCCATTTTTCTCTTCAGCTTCTCCGAGGAAAGCTTCTCGGACATAAGGTTCTCAGCAGTCTTCAGTTTGTTCTCAACCTCCTCCTTCTACCGATTTACTTCCTGAAGCTGGCACAATTTTTCCTCAGCAACCTTAAGCTTATCCTCAAGCTCCCCAGCAATTTTGAGCTTTTCTTCAAGCTCTTTATTCTTCTTTCCCATACTATTCACTTTTTTCTCCAACTCCTTGGAGACATCAACAGCTCGAGCTTTCTTCTGCTCGGTGGAGGCAAGCTTCTTCTCCCAAACAGCCTTGTCAGTAGCATATGTCTGGCGAGAATCCTCTAGAGACTTAATAGCTTCCTCCAGAGATCCCTCCACACTAGACGAGGAGCATGAAGCTTTAATCGCCTCGTCTTTCTTCACAATTATATTAAAGCAGCTCACCAACTGTAAAAAGAAAATGAAGCAAGTCAGAGATAGGTATAACAAAGAAAAGATGAAAAGTTCAAAATAATGGGACTTAGAGAAGCAATATGGCGAGCAACTAACGAAGTGACCATGTCCCGAGTAAGGTTTTCTTCAGTACCTTGGACCTCGGGAATGATTCAGGACTTTACCGAGCTCATGGCAGAGCTCGGGGGAATAAGGGTAGGAATCCCAGTTCCAGTGGTTGGGGGCTGTGAGATGGTTTCAGCCAAATTGACCGAGGAGCTCTTCTTCAGCCTCCTCGGGGGAACAGGGACAGTTTCGACCAAGGAAGAACTCTTGGTCGGTGATATTACAATCACCTCTCCAGGAGAAGCAGACCTGCTCGGAGTCACTTGGGCCTTCTCGGCAACCTTCACAACAGTAGCCGAGGAAGGTGCATCATTATTCTTTGTCCCCTCCCCTGGGACATCAACCTTACTTCTTTTTGCCTCTCTAGCACCAGAGGCAGGTTTCTCGAAAAGGGTGGGAGGTCTTCTCTTCTTCATCCTTTCTCTTAAAGGGACGTGAGATTCAGGCGAGGAGCTGGTGGAAGCTGGTACTGGCTCTGATTCACTTATTACTGGACGAGCAGTAAAAGAGGTGGTGTAGCTCTTGTATTGCAGCATATATGAAGTCGACCTAATATGCTCGTCGGAAACAGATTGATGCAGACTCCAGATAAGTTTCAAGTGCCTTATATTGACATCTGCTTCTTTTGGACACTTTCTTTTGTTATCAACTGCAAATAAATAAATAAACATTGAAATATCAGTGGCACATTTTATCAAACACAGAGGAAGCATGATTTCAAAATAAATAAAATAAAATAAAAATAACCTATCCCATTGCCATAGGGAGGGCATCTGGGACCCTGATATACTTCATCTCCAGATAAAGGAGCATGTTGCCAATTTTTTATGACAACCCCGTGCTCAAAATAATCCCTATTGGCATCCGGGAGATTGACCACTAAAGCCCTATTTAACATTCTAGTTTTCAAATAAAAAGTATTGTCTCCTACAGCCCATCTATAGCAAAACATGATTTCTGGAATTCCTATGCGAGTTCCATGGATTTGATTTAACCTATAAACCCCATTAACTATTATCCATGTATTTGGGGCTATTCTTGCAGGAACAACGTCAAAGTACTGATAGAATTCCAAGCATAAAGGATTGGGTGGAAAAGAAAATCCACACTCAGCAATAAAGAGACTGGGGAACCAATGTCCCTCAGCCAAATGGAAATAATCAGAAGGTTCAGAAAGTTCCTCCAGAACAACCCAAGAGGGAATAGAAAAATCAGAAAGAAATTTATCAAGAGATTAAACAGGGTAAACCATGATGAATAAAGGAAATGAAGAAGAAGGAAGAAGATCTTACAGAAAAAGAGTGGATCTGTTGACAACGAACGATGGAAGAGAGGAATATACAGGAGAGAAAGAGACGATGGAAAACTCGAAGATACAAACTTGAAAAAGTAGAAGACGATGGATTTTTCCGTGACGCTTAAATACCTTGCCTTGGGAAAAGGAAAAAATAATGATTACAAAAAGAAACGATTACGCTACCGGTGGCTAGAAGGATAAAAAGTACGCGGAGATCGAGGCGGTTATAAAAAAATTCAAAAAGCTTGATTCTACGAAGTTGGAGGGAGAAATAAATACAAAAGACTCCTAAATTTCAGGATGACCATTTAAAACTGCCATATTCTGAGAAAGAATGTTCCACACTCCTCAAAGTTCGAACTATGAAATATTGTGGGCTTCTGTTGATATCAAATTTAGTCTGCTGACATGGCCCAATTGAATGAAGACACGTGGCAATCTACATGGCAACAACAAATACTTTCGAGGAATTCACACGCTCCGAGGAACAAGACTACGACGAGGAACTCACACGCTCCGAGGAACACATACGCTCCGAAGAACTAGAACTCTCCGAGGAACTCACACGCTCCGAGGAACAAGAACTCTCCGAGGAACTCTTGAGTACCGAGAAGCTTAGGCGGTCCGAGCAACTCAGGCGGTCCGAGTTGCACCTCAAACCAAGCATTAATAGCTGGATAAACAACAGTTTGACTGTTCATTAAATGCTTATCATTCAGACGCACATGCTAAGAGGCATTGAATGTATTACCCTTTCATATGTACATCATTTAATGTATTACCCTTTCACATTACAGCCTCAGGGTTATAAATATATTGTACAATCTTCATTGTAGAGGGACTGGACCGAAATTTCTTGATAGAACTTGTAATCGAGAATTCCCAAACATTCAGCAATAACATAACAGTGGACGCAAGCCATTCTTATAAGGCTGAACCACTTTAAAAATTCTTTATCTCATTTATTTATCTGTGATTGATTAATTAGAGTGATCTAATTTTTTACATCAATAGCTAGTATCATCGCCGTAGGATTGCGATGGTATGACATCCATGAAGTAATGGATGCAAGTTGTGGGTCCACCAGTAATTCCCCAGTCACCAGCAGTAATTTCGAAACCAAGCCCAGAACGACGGCTCCGGCATATCCAGCATCACCAACCTCCTGCAAATGCATAGACCAGAACACGCCGAAAGGGAAATCATTCCTCCAATAACTAAAGATCTACCCACCGAGGGCGAGACGTCGAGAAGTCCAACCAACAACTCCGAGGGGGACCGAGAAAAATCAAGCATAGCAGCCTCCACATTAGGATTTACTCCCAACATGGCAGAAAATTCTTCATAAGTCAGATAGACTTCTTCCAAGACAAAGAAAAATATATGGTCTTCGGGGTATCAAAATTGTACCACCGCCATCAGCATGTTCCACTCTATGGGACGATTACGCCATAAAGAGACTCGACACATGTTGAAAGCATCGTAGTCGATGTTGTAGGAGCACATCGCCTCCACAGTCTTGAGGTAGTTAGCAAACTCAACACTACTAGGGAGATCTATCTCAAATAATAAGAAAGTTAGAATGTAAAGGTGTGATGAAAACACTCCACCCTTACCATTTTTTATACTTGAAAACCCTCACAAAAGACACAACCCTTGCATGAATCAGAGGGAATCCTTCCCCACAAGGTACCAAAGGCTAAAGAGGGTACCAATCAAAGCCTTGAATTGATGGGACTGGATTGACCTACCGATAGCCAGGATAAGAGGCTTGCCGATCAACAACCACCTGTTTTAGAAATTTCCCTTTTTCCTTTTTTGTCAAAATTAGAAAACCCAATAAAAATAAATTGATATTCTCAATAGAATTTCAAAATCCCCTTCCATCTTTATATAATTTCTCATTGCGAATAAAACTTTCCTTAAAATTCCAAAAATATTTCTTTTACGGTCTCAGCAGCAAAGTAAAAAATGCATATGCATGCATTCATTCATTACTAACATAAGATAATAAAAAAGCTCCATTGAATTGAATAGATATTTTTCTGTGTTACATCAATTTTGTAGGAAAATAAAGAAAAGTAGAAAAACAACGGGACTCAGCCTGAACCCGCATTCTCTTTCTCACCTACCCTTTCCTTCTTTCTCTAAGAGCTTCTATCCCTGTGACGAGATGACGCACCACAGCTACCTGAACCATAATCCTCCCCGAATGAGGCAGACAACACCAAGCAAGAACGAATAGGAACCGCGTCCCAAATATGGGCCATCACCGAAGATATCCAGTCCCTAATGTCCCTCAGCCAAGTGTTGTACACTCGGACTTGCTGCAAAGAAAGGAAGAATCAGTATCAACCAGAGAAGATCAAAAGTAACCAAGAAGAAAAAAGGAAAATAACAGAAAGGTATACCAAAGGACGAAGAACCTCCGTCAAGCCCAACTCCTCCGGGTACATCGCATGAGGACGATGCAACATAGGTACCATTCCTCCATCAGCCCGCCGAATGTTGTATTAAGGGGTATGCAATCGCACAAACGGAACCTATGAAGTCTCCTCCTCCGTAGATGTCGACAGAACACCACCACTGTGGGAGGACCCCACTGGTTGACTCGAACCCACAGGAGGGAAAGGAAGTGCATCATATATGCTAGGCGCTATCATCCAACTCGTTATGAAGTCCATATAATCATACAGCACAGCTGTGCCGGTATACAACATATAGGACTCGCCAATCATCGTCGCAATCCTCGCGTCCTCTGGAAGCATCCACTCCCGCCTCATAGACATAGGGGACCTCGCAGGTGGCACCATCACCTCCTCCCAGCAATCTGTCGGACCACCCTCTCCCCGAGATACCAGGAGTGGCCAAACTCATGTACCAACAAATGCCACATCTACGCATTCACTCCAGTCAACCCCGTGTCCTGTATAGCCGTTCCCAAAGGGTAAAAGGTCACTTGAAAAATCTCCAGCAAGATATAAGTCAATACAGAACCAGAGCACATAAATACTTAGACTGAAGAAGGAAAAGTCTTACCCTATCACTGGTCAGGCCATTCAATACCTGACGCACCGCCTCTAGAGAAAGAGACTTCCTCGACTGTCGATTGGCCTTCCGCTATCGATATAACCGGTAAAAGTCCCTAATAGTCTCATCCTTTAGAGAAATCATCTAAGTATTACAACTAATCACCTCATAGAACCACGCCTTCAAAAAACAAGAATCCATAATAAAAAAAGAGACGCACAAGGCAAATGCGAATGCATGAAAGGAAAATGCGCAAACTAAAGGATACCTCAAGAAGATACATGGCTCCAGTAAAAGACTACCGACAGCACCGACTAGATGCATCCAAAGAAAAATAAAGGGTCGCCAAAGTCAGCCTCCCCCAATCATAGAGAGGGATGTTAAAAAACATCCTCAAGTGTGGCAAAAACCGTAAGTGGACAACGTCGCTGCTCGACGCCACCAAAAATCCCTCCAACACAAGCAAAATATACAGTCGGGTCATCTGCCTCACCTGCAGCCCGTCCTCCACATCAATCATCCTACCCAGCAAAACATCCCTCATCAGTGACAAATGGATAGAGTCCCCAGATACTATCCTCCCCAAATCACCTAGCGCCGCCCGCACCGCCTCCGACCCCACCTGCAAAGAACGATCCACCTCTATCTGCTCTCCATCACAATCCAGCCCCAGTAGCTGCTGTACATCTATAGGAGTCACAGTCTTCTCCCAAAAACCAAAATGGAAGGTGTGGGTAGTGTCCCACCACCTCTCCCCTAGAGCGCATAAGACCGCCGTCGAGCGAGGCGTCTCATCCAGCACATACGCCAACCTCCTAAAGCCTGTTGATGATACTACCCAATGCACCACAGGTGGAAGGTTCTCCCAGACATCCTTAAGCCCTGTCGTCCCGCGGGCACCCATAGTCGACAAAGAAACATAAGGCTGTCAAAAAAGAAACCTTATCAAAATCTAAGAAAAAAAGGAAATCACCAAACAAGAACGCCAAAGGTCATTTTGTACTTACATAACCACCAGGGTTCACCACCCTCGAAGAGCGATGAGGCGATGGCTCCTACAGTAAAGTCCGCTCATCCGCAACTAGCTCAAACGCATCAAAAGAGTCACTCCCTAAAGTAAGAGGCACCTTGGCCCTCCACTTCACATTCGCCCAGTCGTCAATAGCCAACCACTCCCTATGTACTGCAGTGCTAACAAAAGCGGTCATTTTTTAGGTTGCGAAATGTTAGAACGATTCGTAGAAGAAAATCGCAGAGAGAGAGAAGGCAAGAAGCTATGAAAAATAAGGGGAACCCGCCCCCTTTTTATAGGAAGCCAAGGGTCATGCCGATCGACACTGACCCCAAACCTATAGATCGACACTGACCTTTTACCTTCTCAAGGTAGTCCAAAAGTCCTTGCCACTACCAAATGGCACCCTCCACACCATGCCGACCGGCACCACCCTTAAATTTTGGTACAAAAACTCCCAGAAAATACCATAAAACCCTGAAAAATCCTCAGAAAATTCCTAAAAATCCCAGGGAAGATTTAAAACCTTTTTCACCAAGAAAATTTCACACTCCCTCAAGAGGAACCCCTAATTTCCCAGCATAAATCCCAAAAACCAGGTGAATCTCCCCCTGGTAATATCCGCAGAGGACCCCTGAAGTATCCCAAACCTCAGGTTATCTCCTATTCCCCAAAGGTCTCCAACTTCCCCGAGCAAAACGTCCAAACCATGGACCACCTAATCACGTCCCTAGTGGAATTTATAGCATCAAATTGGCTATTCCCCCCGCAAAGTCTCCAAAAGATACAAAGATTTCCATAGAAATCAACTCCCCATATCAAATCAAAATCACGAGGTAATTTCCCCGGTAGAGTTCTCCGAGAACATCACAATTTAAGTCCTCATAATTAGCTTCGACCCGTAGAATTGATCATCTCAACCTAAGACCTCAGAATTGGCTTCGACCCATAGAATTGGTCATCACAATCAAGCCCTCAGAATTGTCTTCGACCCGCAGAATTGGTCATCTCAAATTAAGCCCTCAGAATTGGCTTCGACCCATAGAATTGGTCATCATAATTTAAGCCCTCATAATGGGCTTCGACCCGCATAATTCGTCATCTCAATTTAAGCCCTCATAATTGGCTTCGACCCGTAGAATTGGTCATCTCAACCTAAGCCCTCAGAATTGGATTCGACCCGCAGAATGGGTCATCTCAATTTAAGCCCTCAGAATTGGCTTCGACCCGCAAAATTTGTCATCTCAAATCAACCCCTCAGAATTGGCTTCGACCCGCAAAATTGGTCAACTCAACCTAATCCCTTAAAATTGGCTTCGACCCACAGAATTGGTCATCTCAACCTAAGCCCTCATAATTGGTCATCTCAACCTAAGCCCTCAGAATTGGCTTCGACCCCCAGAATGGGTCATCTCAATTTAAGCCCTCAGAATTGGCTTCGACCCGTAGAATTGGTCATCTCAAATCAAGCCCTCAGAATTGGCTTCGACCCGTAGAATTGTTCATCTTAACCTAATCCCTTAGAATTGGCTTCTAACTGCATAATTGGTCATCTCAACCTAAGCCCTCAGAATTGGCTTCGACCTGCAGAATTGGTCATCTCAATTTAAGCGCTCAAAATTGGCTTTGACCCGCAGAATTGGTCATCTCAATTTAAGCACTCATAATTGGCTTCGACCCGCAGAATTGGTCATCTCAACCAAATCCCTCAGAATTATCTTCAATCGCAGAATGGGTCATCTCAATTTAAGCCCTCGAAATTGTCTTTGACCTGCAGAATTGGTCATCTCAATTTAAGCCCTTAGAATTGGCTTCGACCTGCAGAATTGGTCATCTCAATTTAAGCCCTCATAATTGGCTTTGATCTGCATAATTGGTCATCACAATTTAAGCCCCCAGAATTGGCTTCGACCCATAGAATTGGTCATCTTAATTTAAGCCCTCAGAATTGGCTTTGGCCCACAGAATTGGTCATCTCAATTTAAGCCCTCAGAATTGGCTTCGACCCTCATAATTGGTCATCGCAACCTAAGCCCTCAGAATCGGCTTTGACCCTATGAATCAGTCATCCTCATCCTTAGGTCCTTAGAATCGGCCTCGACCCTCTGAATCTGTCATCTCCATCCTTAGGTCCTCAGAATCGACCTCGACCCTCTGAATCGATCATCCTCATCCTTAAGCCCTCAGAATCATCTTCGACCCTCTGGATCAGTCATCCTCATCTTTAGGTTCGACCCTCTGAATTGGTCATCCACATCCTTAGGTCCTCAGAATCGGCCTCAGCCCTCTGAATCGATCATCCTCATCCTTAGGTCCTCAGAATTAGCCTCAACCCTCTGAATCGATCATCCTTATCCTTAGGTCCTCATAATTGGCTTCGACCCTCTGAATCGGTCATCCTCATCCCCAGGTCCTCAGAATCGACCTCGACCCTCTGAATTGGTCATACTCTTTCAAAGGCATCATGTAATGTCTATTCGACGGCTATCATTTATTCCAAACTCACCCGTCGAGGGGCTCTGTAGACACCCCCATTCTAGTACCACCTAAACTCTCCTTAGGTCCCTAGCACCTTCCTTCATCACTACAAACCTAAGTTATACCCCGAGTACTGACCTAGAGGCCATCGGACGCTCTCGAGCTCCGTTTGATCAAAAAGTCAAACTCTTCATCTCGATCAAGACTGAATGAATCTTTAAAGGGCGCTAAATCCCCTTTCCAATGGCTCGCTCCATGCGCAATTCGGACTTACGGTACAGACGAACGACCCATTTTCCCCCAAAACCTGACTTAAAGGCCAGCGGACGCTCCCGGGCTCCGTTTGACCAAAGTCAACTCTTCAGTCTAAATGAATCTTCAAAGGTCACTAATTTCCAACTGTCTACTCCGAGCCTAATTCTGACTTACAGTACGGACGAATGATCCATTTTACTCCGAAAGGTCATAAAACACTTCCAGGCCTCGATTGACCAAAGTCAACTCCCCAAACTAAGTCAAACTCTTTGAAATGTCAAAGTACATATCGTAACCTTTCCAACGGTCCACTCCATGCGCGATTATGACTTACCATGCAGACAAATGATCCGTTTGCATCCGACAATCCCCCATCCAAAGGATCGACGAGTGTTTTTAAGCCACATTTGTCCTAAAGAAATCTCCCGGACCCGGGAGCAGTCCAATTACTTTTGAAGGTCTCTGAAGTACCTTTCTAACGATTTTCCCCATGCGCGATTCAGATCAACGATTTGCATTTTACGACCGTTTTTCCGAAGGAAACTGAAAGAGACTGCCAAATGGTAGTTTCTAAACCCTGCCTATCGGCAATGTGCCTAAAAACACTTGCCGATTGGCAGGACCAGGCCTATGCTGATCGGAAATTCCCTGGGCCTATAAAAAGGAGGGACATACCTCATTGCAAGGGGACCCAAGATCTGAAATCCATCCCTCTTAGCGGATTCAGAAAACCCCTCTCGAAGTCAGCGTGATTTTCACATCCAAATACCTTTCCAACCCTCAATTTTAATCATATGTTTTGTCAAACTCTGTGAATTAACTATCCTTCATCATCATCCAAGTGCCAGGGCTTCTCTCCAACATTCAAGATCAAGCCCAAGATCTTCAAGAAGGTCCAACTTTCTCAAATTCTCCTAAATTCGCATTAATTTGTTTTATTACTTAGCACTTTTATTCTCTTAATCTCACATATCCTAATATACTTTTTATTTAGTATTATTGTACATCTCTTATTTTTCATATAAATAAAACCCAAAAAATAAGAAAAGGAGGGTTTGCTCATAAATTCCAAACGGGAATTCTCACACTTTTCTCACAACTAAAGAACTTTTTACACACACACACACATATACAAGAGAAGTCCCCGGTTGTATTTATGAGATAAATCCCACCCCTCGTTTTGCATACAAACTACGTGGACTTTGATGCCTCTATAGGCTACGTAACCCGAGACTCGAGTCATATTCTTTTCACTTTTGTTATTTTTCTATATTATTTAACTTAATTCTCTTAGAATCTATATATTTACATATACATATATTTGTTCTTAGTGGCGTATTATTCCATATGCGTAATCGTTCCGTAATAATGATCAATGCTAGGATAATCGTGTAAATCATATTTTCTAAAGTTACTATTAGGAACATTCCTATGGATGACTCGCTTTATCTCTTCCATGATGCAATTCGATGATTCCTATCTCCACTACATATACACATGCACACATATCACGGGGAAATAAAGGAAAATAACAACAATCCATGAGAGACCGCAAGGGCGGAATGGGTGCCTAACACCTACCCATTCCGTAACTTAGCCTCCGAACTCTACTCGAATCATTTTTGATTTCGTATGTATCAGTAGGTCTTTGGATGCTATCCTTTAGGACGGATTCACCTTCTTTTGTCTGTTTTGAGTAAAATAGACTGACGATTCCATCTCTCTATATTTTTCACCTCACACATTACCGACGACGACCGAAGCGCTCTCGAGAGGGATGCGCGGGACCAAGATCCTCTCACCACATAAATGACACCCCCTCCTATATCTCTCTCTCCGCGAGGATCGGGGATGGCCACAGTCATCAATCAACAAGTTACATAGTATTGAAAAAACACAAGTAAAGTAACATAAATATCTTTCTTGTCATTAATGAAAAGGGAAGTACTGATACATCTTCAAAAAGGAAAAAAATATAACTATTAAAAAGGAAAACAAAACTGCTGGATTTTACACCTTCTTCTTATCTGCCTCAGGATTAGCTGAAGAAGAAGCAGGAGCTAAGGGAGGAGGAGAATTAACTTTGGAAAGCACAATAGAGTTAATAGCCTGATGTTGATCAACAAACTCCATCATTATCAAAGATTCACTGGAGTCCCCATCATCAACTTCCTCATCCAGATTTGGAGGGGCCCCAGGATCATGCCTAGAAAATAGCTCGGAATCCTTTGGAGTGCCGACCTCAACCAGAGCAGCAGACCAACCATCCTTGAATCACTTTTTCTTCGCAAACTCAATTTGCGAACCTTTGTTGAAGCCAGCTGTCACACCCCGCAAAATTCGACAGACGGAGTGGCCAGCCATTGCCACCGAACCGTGTCGAGCGTGAGTAAATGAATGCCATTCTTTTCATGAGACAGATATGAGGCATAAATAAATCAATCCACAAGATAAATAATTGAATCAATCCCAAATGATAATAACAACCGAGTGATACAAGATCCATCACGTGCTAAAACTCCGAATAAACCTAATCTCCAATAATGATTTAATTAAAAACTAAATAATAATCAACTGTGAATAATCAAAATGAAATCCGCTAATAACTTTGGAACCGAATGGCCCAATAAAAACCAAAATGAAGTCTCATAATGAAATACGACTGAAAAGGAAGTCTAACTAAGTAAAGAAATAAAATGAATAAACTCCAGCTGCACCTCCAAACGATAAACTTCGATAATCCTACGTAGCTTCTCCAAAACTTATCCTGAAAAGTTAGTTAACGCACGTGGTCAGAGCCCGGATCATGAATACACACGACTCCCTCCAAATAGGATCCGTGAATCCAGACAGTAACATTATACGTAATAAATATCACAATAGAGTATTTTAATTAAACGATATAATTAAACGCGATATATATAAATCACGAACTACCCTTAGAAATTTCGATTCCAAAAATCACACAAATATGATTTTAAATTCCCAAGTCCCACAATATTCATTTAATTAAATTAACCCAATTAATCATTTTTCTCAATTTTTTATCTTAATTATAGCGGTCCTCCCGCCACGGGTGGTAATCCACAAAAGTTTTACACTTCCCCTTGTCCAATGGCCTCTGACCCATTTAAATGTCGACCCCAACCCATGACAAGGTTCCACATACGACATGACATAAATCGCCCGTTGATCCGTTTAAACTGTCGGTCCCTGACACATTATGTCGCCACAAATTTTAATGTCCGTTTTTATCTTAGGCATTAATTCTCATCTTTTCAATTTCACAATTTATAAATTACCCCACTATTATAATCGATGCGGAATCCTCAAAATACCCCTTAGTCCCATACCTAAGGGTCCCCAAGTACACATACGTCCTATCCTACATATAGGATGAAATACTAATATAAAACACGTCCTAGTCACATGCCTAGGCTAACGAAAAGGCGATATAACACAAAAATCTTCCCATCCCCACAAATTTACACTAATTAATCCCTTACTTAGCAAGCATAAATTTTTAACCAAGGCCTACCTACTAGTCCCATACCTAGTAAGCATCCTAAAAAAAATAGGGTTGAGCAATATACTAACCAAAAAACCCTCGTCCCCGTGATGGCAAACATGAATAAAATAAATCACACAATACGCAATGCATAAGAAAAACATAGCACTTAATCATAAAAGTCCTCATTCAATTTAATTCAATGAATAACACCGTCGTTATTTTCAACATAATTATTTACGTGAAAAAATGTTAAATTTATTAACATGCAATAATATTCAATATGTCATAGTCGTTCTCTTTTATAAATCATTAAAAAATTTAAAATTGTGAGCGCGTCCTAATAGCCATAAAAATAACCCCTATAAAATTCTACATGAGAACCTACACCCAAACCATAAAAACCAAAAATCTAACCTACACACCCAAGGGTTTCAAATATTAAATCATATTTAAAATTTTCATAAAAACGGTCCCAGAATTTAAGTGTCCACTTTCTTTAATTAAGTTACTAATTGATTTTAATCAAAAACACATGATTAAGGATTTAGGCGAAACTTAAAATGCATAATACTAAAGGAAAGGAATAGAGTATTCATGCCTGTGATTTCTGAATAAAAAATCTGGGTAGACGGTTCGATTCTTCTTGAAAAATTAGCAAAAGAGCATTCTTGAGTAAACCCCCAATTAAGCCTTCAAATCTGTGACAAAACTTTGATTGTGTTGGAGGTTAATGTTTAGGATTGAGAGGAAAATATTTTGAAAGAGCTCTCTGGTGAAAAACTTGTGAAAAAGTGAATATGAGAAGCCCCCGTACGGATTAGAAGCATTAAATAATAATTAAGAGTTGTAATCCAACTCAAACTCTTAAATAAAGGCCGAATTGTCAATAAATTGGGTTTAGTCGATCGATCGACTAAAAGAGTCGATCGATCGACCAAGAAGAAAATTAGAAATTCGACATTAATTTTTTTTAAAAAAGGGGCTAAACATAAAAATCTCATAAAAACTTCATTTTAAATCCGATTTCGATTTTGTTTGAAGTTCTAGTTTCCAAATAATAAAACCAACATAATTAATTAATAAAAAAATCGAAAAATCTAAAATTTTATTTTTCTCAAAAATTCCCATTTAATTAAATAAATAAATTATAAAAACACGGGGTGTTACACCCGCCTCTTTAGCCTTAGATCTTTTCACATTCTCAGTATCCAGGTCCTTCTGAAGCTGGGCAAACTTGACTTTTTCAACATTTAAGTCCTTCTGCAATGTGTCAGCCAAACCCCCACTAGTCTCAACAGCTTTCATCCTACCCTCCCATTTCTTTTGCTCATTAGCCAAGGCATGTTGGGATTCAAGCAAAGACTTTTTCAACTCGTTGAAAGCTTTTTCAGCTCGTTGAAAGCTTTTTCAACTTCACTAGAGGAAGAAGCTCTCAAAGCCTTATCTTTCTCTAACATACTATTTAAGTCAACAAGGAACTGCACAAGAACAATACGGAAAGTTAATATTGGGAAGAACAAATCATGAGATAGTAATTAAAGAAGCTAAAAAGAATATACCATAACAAAGCTTTGAGCAACCCTGTCAGAACTCTTGAAGTGAGGCATTGTCGCAACAGCACTCCTGTGGTTCGGCAAAGTACTAGACTTTATTAATTATCTTGCCAATCTAGGGCCAAGAACCACTGGAGAGGCAGAAGAAGATATGGAGACCAACTCACGTGTAACACCCCATACCTCAAACCATGATGAGAAACCAACTATAGATTTGCCCAGAAATCACAATCACATCCTCAAGATCAACTCAAAAGATATAAAAAAATTCCTCCAAGAACCTCCAACAAAATAGCCCTAAGAACACCTCTAATCTAAGGTTGAAACTCACAAATCTCAAGGGTCAATGTGTATATAAAAAGAAGAGGAATATAAAATATATTTGCTGCCAAAATTTGTGCCAAAAGTAGGTTAAAACGGTTGCCCACGACTTCCTTTTATAATGCAAAGAAATGAAGAGTTGGAATCCAAAAGACTCCTTTAAATAAGGCAAAGAAATGAAGAGTTGGAAGTCAAAACAACTCCAAGAGTTAAAAATATTTTAAAATCATTTTAAAATCCGTTTTAACTCCGTTTTCCAAACCGTTTGAAATTATCGCCTTTAAAAATAATAACCAACATATTTGAGCAATAAAAATAATTTTATCAAAAACTTTATTTTCCTCCATTTTCCAAAAATTAGTTAAAATAGCCCAAAATTACGCGGGTTGTTACACTTCCCCACTAACAATGGAATTTCGCCCTCGAAATTCGTCGAATGCCTAACTCTCAAAATCAGGCCACTACACTAACTCCAAAAATAAACACTACACCAAAATGGCCAAATTGTCACCTTTCTGCCGGCCACCCTTGTCAAGGTCATTGACCGTGACACAAATCTCGCGTTTTGTGTCACGGTCATTGACCTTGACACGACCGTGACAACTTTTGCAGCAAAAAAAGCCCTAGGATTCTTTTTTTCCCACCTTTTTTGGTTTTCCCCTCTCTCTCTCTCTCATACGCGATTTCTGCTCTCTCTCTCTCTAAGGTATATTTTTTTTCCTCTCTTTCTCCCTCTCTCTTTCTATATGTATGTGTATGTGTATGTGTATGTGTATGTGTATGTGTGTATATATATGTATGTATATGTATATGTGTATGTGTGTGTATATGTGTATGTGTATGTGTGTGTGTATATATATATATATGTGTGTATATGTATACGTGTATGTGTGTATATATATGTTAGTGATAGTTAGAATTGTGTAAATGTTAGAAAAGTTCTAGAATTCATATGTTAAATTTAATTATATAAATATTTAAATTGATAATAATTTTATTCATGAAATTAATTCAATTAGGTAAAACCCTAGATAATTTTTTAACAGAATTTGATAATATTATATAAAGTTTAGTAAATTCACAAAATGTTGCCAATTGTATGTTTTTAGGAATATCATTAGTTACTTTCGTGCCCAACTATGTAGAATCCATACACATGCATGTTGTTAGAAAGTCTTAAATTTAATTCTCACTTTAATTTGTAGAATCTCTGTACTTGGTTGGATTTATCCCTTTATGATAATGAAATTTATGCTCCAATTATAATTATCTCATGTCATAATTTTATTGATAAATAATAAATGTAGTTGGCACGGTCGTGGTGGGGGGAGGGGGTGGGGTGGTGTGGTGTGTGTGTGTGTGCGTAGGTGTGTGCGTGTGTGCGTGGCGGGGGGAGGGGGGAGGGGGAGGGGGTGGGGTATGTGTATATGTGTGTGTATGGTGGTGTGTGGTGGGGGAGGGGGGTAGTGGGGGTGGGGTGTGGTGGGTGACGGGGGGAGGGGGGGTGGGGTGTGGTGGGGGGAGGGGGTGGGGGTGGAATTTTCTAACTAAAAATATGATAATATTTTGTTATAATTTGTTAAAACTATGTAAACCTTAGTATGAATGCAAGGTTAGTGATAGTTAGAATTGTGTAAATGTTAGAAAAGTTCTAGAATTCATATGTTAAATTTAATTATATAAATATTTAAAATACCCCAATTGTCACGGTGGTGGTGGGGGGAGGGTGGTGGTGGTGGTGGGTGTGGGGTGTGTGTGCGTAGGTGTGTGCGTGTGTGCGTGGCGGGGGGAGGGGGGCAAGGGGTGTGGTGGTTGTGGGGGTGGGGTGTGGGGGGTGTGGAGGGGTAATTTTAACAATTGTATATCTTTAATTAAGAAATTGTATAGCTTTAATTGTAATTTTAATTGTATAGTTTTAGATGAAAGTAAAGTAATAATTAGTGCCAATTTCATATGAAAGTAGGATTGTCCCTCATTGTAAATTAGTAAATTAATAATTGTATACTTTAATTGTTAGTTTAATTGATGAAAGCTACGCGATCCCGTCTTGGAGCAGATTAGGGAGCAACTCAAGTCGTGGAAAAAAAATATGCGGGCACGGTACTTTGGGAAAACAAGAGAGTCGATTATCCAATGGCGTGAATCCGTCCCCCCCAAGGAGCCGATCTCATCGGCACAATGGCAGAAGTTCATTGACAATGAGATCGAGGATTGACAATTGGCATCTCGCCAATCGGGGAGGGAAAATCGGGCAAAAAAGACGAACGTGCACTACTCCGGCCGGACCTCTTACGCCGAGGTGGAGCATAGGATGCAGGTAAGATTTAATTTTTCTATAACTGCAGAAATATATTATTCTTCATTATTTTACTTTGCGGGGCCGATACTAATTTTACTTTACTTTATTTTATTTCAGGGGGTAGGGAGTGGGCCAGGGGGTAAGCCACATAGGCTCGATACTTATGTGGCTCTTCGGACGAAGAAGGGAAAGGACAAGGAGGTGTCCCCGATCATCGCGGCCACGATTGTAAGTAATCCGACAGTTTAATTTTTGTTAATTACGTTATAATTTTTTAGTTTACTTATTTTACTAATCATGTACTTTTTTTCGTTTCAAGCAAAGCTTAAGGAAGTGCATGAGTCGCAGTCTGATGCCGACAAGGCATCTTTGTCCACATACGCACTCAGCCAAGTTCTTGGCTCTGATCGCAAGGGGAGGATAAGGGGAGTGAGCTCGCGGGTGGCCAAATCTAGGATCATCGGATTGGAGACGAGCGACATCGGGTTGGCTCGAACGGTGGATTCACACGACGCGAAGCTGTTCCGTTTGGAGGCGACGGTCCAAGATATGTACGCATTCATGAAGCGTACGTTGGTCGGAGACCGTAAAGGGAAAGGAAAAGGGAAGGAGAAGGCGGTGGAGGAGGAGGTGCGGGAGGACGAGGCGCAGGATGACGAGGATGTGGACCTCGCTGCTTCATCACCGACACGTTCTTACTTCGATGATCCACTTCCCTATTTGGTGGCCTTGAACAGACCATTGTCGACACTTGGTTGGCCGAACGTGTTCATATTGGACGTATTTGATGGCCAGCGGATAGGGCGGGGGTTGAGGGACCCGAATATCGTCGAGGGTGGAATAGTCCATGGACGTGTGCTTCAAGAGATGGAGTCCAGGGTGCTCGTCACGCATGTCATACCCGGGAAGGAGAACTCCCTATTATGGCTGCGCGAACAATGCGGCACAACGTATATTAGTGGGTGCGTCAATTCGTATGTCGTGTGGCCTACTCACCTCCTCAGTTTTACCCAAGACATGTAGTAACATTATTTTTAAGTTTGTCCATTTTAATTATATTTGGATTATATCGTCATGTATATTATTTCTATTTTGAATATTTGGATTATATCGTCATGAATATATATTTGCATTATCTTTAGTTTGTTTGGATATATGATGTTTGGAACAGGTACAACGTTGCTATAACAGGTACAAATATACTGCTGGGCAGTGGCAGTGGCAGTGGCCATACTGCCCAGCAGATTTTTTTTAAATTCTGCCCAGAATTGTCACGGTCATTGACCGTGATAATTTTTTAAAAAAAAGGGCCACGGCTTTGTCACGGTTATAAACCGTGACAAATGTGTCACGGTCATTGACCGCGACACGACCGTGACAAAAAAAGTTGTCTCGCCTCGAAATGTCACGGTCATTGACCTTGACAAGTCGGATTTGTCAAGGTCAATGACCTTGACAATTCGGCAGATTTGGTGTAGTGAAATCACGTCTCCCAAAAATAAATTCCTCACCTCTAATCTCGAAACTTATCACAAATATCACCTAAAATTTTCTATCTCCAAAAATTTCTAACCACGCAATGAACCCAAAACCCAAGCCCCGAGGGTTTTCGTATACCTAAGCTCTGATACCATTTGTAACACCCCATACCTCAAATCATGATGAGAAACCAACTATAGATCTGCCCAGAAATCACAATCACATCCTTAAGATCAACTCAAAAGATCTACAAAAGTTCCTCTAGGAACCTCCAATAAAATAGTCACAAGAACACCTCTAATCTAAGGTTGGAACTCACAAATCTCAAGGGCCAATGTGTATATAAAAAGAAGAGGAATATAAAATATATTTGCTGCCAAAATTTGTTCCAAAAGTAGGTTAAAAGGGTTGCCCACAACTTCCTTTTATAATGCAAAGAAATGAAGAGTTGGAATCCAAAAGACTCCTTTAAATAAGGCAAAGAAATGAAGAGTTGGAAGTCAAAACAACTTCAAGAGTTAAAAACATTTAAAAATCATTTAAAAATCGTTTTAACTCCGTTTTCGAAACCATTTGAAATTCTCGCCTTTAAAAATAATAACCAACATATTTGAGCAATAAAAATAATTTTATCAAAAACTTTATTTTCCTCCAATTTCTAAAAATGAATTAAAATAGTCCAAAATTACGCGGGTTGTTACATCAAGTTGATCGGGATGAGCAGAAGAACATTCTGCTAACTTAGAAGGAAACCCTTTCTTTATTCTGGTCAGGGAGCTCTCTTCAGTTTGCTTAGATGTGGATTTCTTCCCAAAATCATTTTTATTTTTCACCCGTGTATCAGCTCGTTTGGAAGGGGGATTAGCCGAAATATCTCCCAAAATGTTGGCAATCTTCCTCTTCCCCATGGATGCAGTAAGAGGAAAATTTGAATCTACGAAGGAAAGGGAAAGAGCAGCAAGTTCGCCACTGCCAGATGTAGTGGCCGAGGAAGTGTAAGGTGGTTCTTGTTCAAGGTCAATAACAGGGGAAGGAGTAGGACGAGCAACGAAGGAAGAGATTATGTTCATATACTGCAACAAATAAGATGCAGACCTGATGTGCTCCTCGCTAATCCTTTGATGAAGTCCCCAAATAAACTTCAACTCCCTCAAATTCACCTCACTTTACTTGGGGAACCTTCTCTTCTGATCATCTGTAATAGGAAGTTACAGAGAAACACTTAGTTTAACATTCAAACAAGATATGTACAAGTCAGAGCAGTTTAATAAGGAATCACCTATTCCATTGCCAAAAGGAGGGCACCTAGGCCCCTAGTACTCAGCATTCTCAGTCAAAGGGGTATATTGCCAGTTTTTTAATACAACCCCATGCTCAAAATAATTTCTATTGGAGTCTGGGAGATTAACTACTAACGCTTTATTTACATCCCCAGTCTTTAAGTAAAAAGTGGTCTCACTAGTCACCCACTTATAACAAAACATTATTTTTGGAATTCCCAGGTGGGTTCTATGAAATTAATTCAACCTATACACTCCATTTACAACCCTCCAAGTATTGGGGTCTACCTTAGCAGGGACAATGTCAAAATATCGACAAAACTCAAGACACGGTTGGTTGGGAGAAAAGGAAAACCCACACTCATCTATAAAAAAAGATGGAAACCAGTGACCCTTAGCAAGTGAGAAAAAATCAGCAGGTAAAATAGCATGTTCCAAAACAACTCAAGCGGGAATTTTAAATTCATTTCTGAATTCATCAAGAGAATCAACAAAGTAAACCATGATGACGAATAGAAGAGAAAAGAAAGAATTCTTACAGAAATTAAGGATTCATCAAGAACTGAAGAATAGAAAATGATCATTTGAGAAAGAAAAAGAAAGCTTGAAGACACTGTAGCACAGAAACACTCAGAATATTTGAGATGAAAAAAGTTCATGGTTTTTTCCCGCTTTTTATAGCTTTCCTTGAAAATTGGAAAAGTAATGATTAAAAGGCAACGTCGATTGAACTGGTGGTGGCTAAAAGGCAGAAAAAATAGATTTTCCCAAAAACGATTCGTTAAAGTGGTAGATAATTTCAAAAATGCCACGCGCATTATATCCCCATAATTAAACCATAAAATTTTAAAAGTATGGGAAGTCGGCAACCGACCAGGCCTAAAATTGTTGCCCGAGCAATTTTAAGAGCCAAAATGCTCCATACTCTTGCAAAAACTTCAAGCATGAAACATTGGGGCTTCTATTGATATAAAAAATTATCTATGTACATGGACCATTCAGATACTGACATGTGTTATACAGTGGGAGATTAATCCTACTCATTAAGGATCGAATACCGACCAACTCCAGGAATGCCGACCAACTCTTAGAATGCCAACCAACTCTCAGAATGCCGACCAACGTGACACACAAACATCAACAGTTGTATATATTAATGATTGTACAAATGTAAATGTCTACAATATAAAGACATTTCCATCTCTTGATATTCCATCTCTTGTACACCCCCTGAGGACTATAAATACATTGTAAACCCTACATACAGGGGACACAAAAAGGGAGGCAATTGAATAATCCCAAGGCAATACACAACAGTGGACGTAGGTTCTTTCCTTAAGCCGAACCACTTTAAAAATCTCTTTTCTTTTATTTATATTTATATGTTATCAATTAATTAGCCTCGTCCTGGTTTTTGCATCAACACATGGATTATTTATTTCTACAATTTTTGTTTCTTAAATGCTATCAAATTTGCGGCTATTTTTAATTTAATTTTATGTTTAATGATTAATTTCCCTTTTAATCACCTCTTTTAATTAATCTATTGAGTAATTACTCAATATCATTTTTATCTTTTCTTTCAAGTAGGATATGATCAAAAGAGCATTTGGACTCTCTCTCTCTTTCTCTCTTTCTTTCTCTCTGTATATATATATATATATATATATATATATATATATATATATAGAGAGAGAGAGAGAGAGAGAGAGAGAGAAAGTCTCCTGTAAGAACTCCTTATGGTGCAGACCCCGGTACATACCATTTTTTTAAAATAGTAAAAAAATGAATTTTTTGATGTAACTTCATGGATATGATATCCATGGTGAGAATATCATCTCCAATTTTTTTGTCGATAACTTCAATAAAAAAACTGTCGAGATGATGTGATATGTAAAAAAAGGGTATAAATATGCAATTTCAATCATTGAAATGTTAGATCGGCGCCATCCGTTTTTTTGATTGAATTTCTTAATGAACTTCATGAATATGATCTTCTCACTATCGAGATCATATCCATGAAGTTTCATTAAAAAAATTCAATCAAAAAGTGGGTGAGATGATGGCCAACATTTCAACGGTCGAAAATGCATATTTATACCATTTGTTTACATATCGCTTCATCTCAATGATTTTTTTATTGAATTTTTTGATGAAAAAATTTGAAAATGATCTTCCCACCATGGAGATCATATCCATGAAGTTTCATCAAAAAATTCATTTTTTTACTATTTTAAAAAAATGGTATGTACCGGAGTCTGCACTATAAGGAGCCCTTACAAGGGAGGGCCTCTCTCTCTCTCTCTATATATATATATATATATATATATATATATATATATATATATATATATATATATATATATATATATATATATATAAACGTATGGGTAAGAATCCAAATATTCTTAGTATTCTTTCCTAATTACTAGTACCTTTTTTAATTAGTATTTTGGATGTGTCTTCCTTCTTTGATTACTTCAAATTGGTTACTTTTGAATTTTTCTACAATATCATTTAGTAACCTTATAAAAGTATTATTTCGTTCTATAATTATTTATAGAGAAGTAGAGTTGTTTAAATTATCTGAGTGGGTTTCTTCAGTGTATCTTATAGAGAAGTAGAGTTGTTTCTCCACCTAAAAAAGATGAATAAATTTGACCATAATACCAATTTGGAAAATCAACTCCCCATAAAAGAGTGATAAAAATATAGGAAAACAAGGTTATGGATTAAAATTATAATGCTTGAATTTTCAAGAGGGAATCTATTAATCAATTAAAATACTTATTTTAGTTTAGAAGACTCAATTAAGGGTTGCTATAATTTATGAACTATTTTAAAACTTAATACTTTGGAGACTAGTAGTGTACTTTACTCAAATTTTTTTATGAAAACTTATGTCTTAGAATCTTCTAAAAAAGTAATTTAAGATTTATTAATATTGACTAATAAATCAAGTCATTGTATTTATCTCTAAATAATATGTCTATCTTTTATTGAATTAATAAATCATCCACTACTTACACTATTTTAAGTTATTTGAACTTATTAGGCACGCGAGGAAGTATCTTAGCAATTGTATCCATAATTTTGAGCCTTTTTTTACATGAAAGAAACGATGCAATTTCCTGGGAATGTGTTCCTTAGTTGCTAAGAAAATCTAGAACCCTCCAAGGAGTCACACGTATCGTGTTTGGCATGTATACTTTATCTTCTATCTATTGTGCACGTGAATATATATATATATATATATATATATATATCACCAAAGCTTTGTATTTTCAAGTGTTATTGCATCACCAAGATTTCGAGCTTGGAGGTGGAGTTCAGCATCTTGAAACCAACTAAGATAATTCACCCCAGAAATTTCAAGTGCTTCAAATTCGAGTTTAGAGATATTTGACATTTTAAACTGTTTAATAAATAAATTACAATCAGAAATATGGAACGCATAACAAATAAAAATAATAATAATTCAATATTGATAGAAATATCATGTGTGCAATTAGGACTATAAATAATGACTCAAGTCCCAAATTTAAAGGATATTTTATTGGAACTTCAAGTCCTTGCTATTTATTTGTGAGAACTTCAAGTTCTACACATAAAATTATTGAACTTCAAGTTCAATTTTGTTAATAGCTTGGGATTCAAAAATTCCCACCCCCGTTGTGTCAAAACTTCAGGTTTGAGCACACACGCACACACACACACACACACACACACACACACACACACACACATATATATATATATATATATATATATATATATATATATATATATATATATATATATATATATATATTTGGAACTTCAAGTCCAAATTACAAATTATTTGGGTCATATAATGTCCCATATAATAAACAAAACTTGAAGTGATGATTTTGGGTATTCATTTGGAACTTCAGGTCCAAAAAAATTTAAATAGCAATTCGGTATTTCAGGTCCGAAATTTAAATATAAATTAGGAACTTCGGGTCCTAATTGTATTTTGGGAACTTTTTGCCCCCAAAATTTAATGAGTGGTTGATATGAAAAATAAATATATCGTATAATCGTTGCATATTAGTACTTTTCAAGTGTGAATAATCAAAATTGCAAATAAAAAATCGTGCACGATGACTAACTAAAGATTAAAAAAAATATATTAGAGTAACATTAATATATCATGCATTATTATTATATAAACTAATGTCTAAATATTAAACAATGTTTAAGAAAAAAGTTTAGGTCTCAACGAATAATAATTTTTTTTTTGAACCATTAATATCTAAAAAAAAATTTAAAATAAATTTAATAGGATTAAAACACCTAGACAGTTTTGTTGCAATTTTGTACGAGTAATAGTAAAGGATATATTTTTGGATAATGTATTGGCCCTATAATTTTAGAAAAACAAAATCCCATCTGTTCACATGCTTGCCATATAGATATTTTAGAAGTCAAAAAGGTATTTTGATTTTGGAAGTTAGTATATGGAGATATACATCATACACATTTATATGAGGATGCTGAATAATTTTACGTACAAACAAAAAAAACATATGTACCAAATATGCAAAAAAAATGTATTAGTAATACAATAACATATAGTGAGCTTCGTATTTACAAAGGACTGCTTAATATATATAAGACTGACTATCAAAAATATATGTGCAAGCTTATGATATTATTTGTTATATTACAACAATAAGTATATATATGGGTATATATGGAAAGTGAACTAAGGGTTATAAACGTGTAGTATTATTTTATTAGATTTAGGAGTCAATAGCAATGTTAGTAACAATATCGAATATAGATTATGTAATTTTAGGACTTAAAATAATATTGATTATGAATATAAGACAACAAATATTTCGTTTCTATTTTTAGACCCTATTTTCAAATTAAAGGGACACGTGGCATGCTGTGATTGGTTGACGTTTTATGAATATGGGTCCGCGTCAGCGGCTTTATTCAAAAATAGGGACTAAAACCATAAATAAAACGTTTGTTGTCCTATTTTCAAAATACATATTATAATAGGTCTTAAATTTACAAAGCCACATATGAATATCGTATAAATATAATTTTACGACATTGTTGCAACCAATCTTTTTAAACATCGTAAAAAAGTCAGAAACCAAGAGACATAAGGAAGCATACCAAGAGATAAGAATATGAGTGGACATTCACTCAAAATCCAAAAGCCACATATTTTTAACAATGTGTCCTTTTTAGGCACGTGAATATATATATATATATATATATATATATCGAAAGCTTTCATATTTTCAACACAAGTCTTATAGTGTTTTTGTGTTTGTGTATTGATTTTCCAAAGAACTATGGCTGAGAATGGTACCCATGATATTGTTTCTACCCTTTGTTCTTCCGAGAGAAACTACCTCATTCACAATAACGGTGATAAGGTTAGCACGTTTCATTTTCTTCTCTCTAGTGGTTATCTATAATTGTGTACAAATCTGTTAATGCATGACGATGACATCTATAATTGTGTACAAATCATATCATTTTAGTGTCATCATATTGAATAATAATTAAATCTGTTGATGCATGATAAAAGATGGAATTTGGGTATGCTGACCTCATATGGTCTCCATGGGAATTTTCACTCGTATGTTATGTTTCTTTGTCCAATGAATTTCAGTGTTTTCTTTTGTCATGTGTAGAGTCAACTATTGCTTATCTATTGAACAACAATTTTTGGACCATGTTGACCTCATATGGTCTCCATGGGATTTTTTACACTCTGTATGTGTATGTTATGTTTCTTTGTCGGATGAATTTCCATGTTGAATCTTTTATGAATATCAATGTTTTTCTTTTGCCATGGTACCGTATTCGCGGTACGCTAAAAAGTCGTGCCGTATCATTTTGCATTGTACTGATTAAAAATGATAATGATTTATTTTTTTAGTTATCGAAAATGAAAATTACCGAAACTGAAATTATTGAATTTTTTGTGATGTGTTTCGGTTACACATATAAAAAAAATGATTTATCGAAATTACCGTATCAAAATTAAATACCGAAATTACTGTCCAAAATGCAGTATTGTAACATTGAAAAAATGATAGGAAATAATGTTATAGTTTATTTTTTGGGGGTAAAGTGAAAATGTTGTGATTAATTTGTACATAAATATACAAAGTTGGGGTAAAGTGATTTGAAATGGCTCTTAAACATATCACCACTCATGGAACGAATTAAAGGACGGATTTTGTTAAAATAATAATTTTGCGCTGAATTTTTTTTATGGGTTCTTAACATTTAAGTGTACCCTCATAAAAAATTTAAGCTCAAAATAATATCCTTTTGCTTTTTAAAAAAAATAGGTAAAACATTTGTCAGTTTATAAGGTTGACAATTTTTTGACCCATTTTTTTATCCAATTACTGCTGTTTCAAAATATGTGGTTCGATTTTGGTTTAAGTCAAGTTGTACCGAGCGGTACAAATGTTAATTTCAATTTTAATCTATTAAAATTAATTTGGTATTAGTACGTTCTATTTACGAATCAAACCAATCGAAATAGACCGTAGTCATGTGTAGAATCAACTTTTGCTTATATTTTTGTCCAAAAGCCAAAAGGAATCCTTTTACTAAATTCTAAAGTTTACAGGTTAGCATTGACAGTTTGAAAGAGAAAAAAGTTGGATTGTATTTCTCAGCATCATGGTGTGGTCCATGTCGTAGGTTCACCCCAAAACTGGTGGAAATCTACAATGAACTCTTACCAAAAGGTGATTTTGAGATTGTATTTGTCTCTGCTGACAGAGATGATGAATCTTTTGAAAGGTATTTTTCCAAAATGCCATGGTTGGCTATTCCATTTTCCGATTCTGACACGCGCGACAAATTGGATAAATTGTTTAAGGTGAGGGAAATACCTCACCTTGTGATTATCGGTGAAAATGGGAAGCTTTTGACTAATGAGGGAGTTGAAATCGTTAGCGAGTATGGTGTTGATGGGTACCCATTTACCCCAGAACGCGTAAAAGAAATTAAAGATCAAGAAGAAGAAGAAAAAAAGAATCAATCTCTAACATCTCTCTTAGTCACACCCTTGCGCGATTTTGTAATCTCGGCTGGTGGGAAGAAGGTAGAATCATTGCTATGAATTTTTGTATATTAGTCTTGTTACTTTTATGATCTGAAAATGTTATTTGCATATTGTATGGACTAGGTACCAGTTAGAGAGTTTAAGGGGAAGTTAGTGGGGCTGTATTTCTCGTTGTCTTCGTGTGTTAAATGCATTGATTTTACTAAAAAACTGACTGAAGTTTATGAGAAGTTGGTGGCAAATGGGGAGAATTTTGAGATTGTGATGCTACCTCTCGATGATGATGAAGAGGAAGAGTCATTCAAACAAGGGTTTGAAAGTATGCCATGGTTTTCATTGCCTTGCAAGGATAAGATTATTCAGAAGCTGGTTAAGTACTTTGAGCTCTCAACCTTGCCAACTTTGGTCATCATTGGGCCGGATGGAAAAACTGTTCATTCGAATGTGGCTGAAACTGTTGAAGAACATGTATCTATGGCATATTCTTTTATGCTCGAGAAGTTTTTAGTACTTGAAGAAATAGAGAAAGAGAAGTGCAAAGCACAAACGTTGGAGTCTATTTTGGTATCTGAAGACCTCAATTTTGTAATTGGGAAAGATGGAGTCAAGGTGAGAGTTTTAGCTGTTACTGTATGCCACTAACTCAATCATTAAGTTATAAAAATATTCTCAAGATTTTAGAATCCTTCCCCCCCCCCCTCCTTAATTTGGGATCCCTGACAAAAACTCTTTTACTTTGAAGGTTCCTGTTTCTGATCTTGTTGGAAAAGTTATCCTCCTATACTTCTCCGCTCATTGCTGTCCCCCTTGCCGAGTATTCACACCGAAGCTAATTGAAGTTTACCACAAAATTAAAGCGAAGGATGACCAATTCGAAGTGATTTTCGTCTCCAGTGACAGAGACCAGTCTTCTTTCGAGGAATATTTTTCGGACATGCCATGGTTGGCTTTTCCATTTGGTAATGAAAGGAAGGAATCACTAAGCTGCCTGTTCAAGGTTCGTGGAATACCAACGTTAGTCGCAATTGGGAAAAATGGGAACACCATCACCACGGATGCCATAAATCTCGTTATGCTTCATGGGGAGTCTGTATATCCTTTCACGGAGGAGCGTTTGAAGGAGATTGAGGAGGAATATAAGGAGATGGCAAAGGGGTGGGCTGAGAAAGTGAAGCATACACTCCATGAGCATGAGCTCGTCCTCACTCGATTACCCATGTATACATGTGACGGGTGTGATGAAGTGGGGGAGTTGTGGTCATTCATGTGTGAAGAGTGTGACTTTGATCTTCACCCCAAGTGTGCTTTGGGAGAAGATAAGGGAAACAAAGACGATGCTGCTGCTGCTACTGCGGAGGATGTTGACAAGAAAGAAAAGCCAAAAAATGAGTGGGTTTGTGAAGGAAATGTTTGTCACAAAGTTTAACGAGTTTTCATTTTCAAGTCAATTGCTTGTCCTGCTTTGGTAATATGTTACTGATGAAAAATGTGTGGAGTGAAAGTAAGTTGTGAGTTTCCCTTATCAATAATAATGGACATGCTTATGAATGATACCACTACATATATTGAGCAATGGATCTCGTTTATTTTCTTTGACCTTTCTGTAAATCAAACAATTGTGACAGTAACAGGAGTAGTTGCGAGGAAATTTAAGTGCCTTTCACCCACTATGGATTAAACTCAAAAGGCTTAAGAATACAAAAATAAAAAGTAATAAAATAGAGTTTAGTTTCTGACAATAACTGACCAGGTGGTGAGCCCATGACTTTGGAAAATAACAATTATGGTATTTTACTTGCAAATAAGTCCAGGATCAGCAGTTTTATACATCTATTTCCCCCATAAATGCAACAAAAATAACAATGCACCTGAGTGCAATTTGATTCACCAACAAATAGTCCAAAGCAATCTTAAATTGATAGTCAATGCCAATAAAGAAATGAAATCTAACATTATCAAAACAAAAATACATTTAATATCTTAAAGTGAAAAAAAGTAACTAAGATTTTCACATGACTAATCATTGATGCATAGGGGATAACAAAATGCCTGTTATCAGTTTTGGTACAAATTATCGAACCTTAGATTATTTCATCATTTTTTTAAACTGACAATTGGAAGGAAAGAAGACTCAAATTTATCCTATAGTGAGACAAACTTCCTGTGCAAAATGTGTATGTCAAATAGGAAAAAATGTGGATAATTAAAGTTTGGCCTCGCATTTATATTATAGAGTAATGTATGTGTATGAGTCCTATGCCGATTCAGAAATGTGACACATTTGGTGTGACACACTAACCTGTCGCACCTACATTAGTGGAGCTCGGACACGAGCTAATGCGGGTGTGACACGTTAGTGTGTCGGGATTATGAGTCGCTCTAGAAATATTGTGTGTATATATAGCCTGCGAAGTCTAGAAAATACAGTTACGTGAATGCAAAATATTAGTAATAAAAACACAGAACCTTATCAATATAAGTGTTTCGTCAGTACTATATACAATTAGACATTAGCCTTCATCATTTTATGAGTACTAATATTGTCAAAAATTAGTTGGTAAACATTACCAAACTTTGGTCCAATAACTGAAAACTTCTATTCGAAAATCAACTTTAACTATTCTCTTTAAACTGTGAGAAGAAACTAAACGGTCACAAAAAATCCGAATGCTCTTGAACTGCTAAAAAGTAGTATGCAGAAACAAAGATACTACGCCCATTCATTTATACTTCTAATAAACACACACTAACCCAACAACACCTAACTTTTAGTGCAAAAAACTTAATGTCAGAGCATAACCAGTACAAAAAATTAGTGTCCAATATAAGAATAAAAACCATCTAGTGTTGTTTGGATTTTATGATATCTTAATTGTTCTGTTCACAACAGAGTAAGAGAGTGAAACCGGTGACGACGGAAATGGCTCACGTTTATGGCTAGAAAAAACAGACAACTCAAACATTAACAAACATAACACGCACATAGTTATGAAGATTTTGGCTTGAACATAATTGATATTACATTAATCATTTGGGGCTGCAAATGGTACAAATCAAGAATCGCAGGCTAGAACCATTATTTAAGCAAGTGGGAAATTACACAGAGATTGAGTTGGCACTCAATGAGACATAAAACAAAAAAAAGGGATTTTTTTAGCTTCACTGCTTTGCATACATTCTTTGGTAATGGGGAAACCATTCATCTTAAAATTCATCGTAATTATTATAGAAGCTCAAGTAAGGCAACCGTAGTGAAAGAGAGAAAAATATCTTGAGAATTAAGTAAAGATGCAGAGGGGCATAAATAGAATAATAAATCTTTACATGTTGCACAACAAGATTAAAAGCTAGCATTTAATTTATATAATATCCCCTTCGTTTCAAATTAAGAGTCCGCTATTCCTTTAAGAGTTCGATTTCCTTTTTAGTCAAACATCTATGGAGAAAATGTCACAATCGCTAACATGTCTTCATCTTGACCATTTATTAGTGTATCCTTAATAAGTGCAATAGTCAAATATCACGATTCATCATCTTGAGTCATAAAACGTGAATGGGAAAATAACTCCATTGGATAAGAGGCATAAAAGACGGGACAGGACCGTATGCATTCAATTGCAAGATATTCAGAGAATCGTGAAATACAGTGAACAATCAAGGAATTACACATCTGCTAATTGGTTAAATACTATATTTCATGACAGATATTAAATATTTAAACATGAATAAATAAAAAAATTAGAGTTCGCAGGCTTTCTTGACAAGATTTATATATTTAAATAGGAATAAGTGAGAATTAAAGACCATAGGCTCACAAAGTTCATAAGGTTAGTCATTGAATACCAATTTCTAAGAAATAGTTAGGGAACTTCTTTTGCTCTTAGTTATATTGTTTTTTGTATGATTCAAAGGATGGATTCATGGTTACTTGGAGGGTGCAAGTTCATCTTTAGATTGGTCATATAACATTTTTTTGACAAGGTCTCGTGAAGAGAGAAATTCCACTTCAACATAACGAATATGCTAGGTCAAGGAGTTAAATTAATGAATCTTGTAGAAATGAATCAGAATTTGCTAAGAGAGCCAAATACATATATGTTCCCAAAAATAAGTTCAGTCATTTAGTGTTCCTGCAAGAGTTGGAGAAGAAATTTTCGTACGTAAAATAACAACCTTTAGAAAGGGGAGCAGTACTCCTATTACTAGACATCAGCGACTCAAGATTCCTATTTTCGCCCACCGTTGTCGAGCAATGCTTATACCGTGGTTCATTTATTATCATACAGGGCAGCTGAAGTGTGGCCTACTTGCATTTGTAATTCCATTCCGTTTTGTTCCACCACACTCCAGGTGGTGGACGCGGTTTTGCACACATCACATAGTAATGCAAATCGTGAATCATTTGATGCATTGGCTAGGCAAACTTGACTTATATATATATATATATATATATATATATATATATATATATATATATATATATATATATATATATATATATATTATATTGACATAATTAAAAAGATACTTAGCATAATACCCAGGCCATGTTTGGGTTATAAAGGCACGGTTCGAAATTGTCAAAAAGTATAACATGTGTCTCTTGGCATAGATAGTTAAACACAAACCACCGGCAAATAGATATTTTTTTGTCCTTACAACACCAACCAAACATGTCTTTCAAACCCCAAAGAAAATATTAAAATTTTCCTAGTCAAATTTTAAAATTCTTAATTTTGTAACTTGAATCCCCCCAAATCAAAAAGATCTCCAATATGAAAAAATTGACCCAATATCCTATATCTCCTCAACCTTAAATATTACATAGAAAAGAAAAAACTTCGGCATGAAACTTCTATAAAATTAAAATGTATCATGTTAGAGTGACTTTACAATTTATATCATTTATAAAGTGAAAACAACCTTCAGTAGGCATTAAGGATTCATTTACAATTTACCCCTTCTCCTCTAAAAAGAGTGTTAGTATTTGGATTCGGCACTTCTTTAATTATCAACAAAATATGCTTGTCAAAGATATGAATTTAAACTGTTCCTCAATATTTGGCCAGATAATCCAAAACAACCAGTTTGGGATAATACATTGGCTAGATAGAAAAATGGAAATCCGAATTATTAAAGTAGATTATATAAATAAGCATTTATAAATATTGATGTCAATTATATATAAATCATTTACAAAAATATCCAAACAGAGCCTTCAACACTATGGTCAGAAAAAGAAGTGAAGTAAGCCAAACTTTTACCAAGGACATCCACAATGGGTACCATAAACCATTGTAGATCATCTAAACCGTGTAATAATGGGGAGAAGAATCGGTAAAAGAGGAGGGGATCCGTTAACCCTCCCCCAGCCTTATGGTAGAGCTAACGGATATCCTTTTGGCGGGAGACAGGATTTCAGACGTGTGATTGATCCCCGTCCACGGTCTGGATGTGGGACGTTTCCACGTTTAAGGTAAGTGGTCACTTCTGAAAAAACAATTTTTTAAGTGGCAAACATGGGAAATTTACCCGTTTACCTTTATTTCTACCGGATCCCACTTCGAGCCTCGCTCAAATCCCACTCGTTAATCCTCTACTTCTAACGCATTTCACCCCGACCATTGTGGACATCCTAAGTCTATCATTATAAACTGTGTTCAGGCTGATAGAGATAGAGAATTAGACAACATGCATTTTTCAAAATTAAATTACTTCATTAGAAGTAAAAGAAAATGTAAAAGGAACTGAACATGATTATTTTCTCGAGCAAAGTATACCACGCACACACATAGCACTCATATATATATAAAAAGTTCCAGCAACACCAGATAACACAAATTTTCCAATTAGATAAATTTCAAGACATTTCAAAAGAATCTGTTAGTCCATAAGACAACCACCATATCCAACATCAACACCTTACCCAGTCACTTCATCCAACATAGTAACTTAAAGGTAAATTTAAAAATTCTCTAAAAGCAGTTGACATATAAAAAATTGCCATATGATGCTATACGTTTTACACCTAGATTAGGGGACTGTCAAAATATTCTGAAAATAATATTCCATAGGGTACAAAACATGATTTGGTTTAATTCAAAAAAGTTCAGGGCATATGGATTTGAAATAATAACAATCACAACAACCCAAATAATTGGAAAAAATCTTTGTGAAGTTGAGTGAAGCAGTTACACCAACAATCATTTATCGAACTCTAAACTCTAAACCAAAAACAAAATCCAAATCTGCCCCAATTTTTATAGATTATAGTTCAGTAGTAAAGAATTATGAATGAAAACAAAAAAGAATAAGTAAAAAATTGAAAATCCATGTTTGTAATTAACACTACCTCAGTTGATCAAATGAAGATGCCTAGATCTTAGAAACGCACAACACAGTTATATGAATTTTAAGACATGAAAATACATAATTTATGCCTTGAATTTTGTAAAGGATAAATTGTGCTCCATGTGCAATAGGTTAGTGGATATACATTAGTTAGAACACTTAAGCCAAAGAGAGAACTCATGAGTGTGTAAATTGGTGCACATAATTGATAAACTATCACTGAAGGATTTAGATTACAACATAAACTTGACAAATGGGTTGTGAATCTTGTGATATTTGTCTTTTCAAGTAACAATTATAAGAAAAACATTCACAATTCAAGCAGATAAAATATCTATAATTAATCATATTTCAAACTTATGTAATCTAGACTTCATTTGAATAGTTACTGGGCATACAATCAGTCATGTACACTATCATTCAGAGAGAAGTACTCAATATGCCCTTACACCATTAGACAAAGCAATGTTTTCAAAAGAAATCCAGTGTCCATTGGTAAATCAAACCACCAAGCTCAAGATTTAAAATGAAAAAATTTAGATCAAAATTAGAAAATATAGAGTAAATAGGACTACTATATGCAATGGCATTATAACACACGTGTTATAAGAGGACCGTCCGCAGGAACTCCCGTCCTGGATGGACTCAAGGTAACGATTGGTGTCCGATGATTTTTTTTATAAATGTAGGTGGCTGCGATTGGACGATAATATGGGAGATAATTTGTTGTATCAATTCTCATGGGAAATTAATGCTTGACACCTGAGTTTAGTCCTCTAACTTTCTGTAAAATGCATCTAGAATTAGGAAAAAAACAAAGTGCTGTTCCTCCATATTATAACATATAGATGACTATATAGAATAGATTTTTGGTCGATCTCATGTAATTATAGGACTCAGTGAATCAATGAATAAATTTTTTGGGAATTAAGACATTTCATTCAAGAAAAAAACGATACACGGGTTTGGAAAAATACTTGATGGATCAATATAATATGAATCTATTTCATCCTTCCATCTGCATTTTATCAAATATAATATAGACCTATTTCAGTAAGCCCCTACAACTATTCAACCTATTATTCCCAGTCCAGGCTGACGCCAAGTACCCCCTAGTGTCAAAAATGAACCCCTAAACTATGAAAAAGAGGTAAATATCCCCCTTATAACTGAGAATTATCATCATGAACATTTTTAACAACAGATAAGGGGAAATTGTAAAACAAAAAAACAAACTCGAATAGTTCAAGGATTGTTTTACAAAATTTACATGCCATTGAGGTATTGCAATAGTGTCATAGTTCGGAGGGTTTTTGCAATTTACCATAAACTCCCTTCGTCCCAAATTAAGAGTCCATATTTTTATTTTGTATAGATTAAGAATACACTCAATCAACAATCAAGATTAACTCTTGTTCTCCAACATGAAACTTGGTTTGTTGATTATCTCCAAAAATGGAAAGTGGACCCTTAATTTGACACAACCAAAAAATGAATAGTGGACTCTTAATTTGGGACAGAGGGAGTAAAATATAAGAGAAATAACCGTACTCATCGTCATTTGATCACCTGAGTCCACACTCAGTTTGCTATCATCTTCCATCATAACGCATCAATAGTTTTTAGTGACAGTTCAATATAAAAAAAACATATTCTCGGGAAGGGAAAGATAAATAGACATAACACAAACTTAGGCTCCTAAGGCTTGAGGCTTGACCTCTACGCCTCGACCACACCTCGACCACACCTCGCGCCTTTTAGAACCTTGATTGCAACAAAAATCATACCTCTTCTAAGAGAACGAATAGGATCCGTTTATTATGTCTGTTGATTTAAGTCCATTGGTAGATATAATACACAAACACACATACCTATGCATACCTGAATTGAAACTTATTTATAAAATTGAAAAAACAGTCATTGCTCTTTCGGACATACAATAGCAATAATGATTATCACTTGTCACTGAATAAGTATATGATAAGAATTTGAAAGACATACAATAGCAATAGAAGTTATATGTTAGTTATGCCATATGTATGGTAAGATTCAAGTTCACAAGTCTTACTAAAGATAGATGTCAAGCTCAGTCAATATAGACATGGTTCAAACCAGTGTTAGATCATGTTTGATAAAATTGAAACTATATATCATATTATTTCCACTAAAAAGTAAGACTGGTAATTTGATATTTGCAATAATACGACACTTTTAACTAAAATTTATTTTTCATTTATCATATACAGTGATAAGTAATATAACTCTAGAAGTATAATAAAAATAATACGTCAATACCTCAAATGAGTATTTATTAATGGGATATAATGACGAAATATAACTTCGGAGTATAGGCAAGATCAATAAATTAAACAAACAGAGACCGGGTCTAAAAAGTGACATTGAATCAAAAAATTTACAAGAACTAGATTAGTAAGGGAATAAATCTGGATATTCATTCTAAACAGAATTATAATGTGAAAGAATACAAATCACCCAGAAAAATAAAATCAAATTAAAGTGAAACAGAGAAATTAAAGGCTTTTTTGAAGAAATAATTGAACTCCACTGCCCATAATACTAATACTTTTCTCTAAGAAATGAATATTGCATAGTTGCTAGGTAGAAAGATATCATCCATATGAAAGGGAAAATAAGTAATACTGATAAATTAGTCTCTAAAGTTGACAAACTTCACCTAAGCATCAATAAATTAATTCTTAGAACTCTCAAGCCTGTCAACATTCTGCCATTTCACATTAAGGGCCTACAACAAAATGAATGAAAAATATCAGCTAAAACATACCACATAGAGGATTTAATGGATGAAATGCTTCCAGTCTCACACATATTATTATAGAGGAAAACAATCATGCTCTATCTGTGACAACTGTTCCGGTAAATGAATAGACCTTGAAGAGCAATGAGTTGCTTCAAATGAAATGACAACTTTTCAAACAATGGAAATAAAATTCACCTACACAGTTGATAGCAAGACATTATTGGAAAAATCATACACCTTCTTACAAGAGTGTAGTAGCCTAAATATAGATGGCAGCAGTATGAGAACCCATGCACATTATTGAGCCTAAAGATAGATAGCTAACTAACGTTGGTAGTTTAGTTAGCAATGCTATTCGTAATAGGTGGAAATGCAGGGGAGAACTACAAATTCTGTCTGATGGAGGGAATTTCTATTTCACGTTCAGTTGTCTTGAGGATAAAGAGAAAGCTTTAGATGGAGGGTGCATACACATTGGAGGGGAATTGATGCTCTTTGTTAACTGAAATGAGGATATGGAAGATCTTAGAAAGGAAGTGAAGAAGATACCAGTTTGGGTACATATCTACAACTTACCTGTTGATAGTGGTTATGAATCAAAGGATAATCACCATCTGATGTGGCATAAGCTGATTTGGTGCTAGTAGTAGATCCGGATAGATGCCCTGTTAGTAACAGAAAATAACTAAGTCAGTTAGTTTGTTACTAGGCAGTTTGAAGACTTGGGCTATAAATAGCACCCCTGTACAAATCAGTTGAGATGATATATGTCTCTTGCATAATTCTCACTCTTTGTAACTGAATAAGAAACTGCTCTTGAGAGACTTCCTGGTGGATGTAGGCTTGTTAAGCCGAACCACGTTAACTTTATGTGTTCTTTAATTTTTGTGTGTGTGCTTGCCATAATCTGATCATTCTAAATCAGTTTATTAATTGCCATATTGTGTTTTTCTGGTTTAATACCCAATAATTGGTATCAGAGCTGTGTTAGAGATGGGCTCCACGAAGTTTGATCTTGAAAATTTCACGGGAAAAAATGATTTTGGACTTTGTCGGGTGAAGATGAAAGGCACTCTTGGTTCAACAGGGTTTGCAAGATGCTCTGAATGGGGAGAAGAATTTGCCGAGCTCACTCTCTGAAAAAGAGAAGGTAGATATTCTTGACAAGGCCCATAGTGTGATTATCTTGAGCCTTGGGGATAGAGTTCTCAGAGAAGTATCCAAAGAAAAGACTGCTGCAGGTCTTTGGCTCAAACTTGAGCATCTGTACATGACAAAGTCACTGGCAAATCGTTTGTATCTCAAACAGAAGTTGTATTCATTCAAGATGTTACCAGGAAAAACAATGGAAGATCATCTAGATGATTTTAACAAAATCATTCTTGATCTTGAAAATATCGAAATAAACATCGAAGATGAGGATCAGCTAATTATCCTTCTAAATTCACTTCCACATGATCAGTATGAGCGCTTCTGTGACACAATGCTGTTTGGTCATGACTCTCTGTCCTTGGAAGAAGTTCAATCAGCACTTAATTCGAAGGAACTTAAGAAGAAATCGGAGATGAAAGAAGATGGATCAGGTGAAGGACTGATGGCATGAGAGAGACCTGAGAAAAGGGATTTCAAGAACAAGAAAAATAAACAAAAATTGAAGTCAAGAACGGTGAAAAGAAAATGTTATCATTTCCACAAAGAAGGCCACATAAGGAAGAACTGCCCTGATAGAATAAAAGGACATTTCAAAGGCAAGAAGGAGAAGATAAAGGATGATGGTGATGCTGATATAGCCTCAGAAGGGTATGAAAGTGCTGAAGTTTTGTCAATTACCTCCAAGAATGCAGAAAAGGAGTGGGTCTTGGACTCCGGGTGCTCATTTCATATGTGCCCAAAGAAGTCTTGGTTTAGATCCTATAGACAGTATGATGGTGGCCAAGTTCTTTTAAGAAACAATAAAGCTTATCCAATCACTGGAATTGGCTCTGTGATAATCAAGACATATGATGGTATGGAAAAAACTTTACAAGACATGAGACATGTTCCTGCCTTGAAAAGGAACCTAATATCTCTTGGGATGATTGATCGAGAAGGCTACAGCTTTAGAGCTAAAGGTGGAGTGCTAAGGATTTCAAAGGGATCATTGGTACTCATGAAAGGAACAGTGGAATGTGGTATGTATCTGTTGCAAGGACAAACTATTACAGGAGAAGCTGATGAAGCAATACAGATTTCTGATCAAGCAAAACCATGGCACATGAGGCTAGGACATATCAGTGAGAAGGGTCTTAATGAATGGAGCAAACAAGGTCTACTTCTTGGAGATCAGGTAACCAAACTTGAATTTTGTGAACACTGAGTATATGGGAAAGCTCATAGGGTGAAGTTTGGGACTGGGATACATAACACAAAAGGGATCTTGGATTATATTCACTCAGATTTATGGGGGCCTGCTAGAGTACAGTCTTATGGTGGGAGTAGATATTTTCTATCAATTGTTGATGACTACTCTAGAAGATTGTGGGCGATAATGTAGAAAACAAAGGACCAAGACTTTGAAAAATTTAAATATTGGAAGGTCTTAGTGGAAAATCAATCTGGGAGAAATATTGAGAAACTAAGAACTGACAATGGATGGGAATTTTGTTCAGATGTGTTCAATGAATTTTGCAGCAAACAGGGAATTGCTAGGTACAAATCGGTTAGAAAGACTCCTCAACAAAATGGTCTTGCTGAGAGGAGGAATAGGACTATCCTTGAACGAGTGAGATGCATGCTTTCACATGCAGGACTACCTAAGTCATTTTGGGCAGAAGTTGTATCAACAGCCAGTTACTTGATAAACAGGACCCCATCTGCAGCAATTGGGTTAAAAAACCCAATGGAAATGTGGTCTAGACATCTAGTTGATTATAATAATCTTAAAGTTTTTGGTTGTATAGCATATGCTCATGTAAACCAAGGAAAGCTAGATCCAAGAGCAAAGAAGTGTATTTTTTTGGGATACCCAGAAGGTGTTAAAGGATACAGATTATGGTGCATAGATGGTAATCATCCAAAGACAATAATCAGTAGGGATGTTGTGTTTAATGAGTCAGAATTCTATAAAATGACTGATGATGGAAACTCTAGAAAATATAAGTCAGAAACTGAACAGAGGTTCCAGTTTGAGGTGGAGCGGGTACAGAGTTCTAATCAAGATCATGAAGACCATGAAGATCATGAGAGAAATAATGAGGATGAAATGGTAAATCTGCAGCCAGTTGATGAGGGGTTAGATGTGAAACACCAATACACGGAAGACACTTATAGTCTTGAAAAAGACAGGCAGAGAAGGAATATCATACCTCCTATGAGATATGGATATGCAGACATGATTTCTTTTGCTTTATTAATAGCTGAAGACATTGGTTGTGATGAGCCTAGAAATTATAGAGAAGCTATGGACATCAAGAACAGTGATAAGTGGATACTAGCTATGAATAAAGAAATCAACTCATTACACAAGAATAAGACCTGAGAATTGGTGGATAAACCTGTAAAACAGAAGTTAGTTAGTTGTAAATGGATATTCAAGAGAAAGGAAGGAATTCCTGGTGTTGAAAAGGCTCAGTATAAGGCTAGACTAGTTGCAAGGGGGTTCATCCAAAGGGAAGGGATAGATTATACTGAAGTATTATCTCCAATGGTGAAATACAGCTCTATACGAGTATTTCTTGCTATGGTTGCTCATCAAGGCCTTGAGTTAGAACAATTGGATGTAAGAATAGCCTTTCTCTATGGTGAGTTGGAAGAACAAATTTACATGAATCAACCAGAGGGTTTTACAGTCAAGGGAGCAGAAAGCAAGGTATGTTTACTAAAGAAATCTCTTTATAGTCTAAAATAATCCCCTACACAATGGTATAAGAGATTTGATGTGTCTATTATAAGCAGCGGCATTAGGAGAAGTGAGCATGACAGTTGTGTCTATTATAAGCAGCTAAATTATAGCTTGTTCATCTATTTGTTTCTCTATGTCGATGACATGTTGATAGCATGTAAGAAAATGGATAAAATAAACAAAGTCAAGGCACACTTAAACAGTGAATTTGAAATGAAGGACTTGGGCCCTGCTAAGAGGATCTTAGGAATGGAAATTGTGCGAAAGAAGGAAACTGATTTGCTGTTTCTATCATAACAAGGCTATCTAGAAAAGGTTTTAGACAGGTTTGATAAACTGCTGTCTAAATTTGTAAGTACACTTATAGCTCAACAATTCAAATTGTCAAAGGAACAGGCTCCTAAAACAGAATAAGACAGGGTATATATGTCTAGACTGCCTTATTAAAATGTTGTAGGGAGTATCATGTATACTATGGTCTGCACAAGACCAGATCTATGTCATACTGTTGGTGTAAATAGCTGATACATGTCTAACCATGGCAAAGAACATTGGAAGGCTGTGAAGTGGGTGTTGAGATATCTAAGAGGGTCTACTGGAACTGGTTTGATGTATGGTAAAGGTGAACAAACAGAAGGAGTAGTGGGGTTTGTTGATTAAGATTATGCTGGTGATAAAGATAGCAGGAAATCTCTTACAGGTTATGTGTTTCAATTATTTGGTAACACAGTTAGTTGGAAAGCAAGTCTACAACCTGTGGTGTCCCTATCTACAACTGAAGCTGAGTATATAGCATCAACAGAGGCTATAAAGGAAGTTGTTTGGTTAAAGGGTCTGATAAATGAACTTGGAATCACACAACGCTCAGTAAAGGTGTTTTGAGACAGTCAATCTGCTATTCATTTGTCTAAAAACCATATGTACCACGAGAGGACAAAGCATATTGATGTAAGACTTCACTTTATCCGAGAGATTATTGCTAGAGGGGAAGTTAATATGTTGAAGATGTGTACTGAAGATATGATTATGAAATCACTTCCAGCTACTAAGTTCAGACTGGACTTGATCCAAGTTCAAGGCATGTAGCCCCAAGGTTGGGGTTAGAGGAAGCAAGAGCAAATTTGTCAGTTACAGGGATTCACAACCAAGGTGGAGAATTGTTGATAGTGGTTATGAATCAAAGGATAATCACCATCTGATGTGGCATAAGCTGATTTGGTGCTAGTAGTAGATCCGGATTGATGCCCTGTTAGTAATAAAAAAGAACTAAGTCAGTTAGTTTGTTACTAGGCAGTTAGAAGGCTTGGGCTATAAATAGCACCCTTGTACAAATCAGTTGAGATGATATATGTCTCTTGTATAATTCTCACTCTTTGTAACTGAATACGAAATTTCTCTTGAGAGGCTTCCTGGTGGATGTAGGCTTGTTAAGCCGAACCACGTTAACTTTCTGTGTTCTTTAATTTCTGTGTGTGTGCTTGCCATAATTTCGTCATTCTAAATCAGTTTATTAATTGCCATATTGTGTTTTTATGGTTTAATACTCAACATTACCCAAGCTTTTTTGGAGTCCTATTAGGATAAGTTATGTTGCAAGTTTTGTAGGGGAACCATTGAGATTTGACAGAGCCACGGAAGAGAGGCAAAGATTAGCTTTTGTTGGTGTTCAAGTTGCATATTCACCTTGTAAAGGGGATGGGTCCCTCACGAAAATCATTCACAAATACCCTTGGTTGCTTTCTAAATGATTTGGTCATCCTGATGGCATATGCACTGAGATTACTATCAAAGTGCCACAAAGTTTGTAGATGAGAACTACCTACAAGAAACTCAATGAATGTAACCAAGCAAAACATAAGGAAGAGTTAAAACAAAAACTGGATGAAGGAAAATACAATTTGATTAAAGTCTAAGGGAAGAGAACTAGTAATAAAGACATAGTAAATGAAGAAGGAAAAAGAAATGACATATAGAATAGAGATGCTAGAAGAGAATTTGACAAAATTCGGTCCCCAGTTGGCTCAAAAGAAATGAGATTTATTCCGTTTGTGGAAACTAAAATCTCTAAATCCAAAAACGATAAAGTAAGTAATAAAATTGCTCCTTTATGGGCTAACGATGATAACTGTGAGGAAGTTCCTTTTGGTAGAATTATGGTCGTATGGAAACCTATAAAATTGAAATTTACTCCATTGGTTATATTAGAGTTTTATTTAGCATTAAGGGTACTTTAGTATTTTCCCTTTTTTTATATATTATTAGGTGTTTGTAGTAGGTTATATCTTCTCTCTTCTTCCTTTTATTGTAAGACATTCTAATGTATGGTAAGATGAAACCCTAGCCCCTCTTTTTCTCTCTTTCTATTTTGATTGTAGATCTTTGATATATTATCATGGTATCAGAGCGGGATCAAAGCTTAATCTTTAATCTTTGATATATTATTATGGTATCGGAGGTTCTTTTTTTGTTAGCTCGACTGTTTTAAAGGTAATTATGGTCGTTTTCCTCCTGTTTGCTCGATTAATTGTTTAGTTCGTTCGATTTGGTTTCGTTTGGTACTGTTTGAGTGTTTATTTTCGCAATGGCTGGTGCAAGAGATGATTCGCTGCAATCAATTAGTGTCAGATTAGATGGAAAAAATTATACGTATTGGAGTTATGTTATGAAGAATTTTTTGAAAGGGAAGAAGCTTTGGGGTTACATTAATGGTGATTTGAGTAAGCCTAACGATAAGACGAACGTTGAAAAATATGCAGAGTTGTTGGATGTTTGGGAGGCAAACAACTCGAAAATCATCACTTGGATCAACAACTCCGTTGCACCTTCTATAGGTATGCAGTTGGCTAAGTATGATTATGCAAAGGATGTTTGGGTTCATTTGGGCAGATTGTATGCACAATCTAATTTCGTAAAAAAGTACCAGTTGGAGTGCGATATTCGGGATCTTGAGCAGAAAAAATTGAGTATCTAGGAGTTCTATTCTGCTATGACGGATCTATGGGATTAGTTGTCTCTCACAGAGTCAAGCTGAATTGCGGGCGTTTGCACCATATGTTGCCAATAGGGAGGAACAACGTATGGTTCAGTTTTTGATGGCATTGCGTGATGATTTTAAGGGTCTTCGGGGGTCGATTCTTCATAGTAGACCACTTCCAACTGTTGATTCAGTTGTTCACGAGTTATTAGCCGAGGAGATTCGTCTCAAGACTCAGTCAGGGAAGGTAATTTCTTCGGACCCTAATCCATCTATTTTCGCAGCCTCCTCTCGGCCAATTTCCAGTAATCAGAACAAGCCTTATTCGAGAGTTGCAAGTGATGAATGTAGCTACTGTAAGGAGAAGGGTTATTAGAAGTCTCAGTTCCCTAAGTTGCGAGCACAATTACAACAACAACAACAATAATAAAATAGTCGACCACCTCAGCAACAGTTTTTTACCTGGAAATCCAATAACCAATCTCATCAGCGTTCATATAGGCCTTCACAGCCTAATACTGCAGCATTTGTACTGCCATCAGACTCATTTGCATCAGGTTCTTCATCATTAACTCCATCCATGTCTTCTCTTGCTGAGCAGTTTCAAAAGTTTCTTGCCACACAGCCTCATGCCATGTCCATCTCTTCACCCCGTAAGTCCTCAGGTATTTGGATTCTAGACTCCGGCACTTCTAATCACATGTCACCAAATTTGTCCTCTTTTGGTTATTTTTGTCCCACTTCTTCGTTGCCCATTATGACTGCTAATGGTACTCCCATGCCCTCAACGGGTGTTGGGACTATTGACTCACCCAACTTATCTCTCTCTAATGTTTACCACATTCCTAAGCTTACAATGAATCTTGTTTTTGTTGGTCAACTATGTGATGCCGATTACTCAGTTTCCTTCTCTTCTACCTTTTGTCATGTCTAGGATCCACAGTCTCAAAAGGTGATAGGGACAGGCCGTAGGCAGGGGGGATTGTACATCATGGAGAAACTTAATGTACCAATGGTTGCAGCTTCCAGTGTTGACTTGTCATCCTTTCGTTTGAGTTCATATTCGCCTAGATTTTATTTATGGCACTCTCGCCTTGGTCATGTCTCAGGGTCAGGATTAAAATATTTGGCTTCTACCAAAAAATTAGGAAATTTGCATTGTCATGATATCTCTGATTGTAGCGGTTGTAAACTTGCAAAATTTTCAGCTTTACCGTTTAATAGAAGTATTTCCTCTACTTTTGCACCCTTTGATCTTATTCATTCTGATGTGTGAGGACCGTCTCCTATTATTACAAGAGGAGGGTCTCAATATTATGTCTCCTTTGTTGATGATTATACGCGTTACTGTTGGGTTTTTCTTATGAAACGACGTTTGGATTTTTTTTATATTTATAATAAATTTCGTGCCTTTGTCAAAACTCAACATTCTACTATTATCAAATGTTTTAGATGTGATTTGGGTGGGGAATATACTTCTCAAAATTTCGGTGAGTTGCTTGATTTAGATGGAACTATTCACCAATCATCTTGTACTGACATTCCTGAGCGAAATGGTATTGCTGAAAGGAAGGCACATTACTAAAACTGCTCGCTCTCTTTTATTGTCCGCATATGTCCTTAGTGAGTTTTGAGGAGAGGGTGTCCTTACTGCTGTCAATCTGATTAATAAGATTCTGACCTCTCATTTCTCAGGTTTGTCACCTTTTGAAACGTTATATGGGTGTGCCCCTGATTATTCTTCCTTAAAGGTGTTTAGTTGTACTTGTTTTGTTCTTCGACCTCGTGTGGAACGTACCAAATTATCTCCAAAGTCAGCTATTTGTGTCTTTCTTTGTTATGGTGAGGGTAAAAAAGGATATCGTTTTTATGATCCAATTACTAAAAAATTATATGACTCTCGCCATGTTGTGTTTCTTGAGCATATCCCTTTCTTTTCTATTCGTGATAGCCCTCATGAACTCACTAAATCTGATCTCTTCAATATTGATCCATTCTCTAATAATGATGAGAGTGTGCCATATGAAGCACCTTGCACCACCGATAGTGTGCCACCCATGTTCCTCCTGTTCCTATTATTTCTACTAATTCAGGTACTTTTCCATTCGATGTTCCTCATGCTCCCCCTTCTCATGTGGCCACCCAAGCACCTGCTGAAACGGTGGAACCTCCTTCTCGTTATCCAAAACGTCCACGTAAGTCCACTCAATCACCAGATTTTGTTTACTCTTGTTATTCTGATTCTTTTGCTTCATTTTTATCCTCTGTTCACTGTCTCTCTGAGCCTTTGTCTTATAAAGAGACAGTTCTTGATCCTCTTTGGCAGCAGGCTATGGCTGAGGAACTCTCTGCTTTGCTTCAGACAGATACTTGGAGTTTGGTCCCCTTACCTGCTGGTAAGCGGGCAATTGGATCTCGTTGGGTATATAAAATCAAAACCAGGTCAGATGGGTCAATTGAGCGTTACAAAGCAACATTAGTTGCTCAGGGGTTTTCTCAACAATATGGTATGGATTATGACGAAATCTTTGCTCCTGTTGCGAAATTGACTACTATTCGTACTCTTATTGCTGTTTCATCAGTTCGTCAGTGGCATTTATCGCAAATGGATGTTAAAAATTCATTCTTGAACGGAGATCTTCATAAGGAGGTTTATATGACTCCTCCTCCGGGTGTTCCACATGGTCCTGGTGAAGTTTGTAGGCTTAAGAAAGCCTTATATGGTCTCAAACAGGCACCACGAGCTTGGTTTGAGAAGTTTACCGCCTTGATTACCTCTCTTAGGTTCATTCCAAGTGAGAATGATTTAGCTCTATTTATCAGGTGCACCTCCAGTGGTCGTATTCTGGTCTCTTTGTATGTTGATGATATGATTATTACCGGGGATGATGTTGGTGGAATTACAGTGTTGAAGTCTGAATTATCTCATTATTTTGAGATGAAGGATTTGGGGCCCCTACATTACTTTTTGGGTATTGAGGTAGATCATTCTCCAAAGGGTTGTCTTCTCTCACAATCTAAGTACATCGGGGACATTCTTGAGCATGCTCGCCTCACTGATACTAAGATTGTTGATACCCCTTTGGAGCTTAATGTTCATTTTCCCCGTATGATGGTCTTATTTTGCCTAATCCCACCTTATATCGCACTATTGTGGGCAACTTGGTTTATCTCACTATTACTCGTCCAGATATAGCTCATGCAGTCCATGTTGTTAGTCAGTTTGTTACTGCTCCTACTACAGTTCATTGGGCAGCTATTCATCATATATTGCGATACTTGAGAGGCACTCGATTTCAGAGTCTTTTACTTCCTTCATCTTCTTCTTTGGAGCTGCGTGCATACTCTGATGCTGATTGGGTCGGTGATCATGCAGATCGCAAACGAGTTACTGGATTTTGTGTGTTTCTCTTGTTTCTTGGAAGAGCAAAATGCAAGCTGTTGTTTCTGTGTCTTCCACGGAAGCTGAGTACCGTGCTATGGCTTCTACCACTCGTGAAGTTGTTTGGCTATGTCGGTTACTTGCAGATATGGGTGTCTCTCTTTCTCAGCCCACTCTTATGTACTGTGATAATAAGAGTGCTATTCAGATTGCTCATAATTCGGTTTTTCATGAGAGGACTAAGCACATCGAGATTGACTGTCATATTACTCGTCATCATCTTACGCATGGCACCATCACTTTGCCCTTTGTTTCTTCTTCCGCACAGATAGCTGATTTGCTTACGAAGTCTCATCCAATTCAGCGTTTTCATTTTTTGGTTGGCAAACTCTCAATGCTTCTCGCTGCAGCATCGTGAGTTTGAGGGGGGTATTAGAGTTTTATTTAGCATTAAGGGTACTTTAGTATTTTCCTTTTTTTATATATTATTAGGTGGTTGTAGTAGGTTATATCTTCTCTCTTCTTCCTTTTATTGTAAGAAATTCTAATGCATGGTAAGATGAAGCCCTAGCCCCTCTTTTTCTCTCTTTCCATTTTGATTGTAGATCTTTGATATATTATCAGGTTAAACATGAGTAATTTATACATTATCTAGTAGAATAAATCAATGATGGTAATCAATGCCATCTTACGGTTGTTTATGCTAGAAATTGAAAGGAGAAAAGAACCGCTTTGTGGAGCAATCTTTACTCTTGTGAACTTTGAGAGAGATAAATATAGAGAGAGATTGAGATAAATGATGTATTGTATTGATATTTATTCTATATTGTAAGAGAAGCCTGTTTATAGTAGAGTTTAGGAGACATAAGTAGGTAAACAAGGAGAGAAACGTGGAGGAAAATAAGGAGGGAAACAAGGAGAGGGAAACATAGAAAAGGGAGACAGGGAATACACAATATATAACCAATATTTATACACTAACATCCCCAATCAAACTAAGATGGTGGAGTGTTAATCAACTTAAGCTTGTCAACTAAGTCTTGGAAGCGTCCCAGAGGATGTGCTTTGGTGAAGATATCGACAGTTTGATCAGCAGAAGTGACAAAAAGGAGATAAATAGTTCCACAAATAACACGTGGACGCACAAAATGACAATCAATTTTAATGTGCTAGGTTCATTAATAAAAGACGTCATTGTGAGCAATCTGAATAGCACTTTGATTATCGCAGCAAATGATGGTGCTACTAGAAGTCGAGACTCCCATATCTTTAAGTATCCAACGAATCCATAGGAGGTCTTGTGTGGTAGCAAGAGCACGATATTCAACCTCTATACTTGATTGAGAAGTGACAAATTATTTCTTGCTTTACCAAGATATAAGAGAGTCACCCAAAAAGAGGCAATAACCAGTAGTGGAGCGACGATCAGTAGGATCTCCAGCCCAGTTAGCATCTGAATATCCTCGTAACACCAGGGAGGAGTGAAAAGAAAAATGAAGACTATGGAATATAGTATCCTTTATGTAGCGAATGATGCGTAAAATAGTAGGATAATGAGTTATCCATAGAGAAGATAAGAACTGACTAAAAATATGAACTGTATAAGCAATATTAGGGTGAGTAACTGTGAGGTATATAAGACTACCAACCAACTGTCAGAACAACGTCGCATTATCAAGAGGAGTACCATCAAGAGAAGTAAGACGAGTATTGGTGTCCACAGGAGTGGTAGTTGTCTTGCAATCAGTAAGAGTAACTCGAGCAATAATATCAGATGCATACTTGGCCTGAGAGAGATAGTAACCATCGTAAGACGATAATATTTCAAGGCCTAAGAAATAACTAAGAGGACCAAGATATTTCTTAGCAAAGTGAGAACTGAGTGAAAGTTTAAGCGTTGAGATTTTTGCAATATCCATCACCAGTGATGGCCATATCATCCACATGTAATAAAAGAAGAGTAGTACTAGAATCTATCTTTTGAATAAAGAGACCAGAGTCGTGCGGGTTGGAGGAGAACCCAAAGGTGGCAATAGTGGAGCTGAATTTGGCAAACCAAGCTCGGGGAGCTTGTTTGAGACCATATAAGGCGCGATGGAGTTTGCACACTTAAGATGAAGAATGATCATAACCAGGAGGAGGCTTCATATATACTTCCTCAATAAGATCTCCGTCAAGAAATGCATTTTTGACATCCGTTTGAAATAATGGCCATTTTCGATCAGCAGCAATAACAAAAAGAGTCCGAACTAAGGTAAGGCGGGAAACTGGATCAAAGGTTTATTCAAAATCAATGACATATTCCTGAGTAAAGCCTTTTGCAATAAGACGATCTTTGTAACGTTTAATAGAACCATCTGAATGTGTTTTGATTTTTTAAACCCATTTACATCTAATAGCACCTTTGTTAGGAGGAAGAGCAACAAGGTCCCATGTATGTACTTAGTGTAGTGCTTGTAATTCCTTATTCATTGCTTGCTACTAACAAGGGTCTAAACATGACTCTTTATAGGATGATGGTTCATAAAGAGATAATATCATGGAAAAACATTGGTAATAACGAAGATGATGAGGAATGTTCCTTACCCGAGTAAACTGACGAGTAGGTTGGTCAGCAAGTCGGCGTGGGCAAATTTCAGTAACAGGATCACCAGAGGAAACAGAATCATTAGGAGTATGTGTGCTTGAGATTTCATTGGAGATGGTAAAATTTTGATGAGGTGAGGTGGAATTTGTGGAAGGAGTGTTTGTCTCGAGCTCATGAGTCAAATCAGGTTCAATATTTAGGTCAGATGGGAAAAGATCAATAGCGGAGTCAGTAAAAAAGGGAGATGTAGGTGAAATGTGAAACTTGGAAATAGAAGAGAACATTTTATGTTCCCAAAAGATGACATGACAAGATATGCGTAGCCTTTAAGAAATAGGATCCCAACATCTATACCCTTTGTGTTTAATCCCATACCCCAAGAAACAATAAATACAAAACTGTGGTTCTAATTTGGAGTGTTCATAAGGTTGAAGCAAAATAAAACACGCACAACTAAACACTCTAAGAAAATTGTAAGTAGGGGAAATACCATACAAATGATGAAAGGGAGATTAATTATCATGACTGGCATGGGAATACGATTAGTGGTGTAAACAGCTGTGAGGGATCCTTCCCTCCAAAATCGTCGAGATCATGAACTTGAGATAAGAAGAGTGTGAACAGTGTCTAATATATGTCAGTGCTTGCGTTCGACATGACCATTTTGTTAGGATGTACCACGATAAGAATATTGAGACACGGTGCCCTGTTAACGAAGAAATTAGAGAAATTTTATTTCTTTGTATTCCATGGCGTTATCTGTACGAAAAAATTTAATGTGCCGAGAGAATTGAGTGAATCATATTTGCAAAATCATAATAAATTTGTGGTAATTCTAAGCGATTTTTTATGAGATATATCCAGGTGAAACATTTGTAATCATCAATAAAGAGAACAAAATATTTAGATCCTCCCATTGTGGTATGAGGAGAAGGCCCCCAAACATTAGGATGTATAAGATCAAATGAAGTAAAAGAAGGACAATTAGTTCTATTAAATGGTAATGCTAGTTGCTTTCCAAATTGACAAGGTAAACATAAAATATTCTCACATTTGACTATACCTAATTGACTAGCTGAGACTAAGGAGCGGAGATGTTCAATAGACAGAGGACCTAAACGGTAATGCCATAAGGTGAGACTCAAAGTGGAAGAGGTAGGAGAATTAGTTATAACCAAAGAGTTACGAAGAGGAGTGCGAAGGTGGATGAGCTCAAACATATGGTCAACCTTACAGCCTATCCTAGGAATCTGCTTCATCTGTGAATCCTATACATGACAATCAGAAGAGGAGAATATAACATTTGGTCCAAGATCACACAGTTAACCAATTGAGATAAGATCAATAGTAAGTTTTCTAGTGTGAAATGTGGACGAGAGAGAAAGATTGGAAGTGGATACTTGACCAATGTGACTAACAGACAACAATGAGCCATCAATAGTGTGTATATTAGGTGTGTGGAGCAGGGTATTTGGAAGAAAAGATTACAGAATCAGCATTCATATGATTGTAACAAGCACAGTCAAAGAACTAAAAATTACCTGAGGTGACAGACATAACAATACCAGAAATGGATAAAACCTGTTTAAAGAGAATAACAAGTTCATTGGTAGAAATAGATGGATCAGGAACCTCTGAAGAACTAGTCACCTTAGCAGTCGCAACGATTATGGCTCCATAGGGTTGGGGATGTGTAAGATGAGGTCCTCGACTTGAATTGGTTTGATTTTGTTTATATGGGTTACTGGGACAATCATTCTGGTAGTGACTAGGCCATTGCTTATGATAGCATTTGCATATGCGTGTACGACAAGTCAAAAGCATATGATTAGTCTTGTGGAAATAGGAGCTTGAGTTCAGAGAAGAGGATGATTGCATATATTTAGGATAATGAGTGGAAAGCACTACATCTGTGGTTTGGGGTTTAGAGGTGTCGATTCTAGTTTATTCAAAAAAAAGTTTTGAAATAACTCCTTCTAGTGAGGGCAACGGACTTCGGTGGAGAAAGAGGCTCGAAGAGATTCTAAATGGTCAATAAGAGACATTAGAAAGGTTATTACATGCTATTGATCACGGTAAACAACGAATTTGGTGGCATCATATGGACATACCCACATAGGTTCAAACAGAGCTAATTGATCCCATATAGCATACATGTCAGATAAGAAGTCATTAATGGACTGATTCGGCTGTTGATTTTTGTGGTGGAGGTTTATCAACAGTTGATATTTGTGGGCAAGATTCGTGATGGTGTAACGAGGTTTTAGAAAATCCTAAACTTTTTACCACTTTCAAATCGACCAAATTGTTGATTTATGGAAGAAATCGAAGTGCTGCGGAACCAAGTTATAATTTGACCATTTTTTCTTTTCCAATCTTCTAGACGCTCCGAGAATTTCTCATTGATTTTAGTGGACCCTTTTATTGGTGACATGACATCGCCGGTTATAAGACGCCAAACTTTGTGACCTTTAAGGAAGCTAGTCATTGCTTGAGCCCAATGTATGTAATTATGGCCATCAAGTAGGGTGATGATTGGGTGAGAGACTTCAGATCGTCCTATAGTATGTGAATAAAAGGAATATAGAAAAAAATATGAAGGTGCGTGAACTATAAATTTCAAAATAGGAAGCTTTTGTTTTGTTGTGTGTGTGTGTGTGACAATTTTGAAAAAGTTTTCGATTCAAAATAAGATTTCTGAGATTTTCAACTTGAGATTTTTAAAGAGAGTGAGATTTTGGTTTGGGATTTTTTTGAGAGATGAGTTGAACAAAGTGAGATTTTTGGCTTGAGAAAGGAGTTGAGTAAAGTGATAATTTGGATTGAGATTTTTGGCATTAGGATTTAGATGAAGTATTTTAATAGAAATTTATAAGCTCTAGTACCATGCGAACTTTGAGAGAGATAAATATAGAGAGAGATTGAGATAAATGATGTATTTGTATCGATGTGTATTATATGTTATAAGAGAGGCCTATTTATAGAATAGTTTAGGAGACATAAGTAGGTAAATAAGGAGAGAAACATGGAAGAAAATAAGGAGGGAAATAAGGGGAGGAAAACATGAAAAAGGGAAAGGGAAACATGGAAAAAGGAGAGGGGGAATATACAATATATAACTAATATTTATACACTAACATCACCCCTCAAACTCAAGATGGTGGAGTGTTTATCAACTTGAGTTTGGTAACTAAGTCTTGGAAGAATGAACCCCCTCTTCCATGACGAACTATGAGGAGAGTATAGCTAGGGAGAAATCTTTTTTTTATAACCTTGAACCTTCACAAGAACATGCCCTTTGGACTCCTCCATGCTATATAAACAGGGGGGGATGTTGTGATAGAGCCACCCTAACACAGGCCCCGCTTAAAGTCTAGTATTCATGGGAAGTTTCAAACTCTAGACCTATGGGATAATAAGTCCGCTCCTTACCGCTGGAACAATTACGGTGGATGATGGCTAGGGAAAAATATAGAATGGATCGGAGGGCTAATGGAGACATAAACACTACATATTTTCGTTAATGATAAAAAGGATAGAGACACTATTAAGTGCATTAAAAAATAATATGGGTTCAGAATTGAGAGCAAAGATGATATTGTGTTTGAATTTTTCAGTTATTACAAAGATTTGTTAAGATCGGGTAATGAAGTGCCAATGAGGTTGAATCAATTGAATGACCTCCATCTTTCTCATAGTAATGAAGGAGATGCCAACATTTTAGAGGCTCTAGTTAATTTTGATGAAATCAAGCATACTTCGTTTACAATGGGAGATCACAAGGCAGGGAGATCAGATGGGTTTCATGCTCATTTCTACAAAGTTACTTGGGGATGTCATTTCTTTTTATTTCTTGACTGCGATAAATAATTTCTTTGACAAGAACCAGAGGCTTACTAGTATCAATGCTACAAATCTTGTGTTAATTCCTAAAAAGGAACACCTTGAAGTTGTTGGTGATTTAAGACCTACTGTATGTTGTAATGTGATCTACATGTGTAATTGATGTGAATCAAAGAATGCAGAAGCTTTATTGCTACATTAGACAACTATTACCTATACAACAACAATAACAACAAATAAATCTAAACTAATAAAATGAGTTTCTTTCTCTCTTTATTATTACTTCTCAATATTTCAGTGTCTTTACAAATGAGAGCCAAGGGACTATTTATAGGAAATGATAACTTGCTAGCCAAGTTAATACCCAAAATACTAAAAAGGATAATTAACAGCTAAAAATGACTAATTATCCCCGAACATGCTTGGAGACCAATTAAAAACTAAAAATAAAAGAAAATGACAATAATACCCTAAACTAAAATACAAAATAAAAGATAGTCACGCACCTCGTGTCTCTATGGATCATCAACACATCATTCTCCCCGTCTTCGAAAAAGCTCGTCCTCTTGCTTGGAGGGGGAATCATCAATGCCATATGATATAAACCATGGAAAAGTTTTGGAACTCACACAAAGTGGGATTCCGAACTGGAATTAATCTCATGTGTATGAACCTTATTAATAATGGGTCTAATAAACCCAAATCCCAGCGATGTCCCTTTGCGAAATCCGAGCAACTAAACTAATCGGATTTGAGGCCCTAGGACCAATTTGGGTCACAAGTAGGCCCTACGACCATTTTTTATTGGATTTGAGGTCAAATAGGGGGTTGGGGATTGGATCGGAGTAGGAAATCCATTATTGTTGGGTTTGATTGTGGTTGGGCATAAATGAGTGGAGGAAATGGCGAAAATAGGGAAAAATAGGGGTGGGACGGATTAAGGATAAAAAGGGGAAGGCTAAGCATCTAAAAAAATGTGTTCCTTGATTGGGATAGGGGTGGGGTGGGGTGGGGAGAGCTAGGGTTTTGGTCGGAATAGGGTTTTAGATAGTTCTTGGATTTTTTTAGGGTTAGGGTTTCTTTGGACTAGGTGTGTAGGTTAGTGTTAGGTTTGTAGGTTCTTGTGATTTTGAGGGTTAGGGTTTAATTTGGGGGTTGGGGGAAGATAAGAGAGGATATTTCATTTGTATGAGGTGGTGGTTGTGTGGCGATAAGAGATGGAGGTAGAGGAAGATGGTGGTGGAGGGTGGAGGGTGGAGGAGGCTAAAAGGGTTGATATCCCCCTTTTTAGCGGTGATGGAATTTAGGATTTCCATTCCACCTGATTCTATTTTGGACATTTATCAATTTACCGATTGAAGGGTTGCCCGAGTTGGAATTACAACTCAATATACACTTCACGCACCACTACACAATAACTATTACCCACCCACACAATAACAACAACAAAAAATAAATCTAAACTAATGAAATTGGTTTCTTTCTCTTTCTATTCTCTTTTCTCAATATTCAAGTGTGATTACAAATGAGAGAAAATGGCCTATTTATAGGAGAGAGAATCTTGCTAGCCAAGCTAATACCTTAAAAGACTAAAAAGGACAATTATTAACTAAAAATGACTAATTAGTCCCAAACATGCTTGAAGACCAATTAAAAACTAAAAATAAAAGAAAATGACAATAATACCCTAAATTAAAATACAAAATAAAAGATAGTCTTCTCTCGGAAGCACAACCAGGCGCCACGTATCTCTACGGATCACCAACATATTAGTATTTATAACTTTTGGCCACTCGAATGAAGTTTATTCTTCCACAAATCATTTCTCAGAATAATTATGCCTTAATAAAAGGTCAATCTATTATGGATAATATCTTGATTACAAATGATCTCATCAGACATTATCTCGAGAAATATATTAGTCCTAGATGTGCTGCAAAAATTGATTTATGCAAAGCCTACAATAATGTGATATGGGATTTTTTTATGGATGTTCTATAGTGTATGAAGTTCCCTCTAGTTTTTAGGAATTAGATAAGAACGTGTATATCTACTCCTAGATATTCCATGATTGTTAATGGGCACCCCCATGGGTATTTTTAGGTGAAGAAGTGATTGAGACAAGGGGACCCGATTTCATATGTCCTTTTTGTTATAGTTATAGAGTTGTTCACTAATATCCTCAACATTCAAGTGATCCAAAAGAAATTGGAAGGATAGACTTCTCTCATTCGATGGGAAGCTTGTCCTAGTTAAAGTTGGGTTTTCTTGGAATACAGGTGTATTGGAGTAGTGGTTCTACCTAAAAAGGTACTGAATTCCATTGCTTAGATATTTTCTAGATACATATGGCGTGGCCAAACAAAGGTCAGCAATATGATCTTGGTAGTATGGAAGTGCATTGTTAGAGCAAGAGAAAAAGGAGTTTGGGTCTAACCAAACTAAATCATTGGAATTCTACAGCATGTTGTGGTCTTCTCATGAAGTTGTGCGATAAAAGGGAGAATATTTGGTCGACTTAAATGTGGAAGAATGAGATTAAAGATAAAAATTTATTGACTATACAAGTGCCTACTGACACGTGTTGGGTTTGGAGACCCATTCTATAAAATGAGCATTTGCAAAGATAAAATTCTTTATGGCATAGTGAATGGTATGGGTATATAATTATGGAATGACCCTTAGTTACAAAGGGGGTTATGTGGGAAATGATAAATTCTATACAATTATTGAGTACGAGAATATAATCCATGAAGTGGTGAACACAGTTATTCGAGATGGGAGGTTTCACATTCCTAAAATAAGTTTCACAATCATTAATGAATGTTGGGACGAGATTAGAAGAGTGAACATTAATGGTGGAAGGGACAAAATAATTTGGATGCGAAGCAACACTGGGAGTTATCTGTGCCCAAAGCTTATGAAGACATAAGATTTACCGGAGGGGAATTTACATGGAATAAATGTGTTTGGGACCTTAAATGGATATCAAGACAATTTTTTTTTGCTTTGGAGAGTGTTAAATAACAACCTTCCTACCATGGATAACATGATAAAGAATGGGATAACAAGTGTCGACTGATGTGAACTTTGTGATAACGGGGCTGAAGACGTGAACCGTTTATTCTTTGACTGCAACTGTTATAAAGTGGGGTGGAAACTCTTACTAAACTGCGTTGGTATAAATTGTAAGGAAATTATTATTTAACCTTTGGGTTTCTTAATAGTTTTAATTCCTTCCCCGAAATATGGTCACTAGTATTTCGTTTTTTAATTAGAATATGTAATTTCCTAAAAAAATGGTTCATATTCCAAAACGAAAAGGATATTAAAAGGAGTTCAAATTCCAATTAAATATCTACCTTGATGGACAGTTTAGATTAATTGATCTTTGGAATTCTACCTTGATGGACGGTTTAAATTAATTGATCTTTGGAATTTTGGCCCTCTCTCCACCTATAAATAGATGCCTTACTTCCATCTAAAAGGTATCCATGAAATACACATATAAGGGATTATAGGCAAGGAGAGAGAATCCAAAATTCTCTATTGAAAAACTGTTAAGGTGGTCGGACCGGTGGCAATCAGCGGCGATAAACAATGACATCACATCCATGACGATGAAAGGATGTATTACATTATCCCTCATTTCACGTACCTATTAGGTGATTATAATGATGTTCATGATATTAAGGTTCATGTACTACCCGGGGGTGTCGATTGGGTTTCGAGGCATTTTTAGGCTAAACCGGCACCGTATAGGAGAATTTTAGTCATTTGGGAAATGAGGATTAGGAAACCTACGAATTTCTAACTCCTTTATCAGATGTTATATAAGAGGGGCTAGGGTTAGAAACTCAAAATACAACGGGAGTCCAATTGAGAACAAAAGTAGAGAGTTCTTGGAGCCTTTGAAGAGATTCTTGGAGCTTTTATTGATTGGGAAGGATGATTGGAGGAGGAAACAATCAAATCCATCATCAAGCCACGAAATCAAACCCCATTGATCAAAGCCAAGTGTTTATATACAAGTTATTTGAAGTTATAATACCCGCGTGACTAGGGTTTCATTATATCTTGATTTAATTGACATTCCTGGAAGAAAAGAACAATTCAAATGCATGTTTAGGTAAGAATTTCATGTAGAAGGATTTGATATCAGTAGAGGATAATAAATAAGGGGTTATGTTTTATTATCCACGAATTTAATCTTGGTTTATGTTTAATATTAATGGAGAATATGAAAACCTAGGGTTCTTGAGGATTGGATGATTAAATCCCTTATGGAATGAAAATTATAAGGTTTTGATGTTGTGTTTACTTTAGAAATCATCCTAATGCATGTAGAAATGGTAAGGGAAATTGGTTTCAAATTTGGAAAAGAAATATGTAGGTTATGTGGGTGTTAATGGAAAAAAACTCACTTGTGTAAGGAAGAAGATGATACAACAGATTTTTGAATCGATTCGGCCTCCTAGCGAATCGATTTGGTTGCTAGAAAATATGACAATTTCCCTTTTAAGCGCTGAACTCCTAAAGTTTTCTCGAGAAAACTATTAGGACATTATTATAATGTAATTAGGGATCGATTATATTACATTAGGCTATTATAGGGTTATGGGAATGAATTCTTATTGAGAGAATTAAGATGATAATTAAATGGGATTAAACGACAATGTAATTAATTCACGCAATGAGAATGTAATTGTGGGGAAGTGTGAGTGATCTTAGGGTATGAACGAGTAGATTAAGGAAGACTTAGCTACTGAAATAAATCAATGTGTAAGTAGGACCCTTAGAGTAGAGAATGAAACTCCATTAAATGTGATAGTGAGAATAATCGTAAATTGAAAGTACGGTGAGTATTAGAGTAATATATACCGTGACAACCTGCCTAATAAAATATCGGGTGATCAGTCCTATATCAAATTAAATAGGAATTTCATCTGGATCATTCTTAGCATCACCGTCGAAAACTTTTTAAAACTTGCTAACCACCTAGTATTCAAAAGACATGGTGCCAAATTTTATCTTTTTATTTAACATATCTAACAACATGTGAAAGAATATACAATTAACCATTGACACAATTACTGAATCAGTAATACAGAAAAGGAATAAATATAATCCTTGCCGAGACAACCACTGGGTACAAATCAAATACCAAAAATAAACCACAATAGGAATAACTGAATACATCATCTAACTGAAATAAAATGGAACAACTAGGGCGACATGCACAAATGGAATAATGTCTGCATCCTACTCTAGGAACTAAATGACTGAAGCGACTAAGTCAAAGTCTTGTAACGGCCACACGTGTCGCAGTTGCGTAACCCTGGAATAGAACAATTTTTGCGTCCCTGTGGCTGGACACCTAAAGGTTTTGAAAATATTTTATAGCAAGATTAGAACCCAAAATATTTAGCAAGTGAATTTAATTGCAGTAAATTAAAATGCATGAATGCTCTTCATATTTAAGTTAGTGCTGCACACTCTCTTCAGGATACCTCACCCCTCGACTAGTGTGCACGCCTAACATACCTATACATGACCCATCTAGCTATCTACCCCGTAACTAGTCTTGTCATATATATATCCTACCTTTCCCACTGCTCTATCCCCAGTGAGTTTAGTATACATTTTTTAAAGTAATTAATCACACTAACTTATTTTAAATCATTTATCATTTAATACCATATAACAATCTCACAAGTTATATAATTAATACAATTTTTATTATGTATTTACCCGTATATAAATGTACCATATATACGTAATATCATACTACAACACTTATACATACATGTCGTAGATACATAACCATCCTCCCGCGTAGTCACTCACCGGTTGTTCTCTAAATTCTATCACCGTCGAGTATACTCATTTACCCAGAAAAACTAATACGGTTAGCTCCCCGCATCAGAAAAATGAAATAAACGCTGTGGAGGTGGTCATAGTTTTCCACGGTAGTGAGATCGAATCAGACATAATGCGTCTCACTCCTGAACTCAAACGTTATTACCTGGGGACTATACTCGCCCTGCATTCTCTAGACAGGGGATTCAACCACATTGCGCAACCTCCCATGATAGAACTACAACGAGTATGCTTTCTTATAAATATTATGCGCACAAATATTTATAAATCATATATATATATATATATATCAAATCCAGGCTACTCGTGTACTATATCCCTAACACTAGCCTAAAATATTTAAGTCTATAATCCGACCCAATTTCAATTTATCATACACTAATCAATTTCCATTATTTTGGTGTCACTCAACCATATATACCCGGACTATCTCTATTGGCCCGACATTCAAAATTCCCAATTCATTATTCAAATTTCTTTCAATTAAGTTTACCCACTTAATTTACAAAGTTCCCAATTTCTTAACATAAACCTTAATTATCTATTGGGATTTATCCTCTACTAATCCATGGGTAAATTTCTACAAATTTAAGCCCTAAATTATAACCCCAAAAATTCAGATTCATCCAGATTAGGAACAATTCATCAGAAATTAACAATCAGGTCTGAATCAGGGGAGGGGAGAAATCTATCAGAATTAAACTATGTCGTTCAAGCGACCAGCCATGTCGTTCTAACGACGTTGGCTGTCGTTTGAATGAGACACCAGGTCGTTCAAATAACCTTGGTGTTCTCTCTCCCCCGTCATTTCCCAAAAAACCCAGTCCTCCATTAAAGATTTAAAACCTTCGATTCTCTACAAATATTATTCCCCAAACCTTCCAAGGTTCATCCTAAATCCACCCATTTGATTTACTCAATCCAACTACATCATATACACAAATGAGGGAATCAAAATCCACATATTCTTATCATCTCTACATATTTTTAAATCACAAACATAAAGTCTCCAAATTCAAATGTAGAACTAACCCTAACATATTAATCAATTCACACCTCTATAATATGAATAGAAAAAATGGAATTAATCAAATGCAAGTTAAACTACTTGCCTTAAGTTTTGTAGAATCAGATTCTTTGGTGAAGATGATGGGTTACTTCAATAGTCTCCTCTCTTGTTCTTGGTTTCATCTCTTAAAATCTCCTATAGTTGATCCCTTCTTTGGCTCTCCTTAATTTGGTCTTCCAAAAATGAATTAAAGTTCTCACACCCTCTCACAATTAGGGTTATTAACCTAAATCCCGTTTTGGGTCTTATGTGCCTTTTAAAAAGGGCCCAAACATTTATTTGGGAGCTCAAATGTGTCTAAAAAGGTCCCGAAACCCATATTATACCTGTGGCCACTCATTTCTAACTATTTCGACCTATCAGGACCCAACCTTGCACTCTAAATTGCCATCCAAATTAATTTATAACATTCTCCAAATTTTTGACCTCGTGCGACACAAAATAATCCAAATAATTAATCCTCAATTCTCCAAATTAAAAAATTCCTCAAATTAAAAATTGTTCCAAATCATGAATTTAATTCTTCCTAATAAAATAAATTATTTCTCTCCCAAAATATTATTTAATTAAAGTTCCTTGAATTTACGGGGTGTTACATATACTACGTATGAAGTTATGATATTTAAGTTGTGTATATACCTATTGAATATCTATAGGTGGAGTGAATACCTATTGTATACTTGTTTGTATTGGGGTCGAGGTGACATTCCGAACTAATATATGAAATGAATATTGGGGTCGAGGTAACATTCCGAACCAATATATTGAATGAATATTGGGGTCGATGTAACATTCTGAACCAATATATGAAATAAATATTGGGGTCGAGGTAACATTCTGAACCAATAGTCCTTAATGTGTGATACGATGACATGTTAGTAAAGTATGCACTTATAGTATATATTGTGTGTGAAATATATATCGTATATAATCTACTTATGTGTGATAGTAAATTACGATATGATAAAACCAAATAGAAAGGTAATTAAGTAGAAATACTTAATTATATGATTAAATGATAACATGCCAGAAATGTTACTTAGAATGATTATAACATACGAGTGATGTTAATAAGATAACGTACTGTATGGGCGGTACCGAGACTTGGAAGTGTTAGTAATAAAATGAAGTATTTATGTTTAGTTAGCTTGGATTGAATAGCTAGGTGGGATAAGTAGATGCGTTAGGCGTGCACAATAGATGAGAGGTTAGGAAACTCAAGGGAGTGTATGCAAAACCTAACATGTATAATCAATAACTAATTTTAAATTGTGATAAATACTTGCAAAATATTTTCAAAATGTTTTGGGTACTAACCCTTGCTATTAAATATAGTTAAAAACCTTTTAGGTGTCCATCCACGAGGACGCCAGACGTGATGATTCTCTACAGGGATGTATAGATGCATCACTGTGGAGCCTTACAGGGCTTTGATTAGACGCATCAATTAGGGGTGGCCATAGGCCCGAGGCCCGCCAAGCCCGCCCAATAAAAAAATAGGGCTTGGGTAAGGTAAATAGGCCCGCAAAGCGGGCTTGGAAAATTTTTATAGGACCGATTTTTTTTCGTGCGGGCTTGGGCATGAGTTCTTAAGCCCGATGAGGCCCGGCCCGGCCCGAGGCCCGAAATATATATATATATATATATATATATGTGTGTGTGTGGGGGGGGGGGGGGACTTCTATAAATATAAAAACGTATACCAAGTCTTTTCATGTAAAGTGAGAAACTTTATATATGGACTTTGTAATATATGGAGTTTAAAACAGATTTTTAATTAAAAAAATTGGTCTTTAAATTAATTTACATAATAGGGCCCGATCGGGCGGGCCTGGGTAAAGAGCTTTCAAATCTGGACGGGCTTGGGATTACATAATAAGGCCCGATCTAGGCCCGAGCGGGCTTGGGATAACACTTAATTTTTCAAGCCCGGCCCGAGCCTGACCGGGCCTGCCCAGGCCCGGCCCACGGCCACCCCTAGCATCAATCGTTTCAAGTTTAGTAGTTATTCCAGTATTCCAGTTTGGGCATGTTGACCTTTGAGACTTTATTTATTAAGTATTTCAGTTTCAGACTTGTATTCAAATTTTCTTATTAGTTGGATTCATTATTTGTCTTGGGGATTTTAGCCAATGGTTTATTCGGCAAGACTTTAGTTATACATTTATTTGAGATGATTTTAGACTCTAGTATGGTGTGAATGTTTTATATTCAATATTGCCGCATATTATTAATTGTCTGTTTAATACAAGATAAAATTTGGCACCGGCTTAATTAACTTATTGCTGATTAGTAATAAATTTAGTTTTAGACAATGATGCTAAGAATGGTCCATTTTGTAAATCCTGCTTTAATTTAATAAAGGCCTCATCACCTGGTATTTTATTAGGCGAGGTGTCACAACACTAAATTGAAAGATTTGAAGCCCTCGATGTAGTGCTTGTCCTAGCCAATCCAAGTCGTCAAGGCAAATTTTTAGGGGATAGGAGGGGCTCCAAATAATTTTCAAAAGAGGTGGGGAGTGGATTTGAAAATATTTTGAGGGTGATGAGTGAATAATGGGAGTTGATAGTGAGGAGAGACTTAAATAAGTTTCAAGGGGGTGTTTGTGTGATTTATGGAATTTCATAAGTTAGGTAAAAAGAGAACTGGACAAAGTGGGTATTACCCTTAATTTTGGCTCCATCTTAAAACCCTAGCTAGGGTTTGCAGATTGTAAGAGGTGGATGATGCCTTGACATTCTTGTGACACCCCGCCCAAATAAATATCGGGTGATCAGTCCTTTATTTATAACAGAATGTTTAGTTGGTTCATTCTTAGCATCACTGTCGAAAACTTAAATACAATTAATTACCTAACATTTAATTAAGCTAGTGTCAAAACATTTCCCAATTTAATTTGATACCAATTAATTCAATTTATTTCTGAACATTGAATTATAAATCACACCCAATAAATGAATGCTGATTGAATTAAATACTGGATAATTAAGACTGGATAAAACCTTCCAGTTCAAAGTCACAAACAAAACCAAAATAAATACTCAATCCAACAGAAAAGAACTACAAAGGAACTGAGTACAATCCCACTAATGAGGGTGGGCGACACATTCCCGAACTGAAGCATCTGAACGAGGAACTAAATAAAAAGAGAGAAGCGTCTAATCTTAATGACCTGCAACTTGCACGACAGTTGCAGCTCGACAAACAATCCAAGTATCTAGAACCGGTGTCCCTGTGGTTAGGCACCTGTACTAATACAAATATGTATAGCAAACGAGAGAAGAAATATAAGAAATGGGTCAGAGCCCGAGGTGTAAAAATGATTTAGCAAGTATTTAAATATGGTTCTTAAAATAAGTCTTATACGCATGTTAGTTATCGAACTCTCACATGAGTTTCTCACTTATCATCTATTGTGCATGCCTAACGTACATCTAATCTCCCCCTAGTTATCCCTCCCAGTCTAAATAGTCAGAAACCATACTAATACTAACTATGTCACTAGTAGTATTCCCGTATTTCCCATAAAATACGCTATTCAGATAGTTTATATCACATATTAAGTTTCATTATTCATCGTTTGAATGGTTAATCTTTTATCTACTAAGATTATTTCATTTCTCATTTTCATTTTATCTACTATTCTCATAAAGTAGAAAGTAACCCAAGTACACTCATACATATATATCGTCTCATCATCCCTATATATATACACTAAACCTGCACCCTTAGGTTAAGACCGCTTGGTGCAATGTAAAGATTATTATTATTACCTAGTCTATAAATTCCACACAGTAGAAAGGTTCACAAGTTCATATCTATATATATATATATATATATATAGATATATATATATATATATTGTAACAACCCTCGATTCTGGGAGGCTCATTTTATATTAATTTTACCGCATAAGGTAATTATATAAAATGTGGGGACTGGAGTAAATATTAATTGAATAAATTGAAAGTTAATATTTACTAGATTGATCTATATTTACTGTATGTGAAAGTAAATATCATCAAGTTACATGTTTATAGTGTCATGTATTTAAAATGACATTTAGGTTTAAATAAGATTGGAACTCGAAATGATTTATAAAATTTTTGGATGCCAGTTTAGAGGGTGTAGTTAGTCTCGGAAGGTGCGAGACAGTCAAAATAAGTGCCGTATTGTATTTTTATATTTCGGGCACTTTTACCTGGTTTTAGCTTATATGCGTATTTGCGAGTCATTTTAATGTGGTATTAACCACTTAAGTTGGGAGAATTATGTTAAGCCACGATTTTGATCTTGCCCCTTATTTCATTTCCTCATTTTATGTCTTAAAACATAGAGAGAAAAGGGGGGAATGAAAGAGGAAGAGAAAAGTGGAGAAATGAGAGAGAGATTGAAGATGGAGGATTTGGGATTGCTTCTTCGCCAAATTAATCTGAGATATCAACCCTAAGGCAAGTTTTCTACTTGCTAATATGTGATTTAAGTTGAATAAATTATATGATATTTATGTATATTCATTTGTAGATCAAAATGGAATTTATGGAATTTAAACCCTAATCTTAGTTTTGATGATAAAGTTGTGGATTATAATGGTTAATAATCATGTAGGATGATATTGGGTAGATTAAGGATGTTGGATGTGTATAAAACTAGAAGAGATTTGGGTTTGGAGAAAATCTAGGGTTCATAACCCGTAGACCATTCTTGGCCAAATCGCAGGGGCGAATCGATTCGGCCCTAGGGCGAATCGATTCTCTAAGGGGTCATCCTACAGGTCTACCAACCCGAATCGATTCGGGTTAAGGCCGAATCAATTCGGCTGATGCAGAATGTTAAGTTTGTCAACCGAATCGATTCGCTTTTTGGCGAATCGATTCGCTGCCTGGGGCGAATCGATTCGGCCCTTGGGCGAATCGATTCGAAATCAGGTTGTTTTTGAGTTGTTCTTATAACTCAATTTTTATCCTTTTTCTTTAGGATTAGGGCCTAGGAACCTTCTATATTGAAGTAAGCTTAGAGTCCTAGAGTGCTAGTTGAGTTCGTTTAGTACCCTACATTAGGAATGGGTTATGTGGGGACTTTTTCGGGGTTATGCCTACTGATGATAGGGCATTCTTTTCTTCTAGTTAACTACTATAAAACTAGGAGATGTAGTGTTATGTTTGGGAGATTTTAGAAGCTCAATTGAGCTATGTTAACTTTGGCGGTTCATAATAACACCATACAAGTGTGTTGGGAGAACAAATTGAAAGTTCATTCATTCCTTTGAAGGATGATATTCTTGGGGTTTTAAAATAACACCCTAAAATGTTTGGAGATAATGAATGAGTTTATTTACTCATTTGAGGTTGTAGTATCGATATAAGTTATCGTATGACTCCGGATAATAAGATATACTATTTACAAAAAGTAAATGGTAATGGTTTCGGATAAAATGAAACATACACATGGAAATGAAATGAAATGGAAATCGTATTGATTTTTGTAAATGATAATTTACTTAATCATGAAACCGATAAATGATGATTTACTTGATTTTGAAAATGATAAATAAAATGGTTTAAACACACCTCTCTAAATGACATCATAAGGGAAGTCCGCGTGTGAGGTGAAGCCCCCTGGCTAATGAATGCAGGGTGGATATAGTCCTAGGCCATGTGAGCGTTTGTGTTGTATATTTTCTGCGATGGGTATGAGATTCTGGGTGTGGTCTTGACTATCCCGTAGGCACATGGCCGCTTCCCGACGTATTGCGATATAGGTTCCCAGGTTGTCTTATGATAGGCCCTGGAAGATGATGGTCATTTAGGGGCGCGCACAGTGGGGAAACCCGGACGGGCGGTCATAGAATCGTTATATGTATATAAATATAACTATTCATAATCAAGTGGGACTTGATGTATGAGATATGCCATAAAGGGCATGATGAAGGGCCATAAAGAGCACATATAAATGCCACAAAGAGCATTTGAAAATGATTATTTTCCTGATAAGGAAAGGATTTTTACAAAATGTAAAAGTGAGATAAAAAAAATGCCATAAAGAGCATAACATTGTGATTTTACATATATTTCCTATTAAGGAAAAAGATATATGAGAAAATTGGTACCCATGATAAGTTTTCAGATTAATGTTATTTTTTTTATCTTCCTGCTTAGTTATGTTTTAAATTGTGTAGTTAGATAGTTATATCTTTCATCATGATTCATCATTCATAACTGTCATACTCCTTATCCATCTGGTAATCATATAGAACCGGGCCCTGACCCGTTTACATTTCTTGTTGCATATGCACCTTGTCTCCGCTCAGGTACTCCGCCGCAAGGATGCCTGATTTGAATTCTTATTCCGATGTCCTCGGCGAGCCGTGATGCATTGAGGGTGTTACGGGATACATTTGGTATAGATGTTTTCATTTTTGCATTCTAGTTAAGATCGGGTCTTTTTACTCGGGCGAAAGGCCCACGCTTTTGTAATTGTTTAATGTAATGCATTATATAAATTTATTGAAATTGTTTAACAATGTTGTATGTATCAGCGGACCGATAACATATTTGGTCCTCTTATTTGTCACTTGTTATTATAGAAATATATATACATCCTTGAGGTTTCCCCTATCTTTTCAGGTTTTGGGTTGTTTAAATTCTTTCTTTATCTTTAAAATAAAATTTTTGGCAACCCGTTTTCTGAAATTTTGGGTGGTTATCCTGGATACTCTATATATTGTTGTGATGTTGAGAATGATTCCATCTATGATTTCGTTATATTGGAGTATTGGGCTGGCCACCCCTTATTTTGGTGAGCGGGTTGTCACACACACACACACACACACACACACACACACACACACACATATATATATATATATATATATACTAATCCTGCACCCCGGGCTAAGACCCATTAGTGCACCTATCAAGAAAATCCCGCATCCCCGGGTTAGCACCCATTAATGCACCTATCAATAATAATCCAGCACCCCCGGATTATCACCCATTAGTGCACCTATCAAGAGAATCTTGCATCCCCGGGTTAACACCCATTCATGCACCTATCAATAATAATCCAGCACCCCTGGGTTATCACCCATTAGTGCGCCTAAAAATAATCATCCTTGTACCCCCGGGTTATCACCCATTAGTACACTTAACAATAGAGCCTCTGCACCCCCCGTGTTATCACTCATTAGTGCGCTTAACTATAAGATTCTTGCACCCCCGGATTATCACCCATTAGTGCTCTTAGCAATAATATCGCATAATAGGCATACATACGTCCTATTAAAATTTATAGGTATTTACCCAATCCACATATACACTCCTCATACATATTTCAATCTCATCACTACATATAGTATAAATATTTAGATTACTATCTCTCTCGTAATCTCCAAGGTACATTATCTCTATACTGAAATAGTTAAAGTATTAAGCCTCACATACTTCTCTCGAAATCCTTTCTTGCTTAAGTTTATTATCGGACACTTTCTCTCACTCCAAGAAATTGGTAAACCCAAATTTGGCCTCAAAGAAAATTCCCAAACATTTCCTCTGTCGCTCGAACCAGATGGGTTGTCGCTTGAACCTGAAATGGATATCGCTCGAAATAGAATGAGATGTCGCGCGAACGACTTCCACGTGTTGTTCGAACGACTTTGCGCCAGATCCCTATCTCGCGCGAACGACTTCATGCGAGATCACGCGAGATGTCCCTGTTCGTCTCCTTGCCCAGATTTCCATCGTTTTTCACCATTTTTTATCCTAAAAACCTCTACGATTTTATCACCCAACACCTCATCATCAATCCCAATTAATCCACAAGAGTTTATATAATATTCCTATCATCCTAGGATCACTAAATCGTCATCAATTCTCATAATTATATTAAATCCCCAAATTAGTTCATATGGACCCTAGTTTCCAAATGTTCAATTAAAGAACCAAATCAATTAAGATTCGTTCATCAATATGTAATTCAATTTCGTGATTAATCCTCTGCATAAATGAAGGAATTCCAAGCACTAATTAACTCAGTCCTTAATCATAATTTAAATCTCCAGTTTTCACCCAATTAACATGTAAATCATGATTAATTTCACCTACACTAACATGAGCATGATTATTGCTAAAAGAAAGCAAGTAATAAACACCTGTCTCGAATGTGATGGTATGATTCGTTGGTGATGTCGGTATATATACGTTCCTCTCTTCTCGATCTACGCGTTGGTGGTCATGGTTGTGCAAGGTGAGGATAATTTGGCCTTCCCTCTTGGAGTTTAGTTCTCCCTCACACCCTCTATGGCCGTTATTTCCTTCTTGTGTCTCACAACCCAAAAAGACTTTTCTTGGCTGATAAAATAACTCCCAATTTTCGTCCATTAATTAAACCCAAAAATATAATTTACCAAAATGCCCTCTCGGGATGCCGGTTAGGCCTAAAATTTCCCCGGGGCCCAAACTAAACACCCGGATATACTATTGTGACTATCTCGACTCTCCCGGACTCAACGATGCACTCGAAATGACCATATCAGTTAATAAAAATAAATTCTCTTTTATTCTATTCAATTAATCTCGACACGACTCACACGCGTGTCAGACTTAAATTACCAAACTGTCGTATTTCTCACTTCCGACAATTTATCAAATGTTATAATTCCATAGTACATATCACACAGTAATATTCAATAATTCTCAACAATAAGTATTAACCCTTGGCACGCTAGTTAATAATTATTTTAATCCGGATTAATAACAAATTAATTTCTCGCATTTTAATTTAATTAATCTAACAACAATAATTAATCGCATACTTATTCCCATAATAATAATAATTAATCATATAATTATTTAAATCGTCAAAAATACGGGGTGTTACATACTTCCCCCCTTACAACGAAATTTCGTCCCGAAATTCATAAAAAGTATACCAGGTATAGACAACGCTATAAAAATATTGTGCATCGCATCCTTGCGCTCACAAGTAAGCTACTCCGTACCACCCATATAGGACGCTATCAAATACCCTTAATAATGAACCCTTAACATGTGTTTGTTTTAAACTCTAGGTTACCCTGTCATATAGGCTCTTGCCCAAGCCTTTCTACTTAAGTTTCACTACATAAACTTTATTTTAGATATTCACTATCCAGCCTTCTACTATTTGCACCTTAGTAGATTTATCCTCTTTCCATATACATACGAATTCATCTCGTGTCGTTCATACAAGTAAATTGGCAGTGCAATACATATTTCACACACAATATATACTATAATATCGATTCTTCTCTGAAATTTGTAATCATAATTGGTCCCCCACCTCTAACTCTCAAGTAGGACAACAACAAAGTTTACCGTGCCATACTTATACTGGCACTCTACCCGAACGTGAACTTATAGGAGTTATTTGGAAACAAACTCCACTAGTGGAAGGTACTGCTCCCATCCTCCTCTAAGATCTCAGGTCCACGTAAATTCTTCTCTCTCGCATCCGATTAGACCGCTTGTTCTGTCCATCCCTCTGTGGGTATTAGGCCGTACTCAATCGCATTTTAGTACCTATAATCTTACCATCTTATCTACATGAGAAGATCCTTGGGGATACTCTTCCATTCTCTAGTGGAAGGAGCCTCTACTAGTTTCGAATTGTTCGCCTATTTTCTAACAGTCCGGTGACCCACTGCAAGACAAACTTTGAAAATTACTCTACATTAAACCCATTACCACTATTATTTGTATCCTGGTACATTTTATACTCTCTTGAATGTACTTCTAATCGTAATACATGTGACTTTGTCATACCGTGTGACACAAATCTCTTTTCCCGCTCAAAAATCTCAGTTTATTTTGAAACGTAAGTCTCTAACAAATCTTACGGAGTAATCTTCGGCTTACCCGATTACATGTTATCGAATTCACAAGATAATCATAATCCACCATTTGATTCAATTTCCTAGGGCTCCCATACACCCTATGCCTCGCGCATCATTATACAAATGACATAAAATTTTCTTACTTTAATTCTTGCACACTCGGTATGCTGATGTGGTAGGGACGCACTCAACCACCCCACTAGTCAAAACTTAATCAATTATTCAATCGTATCATTGCTCTATTCAGAATGATACTAAGACTAGGCGACTCTATTGTCCTTAAGTCATATATCAACTCTCAATTATATTCTCCTATAGGTACAATAACCAACATACAAAACTTATGTACTATCGACCAAACTTCTCTCCAACTCCCGACGTTCGTTAGTTTCATGCGTGGGATGTCTCGCAAAGCGAAATCCAAACAAGAAACCCCCCGATACATTACTATCTAACCTAACCGGTTGTCAAGGTCCGTAAGGCCTTCAGTACATACTATGTACTCTCCCTCAATCTACGTATTGTGACATAAAAGTCTACTGGTCCACTGTCATGTCCCTAAAAATGTAACATGAAGCATAGCGCCCTTACTAACCCAAGTACTCAGCGCAATCAATATAGCGGGTTCTATCTCTCTGCTTGAAGAAGAACAAAACAAAACCTGAGTCTCCTCATTAAAATAAATTCCTATACACCAGAATCACATATAACTAGACATCATACTCGCTGAGGTCTATAACACCATGAAAACTTGCATATCTTCATATATCTGGGCCTAACCCTATTTCAGGTGGCGCCGCACAAAATAAATATTTCTCTTCCTGGAGTATCCGGCACGATAGTCATATTATTACATTTTTACTATCGTTTAACCATACGGTAATTAATCACTACACATTACCATAATAAACTCTACTAAAGTTGACTCAATGCAGTAGTAAATTATAACAACAAAATATATTCTTAGGGCCCACCTGGTTCCCTCACGGGCAGCATCAAAATGCCCTGCTAACAACGAGAAATACGTTTGTAACAAGACTGTTAAAACTAAAGTTCCCCACTCAACTCGAATCACCCACGAATATTAGGGTCTCCAATATACATTAAAGTTGTGGCACACCCATGTCACTAGAATCTATCCTTTACTCACAAGGAAGAAGCAAAACCTCACCAGTCTCGCCAAATCACAGGGTCTCAGTACGTGGCTGCCATCACGACCCATGAACATATGCAATCGTCATACATCCTAGGATTTCATCCTATAGTTTTCCTCTCTCATCATGAAAAATTTATTCCATCATGTGGGTTTCACGCCCATTATTGAAACGTTGGCCCAAACTCTCTAGGCCTCAATTATAGCTTTATTGAACTCCCGTTTACATCCCGATCCCCATAGACCCTGCCATACTATATGTTACTATTAACTAGGACTCTACTAGTCCAGCCTGAACCCATCACTCCCGGGTTATAAATTTCTTGGGCCTAATTCTCTTGACTCCAAATTATTTCATTGGAAGTCTCTCTCCCCTAGTTGTTATGCCTAACCGGCATGGTTTACCATTTCTAATCTCTTCGGTCTCACTTCTCAATTATGGACACCTTCAATACTTGTAATTCTACTTACTTCATATAAGGAAAACTTCACGAACCATTTCCCCGTCACTGGTCCCACTGACCATTTTGGGAATGTCCTTTTCTCGGATCGAGTAGTCTTAACTTATTGGCTACACTTGCCTCTCGGAACTATGGTTGGCCTCCACGGCCCTGATTGACTTCATCATCACTTTGTAGGAAGTTAATCAACTTAAAATCATCTAACCGTGTTCCCTATTGGGTACATTCTCATGTGGGGGTTCACTAACACCGTTAAGTTCAGTTTTTCTTTTCGGCCAAATTCTCTAACCTTTATGGCTTACTTCTTCTGGAAAGAATGCAAGAACTAGTCACTATATAACCTTGATGACATTAACATTAGTCATCCTAGATAGATTTCTCATTTATGCTTGTGTTCTAATCACGGGTTCTTTATCAACTATAGACCATTTGGATAATTTATGCCCCCCTGTTAGGTACAAAGTTCATTATGCAATTTAACCTTTCTCTCATGATCGATTTCTATCTTACCCATTGCTAAACATCAAAATTTCACTCGCATTTTGTTACCACATCGAATGGAAGACCTCACGGTCAAATCGTACCTAAATTTCTCTCTAAATTTCAAACACAAATCTTCATATATGGTGATTGCCTCTAATCACTACATGATGCTCCTAAGAGCTATAACTTTTAACTCCAAATTTAATTCTGAGTGTCGTCACACCCCACTCTACACAATTGCCTTTGGATTTTCTACCTCCGTTGGTCTGTTACACATTCTCGTTTTCTTCTCCGCATCTCCACCGATGGGTTTCCAAAAGAGTCCCTTTGATTTCCCCCTTATCCATCATGCTAGGTGGTCCTGAAATCACTCCACTATTATCTACAACTATGCCTTGGGAACCCACTGTTCCTGAGTGGTGATTTCACTATCACTTGCTTAAGTAATTCTCATAGTGATTTTTGTCCCGATCAATCTTTATTGATTACTCTATATCATCTGTTGAGCATCTTCTCCCGTAGTTCTTCTTATGGCCCTCGCTGGTCGTCCTAAAATGTTCGGTGTTCGAATCATACATAATTTTGTATAATGAGTCACATCCATTATAATTTGTAGCAGGAGAACGTAAGTCGCATACATAAGGGAACACAACAATCCTATCATAAGGATCTACATCAAAGAACGATGCGCTGAAACGTAATAAGCTTCACAGATCCTAAGGACACTAGAACCTGGTGTTGTGATACCACCTGTGACACCCCGCCAATTAAATATCGGGTGATCAGCCCTTTATAAAATTTATAACAGAATGTTCGATTGGTTCATTCTTAGCATCACTGTCGAAAACTTAAATCCAATTAATTGCCTAACATTTAATTAAGCTAGTGTCAAAACATTTCCCAATTTAATTTGATACCAATTAACTCAATTTATTTCTGAACATTGAATTATAAACCGCACATAATAAATGAATGCTGACTGAATTAAATACTGAATAATTAAGACTGGATAAAACCTTCCAATTCAAAGTCACAAACAAAACCAAAATAAATACTCAATCCAACATAAAAGAACTATAAAGGAACTGGGTACAATCCCGTTAATGAGGATGGGAGACACATGCCCGAACTGAAGCATCTAAACTAGGAACTGAATAAAATGAGAGAAGCATCTAATCTCAATGATCGGCAACTTCCACGACAGCTGTAGCTCGACAAACCATCCAAGTATCTAGAACCGGTGTCCCTCTAGCTAGGCACCTGTACTAATACAAATATATATAGCAAACGAGAGAAGAAATGTAAGAAACGGGTCAAAGTCCTAGGTGTAAAAATGATTTAGCAAGTATTTAAATCTGGTTCTTAAAATAAGGCTTATACGCATGTTAGTTATCGAACTCTCACATGAGTTTCTCACTTCTCATCTATTGTGCATGCCTAACGTGCATCTAATCTCTCCCTAGTTATCCCTCCCAGTCTAAATACTCAGAAACCATACTAATACTAACTATATCACTAGTAGTTTTCCCGTATCACCCATACAATACGCTATTCAAATAGTTTATATCGCATATTAAGTTTCATTATTCACCGTTTGAATGGTTAATCTTTTATCTGCTAAGATTATTTCATTTCTCATTTCCATTTTATCTACTATTCACATAAAGTAGAAAGTAACCCAAGTACACTCATACATATATATAGTCTCATCATCCCTATATATATACACTAAACCTGCACCCTTAGGTTAAGACCACTTGGTGCAATGTAAAGATTATTATTATTACCAGTCTACAAATTCCACACAGTAGAAAGGTTCACAAGTTCATATATATCTATATATATATATATATATATATATATATATATATATATATATATATATATATATACTAATCATGCACTCCCGGGCTAAGACCCATTAGTACACCTATCAAGAAAATCCTGTATCCTCGGGTTAGCACCCATTAATGCACCTATCAATAATAATTCAGCACCCCCGGATTATCACCCATTAGTTCACCTATCAAGAGAATCTTGCATTCCCGGGTTAACACCCTTTAATGCACCTATCAATAATAATCCAACACCCCTAGGTTATCACCCATTAGTGCACCTAACAATAATCATCCTTGTACCCCCGGGTTATCACCCATTAGTACACTTAACAATAGATCCTCTGCACCCCCGAGTTATCATTCATTAGTACGCTTAACTATAAGATTCTTGCACCCCCGAGTTATCACCCATTAGTGCTCTTAGCAATAATATCGCAATATAGGCATACACACGTCCTATTAAAATTTATAGATATTTCCCCAACCTACATATACACTCCTCATACGTATTTTAATCTCATCACTACGTATAGTATAAATATTTAGATTATTATCTCTCTCGTGATCTCTAAGGTACATTCTCTCTATACCAAAATAATTAAAGTATTAAGACTCACATACTTTTCTCGAAATCCTTTCTTGCTTAAGTTTATTATCGCACACTTTCTCTCACTCCAAGAAGTTGGTAAACCCAAATTTGGACTCAAAGAAAATTCCCAAAAATTTCGTCTGTCGCTCGAACCAGATGGGTTGTCGCTTGAAACTGAAATGGATATCGCTCGTAATAGAATGAGATGTCGCGTGAACGACTTCCACGTGTTGTTCGAACGACTTTGCGCCAGATCCCTATCTCGCGCGAACGACTTCATGCGAGATCACGCGAGATGTCCATGTTCGTCTCCTTGCCAATATTTCCAACATTTTTCACCATTTTTTATCCTAAAAACCTCTAGGACCTTATCACCCAACACCTCATCATCAATCCCAATTACGACGTAGCAGATTATATAACATTCCTATCATCCTAGGATCATTAATTCGTCATCAATTCTCATAATTATATTAAATCCCCAAATTAGTTCATATGAACCCTTGTTTCCAAATTTTTAATTAAAGAACCTAATCAATTAAGATTCGTTCATCAATATGTAATTCAATTTCTTGATTAATCCTCTACATACATGAAGGAATTCCAACCACTAATTAACCCAGTCCTTAATCATAATTTAAATCTCCAATTTTCACTCAATTAACATGTAAATCATGATTAATTTCACCTACACTAACATGAGCATGATTATTGCTGAAAGAAAGCAAGTAATAAACACTTGCCTTGAATGTGATGGTCTGATCCATTGGTGATGTTGGTATATACGTGTTCCTCTCTTCTCGATTTACACGTTGGTGGTCACGGTTGTGCAAGGTGAGGATAATTTGGCCTTCCCTCTTGGAGTTTGGTTCTCCCTCACACCCTCTATGGCCGTTCTTTCCTTCCTGTGTCTCATAACCCTAAAAGATTTTTCTTGGCTGATAAAATAACTCCTAATTTTCATCCGTTAATTAAACCCAAAAATGTAATTTACCAAAATGCCCTCTCGGGACACCGGTTAGGCCTAAAATTGCCCCCGGGCCCAAACTAAACACCCATTTATACTATTTGGATTATCTCGACTCTCCCGGACTCAACGGCGCACTCGAAATAATCATATGACTTAATAAAAATAAATTCTCTTCTTATTCTATTTAATTAGTCTCGACACGACTCACACGCGTGTCAGACTTAAATTACCAAACTGTCGTATTTATCACTTTCGATAATTTATCAAATGTTATAATTCCATATTACATATCACACAGTAATATTCAATAATTCTCAACAATAAGTATTAACCCTTGGCACACTAGTTAATAATTATTTTTATCCGGATTAATAACAAATTAATTTCTCGTATTTTAATTTAATTAATCCAACAACAATAATTAATTGCATACTTATTCCCATAATAATAATTAATCACATAATTATTTAAATCGTCAAAATACGAGGTGTTACAATTCTTTGGGTCCGTTGGAGCTATGACGAAACTTATTTCACGTCGGTGGCCATCTCTTGAGATCGGAGACTCTAGCATGAGACATGATTGATGGTAGGGACGGCAAAAAAAGGGTTTTTCTTTTCCTGAATTTTGTTGTGATAACGGTGGAAATGGGTTAGGACCAGATGATGAGTCTTCAGCCTTTGTCTATTGGCATAGTAGGTCGCCAGTGTCCAGGGACAGTTGGAGAAAGTCATCGAACATTGTCTAAGAATTAAGTTACGAGAATGCTTTATATTTGTTTAATAAATTATTTGATATTAATGTCAGTCAATAGAGCTTCGTAGGAATTCTAGTGACGCGACTTCAAGTTGATCGGAGGAGATTGGAATTTCGGTCCTATCTCTATTGAAATGTTCATAACCTAGTTAGGGACTTGACATCCTATCAGAACAGTTACTATACAATCCAAGTAGTTTATGTCAAACAATAGGGAACCTGTAATGATTCGAAAACTTGTGAGATAGTTTAACGGAGGATTATGTTCGGTATATAACAAGAATGTATTGAATGGGACCACATGTGATATTAGAGTCTAAGGGATGTCATGATTATACTCATGACATATCACATTATTTACATTAGGTGCATAGATTCTTAATCCCGAGAATTAGGAGTATTGGGATACTTGTGTAAATATCACTTTGATTGACATGAGTGCAATTCAATATAAAATAGAATCAAATGATCCCCATATATTGGGTTATAATTATACAAGTAGGTCTGAAATCTTAATTCGGAGGAATCTGCGTCCGTGGATACCTATGATTGAGAGTCCCTTAACTAACTTTTAAGTTTTTGTTTCTACCAGTAAACCTGATCAGTGGTTTATTAATAATCCGGTGGAGGTAGCAAAATAATTTAAGTCCGAGAGTTGAGGAAATTTATTTGATTTTGGTCAAAGTTGATTAAGAACAAATTGACTTAACCAATAGATTATCAGAAGTTTAACGTGGGGAATCAGATTATGCACCATAATCAACATTGAAAATAAGACCTTATCATGCCCGAGGATTTTTATGATAATTAAGTTGGAGTGCAAACATAATTATTTAGTAAAATTAATTATTATTAAATAAAAAAAGGAAATAAGTTATGGTAATTATAATTGGGTATATCCAAGTATTTATTTTATACTAGTTTAATTATTTGTCTTAGGTTCCTAATGTAGTCCTAATCCCCAAGTAGTTAGTCCCATATTCTTAAGAAACCCAGTTTAGCCCAAGCCCACCTTTTATACTTGTATATAAAGGTGTGGGAAGGGGCTTAAGATCACTACTGAACATATTAGGGTTTGAAAGGGGTGAAAGGAAATACTATTCACATTTTTGTGAAGCGATCTAGAGAGAGAGGATCATATCTCACTCAAGAGGAAGGAGTTTAATCTCAAAAGGTTCCCACACACCTACCTAACTTTGGGGATGATCATACACTAGAAGATTCAAGATTGATAAAAGTTTAAGAAAGGTTTTGGAGATCCAAAATAAGGCAGCTCTATCACTTACAAATACTTTTCTCCACATCAGATCACAACCGGATCCACAAAGGTATTGTATTCTACACCCTAGGTTTATTCTTCAAACCTAGTTTTGGAGTGCCACTTTCTCATGATTGATTAATCTAAGTTCCAAGGTAGAATTTTTTTTATTCCGCATATATCGATCCCCATCAAGGGTTTGGGGAGGGATTTTTAAATCTAAAATTTTTAATTATAGGGTTTGGGAGTATGGTGAGGGAGGATAAAGTGGCGTCGCTTGATCATTGAAAGTGGAGGTGTATTTTAGAGGAGTGACTCGTCGGTTCCACAGAGCTTGAGTCATCATTTACTTATTTCACATTATTCTTACTAATATTCCACTTGTATATTTTGTATATTTTTACTCCATTAGTAATCCATTTGTTTTATCTCCTTTTTAGTGGTCTCGTTAACACACGTATTCACTTTTTTTATAGTGAATCATGATCCAACCAATCGCTCATAGTTTAACTAGTTTTATTTATTTTATCATCTTTTTAGAAGTCCCGTTGACATGTATATTCACTTTTTCATAGTGAGTCACGATCCATAGCATCGCTCGTACTTTAGCCATTTTATTTATTTGATCACTTTTTAGCGGTCCCATTGACATGCGTATTCACCCTTTCCCAGTGAATCACGATCTAGCTCATAGTCTCTCTCTCTCTCTCTCTCTCTCTCTCTCTCTCTCTCTCTCTCTCTCTCTCTCTCTATTTTTCACTTTCTATCAGTCCTATTCCATAGAATGATTCGTTCCCATCTTTCCCATGGTGTGGACACGATGATTTTGCACCTCACACATATTGCATATATAAACACATTTTCACCCCTAAATAATTTTATACATTTGTACACATGTTTACACATGTTAGGACAAAGAGAACATTGTATATACCATGAGAGACCGAAATGGTGGAATGGGTGCTCAACACCTTCCTATTTCGTAACATAGTCTCTGATCCCACGATTCACTTGGTTTCACATACACCAATAATCTTTTTGAGTTATATCTTCAGAGATGGCTATCAAATTTGCCTGTTTTGAGTAAAATAGGGTGGCGACTCTAATATATACACATTCACACATGTTCACACCCTTGACGACGACCATTGTATTATAACACCCCGTATTTTTTAGCATTTAAATTACACGTGTGCACGTAATTTAAATAAAATGAGAAATAATAAGAATTTAATAAATATTAATTATTGAGAAAAAGATTAATATTTATGTGAAAATATATTTACTAGTGTGATAAGTAAATAAAATTATATGAAATGATATTACGTCGTAAGTGAGTAAAAAACGATGGATTTTGACGGTATCTCATTCGGAACGCGCGTGAGGAGTCGGGTTGGGAATGTGATAAAAAAGTTGATGTTAGGTGACTCGGATGGTGATTTTGAGTGCACGAATGATCCGGGATGGGTCGAAATGATCAAAATTAGGTACCTGGGGCTGGCAATCGGGTTCTGGAAGCTTTTTAGACTAATTAGGACCCGCATAGCGGCATTTGGGACATTTTACACTTAATTCTAAGCATAATTTCGGGACTAAGGGGATATTTAGGGATATTGTATGAGGTAGGAATCCATTCAATCATTTTAATATAACTAGGCTTGAGGGAGTGGAAAAAATAGAAGGGAGAAACTAAGAAAGGCTCAAGAAAGAAATCCGGGGAAGAATTTGGGAAATTCTGGGCTAGGATTCTGGTGTAAAAGAATCCACAAAGGAAGTATTCAGAGTCTCCAATAACTAAGGCAAGTGTTTAATCTTGCTTGATATTTTACGCGTGTTTTAATTCATATCATGGTTGATGAAACAAATATGAATTTTGGGTGGCATTCCTATGGCAAAAATGGGATTTTTGGTGATGAATCCATAGAAACTAAAATGATTATTATCTCATCTGAAATTTGAGTTTGGTTCATATATAAAAGGTGATATCTTGAGAAAAATCTAAGATTGAATCATCACTACACCAAAATGGCCAAATTGTCACCTTTCAACTGGCCACCCTTGTCAAGGTCATTGACCGTGACAACAAACAAGCGTTTTGTGTCACGATCATTGACCGTGACAAGTCCGTGACAAATGTAGTTATCACGGTCTTGTCATGGTCAATGACCGTGACAATTCTTTAAATAATTATCACGGTCAAGGACCTTGACACGACCGTGACAACTTCTGCAGCAAAAACCCTTTGCCCTTCTTTCCCCCCCGTCGTTTCCCTCCTTTTTCCAATTCTCTCTCTCTATGCTTCTCTCTCTCTCTCTTCCATTTATATATATATTTGTGTGTATATACATGTCTATGTGTGTATATATGTGCGTGTGTGTGTATGTGTGTGTGTGTGGGGGGGGGGGGGGTGGGGCAGGGTGGGGTAGGGGGGGGGCAGGGGGCTGTTGTGTGTGTGTGTATATGTGTGGTGGGTGGGGGTGGGGAGGGGGTGGGGCAGGGTGGGGGGCTGTTGTGTGTGTGTGTGTATGTGGTGGGTGGGGGTGGGGGTAGGGGGTGGGGCAGGGGGGCTGTTGTGTATGTGTGTCAATGAACGTGACAATTCGGCAGATTTGGTGTAGTGCATGTTAAATATGTGTATTCTTGAATGATAAAAATTAGAGATTTGATTAGAATTAAGATGTGAATTAATTCTGGAAAAATTGATGATGAATCCCATGTTTTAGATGGTTATTAGATCAATTGATAAGTGAAAATATGTGTATTGATGATTAGGAATGTTAGGGTGATAATATTTTGGGTATGAATGAATAATGTAACTCATATGGGATAATAAATTGGGGGGATTTAAGTAAAAAACCAAGCAGGTCCGCCTAGGGCAGAACCCAAAGGCGGACCGGTTTGGACCACCTGTTCGACCCAAGTTTAGTATTTTAATTATTTTATTAATTGGTTTGGGTCCGGATTGCTTTAGGAGGTCCGTAATTGATATTAGGACTTCAGAAAAAAAAAATACTTAGACAGTATATGTATTTATAAATATATGTGTGATTGATATATGTAAAACATACCTACTCTAGGGATTCTATCGTTGCAGGTTACGCGTAGACCAACAGGAGTTGGATCGATTCCCAAGGTTATAGGTCTATCGCACGACCACTGTATGTGAGGGTCAGAGTCTAGTGGGGTAATGTGGTATGGTTATGACCCACAGATGTATGACTATGATTGCATACAATTTTACATTTATGATTTGGGTTCGATGGCGAGATTCCGACCTTGTAGCCCAGTTGTGGTACGTGATGTCCCTGGATCCTGATAGCATGCTAGAGAATTCATCCGTGAGTTAATGCTCTGGGGATCGTGGTTATGCGTATAAAGCGAGCGATACATACGTATGCATACGAGATGTGATATGAATATATGTATATAAGTGTGATAATTATATACGAGTGAATAAAATAAATGTTTTAATATTGAATTAATAACTAGTGTGAAGTTATTTGTATCGGTTAATGAGAGAACTAAAATGATTTAGCGTATGTATAGCTAAATAAGTATTAAAGAAAAGAATAAATATTGATATTCCAAAATACATTCTCAGCCAGGCTGAGGGTATCACCATCTCAGACGAGGGCCCAAGTCCAGAACGAGGGTCCAACTTTGTTAGTCCATTAAAGGAAGGGTCAGCCATGCCGACCCCTCATCCTAGAGATAACGACCCCGAGACAGGATGGCCCCACAACATAGGTCATATGACCCTATAAGGGGTCGACCCCTCATCACGTGCCAGATGACCCTATAAGGGGCCGACCCTTCATCACAGGTCGGACGCCCCTATGAGGGGACGATAGTACGAGGCCCACATCCAGTTGGACCCAATGCCAGCATGAACTTTAGCCTCGGCCTGGCATCCTAGGCCGAGGGTGACATCATCATAGCGCGTGATTTAGGAGACGCGTGGAACAGTGCACGTGGAACTCATATAGCACGTGGACTAGACCGTTATAACAATATCATCCCCTCACATGAGGGAATATGATATCATCATTAATCACAAGTGGAACATCCAGGTGTCAGCATGGAATTGGCTAGATCATTATTCACATGCTCAATGCATGTTTGGGGGCATACTACAGAACCCAAGACTTATATATATTTGTCATAATCAACCTTGCAAAGGGATCGATAATTGTAACCCTAGCTAAAACTCTTCTTATACATAGTAAAGTGAGAGTGAGCTTATGAGAATTGTATCCAAGGTCATTAGTGCCCATATTTAGTGGATCACACACTCACAGTGGATGTAGGCCTGATTGGATGAACCACTATACATCGTTGTCTTCATTCCTCTTATACTCATCCATTTCTATATACTTATACACATACAAATCTATTGCTACCATTGTTATTACGGTTTGAGTTCATCATCTTTTATCTGGTGGAGCTAAATCTTAGCATCATCAGTTTGGCAACGTCTGTGGGAACGAGAAGCTCTCTCTTCATTTATATAGCTTGAACTCACCGGAAACTCTTGTGGTGAACCAGTTCTCCCCCTTTGCGTGGAGCTGTTTCACCATTGAAAGAGACCCATTAAGGTTCTCAAGCTCTTTTGATCATCACAGCTTAAACATATGGCACCAGAGTTACCACCACCACCTCCCCCACCAGCTAGTGGAGTAGGACCTTCTTCCAGTTAAATACCACCTCAGTCTGAGATGGCAGATGTTGCTGCTGCCCTGAAATACTTAGCAGCAAGTCAGCAGATTATGCAGGAGCAATTTATAGCTCTTATCCAAAATATACTGAGACCATTCGGAGTCTCACCGGAGATGATTACTCCAGCAGCAGCTCCAGGGTAGTATGGGGCTAGGGACCACCCCAGGCACCACGCAAAGACTTGCCACCACTATAAAGGTAGAGGGATGTTGCTGACCCCCGGCGTCTATGCCTGGGGAGGCAAGGACCCTTGATCGGAGGATAGATATGATAATATGGAGGTAGAAGAGGCCCCCATAGATTGTTGGGAGCCGTATCAGGTCTCCAAAAATACTGTACGACCTATCCAAGAAAGCAAAGGGAACTGTGGGAGGCAAAATCCCGATGAGGCTCAGCTTTTGATCGTCTGAGCAGGGGGTCGGCCTTCGAGAGGATGGGCCTTATAAATGACCTGAGGAAAAGATTGTCCAGATCAAGGAGTATTGTGAGGTCCCTAAAGGAGGCAGCAGATGGACGACCCCATGGAGGATAAAATTGGTGATATCCTGCCTTTGGATAAAGAGTGACCGATCCTTTGGATCAGCTGATTACACCCCTCTGACAGTCAGCTACGAACACATTCTGAATTAGATAAAGAGTTACCGATCCTTGAAATGGCCTAAGAAGTTGAGGGAACCTCCTCACAAGAGGAATAAAAACATGTGCTTTGAATTTCACCAAGACCATGGCCATCTGACTGATAAGTGTTTTCCTCGAAAAGATGAAATTGAAAAAATGCTAAAAGAAGGGAAGTTAAGAAAATACGTGGACAAAGGTGCCTTCAATAGGGGCCGAGGGGACGACCCTAGGAAAAAAAAGAAGAGATATGTGCAGAGAAGATCCTCCAAACAGAAGAGACGACCCTTTAGAGGATGAGGACGACCCTAACCTCCCACCGAGAAATGACCACGATCTTGTGAAAAGACTTAATATGATCTAGTTCGATGTTGGGATGATCCCCAAGGGACTAGCAGGAGGAGGATCAGAGGTTGCAGACAGGAAGGCCCATGTAGTTGAAGCCAAGGCAGTGACAAAAGTTGTGCATTCAACCTCTATATAAGCAAAGCCATAAAAGAGAAAGAAAGTTGATATGGATACTCTGATATTGGGATTCTCAAGAATGGACTTCAAAGGCCTCTTAGCCCCACATGATGACCCTCTCGTCATCACTACTAGGGTACACGGATGTGAGGTGCCGAGGATCCTAGTAGATGGGGGTAGTTCTGCAGATGTGATGTTCTATACATGGTTTAAAGACTTAGGTCTCAGTCGTGTTAGGCTCGTCCCATACCATCACCCCTTGATTGGTTTTAGTGGGGAAAAAGTTCATCCTCTTAGAGTGTATGAGGTCGATGTTAGAATGGGGGATGAGTGGCCGAGATGGCTTACTAAGAAGGTTAACTTTTTCATGATGGATGAACATGTATTCTCATCCTACAACATTATACTGTGGCGAGTGGCCCTCAAGGAATTTGAGGCCGTGCCGTCCACGATTAATCAGATGATAAAATTCTCGACCCCTTACGGGGTAGGGGAAGTTTAGGGAGACCAAACGACGACACGGGAATGTTACTTCAACTCCGCCGAAGAAAGAGAGGCGCAAAAGAAAGCAACAACTACTTACAATATCGATACACTTGACCCCGAGGATGAGACAAAACTAAAGAAAGGAGAAGCCGCGAATGAGGTAGAATCCATCATCCTCAATGAGGATGAGCCGAAAAAAATCGTCCAAGTTGGAAAATCTCTAAAGACAGACATAAAAGAAGACCTCATCAAGATGTTAGGAGAAGATAAAACATATTTGCATGGAGTCATGCAGATATGTCGGGGATCGATCCCAAAATCATGTGCCACAAGCTCAACGTGGTAGATGGCACAAAGATGGTAAAATAGAAGAGGAGAATTTATTCTTGAGAAAAATATGAAATCATAAGGGATGAGGTCAAGAAGCTAAAAGATGCTGAATTTATCAGGGAGGTCATCTATCCCGAATGGTTGTCCAACTCAGTCATAGTCCCCAAAGCCAATGGGAAATGGAGGATGTGTGTAGATTTCACCGACCTCAACAAATATTGTCCGAAAGACAGTTTCTCTCTCCCTCGCATTGATTAGATGGTTGACGCTACCGTAGGCCATAAGCTAATGAGCTTCATGGATGCCTATTCAGGTTATAACCAGATCTTAGTGAGACATGAGGACTAAAAAAAATGGCTTTCATTACTAACAAGGGGACATACTGTTATAGGATCATTCCCTTTGGCCTAAAGAATGCGGGGGCAATATATCAGTGCCTTGTGAATAAAATGTTCGAAGACCAAATTGGGAAGTCCATGGAGGTCTATGTAGATGAAATGTTGACCAAGAGTTTGAAGGCTGAGGATTATTTGGCCGACCTCGAGAGGAACTTTAACACGATGGAAAATTACCAGATGAAGCTCAACTCAGCCCAATGTGTCTTCGGGGTCGGAGTAGGGAAATTCTCGGGGTTCATCGTCAATCAAATAGGAATTGAGGCCAATCATGAGAAGATAAAGGCTCTGTTAGAAATGAAGACCCCCAGGACCATTAAAGACGTTCAGAGGCTCACAGGACGAGTGGCTGCCTTGAATAGGTTCGTATCTAGTGCCACAGACAAGTGTATACCATTCTTCAAAAATTCTCAGAAAGGCCTTAGAATGAAACGAAGAGTGTGAGAAAGATTTCAAAGAACTAAAGTCATACCTAGGGTCTCCCTTGCTATTATCATGACCAGTGCAGGGAGAACGACTATATGTGTACCTAGCCATCTCAAAATCGGCCATCAGTGCAGCCGTTGTGAGAGAAGAATATGGGGTGCAGAAGCCTGTGTATTTCAATAGTAAGACACTCCAAGGGGCAGAGTAAAGATACCCAAGGATTGAGAAGTTAGCTTATGCCTTGATCCATGCATCAAAAAAGATGAAGACGTACTTCCAGTCCCATACAGTGGTCATCCTCACTAACTCTCCTCTTAGGCAGGTCTTACACAAGCCAGAAAAATCGGGGAGGCTAATGGCCTTGGCTATAGAGCTGGGAGAGTTTGACATTGTTTATCAACATAGGGTGGCCATTAAGGGGAAAGCATTAGCAGATTTTGTGGCTGAATTTACTTGGGAAGATGATAAGGCTGAAGATGAGAACCTCAAAAAGACAGATAACCCGCAAGGAAGAGTTATTGGCCCATCTACAGATAAGGCTGAGATAAGAATCGCTAGAGAAAACATTATCGAGAACGAGGAGGGAAGATATCTCTTTAGACAGGGATTCCTCACTAGGGGAAATTTTTCAGAGGAACACGCCATGTGTAATCTCTTCGTAGATGGTTCCCCTTGCGAGAGCAAAAGTGGAGGTGGATTAATAGTATTAACGCTTAACGACACAGACGTTGAGTATGCCCTGAGGTTCAACTTCAAAGACTTCAACAAAGAATCTGAATATGAGGCCCTGATAGTAGTCCTCTCTTTGGCTAGGTCCCTTAGTGTTGGCCAGATCTTGGTCCATAGTGATTCAAGACTGGTGGTGAATCAGATACTAGGAGCGTACGAGGCCAAAGATGAGAGAATGGTAAAATATTTTGAAAGAGTAAAATCACTATTGAAGGGCTTCAGAGAAGTAAAGTTAAAGAGAATGCCTAGGTTGAATAATGGTCGAGTCGATGCACTTGCAAGGCTAGCCTCAGCAATAAGGATAGATATCAGGAGGACAGTCCCAATGGAAATCTTACTTCGACCAAGGATTAAAGATGCAGACAGAACACTTAGCACTTGCTTAAATATCAACAGGAAAGATTCATGCATGGACCCTCTGATCAGATACATTAAAGAGGAGAAGATTCTAGAAGCAAAATAAGAAAGGAAGATGTTGAGAAACAGAGCTGCGAAGTTCACTGTCATCAGAGACACCTTGTACAAAAAGGGATTCTTGCTCCCTTTACTCAAATGTGTGCACCCGACTAAAGTCCCACACATCTTATAAGATGTGCACGAGGGGTATTATTCGAGCCATATTGGGGGAATGCCGTTAGCAAATAGGATAATCACCGAGGGATATTGGTGGTTGACCTTGGGGAAAGATGCTATGACATACGTTAAGAAGTGAGATAAATGTCAGAGATTCGCTACCTTGTCTCATCATCACCATCAACCTCTTACCTCCATCACGTCCCCATGGCCATTCGTAGTATGGGGAATCGATTTGGTAGGACCCTTGCCCACAACCGTCAATAACTATCGGTACTAGATTATAGCAATTGACTATTTCTCAAAATGGGTGGAAGCGGAGTCGATGGTCACGATTATCGAGTATAAGACCTTCCAGTTCATCTGGAAAAAAATTATATGCAGATATGGTCTCCCTAACACCCTCATCTTAGATAACGGCACTCAATTCAATAATGCATCCCTGGAGAAATACTGCGAAAGAGTGGGGGTCAAACAGTTCTTCTCTACCCCCGAACGACCTCAGGATAATGGGAAAACGGAAGTTTTAAATCGAACAATCCTAGACGGGATCAAAAAAAAATTCGAGGAGGCAAAAGGAGGATGGGTTGAGGAGGTATATACCGTGATGTGGGCCTATAGGACGATGATAAGGACCCCTATCGGGGAAACCCCTTTCATGTTGGCATATGGATCAGAGGCCATAATCCCCATCGAAATTGGGTTTTCTACTCACAGAGTCCAAATGTATGACCCCCAGAGAAATATGGAAGAAAGGAGACTGGATCTAGACTTTATCGAGGAGAGAAGAGAAGACGCTGAGATAAGACAAGCAACCTATCAGCAGAGGACTATCAGGTTTTATAACCATAGGCTGAAGCAAAAGCCAATCACTGTGGGGGACGTAGTTCTCAAAAAGACATGGCAGAAACCCAACAAGCTCCACCCAAATTGGTATGGCCTATATAGGGTCATTAATGAAGTTGTCCCGGGAACCTATAGACTAGAGAACCTTGAAGGGGACCCCTTTTAGAACCCCTGGAATGCAGATCATTTGAAGAAATACTATCAATAATATTGTAATGTCCTATCGGACCACAGTTGTAGTGAACATGTTGCTCCAATAGAACACTTGAAATGTTAATGAGAATATTGGCCCTTCATCTTGTGTTCTTCAATTTAGATACGTTGGGGTAATTCTTGTGAAACCACCCTTGGCTATAATGAGGGTGAATGGTAGGGACGACCCTCCATTCACTCTAAAGAAAGATGAGGGGTACTTAATATTGAAAACATCATTAATTTGGTGATAGCCACCCTCGGCTATAATAAGGGTGACTGGTAGGGACGACCCTCTATTCACTCTCAAAAAAGACGAGGGGTGACTTGAAATTCAAAACACCTTTAGTTTGGTGGATGTCCACCCTCGGTTACAATGAGGGTGAATGGTAGGGAAGACCCTCCATTCACTCTCAAGAAAGACAAGGGGGGACTTCAAATTGAAAACACCATTAATTTGGTGAAAGCCACCCTCGGCTATAATGAGGGTGAATGGTAGGGACGACCCTCCATTAACTCTCAAGAAAGACGAGGGGGACTTATAATTCAAAAATATCATAGACAGACACAAATCGTAAAAGAGGCAAATATAGGAGGCAGGAAGAGAGGAATTCCATTATAAGAGCAATTCCATTATAAAATCAAGTTTTACAATATTTGTCTAAAAAATACAGCATCTTTACAAGCAGAGGGTATGGGCCACAGACGACCACCTTATTGAGCAGCATCAGAAGGAAGGGCTTTAACATCAACAAGAGGAGTCTCTTCGATGACCAAAATAGGAGGCCGATCCTTAGATTTGTCGGTGCCTTCGACGTGCACTTGAGATTCTACATGGGCTAGAGTATCAGCTATCAGGAGGTCATCCAGCTCCACATCTTCCAAAGAAGAGCGAATAGATGACACGACGTCAACAAATTTCAAGATGACCCACCGACAGGCCGTCTTGATTCCCCTCTCCAAGTACGTAAGACCGAAGCCCTAGAACTCATTGAAGAGTTTATAAGCTTCCATAGCATCGATCTTGTCCCTCTTCACTTCTTCATCAAGTTCATTCTTGAACTGGACCCCATGGTTAGTCAGAGACTCGTCTTTATCTTTTATGAGGTTGTCCTTCAACTTCATGTCTGCCTCATACCGCCTCACAAGATCGTCCATAACCCTTTCATGCTCAGTCCTCGCACTCTCTGGCTCAACCCTGGAAGTCTCCAACTCAGTCCTCAGCTTGGCCTCATTCTGAATAGATCTCTCAGCCTCATAAAACTTCTATTCATTTTCAACCACCCACTTGTTGAAAGATATGAAGGCACAGATAGACTGTACAAGACAAGGTCATATTAAAGGGCTGAGGGAACAATTTATTAAATATTGGTGAATTAAAAGATGAGTTGAAGGAAATACCTGAGCTAGAGTGTGAAGACCGTAGTCATAAACCTTGGCCAGGGGCATCTTTGATAAGAACTCATAGTCTACGGCCGAAGGCGCCGAAAATATAGATTTTGAGACCAATAGGATCCTATGCTTGAGGAGCGAGTCCCCTCAGTGTGTGTATGAGGAAACTCTACCCTTGCCCTCATCCGAGAGTCAGGCCAAGAGCCAGCAGGGACTTCTAGCTCCTTGTATTTTCTATTGTTGACGGCCAGCTCTACTGGTGTCGGTCCCACGACCTTTGTCTTTTTATGAGGCTGCTGAGGCTCCTTGCCTTTCTTCTTGCCCAGGCCATATATTAAGTTGGGAGCAGTCATTTCCCAAAGTTGATCAAACATGTTTGCAGACCAACCTTAAAAGGAGACAATACATCAGAAACAAGCAGTAATAAAGAGGAAGCACTTGGAAAGAAATGGGATAAAAATCAACTCACATAATTCTGTCAAGGGGGTGACCCTTAGACCAACTTCTTTGAGGAAACGAGGGGTCATCAAATCTTTAAATTTAGCAAGTACACCCTCTTTACCTTGTTCCCTCAGATAGTCAATAATATCCCTCTCATCCAAGCTGAGTCCGGGGTCTGACCGTGCTTTCATTGAGGAGTTGGACCAAGCCCTTAAGACCCTCGAATTGTCTTATAAAGGATCAACCCCGGCGGGGAATTCCCAATCCCCAGAGACCAAGAAGAACCTCTTCTTCCAATCATGGTTGGAAATTTATGTTACATGAAGAAGTTTTTTGTTGGACTTCCTCGCCCCTAGATGAAAATACCCAGGTTGGTTGAATAAGGAATTTATATTGTAGCAGGCTATGAATAAATCGGTCGAGGGCTCGTCGGTAAAAGTGTTCTTTCGGAGGGAGATGTAGCCGAGGATGGTCCTCCAGGAGTTAGGAGGAAGTTGAGAAGGACCAACCCCAAGGGCAGAAAGTATATTAACTACTGTAGGGTGCAGAGGAAACCTAACACCTACCTTGAGCATCTTCTTATAAATAACAACTTCCCCTTCATTCACCTAGAAGACCCTTTCATCTGCATTTGGGACCCTCATATTAACGTTGGGTTGTATACCAAAGTTGTGCCTCCACAGTAAGAGGTCGTGATCCCTAACAGATGAGATGTAGGCTGAGGCACTAGAAGTCTCAACTTAATCAGTATCAAAATTCCCACTATTATCCTCAAACCCCTCGTCCCCAGATCTCTCAGCCTCATCGCCTGTCGGTAGGCCATATGGAAAGGCCACTTGGAAGGCAAGAGGGGACACGGTTGTCACAGGGATAACCTCAGAATGAACTGTACCCTCGACCTACCGGTTTGGGCTAAATGTTGATGTCTCTCCTCTCTCAAAAGGACCAACACCCGTTGGTGACTATGCTCTCTCATTCATTTCTCCTTCACATGTCTAACCCTCGGCTGGACGATAAGAAGACCCAAAGGGATCAGATGGCATAATTATGCCTAAAGGAATGGGGAAGATAGGTCATACCCAATTAGGGTCGGCCCCTCATCTTCGCTCGTTCTCTTCTTCTATTCGCCTAATCTCTGTAAAGAATTTCTCCCTCAATGTTAGAAACTCCTCGGCTATACCGTAGAGTCTTTTGAGCATTAAGAGGGGGACCCTATACTTGAGGAATTTATTCAAACTAACTACAAACAAGTTTATGGTCTGTCCAAATTGACTTGTGGATCAAACTTAAAGAAATAAAGATTTTTTGTGGGTGGACACTCAAGAATAATGGGAACAAAGTTCACCGGAGAAGAATGTCGGAGAGCAACATGAAAGCATAAGAAGCATCACAAAGACGCACTAAACCACCACCAAAAGGTGGAGGAAGAACCCTGAGAAGCCTAAAACCTAATGTTTAGACATATAACCGCCACATGAGGGCAGGTTCTCACTCCGAAAAAATAAAATAACCAAGAAAATGGAAAAGAAACCCCCAAGCAAAAAACAAGTGAAAATGGAAGATAAAAGGGGAATCTAGGGCAGAGAAAATACCTGAGGATGAAGATGAAGACTGAACGAAGCTTGGAACACAGAAGAAAAGGCTAAAATTACAGCAATGGCATTTGAACTGTTAAGCAACTAGAGAGAGAGAGAGAGAGCTTACGCACGAAGAAGAAGAAAAGGAATGATCATTTGAAAAATCATTTAAATCCATTATTATTAGTGGTCACATTAATCAAAGCATTGCACAACCCACGAGGAAAATCATCATTAGGGCACAAAGTCCCAAGAGTTGTGTGCAGTCGTCGCACCTGGGAAACATAAATGATGATGGACACCTAATAAGATGTCAATCAACTTGAAAAATGTCACTCATCAACCTGACCACTCAGTTGGCATTCAAAGGCAACATTATCCCTCAACCATCTCAACAACATCGATGGCTAAGGGATAGGGGTGATTGATATACCAAAATACACCCTCGGCCAGGTCGAGGGTATCCCCGTCTCAGACGAGGGCCCAAGTCCAGAACGAGGGTCCAACTTTGCTAGTCCATTGAAAGAAGGGTTGGCCATGCCGAACCTTCATCCTAGAGATGCCGACCCGTTGACAGGCCAACCCCAGAGCATAGGTCAGATGACCCTACAAGGGGCCAACCCCTCATCATGGGCCAGACGACCCTATAAGGGTCAACCCTTAATCACAGCCCGAACGACCCTATAAGGGGATGACAGTACGAAGCCCACATCCAGCCGAACCCAATGCTAGCATGAACTTTAGCCTCAGCCTGACATCCTAGGCTGAGGGTGACATCATCACAGTGCATGATTTGGGAGACGCATGGAACAATGCAAGTGGGACTCATATATCACATGAACTAGACCGTTATAACAATATCATTCCCTCATGTGAGGGAATATTATGTCATCATTTATCACAAGTGGCACATCCAGGTGTTAGCAGGGAATTGGCTAGATCATTATTCACATGCTCAATGTATGCTTGGGGGTACACTACACCACCCAAGCCTTATATATATTTGTCATCATCAACCTTGCAAAGGGATCGATAATCGTAACCTTAGCTAAAACTCTGCTTGTATACAATAAAGTGAGAGTGAGCTTATGAGCATTGTATCCAAGGCCATTAGTGTCCATATTTAGTGGATCACACACTCGTAGTGGATGTAGGCCAGATTTGCTGAACCACTATACATTATTGTCTTCATTCCTCTTATACTCATCCCCTTCTATATACTTATACACATAGAACTCTATTGCTACCATTGTTATTACTGCTTGAGTTCATCATCTGTTATTTGGTGGAGCTAAATCTTAGCATCATCAAATATATAAGACACAGTTTGGCTATAAGGTTAGCATATGGGGTTATGTAAAGGTTAGTTCTAGTTAAGAAAGGTAGCTTAACTAGGGTGTTTAAATACATGCATTAGGTATGAACTATATATGAGGGGTGAGTGTGGCCATCCCCGGATATACCCCCTCACAGCGAGAGAGGATCCCTCTAGGTCCTGCGCGTCCCTCTTGGGAGCGCTTCGATCGGTGTCGGTGAATGAGGTGAAAAATGTAGAGAGATAGAGTTGCTAGTCTATTTTACTCAAAACAGACAAAAGAAAAGGGAGCCATCCCGAAGGATAGCTTCCAAAGACATACTGATACATACGAAACCAAAATGATTCGAAAGGGGTCTGGAGGCTAAGTTACGAAATGGGAAGGTGTTAAGAACCCTTTCCGCCCTTACGGTCTCTCATTTGTTGTTGCTATTTTCCTTTATTTCCCCGTGATATGCGTGTATGTGTATACGTAGTGGAGATAGGAATCATCGACTTCTATTATGGAAGAGATAAAGCGAGTCATCCATATGAATGTTCCTAAGAGTAACATTAGAAAATAGGATTTATGCGACTATCCTAGCGTCGATCATTATAAGGGAATGATAACGCATGTGGAGTAATACGCCATTAAGAAGAAATATATATATATATATATATATATATGATTTAAGAGAGTTAAGTTTAAAGAATATAGAAAAATAGGAAAAAGTAGAAAAAGGACTGGAGTCTTAGGTTTTACCCCAAGACGCCTACGTAGCCTATAGAGGCATCAAAATCCACTTAGTTTGTATACAAAACGAGGGGTGGGATTTATCCCATAAATACAACCGGGGACTTCTCTTGTGTGTGTGTGTGTGTGGGTAAAAAAGTGTTTTAGTTGTGAGAAAAGTGTGAGAATTCCCGTTTGGAATTTATGAGCAAATCCTCATTTTCTTATTTTTTGGGGGGTTTTTATTTATATGAAAATAAGAGATGTGCAATAATACTAGATAAAAGTATATTAGGATATGTGAGATAAGAGAATAAAAGTACTAAGTAACAAAACAAACTAATGAGAATATAGGCGAATTTAAGGAGAGAGTGGAGAAACTTGGACCTTCTTGAAGATCTTGAGCATGATCTTGGATGTTGGAGAGCAACCGTTGCACTTGGATGATGATGGAGGGTACTTAATTCGCCAAGCTTGATAAAAAGGAGATGAAAGATGAAGGGTTGAAAGGGATTTGGATGTGGAAATCACGCTGACTTCGAGAGGGGTTTTCTGAACTTGTTGAGAGTAATGGATATCAGATTTTCCTCCTTTTGGAATGAGGTTAGGCCCTCCTTTTTATAGGCCCAGGTAATTGTTGATAGGCATATCCCTGGTCCTACCAATCGGCAGGTGTGTTTAGGCACACTGCCGATAGGAAAGGCTTGGAACCTGCCGTTTGGTAGTGTCTTTCAGGTTCCTTCGAAAAATTGGTCGTAGAGCGCGAACCGTTGATTCGAATCGCTCACGGGGTGAAATGTTGAAAATGTATTTTGGAGACCTTAGAAAGTCCTTTGGACTGCTCCTGGGTTCGAGAGATTACTTTGGGTCAAATGTGGCTCGGAAGCATTCGTCGGTCTTTTGGACGAGAAAACTTCGGATGCAAATGGATCGTTCGTCCACATGGTAAGTCAGAATCGCGCACGGGGTAGACCGCTAGAAAGGTTGAGAGATGTACTTCAACATTATAAAGAGTTTGAACTGGTTCAGGGAGTTGACTTTGGTCAACCGGGGCCTGGAAGCATTCGGTGACCTTTCGGAGTAAAATGGATTGTTCGTCCATACCGTAAGTTAGAATCGCGCACAGGGCGGACCGTTGTAAAGGGATTTCAATGACCTTTAAAGATTCATTCAGTCTCAGTCGAGATAAAGAGTTGACTTTGGTCAAATAGAGCCTGAGAGAGTCCGGTGACCTTCTGATCGAGTTTTGGGGGAAAATGGGTCGTTCGTCGGCATGGTAAGTCAAAATCGCGCATGGGATGGACCATTGGAAAGGGGATTCAGTGCCCTTTGAAGATTCATTTAGTCCTGGTCAAGCTGAAGAGTTTGAATTTTGGTCAAATGGAGCCTGGGATTGCCCAATGGCCTTTAGGTCAGTACCTGGGGTATAACTTGTGTTTGCAATGATGAAGGGAGGTGCTAGGGACCTTAGGAGAGGTTAGGGGGTATTAGAATGGGGTGTCTATAGATCCACTCAATGGGTGAGTTTTGAACAAACAATAGCCATCGAATAGACACCACATGATGCCTTTGAAAGAGGATAACCAGAGGCTCGAGGTCGATTCTGAGGACCTAAGGATGATGATGACTGATTTTGCATGACAAAGCCAATTCCGAGGGCTTAAAGATGAGGGTGACCGATTATGCGGGTCGAAGACAATTATGAGGGCTTAGAGATGACGGTGACCGATTCTACGGGTCGAAACCAATTCTGAGGGCTTGGAGATGAGGGTGACCGATTCTGCGGGTCGACGCCAATTCTGAGGGCTTAAAGGGGAATGCTGGGGATGGTCTTAAAGGAAAGATTCAGGTCAATTCCAAGGACCTACAACAATGATTGGGGTGACCAATTTTTCGGGTCGAATCCAATTGTGAGGGATTAGGTTGTGATGACCAATTCTGCGGGTCGAAACCAATTATGTGGGCTTATGGTGAGATGAACAATTCTGCGGGTCGAAGCCAATTCTGTGGGCTTAAGGTGAGATGACCAATTCTTTGGGTCGAAGCCAATTCTATGGGCTTAAGGTGAGATGACCAATTCTTTGGGTCGAAACCAATTATACGGGCTTGAGGTGAGATGACCAATTCTGTGGGCTTAAGGATGAGATGACCAACTCTGCGGGTATAAGCCAATTTTGTGGGCTTAAGTTTAGATGACCAATTCTATGGGCCGAAGCCAATTCTACGGGCTTAATGTGAGATGACCAATTTTGCGGGTTGAAGCCAATTTTACGAGCTTAAGGTGAGATGACCAATCCTGTGGATCGAAGCCAATTCTGCGGGTCGAACTCAATTCTGCGGGCTTAAGTTAAAATGATCAATTCTGTAGGTCGAAGCCAATTCTACGGGCTTTAGGTGAGATGACCAATTCTGCGGGTCGAAGCCAATTCTGTGGGCTTAAGGTGAGAAGACCAATTCTGCGGGCTTAAGGTGAAATGACCTTTTCTGTGGGCTTAAGGATGAGGTGACCAATTCTACGGGTCGAAGCCAATTCAGGGGGCTTAAGGTGAAATAACCAATTATGCGGGTCAAAGCCAATTTTGTGGGCTTAAGGTGAGATGACCAATTATGTGGGTCGAAGCCACTTCTGCGGGCTTAAGGTGAGATGATCAATTCTATGGGTCGAAGCCAATTCTGTGGGCTTAAGGTGAGATAATGAATTTTTCGGGTCAAAGCCAATTCTACGGGCTTAAGGTGAGATGACCAATTCTGCAGGTCGAAGCCAATTCTGCGGGCTTAAGTTGAGATGACCAATTCTGCGAGTCGAAGCCAATTCTTCGGGCTTAAGGATGAGATAACCAATTTTGCAGGTTGAAGCCAATTCTACGGGCTTTAGGATGAGAAGTTCTTGGGGAACTCTGCCTGAAAAATTACCTCGTGATTTTGATTTGAGCTAGGGAGACGATTGCTGGGGGAAATCCTTGTGTCTTTTGGAGATTTTACTTGGGGAACAACCAATCTGATGCCAGGGAAGTGATTAGGTGGTCCAGGGGTTGGACATATTTCTCGGGGAGATTTGAGACCTTTGGGAAATAAGATATGATCCTGAAATTTTGGATATTTTGGAGGTCCACTAGGGACGTTATCGGAGAGAGATTCGCTTGTCTATTGAGAGCTCCGCTGGGGAAATAGGGGTTCCGCTTGAGTAAGTGTGAAATTTTCTTAGTGAAAATGATCTAAATACTTTCCAGGATTTTTAATAATTTTCTGAGGATTTTTCAGGATTTTCTGGGAATTTTTGTACGAAAATTTAGGAGAGCTACCGGTCGGCATGGTATGGAGGGTGCCATTCGGCAGTGGCACGGAGTTTTTGGTGCCTCGAGAAGGTAAAGGGTCAGTTCCATGGAGGGTACTATATAAAGGGGAGAATTACCCTCATTTTTCATAGCTTCTTGCATTCTCTCTTTCTGCGATTTTCTTCTGCGAATCGTTCTATCATGTCGATATCTAAAAATTTGTCGCTTTTATGAGCACTGCAGTACATCGAGAATGGTTGGTTGTTGATGAATGGGCAAACGTGGAGTGGAGGGCCAGGGCACCCCTTGCTTTGGGGAGCGAGAACTCTTTTGACGCATTCGAGCTAGTTGTGGATGAGTGAACCTTACTGCGGGAGCCGTCCCGTCATTGCTCTTCGAGGGTGGTGAACCCTGGCGGTTAAGTAAGTAAAATAACTTTTTCCATTCTCTTTTTTTTTGTGGTTTTCCTTTTTTCTTGGATTCTGACAAGGTTTTTCTCTTTTGGCAGTTTGATGTTTCTCTGTCAAATATGCGTGCCCGCGGGACGACGAGGCTTAAGGATGTCTGGGAGCATCTTCCACCTGTGGTTCGTTGGGTGGTATCATCAACAACTTTGGGAGGCTGTCGTTTGTGCTAGATGAGATGCCTCGTTCGAGGGCGGTCTTATGCGCTTTAGGGGAGTGGTGTTGGGACACTACCCACACCTTTCATTTTGGTTTTGGGGAGATGACTGTGACTCCCATAGATGTGCAGCAGCTACTGGGGCTGGCTTGTGATGGAGAGAAGATAGAGGTGAATCGCTCTTTGTGGGTGAGGCCGGAGGTGGTGTGCGCGGTGCTTGGTGATGTGGGGAGGATAGTGTCTGGGGACTCCATTCGCTTGTCGCTACTGAAGGATGTTTTGTTGGGCAGGATGATTGATGTGGAGGACGGGCTGCAGGTGAGACAGATGGCCTAGTTATTTATTTTGCTGGTGTAGGGGTGATTTCTGGTGGTGTCGAGTAGCGACGTTGTCCACTTATGGTTTTTACCATATCTGAGGATGTTTTCGAACATCCCTCTATATGACTGGGGGAGCCGGACTTACACGACCCTTTATTTTTCCTTGGATGTATTCAGTCGGTGCTGCTGACAGTCTTTCACTGGAGGCATGTATCTTCATGAGGTATTCTTTAATTTTATGCATTTTCCTTTCATGCATTCGCATTTCCCTTATGCATCTCTTTTTAATTTGGGAATTTCTTATCTTTGGCAGATGTGGTTTAATATTCCCAAAGTGCACTTGCCAGATCAGAGACATTAACCTCGGCCTGTATGACGACCAAGGTAATAAGAGCTCAAGATTAACCATTTGTGATATCATCCTTCATTAGGTCGGTCATAGTCGACGTTACAAGCATCACCTCGGTTGGGCATCAGCCGAGGTCTGCATGACTCATGGGATCAGGTATCCATCAGGTCGGCCACAACCAACGTTAGAAGTATCACCTGAGACCAGAAAAATCCTCATAGGCTCAATCAACAAGCATCATGTCATCATCGTCCTTGGCCGACGTTACACCTCATACCCAACCTGGTCGGACATCCTTTGCAAGGTCTTCATGGAACATTAATCTCAGACAAGGCAAGGGCCGTACTCCACCAACCTCGTACTCACCCAGGCTGAGGTAGGTACCAAGCGAAGACAGCCGAGCATTTACACTCATAGGAACGACTTGGAACACGTGGACTAATCTGTTATAATTGAATCGTTACCTCCATGTGAATGAATATTGAGGTCATCATTACTTAGTTAAGATCATTCAGGTGTCATCCTTACACCGATTGGATCTTCATGCCCATGATCATTGCATGCTTGGGGGGTACATTAAACCCCCTAAGCCTCATATATAGAGATCATCCTCTACCTTGTAAAAGGATCGATAATTGTAACCCTAGCTGAAATTCTGTCATTTTACACAGTAGAGAGAGAAAGATTGAGAGATTGTATCCATGGCCATTAGTGCATTATTTTAGTGACATTACTCACTCACTTGCACAGTGGATGTAGGCCTAATTGGCTGAACCACTTATATATTGGTGTTCTCCTCTTATCCTCACCTCCTTCTAAATATACACTTATATTCTCTTGTGTTGCCATTGTTATCACTTGCTTGAGCTTGTCACACCTTATCTGGTGGTGCTATTTACCACATCATCATTTTGGTTCCATTTGTGAAAAGAGAAGATATATCTCTTCCTTTCCCAGCTTAACCTCACCGGAGACTTTGGTGGTGAACCAAGCATCACCCTTCGTGTGAAGCTGTTTCACCATTAAAAGAGGTCCTTTAAGGTATTAAGTTCATCTTCTTCACAAGCTCTTTAGCTTTAACATATGGCACCAGAGTTACCACCACCTTCTCCACCATCTGGTGCAGGAGGACCCAGTTCCATCTAGGCACCACCCTAGTAAAAAATGGCTGAAGTGGCGGCATCCTTGAGGTCCTTAGCTGCAACACAAAAAGCAATGAAGGAGCATTTTGCACAGCTCAATGAAAATATGATGAGTCAACCTGGGGTCTCACTGGAGATGATTACTTTGGCAGCTGTTCAACCCCATCCTGAAGCCAAGGGACCACCCCAGGCACCTAAAAAAGACCAACCTACCCCTCTATGGAGGAGGGAGGTTGCTGACCCTAGGCGTTTACGTTTAGGGAGGTAAGGACACCCTTGACCTGGGGATAGGTATGACGATATAGAGGCAGAGGATGCTCTAGAAGACCTTTGGGAGCCTTATGAGGTTTTGAATAACACGGTACATCCTATCCAGCAGAGCAGAGGTTGTGGGGGCAGAAGAGATGGGGGTGCCCAACAAATAGGATCAGCTTTTGATCGCTTGGGCATAGGGTCAGCCTTTGAAAGGCTTGGCCCAGTTAATGACCTAAGGCAGAGGTTATCCGGATCTATAAGTGTAGCAGGCTTACAAACGGAAGATGGGTAACATCGGCCTCATCAGGGCCAACCCCAACATGGCCGACCCCAGGATGGCCGAGACAGGGATCAAGAGGAGGTAAATAGTTGCTATTGTGCAGCGGCTGGGGAACCCTCAGTTCACACCTTGGAGGTGGCTGGGGACAACCTCGACTAAGCCTATGATGCAAAGCCATGGAACAATTCCATTCAAAGTCTTGAAGAGAAGATAGGGGACCTCATCAAAAGCCTAGACCCACTATAAAGAGGCTTCTCAGAGGGCTCCCCATTTGTGGCAAGGATAGTAAAGTTCCTAACCCTTGCCAAGTTCAAACCACCTACGGTGTCTCCCAAGTATGATGGTAGTTAGCAGTGTTCGCGGTCCTGTCCGGTTCGGTTTTGAAGTTTTTTTTGGACCGTCGGTCCTATAAAAAAAATGGACCAAGACTGGACCGATAATGTTGGTTAACTGACCCTATTCGGTTCCGTTTTTTATAAGGTCGGTTCGGTTTAGTTTTTTGGTCCTAACATTAATTAATTAATTACTATCACAGAAAACTATTTTCCATTTTCATTAAAAAAACAAATAAATCAATAGAGATTTTCTATTATGATCGAATGTAAATGAAGCAGTGTCAATGACAAACCTTAGCTACTAAAGCTAAAGCTTAGTTTCTACAGCACTGCTAATAATTCCCCCCCCCCCCCCCCCCAATTCCTTTCCTGTATATCACAGCTATGCAAATCATAATTTTTTTTAATGAAGTAGTCATTCAAAAAAACACATGGATATGTATAAACATTATATATCTATATACATAGACATATGCATAACATTAATCAAGAAGAGACTAACATTGAGAATGTCAATCAATAAATTAAATTTGTGATTATAGCACACAAAATAAATAAGCGCCAATCTGTATAAAACGCAAATGCAGATAAAATTAAGAATGTTACAACAGTGTAGTTCAGATTAAAACTAACAGATATGTATACTATCAACACACCTGGTCGGCAAGGAGAGAAATGGTGGGTTGGGGCAGCAGCAACGCTGCTTAGAGAGGGTGGGCCAAAATCACAGCGTGCGTGCGTGAGTTTAGTGAAAGAGGGAGAGAGTTTTTGTTTTTGATTTGTTGTGTGAGAAATAGCGGCAGAGAGAGAATGAGATGAAATGAAGTGTAGGGTTTATTAGCAGCATAAAATACACAAAACACTAAATATATATATATATATATATATATACTGTCGGTCCGGGTCGGTCCAGACCGACCATATCAACTCAAAACTCGAGGACCGGACCGACTCATTCGGTTTTAAAAAAAATGGGAACGAACTAATTAACAAAAAACCCGACAAAAATAAAGCGGTTCGGCTCGGTTCGGTTATGTCTGTCGGTTCAGTTAATTTTTTGAACACCCCTAATGGTAGTACCAACCCTGCGCATCATTTTGAGATGTACCAGTCTACGGCAGACATTTATTCGATCTGAGATGAGATGAGGTGTCGGGCCTTCTCTGGGACATTAACGAGAGCTGAACATATTTGGTTTACATCTCTTCCGAAGAACTCTGCTGAGAACTTTAAGGTCTTGGCTTAACGGTTTATTCACAATTTCTATTTTGGGGTAACACCTCAGAAGAAGACCACTCATCTGCTGTACATCAAGCAAGGCAAGAATGAGAGCCTAAGAGACTACATTGCTAGATTCAACAAAGAAAAATTAGAGGTTGAAGATTACGAAGAGAATATAGTTATGACAACCCTCATCGGAGGACTCCAGAAGGGGAAGTTGCTGTGGAAGCTTGCTGAATACCCTCCCAAGTCCATGGTAGAGCTGTTAGCAACTAAAAGAAGGGTCACGAACACTTAAGAGGCAATGGCTGCAAAGTATGAGGATGAGAACGAAAGTAGCAGCAAGAAATTCCAAAGGAAGAAAGAAGGGAAAAAGAGGTCCGCAGATGACAAGTTTGCACACTATACTCCTCTAACTGTGAGCTGCGAACACATCCTTAATGAAATAAAAAATTACCAGACCTTAGATGGACGGAGAAGCTGAAGGCTCCTCCGCATAAAAGGGACAATAATTTATGGTGCGAGTTCCACCAAGACCACAGTCATATGACTGACAAGTGCTTCGCCTTGAAGGATGATATTAAGAAGATGTTGAAGTCCGAAAAGCTCAGGAAGTATGTCAATGGTAAATCTTCTAAGAAAGGAAGAGACGACCCTAAAAAGAAGAGAAATTAAAGATGTCGGGAAGATCCCCCAGCAAGAAGAGATCAGGGTTGAGATGATGATGATGAGGATGATCCTGACCTCCCAAAAAAATATGATAATGCCCCTGTGAAGAGGGTTGGTATGATCTCATTTGGTGTTAACACCATATGTGGAGGACTAGCGAGGGGTGTCTCTGAAGTATCCGATCGTAAAGATCATGTAGAAGAGGCTAAGTCAGTGACCAAAGTAGAAGTTATAAATCTGGCATCTTCAGAGGCTAAGAAGAAGAGAAAAAAGGTAGATATGTATACTCTTATAGTTGGGTTCTCCCGACTTGATTTCAAAGGTATCTTAGCTCTGCACGATGACCCTTTGGTAATCACTACAAGGGTGCATGGATGTGAGGTGCAGATAATCCTAGTCGACGGGGGAAGTTCAGTTGACGTAATGTTTTATCCATGTTTCAAGAGCCTAGGCCTCAGCAGAGCTAGGCTTGTACCATATCATCATCTGTTAACTGGCTTTAGAGGTTAAAAGGTCCATCCGTTGGGCATGTATGAGATGGATGTACAAATAGGAGACGAATGACCTAAGAGGTTGACCCGGAAGATCAATTTTTTTGTAATGGATGAAAATGTCTTCTCGGCCTATAACCTCATCATGGGACGAGTAGCCCTAAAGGAATTTCAGGCCATGCCATCGACGGTCCAACAGATGCTAAAATTCTCGACCCCTATGGGGAAGAGGAAATGCAAGGTGACTAGACCTCGGCACGAGAATGATACTTCAACTCAGCGGAAGAGAGAGAGGCCCATAAGAGGGCAACTATCACATAAAACATTGATACACTTGATCCAAGGGATGCAACAAAGTTAAAGAAGGGAGAGGCCGCAAAAGAGGTAGAATCCATCGTCTTCAATGAGGACGAGCCAAAAAAAGCTGTCCAAATCGGCAAAGCCCTAAGACCCAAAATCAAGGAAGAGCTGGTAAAGATTTTAAAGAAGAGGCAGAGTGTCTTTTCTTGGAGCCATGCAAATATGCCAGGCATTGACCGTGAGATTATGTGTCACAAACTCAATGTGGCAGAAGATGCCAAGCCAATCAAGAAAAGATGAAAAGTTTACTCCAGGGAAAAGTACGATGTCATCAGGGTAGAAGCTAGAAAGCTGGAAGAGGCCAAGTTCATCAGAGAGGTCATATACCCTAAGTGGTTATCTAATGCCATCATCGTGCCAAAAGCTAACGGGAAATGGAGGATGTGCATAGATTTCACTGATTTGAACAATTCTTGTCCAAAAGACAGTTTTCCCCTGCCGAGAATTGATCAGATGGTGGATGACACAACAAGGCATGAGCTCATGAGCTTCATGGATGCCTACTCCGGGTATAACTAGATTTTTATTGACCCAGAAGATTCAAAGAAGACAACGTTCATAACCGACAAGGGGACCTATTGCTACAAGGTCTTGCCCTTCGGGCCACTTATCAACGTCTTGTAAATAAGATGTTCGAGAGTCAGATTGGAAATATCATGGAGGTATATGTGGATGACATGTTGACAAAGATCTTGAAGGCCGACACTCACGTGGCCGACCCGGAGAGGACTTTTGACACCATGGACTTATACCGAATGAAGCTCAACCCTGCCAAGTGTGTCTTCGAAGTGAGAGTAGGAGAGTTTCTTGGATTCATCATCAATCAAAGTGGAATAGAGGCAAACCCTGAGAAGATCAAAACTCTACTTGAAATGAAGACACCGAGAACTATAAAAGACGTTCAGAGGCTAACTGGAAGAGTTGCTGCACTCAACACGTTTGTCTCCAGAGCTACAGACAAGAGTCTTCCTTTTTTCAAAGTACTTAGAAAGGCCTTTGAATGGGGCGAGGAGTGTGACAAAGACTTTAAGGAGCTCAAATCCTACCTTGGATCCCCTCTACTCTTATCTCGACCCATTCTGGGAGAGAATTTGTATGCTTATCTGATAGTCTCACAGTCAGCTATAAGTGCAACCATAGTATGAGAAAATGATGGAGTACAAAGGCCGGTATACTTCAATAGTAAGGCCCTCTAAGGGCCTAAGCACGACTACCCTCGAATGGAGAAGTTAGCATTTTCCCTGATACACGCTTCCAGGAAGATGAAGCCATACTTCCAAGCGCACTCTATGGTCATCCTCACTGATTCTCCACTAAGGCAGGTCCTTCACAAGCTCGAGAAGTCGGACATATTGATGACCTGGGCCATCGATTTGGGAGACTATGAGATTGTTTATCAACCTAGGGTTGCCATCAAAGGGCAGGCTCTTGCAGACTTTGTAGAAGAATTCACCTAGGAAGAGGTGGAGATTAAGAATAGACCAAAGATGGCAGATGAATCAGAAAGTAACGTCTTCCAAAATCCGGAAGAGGTTGCGTCTGGAAAATACAGAAAAGGAATAGTTGAGAATGAGGAAGGCAGGTACCTCTTCAAGTGAGGGACCCTATCAGAGGGAAACTTCTCTTCATATGAAGACGTTTGGAACCTCTTCATTGATGGATCATTTTGTGAAAGTGGAAGTGAAGCAGGTCTGATAGTGTTAGCACCGGATGGTACCCACATTGAATATGCACTTAGATTCAACTTCAAAGCATCGAACAATGAGTCAGAGTATGAGGCCTTGATAGTAGGCCTCTCATTGGAAAAAGCTCTTAGTGTTGTCCAACTCCTAGTCCACAGCGACTCAAGGTTGGCTGTCAACTAAATCCTGAGAGTATATGAGGCCAAGGATGAAAGGATAGCCAAATATCTGATGAGGATGAGAACGATTCTAGGAAGCTTCACAGAAGTGGAGATTAAGAGGATACCCCGGTTAGACAACAATCGTGCAGATGCACTAGCAAGGTTGGCCTCAACAAAAAAGACATGCATCAGAAGGAGAGTGCCAGTCGAGATCCTACTCAAACCGACCATTGAGTAAGAAGATGTTGCCAGACCTTGCCTCAACTTGAACCTAGGGGACTCATGGATGGACCCCCTTATCAGATATATCAGATAGGGAGAGCTGCCAGAATCAAAGTTAGAAAGGAGAAGGTTAAGTTACAAAGATGCCAAGTTCTCAATAATAGGAGATGTCCTATATAAAAAAAAGTATTCCTACTACCTCTCCTAAGATGTGTCCATCCCACAGAAGTCCCCCACATCCTGCAGGATTTACACGAGGGTTCTTACTCCAGTCACATAGGAGGAAGACCTTTAGCCAAGAGGATATTTACGCAGAGATATTGGTGGCCGATCTTAGCCAAATATGTTGCTACCTACATGAAAAGGTGTGATAAGTGCTAGATATTCTCCACTATCCCTCATCAACCTCATCAACCTATGATGTCAATCAGTTCTCCATGGCCATTTGTAGTATGGGGGATTGACTTGGTGGGACCATTGCCAAGAGCTGTGAACAACTATCGATTTCTGATAGTAGCAATTAATTACTTCTCCAAGTGGGTAGAGACTGAGCCCATGATCACTATCACCGAGCAGAAGACTTTCTAGTTCATCTTGAAGAACATCATATAAAGACACGATCTCCCAAACACCCTCATCTCAGATAACGAAATGCAGTTCAAGAATGCTTCCTTAGAGAAATAGTGCGAGAGTGTCAAGGTCAAGAAGTTATTCTCTTCTCCTAGCAACCTCAGGAAAATGGTTAGACTAAAGTCACGGACCAAACAATCCTTTATGGGATTAAGAAGAGGTTGGAAGAAGCCAAGGGGATATGGATAGAAGAGGTTTATGCAGTGTTATGGGCCTATAGAATAATGGCAAGGCCACCAACGGGGGAGACCCCATTTATGTTGGGCCATGGATCAAAAGCCATCATACCTACAGAAGTAGGACTCCCCACTTATAGAGTTCAGACCTATGACCCCGAGAAGGATGGGGAAGAGAGAAGACTCGACCTAGATTTTATTGAGGAAAGAAGAGAAGATGTTGAGATAATACAGGCGGCCTACCAGTAGAGAACTATAAAATTCTACAACCAAAGGGTGAAATCAAGACCTATAGTTGTGGGAAACCTAGTCCTAAAGAAGATGTTGCAGAAGGAAAATAAGCTCCACCCGAACTGGCATGGTCCTTACAAAGTAGTCGATGAGGTTGTACCCGGTACCTACCGGCTAAAAAATCTTGAAGGGGAACCTTTCTCCAATCCATGGAACATTGATCACCTGAAGAAATATTACATATGATGGTGCAGTTATTTCTTTGTAATACATGTATCATTTTATAAAGAGGATATTAATGAGAAGAGCAGTTCCCGTGTCAATACTGTTTCATTATGCTTAAACATCATTAATTTGGTGAAATTATGAGGTGAAACATCATGATTTGGTGACCTCAGACCTTAAACATCATTAATTTGGTGAAAATTATGAGGGTAAACATCTTATTATGGTGACCTCAGACCTTAAACATCATAAATTTGGTGAAATTATGAGGGTGAACATCATTATACGGTGGCCTCAGACCTTTAACATCATTAATTTGGTGAAAATTATAAGGTGAACTTCATATTATGGTGACCTCAAACCTTTAACATCATTTATTTGGTGAAAATTAAGAGGTGGAACATCATTATATGGTGGCCTGAGACCTTTAACATCATTAATTTGGTGAAAATTAAGAGGACAAACATCATATTATGATGACCTCAGACCTTCAACATCATTAATTTGGTGACAATTTGTGAGGGTAAAACATCATAATTTGATGACCTCAGACCTTAACCATCATAATTTGGTGACAATTTATGAGGTTAAACATCATAATTTGATGACCTCAGACCTTAAACATCATAATTTGGTGACAATTTATGAGGGTAAACATCGTGATTTGGTGACCTCGGACCTTAAACATCATAATTTGGTGGCAATTTATGAGGGTAAACAACATGATTTGGTGACCTTAGACCTTAAACATCATTAATTTGGTGAAAATTATGAGGCAAACATCATAATATGGTGACCTTAGACCTTAAACATCATTAATTTGGTTAAAATTATGAGGTAAACATCGTATTATGGTGACCTCAGACCTTAAACATCATAATTTGGTGACACAGTATGAGGTTAACATCATAATTTGATGACCTCAAACCTTAGGCATCATTAAATTGGTGACACAGTATGAGGTTAACATCATAATATGGTGAACTCAGACTTTAAACATCCTTAATTTGGTGAAAATTATGAGATAAACATCGTATTATGGTGACCTCAAACCTTAAACATCATAATTTGGTAACATAATATGAGGTTAACATCATAATTTGATGACCTCAGACCTTAAACATGATAATTTGGTGGCAATTTATGAGGGTAAACATCATGATTTGGTGACCTCAGACCTTAAACATATTAATTTGGTGACATATTATGAGGTAAACATCGTATTATGGTGACCTCAGATCTTAATCATCATAATTTGGTGACAATTTATGAGGGTAAACATCATGATTTGGTGACCTTAGACATCATAATTTAGTGACACAGTATGATGATAACATCATAATTTGATGACCTCAGACCTTAGACATCATAATTTGGTGGCAATTTATGAAGACTTTAAAATAACATGCAAGAGACATTCATTAAAAGAAGCAAAATCCTCTGAAGAAGATGGTATTACATTAAGCAGTCAGATTTATAAATCTATAGTTTTTAAAGGGCCATCAGAATTCACCAAATTATAGATAGAAGCAAAAGTTACAAATTAAAAGCTTCACATAATCAGGTCTCAGTATTTTCAGCCGCAATAGTGTCCTCTGGGCCGACGTTAGTCACCTCGACTCCATCTTCCAAAGGATTAACATCTTCAGCCTCAGCGGCTTCCAGGTGAGCCATATTGACTGGAGCAGCAGCTTCCTCCTCAACCTTTTACAAGGCCTGAGCAAACCGGGGGTCACTAAAGCCTAAACCAATGAAGTGTGAGGAAGTCAGACTCCATGACTCCTTCTCCTTAGAGGCAACCCATTTACAAGTTTCCTTAATACCTCTTTCAAGGTATTCAAAGCCTAAGCTGATGAACTGATCATAGACCTTGTAGTCTGCCAAGATCTTCTCTGAGGCATCCTCCAAGGCAGCTTTTACTGCAGCATCCACTTTCGTTCGAAGGATATTGTCTTTAGACTTCAGGGATGTTGCTTGATCCTTCTTGAGTTTGTCTATATCCTTGTCCCTCTGCTTAACCTGATTGTCAGACTCATTCAATGCTGTCTGCAGACGTTCAACCTCTGTATTTAAAGAGGCTTGCACCTTCTGTGCTTCTTTTCCCTTCTCAATAAGGGGCATCTTCCTCAAGGTCCAATCGATGAATTGGTTCATGGATAAAATAACCTGCAACGAAAAGTCATATGCATGAGCTCAAGTTTTAAACTACATCTAGGCTGAGGTTACACTAGGAAGAACAAAAAAGCAGAAGTTGGTACCTGAATTGACCTATGAAGGCCAAACTCGGCAAGCAATAGGGTATCCAGGGAGCCTAGGAAACTCTTATCTGCATAGGTCATTACAGAGATGATGGTATGCATTGCCTTTAGACCATGGCCTATCAAACTGTCACTGATCTTCAACTGGGCCAGACGAGCAGCCAAAGCATCATCTGTTGAGATAGGGATGGAACGATTTCCCTTTTGGTTTTTGCTCGGCCTCTGATCCTCCGAGTTAGTGGTAGTCTTCCTCTTCTTTGTAACATTGGCCTTGGACGTGCCAATGTTCTGCTTGGGAGGAAGAGGGGCTGCATTATACCCAACCTTTTCACCAGCTTAACGAGACTAGGGGCAGACATCTCCCACAAATCGTCAGAGATGCCTTCTGAGTGTTCTGTAAAAAGAGGTACCTGAGTTAGTAAATCAGAGGTATTAAAAGTCAGATGTACAACTTATAGAAAACTAATACTTACGAATCTCGGTCAGAGGACTTCCCCATAGGCCAGTCTCAGAGAGGTAATATGGGGTTATCAGATGTTTGTATTTTACCAGCTAACCCTGTTCCCCTTGCTCTTGAAGATTCTTAACCTTATGAAGGTTATCTTGGCTAAGCCCAGGGTCAGCTTTAGCATCCAGGGACACATTTCCCCACTTCAGAGGTTTCCTCAGCTCCAACGATGAAGAGGTGGCACAAGGACCAAATTCCCATGCCCCCGGGGCAAAGAAATATCATGGTTTCTAGTTGTGATTTGAAGTCTGGGTAACCAATAACATCTTCTTGTCTGACTTCCTAGCTAGGAAGTCGTAGTAGCTGGGGTGGTTTTTGGTAGAGGATGGGACGTAGTAACCCATGAAAACTCTAACAGGAAGTTCTAAGTGGTTGACTGCCTTCCAAAGGACAATGGCCCCAATCATCACCCTCCAGGCGTTGGGGGATAATTGTGAAGGGACTAGGTTGATATGGGACAGTATGGCTCTAATCGAAGGATGTATGGGGAGACGAAATACCAACTTAAACATCTGCTCGTACACACAGATCTCCCCATCTCATCCATCAAAGGCCCTCTCACCTCTCAGAAGTCTCCTAAGCTTAATGGAGGGAACTATTGAATAGAGGTGCCTAAAGGCTAAGAGGTCATACTCAATGACAAAGATATCTATCTCAACTGCTTCTGAGGTATTAATTTTGCTCTCATGACCATCATCTTCATCCCTGGTAATGTCGTCCTGGGCAGGTGAAGGGACACCATTAGGAAACCTCTGAGCAAACTCAGCCCGGTGGCAGCCGACAAGGGGATATCATCAATGGGTGGGGGAATAGACATACGTGGCCCCACAACCTTGACATTAGAAGAAGTCTGTGAGGTTCTAGCACCATTGTAGGACGAGGCACGATTTTGGACCTCATCCTGATCAGGGACCTGATCTTGCCTAATGGAATAATCCATAGCCTCTTGGAAAGAGTCTATAGACATAGGGTGTGAGGTAGACGACTCAGACTCAGACATGGGAGTGGGGTCTAATGGATCCTCTGCAGGCTCAGCTGGCTCAGGGTATATCACCTTCAGAGGTGGAGGGAAGATATGTCTGAGGGAGAAGGCCTCAACCTTATGAGCTTCCCCTTAGGCTATCTTTATCTCCCTAATTTTTTCAAAGGTCTTCTCTCTAAGAGAAGGGAACTCTTTTATAAGCTTACACAAAGGCCTGAGCATAAGACAGACGACCCTACACTTGAGACTCTAAAATACAACCAAACAACTCAATTCAAATCCAAATCAAAGATCAAACTTGGATTTTGAAAGACTTTTTAACCAAGAACACTCAAGAACACGCTCACCGAAAAATGCAAAGTGTCACCGAAAAACCCTAAAACCCTCATCGAAAAGCCTAACTCTTAACCGAAAAAAGCAAAAATGGAAATATAAGGCTAAAATGGAAAGGCAAGGTAAAAACAATACCTGATGGAGTACGAAATGAAGAATAAGAGGATTGAGAACAAAGAAATCCTCAAACAACAACAACAATTGAGCTCTTGAAGAGAGATAAATCGCAGAGAGCACAAGCGTGAAAAATGGGAAAGAATGAAGAAAAAGGAGAAAAAAGGGTTTAAACCCTCAAATCATTTTGCACGCATCCCAAGTCCCATCATTTCCCTGGGAGCCCAAAAGACAATCAGAATCATTACACATTTTCAGGCATGCTACCCACTTCAGAAGTTAACACAAGTTAAGGAAATATTGGCACATAAGGAAATACAGCCTCGGACATGCATACCCCTTAGTCACCTATTTACATAAGTAACTAAGGGCTGGGGGTGATTGATATGCCCAAAGTGCACCATCCAGCTCAGAGACATTAACCTCGGCCTGTATGACGACCAAGGTAACAAGAGCTCAGGATTAACCGTTTGTGATATCGTCCTTCATCAGGTTGGCCACAGCTGACGTTATAAGCATCACCTCGGTTGGGCATCAACCGAGGTCTGCATAACTCATGGGATCAACTATGCATCAGGTCGACCAAAATCGATGTTACAAGTATTACTTGAGACCATAAAAAGCCTCACAGGCTCAATCAACAAGCATTATGTCATCATCGGCCTTGGCCGATGTTACACCTCATACCCAACCTCGACCGGACATCCTGGCCGAGGTCTTAATTAAATATTGATCTCAAATAAGGTAAGGGCCATACTCCACCAACCTCATACTCATCGAGGTCGATGTAGGTACCAAGCGAAGATAACCGAGCATTTACACGGATATGAATGTCTTGGAACACGTGGACTAATCTGTTATAACTGAATCATTCCTTCCACGTGAGGGAATACTGAGGTCATCATTACTTAGTTACGATCATCCAGGTGTCATCCTTACACCGGTTGGATCTTCATGCACATGCTCATTGCATACTTGGGGGGTACATTACACCCCCTAAGCCTCATATATAGAGGTCATCCTCTACCTTGTTAAAGGATCGATAATTGCAACCCTAGCTGAAACTCTGTCATTTTACACAGTAGAGAGAGAAAGCTTAAGAGATTGTATCCATGGACAATAGTGCCTTATTTCAGTGACATTACTCACTCACTTGCACAGTGGACATAGGCCTAATTGGCTGAACCACTTATATTTTGGTGTTCTCCTCTTCTCCTCACCTATTTCTAAATATACACTTATATTCTCTTGTGTTGCCATTGTTATCACTTGCTTGAGCTTGTCAACACCTTATCTGGTGGTGCTATTTACCGTATCATCATGGTTCTATGAGGTGATCAGGTGTAATACCCAGCTGATTACTTTGAAGGACGAGACCATTGTGGATTTTTGCCGATTGCATCGATGGCGCAAGGCCAATCGACAGTCGACGAGGTCTCTCTCTCTAGAGGCAGTACGTCAGGTCTTGAATGGCCTTACCAGTGATAAGTGAAGACTTATTTCTTCTTAAGTCTTAGACCTTTATGTGATCTGATTTTGTATTTGACTCATATCTTCTGGGGATTTTTCAGGTGACTTTTTACCAATGGGGGACAATCGTTTAGGACACGGGGTTAACTGGAGTAAATGCACAGATGAGGCATTTACTGGCGCATGAGTTTGGACACTCTTGGTATCTCGGGGAGAGGGTGGTTTGACAAATTACTAAGGGAGAGGTGGTAGTGCCACCTACAAGGCCCCCTATGTCTATGAGGTGGGAGTGACTGCTGCTAGAGGATGCGAGCATTACGATGACGATTGGCGAGTCCTACCTGTTGTACACCGATATAGCTGTGCCATATGATTATATGGACTTTGTGATATGCTGGCTGATGGGGCCCAGCATATATGTTGGACTGCCCTTCCCTCCTGCGAGTTCGAGTCGTCCAGTGGGGTCTTCCCACAGCGGTGACAGTCCTTCTACATCTACAAAAGTGGCGACTTCAGAGGTTCCCTTTGTGTGATTACATACTCCTTCATACAACATTTGGAGGGCTGATGGAGGAATGGTTCCTATACTGCATCATCCTCATGCGATGGACCCGGAGGAGTTGGGTTTGACAGAGGAGGTTCTTCGTCCTTTGGTATATCTTTCTGCTCTTTTCTTTTCCTTCCTCTTAGTTTCTTTTGATCTTTTCTGCTTAACACTGATTCTTCCTTTTCTTATAGCAAGCTCGGGTGTCCACCACTTGCCTGAGGGATATTAGGGATCGGATATCTTCGGCGACTGCCCATATTCGGGATGCAGTTCCTGTTCCTTCTTGCTTGGTGCCGTCTGCCTCATCCGGGGAGGAGTCTGGTTCAGGTAGTGGTGGTGCGTCATCTCTCCGTTGGGGAAAAAGAGCGCGTCGTAGGGGTGGAAGCTCTTAAGAGAGAGAGGGGAAATGGCAAGTGAGAGAGAGAGAGAATGTGGTTCGGGCTAAGTCCCATTTTTTTTCTTTTTTTTATTTTACTGCAAAATAATGTAACACAGAAACATATCTATGCAATGCAATGGAGTTTTTTTTATCTTCTGTTAGTGATGAATGAATTCATGCACATGCGCTTTTTTACTTTGCTGCTGAGACTGTAAAAAGAAATATTTTTGGGATTTTGAAAGATCGTTTTATTCAAAATGAGAATTTATATAAAGATGAAAAGGGGATTTTTTAAATTCTGTTGAAAATATCAATTTATTTTGAGTTTTCTGAATTTTGATAAAAGAAGAAAAAGGAAAATCTCCAAAAGTAGGGGGTTACCTATCGGTAAGCACCTTGTCCTGCCTATTGTCAGGTCAGTCTACTCCTATTAATATAAATCTTTGATTGGTACCCTCTTCAGTCTTTGGTGCCTTATGGGGCAGGATTTCCTCCGATTTCTGCAGGGGTTTATTATTTGTGGGGGTTTTCAAGTATAAAAGAGGGGTAAAAGTGTAGTGTTTTCCTCACACCCTCACATCCTGACTTTCTTGTTCTGTGAGATGGCCCTCCCTGGTAGTGTTGAGTTTGCAAACTACCTCGAAACCTTGGAGGCGATGTGCTCCTATAACGTCGACTACTATGATTACAACATGTGTCGAGTTTCTTTATGGCGTAATCGGCCCATAGAGTGGAACATGATGATGGCGGCGGTACAATTATGGTACCCCAAAAATCATGTATTCCACTTTGACTTGGAAGAAGTTTATCCGACTTATGAGAAATTTTCTGCTATGTTGGGGATAAATTCCGGCGTTACTGCAGCTTTGCCTGAGTTTTTCCATTCTCCCCAGGAGTTATTGTTTGTACTTAATTTCCTTTCACGCCATTTCATCAGTGTTGGACAAGATGTTGAGAGCTAAGAGAACTGGTTCGTGGAGCATGGGGCTCTAAATTTGTATTGATCAGTACCTTGGTGCTGACAGCTGTTGTCTATTTTGGAACTGGGAGAATATTCGTATGTCCGACTGCTTGGTCTCAGACAGACCTCTTTTTATTTCCCTTGGCGGCTTCTGCGCCAATTTGGTTGGGGGAAGATCGTTCCACCTCGGACACTAGACTTCTTTCCGGTAGAAGATTTGACAGAGTGTCTACGCATACGATTTGGCTCTTTATGGGAGAGTTGACATCCGTCGAACCGTTCCTCTCAGTCTGCTGGGAGAGTTTGGCACATCCCTGGGGATTATATGAAGTGGTTGTGGAGGAGAGTAGATAGCAAGATGTTGGAAGTGGAGACTGTACAAAGATGGTTTGCCTTATCTGATACCATGGAGGGAGGTGTGGTAGTTTTTTTAAGGCTAGTTCGAGCCTATCGGGCTATGGAGCGTCTGCGACACTCTATTCAGGCAGGGGATGTAGATGATGACGATGAAGTGGGATCCTCTAGTAGCTAAGGGTAGGACTCTTGAAGAGTTTGTTTTGTAAGGGGGAATAAATTTAGGAATTTTATTTGGCTTTCTAGGAAGGTAAGGGGAAGGGAGTCATCCGTTTCTTTTCTGATGTAATTGCACCGTAATTTCTTATTAATGAAATAAACAAGTTTTTGATCATCTAGCTGTGCCTTTTGATGAATTCTGTATTTTAAATTATCTATACCGATCGTTAAGGCATGCATAATCCTTTTGTTCAAGTATATGTTAAAGTGAACTGTCATTCTCAAAGATAAGAAAAGAATAATTTTTTGTGAAAAAGAAAGGGTCATGCTCATGTAAGACGTATGAGGTGCCTACGTACCTCTAGGGGTTTTTGAATTTTTTTAATTTTTATGAGAATGATTTTTACAGAGAATCAAGCCCACGTAGTTCTGGGTAGAGGAAAATGAAGAGATTTTTTTTCTTTTTTTAAGAATAGAAGGGAGATGAGAAGAGTCGTAGCGCGTCGAGATTTTGGACTTGGGGTAAAATTTCTTGAGACGGTCCAGGTTAACTAGATGATCCATTCTTATCCATCTAAGTCGATGAGCATGGCGGCACCGTCGGACAAGATCTTCTTCACATTGTATGGGCCGCTCTAATTGGGCTTGAATTTCCATCTGGGGTCCCAGATGGGCTCTACTATTTCTTTGAGGGATAAATCCCCTTCTTGGACACCGTATGCCTTGACTCTTTTTTTAAATGAACGCACTATTTGGCGATGGTACCCTTGTACGTGATACATCGCTTTTAATCTCTTTTCATCCAGGAGTGACAGGTCGTCCATGCGGATTTGATGCCAGTTTTCCTCACTGACCTTGCTTTTAAGCATGACGCATAACAAGGGTATTTCTAGCTTCACGGGTAGGACTACTTCCATGTCGTATACTAGAGAGTAAGGGGTAGCCCCAGTAGAGGTTAGAATTGAGGTTCGGTAACCCCATAGGGCGTACAAGATTTGATCAAACCAATATAGACAACTTTCGGTCATCTTGCTGATGATGGCTTTGAGGTTCTTGTTAGCGGCTTTAACTGTACCATTGGTTTGAGGTCGGTAGGGAGAATATTTGTGTCTCCGGATTCCATACTCGTTGACCACTTTTATGACTTTTGCCTTGAAATGCAACCCGTTATTTGACACTAGCTCATGCGGGACCCCATATTTGCAGATGATATTTTTCTTGATGAATTTGGCCACTTTCTTGGCATTCAGGACTGCGTATGACTCAGCTTTGACCCATTTGGTGAAGTAATCATTAGCAACCAGGATGAACTCATGCCCATTAGAGGCCTTGGGTGTAACCTTTCCTATGATGTCGATGCCCCAGGTGGAGAACGGCCAGGGAGAAGTCATATTGTATAATTCACGCGGAGGCAAGTGTTGAAGGTTGAAGAACTGTTGGCATTTGAGGCATCTCCGGATATAGGCGGTGCAATCTTGGATTATGGTGGTCCAGTAGTAGCCTTGTCGTATGATCTTCTTGGCAAGCACGTGATCGTTCATATGGGGTCTTCATTCCCTACTGTGGATTCTTTACATCACCTTTTCAATGTCATACCCTGTAATGCATTGTAGATGGGCACCATCGAAGTTTCTCTTAAACAGTGCTTTGTGACAGATGATGTACTGGGCGACCAGTCTTCGAAGGGTTACCCGGTCTTTCTTATTGGAACCTTCGGGATACTTAGCATGCTTGAGGAGGTGCCAGATATCATAATACTAGCAGTTGGATAGCTCGGGATCTTCTTTGGTCATGAGCTCAATGTGGTAGCAGTGGGTTGGTTTATCTTGCTTTTGGACCAGGATGGGGGCCATTGTTATTCCTGTGGGCATGTCGACCATGGAGGCCAAGGTAGCAAGGGCATAAGCTAGATTATTCTTTATTTGAGGTAGGTAATGTAAGGTGATGTCTTGGAATTAGGAGGATAGTTCTTCTAAGTGGGCATAGAAGGGCTGAAGTTTCTCGTCCTTAACTTTCCATTTTCTAAGCACTTGACCAATGATGAGGGAAGAATCCCCGTAGATATCTAGGCATTGAATACATTTCTCGAGAGAAACTTTGAGGACTATCGTACACGCCTCATATTCATTCATGTTGTTAGTGCAGGGGAAATCTAATTTGATGGCGATGGGAGTGTGGGAGTCATCTGGGACAATCAGAAGTATCCCAATGCCATATCCCTTTTTGTTGGCAGTGCCATCGAAAAACATTTTCCATCAGAGGTCGTCTCGAGAAGCATAGAAGATGTTTTCATCTGGGAATTTGGAGATCCAATCATTAGCCTCTTCTATGGGGTAGTCAGCGAGGTAGTTAGAGATGTCTCTTCCTTTCATGGCTTTTTGTGTGACGTATACGATATCAAACTCAGCTAAGGGCATCAACCATCGCGCCGTTCGGTTGGATAAGGCGAGTTTCTCAAGAAGGTACTTGATGGGGTCCATTCGGGATACAAGTTTAATGGGGAAGACGAGCATGTAGTGTCACAACTTTTGGGTGACCCAAATAAGCGTGATGCATTATTTTTCCAAATAGGTTTAGTTGACTTCATAACCAACCAGTTTGTGATTGGCATAATAGATGTATCTTTCTTTGTGGGAATCTTTAAGATACTGAGCTAGAAAAGCCCCAGCTGCAGTGTCAGTTATGGTTAGGTATAGGAGCAAAGGGAGACCAGGTTGTGGTGGCATGAGTATCGGTGGTTGAGTCAGGTATTGTTTGATTTGGTCGAAGGCTTCTTGGCAGGCCTCGTTCCAAATTTTGGTTGAATCCTTTCGAGGAGTTTAAATATTGGTTCACAAATGGAGGTGAGCTGGCTGATGAACCGGCTGATGTATTGAAATTTCCCAAGGAAACCTCGAACCTCTTTCTCCATTCGGGGAGGTGGCATCTCAAGTATGGCTTTTAGCTTGGCAGAATATGCTTCTATCCCTTTTTCACTGACAATGAATCCCAAGAGTTTTCCCTTTGTAACGCCGAAGACACATTTCTGTGGATTGAGTCTCATTTGATATCGTCGCAATCGTTCGAAGAACTTTCAGAGAGCGAGAACATGACATTCTCTAGTTTTGGATTTAATAATCATATCATCCACATATACCTCGACTTTTTTATTTATTAGATTGTGCAAGATGGTTGTGGAGCCCATTGGTAGGTAGCCCCAGCATTCTTGAGACCAAATGGAATAACAGTGTAGCAAAAGGTTCCCCCTGGGGTGATGAACGCATTTTTTTCTTGATGATTTGGGTGCATTTTGATTTGGTTGTATCCGTCAAACCCCTCGACGAATGACTTGAGTGCATGACTGGTCGTGTTGTCCACGATCATGTCGATATTGGGTAGTGGGTAATCATCCTTTGGAGAGACTTTGTTCAAATCCCGGTAGACTACACACATCTGAACTTTCCCTCTCAATTTCGGCACAAGAACTATGTTGGCTAGCCGAGTGGGATATTCGATCACACGAATGAAACCCACGTTCATCTGTTTGACCACCTCTTCTTTGACTTTGAGCGACCATTCGGTGAAAAGCTTTCTTAGCTTTTGTTTAACCGACTTGTAATATGGAAGAGTGGGGATCTTATACTGAGAAATTTCAGGATCAATGCCGGGCATATCTTCATAGGACCGGGCTAAGACATCCATGAATTCCTTCAATAATTATTCGAGTTGCGCACGCTCATGCTTGTCAAGGGTAGCCCCTATCCTAATCTCGCACAGTTAGCTACTAGAACCGAGGTTAATAAAAATAATCTCTTATTCATTAACTTGAATGCGGTTATGTTGTTTGTTATTAACCTTATTTAGATTAGTTAAGAATTGTTCATTTGCAAAATCATCATCATCAAAAGTTTGATTAGAATCTAAACAATTAATGTAAGGTACAACAAGATACTCAAAATCTTCATTTATTGCATTGATAGGAAAAACAACATTGAGAACCTCATCAAAGGAGGTCTCGATTACATTTGAGCAAGGATAGACAACTGAAGAGGAAATGGGGTAAACATTGGAGTTAGGTGGGATTCCAAAAGTAGAACCGACACAGCATGCCAGTTGAGGAGAGGTGTATCAGCAACTTTAATCAAGTGGGATGGATCCAGGGATGTAGTGCTTTAATGATCCATGCAGAGTGTCAACCCCAGTGTCTACAAGCTGAATGAGTCCTCGGAGTCACTTTCCTTAGTCTCTTCGGTATCTTTGATGAGAGGTTGTACATGGCGTTGGGAACTTTCGGCCCATGGGTAGCCATTTTGGAAAAAGATCTCCATTTCGGGTTTCATCTTTTTGTCTATATGGTCATACCATGGTTTCGGAAAGCCGCAAAAGGGGATGTCCTCACCCTATTTAATGAATCATCCATTCAAGGAGTCACCTGAGATGGTCTGGATACAGTCTAGTCTTCTCTTTGATCGAGACTGGCGGATCATTTTGATCTCTTGTTCTGATGGTTGATACCCCAAACCATAAGGAGGGAAAGCATTCTTCAGTTCAATGGGCTCGAGTATCCCTTGTTGTGTTTGCCCTAACCCCAATCCATCCATGAAGTGCATGTTTCTGAACATCTGAATCACATTGGCATTGCCATGAGGGTCGTATTTGGGATAAACCCTTTCTTTGAAATCGTCCCCTGCTGGGAGTAGAAGTGGCTCAACTCGAAATCCTAATAGGAGCATATCATTTGACTCGTGTTGTATCTCAAGGATTGGATTCTTGGTACTTGCACCCTCGGTATTATTGTCGTCGCCCAAAATGGTTATGACTCGTCCGTTGGCGAAGAACTTCAATTTCTGATGGAGTGAGTATTAAAAAGAAAATTGCGTCTCTATTGTATTTGTTGTTGGTCAATTCCTCTTTTCATCAAAATTCCCTTGAACCTACAAAAATATAACAAAACTAGTGTAGAGAGTAAGTAAGGGAGTCAATCCATTTCTAAGGGTGAAACACAAAATTGGAGAGGACATATATAAATTCATTTGCATTTTATTAAATTTTTCTATTTTTTTTTGCTTTTTATATTTTTATGGATTTTTCAAGGGATTTTTTAAACTAATTAACTATACTAGTTTTTATAACTACTAATTAAGAAGTAAAAGCTAATTAAATAAAAGTGAGATACACAAAATTGTCCTAATAAGTAAACTAATAAAATTGGACTCATGAGGACTTCAAAATTTCATCCCATAAATAGGAGAATAGCCCTCAATAATCATCAGCCAAAAATAAATAAAAATAAAAGTATACAAAAAGAAGCATGTGAGGATTAAACTAAAAGCAATCAAGATGAGGAGATCAAATCCATTTAAGCATTGAATTGGAATGTAATCTTCAATTATATCAACACCCTCTCAATTACAATCACTCACAAATATATTTATTGAATCTAAAATGAAAATTACAAAAAAAGGATAATGGATGAATTCATAATGGACAATTAAATAATAAAAGAGATTTGCTAAAAAAACAAATCCTAATATTATAAATTGTACATTAGAGTTCATCCAAAGAAATAAATTCTACATCATTAATTTATATTGGGATAATTTCTAAAAATACAAAATCTCAAAATAAAGGAATGGGTTAGAATTTACCTCCCATAAGGGATGAATTCGACTACATCAATCTATTTTGAAATAATTGCTAAAAATGCAAAAATTCATTATAGAGGGGTGGAGTTGAATTTATCCTAGAGATAAATGTCACTACACACCTCTATATTGGGGTATTTGATAAAAATGCAAATACTCTCTAAAGAGGAGTGTAGAGAAATTTATCACACAAAGCTTAAAAACTAATTTGGAGATATTGTTTTCAAATGATCTTCATCTCTTTAAATAGGAGATGCATGGCACACATGGGGCTAAGGGGTATTTTTTGGAATTGACTTGAGTGTGTATGGAAATGGTGAGAGGATTATGGGGTGAGTACATGTGAATGGTAAAGGTGTGAGGTGATAAAATCTGAATTGTGAGCACATGAGGGTAGTTGGGGTTTTATTTGAAAAAGTGGACAAAAGTTAGTTGGGGGTAAAATAGGGATTGAGGTTAAATGGCTTTAAAACATGAGGGATATTAGTTGACTTGGTGTTGGCTTGAGTTTGGGATTGACAAAAGCAGGTGGAAATCGTGGCTTTACATTTTGGGAGAAATGGGTAATGAAATGGGTTTAAGGTGGAGCAAGGGTAGGTTCGGTTTTCAGCAGACTCGAGGTCCGCAACGGTGTTTGCTGGGTTTCGGGTTGGCAGAGTCGATTTAGGTTGCGAGTTGGTCAGAAAAGATATCCGGGTATTAGGCGACGGATTTGGGTTTGCTGGTATGGATGTGGGTCGCGCCCGGGGCAGAGTTTGTTAAGGGTTGGTTCACCAGAGGTGAGGAGGTCGGATATGGGAGATCTCGGGTCATTGGGTTTTGGCCGGAGGTTTTGGGATTGATCTGTTGGGTCACCATTTGGGTTCGGGTTGATAGCTGGTTGATCTCGAGTTTGGACGCAGGTGGGTTCACGGGTTGGATCGTAGGACAGGAGGACAGGTGCTAATGCTTGTGGTTTTAGGTGTGAGGTTAGTTTTGTTTTTAAAGGAGGAGAGAGAGTGAGGTGGGTTTTGTTGAAGGAGATGATGGAGTGTGAGGTTGTGTGGGGTAGGGTGTAGAATGTTAGGGTGAGGGTGAGGTGAGTGTTGTTTTGTGTGTGTGATGGTATTGAGGTGTGAGGGCTTGTGTGTGTGTTTACTTTATGACCCCTAAAAAAATAAACTAAAAATAAACATAAAATAAAACAAAATAAAATTTTAACTAAACTAAAAAAAATAAAAATCAACTAAAATAAAAATGACACGACACGACGCTATACAAACTCTAAAAAAACTAAACACAACTAAAATAAAAACAATAAAAATAAAAAAATGAAATAATAATAAACTAACTAAAAATAAGAAAATAAAAGAAAATATAAAAACTAATACACGACGTGCTAAAAATTAAAATATAAAAATCCTAAAAATATATATATATATATATATATATATATATGACTCAATAAAATAAAATAATAAAATAAACCCTAAAATTAAATTGACACATATAAAATCAAATGGGACAAACTAAACACACACGGTTCGGGACAGGTTTAGGTAGGTTTAGGGTAGGATATGACACGGGACAAAGGCAATTAGCTCCATAATTCGCATAATTGCCTTGAAATAAGCGTTTGAAAACCACAACGTGCATTCGACCTACAAAATAGACAATAAAGCGCATAAGACCTAAATTGTTGAGAATTAGCAACTAAAATACGTCTATTTGGGGTATAAAATGTACACTTTTGGGTGCTTATCACACCACCCCCAAACAGAGCGTTGCTAGTCCTCGAGCAATAAGATAGAGAGAAAGAGAAGGATAAGAAGCCAAAATTGTACCACTTTCGCGGGCACTTGCGATTTCACTTAGCATGTGCACCGAGCCTTTAAACATATAGGTTGCCTTACAGGACGAGTTGTGTCTCGTGAGGGTTTGCAGGGAATATACCCATAAAATTCTTATTTAAAAATATTTATTGAAAGGAAGCCAATATCTTATTAGACATAGAATAATCGTATAATCCATCATGAGAGAAATAATTTCAGAAATACAAACTAGAATGTGTAAAAAGTTTAGTTAAGTAAATACTCAAGGCACATCCTTCCTAGAGCTCAATGTGTGTAGTGTGAATCAGTCAAAACGGGTTGAGTATCATAAGAGTAATTCCTAGATAGCCTCTTCGGAATCAACGCTTCAACTTCAAATCTCACGGATATATCTCTTTCAAACGAACTCTCGAGATTTGGGTTAGTGTATCGCTCTTTTGTGTGAGGAGGTGAGTAAATGTAAGCAAGTTCAAACGTTTCACACACACATAAGAAATAACGAACATATAGAAGGAAAATTGATCTCATGAAAGAAATGTTAATCACTATAGTGAGAATATCTAGTTATTCACCACGTTGACTATCATTTTCCCGAACACGTAGGGGAAAATATAGATGATTGTGGGTGAGGGAGAATGAGATGGGAAGGATATGATGGTATGAGGTAGGATGGTATTGACGATGGATGAGTGATGGATGGATATGCGATGTGTGATAGGAGTGTTCAATGCATGAAGAATAAATGTCTTTATTTCAAAACTAACTACTAACTAAAAACTCTCTTTCTTTTCTTTTCTCTCTTTTTTAGATTTTTCTTTTCTTTTTCTCTATATTCTTTTTTTTTCTCTATTTTTGCTATTTTTTTTTCCGTTTTTTTGTTTTCCCAAATACGCATCAACGTCTGAGATAAATCTGCTAAAAATACAAATAACCCCAGCATAGACTTGTATTTAATTTTTCGCTATGAATTGACTTTGGGAGAGATATTCGCTAAAAATTCAAACACTCCCTTTGACGGATCTTCTCCTTTTACTTTCAACACTATTCTCTGTGGGTGGAAAATGGAAGTGGATATGAAAATGGTCAGTATCGTATATAGTGATGATATGAAAAATGGAAGGTGTATGGATGTATGATACATGGAATTTGGTTGGTGTATGGGTGAAAGTATGGTGATCAGGACAAACTTCAAGACACGTGTTTCTTACAACTCGAAATTTATGTTGTTGTCAGTGATCAAGCCAAAAATTTAGTGAAGAATAATGAGATCATACAACGATTTAAGTGCGGACCCAAAGAAAGTTGAATCAACTTGTGACTCGGAGATTGCGTAAAACACTCTGAAAGGGTGAAAGGTACAAATCTCACAAGCTAAAGTCTCTACTAGTGATCCTTAAGGTTTTCTTGGGAATTGTAGTACTCCTCAACTCTAAACCATAGTGACTTGATAAGTACGCAAATTTTGTTGAGTCTAGAAATTCATAGTGCAACATGCCTTGCTACATATTACATAATCTATTTATAAAAAAATAAATCCTCTAGCTTGATTCCTAGACCTTAAAATATGGATGATAGAAAATTCACATCAATGAATGAGATGAAAGAAACTGCACGAAATTTTTAAAAATCAGGTTCAAAAATAAAAAAAATTCAAAAGAGGTACGATTTTGATCAAATTCCCCACCCCCAAAATAAAAGGAACATCGTCCTCGATGTTAAGTAAAATGATTTTTTAAAATTGAGAGCATAAGGTAGGAACGAGATTACCAGAATCAACCGCTAATGAAGAGGACATGTGAAGATAAGATGAAACTTGAATAAAGGGGAAGATAACAAAATGGTACAGGTCTATAATCATGATAAAGCATTGGGTGGTGTGAAACACCACCCACAAACAAGATGAGACTAGTACCAGAAACATGGGCTGCCTCCCCATAGTGCTAAGTTTAATGTCTTTAGCTAGACCGATGGATCTCACCCTAAGGATAAGAACTATGAAAGCGCGGGATGACAGAATAATGGGGTGATGAGAATCACCCTTAAACAAGACTGAACCGTCAGTCTTGTTGGATAAATTGACAAAGGTGAGGGTGAAGAAACATAGATCACGACTTTATTTCTTATTTTCAAGATGTTTTCTTTTTTTTGTGTGTGATTTTTGAATAATTTGAAAAAGAAAGGAAATATTTTTGGGATTTTTAGAGAATGAAAGGAAGAAAATGTTTTTGGATTTTTTTTCGAAAGATTTTTTTTTAGAGAAAACCAAGGAAAAAAAATAATTTTTGGATTTTTTTTGGAAGAAAAGAGTGGGAAAAATAGGTAGAATCTTTGAATTTGCACGAACTAACTAAAACCGACTACCGAAAATTTGAATTGGACACACACACAAGGCAAGGATAAATCCTAACGAGCATATAGCCAATTTTTATCTTGAAATTAGTGAAAGGGGTAGTCAAATTTTAATTAAGTCTACGGGCGATAAAAATTCACGAAATTTATCTTAGTGATCTCCTTTGCAAAAATATTCTCCTATTGGGCTACCTAGTTGATTGATTTTAAATTTAATGATAGCTAGGGTAGCACACAATGGTAAGCGAGTGAGTCGTGTGATGAAATCCCTTATCGTGAATGACCGGGTGTAGGTCTTAGTAATTTAATTCATCACACAATTTGAAAAATAAATGCGAGAATAAAATCGCACAAGTGCACACAAGAACATAAAATAATTGACTCGCTAACAGGAGAGGCGCGAGGGTTTAGAAATGTACCTCCCACGATTTTTAGGCCATGGGGTGCCGAAAAATTTGAGTCGACCGGGGAGAGATCACGCCAATATCAGTTGGCCCCGGGAGTCCTACCGACCCAAGGAAGAGAGGCATCTAAATCCTCGCCTTTGGACGTCCTCCCTCTACCTTGTCCGGTTTTCCTATCAAACTTATCTTCGATTATTACAATTTTAAGAAATGAAAAATAAAATAAAGGTGTCTATATGCACCGCAATACAAGCAAGATAATAAAATCCTAATACAAGCCTTCTAAAGTAATAAAAAAATGGTGCGAAATGAAAAATACAAATGAATCAAATAATGGATCCTCTCAAGTGCTTCGAGCTCCAAAGAATGGCAACGACGCCATTTGATAAAAAGAAAATTGTGTCTCTATTGTATTTGTCGTTCTACAATTCCTCTTTTTATTAAAATTCACTCGAACCTACAAAAATATAACAAAACTAGTCTAGAGAGTAAGTAAGGGAGTCAATCCATTTCTAAGGGTGAAGCACAAAATTGGAGAGGACATATATAGATTCATTTGCATTTTATTATATTTTTCTATTTTTTTTTTGCTTTTTATATTTTTTTATGGATTTTTCAAGAGAATTTTTTAACGAATTAACTATACTAGTTTTTATAACTACTAATTAAGAAGTAAAAGCTAATTTAATAAAAGTGAGATAAACAAAATTGTCCTAATAAGTAAACTAATAAAATTGGACTCATGAGGACTTCAAAATTTCATCCCATAAATGGGAGATTAACCCTAAATAATCAACATCCAAAAAAAAATAAAAATAAAAGTATCCAAAAAGGAGCATGTGAGGATTAAACTAAAAGCAATCAAGATGAGGAGATCAAACCCATTTAAGCCTGGAATTGAAATGGAATCTTCAATTATATCAACACCCATTCAATTACAATCACTCACAAATGTATTTATTGAATCTAAAATGAAAATTACAAAATAAAAAAAGGATAATGGAAGAATTCATAATGGAAAATTAAATAATAAAAGAGATTTGCTAAAAATGCAAATCCTAATATTATAAAATTGTACATTAGAGCTCATCCAAAGAAATAAATTCTAGATCGTTAATTTATATTGAGATAATTGCTAAAAATGCAAAATATCAACATAAAGGAATGGGTTAGAATTTACCTCTCATAAGGGATGAATTCAACTACATCAATATGTTTTGAAATAATTGCTAAAAATGCAAAAATTCATTATAGAGGGATGGGGTTGAATTTGTCCTAGAGATAAATTTCACTACACACCTCTATATTGAGGTATTTGCTAAAAATGCAAATACTCTCTAAAGAGGAGTGTAGAGAAATTTATCACACAAAGCTTAAAAACTAAATTGGAGATCCTTTTTTAAAATGGCTCAAGTCTTCAATTTATATGGTGCACATGGAGGCTCTGAGTAAATTGGGTATTGGTAAAATTGAGTGAGGATGAGAGCACATGAGCATGGCAAAGGTGTGCATGTGGTTTGATAGGTGTGAGGACATGTGAGAAGTGGGGGAATTGGGATAAAAATCAGATTGGTTTAGAGGGGTAAATTGGGTAAAAGGTTTTTGGGGTAGTTTCATGAGGGTATAATGGGAAAAAATGGGTTAAGTTTGTTTATTAAGCATGTGGGCATTTAACTTTGGTCATTCTTTTATTTTTGGTTGTGTTTTTTAGATGATACAATTTTGGCATTTGAGGAGAAATGGAAATGGGTTTGGGTCTTTGGTTTGGTTTGTAAAATGGGTTATTGGTCTTGCGGGTTGGATTTGAGGGATGCCGCGGGTTCGAAATGGGATGGCCGAAGGTGAGGAGAGTCGCCGGCGGCTGGGTGGCCGAGTTTTGGGGTTAATGGGGATGAGTCACGGGTTGGCTCCTGTTGGATGTGGCTTTGGAGCTAGTGGGTTGAGGAGGTGAGATCCAGTGGGTGATGAGGACGAGGCTGTCGGAGGTCGCCGGTGCCTGGGGTTTATGGCTAGCCATCATGGCCGGAGCAGGTGTCGCCGATTTGAAAGGGTTTGCTAGCGGGTCTAGGAGGTAGTAGGTGGGGTTTGGTTTGGATTGGTTTGGTTTGTGTTTTTTTGGTGTATTTGGTTTGGGGGTGTTAATGGTGGTGTGGTTTTCATTGTAATGGAGGTAGGAGAGAGAGTGAGTGGGTTTGAGGTTGAAGATGAAAGGTGGGGGCTTAGTGTGTGTGTGAGATGTAGGGTGTTAGGATGTGGGTGAGATGAGGGTTGGTTTAGGTGTGTGTGAGTGTGTAGTAATTGGGTGTGAGGGGTATAGGGGAATAATGTGAGGGTGAGATAGAGTGAGTTATGGTGTGGGTGAGTGTGATAATTGGGTGTGAGGGGTTGTGTGTGTGTTTAACGCAAACGGATCATTCGTCCGCATGGTAAGTCAGAATCATTCACGGAGGTGGAGCGTTGAAAGGTTAGGAGATGTACTTTGACATTCCAAAGAGTTTGACCTGATTCAGGGAGTTGACTTTGGTCAACCGGGGACTGGAAGCGTTCGGTGACCTTTCGGAGTCAAATGGATCATTTGTCCGTACTGTAAGTCAGAATCATGCTCGGGGTGAACCGTTGGAAAGGGGTTTCAGTGACCTTTGAAGATTCATTCATTCTCGATTGAGATGAAGAGTTAAATTTGGTCAAACGAAGCCTGAGAGCATCTGATGACCTCCTGATCGAGTTTTGGGGAAAACGGGTCGTTCATCCACATGGTAAGTCAGAATCGCACACGAGATGGACCATTGGAAAGGGGATTCAGTACCCTTCGAAGATTCATTCAGTATCGATCGATCTGAAGAGTTTAACTTTTGATCAAACGGAGCCTGAGAGTTACCGATGGCCTTTAGGTCAGTACTTGGGGTATGACTTGGGTTTGTAATGATGAAGGGAGGTGCTAGGGATCTTAGGAGAGGTTAGGGGGTATTAGAATGGGGTGTCTACAGTGAGTATTATCTTATGGGAGTGAGACACCAATTTAAATGTGAAATATTGCATTTCATATTTATTAATTTATTTTAAACACTTGCAAAATATTTTTAAATGGATTTTGGGCTCTTACCTGTATCAAAATATTTTCAAAACTTTTAGGTGCCCAGCCACAGGGACGCTGGGCATGATTATTCCTTCTAATCAGACGGTGTTGCAATAGCTGTGGATTCTTGTAGGGATTTTATAAGTTGCATCTATCTTTGAGTCCTTGATAGGATTCCATCCAGTTGTTATTCAGGCGTGTCTCCCATTATCAGATAGTCATTTATGCAATCTTTATTTATGTCAGTTTTGATGGATTATTATATCGAATTTATACCGAGTGTTTATTCGGTCATATTAATTGCTATATTTATTTCATCATTCATTTTTTATTTATGGTTAATGGTGAATATGTATCTAATTTAATTAGAATGGTTTGTAGTTAATGGAATATTATTATGGCAAGGTATTAAGTTATAAAATTTAAAATCGGGATAAATAGATTAGTGGTGATTAATTGAATTTTCGACAGTGATGCTAAGAATGAGCCAACCTAGATTCCTATTTTATTTGAGTAGAGGGATATCCACCTATTATTTTAATAGACGGGGTGTCATAGATGGTATCAGAGCATTAGGTTCTAGTTTCCTTAGCATTTGTGCGGACTTACTACATTTTCCAGCGTATCGTTCTTTGATATATAGTACTATTATAAAGACTGTTTCATTCATTTACGCATTTACATTCTTCTCATGATATAAGTCATGTTAATTATGACTTATACAAATTTGGTCTGGTTTCAGATGTTTCCAAAGAGAGGGCGACAACCCAGGGCCACCAGAAGGGTCAATGAGGGGGAGGCTTAGCAGGAGCCACATGTGCCACAGGGGACAGTGATGGTCACAAAGGTGGACAATATAGTTGCCCAGGCGATTAATGCCGCCATGACCACCATGTCACAACCATTCCCACAGATTCATCTATAGCAATCAATGGCATCTGTCGTCCAGGCCCATCTGGGGCCATTAGTGTGGGAGAGGGTTCGGTAGGCCTTTCAAAAAGGGCATACACCAGAGTTCCAGAGCAATGCAAATATGGTAGCTGTCAATCAGTGAAATAAGGATATACAACGTTATCTCTGCATTGTTGATGTAGCGATACTCAGAACCAGATTTTGGCTACATTCAAGTTAGTGGGAGCAACACTACAATGGTGGGATTCAGTCACCATGTTTGAGGAGCGGGACACGATGATAATAACATAATTCTGGGTGTGGTTTAATCGTAAGTACTTTACTTTGGATATTTAAACTGAGATGCGGAGGAGATTTATTAATGTAACACAGGAGGGTTGGATTATAGCTAAGTATGAGGAAGAGTTCACCCATATGGTGAACTTTGTGATTGATGAGGTGAACATTGAAGAGAAAAAATGCAAAAATTTATGGATGGGCTTAATTGGAGAATCCGACAACACTTGCTGGGTAATCCGACAATGAAGACGTATACATAGGTCGTCAATGTCATGTTACTACACTGTTAGGACCACCGCTTTCATATGAAAGAAAGAAAGAGAGCAGGAGAGTCTAGACAGCGGGGCAAGATGGGAGGTAATGGTGCTAGTGGGGCACCGCATCAGTAGTTTGATAAACAACACGAATGGGATACCCAACAGGGGTATTTGACTAAGAGATTTCAGTTAGGGGGATTCAGACCGGTTGATAGTGGGTTTAGATAGAGCCAGTAGGTCTAGCAGTAGCATCGTGTTCCTCAGGGCCAACAGGGCCAAGGGAACAACGAGGGTGGACATCAGGCCTAGAGGCAGGGGGATTTCACAGGTCGATGTTTTATCTATGGGGAGATGGGTCACATAAAGAGATCTTTCTCCCAAGGATCCAAGGGGCAGCAGTAGGGGCAACAGGTGCAGTTACCATCTGCAAAGTCACTAGGTCCAGTAGTCCTATCGCAGTAGGGACAACTAAAGTATGGGCATATCTACAACGTCCAGAATGCGATGATTCCATCGGCACCGCAAGCGCCTATCCATAGGCATATGGGTCGGGAATTATTTGATATGACATTCTTTTATAACCACTAGATTTTCATGCACGATCGGTTTATTATAGATAACCAAAAATATTATTATGTGTGTCGATTCACCCTTGGGTAGTGGTGCCTAGGCCAGTCAATGGGCCGGGTCTGGACCAGAACTCGACCCGGACCCAATCCGTATAATAGGGTCTGAGCATATTTTTTTGGATCTAAGACCCAAAGATCCAAATACCCGTTTATTACACAGGTAGGGTCTGAATCATATACAAAATTCGGCCCCGAAGACCCGACCCGTCTTGTATAATATTTATACACTATAAATTTATGTATATGTATAACTATATGTTATTAATATAACATATAAGTATTATGTATAAAAATATATATCTATGTATAAAATAAATATAAGTAATATATATTTTATTTATGATAATTATATCCTATAATGCATTAAAAAATATTTTAATCTAAGATCAAAAAGTAAAGAAGGAAGATAAAATAAAAATAAATGTATATATTTGGCCAAACCCGGACCAAAGACCCATTTTGAATATGGATCTGAATCCAATATTATAGACCCGATGAAGACCCAGACCCAATTAGGTGCCTATCAAACCGATCTGATTCTCCCTATATCTGACCCGGATCTAACCCGTTGATAGGCCTAATGGGCCCTTATTCCCTCCATTTGTAGAGGAGTGGGGATAGACATCAGGATATTGTACTTTGCATCCGACTTACTTCTATCATACATGACTAAGTATGACGTCATTATGGGCATGGACTGGTTAGAGGAGTATGGGGTGATTGTCAATTGTTTTTGTAGGACCGTTGTGTTTTCCATTCCAAAGAAGGGGATTTTCTTAGTGGCGGTGCCTCTTCTCGGGGGAGGGTCGATCACGCACCTATATTATATTGAGTATGAGGCCTCGCGGGAGGTGATTATATCACTAGACTCGATCCTAGTGGTTAGGGAGTTTGTAAATGTGTTTCAGGAGATACTGAGTTTACCGCCGAGTCGGGAGATAGATTTTGTTATCGATTTAGCGCTTAGGACTAGGGAGATTACAAACTATGGAAGATAAAGAAGCTCTTGGGGCAGGGTTTTGTTTGACGGACTACATCACCGTAGTGTGCTCCAGTGTTATTTGTAAAGAAGAAGGATGGGCCTAGGTTTGAGTGGATTAAGGCAACCATTTAATTTCAAATCTATGAAGACCTGACTGAGAGGGACTTATAGCTCCATGAGGTGCCTTTGCCTCAAGGTTCTAAAAAACGCGGGGCGTGATCGAGGCGTGGAGGCCAAGCCTTAAGCCTTAGAAGCCTAGGCGGGCCTTGGCGTAAAAAGGCGTGAAAAGGCGTTTAGGTCTTTTTAATATATTTTAATATTTTTTAACCATAACAAGGTTATTAAAATACTAAAATTGTACATATCATAAAAATATGTCTGAATATTTGCAAATAAAAATACTATTTGATTATTTTGGATGAGATAATGGTCCGGTTTGCAAACAAATATTTAAAAGGCGATATCGTTTCACTAAAGCATTGTTGTTTTTAGAGAAAAAGTACGCCTTAAGGGTTTTACCAAGCATAAGGCGTCAAAATCTTAAGGCGGGGCGTTTCTCCCAAGCCTCAAGCCTAGGCGTGCCTAGGCGGAGCCTAGGCGGGTTTTTTAGAACAATGCTTTGCCTGGGTCAGACCTCTTTAGGAGGAGAATAAATTTGTAGGCTTTTGGGGGATCCCCCAATTTCTAAGGTGCACTAGTAGTGACCATAACCTCAGAGGTGTTGGGTGTTTGGTATGACTTGGGTGATGAGATGACTACCATAGTGGTGATGTGGGATGTAGAAGATCCAGATAAGATATTCTTGGTGGAGAACTGATTTTTGGGTCGATAAGACTCTTTAAAGGATTTGGATGTTTTGGCGGCCAAATTACCCTCCATTTTTTACCCTATGTAGCTGAAAGCTTTGAAGTCAGGTATTTAGGTGAGTCCAAGTTCGTTTTGCACTTCCCTACGGAGATTTTTGGTTGTGATCTCGATCAGATCATTCTATAGGGGTGATTAACCATCGGACGGGCCTTCTACCTCAAACGGGTGACAAACCAGTGGACTTATTATCCTTCTTTGTATTCTAGTATTTCTATGTCTTTACGAGTGACACAGAGTTCCTCACCGTATTCATATTTCTTGAGAAAATACCTATAAATATCATCCCACTTTTTAGAGGACACCTCACGCTTTAGACCCATATACCAGGTAAGAGACCCTCCAGACATAGTGGAGGAGAACAACCTTTCTAGGATCCCTAGGTCCACATTTTGAACTTGTATTTGGTGGTGGTAGTTGGATAGATATGCAGAGGGAGAACTCAATCTTTGTATAGTTTAATGACAAGAATTTTAAACTTATCTGGAAGTCGGGCTTTGAGATAAAAGGCTATATTTTTTCTATTGGTTAACTCATCAGAGGTTTGCATCTTTTCGATGGTTTCCTGAAGTAGACACAATTCATTTTAGACCTATGTTATCTCCTAATTTAAGGGAAAAGGATCAATCTCGTCAACTGGTAGCGAGGCTACTAATTTTACTTATGGATGTCCTTAGTAGGCGGGGCAAGTATACTCCGTGTATTATAGGTAAGCCTCAAAGTAACTACAGGGAGAAAATGGTACTTGGAAGTGAGGATCACTGACATTAGAAAGGGGAGCTAGTGTTGGTATGGGTACAGGTGGGTCCTGAGAGTTTGTTGGTACCATTTTATCCACAACAAGTGGGATTCCACTGTAGGGTGAAGAGGGAGATGAAATGTTTTTCCCATTTCTTGGTGTGATAGTAGACTCCTAAAGGCAAATATGTTCTTGTCATAGTAGCCAAAATCTATAATTTCATGGTGTTTTGGGAGGCGGTGATATTTTATAACTGTCGTAAAATGTGGTCCATCACAGAAGGAGCCTGATCTTATTCTGTAGACATATAATGTATCGTGGAAAAATATTGACAATTGTTGGTGGGAAGTTTGTTGATGAAGACTAACTGGTCACACGAACCGTGGCCGCGAGATTCCAAGATAACTGATTTGCGTGTATTCCGCAAGTAGTGATAACTGTAGAAAAAGGTGGGGTACCTTTGCTTAGGATTTTGAGACAAAAGGATAATAAATAGGGGATAAGGACACACGTATGTATGATTATTTTTTATTTCAATTCCTTTATTTATTTTTAACCCTATATGAATGATGTTTTTTTATACACTTATTTAGTTGTATTTTCTGAGGATAAGAAATGAGTACAGTCCTATTGGATTTGGGCGAACTGACATGAACTATTGACTTGCATACGAGATGCGAGGAAATAATGGGCTGAGGCCCAAACATTTCCCCAAAGTACAAATATAGGTAGGGGAATCCAATGTAAAGGAATTCTGCTTTGGCGATAACTTCTGGATTCATACTATTGTATCTCCCATAAAAAAGGAAAAGATAATCATCTTGGAATTTGAGGGGTTTAGATCAGATTCTAACTTTGAACAATTTTGAATTTTTTGGTCAAAACGGTGGCCCACAAGTATTTGTTCTTTTCATGAAAATAAAGTGTGTACCTAAATTTTTTCTCTATATAAAAAAAATTCGATACGATTCAGTGATCGATGGATTACTTTTCACTACCATGGATCACAATATACCAAGCTTCTTGGATTGAGATACCTTTAAAGTATGTGTGTAACCACTTTCCCTAGTCCTTAATAGTTGTGAAAGCCTATTCGATATACCCTAGTATTAGACGAGATCCAAACGTTCCTTATGACTGAGATTTTGGGATCGAGAGAGGAGCCACCCGATATACCAGACAGGTGAGCAAAAAGAATGAGAATAGACATTACCAACTAGCCTTTCGGCTAACCATTTTTTCCTCGGGGGTAAATGGATTAAACAATATAAAATTTAAGACAATGTAGTGAGTAGTGAAAATGCGTAATATTTATTTTGTACATACTTTGATGTTTATTTTATCGCGAGGTCCTTTGCACGTCCCTATATGTTTGGATAAATGTACAATGTTGTACACGGGGACCGAAGCACGCACCTACCTTTTGAGAGATTCCAAAACTAAGGCCTCTAAAGAGTTCTAAAATGTACAAAAAGTAATTATCCATGTATGCAATAATAAATATATGAAAAGGAAGCATAATTATAGTTTGTCTCGCTTAACGTTGTCCCCAGCAAAGTCTCCACTATGGTGTTATGGGTCTCGAACGGTAGGGAGAGTAGGATGTGATGCATATGAGTTCAAGGGAGGCGTTATGCATCGGTCTACGTGTGGGTCCTAATTTTCCTCTGAGGTCGGGTTTATTGTGATTCTTCCCATTGAAAGTTGTTCGACACCATATCCAGTTTTGTTGCATGCCCCTATTTAAGCCTAAGTCTATTCTTCGTGAGAGGGGCTATCGGTTGTTTAGATTCTCCAGTTTATTTTATATAAAATCCACTAAAATGGGTCGATTTATCTCTTTCAGACTTACCCTAAGGCAGTTTCAGGCCTAAAAATAATCCAGAGATTCTTGATGTGGGTTCATGAACCAGATTGCGAGTGGACAAGGTACTCCAGTTATGTACTCGTGTAGCCATGAGATCAAAGCATACATAGTTCGATTTTATAGTGAGCCACATGGAAGGTGTTCTAACGTGATGTGTGTGAAAATATAAAGAATTAGTATGAGAGGGGGAGAATATGTTTGGGAGCCAGAAGGATGACTCCAATATGGGTATGGAATGGGAGTGGACCCAAAGTCACTGACGAGGATGTTCATGTATCTTATCAAATGATCAATATCCCTGAGGTGCTGTAAGGCCTCAAGTTGGTTTGCAAATGTAAATCATCTACTGGTTTATGTCAAAGATGTCATATTTTAGAGCCAAAACGATGATGTCAATGTGGCACTTTGGTATTGGATTGTGTAAGACTATAGTATACCCAATATGCTCCATAGAATAAATTGTCTAAATTACTTGCCAAAACATTGCTTAAGTCTTTGTCCAAGAGGTCTCTGAAAAGATCATCAACTTTAACCGAATTCACTCACCCCAAAACTTAAGTACACCACTTAGGAAAGGTGTAAGATTTTGCGAGCTTAGATTACTCACTTCGTTAATTGATTTTATAATTGAAAATTATTGTTAATTAATCTTGTTTGGATAAATTGTCAAATACACTATGCAAATACCCTCTTCATATAGGAAAATCAATTTTCTTAGAAATTATATTTTTTTCGTGTATTTTAAGTATGGGTGTTGTTGGTTGGGACAAACATACTTAGGGTTTTCCCAAAACATATATTCAAACTCATTTTGAGGCAAAACTGGAAAAAATCCCTAGATTCTTTCGCGGGCTGCTTGTTATACCTTCACTGCAGTGAAGATTTTCTTTGCTGCAGCAAAAGGCCGTCGCTGAAAGGATTTGTTCCCATGCTTTTTCCCTGACAAGTTACATGACCTCTTCACTACAAGTTTTCTACAACAGAGAATTTCTTCACTGCCACAATGTAAGTGATGTATTTTGTTTTTATTTTGGGCTTTGTTTGTTTGAGAATTTTTAGATTTAACTTGTATTGATTATATCTCTTGTAATCCTTTTTAAACTCCTAACTTTTAATGAAATTATTATTTAATTTCGGCATACCGTGTTTATCTTTTCATAGTATGTTTACCTCTCCACGCATAGTTAAAATTGTTGCTCTTAGGCCTAATTTTCTCATGCTTATATCTTGCCCAAACTTAAATTTACTTATTCACTCACTATATTATTCATCATCAATTTGTTGGTTTGATTAACATGTTTTACTCTCTTAAATGTTTTGTTTACTTTATCACATTATATGTTTAGTTATTTCCTTTGTCGCTTTTCGTGACAAAGGGGGAATAAGTTGATAGATAGGGGAGTATTATTTTCAAAGCATGTTAGGTTGCTTAGAGTTATTTTTTGTTATATCATGTTTATTGAGAAGAATTGTATACTTGAGGGGGAGTTATTTTATATAAATGTGATACTCACATGTTCTTATTGCTATATTCACATGTTCATATTTATCATATTTTCCCTGTCTTGTGCTTTGACATTGATATTTTTATGAGTTTTCTAGTGTGTGACATGAAAGTATTTTTACAAGAAGATCTTTTGATCCATGAAGATGGTTAAGTTTCTTGTTGTGATTAGTTACTTGCAAAAAGTGTAATTTTTTAATTTTATATTTTCCCTTGGCCAGACAAGTCGTAAAATGATAGATTTATTTCATTGCCTTATTATTTTTAATTTTTATGTCCTGTCTCAGAATTCGACAAAGGGGAGATTGTAATGGTATGGTATACTCAATGTGCTCCACACAACAAATTGTCTTATTTTCTTGGTAAAACATTATTTGAATCTTTTTCCAAGAGATCCCCTAAAAGATTCATCAATTCAATCGAATTCACTCATACCTAAATTCAAGTACACCACTTAAAAAAGGTATAAGAATTAGTGGTACCTATACGAAGGTTATGAGTAGCACCTTCTTTCCATGATATTATTAGAAAGTTTTATTCATGCTAGTTTTGAACATAACATCATGTCTGTATTAACTATATAATGAAATTCTAGGTCCTCGCTAAAAAGGTGAGGTAGTCAAATCACACCAATGGAAAAGATGGACTTCGAGAGAGACCAAAACAACGGCCGTTTCATCGGGTGGGCATTAGCTTGAAGCTCAACAAGAATGTGACTTAGCACACCTAAGCGATATTTTTCCAACGCAAATCAGATATATGAATTTCAGTTTTGAAAATAAGTCCAAAGGACAAAGGTTTAACCATTAAATTCACAGCCTACAAATAAGAAGATTTTATTTATAATAAAAATGAGTATAAGAAGAGGAGGAACAAAAATTCCATCAAGAAATAACAAAAATAACGGAAATAATAACAACTAAAAACACAAATGCTTCAAAATACTCTCTTTGTCCCAAACTAAAACTCTCTATTGAAAAATAACATTTTTGCAGGATTAGGTCAATTTTATTTGTAACACGTGTCCTTTTTTCAAGCTAAATAGAAGAGAATATTCATTTCATTATTCCACGCAATTAAGTTCTATAGAGTAGCGTAACATGGGTTTGAAGATTGAAAATTGAAAAGTAATAAGAAATGCAAAAGTAACTGAATTTCCTTATGAGGATTCTAGAACGTTCTATTTTCCACTGCTTCGGCTCCCAACAACGACCACCCGCCATTTGAAGAATATGGATATGGAGTTAGTTGACAAAGATAGTGGTTCGTTATCCATGGATCAGACACATGAAGATAGGTCCAACCCTAAATGCATAACCTAAGCTTCCATATAACTACTAAATATTGTTTATTTTTTAAAAATGAGATTAAGATGCTAACAACGATTTTTATTTCTTCATGATTAGGAGGTAAATGAACCTCTTAAGTCTAAATACATTAATTCATAGGTCCATTCAAGTATAAAAACAAAAATATTTTTCAGATTCAGATTTCATACTTCAAATGAAAAAGCAAACGCAATCTTCATATACACTCCTTTCTCTATTATATATTTTCTCCCCACAACCATTTTCCCCAATTCTCTCTTTCGTAAGTTTGAGAAAAATTTGATGTCAAAAAAGTAATTAGGGTCATGGAAGGGAATACTTTCAACAATATCATTTGGCCCCTTCATTTCCCCACCTAATCAATGTCACAAGAATCCCTATGGAAAAAAAATCTATTTTCTTATGTTTAATCAGAATTCTAGTTAGAGTGTGTGCGAACACTCTCCCAATTATACGTAAGATATAATTTACATATAATACATATAAATTTCAATGTGTCAATAATAATAAATATTATATATGTACTAGGGTAGGGCCATTGCGCATTAATATGTATTTTTTACAACTTGAGTTACATGACCAATAAAATTTTAAAATGCATACAAAATGTAAAATTGTATTCTTGTTTATGTGTATATGTAATTGTGGTGGACATATATTTTTATTACAACATGCTCATCATATTTACGACACCTGTGTATTATACTTTTGGCGAATTTCACAACTTCTCGCTACAACACACATGTTATGACAACATAATTGTTGTATGTAAAAATTACCGACCTACATGGACCAATGATAAATATACACCTGTCCTCCTACGTGGTTGACCAACACCTTGATCAGCTTCAAAGACACTTAGTCGACTGGAATCCTGACTAACTCAAGAATGCCAACCATCAGGAATATTAGAAGTTACTCGGATGGGATTCCAACCAACACTGAATTTCAAGAGTTTTATTTATTGTACGCGGGTCTAAATGCCTGGAAATATAAAGGCATTCCATATAGGGTTTTACACCATTATAAATAAAAAATACTACCTCAGTTGGAGGGACAACTCTAATCATTCATATGCATACCATACTAAGCTATTGTAAACCCTACTAAATAATACCAACAATGGACATATGCTATTTTACAACTGAACCACTCTAAAATCTTTTCTCTTGTGTGTGTGATTTGAGTTGCTTAGTATATTATTATCTATGATTATAAATCTGAAATAAATACATTTTTAGACATCAGCAAATTGGTGCGGTTTGTGGGAACTTTGACTATTCGTGATTATTCTCTACCTCGAATGCTTTATTCTTTAGTTTAAGAAATAAACACTACCCCTAAAAGTAACTTGGCGGCTGCATGCAATAATCAGGAAATATCCACTCCCCTTGTCAGGCAGATATTCAAATGATCCTATTAAATTTAGCTAAGGGACAAGAGCTTATGTAAGAGTCAGTCAGACAGTTCGCTCGTACCATGCAAGACAAATCTTCTAACTCCAGGAGAGATATGTCACTTCCACCGCCCAAAAATGAAAGAAATAATTATTCTTGTTCTTCTCGTGATCGGTCATACCGTCCTGGTGCAACTTCTTCAGTCCGATCAACGGATTACTATGACGGTAAATATTTTTCCAAAGAAAGGCTAAGTGTATTAAAGAGGCTAAGTAGGAAGTCTCCTTTCGACCGTTTAGGTCCCCGAGTAACCAGTGGTCATTACAAGAGAAGGAGCATCATCGTGAACACATAGAAGGTTCTATTCGATCATGAACTATTATTAAAGGATTTGTGTGTGACGAGAAGACCTATCAGGAGGAGAGTTCAAAATATAGTCACGGTAAATTTGCTAAATCTACTTCGGTCAAATCTAAGCCAGAATAATAACCTTATAAGGGATCCATGCAACAGTTAGAAGAGCGGCAAGGTGAAATAGCCAAAACCAAGAATCCAGTGCAAATGAGTTTTGTTAAAGGTTCACCTTTTATTCAGGCTATCGTGAATTACCTTACTCCATCCAAGTTCAAGCCATTAGTAGTTACTCTCAAGTACGATGGGAAAACTAATCCAGTCCTGCACATAGAGGAATATCAAGATGATGTCGTCATCTATTTAGTGCACGACGAGATGAGGTGTAGGGCTTTCTCCAGTTTCATCACAGGGCCAACCCATATATGGTTCAATAATCTCCGAAGAGTTAAAATCTCTAGTTTTCATCAGTTAGCTAAATTATCCATAGATAATTTTTGGTGAAAATATGAGGGTAAACATCATAATTTGGTGACCTCAGACCTTAAACATTAGTTTGGTGAAAATATGAGATTTAACACCATAATTTGGTGACCTCGGATCTTAAACATCATTAATTTGGTGAAGATATGAGGTGAAACATCATTAATTTGGTGACCTTTAACCTTAAACATCATCAGTTTGGTGAAAATATGAGGTTTAACACCATAATTTGTTGGCCTCATACCTTAAAAATCATTAGTTTGGTGAGAATATGAGGGTAAACATCATAATTTGGTGATCTCGGACCTTTATAATCATTAGTTTGGTGAAAATATGAGGTTTAACACCATAATTTGGTGACCTCAGATCTTAAATATCATTAGTTTGGTGAAAGTACTAGGTTAAATTTTTTGGTGGCCTCACACCTTAAACACGATTAGTTTGGTGAAAATATGAGGTAAAACATCATTAGTAAACATCATTATTTGGCGACTTCAGACCTTAACATCCTCATTATGTTTCTATTCTTATAGTGAAATTTGTGGTGAACATGTGGAGCATCACAATTATAGAACAACAAAACATCATATGAAACAATAAAATCAGAAAAATCCCAAGTGCTTATATTCGTAACATGAAGAGGGTTCAAAATTACATTCAGAATATAAAAAAACTATAACCAAAGTTCATCAAAACTATAACTATAACCAAAGTTCACCAAAGTTCATCAAAACCAAAGTTCACCAAACTGACGTTCCACAAGCCTCGTCAAAGCCAAACTCCCAAGCCCCAAAATAAAGAAATACTGAGGTTTCCAATTATGATTGGAAGTCTGGGTAACCAAGAGCATCTTCTTCTCGGATTTCTTGGATAAGAAGTTCTAGTAGATGGGGTAATTTTTGACAGACGAGGGAATGTTCCAACCAGTAAAAACTCTAACTGGAAGGTCTGAACAGTGAACAACCTTCTAAAGTATGATAGCCCCAATCATAACCCTCCAAGCATTTGGGGACAATTAGGAAGGGGCAAGATTTATGTGTGAGAGTATGGCTCTAATAATTAGGTTGAAAACCTAACTTGAACATCTGCTCATAAACGAAGATTTCACCACCTCGACCATCGAAGGCCCTTTCGTCCTTCAGAGGTGTACTCAAGATGATCGAGGAATCAATGGAGTATAGGTGTCTGAAGACTATAAGGTCGTACTCAATTATAGTACTCTCATACTATACAGCTATGTAGGTATCAAGTTCACTTGGTTCATCATCATCACCATCCCCAGTAACTTCGTCCTGGGCACTCGTAGGGGCACCACCAGGAAACCTCTTATCAAACTCAACATCGGTGGCAGTCGATAGAGGAATGGAATCAATGGGAGGAGGAATTGCCACATTAGGCCCTAAGATTTCAACAAAAGAAGATCTATGTGAAGTGCTAGCACCTCTGTGGGACGAAGCATGACTCGAAACCTCGGCATCCTTCGATACCTCACCTTGACTAGGGGAATAATCCATAGCCTCTTGAAAGGAGTCTACGGACTCACCAGCCTCAAACGTTGACATTGGGTCTGAAGAAGAGCTATCCTCAAATATGGGATCAGGAATCTCTACAGGCTCAGCAAGCTCAGGGTATATGAAAACTAATGGTGGAGGAAAGATAGGTCTGAGCAGAAAAGCCTCGAACCTACGAGCCTCTTCCTGGGCTAAGTCTATCTGCTTAATATTTTCAAAGGTCCTCTCACGCAGAGTTGGGAACTCTTCAATAAGCTTATACAAAGGTCTGAGCATTCGTCAGACAACACTACACTTGGGGGAGAAAGTTCAAAAGGCAAACATGTAAACAACTTATGCTACTTAAATCAAAGATCAAAGTTTAGAAATTGAAAGGTTTTTAGCAAGAACACCAAGAACCTCTAGAGGTTATGTCACCGGAGAAGATGATTGGAAGGTCACCGAAGGGAAAAAAAGGGGGCTTTTGGCTAAATCAACCTCATATCATCCTAGAATAGCCCCTAAAACACCTAACCACACCAATCCTAGCATAGTAACCACAAAACAGTGGTGGTTTTCCTCGCCGAAAACCAAAAAATGTGCAAACAAACCCAAAAAATTGAAAGTAAGGAAAAAATATGGTTACCTGAACAATTAAGGATGAATAAGCAAGGGTTACAAACCCAGAGTGATCAGAGAACCTGAGAAACGATGAAGCTTTTGGCTATGGAGGTGAGAGAGAGTTCTTGCAGCAAGAGTATGAAGGCGGGAGAAATAAGAATAATAAAGAGATATAAGGAAAGAGAAAGGGTTTTAAACCATCCTCAATAATGTGGATCAACTCCCAAGGCACTCATCATTGCCCTAGAAATCCTAAAAGGTGCCGTCAGAGCTGTCATATTTTGGGGAATACGTTAGCCACGTCAAAGAGTGACATGTTTCCAAAGAACCACTCCAAACCCCAAGACACTAAAAACTTCCCTTCATTAACCTGACTCTTATACCCCACAGCCACCTACTCACACGGGAGACTAAGGTCTAGGGGGTGATTGATATGCCTAAAGTGTACCCTTATACTCGGGGTCACTAACCTCGGCTTGCCTCACAGCCGAGTTTCCAGGAAGCACACAACATCCATTAAAAAGGTTGTCATCCTCAAGGTCGGCTTCGCATTGTACAACCTCAACTGGGCTGCAGTCGAGGTCTGCAGCATCTTATGGGTTCAAGCTATTGCCATCACCATACTCTTCTCAAGCCGACACTGGATCCAACCTTGTACCTAACCTCAACTAATCATTCAGGCCAAGGTCATACATATGATTGGCAGAATAAAGCAACTATCAAACTTCCTAACATCGTACTTGGCTAGCCTGAGGTTATAACAGATGATGTCACAAGTCCGAACACATTTAAGCACATGGGAGACTTGGAACACGTGAGCAAATCAGTTATAACCAAATCATTCCCCCGACATGAGCGAATATTTGGTTATCATTCCTTACATATGTCACAACTAGGTGTCCACCTATGATTAGTGTATTCAACGCGCGCATGCTCATGGTATGCTTAGGGGGGTACACTACACCACCCAAGAACTATAAATACATATATTCTCCTACCTTGGAGGGGAATCCAAAATTGCCAACCTAGCTAAAACTATGTTTGTATAAACAGTAGAGAGAGAAAGTGAGAGATTGTATCACAGGCCGTTAGTGCCCTCATTCTAGTGAAACTTACTCACACACTCATAGTGGACGTAGGCCAAATTGGATGAACCACTTATATACCAGTGTTTCTCCTCTTTTCCTCACCTCATTCTACTAGTTCATTACTCTTATGCTGCCATTGTAGTTGCTAACTTGAACTTATCAACACCTTATCTAGTGGTGCTACTTATAGCATCATCAACGTCTAGGCAAGGATCCACAACTACCATCGACAAGAACAAATCTATCCTTTTTGTCCTGGCGGCTACTACTATGCACCTGGGGTGTAAAAAGGAAAATAAGGAAAGACCAGAATAGGCAGGTCAGAGCCCGTAGAGTATAATATTTTTTGCAAGTAAATAATTATTTTAAATGGTTAAAAACATAGCGTATTACTTTAAATATTAACCGGTCACAATCACTTGAGATAAACCTCACTTCTCAACTATAGTGTGCACCTGACGTGTCCATTTTATTTACCCGAATTAAACTACCTGGTCTAGCTAGGATACACAACTGCTATTTAAGCCCAACCCCGCTAATATTCTCTATTAGCAAAGTCCAATACCTTCACTAGGTATACATTGAAAACAGTATTTTAGTGACACTGATTCTACATAAATTCTTCATATTTATCCCCGGAATTTAGGTACTTCTATCACTCCGTGTGATGAAAATTATATGGTTTTATCTCATATCATTACTACTGACCCTATCTGCTAGAACATCGAGTTTCGTGTTTTTCTCTTACATTTTTCAGATACTTCATTCACTTGAAAGTAAAAGAGAAACTAGACTAAGGATAAGAAAGCAAGAAGGAAAAGTCAAGTGCAATTTCATAATTGTAAATAAGAATCTGGGTATGGGACCTAAAAAAGAGTCGAAGCCATTAATATCACAAGAACATCGGAAGAAACGACATCCAAATCCGAGATATGGTTGGAAAGTTACGAGTGTATGAAGATAAGAGGAAGCAAAGGACCAATATGGAGAACACTGGAAATGCGAACCGATTTGGTTCTAAAGTGAACCGATTTGATCGAAATGACTTGGGCTCTGCTGGAAAAATGAACCGATTCAATTATGAAGGGAACCGATTCGAAAATCTATACACAAAAATTAAAGCTTATCCACATAGATTTAGAGTTGTACATGGGTAAAATTATAATAAAAACATAGGAGCTTTATTCCCACATCATTCTAGAGTTACTTAGAAGGATAGAAACATTTTTTGGTGAGAAAGAAGAAGGCAAGAACCATTAACAATCTATTCTTCATCCGATTATATTATTATAGATTGATTTCAAGTATTTACATAATAAAGTTGGCCTTCTCACCTTGTTTTTAATTCCTATTGTTCTTTTGCATGTTTCTGGTTAGTTTTTTGCGTTATAAGAATCTCTTGCATGCTTAGATATAATATAATGACGATGATGGATTCATACAATGTAAAATTCTTTTTTAATCTTCATTGTACCATGTCTGACTATATTTTTAGTGGGATGGGATACATGAATCCAACCTAAAGTATTATGCATGGATATAAAATTTATTCGTGAATTAAATAATTAATTGAAACGTGACATTTTATTGATGATAACGTCGTAGGACTTTTAACTACATTTTCGATAGGTAATCGGAGTGTTTACGAATACGATGCGCGTATCGATAATCTTGTCATGCACTTTACTTTTATTATTGATTATATATTATGAGGGTTAAATCCCCCATATTAGCTAAAGATTTCTTTTCAAATAGATGTTTAATTCTTGATACGTTTTATATCCGATGTCATTATCCAAGGTTTCGGGTAGGGGCGAAACCGGTACGGTATGGTCGGTAACGACCCCTTACCAATACCAAAACCACATTCTATATGGTAAAGAAGTACCATACCAATTTACTGATCGGTACATCAAAATAAAAAACAAAACCAAACCGACCGGTTTTTCGGTTTTTTCGATATTTTTTGGGTTTTTTTGGTTTCGGTAATTTCGGTTTCAATTCGTTTTTTTCCCGGTAAATACCAGAATTTCAAATCGGTTTATGAATTCGGTAAATCTGGTATATATTTCGATATACCCATTTCTAGGTGTTACAATTTTTAACATTTCTAGCTATTACAATTTCTAGCATTTCTAGTTGTTTGGAACAATTAGAAACATACACAAACAGGTACAATTTCTAGCATTTGTAGCATTTAGAACAATAGATTTAAACAGATACGAGACCAAACTAACCGGTTTGCTTTTGTCGGAGACGAAGGAGAGTGAGACGAGATGAGGGAGCTGGTGCCTAAGGACAGTGAGTCAAGATGATGAGCCTAAAAAATGAGGGAGCTATTACCTTAAAAAATGTTCGCCGGAAAGTCAAAATCATTCACACCTCCAACACCGGAAAAACAAACATTCGCCGGAAAAGCCAACTCATCGGAAAAGCCAACTCGTCGGGAAAAAAAATCACTGAAAAACACGGAGGGAACTCAAATCCGAATACAACTGGCGCTGAAAAAATTGTCATCGGAAACCCGATCTCAAAACGAATTAACCACACCAAATCGAAAGCCAAATCTCAAAATAAAAAAATGGTGTTCTCAAATAAAAGTCCCCAAAAAATTATTTCTCAAAATCAACCCAAGGTTGAAGAAGAATGATGGCCACACTTTTTGAGAGAGAAAGAGGTAAAAAAAAAGAAATGGAAACCCTAAAAAAATATCTCTACACAAACCACAATATAAAGCCCAAATGAAATAAGGGCAAAACATAAATATAGCCAACAAAACAAACGACTATTTTTATTTTAATAAAATTCTGCCTAATTCATTTTGTATTAAATGTTTGATTAATTAAACAAAATATATGTTTAATTAACATTATTATTTAACACTTAAACCAAATACTCAAATAAATAAATTTAAATTCAAAGAGAATATAAAAACTCACACATGAGAAATAAAATAAATAAAAGTAGTATGATACCCAAAATAATTTGACACTGTACAAAAAGTTTGGTACGATATTTCGATATGGTAATTTTGGTACGATATCGGTACGATAAATTCGGTAAATCAGTTTTTTGTATCTAAAAACCAAAACCAACCAAATTTTTTACGGTATTTTCAGTTTCGGTAAAATCGGTTTTCGGTATTTCATAATATGAAATCAAAACCATTTTTTTCGGACCAAAACGGTACGGTAGGGTAAAAACCCGTACTGGTTGCACCCCTAGTTTCGGGGATTGTATTCCAATCCTATCTTTCTAACACAAGTTCACATACTTATTCTCTAGTTCTTGCATCCGTAGTTAATTTAGTTCGGAATTATTTTGTATTCGTTAGAAGTAGGATTATTTGTAAACAATCATTATCTTTTCTTTTCTTTTTGTGAGTCGATCATTAGGGTTATTCATCTTCCTTAGTATTCATCACAAACGATCATCTCAGTCCCTGTGTTCGATACCCGATTTATCGGATTATTACTTGAGCGACCGGTTTATACTTGAACCGTAGTTACACATGTTAGAGACATTCTTTGAGTCGCGTCAAGTTTTTAACGTCGTTGCCGAGGACTAGGTAGATATACTAGGCTAGGTCGAATTAATCCAATAATTTTACTGTAATTCCAAAAAGTCAAAAACATTCATAAAATAAAAAATAAACAAAAATAAAAAAAATCCAAAAATACCCTCTCTATCCTTAAATGCAAAATACTCCTCATAATACCACCATTCCTAGAGTGCACAAGAATTCGACAGTTGAGCTTACCTCTGATAATCCATGCACCACCCCAAATGGACCTTCTTTCTGGGTTCCACCTCTTAGCCCGCCCAACTCCATCACGAGTCACACATCTAGATCATCTGGTGAGGAAGTCAAGTCCGTAAGTGAGAATGTCATGTCGAACAATGCTACTTTCAGGACAGGTGAGGGTGAGTTACCATATTGCCCCATAACGGACCTCTTATATCATGAGTGAACTATTGCTCCGAGATGCATTATATTCCCGTATAATGCAGCGTAGTATCGTTTTAGGATTGGAATTATCGAGATTCTCCTAACATTTCTCGGTATGGAGTCAAAAAAGCTCTACCTTTATATTAGAGAGTTTGAGGAGGCATGCGGGACTTTCACAGACCAATCGTACAATCAAGATGTAGTGCATCTAATCTATTCCCTTTCCCCTTGAAGGATAAGGCTATGACATGGCTTTGGACACTAACACCGAACTTGATAGCCATTTAAAGGGATATGCAGGCTAAGAATATCCAAAAGTTCTTTCCCACACATTGAGCCAAGTCCATTAGGACTTAAATCTATACCTTTAGACAAAATGAAAATGAGCCATTTGATCCATGTTGGGAGATATTCATTTAGTTGACTAACATGTCTCCACACCACAGGTTTGAGAAGTGGAGACTCATCTCCTACTTCCACCAAGGGCTAAACTTAAGTTCCAAGCAACTCATTAAGACCATGTGTTTGGGAGAGTTATTAGGATTAGGTGCGGATGATGTGGAGGCCCACTTTAAGTACGTCTCTGAGATTACTCATATGTGGGACACATTGGATCCAAGTACCTAACCCAAGCCTAGAAAAATGCCCATTGCTCCTTTCGCATTTGAACTCTATCAATTGGATAAAGAAGCCGAATTAAAACTTCAAATTAATCAACTAGCAAAGAAGTTATAGGACATGGTCGAGGCAAGGGGAGAGATGTGTTCTGCTGCACTCGAGCATTGAGAAAGGATGTGTGTGCTATTTGTGAGGCAGGGCATTCAATAAAGGAATGCTCGACGATACCCGCCTACAAAGTCATGCTTCTAAACAAGTTAAGGCGGTGGGATCCTTTAAGGGTAATGCTAACTACCCCACGAGAATTCATAAAACCCCTCGTGGCGGAACCATCCCGATTTCAATTATGGGCAACTAAATGCAGCAATGAATTTGAGTCCATTCACCACCACTCCCACCTTATTCAAAAGATCTACATATGCAAGTGCCTCCTCCTGAACCTTACATTACCCCCACCACGAAGGAGTCTCGAGGAAACTTTAAAAAAATTCATGCAAATGCTGTCATTAATCAATGCCCAAAATTCTCAAACATTCGTTGACTTAAAGGCATCGGTCTCTAAGATACAATCTACATTAAGTGTCCAAGAGAAGGTCAAGTAACCCGCTCAAGGCCAACAACCTCTTCAAGGTCAAGACAGTGTTAGTGCTACCCTTAATGAAAATCAAGAACAATGTAGTGCAATAACCACTTTGTGTAGTGAACGAGTTATTGACTTGTCACCTCCCCCGCATGACGAGTAACATGAAAATGAGGTTTCGCCTGACACGAAAGAGGCCGAAGATACCCCTTGAAAAAGAGTAATAATGATGACATAGTTGGGCCCGAGGTGGTTGTGAACCTCCTAATGATGCTACATACCCCTAACAAACGGTTGGCTCCTCACTCTAAAAAATCCTCCTGGGACGATGTCTTAAACTTTCTTAGGCAAGTAAAGGTTAATTTGTCTTTCCTTGAGACCATGAAGAAAGTTTCCGCACATACTATGTTTTTTAAGGACTCTTTCATGGTGAGACGAAGGTAAAAGGTAAAGAAAAATGTGTTCTCAACACAGAACATCAGTTCGGTATTGCTTAGTAACCTCCCTCTGAATTATAAAGATCCAGGTGCATAAACCATTTCGTGCATCATGGAAAATAACTGAATTGAGAGAGCATTAATAGATCTCAGGGCAAGAGTCAACATTCTCCCCTACTCCATCTATAAGAAATTAGATTTGGGGGATCTTAAGACCACAAAAATGACTCTTTAACTCGCAGATCATTTCATGAAGATACCTCGGGGGATTGTTGAGGGCGTGATTATCTAAGTTATACCTTTCTACTTCCCGATAGATTTTTTTCATTTGGTGCATGGATCCCTCCTCTCTCTTGAGTAATAATGTTCCCAAAATCCATGGCCGCCCATTTCTAGCTGCGAATAATGCATTGATAATTAAAATAATGGAAAAATGCAACTCACTTTCAGGAATATGACTCTCGAGACCAATATATTCGACATCACCAAGAACATGGGTGATGATAAGAGTTGCACAAGATGGATCTTATGGAGGAGAGAGTACATGAACCAATCAAGGGGAACCATGTAAGAGAGCCATTAGGGTTATGTCTTGTTACGAAAGGTGAGAGATAATCCCGACTTTGAGCAAGAGGTAGAGGATCATTATTCGTAACATTTGTGGAGAGAGAGAGAGAGAGAGATAGAGGACTCAGATATTGAGAAAGAGAAAGAGTTCAGAGATATGAGCCTAAAATATTTTGAGAAAGAATTCGAGCCAATGGATGAGAACCTTAATGTCAAAGTCTAATCGTTATTGGAATCTTTTTGTCACTTAGAGGAGAATGACTAGAAAAATCGGATAGATATATTCATTCTTTGTGATCATCCACCCATCTCACTTGAGTTCTTGAATAAGATTGAGTATAAGGCTAGTGTTTCATCCGATTTAGAGACCGAACCATGTATTCTTGAGTGTAAGGGGAATCTAGGTTTAGTCCTTCCAATTTTCACCGAGATATTCTCTCCAAGTCGGGACAACTATGCTTCAATTTGATTGGGCACCATGATTATTTCATTCACAGCTTGCGTCATGAGCCTCGAGGTGTCCCACATACCTATGGGGAGGATCCCCAATTATTCTGATTATTGGTTTACAACATGAGTAAGATGGAGACAAGGAGAGCATTGGATACCGTTTACGGGGTCGGGTGAGTTTAAGATAAAGAGATAGGTCTTCGCACCCCTAACACGTATGGAGTAATTATTATTGTATCATATTGAATCTTGTAGGTTAGGTTAGTTTAGAGGTCTGCAAAGGTCGCAATTTTGGAGGGATAAGAGCACCGTTGCACAACATGAGAGGGCGTACGGTGATTCATGGTAAGATTTTGAGGTGTATAGTGGTAGAAAATGGGTAAGAGAGCCTTAGTTACATCTAGGGAGTTAGAGAAGAGGACCCCCAACACTTAGATTCTGAGAAAGGAAGATAAAATTCAAGAGCCAACAATTTTAATACAATCCAGTTCACCCTGAGTAAGTTACCAGGGGCGAACCAGTTTGGATAAACTATAGGATTTGAAGAGGTGCGAATCAATTTGACCTGGTTATACTATCGGGGTTGAATCATGATATGCCCTAAATGTACCACCTCGGCTCCGAGGAATCAACCTCGGCCATTGGTATGGATGTTGTTGGAAGGGTCTTAGAACAATGACCAGCGATCTCATCCCAAACAAGGTCGGCCATGGCCGACGTTACTACCAACCTCGTCAAGAGAGGCCCTCATGATCTATGGGAATAGTTGTTCATTAGTCTATCCAAGGGATGACAACCTCGACTGGGAGTAGGCCGAGGTTAAGGCCAGCTTCGGCAGGGAATCAACCAATGTTCCTAACATGTTCCAGCTTAACCTCGACGCAGTCGACCTTATGGTATCACCTACCTAACCTCGGCTCCACATAAGCCGAGGTCATCATGAGTAGTATCGGATTAGATGACATTAGAATTTACCAACCTCGTACTATTCCAGGACGAGGTCGTGACCAGACAGATGGCCGAGCTCTTATGCGCATATGTGTGGCTGGGAACACGTGTACACAAATAAGTTATAACAAATCATTCCCCTCACGTGGGGGGAATATTTCATCATCATTCTATATATGTGACAGTGATAGATGTCTTCATCATATTGGATAGATCAACACACACCTTCTCATTGCATGCATGGGGGGTACATTACACCCCCCAGGTAGTATATATACATGTATTCTCCTTCTTGGAGGGGAGCCTGAAATTAGCAACCCTAACTGAAACTCTGTCTAAATACACAGCAGAGAGAGAAAGCTTGAGAGATTGTATCTATGACCATTAGAGCCCTCATATAGTTATACATATCATACACTTGCACAGTGGACATAGGCATAATTGGCTGAACCACTTATATTCCGGTGTGAACCCTTTTCTCCTCACCACCTTCTACTATTTACTTTTATACTGCCATTGTTAACACTGAATTGAGATTACAAACACTTTGAAGGGTGGTGTTGTTTCCAGCATCATCATTTTGGCGCCGTCTGTGGGGAGCGAGAAGATGTCTCTTCCTCTTTATTCGCTTAACCTCACCGGAGACTCTGGTGGTGAACCAGGTCTCCCCCCTTGCGTGGAGCTGTTTCACCATTGAAAGAGGTCCTGTAAGGTATTAAGCTCATTTACTACACCGGATCTTTTGTGTTAACACATGGCACCGGAATTACCACCACCTCTTCTGCCTCCTGGTAAGGGAGGGCCTAGCTCCAGCCAGGCACCGCCCCAATCCGAAATGGCGGAGGTGCCCGCAGCCTTGAGGTCTTTGGCTGCGACGCAACAAGCAATGCAGGAGCAATTTTCACAACTCATCCAAAATATGATGAGGCCACCTGGAGTCTCACCAGAGATGATCACCCCGGTGGCTGCTCAGCCCCATCCTGATGCCAGGGGACCACCCCAAGCACCGCGAAAACACCAACCTACACCCCAGCGGAGGAGGGACGTTGCTGACCCTAGGCACTTGCACCTGGGAAGGCAAGGAAACCCTTGCCTTGTAGATAGGTATGATGATCTAGAGGCGAAAGACGTTCCAGAAGACTGTTGGGAGCCATATGAAGTTTCGAACAACACAGTTCGCCCTGCCAACAAGAGCCAAGGTTGTGGAGGCAGAGGAGGAGAAGAAGCCCAACAACGAGGATCAGTTTGGATAAACTATAAGATTTAAAGACGTGCGTATCGATTTACCCTGGTTATACTATCGGGGTTAAATCGGTTAGGATTGGCAGAAGGTTTTATTAAAAATCGAACCGGTTCTCCCTAAGGTCAAAATGGTTCGGATTTCACGGAAGCAGATTCATCCCCTTACTTTTTTCCCTAATTTACAATTTCACCAAATTCACCCTCCCTCCCTTCGAAATTCACCCTCCCCAACTCCCCTTAAACCCAAAAAAAATTCCATCTTTTCATTCCCTCCACCATTTCCCACCCATCAATCCCCTTTTCCCACCAAAAAACAATTCACCCCACCTATAAATACATCTCCTTCTCCTCCATTCCCTCTACCACCATCCAAACTTCCAATCCAATTCTTCCAAACTATCTAATATCTTTCATTTAATATATCAAGATGAAAATACTGTCGTAAAATATAACGAAATCAAAATTCTCAATGACGGTGGTCACACCTACCGTTCAATCCAAAAGCACGATTAGAACAAGATCTTCTTATCCACCGCCCACACCATACACATCGAGTGACAAGTGATTTGGATAGAGCTACCTCAGGAGGTGACCACCTTGTTCTTCCCTTGGGGTGGTGTAATTTCTTTGAACATCCCGCTGAGGATTTTTGGCTAAAAAAAGTGCGCACATTTTACAGCACTCTAGTCAAATTGTCCAATTCGGAGTGCGAAGCCTAAGTGGAGGAAACGCGGGTTCCTTTCTCTCTCGATCTTGTGATCCAAAAGATGCCTGCAAAAGGGGTACACATACCCCAAAAATTTTCCTACCCTACTCCCTTTCTCTAAGTCCGCCTGCATTGCTATGCTCGCACCAAATAAGGATTGGGTTCGTGACACTTTTTCGGTTGGATATTTAGATGAGAAAACCTGCTGATAATTTTTTTTAATCACCTGCTTCTCAATCTTACAAACCTCAGACAACACCGCCCTCTGAATCTGATAGTTAAATTTTTATATCATTTACTTGACGAGGGGAGCACTATCCACCTTGCCCGCACCTTTTATGGCAAAATCATGCATGTTGCCTATGATAGGGGCGACAAGGTCTCCCTATCTTATGATGAGTTCATCACGTCCATCCTCAAGGATGCTAGGATCGTGGAGCCCAACACGTAGCCCCTCATTCCCAAGATGATTGGGCAAACCTCTGTCACACGAAGCGTGCGACAAGTGAGGGTCACCCATCCTCCCCCACTGATGGTATAAGAGGAGGAGGACGTTGAGATGGGGGAGGAGGCAGAGTATAATGAGAATGCATACCCCGATTACGAGCCATACTCGACCTATCTCTCCCACCGCATTAATGCCTTTGAGACCATAGTTAGTGGTTTTATTGCGGAGTATAGAGAGGATCGTAGGACCCAGACCCAAGATTACTATAGGGACATGAGGATTATGCTATGACTCCAAGCTATCATGTACAGGTTACGATTAGGGCCGGACATTCTACTTCCAAGCTACTACTATAATCCCTACCCCCATGATCCTGATGCTTCCGATCCATCTTCATGAAGCTATTATGGTTTTTTCCCCTTTTGATTTAGTTCATTAGTTTTGCTTTGTACACCATCTTTACAAGTACCGTGTCATTCTATCCTTGCTTTTTACCACATTGTAATGTATCATGTTTGTTATTAATACATAGAAGTTGTATTTTGTTCATTTGCTCTATTTTATTACGTACACTTCTATTATTTTAGATTTTAGTCCTTCTACATGAGGTTATTGCAAAGTCTAAGTTAGGGGAAGTACACATGCTTTTCAAAAATCCCCAAAAGTTGAAAAACGTCAAAAAAATTAGAAAAATTCCAATTTTTTTGAAAAAGTCAAAAATATTTTCTTCAAAATAAATAAAAATTGGAGTTTAATTTTTTTTTAAATATCATTGAAATTTTAGTTTAAAGTCTCAATTTATAAAAATTAAATGCTCATAGACGAAATTGAGCAAATACGAAAATTGAGTGAAAATTGGCTACTTAACGAATAAGTGTGAAGATTAATTAACTGAGCGAGATTTATGTCTATTAATTTATGTGAGTATTTAAATCAATTCGAGTTAGTGGTTTACCCAACGTTCAATTCATCGTTTAAATAAGTCGTTGAAGATCTTTAAATTTTTGTTTTGATCGGTTACGGGAAACGAGCGACATATCATCATAAATTGCAGTAAAAATATCTATAAACTAAATTTAATCTCGAGACACATAAATGAGTCTATAAATATTAGCAATACAGGAATAAGTCTTCATAGGATGATTATCAAACTTTATAGTTCCCTTACTTTTCAAAACCTATGCGGATTGTATTTTTAACGATGACAAATCACTTTCTCTTTTTGAAAAATGCTTTTTCAATTATATAAACCACACCAAGTTGTGAACAAAATTAACTTAACCAAATTTTATCTTGTTTAACCCTAAATGTGCATCTAGTGATTAAAACAAGTAAATAAAGTAAAGTAAAATTCAGTCCAGACAATCACTATGAATATGAAATTACAAAGGTACAGACGGTAGTCTTACTTAATGACTCGATCCGCCATGAGACGTGATGCTCCTCTGGTCTTCAACCACTCCTCTCACAGTTCCCACGTAAAATACCTTCTTCCACGATACGTATCCACAACAAATGCGTCCACAATTGCCTCGGTGTCCACTGATGTAGCCAGTAATGTCTACGATGTTGAACATGGATCTTCCGCTTCTCCATCACAAAAAACCATTAAAGTTCTATGTAGAACAAAATCTTTCTTGGTGCAAACAAGATCACAAGAACATATGGTAATGAAAAGCTCGGATCTTGAAACTCTAAGGATGTTTTGGATTAAAAAAACTTAAACAACTTGTGTGCGAAAACGTTCTGGACGTATACTATTTTTCAGACTGAACACACTTCGAGAAACTGGACGGAACACGCCTATTTATATTCTTCTTAAGGTGGAGCTTCGTTTGAACGACTTTGGAATGTCTCTCGAACGAGACGTTAGTGTTGCACGAAGGACAGACCCATCTCGCTCGAATGACGTGTCCCATCGTTTGAGCGACGCGCGAAATAGAATTTTAATTTAAACAAAATATGGTAAAAAAGGTTAGCTTAAATCCAACTCTAATCTATCCTTCTCAGATTAAAACGAAGTCTAAACCAACTAAAACACTTATAAAACATTGTTAAAAACATTTCAACATATTCAAAAAACATTTCTTTAATAAAATAACATCCTTAAACATTTTAAATTAATTTTCGAGTTTCATTAACATTATGCATTCATACCTGAGTGATCTGGAATGCAAATTAAATTTGAAGACAAATAAATTTGCACCAATTAAACTTCAGCATGATTAATTCCTTTAAGCTTTGTCGCAACATCTTCAATTACGTCATAGTCTGTGTGGAATCATGACACAATAATATACTGCCTATGACCTTAACTTGTTTTGTTTCGAGAATAAGTCAAAACTACAAATAGACTCAATTGGAAATTTTTCCCTTACATATCTCCCCCTTTGACTATTCCGGGACAAAACCAATAGTGAAATGCCTAAACCGGGCCGTCAAGCTGTATGACGCCTAAATCACATCCCATAAACCCAAAATAAAAAATTAGAGGACAAGACTAGTATATGACGGGCTGACAAGCATGAGGGGTCTTTGAATATGATGTAGACTTGAAATCTCCAATCTCTTTAAGCATATCTACACACATGAAATAATAAACAAATACCCAGCATATCCACACACATGAAAAAATAAACAAATACCCAGTGAAGTATGGAGGAACAAATGATATAAAATCAAAATGATACCAATATGACATATTAAGGCCAATTTGTAAAATCAAAATCCAAATCATTTGTTATGTGAGCAAAACATGATACCAATTTATAAACAATATTTAAATCATTATACCAACTTCACCATTTTTTGTAAACTCATCAACAATCTGAACAAGAACGCATATGATCACAAATGATACAATGAGTAATAATAATAATAATAATAATAATAATAATAATAATAATAATAATAATAATAATAATAATAATAATAATAATAATAATAATAATAATAATAATAATAATCACAAATGTACCAGCTCAAGAAACAAATTCTCCCCTATATCACATATATCTCTTCCCCTTTTTGTCTCGAATAGACAACCCGATGAAAAGATAAATCAATTCATAATAATAATAATAATAATAATAATAATAATAATAATAATCAATGAAGTCCCTCTAGTTAAAGAAATGGGTAAATAGCTAAGAATAATCAAGAATTACCAATTTTATAACTAGTAAACAGTAATCACACAAATGAATAAAAAATCTCAGCAGGTGTGATTAAATGAATTAATGCAGCAAATCCATATGCAACAATTATCCAAGACTACATAAACTCACAGTACCTAAAAGTATAGCAATATTAACTAGGGTACTGCAACAGGAAAAATTCCAAAACCAGAATGGTCGCTCAAACGAAGTATCTATGTCGCTTGAACGACAAGGGCTTCTCGCGCGATTGCTTCGCGTGAACAGTACTTCGCGCGACATGAAGATGTCACTCGAACAATAATCAGTTGTCACTCGAACGAGAGACTCAATTTTCACATTCAACTCTAAATTACATGAAGTTTTGCCCAGTGAAAAATTTGCATGAAAAAAACTGCCTAGAATGGGATTAAACTTCTAAACATTAGCCAAACAGAAAGATTTTTATAAAATAAACAAACAAAACAATGTGAGTTTCATACTAACATAGTATCAATGTGCTCAAACATGGATATGAAATGAATGGGTGTCTACTAACACAAATGAATCATAATTCCAACACATTGAAACGTTCAAAAAGCTCTAATTGATATATAAAATCATCAAACATTTGTTTTAGACATATGTGAAAGTGTGAGCTTCATGAACAAAACAAATATCATGCACACAAATCCGGAATATTGATGATTCTACGAACAATAGTGTCAAGATACGATTTTTCAACGTAGGATTCATAATGCAAACCCGTTTAAATTATTTATCCATCCAAACTCCCTCAAATATATCATAATTTTTTCTTATAAACAAACTAAACTAATTTGGTCCATGTTGGCATTTGAATATTTTATTAGCTTGATTTTCTTTTGGGCTCTTTTAAAAGGTGACTTTCACGAGGAGTGAATTTTACACTTTCGCTGCCCTTTCCCGTGAACACTCATTATTTTTCCAATTACAATCCTTATGGTAAATGGTTCTTACATGCACACTACTACTTAAGTTTACTTACACGTAGATGATAAGATAGAGATAAGAATCCCTCACCAAACTCAAATATGTAAGAGTAGTCAAACATCCATATAAACTCGTGCATGTGTGCAATAATGGCATACATACAAAGTCGAATCAAAATGCATATCAACTTCGAAACAACCCCATAATACAATGGTTAATATCATTCAACGCATCAATACTTATGACCAAATGTCCTAGCCACATGTATAATGAAATGAAGGTGGTCCATCCACACCAATATGCCACATCAAACAAGAAAACTCAAAACGAAAATCTTTTTTGTTTTTCAAACATATTTTGACTCAAATAAAATATAATCTTTTTGGGTTTTCTAAAAAATATTTAAAATTGAAAATCTTTTTGTATTTTTGAAAAATATTTCAAACCAAATTTTTTTTTGCATTTTTTTGCATAAGGCTCAATAAATAAAAAAATATAATACCAAATGATACACAAGTCATAATACTAGCAAGATATAAATCATTAAGCAAAGATTAGCATATGACAAACATAAATATGCAACTATCAATAGGAAATTGCAAGAGAAGAATCATGTGCATGCATGTGAGAATCATCGAATGAAGCATTGGGCATCTCCAAAATTAATTTCCGAATCCAAACCGGTGTATGCCTAACAAAATGGGTTTAGAAAATCGATGATAGACTACGTTTAAATTCCTAGGGTCTTTTCTAAGATCATAGCAAAAACTCCTAAGGTGACATTTCCTATCACAATGCGAACATATGAAAACTCGACGAGGAACGAAACCTTTAAGTTGATCTTTTGTAACACCCTCGGATGTGGTTGACCCTCTAAAACAAACTATGATTTTGGCTTTAACATTCTAAGCATGAGAACAAGACGATCCACTACCACAACTATCAACACTACTTGAGTCATTTAAAACATCTTTTAACATTAAAACTTTTAACTCAAGCAAAGAATTAAACTCCTCAAATTTTTGGGACTCCTTTAAATTTTTAATCACCCCTAGAAGGTTATCTCACTCCCCTTTAATGTGAGCAAACTTATCCCTAAGAGTCTTCTCACGTGTAATACAATCATTATTCAAAATATTTTCCTCAACGGCACAAACCCTAGAATTTTTCAAGTCCTTTAACTCTTTCTCTAAAACAAAGACTCTATTATCACTCTCCTTTTTGGAAACTTTTAAAGATTCAAAGCTATTATATAAAGTTCTAAACTTCTCACGAATGATATCTCTCTGAATTTAAAATGTTTGCAAATATTCAATCATATCTTAAAATGAGAATTTTCTTCCTCTAAAACTTCAATTCATTTTTCAAACTTTAAATTCAAGAGACGTAATTCGTTAAAGCTTAAAAAGTCAATAAAAACAAATCAGTAGTAAAACAAACAAGTCACTAAACAAACACAAAACAAGGATCTACACAATAAAATTAGGATCAATCAATAAATTAGATAAACCCGTTCTAATACCAATTTGTAGGTCCTTTACTTTTCTAAACTTATGAGGAATGTGTTTTCAATGATGACAAATCACTTTCTCTTTTTAAAAAATTCTTTTTCAATTTTACAAACCACACCAAGTTGTGAACAAAATTAACTTAATCAAATTTTATCTTGTTTAACCCTAAACATGCATCTAGTGATTAAAAAAAGTAAATAAAGTAAAGTAAAGAAAGCTCACAACGCCGGATGTACAAGAAAACCACAAAAGGAAAAAACCTTGGACGACCCAGGCCAGACAATCACTATGAATATGAAATTAGAAAGGTACAGATGGTAGTCTTACTCAACGACTCGATCCCCCATGATACTTGATGCTCCTATGATCTTCAACCACTCCTCTCATAGTGCCCACGCGAAAGATCTTTTTCCATGATACATGTTCACAACAAGCTTCCAAAATTGCACTGGTGTCCACTGATGTAGCATGTAATGTCTACGATGTTGAACACGAAACTTTTGCTTTTCCACCGCAAAACTACACAAAATTCTATGTATAACAAACTCTTTCTTAGTGAAAACAAGATCAAAAGATCATATGGTAATGAAAAGCTCGGATCTTGAAACTCTAAGGATGTTTTGGATTGAAAAACCTTAGAAAACTTGTGTGCAGAAATGTTCTTGATGTATACTGTTTTTCAGACTGAACACACTTCGAGAAACTGGACGGGACACACCTATTTATATTCTTCTTAAGGTGGCGCTTCATTTGAACGACTTTGGCATGTCTCTCGAACGAGACGTTAGTGTCGCACGAAGGACAAACACTTCTCGCTCGAACGACGTGTCCTATCATTTGAGCGACGCATGAAATAGAATTTTAATTTAAATGAACTATGATAAAAAAGTTTAGCTTAAATCCAACTCTAATCCATCCTTATCATATTGAAAAGATGTCTAAACCAACTAAAACACTTATAAAACATTGTTAAAAACATTTCAACATATTCAAAAAACATTTCTTTAATAAAATAACATCCTTAAACATTTTAAATTAATTTTCGAGTTTCATCAACATATTGCATTCATGCCTGAGTGATCTGGAATGCAAATTAAATTTGAAGACGAATAAACTTGCACCAATTAAACTTCAGCATGATAAATTCCTTTAAGCTTTGTCACAACATCTTCAATTACGTTATAGTCTGTACAGAATCGTGACACAATAATATACTGCATATGATCTTAACTTGTTTTGTTCCAAGAATAAGTAAAAACTACAAATAGACTCAATTGGAAATTGTGCCCTTACATATCTCCCTCTTTGACTATTCCGGGACAAACCCAACAGTGAAATGCGTAAACCGGGCTGTCAAGCTGTATGACGCCTAAATCTCATCCCATAAACCCAAAATAAAAAATTAAAGGACAAGACTAGTATATGATGGACCGACAAGAATGCAGTGTTTCTGAATATGACGTATACTTGAAATCTCCAATTTCTTTAAGCATATCTACACACATGAAACAATAAACAAATACCCAGTGAAGTATGGAGGAACAAATGATATAAAATCAAAATGATACCAATATGACATATTAAGTCCAATTTATAAAATCAAAATCCAAATCATTTGATATGTGAGCAAAACATGATACCAATTTATAAACAAAATTTAAATCATGATACCCATTTGACCATTTTTTGTAAACTCATCAACAATCAGAACAAGAACGCATATGATCACAAATGATACCAATGAGTAACACAACAAATGTACCGGCTCAGCAAACAAATTCTCCCCTATATCACATACATCTCTCCCCCTTTTTGTCTCGAATAGACAACCCGGTGAAAAGATAAATCAATTCATATATAGAATAATAATAATAATAATAATAATAATAATAATAATAATAATAATAATAATAATAATAATAATAATAATAATAATAATAATAATAATAATAATCAATGAAGTCTCTCTAGTTAAACAAACATGGGTAACCAGCTAAGAATAATAAAGAATTACCAATTTTATAGCTAGTAAACAATAATCACACAAATGAATAAAAAATATCAACAGGTGTGATAAAATGAATTAATGCAGCAAATCCATATGCAACAATTATCCAAGACGGCATAAACTAACCAGAAACAACCTAGCAGCACCTAAAAGTATAGCAATATGAACCAGCATACTGAAATAGGAAAAATTCCAAAACTAGAATGGTCGCTCGAACGAAGTATCTATGTCGCTTGAACGATAAGGGCTTCCCGCGAGATTGCTTCACGTGAACAGTACTTCGCGCGACATGAAGATGTCGTTCGAACGATAATCAGTAATCACTCGAACGAGAGACTTAATTTTCACATTCTACTCTAAATTCCATGAAGTTTTTCCCAGTGAAAAAATTTCATGAAAAAACTGCCTAGAAGGGGCTCAAAACTGCTAAACAGTAGCCAAACATAACGCTTTTTATAAAACAAAGAATCAAAATAATGTAAGTTTCATACTAACATAGTATCAATGTGCTCAAACATGGATATGAAATGAATGGGTGTCTACTAACACAAATGAATCATAATTCCAAAACATTGAAACGTTCAAAAAGCTCTAATTGATATATATATAAATCATCAAACATTTGTTTTATCCATATGTGACAACTAAAGTGTGACCTATATGAACTGAACAAATATCATGCACACAAATCCAGAATATTCACAATTCTACGAACAATAGTATCATGATACGATTTTTTAACGTAGAATTCATAATGCAAACCCGTTTAAATTATCTATCCATCCAAACTCCCTCAAATATATCATATTTTTTTTCTTTTAAACAAACTAAACTAATTTGGCCCATATTGGCATTTAAATATTTTATTGGCTTGATTTTCTTTTGGTCTCTTTTAAAAGGTGACTTTCACGAGGAGTGAATTTTACACTCTCGCTGCCCTTTCCCATGAACACTCATCATTTTTTCAATTACAATCCTTATGGTGAACAGTTCTTACATGCACACTAATCCTTAAGTTTACTTACGCATATATGATAAGATTGAGATAAAAATGCCACACCAAACTCAAATATGCAAGAGTAGTCAAACATCCATACAAACTCGTGCATGTGTGCAATAATGGCATACATACAAAGTCGAATCCAAATGCATATCAACTTTGAAACAACCCCATAATACAATGGTTAAGGTCATTCAACGCATCAATACTTATGACCAAATGTCCTAGCCACATGGATAATGAAATGAAGGTGGTACATGCACACCAATATGCCACATCAAACAAGAAAACTCAAAACGAAAATCTTTTTTGTTTTTCAAACATATTTTGACTCAAATAAAATATAATCTTTTTGGGTTTTCTAAAAAATATTTAAAACCTTAAATCATTTTGTATTTTTGAAAAATATTTCAAACCAAAAATCTGTGGCACCCCGCCTAATTTAAATACCGGGCGATCACTCATTTATTAAATTAAATCAAGGTAAACAGTTGGTTCATTCTCAGCATCACTGTCGATAAAAATAATTTTTCCAATTTAACACCCTAAATAATTGAGCTAAGTGTCAAAAACATTTTTCATATAAACTTTCAAATTTTAATTAAAGAAAAGATTTATTTATACAAAACAACATTTCTACAATTAAGAATCACACCACGAAGAACTAAATAATACCATACATTCGTCAATCGAATGTCAACATAATAAAACTAAAAATCATAAGCCATCCTGAATAAATCACATAGAACAATACTGGAATAACTGAAATATAAAAATCCCAACAATAAATGAATGATGAAAAGGGCGACACATGCCCAATAAATGAGAGTAATAAGAGTGGAGTCAAGAATAGAAGCCGTCTACTCAAGTGACCTGCAACTCCCACCTAAGCTGCAGCTCGTTCTTCTCAAAGGATCCTAAGCAAGACGCCCCTGTGGCTGGGCACCTGAAAATATACATATATATACACAAGAGAGATAGAAAGAAATGGGTCAGGGCCCGAAAGTGTGTTTGATTTTAAAATACGTTAAGCAAGTATTTAAATTGATACTGGCCAATGCAACAACATATTAGTTCGTCTCTCTCTTGAGAAATACTCACCTCTCTTCTAATGTGCACACCTATCGCACTAACCTTCCCATTGGTTTGTTCTTAACAATATATCGCACTTGACTTTCTAAAAGATTTACTTAACTTAGGTTACTCGTAAGGTTTACAATTCAAAGATTCAATTCTAAAAAGAATATTCCAATTAGTAACCAAAGTTTTCCATTTTTAACTTTATGAAATTCATAAGTTTCCCAGTGACATATTATTTTTTCTCAAGATAAGTATGCATAATTTAGTCCAGGATTATTCGATACAATAATAGTTTAAATTCCTCAATCCAGATATATATATAAATTACTCATATAGTTTATATATATCTACCTACTGACAACACCAACCTATAAACTATGGTGTAGGTATATTCTTCTTTCCCAAAACAAGTATTTATAATTCTCAGTAAACCACCATGTCCTACATATCAAATCACGGTAGGTAGTTCCAAATTTCATATATATATTAACTATTTGCATAATATATATAATAACAGCACCCCCAACTAGATTATGGTGCGGGCATACTCTACTATCCAAAGCCCCATATCACTCATATTAAGGGGAATACATTCGGAATCACTCTCGAAATGTATTAACATACATACACAAACAATATTGAGGAGAAAAATAGATTCCAAGTATCTAAGAGGATGGCACATACCTGCGTCTCTTAGGACCGTATGAACTATCACGTCGATAGCCTGTACAAAGGACATCTATCTTCTAGGGTACAAGTCGATATCCCCCATAAAGGTCCCATCGAGATAAGACTTGTCCCAACGCGGAAACCTCAGGGATAGTAAGTAGCGTGGGTATGATTTTCACATGCATATATTATATGTACACACAATCATATAAATATACCACTATTATCATATTAATATAGGTTCTTCTCATCACCCGTAATTATACCATTTATCCTTAATTTCACAATTATAGAATTACGTATAAGGTTTTTATTCCTAACCTTAACTCGAAGGGTTTTCTCACTTATTACCTATTACTCATGGGTTATATCCTCACAAATCTGAAATTCAGTAAGTGACTTTATTTGATTCCAATGTAACTCTCTTATGGACCTCACCCTTTAATTTCATAAATCTACCAACCTAAAGTAAATATCCCATAAATACCCTTCTCGTTGAAGATTATAGGTTCTAACATATATCCATATACCCTACTGGTCCTCAATATCTCCCAAATCCTTTTATTTAGAATGCCAAAGGTTATTCCACGATAAATTAATTTAACTAAATAAACAAGGGAAATAGGAGTCTGCCAGGAGGGGTCGATCGATCGAAGTTTGGGGCTCGATCGATCGAACATTCGATCGATCGATGCTCTAGGCTCGATCGATCGATCAAGCAGGTCTGGGCAAAAATTCTGCAGAAATTGCAGTGACGGGATTCATCAAAGTTCTTCAACAATAACCATATTTTCCAACACTAATCGACCAAAAAAGTTTACTACTAACATACTAACATAATTTCAGATGTTTATAACGTTCAACATGCGTGTATACATCAGTAATCATGGTTAAACAATCCAAAATCTCATCTAAACATCAAGAATCCTAATGTTTTCTTAACTTTTGTTCTAATCAGATTTCTCCAGAATTTCCTTCTAACATATCATCATAAATTCGTGGGTTACTCATCTACTTCACATAATATTTCCAGAATATAGTTATAATGATTTCTACATGCAAATCCCTATCAAAGTTGGGGTTTTCTTCCATTGATTATACTCCTAATCATTCCTACACTAATATGATTATTGCAACATCGAAAATACGCAAGTTAAACACTTGCCTGGGATTTCAGAGGTCTGGTTTCCTGCTGATATTGGTGTGGTTGCGTTCTCCTCCTCGCGATCTACGCGTTGGTGGTGACGGTGGTGCAAATGGTGGTGTTTTGGCCTTGAATCACCTTGCAAGGTCTCTCCTCTCTTCTCCAATGGTCGTCTTAGGGTTCTGAATGTTCTAACCCTAAAAGGCTGACTTAAATGGCTGCTAAGGATGGCTGAAATTCGTGGGTTTAATTACCCTATTTTGTAAAATGACCAAAATGCCATCCCGGGTCACTAATTAAGCCTAAAAACATCCCGAGACCCAAACTAAACCCCCGGGTACACTTTTCTGACTATCTCGACCCTTCCAGATGCGTTGGAGCACTCAAAATGACCATACGAACAACTTATAAAATATTCACTTTTTAATTAACATAATTAGTCCCGACGTGACACGGGCACGTCCCGACTTAAATTTCCGAAATAGTCATTTAATTCACTTATGACATTCAATATAACCAATATAATATATTGCTATGCTCATTAGTAATATTCAACAAGTTTCCCATAATTACTAACTCTTGTCACGTTAATAATTATAACATAATTAATTTTTGGATTTTTATTAAATAAATCATCACATTAAATTTAATAAATCCCCAAATTAAATATAGCATAAAATTACGGGGTATTACATACTTCCCCCTGATAACGGAATTTCGTCCCGAAATTCGGAAAATAAGGCATACCTGGTAAAAAGCGTAGCATATCTTCCAACATCTGATTAGTACGCTCTGTCTGTCCATCTGTCTGTGCGTGGTAAGCTGAACTCAGTCTCAACTCTGTACCCATAGCCTTCTGAAAGCTTTCCCAGAAACGTGACACAAAAATCTTGTCTCTATCTGACACAATATTCAGGGGCACCCCATGTAATCTGACAATCTCAGCGATGAACAACTGGGCATACTGACCCGTGGTATAATCTGTCCTTACTAGCAGAAAATGAGCCACCTTTGAAGCCCTTATACTTTTGACTCATTTGAGTCTAGACTGTATAAGAGCTCATCTAGTTTGGAAATTGTGACAAAATAGTGTCCATCCTAGAAACCAAAGAGCTTCAGAGATTGGATTGCTTCTTCTTCCATACATCTTGTGATGATTTTGAGACTATAGCCATCACTCACACACTTAGAATTTTATTCTTGCATATCATATTGCACCTCTATGTGTATTAATGTTGTGAGTGTGTTTAAATCCCTCAATTTGATTTTTAATAATTTTTTGGGAATTTTAAACTTATTTTAAACAAGGTTTTATTTAATTAAAACTTGATTTAAAAAGTCTTGGGGTTAATATATAAATATGGTTTGTTGTGATTATTGGCCTAAAGTTACTCTGGGTAGAAACCGAAAGCGCTAGAGACTCCAGGGTTGGCTTTGTAATTATTTTGGGACGCGCATTTACATTCGTCCTCAGGCCAACACTTGCTGTTCTCTGATTGGCCCTATGTGTGTTTCTTTACAGAGACATACCATCGCTTGTTATCAGCCCTTGGATCAACCCTTATCGATGGCCTGCATGTCTTTTGAGTGAATCCCCGTGTAAATCCTTAAGCCAATCACAGCCTGTTTAATCCACCGCCTGTTGTGAGCCCTTGGATTGCAGTCAAAGGAGCTTGACTCAATCTCAGCCATTGTTTTTGAACGATGCTCTGGAATCTTCCTCTCTTCCTATTTAAAGGCCTCCCATCTCAGCCTTCGAAAGCTTTTGCCATTTTGAAAAATCTCAGAGAATAGAGAGAGAGAGAGAAGAGAGAAGAGAGAAGAGAGAAGTTAGAGAGAGAAACCAGACCCAAGTTAGAAACCCTAACTTCGTCCAAATACTTCTCAAGACCAAACTACTTACCTCTCCAGAAAAAAACACCATAACCAAATAAACACCATCCTTAGTGTTTTCTTGGGTTTATGCGAGTTCTGGTTGAGAGATCTTGGGTTGCTGAAATCCTTGTGTTCATAAATCTTATTTCCAACTTAGACATAGACTCAGATCTTGTTTCTGGTTCAATAGAAATCATAGATCTGTAGTTTTGCATGTCATAATACACTTAGTTGCATTTATTTCTCATCTTGAGAATTTCGTTGTTGATTGTTTTCTGTTAAAACATTTTCTTACTTCAGAATCAACAATAGATGTTTTTCTATTTCTGTTTTTACAAGACTTAACCTGACCTAGTTGGATTCTCACTTGGAGGGTTCTCAATCTCCATAATATTTTCAAAAGTGATTGAGAAAGGTCTTGACCGATTTCTTAAGCAAGATCTCCGTGGAATCTGGGTTATTTTGAAAGGTCAAAAAGGTTCTTGGTTTTGTAAGAAAGAAAAATAACAAATACACTGCATATAGACTTTATATGTGATTTGTTAGGATCGTCTGTAACTAATAAGTGTGTGTGTGTGCATGCATGTGTTTTAGAACACTATTCACAAACGTCTTCACACTACAAACACTGAAAGTGTTGTCTATAAGATTTGGTGAACATAAGTCGACGTAAAGTGCTGAAACAAAGGAAGAGTTGACAAACTGAGACAACTACATCAACAAACAAGATCTGCAGAAAAGTTAAGGACGCCAGAGGGTATAATTCTGAACTTGTATAGATTTGTTTTTGTGTGCATGTTAGTTAAATAGGTTGTAACTCACATATTTGTTTTAGTGATTGTTTTTGTTTTACTCCGTAGAGGGAGTCGTGGATGTTTCCTCAAGGTTGAGGTTTTACCACATAAAAAATCCTGAGTATCAATATTTCTACATCTTCTCATCCCATTCTGATGTGTGCTGAGTTTAAAACATTTTAATCTGTTTACTAAAACTTGTTATCAAATCTTGTCCTAATCTCGTACATAATTTTGTTAACACATCTTGTGTTCAAAATCAGTTTGATTTTAGTAAAGAGTTTCTTCAACAAACTTTCGGAGTTGCTTAAATAGTTTATTTTCATAAACGGCCTTGGCAACGTTATTTCAACCTTGGTCAGACAGTCTACAATCATCCAGATAGAATCGTGGCCTCGCTGTGATGTAGGCAACCCTGTAATGAAATCCATGGAAATACTTTCCCCACTTCCACGCGGGTACTTCCAACGGCTGAAGTAATCCCGACGGTTTCTGGTGGTCCACCTTCACCAGCTGGCAAGTAGAACGTTTGGACACAAATTAGCGATATCCTTCTTCATCCCACTCCACCAGTATTGTCGTCTCATGTCCTGGTACATCTTATCGCCTCCCGGATGTACTGCAAATCAGGACCCATGAGAATGAGTCTATCAAAATTAAGAGAGACACGGATGAAATATGAAACAATTATTATGTGACAAGTGGATAGGTAGAATAAATGTCTTGTTTTGCATTTTATAATAGTAGGAAATAGAGATGTGCCACGTGGATAGGCTAATTGCAACCCCCTAATAATGGAATTTCGTCCCGAAATTCGGAAAATAAGGCATACCTGGTAAAAACAACTCTACATATCTCTCGCGCATATCTGCCTCACGCTCCCAAGTGGATTCCTCCACATTATGATGCTCCCACTGGACTCGCACAAGTGGAACTACTTTCGACCTCAATCTCCTCTCACTATAGTCTAGAATATCCACTGGTCTCTCCTCGTAAGAGCTATCAGACTGTAAGTCTATCTCGTCTATCGCAATGTGAGTATGGGCCATATCATCCCGAAGATATCGTCTCAACGAAGAGATGTGGAATACATCGTGGATGCGATGTAAATGTTCTGGCAATCCCAACCTGTATGCTACTGGCCCAATTCTCTCGATGATGGGAAATGGTCCTTCGTACCTCGGAGCCAACTTCCCCTTATTCCCGAACCTCATCACTCCTTTCATAGGCGATACACGCAACAACACTTGATCTCCCACATTAAACTCCCGGAAGAACCGTTTCGCATCGATGTAGCTCTTCTTCCTGTCTTGGGCTACCCGAATACGACTCCTGATAATTTCAATCCTCGCGGAGGTCTCCTGAATTACTTCTGGTCCTAGTAACTTGTTGTCCCCTACCTCGAGCCAACAAGTTGGGGAACGACAAGGCCTGCCGTACAAAGCCTCAAATGGAGCCATGCCAATCGTAAACTGATAGGAGTTATTATAAGCAAACTCTACCAGTGGAAGGTGTGGCTCCCAACCTCCTCCGAAATCGAGAACACACATGCGTAGCATATCTTCCAACATCTGATTAGTACGCTCTGTCTGTCCATCTGTCTATGCGTGGTAAGCTGAACTCAGTCTCAACTCTGTACCCATAGCCTCCTGAAAACTTTCCCAGAAACGTGACACAAAAATCTTGTCTCTATCTGACACAATATTCAGGGGCACCCCATGTAATCTGACAATCTCAGCGATGAACAACTGGGCATACTGACCCGTGGTATAATCTGTCCTTACTGGCAGAAAATGAGCCACCTTGGTCAGACGGTCTACAATCATCCAGATAGAATTGTGGCCTCGCTGTGATGTAGGCAACCCTGTAATGAAATCCATGGAAATACTTTCCCCACTTCCACGCGGGTACTTCCAACGGCTGAAGTGATCCCGACAGTTTCTGGTGGTCCACCTTCACCAGCTGGCAAGTAGAACGTTTGGACACAAATTAGCGATATCCTTCTTCTTCCCACTCCACCGGTATTGTCGTCTCATGTCCTGGTACATCTTATCGCCTCCCGAATGTACTGCAAATCGGGACCCATGAGAATGAGTCATCACTTCTTGACGTAGCTCCACTCCTTCTGGAACCACTAATCTCCCATTAAACCGCAACCTTCCATCTGAACTAACAGAATAGGACTTAGCACCCTCGGCTAGAAGTCGTGCAATCTGCTCCTGACAAAATAGGTCTGTGGTCTGTGCCTGTATCACCCTCGTAACAATCTCGGGTGTGACTGTCATCACAGATATGCAAGAACGTGCTACTGCGTCCTAGTGACCCAACTCCTTCCACTTTGCTTTCCAGATGTTCACTACATCGTCAACCGGTCTACGGCTCAACGCATCAGCATCTACATTGGCTTTCCCCGGATGATACTGTATATCGAACTGGTAATCTTTCACAAACTCTAACCATCTGCGCTGACGCATATTCAGCTCTCGCTGAGTGAACAGGTACTGCAGTGACTTATGGTCTGTGAACAAATGGAATTTCTCACCTAACAAATAATGCCTCCAAATTCTTAATGCAAAGACAACCGCTGCTAACTCCAGGTCATGGGTGGGGAAATTCTTCTCATGCGGCTTAAGCTTGCGGGAAGCAAAAGCTATAGCCTTCTCTTCCTGCTGAAGTACTCCCCCAAGTCCTCGTAAGGATGCATCGGTGTAAACCAGGTACTCTACACCCGGCTTCGGTAAAGCAAGGACTGGTGCTGAGGTAAGCTTGTCCTTCATCTCGTCGAAAGCCAATTGACGAGGGTCATCCCAAACATATGGTACCCCTTTGCGAGTCAGATTCGTCAATGGACCCGCTATTTTGGAGAATCCCCAAATGAATCTCCTATAGTATCCGGCTAACCCCAAGAAACTACGCACTTTCGTCGGTGTCGTGGGCAGCCCCCACTCCCTCACCGCTGACACTTTGCTCGGGTCAACTGCTATCCCCTGCTCAGAAACAACATGGCCCAAGAATTGTACCTCTCGCAACCAGAATCCACACTTCTCGTACTTAGCATACAACTGATGCTCTCGTAGAGTCTAAAGAACCTGCCTCAAGGGTTCGGCATGCTTCTCCTCGGAGTGTGAATATATCAAGATATCATCTATGAAGACGATGACGAACTGATCCAAGAACTTTCTGAATACTCGGTTCATCAAGTCCATGAAAATGGCTGGGGCATTTGTGAGTCCGAACGGCATCATCCTGAACTCATAGGACCCATATCTTGACAAGAAGGCAGTCTTTAAAACATCCTGCTCTCTAATTCGTAACTGATGGTACCCCGACCTCAGATCTATCTTTGAAAAGAAAGTTGCTCCCCTCAACTGGTCGAATAGATCATCGATTCGAGGCAACGGATATTTATTCCGTATCGTGACCTTGTTCAACTCCCGGTAGTCTACACACAATTTCAGTGAGCCATCTCTCTTCTTTACAAATAAGACTGAGGTGCCCCACGATGAGGTACTCTTACGAATGAAGCCCTGACCTAATAGCTTCTCAATCTGATCTCGTAGCTCTCGCATCTCTACCGGAGCCATACGGTACAGTGCGCGTGCTATAGGTCTCGTATCCGACAATAAATCTATAACGAAGTTTATCTCACGACTGGGCGGTAGGCCTGGTATCTCCTGAAACACATCGGAATACTCCCTAACAACTGGGATCGAATCCAAAGGAATCATAACCTCCTTAGAGGTATCCTCCTCAATGTAATATAAATGAGCGGTCGAACCTCCCTCTGGGCGAGGCATCGCCACTACAAACATCTCTTGCCCCGGAATGGCAAAAATAATGCTCCCACCGAAGCAATCAATCATGGCTCTATAAGCTGCGAGCCAATCCATAACAATAATCACATCATGCTCGAGCATGTCTAAGACTAACCTGTCAGTAGGTAATACCAAGCTACAAATTTCTACCCCCACTCTCCGGCATATAAAAATAAGTGACCCATTCCCCCGTGAGGGGTCTGTGTACGTTACAGTGCTCTCTACTTGTGGTTAATAACCCTAAAGTCTTCGCATAATATATAGCTATTAAACAATGGTTTGCTCCAGTAACAAATAGAATTCGACCCAAAGTTCCATGGATAGAAAACATACCCCAAATCACGGGTGGTGCCTGTGGGGCTGCTGCCTGGTGGACATTAAAGATATGTCTGTACTGTAACCGCCCCTGCTGCACTGGTGCTACTGGAAAGATTGGTACATCTGGTACCTGAGCTGGTGCTGGGAGAGCGACTGGAAAAAGTGGCCCTTGCGGCTTCTTATAGTCACATTGTTGTCGTGAGGCCCTAACACCCTCTGGGCAATCTTGGCGTTTATGTCCATGCGTGCCACACACAAAACATTTTCCTCTAAAGTTACTCCCCCTCTGACCCTGCTGTTGTTGGGGTCGGCCTTGCTGACTTGGGGCTTTATTCCCCTTTCAAAACTGCTTCTTTTTACCCTGTTGTTGACTAGAATTGACCCTATCTTGGGTAGTTCGCTGTCGCAATTTTGGAGTCTTCGCACTTTTGTCAGCTTTGGTCACACGCATTGGGCTAACCTCTCTAGGCCTTTTGCCTTCTCTAAGTTGCATGCTGCGTTCTTGGTATTGTAAAACTGCAGTGGTGACTGCTTGTGCTACGATGCCTGCTAACTCGGCGGTTGATATTCTGTCTGGGAACACCTGAGGTGTGAGTCGATTTTGCTGGTCGGCTCCCTCAACCGTTTTAGCTAGTTCTTCTCGACGGTCCATCTGAAAATTTAAATGAATTTGGATGAGTTCATCATCCAAATAAACAAATCGCAGAAGCACGAATTCCCAATGCATAGAGATGATCACTACATTCCTAGTATTAGGGCTCTATATCAAAGAAAACAGCGCTGAAAGCATAATAAGCCGTACAGATCCTAAAGGACACTAGAACCTGATGCTCTGATACCACCTGTGACACCCCGCCTAATTTAAATACCGGGCGATCACTCATTTATTAAATTAAATCAAGGTAAACAGTTGGTTCATTCTCAGCATCACTGTCGATAAAAATAATTTTTCCAATTTAACACCCTAAATAATTAAGCTAAGTGTCAAAAACATTTTTCATATAAACTTTCAAATTTTAATTAAAGAAAAGATTTATTTATACAAAACAACATTTCTACAATTAAGAATCACACCACGAAGAACTAAATAATACCATACATTCGTCAATCGAATGTCAACATAATAAAACTAAAAATCATAAGCCATCCTGAATAAATCCCATAGAACAATACTGGAATAACTGAAATATAAAAATCCCAACAATAAATGAATGATGAAAAGGGCGACACATGCCCAATAAATGAGAGTAATAAGAGTGGAGTCAAGAATAGAAGCCGTCTACTCAAGTGACCTGCAACTCCCACCTAAGCTGCAGCTCGTTCTTCTCAAAGGATCCTAAGTAAGACGCCCCTGTGGCTGGGCACCTGAAAATATACATATATATACACAAGAGAGATAGAAAGAAACGGGTCAGGGCCCGAAAGTGTGTTTGATTTTAAAATACATTAACCAAGTATTTAAATTGATACAGGCCAATGCAACAACATATTAGTTCATCTCTCTCTTGAGAAATACTCACCTCTCTTCTAATGTGCACACCTATCGCACTAACCTTCCCATTGGTTTGTTCTTAACAATATATCGCACTTGACTTTCTAAAAGATTTACTTAACTTAGGTTACTCGTAAGGTTTAAAATTCAATGATTCAATTCTAAAAAGAATATTCCAATTAGTAACCAAAGTTTTCCATTTTTAACTTTATGAAATTCATAAGTTTCCCAGTGACATATTATTTTTACTCAAGATAAGTATGCATAATTTAGTCCAGGATTATTCGATACAACAATAGTTTAAATTCCTCAATCCAGATATATATATAAATTACTCATATAGTTTATATATTGACACGACTCAGAATTTGTCTCTAAGGTGTGTACTCTCTAGGCTCAAGTGCAAGCCTGTCGTTTAAGTAATAATCCGACAAGTCGGGTATTGATCCTCAGGGAAAAAGGACAACGAAGTGTGACGACGGGATAAGAGTGAAGAATCCTAGCGATGACTCTAAGAAGAAAAGAACAAGATTGATTTGGCTTTTTGAGATGGATTAAACTAAATGAAATTATGAAAGTATAATGAAAAATGCAGCTAACTAAATTATCTAAATTACGAATGAAGGATTTAATTGAAACTTTTAACTAAATGATGAGAAAACAGGATGGGAATACAATCCCCCAACCCTAGTGTAATGCAGTGACAACATCAATCATAAATTTATCCGATTAATTCAAACCCGGAATTTAGTACTCCCAAGCATTATGTATACGAGGTTCAAGCCCGCGTCATACCTAATCTGAGGATGAGTAAATCGGTATCGCGGTAATTACACTCAAATTGTACTCTAAATCATCACGAGTACCCAAAGGCAGACGAGATATAAAGATCTACAATTCTTATGAAATTACGCAATACGATTTAAATTAATCATTAAATTTAGCGGATCGACGTTATACACATGCACTAACACATCAGGTTGGGTTCATGCATCCCAACCTTGAAAAACCTAGCCGGACATGTTAAATTGACTAATGCATGAAATAATGACGTTGCATGTGTAGGAATTCATGATGAAACTGACTAGAAACATGTAACTACGTATTATGAATGCGAAAACAAGTTGAATCTAATGGGAAAACAAATCATGCAAGAACAATAATAAAGAACAAGAATTTCGAATTAAAACTTGCAAAAACAAACCCGAAACAATGAATTCTTGAAGTAATTTGTGCCCTTGATGTTCCTAGATAATTCTCCTCTTTTGTTCTCTCAAAAACTCTCTAAAAATAACCCTAAAAGCTGCTCCTAGGTTAATACCCCCGTTCCCTACAATATTGGAGTCTTTAAAACCTATCAGGAGACTTGGAGACCAATCAAAATGAAAGACAAAATTCGCGCGTCAGGTACATGCGAACCGGTTCGGAGGTACAGCGAACCGGTTCGCCCCTCCGAACCGGTTCGGGGTGGGGTTCGCATGTACCAGCCTGGCCTTGCTCTCAACACTTAGATTTTTTCTGGGTTTTCTCTTCTTTTCTTGGATTTTTCTTCAACTTCAACTGAGCATAACTTTTCAACCGTGGCTCGGATTTGGGTTCCGTTTCTTCCAGTGTTCTCGTTGTTCCGAGCTCTTCAACTTCCTAGTTGACTTCTTCTTCCGGATCGGGCTGCAAAATTACCGACATGCCCTTGAACTTGCCTTCTTAGCTTTTCTTGCACAGTCTTGTTTCCTCCTTTGCACTGCTTGCATAATTAACCTGTAAAACCAATAGGAGAAGCACGTAACACGCAATACTCGCCAAGAAGGTTAGAAGCATAAAAGTGAATCAAATCCATATATGTTACATCATTCGGGTTCACAAAAGTACTGAAATTAGGGGGATAAATATACAATATTTATGCCCAATCAAACCCCCCTAACTTAGAACTTTGCGCGTCCCGAGCAATGTAAAAGAATGAGAGTAAGAGTTAAGGACACTTCAAGGACTTTATTGGGATAGAGTACCACTTTCGCGGGCAAGAGATTGCATTTAGCGTATGAAACAAGCCTTTAAACCTCTAGGTTACCCTAGTAGGACGAGTTGTGTCTCGTGAGGGTTTGCAGTGAATATACCCACAAAATTCGACTCAAAGAAAATTCAAAATATGCAAAAATTGTGCAATTCAAACTTTTCCAGAAAATAGTCATCATCAAGTCATATTTACAAGTCTCAAACCGTAGTGTGTGTGTGCGAAGCCGGAAATATAACCGCCAATTTCCACCGATTGATCATTACATTACTTATCCGAAAATTCGTTTTGATTTCAATTTCTCACGGAATGCACTCACAACGAATCTCTCGGATTATGGCTATTCTCTCGGCATGCGTGATATAAGGAGTAAATGTAATGGAAGCAAATACACGCACGCAATTAGAAAGACAAAAATTTTATGGTGAAGGGATCTCTTCAACGGATTATGGTTTTTAAAAATGGGAACATTGCCTCTATTTCGCGCATTTAACCTCTTATATTATCTTTTGGTGTCTTAACTCTCCACGCGGTAATCAATCTTCGCAATTTGGACTCGGTTAGGACTTTTTCGGGGTTTAAGGTATATTGGGTAACATGGAAATGGTCAGGAAATTCGGAATTGGAAAAGTTATTTAGGATGTCCGTTTGTGCTTTTTTTTCCGGGCTATTGCTCATTTTTTTTTTCCTTTTTTTTTCACTTCTTTTCTTTTCTTGCTATTTTTGTTGAGCATTCTTCTATTTTTTTCTTGCCCCTTTTTGTTGCACTTTTCGGACTTAAATTCTGAATTTTTTTTATTTTTCGCAATTCCGGGCTATTTTGGGTTTTTCGGGTTGTCAAATGAAAGGGAAAATTATTCGGCTCAATTTGGGTTGCAAAGGGTAATTTTTCGCTATTTTTTTCTGGCCAATATTTTTTGGGTAACAAACGAGGGCCTACTTCATTGTCCAAAATGTCAATTGCGTTACCATATGCGTTTCGAGGTGAATTTAAGTTTAGAGACTAATTTGGCACGATTTTCAAGGCAACATTGCACACATTTTTCAAAACCGATCAAAATGAAAGGATTGAGATCCTTGACAACTTATTAAGAGCTAAAAAGAACTTTGAGTTAACAATTAACTCGGATTGATTTAAAATCTCGCAAAACATGATAGGCTCGAATCTCACCGGGTTTGTTAATCTCCACATTTATTCGTTAGGTCGTCAATTTTCACACAATTTCCATCTTTGGTCAATTTCGACTTTGTGTATGTTGGATATTTACAATTTGAGACTCCAATTTGACTTTTAATGATATTTTTGAAAAATTTGGATTCCAATTTTTATTTATTTTGAACAAAAATATTTTTGGATTTTTCAAAATTTTATGATTTTTTTGGAAATTTTGGGCATTTCTGAAAATTTGTGAAGTTTTAGAAATACGCACTTGTGACCCCCCTAACTTAGACTTTTGCATTGTCCTCAAGCAAAAAGGACTAAAATCTAACTTAAGGCGAATAAAAAGTGCGGAAAAATAAAACAGACAAATATGAAAAAAATGCAAGATTGTATAATAACAAATAGAAGCCTGTGTTACATAAAAAAAAGAAAAAAAACAACTGTGAACAATATGACAGCCCTACCACCACTAACAGTTAAACCAAAAGATAAAGACAATAAAAGCTCATGGGGGAGATGGGTGGGAGGAGCTTGGTGCATTCGGGTCATATGGGTCATAAAAGAAGGGGGGAGGAGGACCGCCAAAGTTGAGCTAGTGAAGGTGGACTTGGAGTTGATACATCATCTGGGTGTCCCTCCGGTAAGCCGCTTGATCTTGATTGTATTGGTTGATGAACCCGTCGAGACGGGACTCAACCGCTAAAAGACGCCTATCGAAGTTTTCCCCCGGGGGCTCGAAATCGGAATCCTCCTCATCATCCTCAATTTCTTCCTCGTCTACATCCATCATCGGGTCATCGGGAGCTTCCCCGGCCACGTCCTCCTCGTGAATAGGACGGTTGGGGTGAGCCACGCGCATTTGGCGCTCACTTCGAGTTGTGGACGTGCCGCCTACGGGGCGAGGAAGTCGAATTTGGTTTCCGGGTTCATCCACTCCCGCATCCATCAAGAGCTCCGTAATGAAACGGGAGTATGGGAGTGCCACCTTGCCAGTTTCGTCATAGGCGGCATTGAGGATATCCGCGTAGAAGACTTGGGCAAGGTTGATGGTGCTCTCGGGGTCCAAAAAATAGTAGAGGAAATTGGCGTGACGGGACCGGACCACCGAGTCATTGGTGGTTTGGTGGATGGCACCACAAACAATGATGTGAGTGAAGCGGACCGTGGCGGCCAATCCACCAATGGGGAAGGTTTCGCGTGTCCATTCCTCCCCGGGTGCCATGCGGGCAACGCATTCATCTTTTGTGTGTGGGGCACCATTATTGGGGTATTGAAAGGGCACGGGAAGGATCACCCCTTTGGCACGCATTTTGCGTGCAATAAGAGCTGCCGAGAAGGGAATAGTGATACCGTCGAGATAAGCCTCGTGAAGTGTGGAAGATTTGCGAACCAAGGTCGCATAGAATTGACGAATGGCGGTATCAAAAACGTTATTGCACGTAGGGGCGAGGAAAGAGCACCACCCACGGCTGTCAAAAAGGGCGGTGACTTCGCCCGGAAGGGTGTTCCAATCCACGAAGCGCTCGATGTGAATGGCGCGCGTGGAGGAGAAGTAGATCTCGGACCAATGGCGTTCTTGGACGCATCGGAATACCCCCCTGCCCGGGTCATCAAGTATGGTGGTCTCATCATATTTTTTGGGCGGAGAGCGGGGCGGCGCGGCATTTTGATGGAAAAGAGGGAGAGAGAGGGAGAAATTATGGGAGAAAAGAGAGTGAGGGAGAATGTTTTGGTGTGAAAAATGGAGGAGGGGTGGGATGTATTTATAGGTGTGAAGGGGTGTGTTTTTGGTGGGAAATATGAAAGGTTGGGAAGGAGAGGGTGGAGGGAATGAATTGGGATGAATTTGGGAAGGAGGGAAGGATTTGGAGGGAAGAAAAACGAAGGGGGAAGAAGGGGAAAAGAATGGAGGGAAAGGGAATGAACTTGGAGAAAAGGGGAGAAGAACCTGATAGGTACCTGCGAACCGGTTTGGGGGTACAGCAAACCGGTTCGCCCCTCCGAACCGGTTCGGAGGTACAGCGAACCGATTCGGGGGTACCAGGCTGGTCCAATCGCTGAAATTCACTCTTCTCTCCATTTCTAAGTGCTCTCTCAGCCCCTAACTTGTGCATAATTCCCCTAAAAACCTTCTAGACCCTCGGGCTCTCGAAAACTTCCTCGAATACGACCTCGAAAAGCGTACTAGCACCCTCGAAAAACGTGCTAACCTATCTCTCATGCAATGCAGGCTCCGGACTCCTAACGAAACTATTTACACATGACTATTTTACACACAAAATCACCCCATACGCGTCGGGGGTGCGACGACCTCACTCGCTTAGCTCAATTGACCCCGTAAACAGGGTCCGACAACCAAATCGTGTCGACCTCATCCACAAACGCCTCTAGGTATGGCTTTAGGCGTTGTCCATTTACCTTGAATGTGTTTTCCCCTTTTAAATCGTTTAGTTCAACAGATCCATGGGGAAAAACGTTCTTTACGACAAACGGGCCAGACCATCGTGACCGCAGCTTGCCTGGGAAGAGGTGGAGCCGAGAGTTGTATAGAAGAACTTTTTGCTCGGGATGAAACTCTTTTCGTCGAATGATGCTATCATGAGCAAGTTTCATCCTCTCCTTTGAAATTTTAGCATTCTCATACGCATCATTGCGTAGTTCTTCTAACTCAATCAATTGTAGCTTACGGGCTTCACCGGCCTTGTCCAAGGCATAGTTCAATTGCTTAATTTCCCAATACGCTTTGTGTTCGAGTTCAACAGGAAGATGACAAGGTTTGCCATACACAAAACGGAAAGGGGACATTCCAAGTTGATTTTTAAACGCGGTACGATAGGCCCAAAGTGCATCGGTCAATCTAAGGGACCAATCTTTCCGGGTAGGATTGACGGTCTTTTCAAGAATGTTCTTGATCTCCCGATTCGCTAGCTCGACCTGCCCATTCGTTTGTGGGTGATATGTCGTCCCAACCTTGTGGACAACCCCATACTTTCTCACGAGCTTCTCAAATGGCCTATTGCAAAAGTGCGTGCCATTATCGCTAATTATCGCTTTCGGTGCTCCGAAGCGAGAAAGTATGTGTTCCTGTAGAAACTTTATCACCACTTTGTTGTCATTAGTCCTAGTAGCTATAGCTTCTACCCATTTAGAAACGTAGTCTACCGCGACTAGGATGTATAGGAAACCAAAGGATGGAGGGAAGGGACCCATGAAGTCAATACCCCAACAATCGAATATCTCAATGATGAGTATGGGGGTAAGGGGCATCATGTCGCGTCGAGAAATGGCTCCCATTCGTTGGCACCTATTACATGATTTGCACGCGTCATTTGCATCCCGGAAGATTGTGGGCCAATAGAGGCCGCATTGCAGAATTTTAGCGGCCGTCTTTTTCGCTGAGAAGTGGCCTCCACATGCTTCCGAATGACAAAATTGGATGACCTTTGGAATCTCGTCATCCGGTACACATCGTCGGATGATTTGGTCGGCGCAATATTTAAAAAGGAAGGGATCATCGTAAAAGAACATGCACGACCAATTAAGAAACCTCTTCTTATCTTGTGGTGTCCAATCGGGAGGGACGGCTCCCGTGACTAGATAGTTTACTATGTCCGCAAACCAGGGATAGGAAGAGGTGGTAAATAGTTGCTCATCCGGAAAGTGCTCGTCTATGGGTATGGGATCACTAGGTACGTCGGACGAGAGTCGAGATAAGTGGTCGGCCACGAAGTTTTCTACTCCTTTCTTGTCTTTGATGGAGAGATTAAACTCTTGTAGGAGTAGGATCCACCTTATGAGGCGCGGCTTGGCGTCTTTCTTCGCAAGTAGATATTTTAAAGCCGCGTGGTCGGTGAAGACAATGATAGGAGAACCAATAAGATACGATCTGAACTTATCAAGGGCAAAGACTACCGCTAGCAACTCCTTCTCCGTGGTAGAGTAGTTGAGTTGAGGTCCGGCTAGCGTAGTAGATGACATGAGCTTACTTATCTTTACGTTGGCCCAAAACGTCCCCGATCGCGTAATTGCTTGCATCACACATAAGTTCGAACGGTAGGGACCAATCCGGAACTTGCATGATGGGAGCGGACATGAGCATGTTCTTTAATTTATCAAAGGAGCTTTGGCATGCCTCGGTCCACTCAAACGGTTTATCCTTCATGAGAAGGTTGCTTAAGGGTCTAGTGATAGCGCTAAAGTCCTTAATGAACCTTCGATAAAACCCGGCGTGACCCAAGAATGAGCGCATGTCTTTAAGCGATCTCGGTGGGGGAAGGTCAGCTATGACATCTATCTTAGCCCTATCAACTTCTATGCCCTTGGATGATACTATGTGACCAAGAACTATTCCCTCAGTGACCATGAAATGGCACTTCTCCCAATACAGCATTAAGTTCTTGTCCACACACCAGGTAAGTACTTTTTCCAATTTTTCTAAACAATGATCGAAAGAGGTGCCAAAAACGCTGAAATCGTCCATGAACACCTCGAGTCCTCTCTCGACCATGTCGCTAAATAAGCTCAACATGCACCTTTGAAAGGTCGCGGGTGCATTACACAAGCCAAATGGCATACGTTTGTAGGCAAATGTACCAAAAGGGCAAGTGAAAGTCGTCTTCTCTTGGTCAAGTACATCTACCTCAATTTGGTCATATCCGGAATAACCATCAAGGAAGCAATAATAAGGGTGGCCCGCAACTCGTTCAAGCATTTGATCAATGAATGGCAAGGGGAAATGGTCTTTTCTTGTTCCCGCATTGAGTTTACGGTAATCAATGCAAACACGCCAACCGGTGGTGGTGCGTTGGGGAACAAGATCTCCCTTGGTATTCTGAATCACAGTTATACCCGACTTCTTGGGGACAACTTGAATAGGGCTCACCCATTTGCTATCCGAGATTGGGTAGATAATCCCGGCATCCAATAGTTTGATGATCTCGGTTCTCACAACTTCTTTCATATTGGGATTCAGTCTTCTTTGCATTTCTCTAGAGGGCTTGACATCCTCTTCAAGATGAATCTTGTGGGTGCAAATAAAAGGACTGATTCCCTTCAAATAAGCTATACACCAACCAAAAGCACCCTGGTGCTTCCTCAGAATTCTCATCAATTTGCCCTCCTGCCCTTCGTCTAGGCTAGAGGAGATAACAACAGGAAATGTCTCATCCTCTCCTAGGTATGCATATTTGATATGGGAGGGGAGTTTCTTTAATTCGAGGGTTGGAAATTTTTCACTGGAAGGAGCCATATGTGTATCCCTCGGAGGTAGTTCCTCAAATCTAGAAACCCAATCAATCTCTCTCACGTCCTCGTCCGACGCACTCTCATCGAGTAATTCTCTCAACCTTCCAACATCCCTCTCAAAGTGGGTAGACGTCCCCTCACACTCATAGCTCGTCGCTAAACATGACTCCAAGGCGTCGCCACAAAAAGTTTCTTCGAAGTAATCTTCTACTACCTCATCTATGAGGATCACCGCGTGAAGATCATCTTCCTCCCCTGCATTTTGGGCTATGTGGAAGATGTTGGTTTCCAAGGTCATGTTCCCAAAGGTGAGCTCCATTCGCCCATTTCTTGTGTTGATGATTGCATTAGCTGTAGCTAAGAAAGGGCGACCAAGGATGATGGGAACATGGTTGCTTGAGTTAAAGGAGGGCTTCGTGTCCCAAATGACAAAGTCTACCGGGAAGTAGAAAGTGTCCACTTGGACGATCACGTCCTCGACTATGCCTCGTGGAATCTTCACTGATCGATCCGCTAATTGGAGAGTGACCTTTGTGGGCTTGAGGTCGCCCAAGTCAAGTTGCCTATAAATGGAGTAAGGAAGTATGTTTACACTTGCTCCCAAGTCAAGTAAGGCTTTCTCAATTTTATTATCTCCAATGATGCATGATATGGTGGGTGCACCGGGATCTTTAAATTTAGGCGGGAGATCATTTAGCAGAATGGAACTCACGTTCTGAGCTAGAAAGACGTTCTTTTTAACTTTCATCCTCCTTTTTACCGTCAACAAATCTTTGATGACTTTTCCGTAGGCTGGAATTTGTTTGATGGCATCAAGGAAGGGTAGATTCAGCTTCACTTGCTTTAATACTTCTAGCACTTCATCACGTGGAGTCCCTTTTTGAGTAGGAATCAATCTTCGAGGAAATGGTGCTGCGGAGGGTGGTTTCACTATCACCTCAGGCTCACTAGTGTCTTCCTTATCACTCTCGTCCAAGGGGACATCTTCGGCCTCTTTCGTGCCGGGCGAAATCTCCTTGTCTTTTGTTGTGTCGTGTGGAGGAGGTGATAAATCAACGACTCTTCCACTACGAAGAGTGGTCACTACTTGACATTTCTCCTGATGTTCAGTGGATGTGGAGCTAACACTAGTCTGACCTTGGGGAGGTCGTTGGCCTTGGGCAGGGAATTTGCCCTTCTCTTGAACACTCAACGAGGATTGTATCTTAGACAGATTTGCATTTAGGTCGCCAATGAGACGATCATACTTGGCATTGGTTGCGTCCTGGTTTGCGATGAATTGATTCACAGTATCCTCGAGAGTTCTCCGCTGTGGCGGGATATAATTTCCATGAGGTGGTGGTGCTTGCACATGTCCTTGCATGTGTGGAGCTTGTTGAAATTATTGTGGAGGAGGAGGGGCAACATGCGAAGGAGGGTTCATTGCGGCGTGTTGTTGCCCGTAGCTAAAACCGGGATGGTTTTTCCACGAAGGGTTGTATGAATTTCCGTGCGGGGCACCGAAATTACCCTTAAAGCCTCCTATCCCACTAACTTGCTCTTGTAATATTACTTTGCAGGCGGGTATCGTCGGGCATTCCTCAGTTGAATGTCCCGCCTCACAAATCGCACACACCGTTACGATAGGATTTTTGATAGATCCAACTACCTCACATAAGTCTCGCAGTCCTTTCTCAATGGTGTCCAACCGACAGTCCGACATAGAATTCTTATCTACGTGGAATAGACCGGACGTCGACGGAGCGGTGGTAGATTATCGATTTCGGTTTTGAGCGTTCGGATCAGAGGTATCCCAGGATTGGGTAGTCTCGGCGACATACCTCATGTGGAGATCAACGTCATGGGCATCTAGATCGACAAATGGACCACTTCCCATGGTTTCAACAAGCTGTTTAGAGTTAAGATTCAACCCATTATAGATAAAGGAGATGATTTGCGATGGATCGAATCCATGATGGGGGCATGAAGCCACTAACTCGTTGAAACGTTCATAACATCGATGGAATGGCTCATTTTCTTGTTGCCTGAATGCTTGAGTTTGAGCCTTTATAGAGATTGTTCGATGTGTTGGGAAGAATTTCTTGAGAAATTTAGACTGTAGCTCATTCCAGGATGGAATCGAGCTTGGAGGTAAAGACCATAGCCAAGCTTTAGCTTTATCTTTAAGCGAGAAGGGGAAGAGTTTGAGGCAGATTACCTCTTGTGTGCAGGTTTGATCATTGAGAGTATCACACACGTCCTCAAATTCCCTTATGTGGAGGTATGGCTTTTCAGAATCCATACCGTGGTAATGTGGTAGCGTCTGGATCATCCCATTTTTGAATCGGAGCTGCCCGGCATTATACGGGAGTATAATGCATCCCGGAGTGACAGTACGCTCGGGATATAAGAATTCTCGCAACGGGCGGTACGGGGGCTCGTCCTCACCGGTAGCTGCATTGCTATATTGCGACATCTCTATCACACTTGATGATTCGGTGCTCTCACTAGGTGTGCACGACGTGTGTCCTACGAAGGAGAAGGGAGTGTTGCTAGAGATTGAATGTGACGGTGTGGGAGGTGGGATCCAGAATTGTGGGGCTTGTGGAGTGTGGGGACTATCAGGATTATACTCAACAAGTGGATTTTCGTGAATGCTGGTTGGAGTATTATGGGGTGTGGGAGTGGTTTCAGAATTTTGCATTAAGTTCAGGAGAGATGATGGTGAATCTTTTTGTGTTTTTTTTATTTTTTATTTTTTATTTTTGGATTTTTGAATTTTTGGTCAAAGTTTTGGATTATCTCGATCTAATCCTAAGTCTACCTAAATCCCCGGCAACGGCGCCAAAAACTTGACACGACTCAGAATGTGTCTCTAAGGTGTGTACTCTCTAGGCTCAAGTGCAAGCCTGTCGTTCAAGTAATAATCCGACAAGTCGGGTATCGATCCTCAGGGAAAAAGGACAACGAAGTGTGACGACGGGATAAGAGTGAAGAATCCTAGCGATGACTCTAAGAAGAAAAGAAAAAGATTGATTTGGCTTTTTGAGATGGATTAAACTAAATGCAATTATGAAAGTATAATGAAAAATGCAGCTAACTAAATTATCTAGATTACGAATGGAGGATTTAATTGAAACTTTTAACTAAATGATGAGAAAACAGGATGGGAATACAATCCCCCAACCCTAGTGTAATGCAGTGACAACATCAATCATAAATTTATCCGATTAATTCAAACCCGGAATTTAGTACTCCCAAGAATTATGTATACGAGGTTCAAGCCCGCGTCATACCTAATCCGAGGATGAGTAAATCGGTATCGCGGTAATTACACTCAAATTGTACCCTAAATCATCACGAGTACCCAAAGGCAAATGAGATATAAAGATCTACAATTCTTATGAAATTACGCAATACGATTTAAATTAATCATTAAATTTAGCGGATCGACGTTATACACATGCACTAACACATCAGGTTGGGTTCATGCATCCCAACCTTGAAAAACCTAGCTGGACATGTTAAATTGACTAATGCATGAAATAATGACATTGCATGTGTAGGAATTCATGATGAAACTGACTAGAAACATGTAACTACGTATTATGAATGCGAAAACAAGTTGAATCTAATGGGAAAACAAATCATGCAAGAACAATAATAAAGAACAAGAATTTCGAATTAAAACTTGCAAAAACAAACCCGAAACAATGAATTCTTGAAGTAATTTGTGCCCTTGATGTTCCTAGATAATTCTCCTCTTTTGTTCTCTCAAAAAATCTCTAAAATTAACCCTAAAAGCTGCTCCTAGGTTAATACCCCCGTTCCCTAAAATATTGGAGTCTTTAAAACCTATCAGGAGACTTGGAGACCAATCAAAATGAAAGACAAAATTCGCGCGTCAGGTACATGCGAACCGGTTCGGAGGTACAGCGAACCGGTTCGCCTCTCCGAACCGGTTCGGGGTGGGGTTCGCATGTACCAGCCTGGCCTTGCTCTCAACACTTAGATTTTTTCTGGGTTTTCTCTTCTTTTCTTGGATTTTTCTTCAACTTCAACTGAGTATAACTTTTCAACCGTGGCTCGGATTTGGGTTCCGTTTCTTCCAGTGTTCTCGTTGTTCCGAGCTCTTCAACTTCCCAGTTGACTTCTTCTTCCGGATCGGGCTGCAAAATTACCGACATGCCCTTGAACTTGCCTTCTTAGCTTTTCTTGCACAGTCTTGTTTCCTCCTTTGCACTGCTTGCATAATTAACCTGTAAAACCAATAGGAGAAGCACAAAACACGCAATACTCGCCAAGAATGTTAGAAGCATAAAAGTGAATCAAATCCATATATGTTACATCATTCGGGTTCACAAAAGTACTGAAATTAGGGGGATAAATATACAATATTTATGCCCAATCATATATATCTACCTACTAACAACACCAACCTATAAACTATGGTGTAGGTATATTCTTCTTTCCCAAAACAAGTATTTATAATTCTCAGTAAACCACCATGTCCTACATATCAAATCACGGTAGGTAATTCCAAATTTCATATATATATTAACTATTTGCATAATATATATAATAACAGCACCCCCAACTAGATTATGGTGCGGGCATACTCTACTATCCAAAGCCCCATATCACTCATATTAAGGGGAATACATTCGGAATCACTCTCGAAATGTATTAACATACATACACAAACAATATTGAGGCGAAGAATAGATTCGAAGTCTCTAAGAGGATGGCACATACCTGCGTCTCTTAGGACCGTATGAACTATCACGTCGATGGCCTGTACCAAGGACATCTATCTTCTAGGGTACAAGTCGATATCCCCCATAAAGGTCCCATCGAGATAAGACTTGTCCCAGCGCGGAAACCTCAGGGATAGTAAGTAGCGTGGGTATGATTTTCACATGCATATATTATATGTACACACAATCATATAAATATACCACTATTATCATATTAATATAGGTTCTTCTCATCACCCGTAATTATACCATTTATCCTTAATTTCACAATTATAGAATTACATATAAGGTTTTTATTCCTAACCTTAACTCGAAGGGTTTTCTCACTTATTACCTATTACTCATGGGTTATATCCTCACAAATCTGAAATTCAGTAAGTGACTTTATTTGATTCCAACGTAACTCTCTTACGCACCTCACCCTTTAATTTCATAAATCTACCAACCTAATGTAAATATCCCATAAATACCCTTCTCGTTGAAGATTATAGGTTCTAACATATATCCATATACCCTACTGGTCCTCAATATCTCCCAAATCCTTTTATTTAGAATGCCAAAGGTTATTCCACGATAAATTAATTTAACTAAATAAACAAGGGAAATAGGAGTCTGCTAGGAGGGGTTGATCGATCGAAGTTTGGGGCTCGATCGATCGAACCTTCGATCGATCGATGCTCTAGGCTCGATCGATCGATCAAGCAGGTCTGGGCAAAAATTCTGCAGAAATTGCAGTGACGGGATTCATCAAAGTTCTTCAACAATAACCATATTTTCCAACACTAATCGACCCAAAAAGTTTACTACTAACGTACTAACATAATTTCAGATGTTTATAACGTTCAGCATGCGTGTATACATCAGTAATCATGGTTAAACAATCCAAAATCTCATCTAAACATCAAGAATCCTAATGTTTTCTTAACTTTTGTTCTAATCAGATTTCTTCAGAATTTCCTTCTAACATATCATCATAAATTCATGGGTTACTCATCTACTTCACATAATATTTCCAGAATATAGTTATAATGATTTCTACATGCAAATCCCTATCAAAGTTGGGGTTTTCTTCCATTGATTATACTCCTAATCATTCCTACACTAATATGATTATTGCACCAACGAAAATACGCAAGTTAAACACTTGCCTGGGATTTCAGAGGTCTGGTTTCCTGCTGATATTGGTGTGGTTGCGTTCTCCTCCTCGCGATCTACGCGTTGGTGGTGACGGTGGTGCAAATGGTGGTGTTTTGGCCTTGAATCACCTTGCAAGGTCTCTCCTCTCTTCTACAATGTCCGTCTTAGGGTTCTGAATGTTCTAACCCTAAAAGGCTGACTTAAATGGCTGCTAAGGATGGCTGAAATTCGTGGGTTTAATTACCCTATTTTGTAAAATGACCAAAATGCCCTCCCGGGTCACTAATTAAGCCTAAAAACATCCCGAGACCCAAACTAAACCCCCGGGTACACTTTTATGACTATCTCGACCATTCCGGACGCGTTGGAACACTCAAAACGACCATATGGACAACTTATAAAATATTCACTTTTTAATTAACATAATTAGTCCCGACGTGACAGGGGCACGTCCCGACTTAAATTTCCGAAATAGTCATTTAATTCACTTATGACATTCAATATAACCAATATAATATATTGCTATGCTCATTAGTAATATTCAACAAGTTTCCCATAATTACTAACTCTTGTCACGTTAATAATTATAACATAATTAATTTCCGAATTTTTATTAAATAAATCATCACATTAAATTTAATAAATCCCCAAATTAAATATAGCATAAAATTACGGGGTATTACAAAATATTTTTGCATTTTTTCGCATAAGACTCAATAAATAAAAAATATAATATCAAATGATACACAAGTCATAATACTAGTAAGATATAAATCATTAAGCAAAGACTAGCATACGGCAAAACTAAACATGCAACTATCCATAGGAAATTACAAGAGATGAATCATGTGCATGAATGTGAGAATCAACGAACGAAGAATTTAGGATCTCCAAAACAAATTTCCTAATCCAAACCGGTGTATGCCTAACAAAACGGGTTTTGAAAGTAGATGATATACTACGTTTTAATTTCCTAGGGTCTTTTCTAAGATCATAGAAAAAACTCCTAAGGTGGCCTTTCCTATCACAATGCGAACATGTGAAAACTCAACGAGGAACGAGACCTTTAAGTTGACATTTTCTTACACCCTCTGATGTGTTTGACCCTCTAAAACAAACTAGGGTTTTGGATTTAACATTCAAAGCATGAAAACAAGACGATCCACTACCACAACTATCAACACTAATGAGCCATTTAAAACAGCTTTTAACTTCAAAATTTTTAACTCGAGCAAAGAATTAGACTCCTCAAATTTTTAAGACCCCTTTAAATTTTTAATCACCCCTAAAAGGTTATCTCACTCCCCTTTAATGTGAGAAAACTTATCCCTAAGAGTCTTCTCACATGCAACAAAATCATTATTTAAAATATTTTCCTCAACGGCACAAACCCTAGAATTTTTCAAGTCTTTAACTCTTTCTCTAAAACAAGGACTCTATTATCACTCTCCTTTTTAGAAACTTTTAAAGATTCAAAGTTATTATATAAATTTTAAACTTCTCACGAATGATATCTCTCTGAATTAAAAATGTTTGCAAATATTCAATCATATTTTAAAATGAGAATTTTCTTCCGCTAAAACTTCAATTCATTTTTCAAACTTTAAATTCAAGAGATATAATTCGTTAAAGCTTTTAGAGTTAATAAAAACAAACCGGGAGTAAAAATAAACACAAAACAAGGATCTACACAATAATATTAGGATCACTCAATAAATTAGAGAAACCCATTCTGATAGCAATTTGTAGGTCCCTTACTTTTCTAAACTTAAGCGGAATGTGTTTTCAATGATGACAAATCACTTTCTCTTTTTCAAAAATTATTTTTCATTTTTATAAACCACACTAAGTTGTAAACAAAGTTAACTTAACCAAATTTTATCTTGTTTGACCCTAAACATGGAGCTAGTGATTAAAACAGATAAATAAAGTAAAGTAAAGAAAGCTCACAATGACGGATGTACAAGGAAACCACAAAAGGAAAAAACGTTGGACGACCCAGGCCAAACAATCACTATGAATATGGAATTACAAAGGTACATATGGTAGTATTACTCAATGACTCGTTCCCCCATGATACTTGATGCTCCTATGATCTTCAACCACTCCTCTCACAGTGCCCGTGCGAAATATCTTTTTCCACGATACCTGTCCACAGCATGCATCCACAATTGCATTGGTGTCCACCGATGAAGCCTGTAATGTCTACGATGTTGAACACGACTCTTTCGCTTTTCCATCGCAAAACTCAACAAAGTTTTATATAGAACAAACTCTTTCTTGGTGAAAACAAGATCACAAGAACATATGGTAATGAAAAGCTCAGAACTTGAAACTCTAAGGATGTTTTGTATTGAAAAGCTTTAGAAAACTTATGTGTAGATTCTGGATGTATATTGCGTTTCAGACTGAACACACTTCGAGAAACTGAATGGAACACGCCTATTTATATTTTTCTTTAGGCGGCACTTCGTTCGAACGACTTTGGCATGTCGCTCGAACAAAATGTCCATGTCGTGCGAACGACAGACCCATCTCGCTCGAACGACGTGTCCTATCATTTGAGCGACACGCGAAATAGAATTTTAATTTAAACAAACTATAAAAAAAAGTTTAGCTTAAATCCAACTCTAATCCACCCTTATCAGATTAAAACGATGTCTAAATCAACTAAAACACTTATAAAACATTGTTAAAAACATTTCAATATATTCAAAAAACATTTCTTTAATAAAATAACATCCTTAAACATTTTAAATTAATTTCTGAGTTTCATTAACATTATGCATTCATACCTGAGTGATCTGGAATTGAAATTAAATTTGAAGACGCATAAACTTGCACCAATTAAACTTTAACATGATTAATACCTTTAAGCTTCCCCGCAACATCTTCAATTACGTCATTGTCTGTGTGGAATCGTGACACAATAATATACTGCCTATAACCTTAACTTGTTTTGTTATGAGAATAAGTCAAAACTACAAATAGACTCAATTGGAAATTTTGCCCTTATAAACTTGCTTCTATTTTTCCCTTTCTAAATCTCCCAAGCGATCAAACTGGGAATAAGAGTGCAAAGAGTGGAAATAAGACCTTTTCCCTTAGTTTTCATCCACCAAGTCATTAACTGATTCCTAATAGAAGATGAAATGGAAGAAATTTCCATTAAATTTACAAAGTGCAACCAAATATAGTGTGTTAGTTAACCTTCAAAGAACAAATGATTAGTGGATTTCTCTTGGTGCAAGCTACAACACTAACATCTTGAAGGCTAGGGAATCTTAAGGTTTTTGATTGAATCATTAGTAGGAAGAACATTATTAAGCAGGTTCCACATTAAAATAGAGACCTTTTTGTGTAGTATCTTATTCCAAATGGAGTTGAAAGAATATTAGGAGCAACTCTTCTATCTAATCATGTCCCAAGCAGACCTTAAATTGAAGATCTTATTTGAAGTGCCTTTCCAAGTAATCTCGGCAGACATATCAATCCAACCAATCATTACTTCAATGTGGGAATGCATTCTTTTCCACATGTGAGAATAATAAGGCATGCATCTGGAGTCTAATGGACTACAGCTTTTACAGCACTTGTTCTTCATGAAAATAGACCATATAGAGTTAGAGGTTAGAAGTCTCCACCATATTCTACTTGTTCATGTTACAATTAAATTCTATATATTCTTCAAACCTAAACCAACCTCTTGAAAAGGAAGGCAAAGGTCCACCCATTTCTTCTAGTGCCTGTTAAAATTACCTTATGTCCCCCCCCCCCCCCCCCCCGAAAAAAAAGAATATAGGAAAAATTGTTTCTAGAGCTCTAATTATCATTTTTGAAGGATCTAAGTCTGAAAATAGATGATGATACATGGACTGAGACACCTGATTGATAACAATCAGTTTGCCTCCAAGAGATAGGAACTTATAAGGCCAACCTTCCATTATCCTTTTGATTTTATTAATTAAGTCATTAAAAAGAGTTGCCTTCTTTCTACCTACATAGAGGGGGACACCAAGATACACATTTTTATAACAGAAGCGATTTATCCTCTTAATAGTTCTTCTTGTAGATGGAGAGCAATTATGATGGACCATGCAACTGCATTTTGAATGGTTGAGCACTTGACTCGATTCATCTTCATACTCCTTAATGAAAAACATGAGATTCTTTAAAGATTTTTGAGATTTAGAAATAAATATTAGAACATATTAATGAAAAGAAAGACATGAGATCATATGACTTCCTAGAGGCAGAGAGAATGATTCAATTTTTATTTATAAGAATAGGTTATGCATACCTCTATTGAGAACTTCGGCAACTAAGATGAATAGAGCATATGAAAGAGGATCTCCTTGCCTGACACCACAAGATGATTTGAAAAAACCTTGTGGAGCATCATTAATAAGAATAGAGTACCACCAATCAAATATAAGCCTACAAGTCGTCTATAAACACCTTATTGAAGCCAAATTTCCTCAAAACTTAAGTGATAAAGAGCGAAGACATTATGTTATAGGCTTTAGACATGTCCAACTTGAAAACTATATTTGCTCTTCTCCTCTTCTTGCTGAAATTAGACAGTACCTCTTGAGCTAAGAGGACATGTTCATTTATTTCCCTCACTTTAATGAATCCACCTTGGTTGGGAGGGATGATTTTATCCAATTATTCCCATAATCTATTAGATAAAAGTTTGGAAATGATTTTGTTAGATGTGTTACAAAGGTTGATAGGTCTATAGTTATTACACGAAGATGAATTGTTAATTTTAGGAATGAGGGTGATTAAAGTTGAAGCCCAACATTTGGGAATGGGACTACCCATAATGAAGCTTACAACTACTGCATGAAGATCTTTGTGGATGATTCCCCAATAGTTCTTATACAAGAAAGAATTAAATCCATTTGGACCTGCTGCACTAGATGAATCCATGTCCATAATAACTTGCTTTACCTCTTCAATGGAAGGAATATCAGTCATTATCTCATTATCCTGATCATTAATGTTGTTTGGGATGTGTTGAAAAAGAGGCCAATTATTGGGGATGGTAGAAGGAGTGGCGAGGATCCCTTCAAAATGGGAAGTGAAGGATTGACAAATTGATAGATAATCAGTTATCTAGGCCCCTATATTATACTTAATTCTTACAATGTGGAGATTATTTATTTTGTTGTTCACCATAGAATGGAATAACTTTGTGTTCTCATCACCATATATTAGTCATTTGACTCTTTCCTTCTGTTTCTAATACTCTTCTTCTAAGGAAAGTTTGTATTTCAAAACTTCCATAGCCATCTTGTATTATTTATCTACTTTAATGGAGTAATTGGCTTCCACTGCTACTTCCTTTTGAAGAACAATGCCTTCCGCTTCTCTTATGTTTTGGAAGATATATTTAAAGGTGTCTTTGTTCCACTAAGAGAAGGCAGACTTTGTGGCCTTAAGTTTATGAAAAAACACCATCATCGGACTTCCTATGCAGACAGTGGTCCAAGTTTGTTCTATCACTAAGTAAAAGTCCCTGTGTTTTGCCCAAAAATTTTTGAAATCTAAAACTTTTGGGAATAGCATCACTTCCTAGGCTGAGGGTAAGGAAGAGAGGACTATGATTCAAATTGGTTATATTTAGAATGGAGATAGAATAAGAAAGAAAAGTTTGAATCCATTGTGGTGTACAAACCACTCTATCCAATCTAGACTATATTCTTTTTTATCCCTCCCTATTATTGCACCATGTGAATTTGGATCGAGTATAAGGAAGTTTTGTAAGGTCTGTCACACCTAAGGTATTTTTTATTTGAAGGACAACCTCATAATCAATCTCATTTACACAAAGCTTTTCTAGAGGGCTAGTAACAACATTAAAATCGTCTCCTACAACAATTGGGGAGTTAATATCATTCCACAATGAGAATCTTTCCTCCTTCTAACATCTACTATAAATTTCCATAAATTTGACTGGAGAGGGCAGGCAGGTGTTGCAGATTTCAAGAGTTAAGGGTTGATTAGAGGAGTAGATGAGCTTTGTGTCCCAGTCATGCTTCCATAATACCCAAATATTACTCTAGGTATTTTCCATGACATGGGCAAAGTTGAGTTTGAGAAGAAGATCAATAATGGTCCGTTTGGTTGTCCCCAAAATTGTAAATTATCCCATTTAAAATGGACTCATTCATGAATTGCCTTATTATTAGTGATTGATTACAAGAATGAACAAAATTCAAAAATGAACCAATTCATGTTGATTCACAAAAACTTAAATTAGTTCATTTCACCAAAAACTTGAAATTGCACAATTTATAATTGTAACATGAATCTCAAATGCACCTCTCTCTCTCTCTCTCTCTCTCTCTCTCTCTCTCATATATATATATATATATATATATATATATAAAGTAAATAACCCTATTTTAATTTCCAAACACACCACAAATTAGATTTAAACCCATTTAAAATGAATACATCAACAAACTATTCATTCTAAATGGTTCAATTTATAAAATTAAATAATTTACACAACCAAATGAGCCTTAAGAGTTTGAGCATCAATTATGGGTTCCATGATAGCTACCATTGAGATCTTATAAATATTGATCAGTTTCTTAAGTCTGCGTACAGTAATCTTGTTGCCTATGCCTCTAACATTCCAAAAGAGGATATTTAACATTTGATAGGTTGAGATTGAGGAATTTTTGAATGGGATCTCCTACCTTGAGATATGGTTTGGATGGGGGATGAATCAATCAAAATTTTTGTTTTCTTCTTCTTTTTGGTACTGGTGGGCAATTCTTCAGTTCTTAGGCCGGAAAATTTATTGGATAAGGCTAGAGAAAAAGTTTTGAGGTTTTCAGCCATGAGAGTCAGGTCTGGCTCTTTTAAATCACATTGACCATCAAATAGACTATTAGTGCACCAGTCTAGAGGAGATTTTTTAGTTTTTTATCATCTCTAGGAGAGATATTATTGGCTAAAAGCCAATTTGTTGGGGGGGGGGGCAGGAGTTTAAATTTATTAGGGAGTTTGGGAATAAGAAAAAGGTTTTGGGGGGATGGGGTTTGAGGGATTGAAAAATTCTAAAAAATCAGCTCCTTCAATCTGAATGATAGCTTAAACTTCAGGATGATGCTCAGTAGATAGGTTATGAACAATAACCGGGTCATTGGTATTGGACTCACCTTTGCCTAGGTCCATGATAGTTACAAGTTGAGAATGCTTTTGTTTCTCACAAACTTATTTGGCTTGCCTCCTTTATTGATGGTTAATTTTTTATGGATGACTTTAGGTTGTTATTGAGTTTGATCAGATCTTTTGCAATAAATATTTGAATGACCTTGTCACCTGTAATATTTGTAGAATTCTAAAACTTTTTCATAGTCCACCATTTACTAGAAACCACTGTCACCATTGCTTATCTAGAATTATTTAGGTAGAGTCTTTAAAAGATCCACTTTTACACAAATGCTAGCCACACTAGGCTTGACCAAGCTTCCAGTTGATTCATCCACCTTTAATGGGTTGCCAATAGGTTAAGCAATTGAGAATAAAGCAGGTTTGGAGAATAGTTTAATGGGGAGATATAGTAGGGATATCCAAATAGGAGCCATAGAGAAACCTTCATTTTCTTTAAATTGAGGAGTCCAATTCATAACTTTCATAGGATATTTGTTGATGTAACATTGGTTATGCAACCAAAGCCTCAAATAATTCTCTTCATAATTTAATTGAATGAGAATGCGCTTGTCATACAATAAACCTAAAGAAAATTCAACTTTAAGAGAGAATGAGTGGAAGACTTTCCTAATGGTCTCCATAGAATGATGATCACATCTGAACTTACCAATCAGAGAAAATCTAAAAGGTTCTGAGAGTATATGGATATCTTCATTGAAGAAGATAGCAACAAGTTCACCTGCCTAGTTTTTTATGGTCAAAAGAAGGATTGGTTTGGTTACCTAGAATAAGAGAAGCAAAGGATTTGGATTCAAAGATTTTTTATGATTGAGATGGAATGTCAGGAGGTTTATGGTTGATGACAAGAAGGTCTATGGCCGCCATGTAGGTAGGCTTCAAACGAGGAAGACAGAGAAGCTCCATGAAAAATCATATGCATTACCCAAAAATATTAGCCATAAAATTTTTGTGAGAAATCTCCTTTTGCAAACCACTTTGAGCCTAATAATTTAAACCCTTTTCTTTTTTTAACCAAAAAAACCCATTTAGCTCGGAGTTGTGAAAATATAAATTCATCAAGTAAGTCCAAATGGTGGAGTAAAAATGGGTAAGAAAAAACTACAAAAATGCTCAAGAAAAATAGGAAGAAAGGAAAAAAAATAAAAAAAATAAGAGAAATGAGAAAAACATTAGAAAAAAAAGAGCAAATGCTCGAAACAGTGCAATTGGAAATCGCAAGCAAATTTTCCAACTCTGAATTTTGCAACCGTTCCCATTTTATCCAATACACATTATAACGTGACAAATTCCTAACCGAGTCCGAATAATGAAATTAATTACCGCGTATATAGCTGAGGCACGAAAAGATAATAAGAGAGGTTAATTGGTGAGAATAAAAGTCGATGTTTCTCATTTCCCAACAACCGTATTCTGATGATGAGATTTGTTCACCCAAATAATTTCGTCTTTCTATTTGTGTGCATGAATTCGTGTTCCATTATGTTTACTCTTAATATCATGCACACCGAGAGAAAATATCTACATTCTGAATGATTCGCTTGTGAGGGCATCCAGTGATAATTTGAATCAAAACGAATTTTCATAAAGTAACGTAATGATAAATCAGTAGTAGTTAGCGGTTTAATTATCGGCTTCGTGCGCGCATACACACACACACACACACACTATGAATTGAGATTATTAAATGAAAATTAAAAGTGATTATTTTTTTGGAATTTAAATTTTATAGTTTTGAATTATTTTGATCTTTTATTTGAGTAAAAAAATGAATTTTGTGTGTAAATTCACTGCAAACCCTCACGAGATACCACTCATTATTCTAGAGTAACCTAGAGGTTTAACGGCTTTTTACATACGCTAAATGCAATCACTTGCCTGCGAAAAAGGTATTCTATCCAAATAAGTATTGTTATTAGTGTTTGACCATGTTATGGTTCTTTTACATTGCTCGGGATGAGTAAAGTTATAATTCAGGGGGGTTTGATTCGACATAAATTCTTAATATTTCCCCTCGTAATTTAAGTACTTTTATCATTCAATGCGACGTAAATTATACAATTTTATCTCATATCATTATTACTAACCCTTTTCTGCTTGTACATTGAGTTTCGTGTTTTTCTCTTACATTTTTGTAGATACTTCATGCACTTGAAAAAATGGTATCCAAATCCGAGATATGGTTGGAAAGTTACAAGTGTGTGAAGATGAGAAGAAGTAAAGGACCAAAGTGTAGAACACGGGAAATGCGAACCGGTTCGAAAAAAATGACTTGGGCTACATTGGAAAAAAGAACCGGTTCTGTTATGAAGGGAATTGGTTTGCAAATCTGTGCGTGAAATTGATGTTTATTAGGATCCCCCTAAATTACAATTTCAATTGTACATTAAAAAAAGACTTCAAATATTTCGTGTCATTTGTGGATGATTATTCTATTTATCTTGAATTTTTCCTATACAATTTAAACGTGAGGTGTTTGAAATTTTTGTGTGGTTTAAGTTGCATGTGGAAAATATTTTGTCAACCCAGATTAAAATCTTTTAGTCGAATGGTGATGGTGAATATACTAAATAAGCCTTTCAAAAATATTTAACCAATAATATGATTACCTTTTGTTCTTCTTATGCAGGTCTTTGAGAACAAAAACGTATATCCAAATGTAAACATCAACATGTTGTTGAAATTGGACTTGGACTAACCCTCCATGATCATTCTGGCATGATACTTCATTATTGGGTTGATGCATTTAATGCAGCCGTTTATTTGATTAATTGTTGTCCCACATGATCCCTTCATAATATAACTCCCTACGAGAAGTTGTTTAAAAAACTTCCTAAGTGTGATACTATACAAGTTTAAGTTGTGCTTTTTTTTCATCTTTACGTCCTTGTAATACTCACAAACTTATTATTAAAAATCACAGAGAAAAAGCCTCTATAATGGCCTTTAGAATCTCTAAAGATAAATTTTTAGACCTAGAAGTTAATTGTTAACTTTTGAAAGCAGAAAATTTAAGGATTTATAAATATACCCATTACAAAAAATGAATGCATATAATGAAAAGTTAGTAATTTATAAATATTCCCATTACAATACATTACTTGAAAAGAAACAAAGATCATTGAATGCTTTTGAAATTTCTAAATGAAGGAATTTCCCACTTGTCCAAATTCAAAAATCCTTTAGTATATTCCTAGGATTTTGGTACTCAACAAAATTCTTCAAAAAAAAATTCATTTCTGGATAGAAATCTATGATTGGCCATTGAATCTGCACCATAGTTTTCTTCTCTATAATAGTGCATGAATCTAACTTCCAAATTGATTGAAACATTCATAATCTCTTTGATGATAGTTTTAATCCTCCATGGAATAATATTCTTCTTCATTAAAAGGATATCAATTAATAGTTTTGAATCCGACTCAACATCAATTTTATAGAAACTTATCTGTTTCAAAATCTTAAGGCCTTTAAAAATATCTTTTGCCTCAGCTACATTATTTGAATCAACCCCTCCATAATCAGAAAAGGCCCAAATGAAATCCCCCTTACTATTTCTAAGAATCCCTCCATTTCCAGATTAGCTTGGATTACCTTTGGATGCCCCATCAATATTCAATTTAAACCTATTATGATTAGGTCTATTCTAACTTATAAGAAGACTATGGTTTTGGTCTTTAAATCGAGTCCTAATAGAGAACATGGATTTAAGCTCCATGAACTGATTTCCACAATTCAGAGGATAGTTTATGGTAATAGATTGGACTTGGGAGATTACATCTTGAATAATTTTGGGAGCCATCATTTGATACACTCATGGATCTATTTATTTCTATGTTTCCAAATCTCCCAAATAATGCAAGCAGGATTAATTTTGACCAGAAACTTGATGACACCATTAGCATGACATCTCAACCACCATTCCATAAGCTTACATTTGAAAGATCTATATGAAATTTTGATGCCAATTAGATCAGAAAAGAAAGACCATACCGGTGTGGCAATGGGCCTTTTGATGAATAAATAATCCAGCTCTTCAGTGTTCAAGTAGCAACATCTACAAATGGGAGCTATAATGATTCCAATAGCTTTTAGATTTTCCCCCAGAGGGACTTTGTTGAAAAAACATCTCTAAAGAAATGTGTACATCTCTGAAGGAATCAATTTATCCCATATATTTTTAAGAATTATAGAGGTTGACTTGGTAGATTTAATCATATGGATAGGAGATTTGGAACTAAATTTACCATCTTCAGTTGATTTCCAGATTTTCTCCCCCTCTTATCTCTGTAATATATTTCTCTATCTCATGTAAATGACCTCTAAAGCTATGAATATCCATGGAGCCATAAGAATTGGATTTTTTTTGTTCTTACATATCATGAATTTGGCCACCACAAATATAATTCCAAGATGCTCTCCATTTAGATGCCATAGATGCATTCCAAAGGAACAATAAATTGACTTTTTGCTTTGTTGATTAACTGAGCATAAATTTTTTCATAGTCATAGAGTAAATTCAATAAAATTCTTAAACTTCTTTTGGATCTATTTGTGAAGCCCCTTTCACGAGTAATTTGATAACAATACGTAAATTTAAAATACCTTTAATTGTGATAACAAATATAATAATTGAGGAAGTTAAAGCATTACCAAAAGAGTAATTTGATCATTTATTTATGTAAGAAGGATAAGTAAATACAGAGTAAATTGTGTAAAACTAATTCTACAATACGGATAATATAGTTCACCAGTAATCAAAAATCTTCAATTTGTATAGAATTATTAGAAGAGTAATTTGATCATTTATTTATGTAAGAAGGATAAAGAAATACAAAGTAAACTGTGTAAAACTAATTCACAAATACGGATAATGAAGTTCAATAGTAATCAAAAATCTCTGGTGAGGGTTATGACCTTCAAGATCGGATATTGATGTGAGACAGGGAGAGTGGAACAAAGAAGAACTGTTCTTATGAAAATATTGTGGGATATTAGATGTTTTGGGAAGGGATAAGTAGAAGTGTTGTAAGAAACGAATAGATTTTAAATTTTAAAAGGTATAAAAAGTATTTAAAATCAATAATTAATATTAATTAAGAGATGATTACATTGAGAGGCTAGATTAAAGCGTCATTGACTTCTCTAATACAATACATGAAGGGGCTGCGAAGGTCTGTTGGTGATATGCTTTACTTTTTACATTAGTTACATAAATATTTAATTTAGTTCCTACTTTAGATCATACACATTAATATTTCACTCTTTATTAGTATATTGCACATAAGCTATTTTTCTATAAAAAAACAAAAACCCAGAAAAAAGGGTTATAATCTTAAGTTCTGATGGGAATCTTCACCACATTTTCTTAAAAGCAAAACTAAACTCATATTTTTATGCACACACATCCCGTAAATTCCTATTTGAATCTATGGGATAAACCCCAACCTTGTATCACATGCAAACTACGTGGACGTTGATGTCTTTACAGGCTACATAGGCATCTCGGGGTAATACTCGAGACTCGAGTCCTATTTCTCATTTACTAATTTTTCTCATTTCTCTTGTTTCTTTGATCATATATTTATTCATATATATCATATTTTATCGCTCATATATCGCCTCTTATCCAACATATATTATCGTTCCGTCATAATGATCGGTATCCTAATAAACCCACACATCATACCTTTTAATTATAATTACTTTGGGAATGTTCCTTAGATGAACTCACTCTATTTTTCCCATGATGAAAGTCGCGCGATTCTAATCTCCATTTATATATACACACGCACACATATCACGGAGAAATTAAGAAGATAGTAACACAAGCCCATGAGAGACCGAAAGGCGGAATGGGTGCCTAAAACCTTCCCATTCCATTATTTAGCCCCCGAACCCCTGAACTATTGGTTTCATAAGCGTCAGTTAGTCTTTGATGCCATATCTTGAGGAGACAACATGTTCATCTGTTTTATGAAAATAGGATGACGACTCCATCTCTTTAAATAACCACATTAACGACGGCCAAATCATTCCCTCATTTTGAATAAAGAAAGTGTTGGGGTGAGAGAACCTTTTTGAGATAGCCACAGGGTGCATCAACTTCTTTGATCAGAATGAATGGATCCTATGGTGCAGTGTCTGAATGGATCATGCATAGTGTAAGTCCCAGTGTCTACAGATCAAATGAGCCCTTAGAGTCACTTTCTTCAAAATCCTGGGCAGTAGTTGCAATCTTCTTAATGAGTGGTTGCACATGATGTTGGGAATTATCAACCCTTAAATAGTTATCTTGGAAGAAGATCTCCATTATTGGCTTCATTTTCTTGTCTGCATGATGTACCACGGCTCGAGAAAACCTAAAAAAGGGAAGTATTTGCCTTCTTTGATGAATCTACCACTCAAGGAATCTCTTAATATAGTTTTGGTGCAATCTAGCCTTCTCTTTAGTCAAGGTTAGTGGAGCATTCTAAATTCTTATGGTGTTGGTTGATAGCCTAGGCCACATGAAGGAAAGGCCTTTTTTAAAATAATGGGATCTAGTATTCCCTGTTGTCATTGTCCCAGTCCCAGTCCAATCATAAAGTGTATGTTCTCAAACATATGTATTACGTTGGCGTTGCCATGAGGGTTGAGCTATGGACAAACTCGATCCTTGAAATCATCCCCTAACGGGAGTAAAAGTGGTTCGACTCGAAAGCCAGACAGAATAATGTCATTCGCCTTGTGCTATATTTCCAACACTAGGTTACTGGTACTTCCATTTCTGGTGTTATGATCATCACCTAGGATGGTGATGACCTGCCCTTCGGTGAAGAACTTCAGTTTTTGATGGAGAGGAAGAGACACCTTCGATGCTATGAATCCATGGTCGTCCGAGAAAAAGATTGAACAAGTTGGTATGTCGATGATTTGGAACTCAGTAACAAGATTTATAGGGCCAGCCCCTATTATAAGCTTTATGGCTCCCATCACCTCTCAACGGGTGTTGTCATAAGCACGCACTGCGACAAAAGTCAGAGATAAGTCACTTACTTTCAGACCCAAGCAACTGAGGTTCTTAGTGGGTAGACATTCAGTGTTGATATCTTCCCCAATCACTTTGATGGAGATATTTAGAGCCTATTTATGGTTAGAATCGATCTTCGAGATTTCGTCTTCGAAGAAAAAGAGAAATCTTATAGAGGTTAAGGAGTCGACTAGGTTCACGGCTTATTCCGGCATGGTAGAAGGAGGAACTATGTTCCTACTGAATAAGTTAATTAGATAATTTTGGTGTAACTAGGAAGACATAAAGAGTCCCCATAAGGTGATGTTAGCTTGATTATTCTTCAACTGATCGAGTTCTTACTTTCCTCGATTGTTATTTCCTATATAGGTATTTCTTAGATGACTCCCTTTCCTTTATATGTTATTATTGACTGAGGGTTTGGCCCCTAGTAGTGTCTTTCGGATATAGTTATGTGGTTCATAGAGGAGGGAAAGAATAGAAACCTTATTTCTTTATCTACTTCAGGTTCTCCGGCCATTCTGTTGACTTCACCTATAAGGTATTCAAAAGATACCATTCCATAGACACAAAGTATCGGGCTAACTTTTTCTTGAATCAATTCTTCATCTGAGCTATCAAACTCACTCCCCCGTCCGGTGGAAATGATGTCATCTTTCTACAGGAAGTCAATGCATTCCACAACCTCCATAGCTTCTTCATATAGATCCTCCCACTCAACGAGGATATGTGTAGGCGAAGGGTCCAACTGCTGTAAATTTTTCCAATCTATAGGAACAAGTCGGACATACTTTATACCGCATCGTTTAGACTGACCTCATTAATGGGTACTATCCCCTCATCTGACCCTCAAGACAATTTTTGGGCTTCCATGAATAGGATGTTGAATCTCTGGCTGTCCACATTCATTTAAGAGGGCAATTTCAACCTGAACTTTAACAACTAATTCAGTACAATGGGTAATTCCATGTCTTTCCCTTTAAAACGGGTACGAACGATAATAAATGCCATTTTAAAGAGTGAAAGATCCTGATCGGGCAAACTGGTAGGGTGTAGAAGAAAGTAAGGGCAAACCTTTAGGGGTTTGGGTGAGTATATAGATATGATAGGTGATTTATTGGGTATGATTTGGGTGGATGGATCAAATTCTGGATCATCTTCCAGGAAGATAGAATCGGTGTGATTTCGAAGTGGATCGCAAGTGGTGTTGGGCCTTGGATTAGATTTCACAGATGGAAACACTGATCGATAGTATGGCCGACAATGTGGTGAAAGTCACAACGGGTGTCATGTCTAAAATTTTGGGGAAGTTGGTTTAGCAGTGGACGAGGGTCTATTAGCTTGATGAGATTTAGGTTTATTAAGGTTTGATAAACTTTGGAGAGAGGAGCATAAAGCTCAGTGTATTCTTTTTTGACAGGGTTAGGACGGATTTTTGGTGCCCAGTAGGTAGCAGGTTTTGAGATGCTATTAGTGGTTGAGATTATGATGTTGGTATGTTTATCATACTTCTTCAGAGTGAATTGTACATATACTTTCTTCTGCTCAACTTCTATTTTGGCAACATTTTCCTCGATCTCCACTCCTGCTTCTCGGAGGTCTCAGAAATGGGGTAGTACTGACCTCTCATCGTCACTCGAAGACGGGGTAGGAAATTCTTCTTCACAATGATTTCCTTCTCTTTTTTGAAAGGCCAGTTGGTCATGGTGGATGCTTTCTCCCTCCATCTTGCTATGAAACTACTAAGATTTTCTCCCTGGTTCTGGTTTAAGAGTTACAAATCACGATGCGTAACCATCAATTCCTCACTGTACTTGTACTATGATATGAACTCACGGGACACATCCTCCCAACCGCGGATTCTAGATTCCTCAAGGGATATAAACTAACAGAGAGAAATATTTTTCAGAGTATGCTGGAACATCTAGGCCATTATTTCCTCAGAGGAATCTAGGAGAATCATGGCTTGGTGATAACTTCAGAGATGAACAATTGGGGGCCCACTGCCCCCAAACTTCTCAATGTTTCTTCGGCAACCTAGCTTGGAGATAGGGAGACATATGGGTATAATACATGTAATTTCAGAGATTCGAACTTGGTCAAACTTCTTAGTCAATATCCTGAGATCTTCCTTGAATTTTTTTAACTCTTCCTCTTTCGGATCGATAAGCACTGGAATATTAGCCCCTGGCTGGGCAAGATTCGACATAAGGAGCTGAGCTGGTGGTGGGCTATTAGCAGAAGGGGAACGTGGAGCGTGATGATACTTTTCGGGGAAACAAATACGTTCAGGTTCGGGCGAACCCATAGCACGGGGGAAAAGGACCTCAGGCTCTTCGAAAATAGGGATCCAATTTTGCTGCATCTCATGGACCTCGATTTGAAGGTTATTAATTTTGACGGTTAGCTGGACAAGGACCATCTTCAAATGAGGCTGTAAGACTAGTGCTTGGTTTGCATTCTCCATGGGGAGTTTGTGAATATGGATTCTAGACTCGGAGGAAGTAATAGGAGGACTAACGGATCCTCAAAGGGATTTGACAGAAGACTAGAGCCAATAAGGAGTCAGACTAAGAGTCGGGTACGCGATCGATTTGAGAGGAAAAAGATTCAAAGTTTGTTATTGAAGGGGAGAAGGAAAACTTCTATTATTTGAAAAAGAGGAAAATATTTTTGGTATTTTTGATAACATGAGGGAAAATGTTTTTCACCCTTATGGTAAAAGGACGGAAAATGAATTTGGTTTTTTTGATGAATAAAGAAAGAAAATGTTTTTAACACTTACGATAAAGACGAAGGGAAAGATAAGGGAACAGTCTCAGCATGATTATGATCTATTTATTATGTTTTCACTTGTATTAGGGTATCCTAAATACAAAAAAATAATGCCGGACGGGACCCCAGCAGGGAAAAATTGGGTTTGAGAAAAAATAAAATGGTTTTGACTTGTTTCTAGGCTCGTGGGTAGGCTCCCATTTTATAAAATATGAAATTTCATAAAAGTTTGTGCGGCATGCCGACCCATCATTTCGGTAGAGTTTCGAGTAGCAACCGACAAACTAAATATGTGTGACTTAGGTTTGACGCCTATATGCGGATATGCAGTTATTTTGGCATGAATCCCAGGATATACGTCTTGCTTTTAAGGTCAATTGGTACGTGTGGACAAGTCATTTGATATACCTGAGTGTATGTTAATTACCTCACTATATACCTCATGGGGACAGTACATGTGAGAGAAAATTCGATATACTCAATATATGTGAATGAGTTCCTTGCTATATACCTCTCATTATGACTTCGATCATGCGGTGCTATGTGGGGGAACCGTTTGATATATGTTGAAGGTACTTAGACAATGGAAGGTGGGAGTCATATTATCGAGGCTAACCGCGACCTGCCGGACCAGTGCCCATCATCCCAGTACAGGAAATCACTTGGTCAATAGCTATGCTCTTGGTGATGTAGTGTGCAAAAATGCATGATTATTGATTAGTATATTATGGATAGAGTATTTTATTCATGATGAGTATTATACTAAGAATAATGTACAAGTAAGTAAATCTTAGTATGGAGATTATACTAAGTATGGATACGTGAGAGTGTGTGATGTGTGATTATCTACAAGTGAGTGTGTGGTAGTGAACCTAAGCATGGATCAACTAAAAGTGGTGTGTGATAGGTAAACATGGACATATATGGCACATGGAGGTGTGTGCTAGTGACACCTAAGAATGGATATTCTACTTGGTGTGTGCAACGTGTGATTATTAGTAATCCTATGTGTAAGTAGTGTGAGGTGTACATGAAGAATATTTACAAGTCTGTGAGTGAGGAGTGGAATGCAATAAATATATACGAGAACTAATGAGGGGGAATAAGGGAACATACATTTAGGTGCATATGCACACAAGAAAAAATTATAACACCCATGCAAATAGAGTCTGTGCCTCTAAGTCAATTGTCCCCAGTAGAGTCGCCACTGTGGCCATCGCAAAGATTTACCTGTCTATTTAATTTACTCTCTTTCTCTTGGGGGTGCTTCTCGGGAGAGATGGAGAAGGGGAAGAAACAGATAACAAAGGTCCCGCGCCTTGGCACTTTTGTTCAAAGGAGGAGCGCTTTGGCCGTCATCGATGTGGGGTGATGTAAAAAGATGGAGTCACCAGCCTATTTTGCACAAAATAGGAAAATGAACATATTCCCACCTTGAGAGACGACATCAAAGACTAACTGATGCTTACAACACCAATAGTTCGAAGGTTAGGGGGCTAAGTTACAGAATGGGAAGGCGTTAGGCACCCATTTGGCCCTTTCAGCCTCTCATGGGTTTGTGTTACTATTTTCCTTAATTTCTCTGTGAAGTGTGTGTGTATGTGTGTATATATAAATAGATATTAGAATCGCTTGACTCGCATTATGGAAAAGACGGAGTGAGGTCATGGAAGGAATGTTCCTAAAATAATTATAATTAAAAGATACGGTGTATGCGCTTATTGGGATATTAATCGTTATGATGAAACAACAACATATGATGGATAAGACGCGATGAGTGGGGGAAAAAATATGATATATAGGAATAATATATGAATAAAGATATGAATAAAGAAGTGTGAGAAATGAGAAATAAGAATGAATGAGAAATAGTACTCAAGTCTCGAGTTTTACCCTGAGATGCCTACATACCCTATAAAGCCATCAAAGTCCGCGTAGTTCGCATGCGTCATAAGGGTGGGGGTTATCCCATAGATTCGAATGGGAATTTTGAAAAAATCTCGCCGGAATTTATGTGTATAACCCTCTTTTTGTTGTTTTGGTTTTTTTTATATAAAGTAACTTTACGTGTAATATACTAATTAAGGATGGGAGTATTCAATGTGTATAATCTAAAATAAGAACTAAATTGAAGATTTATGTAACTAATGCAAAAAGTAAAGAAATTCAAATAAATGGAAGAATGTTATACCCTCTTTAAAGACTTGGAGGTCTGATCTTTGATTGATGGATATCTTCCTTACAAATGGAGAATGTTGGATGATTTCTACTAGATTGGAAAATATGGGAATGAAAGGTGGAGAGAATTTCCGACGAAGGAAACTTATTGCTTGAAGGAGAATGATGCTGATAGATCTCTGGTCTCTTCTGGGAGTGAACTCATGCTCTCCTTACATAGGTTAGGGGGACTACCAATCAACATTGTCCTTGTCCTGCCTATCGGCAGGAAATCCTGGGCACATTTTCGATAGGCAAGGAAATAAACCTACCAAATGGCAGTCTTGTGCAAATTTTCTCGAAAAAATGGTCTTATAACGCAATCTGTTGATCCAAATCGTGCATGGTGCATACCATTGGAAAGGTAATTAAGTGTCCTTATAGAGTCTTTTGGGACTGATCCCGGGTCTGGGAGTTGACTTTGAGTTAAATGTTCCTCGAAAATGCTCGTCGGTCCTTTAGAGATCGTCGAACAACGACGGACCATTAATCCGAATCGTAAGTCCGAATCATGCATGTTAAAACCGTTGGAAAGGTTATGAGATGTACTTAGACGTTGCAAAGAGTTTTGGTTGGTTCAAATAATTGACTTTGGTCAACTGGGGCCCAAAAGCGCCCGGTGACCTATCATAGAAAATGGGTCATTTGTCTGTACCGTAAGGCTGATTTGCGCACAGGATGGACCGTTGGAAAGGGTATTTTGTGCCTTTTGAAGATTCATTCAGTGTCGGTTGAGCTAAATAGTTGACCTTAGTCAAACGGAGTCCGGGAGCACCCGGGAGTCTCTAGGCCAATTTTTGGATGACGACGGGCTATTCGTCCGAACTGTTATGTCGATTCACGCATGGAGCAGAACGTTGGAAAGGGGATTCAGATCCTTTTAAAGATTCATTGATATTTCACTTGGGAGTTAAAGTTTACTGGAGTCAAACAGGGCCCAGAAGCGCCCGTTGGCCTCTAGATCAGTACTCAGAGTATGACCTAGAGCTTACGTTGAATAAGGAGGTGCTAGGGACCTAAGGAAAAACTTAAGGGGGTCCTAGAATGTGGTGTCTATAAATTACATGTATACTATAAGAGTAGAATCATTTATATCCAGAGCCAAGGTACACTAGCGTTGAAAGACATTGTTTGGCTTTGGTGTTTATTACTGAAAAACTTAGACATCATATGTTATCTTTCACTATTTAAATTCTGACAAGATGTGATCCCAATAAGTTTTTTGGTGTGAACAATTTTAATTGGTAGGGAAGCAAGGTTGTTCCTTATCCTATTGGAGTATGAGTTTAAGTACATGGTGCCTCGAGCGATGCAGATCTATTTGTAATTTTCTTATTTGGAATATTTTCACCACTACATGAGAGTATTCTAAGTGATGACTTACAGTCTAGTTGCTTAGAGTCCAACCTCGAGGAGTGGATTATGGAGTGTGATCGCTCATCAGCTCAAGCAAAAGGAGGAAAAAGTCATCCTTTTAAGAGAAAAAGAGGAAATTTACATATCTTTTAAATTAAATTTATCTTGTTCCAACAATGAGGCCGAATATGATCCTTTAGTGTTGGGATTGCTAGAAGCTCTTTGAAAAGTCATCCGTTCCCTTTGCATCAAAGGAAATTCTAACTTTATGGTTAAGCATGTAAATGGAGAGTACGCATTGAAGTATTTCTACTTGGCACCTTATGGAAAAATCATTTAAAGGTTGGCCAACCAGTTCCATCATGTCAAAGTAATAATGCATCCTAGAATGATGAACTGACACGCTAATGCATATGCCATCGTTTCATGAAAAGTGACCACGAACGATGAGTTAACAACTGTGGTGATCCAATAAAGAACTACTCCTTCGGTTGTGCTAGCAATTTTTCCAACAAAAGATGACTTATACTAGAGTTGTGAAGTTAGGAGGCAACCTAAGGCTAGTAAAGGAAAGATAGAGCTTAGTGAGTTAGCCCAGTATTTTGCTAGCCAAAGGAATTTATATTTTAGAAATATTGGAGGATGGTTGGCGAGATGCATCGGTCTAGAAGAAACAGATCGAAGGTTGAGAAAAACTCACGAAGGGCATTGTAAGACTACCGAGGTTTCTTTATACCGAAGAATTCAAAAAGAAGGGTTTCATTGGCTAATGACGAGGCATATCATAGAAGCAATGCAAAGAGAATGTGCTAAATGTCATTTTTTGTTTCACGCAGCTGAGTGCAACTTCGTGGAGACTCAAATAGATTGGATGAAACTTTATATTAATTTTTTTTTATCAAAGATGGAGTTCTTCCTACAAAGAATATTGATGCCATGGCAATTAGAAGAAGTTCTCCATGTTTTTATGTTTAAGAAGAGCAAATTTATTGTAGAGGATATTTTAACAGGCCTTTAAGGTTCATCGCAAGGGAGGAAGCATGGGAAGTCCTCAAGTAAGCCCATGATCCATCTCACGTTGGGAGAGACAAGTTGTACGATTAACTTATGACTTTAGGCTATTATTGTCCAACTATAGAGAAATATTCAGTTAAGTTTTTTTGGAAGTGCAAATTGTGACAACTACACGAAAATATGATTCATGCTCCTTCGGTAGACTTTCATTATTTGGTAACTCCTTATCCATTCCACACTTAAGCATTTGACCTTGTCAGAACAATTAAACCTTCCTCGAGGGGAAAATATGGATACTTGTAGCCACATAGTGCTTCATAAAATGGGAAGAAGAAATACCATTGAAAAGAGTGACATCGGGTGTGGTGGCACAGTTCATCAGAGAGTACATAATTTATCAGTTTTTCACTCCCAAAGTTATTTTATCTAATAATGGAACTACATTTATCAACAAAGAGGAGACCTTTCTCACAAATAAATATTCGATTATAAACCACACCTCAGCGGTGGCCTACCCCAAAGGTAACGATCAGCTGAAGCAATGAATAAGACCTTGGTTAACATCTTATCGAAGATGATAGAGGACTTCCCAGGAGTATGGGATGACAAAATTCCATTAGTATTATGGGCCTATCGAACTACTAAAAGAAATATAACTAGTTATACACCTTTCTCATTGTTCTATGGAGCTGAGGCAATTTTTTCGGTCGAACTAGAAGTCCCTTCGGCTAGATATGCCTTGAAAAGCAGCATGCTCCCTCAGGATAGACATGATTATCTAGAGGCGTTGGATGAGCACAGAGATAATGCGATGTAAAACTTCCAAATGTATACAAAGTAACTCTCCAGGGCATACGACAATTTGGTAAGGCCAAGAAAGTTTATGGAAGGTAACTTAGTGCTAAAAGCTTCCGTTAGACACATTAGAGGATTCCTATTTCCCAAGTTTAAAACCAATTGGAAGGGAACATTTATAGTCAAGGAAGCATATGAATCAGGATACTAGTCAATCTTTAAGATAGAAGAAGATAAGCCTTTCAAGATTAGCAAAAAATGGTTGAACATTTATCATGTTTAGATTTAAATTGCTAATTTTGAGCTTTAACTTCATTTCGTCTTTAGCCTTAAATAAAACAATCTTGAAAGATGTTTAGAGACTGTAAATGAATCATCATGTAATAAGCAATTCCACAGTTGTATGGAAATGTAAATATTGAAAGCAAGTAAAAGAGTAAAAATTATGATCAATTAAGAATGGCAAAATATCACTTCTTTCATATTTTAAGTTTAACAAAAGAACACAGTGTATAAGAATACTGCCCAGAAATACAAGAAAACAAAATAAGCCTAGCCTTTGAGAAACCACGAGTCTTGAGAGGTAAAGTAACCACCAGGAAACATAGAGGCATCTCGAATACAAGCCCATTGAGCCTCCACGGTAGCTTAGAGATAGGTTGGAACATGAGATCTTTTCTCCATCATAATCTCATAGTCACTCAAAGCTTTGTCGAGTGCTTCTTCAACTTCCTTAACTTTGTTATTAAGTTCCTCGACCAAAGGAACAAGCTCCTCTAGCTTTGCCTCTTAAGCATGTTAAGCCTCCACCCTCTTGTGATACAACTCACATTGAGCCTCCACATGAGCATCCTTTAGAAGTTTTAAATGGTTTTTGAGCCAACTGAAGTTGAACCCATCCTTATATAGTTCTCTCAAATTACTTAAATGTTGGTTGATCGTAGCCCTATCAAGTTTGCTTGTTGGAGTGTTCATGATTTCTCCACAATGGTTGACACACTTTGGAATCTATACCCTATAATGACACGGTTGGATATTAGGCACTCCACTAAAAAAGTGTATGTTTGATCGCGAATTAATTTTTATATGATCGTGCGGTGGAAACCTTTTATGAAAGGGGATTACTGAAACACTTATTGATAGAAATATGGGGGTGTAATGATTGGTAAAGGGACCTCACAACCGAATTTTCTATCACTGAGAAAGGCATTGGTCTTAGAACCACGATCACTATCGCTGGAAGACTCAACTTGAGCAGGAGGTTGTGAATATGGATGATGGCTTAAGAGGGAACAAATTGAGGTAACCCACGTGTTGCAACGGGTTCCCTTGAAGCCTGAAAAGAGATAACAACAACAGTTAAATGCAATGATTTGAGTTAAAAAAATATTAGCAAATATTTTTGCTAATCACCCAGCAGGTGTGAGATTTGAGTTAAAATATCTTAGTAAGTATTTTTTTTCTAAGTCACCAAGCAAGTGTCAAATCTGAAATAAAAAAATCATAGAAAATATTCTTTTGCTAATTCGCCAAGCTGGTGTGAGATTAGAGTTAAAACCTTAGCAAATATTTTACTAAGTCACCATACGGGTGTGAGATTTGTTTGTTTTCTTTGTATAGGTATATATTCAAATATCTTAGAGGAAACTAAAATATATCTCAGGAGCTTGATCACAAGCAATTGGAGTTGAGGGAGTGTTAGCATCCTTATCTTCATCAGTAGTCCTTTGCATAAAAGGACATGCTTCTTGGGATGATAAGGGAATTTTAGCTTCTATCGGCACAAGATCTAGGTTAGACACATGCTCAATTGATGAAACACCAACAACTAAATAAGAAGGTTCAACTTCCCCTGATGGTAGAGGAACCTCAGGTCCAAAAGTGGTTGAACCACCTCGGGAGAGATATATCAACAAGAAGAAACTATCTAAGAGTTAACATTAACTAATTCATGAAAGAAAACATGGAAAGTTAAGGATTTTACCTCATCAAAGGTCTCTCGTGCAATCCAACCCACAACTGGCCTCATAAGTGGGAAAAAGGAAGTGATTCAATGAGTGCTCTAACGATGGTCACAACTTCCACTTGAAAGAAAAAATGTATGTAACAATTGAGTATTTCTCAACAAAAAAACTTGAGGAAACATACTTTGGAAGTTTTGGAAAGAAGTAAGCTACATATGGTAGATTGGAAGGAGGAATCACAACCAAAGGAAGAGCCTTAGAGACTGAGGAGTCAAAAATAGGCGGGTGATCTTCATCTGGAATCGTTGAAGCTTCATCTATGACGGCTATGGAATCAACACTCACCTCCCCCAATGAAAGATGGTGATCTACCTCACTCGCACAATTGGAGGCAACACGTGAGGAGTACGTAAGCTTAATCATCAATGAATTAGGGACTAGATATGATTCGTGAATCGGTTCTTCCATGATTGGGCTTGGAGAGTTCCTTGGGGATGGGGATAATAACGAGGAGAGTGAAGTGCTTAAAGAGCAAATATTAAACATATGCTAATTCTAAAAAAAATTCAAGGGAATTAACAAAACTTATATAAATCATTGAAAGAATTACCTCTTCGACTGGAGAAAGGGGTAGCATTGGAACAACCAGCGTTATAGCTAACACAACATCTTCTTCCAGTCGGTTGTCATCTAGAACTATAGGTCAGAGGAATTTGGGGTGGGTGGAGATACACTTGGTCTTGGAGGGACAATAACATGCCCCTAGGTGACACGCTTCCTCAAATTTTTGGTGCCCGAATGCTTTTTTCGTTGGGTGGCGGCACCATATGAATGTCCCTCCTTAGAAGGACCAATATGTGAGAGTACCCCAGGAGTACTTAGAAGAGGTTGTTAGAAGACACGAAATACCCTTTTAGCCTGTAAATAACACTTTTAAGCTAATACAGGGTCCACTAGGCGAACAATCTCTGGAGCAATCCCAGACAGCTCTATTGCACTTTTTCGGGACTTAGATTTATGGCCTTAGATTTTTTTAGGCTGGGTTGGAATCTCCCTCACTGGATGAGCTAATTACAGAGGTAGCAGGTCTCTTTGTAGTAACAGGGGAAACAACTTTCTTTTTCCCCCTATGAGGCACATCACTTATGGGGAAAGGGGAGGTAACTTTTGGGGGGGCTTTTATGCATAGTTCTTAAAGGAAACTTAACTCCCATTACAGAGTTAATCTTAATCTCCAATTCACTGGGAGGAAACTTTGTTGCTGGGGGGAAGACTGGGGGGATTTTGAGTCAATCATTAAACTAATTGAGCTGAAATGGCCAAAATTTCATAATCCAATTGTAGGACTCATCACCTTTTCTACTTCAACTTGGAATGGTGAGTTGACCATTGAGATCCTCTGAAAGTATTGCAATAGCTGTAGTGGTAAAGTCCAAACAAACATGAGAGAAATTTTTTTTGGCATTTTTTCTTTGATTAATTAGTGAGGGAGCACTTTGGTTGTACCTAAATTGGCTAGAACAACGACTAGGGTTGTATGTCTCAATGGAAACTCCCCAGTCAGTGAATGAGGAAAGGTGCTCGGGTGTTAAAAGAATTGTAAGGACACAAATTTCCAATTGAGTCCATATATAGTTTTGGCTCAATTCCGAACAAAAACATTTATTCATAGGTTAGTGATTTATTGTAATACTCTCAAGCCTATGAAGTGTGTGTTGAAGACGTAGCGGCAAAGAATATAAAGCTTCATCAAAATGCCAGTTTGCGTGCCTCGTTTCTACGTCATCAAATAAGGTTCCATGCTCCCAAGGTATGAATGTAATTATATTTATATAGGAGCTTGGAACAAAGTTTAATGGGTGTTAGGTGTAATAAAAACTGCATTTTATTTTCAGAAAGAATCAATTAGAACTTTAAAATAAGTATATAAAAGTTTCTGGGCCAAAATCGAATTTTACAAACTTTCTGGTCGTTCGTTAGAAATGTCGTTCGAACGAGTTTTTTCGTTCGAACCAGGTTTCGTTCGAACCAGTTTTTTGTTCGAACTAGGTTTCGTTCGAATGAGTTTGCCAACTACCCTAAACTGGTCAGTCATTCGATATGTCGTTCGAATGAGTTTGTTCGTTCTAACGAGGTATCTAACGAGTTTCTAACGAGCCCAGTCTGGTCGCTCGTTAGAAGTCTCATTCGAACGAGAGTCAAGTTCGTTCGAACGAGATGCCAGGGCGGGAACAGTTTTGAGCAGTTTTTGGCAGTTTTCACTCACTTTCCCTACTTGTTTTTTAACCAACTTTTTCAAGACTTATTAAGGACGGGAAACACATTTTTCTAATTAACTTTTCCAACCTTGTTTATCTCCTAGAGAGAGTTTGAGAGCAAAAATAGTTTAGGAAAATGTTCAAGTTTTGAGTGTTGTTTTTCAAAGAAAAATTCATATACCACTCTAGTGTTTACACCCAATAGTTGTGTTTATCCAAGTTCTATATACATATCTTTACTTGGAGTTTTTGGCACCGGTTTTCTCTACCGAATTCAAGAAGAGACGTTTCGAGTTTGCTTCTACACCCCATCACAAAGAAGACTTTTTGTTGAGATTCTACCCACACGGAGAAAGGCTCCATGCTTGGGTGACGGTGACCATATAAAGTCCCATCGATGGATTCCGAGATCGCGGTGGTGTTCCGAGGTTGTTCGCTAGGAAGAGGTTTCTACGAGAAGAAGCATCGAGGCTTGAGAGGGATCGAGTCAGTCATTGTAAGTCTATCTGTCTTGTAATTGTAATTCCATATCTAGTGGACTTGTGGCTAGGGCTGTCCGAGGTTGTTTCCCGTCTTGGGTTTTTCCTCGTACATCTCGGCGTAGTGTGATATTATTTATTTTATCTTGCTCATTAATTTAGAATCCATGCTTAGGATAATTTCAAGATAAAATTTGGTTTAATTATCACACTCATTTAATTTGGGACTTATATTAAATATTAGGTAAATTTGGTTTATTCAAGTCATTTGCTAAAATTGGTTTCGCCTAACTTTGGATAATTGAAAATTATGACTTAGGCAAATTCTAGGACTTCAGTTAATTAATACTTGTTGTTGTTAATTTTTTGTAAGTTGAACCATCGCCTTTATAACGCTTCCGCATCATCTATTGTTTTATATTTAAAAGGAAATTAAATATTTTTAATCGTGATAATTTAATTAAAACCCGGGGATCCAACTTTTCAAATTGGTAAATATTTTTAATCGTGATAATTTAATTAAAACCCGGGGATCCAACTTTTGAAATTGGTATCAGAGCCAAAAACGATAAATTATTTCGTTAAGATCCTTTAATTTTTGGCTAAAATGGATTTTTCCCCATTTTCAAAATTTCCTATTTTCGATGGTTCAAACTACGCGTATTGGAAAGCGCGAATGAGATCGGCACTAAAATCTATCGATGAGAGAGTTTGGATGTCTGCTGTTAACGGGTACTCCCCACCAACTTATTTAGTTGAAAATGAACGTGTTATCAAACCCGTCGATAGATGGACTGAAAATGAGTTTAAACTTGCTGACTTTAATTCCCGAGGTTTAAATGCCTTTTTAGCGCTGTCGCACCGGATGAATTCCGACATATTATGACGTGTGAAACCGCTAAAGAAGCTTGGGATATTTTACAATTAACTCATGAAGGAACTAATGTCGTTAAAGCTTCAAAACTCCAGAACCTCACCACTCAATTTGAAACTATCAAAATGGATGCAAAATAAACTTTTGATAAATTTTATGCTAGACTTTCTGATATTGTTAATTCATCTTTTAACTTGGGAAAGAAAATACCTGATGACCGTGTTGTAAAGAAAATTTTAAGGTCCCTACCCGATAGATTTATTCCAAAGGTGACCGTTTTAAATTCTTTACCCACTTTAGCCTCTACGAAATTAGAAGAGCTTGTAGGTGATTTACAAACCTGTGAAGTAGATATGTTTCCCTCTAAAACTGATAAGAAAATCGAAAAGGGCGTTGCTTTAAAATCCCAAAAAGAGATCAAACAAGTAGTAGAGAGCGAGAGTGATAGTGACTCGGAAGATATGGCTTTGTTTGCTCGCAAATTTAGAAAATTTCTTAAATTTAACAAAGATACATTTAAAAATGATTTTAAGAAATTTGATACTTCTAAACATGATAAAAGCGAGAAGGTTTCTAAAGCCGGGAAGATCCCTAAAACTAGTAATGACAATTTAGATAGGGACGAGTCTAATAAGTGTTTTGGTTGTGAAGGTTATGGCCATAGGGCTTATGAGTGCCCCACTAAACTAAGGAAAGAGGGTAAACGATCCACTGCATATAATGCGACCCTTAGTGATAGTGATAAGGAAGAGAAGCCCGATTCCCCAACTAAGAAAAATTTTGTGGCTTTTATGGCTAGTCATGTGAGTGATAGTGAGAACTCATCGAATGATGAAACGATAGCACATGCCACTTCCAAGGTCATTGTTCATGAATCCCTTGTTTTTAATGATAGTGAGAGTGGAGAAGAAAGAGAGAGTGAAAATGAAGAAGAGGTTGGTGAGAGTGAACTTCAAAATGCTTTTCATGAATTATATAAAGAATCTATTAAATTGAAAAGAGCTAATTTGAAGTTAGAAGCGAGTTTAAGAAAGAGTGTCAAGGTCATTGATGAAAGTGCCTTAATAGAAGACCTTAGGACACGTGAGAGGACTCTTCGAGAGAAGCTAGAATATGTAGAAGGCGAAAGAAATAGCCTTAGGAGTTTAATGGAATCCTTGAAAAAGGAGCTTCTTGCTTTTGAAGAGCGTAATTTTTTACTAGAATCTAACATTTTAGAATTGGAAAATAAATTAAAAGATTCTAGTAATGTCAAATTTGATTTGGAATGTCGTTCGGAAAAACTTGATAAAATGTTAGGAACGGTCCAAATTAAAAATGACACTTTTGGTTTAGGCTTCAATACTTGTTCACATTGTGGTCGAAAAGGTCATCTTAGGAAATTTTGTTTTGATCTTAAACGAATTCCTAGAAAATCCCATAGTAAAGTAACCACGATAGCTAACGTTCCTACACCTTCATTAATTTGGGTTAGGAAATCCGACTTGGTTGCCTTACCAAATAGGGATTTTGATTCTCATTTACTTTCACATGCTTCCTCCCTTGCCAAATCTAATGGATGAATGTGTTAGTGTTTTGCATACTTTAGCGTTTGTACTTCATGCTATATTCATATGCTAAATGTATGCTTGTTTAGTCATTTTCTAGTCATTGCCTTATTTTCATATCACATGCTAGAAATCATGACTTGTTTATCTTTTTGTATTATATTTCTTTTGTTTGAATTAATTGAAAAATATAAAAAGATTTTTTGTTTATCATTTGTGTTTTATTTATTTCATTTACGCTTAATGAAAAATACAAATGATTTTTGTTTAGTCTTTTTGAGTATATACCTTTATTTTTGGTTGAATATGTTAAAAACTCAAAAAGATTTTGTTTTGTGTGTATTTTTGTTTGACACACTTTATGTGGCATATATTTGTGTTTGAATCCCATCATTTACGCTTCCACGTGGGTAGAACTTTTGGTTTCGATTTTCAATCCTTAAAATGTTCTTTACCATGTTTTATATGGAGTAGTTGGATTTTGTATTGTTGAAATGGATTCTATTTCTATATGCCTCTTTTCACACATGCACGAGCTCTTTTGAAATCTTAATGTCACATGTCATATTTGAGCTTTTTGAGGTGTTCTCCTATCAATCTAGTCATCTACATATCTATGACCTAGAAGGACTAGTGCATGTCAAAATTCGTTGCATGTGAGATTTGTGTGAAAAATGAAAACATGATAAATTAATATATGCACGGGGAAGTGCTCCGAAAGGATGAATTAAATCCTTTGCGATAGTAAGCCACCGTTGATTGGATCTAAAAGAAATACGTGATCCAAAGGCCTAAAAATAGAATATTTGGCATAAAAAAGAAATCAATTGCCAAGGCCTATGTTTGTTTGATATATTCATTCAATATCAAAAGAATATATATGCTTAATGAGGGAGAATTGGATGGTATATCAACGGTTTGCACAATGTCCGTTTATCCTAGTTGTCTTTAATGTCATGACTCTATTTGGCTTGTAGAATCATCATCATGCTAGGCTTGTATGCATTGTGTATGTTTGTTCATTGAGTTCAATCTTTATATTGTCACATGAGGTTATATTTAACTGTGATGAAGTTTGCAATCAAATGAGAACTCCGTGAACGTTTATTAAGTGTTTGGGTCTAAATTTAATTGTTGCTAGTTCACACCCCTACACTTCCGTTTCCATATGACACATTTTTGCCATACGAGTGTGCAAACTTATTGTATTTTGTGTCATGTGTGTGTTTATATCTATATATATATATATATGCAAGTGCTCTATTGGTATATTTTTAGTATCTATATATATGATATTTTTTTTTCTTTGCCTTGCGTTTATTGCCCATATGCTTTCATGTCTTATCACTTTAAGCTTTCTCATGCTGTTTATTAGTTCTTTATCCTTTGCCTATTCCCGAACAAAAAGGGGGAGAAATGGTATCTAATCCTATTATTATCGTATCTTAGTTTAGGGGAGATTTATCTTAGGACGAGACGTCTTTCTAAGTAGGTTATGTGTTTGATAAAGGGGAGAATTAATTTAGGGGGAGTCTTCTAAGTATGTTATGTGTTTGATATTCCCTATGCATTTGATGAGTTTGCTTAAGTGTGCAGGAATTATTCTAAAAGCGGCATCTTTTAATGGCAAAGCGTTTGATCCTTGGGTTGAGTCAAGTTTGGGCGGGTTATGTTTTTGAGTCTAGTGAGCTTGACGGCCCTTTAGGATTTTTGTTTGGTTTTTGTCCCGGAATAGCCAAAGGGGGAGATTTGTAAGGACACAAATTTCCAATTGAGTCCATATATAGTTTTGGCTCAATTCCGGACAAAAACATTTATTCATAGGTTAGTGATTTATTGTAATACTCTCAAGCCTATGAAGTGTGTGTTGAAGACATAGCGGCAAAGAATATAAAGCTTCATCAAAATGCCGGTTTGCGTGCCTCGTTTCTACGTCATCAACTAAGGTTCCATGCTCCCAAGGTATGAATGTAATTATATTTATATAGGAGCTTGGAACAAAGTTTAATGGGGGTTAGGTGTAATAAAAACTGCATTTTATTTTCAGAAAGAATCAACTAGAACTTTAAAATAAGTATATAAAAGTTTCGGGGCCAAAATCGAATTTTACAAACTTTCTGGTCGTTCATTAGAAATGTCATTCGAACGAGTTTTTTCGTTCGAACCAGGTTTCGTTCGAACGAGTTTGCCAACGACCCTAAACTCGTCAGTCGTTCGATATGTCGTTCGAACGAGTTTGTTCGTTCTAACGAGGTATCTAACGAGTTTCTAACGAGCCCAGTCTGGTCGCTCATTAGAAGTCTCGTTCGAACGAGAGTCAAGTTCGTTCGAACGAGATGCTAGGGCGGGAATAGTTTTGAGCAGTTTTCACCCACTTTCCCCACTTGGTTTTTAACCAACTTTTTCAAGACTTATTAAGGACGGGAAACACATTTTTCTAATTAACTTTTCCAACCTTGTTTATCTCCTAGAGAGAGTTTGAGAGAAAAAATAGTTTAGGAAAATGTTCAAGTTTTGAGTGTTGTTTTTCAAAGAAAAATTCATATACCACTCTAGTGTTTACACCCAATAGTTGTGTTTATCCAAGTTCTATATACATATCTTTACTTGGAGTTTTTGGCACCGGTTTTCTCTATCGAATTCAAGAAGAGAACACAGGACTGGAGCTTTGCCTGATGCATTGCTATCTCATCCGCTAGGGCTTGGACAGAAGCTTGGCTAAAACTCTCCTATTGTTGACTAGAGGAAGCCATGAGAGAATTTGAGAGGCATTGATGAAGGGTAACACAAAAAACCATCGAGAAGGAAAGGAAGAGGGAAAAGAGTTGGCGATGGAGTTTAACATCGGTAAATAGAGGGTTTGGAGGGCAAGAAGAATTTTCTCTCTCTAATAAAGCTCAAGCTCTGATCATCAATGATAGAAGAAAAGACGAAGAAAGTTAATAATAAACGTTTAAGTGATTGCTTTAGCTTATATAGCCGTTTGAAAAGACAAGATAGAATTTTGATTTCCCATATGTGGGAATTTTAAAAATCATCATGATGTTTGGAAAAACAAGGCTAGCATAATTAACCCTAGCTTGGAATGTAACACTTAGGCGACGTACGGGTCAGATGATTGGATGTCAGCATTAATCCAAGGCATGCAAGAAAAAAGGAGGAAATCATCTTAACAAAGAAATATTTTCGGTGTTTGAAATTCAAATTCACTAAGTTCCCTCATTAGAAGCTTACGCGGGCCATATTCATGCATGGACACTCAAGAGAAGGTTTGACAGAATAGAGGTTTATTGGCTTAAGATGTTTTGTGTAGAGGTTTCTTATCCAAATATTAAATCTCTACACGAAGGGGACAATGTAGGGGGAGCCCAAAGATAAAGTTATAATTAGAGATAATCCCCCATAATTAGAGGAGGGCACAGAGCCAAGTGATCAAGCTCATGATCTAGCTCAAGCAAATAATGGAGAAAGTAAGTAAGCTATTTCAATCAGTTGAAGGGGACAACGAGGAATTTTCCCAAAGGAGCTATTTGTGGAAGGTTTGTATTTTCATTTCTACTTAACTAATATATTTTTAAAACATATTATAATTTTATGAGATGTATTGTAATGTGTAGGGGAGGTTAATCGGTATCCGCGAGGGACCAAGTTTGGCAGGAATTGGGAGAGCTTTCATGCTCTATCTAACAACCTCATTGTGGGAACCTGAGAGGGAACTGGTTTGGAGGATGGAGAAGCAAGGGATAACTTAACCAATCTAGAAAAAATAGGTAAGACACCAAAGGAGGATAACTAGAGATAGCATAATCACAATAGCCACGAGTCGTATCACCCATTAAGTTTAGTGCCAAACAGTCCTTTACCAAATGTAACATTTGTCTTAAGTGACATCACGCGTGACCTACCCAATATCCAATCCAAACTTGAGTAAATTATGGTAGTTTAAGGGTTGTCAAGTAGTTTGGTATATTACCACTGTTGGGGAAGCCGCCTGACAAATAGTTGATCATGAGAGTTATCTATTGGAATTTAGTGCCAATGACATAGGGGCACACTTGCACATCTTGACATTAAATGTAAAGTGACATAAATGTATGAGGGGTTGTTATTTGCATTTGTTGAGCCTTAGATTACTCGAGTAGGGAAGGACTATATAGATACCCTAACCACTCCATGAGAGAGGAGAATTAAATTTCGTTATTATCATTGGATTACCATAGAGCTAGAGTTATTGCGAAACCAGAGTCTTTATTACCCATCATTGCTTTCCAACTAAGAACCTAAGCATTTATTTAGTTATGATGTGTGTGTTCCTAGACCTTGGTGTTTGAGCTACTTGCCTAAGGTGTATCTAAGAGTGATTTTTTCTATCTCCCTCTGGCTAGTTATGTCAAAATTATTGCTTACACGAGTGTTTTGTGAGCTTATATCAAAGAGTTTAGTTCTATTTCACCCGAGTCCATCTCATCACTATTAATAACATCTTGTTTAGTAATTTATCACCATTTAATAGAGGTTACGCCTTAGTTTGTATTCGAGAATCTTAGCATTAAGAGGACCACCCTCTTGCAAACTCTATGCATACTCTCCACCTTCTATTATTCTTTTTAACAATAATAGGATATGATAGACACTTAGGGAATTGAACTATCTTAATGGACCATGCCTCCATAAGTTTAACCACTTCCTCCTCTACTGCCTTCGCCTTCTTAGGAATCGTTCTTCGTGCCTTTTGGGTTATAGATAAATATGAAGGGCCCACATGAAGCATGCGACACATAACATATGGGTCGGTGCCTGGAATATCAAAGGGTTACTAAGAAAACAAATCCTGATTAGATTTTAGGAAAGCAACTAGATCTTCCTTTTCTTCCTCAGTAAGGGTTTTGTCAATTAAAAACTTCTTATCAGACTTATCATTGTTAAACATCACCTCTTGGAGTGGTTCCATGACCCAATCAGCTAGGGTAACCCTGGTTTCCTCAATGCCAAGTCTCCTACACTTTAACTACTACTTAAAGAGCACAAATCCCTCTCTAAATTCCAAAAAAAATTTCCTCCATCTTTTCTCACTTCGTTCATATGGCATATATAAAATATTGGGAAGCTAAATCCTAGTTCCCCCTAATCTCTATTATTTCTTTTTTAGTTATGCACTTCACGTTCTAGTGGTAGGTGGAAGGCACTACTGTCATGGCATGCAACCATCCTCTCCCAACTATGGCATTGTAAGGAGAATCTATATACATAATGAGGAATCGAATGGGTTTTGATATTCCTCCTACTCGAATGAAGAGAATGACCATCCCAAGGGGCATAGTCATCCTTTCTGCAAAGATGACCAAAGTCACCTCACTTCTTTTATATCTTATGATCTAAAATTTATCTTGTTAAACATCTTGAGGTAGATAACCTTAAGTAACTCCCATGATCCACCAGTAACTAGCCCATATTCCAATTGACTAACTGAGAGTGATTACTAGAGCGTTGTAATGAGGAATCATCAATTCGACTAAATTTTCCTTAGTGGACACTATGTTTTTGGAGTAGTCATTCTCCTATGGTTATCAATGCTTTCCCGTAATGGGCTTGAATGAGTCACTCAAGAATGCCTCCATTACTACTGTGATTTTTTCACTCCATTATGATAGTGTTACCCTTGATCTGGTTTCAGCTTGGCACCCCATGGATCACTGAAAATTTATGGCACTTATCCTCATTCATCACATTATTTGTTATTTGGCCACGCACAGGTTATGCCCGACCCTCTTTTATTTCAACAAACTCATTAAGGTGTCCAATCTGGTCCAATTCCTCAAGATGATATTTCAAGTCCTTACAACTCTTTATCTTGTGGACATGATCATTGTAGTAAAGGAATCTTAGCATTGTGTTCCTTTTTGGGGTGGGTCGCATAACACCTTTTTAGGCCATCTGAAGTACTGACAACGCTTGATCTTGTAAAAGATGTTATTTATCAGCTCAGTGAAAATTTTGTTAATGTATTTATACACATTTTTGGGATCCTTCTTATCAGTCCTTTTCTTATTTCCATTATGTTTCTTCCCTTATTTTTTGGGTGCTCCTTCTTTATCTCCATTTTTGGCTTGCTTAGGCCGATCACCTTCCTAGACAATTACAACCACGCTATCTTCAACTTTTGCATACTTCTCAGTTATTGCATGAGGTTATTAATAGTTATAGCCACCACACTAGTGAGAGATTGGTGAATCATGTAGTTTCTTGGTAGCCTTCTCTTAAAGGAGGCCACCACAACATGCTTGATCCAGTCATCTACTTCATTGTATACTTCCCAATGTATTTTGGAATACTCTCGAGCATTTCCAGAGGCTTTTTTTTAGCATGAGAAGTGACTCCATCCTTTTACGTTGGGTGCTACTCGTGATAACCTAAATGTGAAGGCCTCAGTGAGCTCCTTAAAACACGTGATCGAACTGTGTGGCAGTTTTTCGAAACACTTTTGAACAACATTTCCCAAGATGGAGGGAAATATGCGACATATCAAACTCTCATTGTTACTCCATAACATCAAATTCTGGCATTATTACCTGACATAGTCAGTGTGATTTGTCTTTCCATCGTAAATCTTGAACCGTGGTGCGCTGAACTTCATAGAAGGCTCAAACTCCTTAATAGTTCGACTAAATGGTGATTTTATCTGACCGACAAGGAATCGTCTAACAAGATCCTTGGTCAGGTGTGACCCTGGATGAGACGGATGTCAATCCACCTCATTCCTAATCAAATTATGGAGTTCTCTTTCTCCTTTCCTCTCATTGGAGTGAGGTCTCCTTCTTAGTGAATTCTCACGAGGATAAGGCTTTTTTTTTTGTGCTACTCACGCCTCCCTCGACTGCGTGCTCTGCTCACTTGAGGACTAGGTGTACGTGATCTATGAATCCATTTTTTTCTTTTCCTTTTGAAATTCTCTCTCTAACCTATGTAGACATTATTGGAGAGCAACATTCTACTCTTACTGATACTTGGTGGAAACCCTCTAATCTTGAAGGTTCTTTTTGTAGGTATTAATGACCCTAGAGATCTAATTAGATCACGAGTTGTCATCGCTCTCATCCTTTATCTCCTCCTAGGGATGATAACATGACCTAGGATATTAGTGATAGTCATCAATATCTAATCTGACCGTTGGGGGTAAGGGTGAAAGATGATGACCCTCCAAGTCATTGTACCTCTCGTAACCCTGATGGCGATCATCCTATTCTTCATGGTTTTAATAAGTAAGACATTCTTGGTCATCATGACTTCGACAATCTTAGTTAGGTGAGTGAGACATTGTAGAAAGTTGACTAGTGGCAATGAACATTATATTGTTCTCACAAATGGTGCCAATTATAGATGGTAGATTCTTATAAATTGTTATATTCAATGCACACAAGATGAAGAGCAATAATAATTGCAAAAATAATTATATTACACATATAAGATGTATGCGATTCGACAACTTGACTACGTCCACGGAGTGCTAGGGTTTGTTATTTATTTATGCTAACATGAGTTGATAGAGTTATAATACTGCTCGATATTACATACTTCACCCATAAAGGGTGACTTTACATTTATAAGGAATCTTAGGAGAGTCCTAATCCCCCTTAGAAACTATCCCAAAGAGTTCGGACTTATCCCTTACTCGTATCCAACCATTATATGTGACTGAGTTGAATAGTTATTCTTTGACCGAAAGACTCCATTAACTATGGGAGCACCATGTCGAGCACGTTTCATTAAAATGGTTAACCCCATAAGAAGTCAAACAGTAAATCCTTTATTGGTCTAAATACATTAGATTCACACTTAACTTGAGGGTAAGAGCTTCTATATTAAAAAATTATTGCATAAAGGTTCCTAAGACCTTTGGAACAAGTTTCACAGAGGATGAAGGCCATAGGAGAAAAAATTGAAGTCAAGTAACGGATCTTAAGACATATAGACTTAATTCACTAGGGATTAAAGCCTCAGAGGCTTTAAATTTTAAAGTTAAGACTGGGACGAATACCTCTGAACTGTAGTCCACTAGGATGAAATCCTTGTGGTATAAAATTTGAGGTTCCACAATGGGTCCTAAGACCTCTGACCCATAGTCCACTGGGATAAAAGCCTTATGGAATAATATATGAGGTTCTATAATGGGTCCAAAAACCTCTAAACCATTTTTAACTAAGGATGAAATCCTTAGGGAGTTGGTATTAAAATTGGAATTTTGGACAATTTTTTTATGTGAAAACTTAGCCCCCCCCCCCCACCCCCCCCCCCTCCCCAATTTGTTTGAAAATGAAATTTTTTTCTAAACTTTATTCTTTTTCCAGTTATGGATTTTATAAGGGTTTTTATACCTATTTTAATGTTTGCCTTTCCTAAAAATTTAAAATGAGGATTGAAAACATTTCAAGGAACGATTGTTAAGGTTTTCAATCTTTTTTATATTTTCCTATTTTTTAAAAACATTTTTAGGTGTGAAAAAGGTCCTTTTAGGATGACTGTTTTTGGGGTCCTTAGACTTTAGTCCACGTAGTTGGAATCGATGATGAAATTATTGGTAATCCCATTAGTCTTTTTAGGGTATTTAGACCTTTGTCTATTAATTAGAGAAAAAATGAATTCCTTACAACTCTTATTAGGTCGTTTAAGACCTTAGAGACTTTGGGAGTCAAAGATAAAAACCTTGCAACTCCAGGAGCCATTTGTCTGAGGTTCCTTGGGCCTCAGTCATTTTTATTTAGAGTTAAGGATGGAAGACTTACAACTTGTACTGGGTCCTTATACTATAGGTTAAACACAAAGCAAAGGATTGAAGCATTGTAACTCATGTTGGGTCCTCAGACCTTAGGCTTAACCCGACACTAAGGATTGAAGCCTTGTAACTCACATTGAACACTACACTGAGTCATCATAGGTAGACAAAAGGTTTCCATTAATTTATTTCAATACTAGAGTATATCTTTAGAAGTAATTCTTTGAGATGCTATATATTCCAATGATGTTGAAGTTCATATCCTTCCATGTTCTTGAGGTAATAACAACCTAGACTCCCTATTCTGACCACCACATAAGTGCCTTCCAGCATGGGGCCTAGCTTTCCCCCTTTTGGATTTATGATGGAAATGATAAACTCTCTTAAGATAATATTCTCCACCTTAAATTTTATGTGGTGAAGTTTATTTTAGAAGTAGGAGGTTATTTTCTTATTGTAAGTGACCATTCAGACCGGTGTATCTTCCCACTTTTCTTCTAGATCATCTAAGGACCTTCTCAGACCCTCATCATTAGCCTCAAGTTCAAACTGAGATACCCTTTGCATTGGTATCTGGACCTCAATTGAAATAACTACTTTAGTGCCAACGGTTAAAGATAATGAAGTTTCCCACTCTGGACCTCTATTTGTGGTTCTGTAAGACTATAGTGTCTTTGACAATTCCTCAGCCCATAGACCCTTAGACTTTGCTAACCTCTTTTTTAAACTTTGGAAGATGGTTCGATTATTCACTTCAACTTGACCATTATCCCAAGGATGTTCTGGATATGAGTCATGGTTGCTTATACAATAATGTAACGCCCAACTAGATTTATGGGTTATTGTAGAGTCAATCCGGTCCGAGTCGAGCGTTAGCTGTGAAGTGAAATGGAATAACCTACATATGTTGCTAGTCTAGTTTTATTTTAATTAATGTTTCACTTGTTTAGCATGATGTTCCAGTTTTAAGATAAACTATGTGTGGGACCCATGGGGAGCACACCGAAGTCTAAGTAAATAGAGCTTCTCATGTAAAATAAATAAAGTAAACTGATCTGTGTAACGCCCTAAAAATAAAAACCTGCACCCAACCTGCCATAACAAAATGAGGGTGTGAGCCTATGCCTAGTGGTAATATACAAAGCAGTACAAAAGTGAACGGCAGGAAAGATACTCACACGCTACAACCACATGCATGAGAAATTTTATATGTATCTGTATATAAATATACATCTACCTTTGTAAAATACATATCTCAATGCATTAATCATTTCACTTACAAAAACTTTACTTGTTTAGATTAATTTACCTTAACCTTGCAAACACTTCCTTTACTCATACGTAGTATTTCTTACATTGTTAACACACCCGGTTGAATAATTAAAACCACTACACTTGATTTACCTAACCACACTCTTTTACCAAAATTAACCTTCTTATTCATTTGGATATACTTTAGTATTTAATTTGAACACGCATTTTCCGTGTTAGAAAATACTTTATTAACTTTTAGAAAACCTTCACGAACACACGTTTGTGTTAATCACGGGTCGAACCTTTTAGGTTGCCTAACTCACCCATTTAACCACTTTTTTTTCTTATCTTATGGTCATTAATAGGTTTACACATTTACTTGACCATTTCACTATTATCGGAACAGTTATTACTTCATTCAAGTTAGGTTGCATTAACACATTTCACCACACAACCCTTTTCATGACATGTTCCTTACATCTTTTCTCGAAATCTACCAATATCGCATACTTCCACGGGCTCCACACCGTCGGCTATGCGCACCATATGCTTTTGCTAGTGATTTAAGGCCTTTCACCTAAGGGCTCCGGGCCCTTCTTACTTATTTCCCGATTGTATCCGAGTCCTTATTAATGTGTTTTACATTTTACACATGCCCACATTATTACATTTCTTTACTATTACCCGGCCGAAGCCAAAATCCAGACTTTACCAGTCGTCTTTCCTTTAACACTTAGAAAATTGTTCTTTCTCCTTAAAGTTCCTTATTCACACACACACGAGATTCATACTAAAATCGTTCACTCCTTAGGACTTAATTCATTTTACCTCATGCTAGTGTAAAGACGTTCTTTAATATTTTTATTCCATAAAAGTGTTCCACTTTAAGTAAATTACCAGTTTGCCCCTTTATTTACCAAACTCGCAATTTAGTCCCTTAACAAATGTTATTTTCTCAAAATGGTTATTAAGCTTCCAACTTAATATTTAAAACACTTTACCCATTTTAACACTTGTTCAATATCACACTTTTACTCAACTTTCACACTTGACACTTTTACACCTTGAATATATAAAAAAACACCTTTTACATATTAAGATCCTATTTTCACACATTCTTCAAAGACCAAAATTTCCATTTGTCTTATTTCATGTTTAACCCCCATAAGACTTTCTTTAAACTTGCATAAGAAAGTGGACTTTAAATCCTAAAATCCTACAAAATGGGTTAATGGGTTAAAAATACTTTTCATTCTAAAATTTTATACCATATGCAATAAACATGTTTTTCACCACATAAAGACGCTTTTATTTTTTAAAACTCAAAAATTTCTATTTTTCGTAAAACCTCCATTTTGTAAGAAACTTAGAAATATTTATTTCATAAATATTTTGGCAAGATTAAAATCAATCCATATTTTATTCCATAAAATACCCCTTATTTTTTTTTAACTAGAAATACACGCAAATAATATTTTCTTACATTTTTATTCCATAAAAATGTTCATTGTTTCTTTTTGCTAGCAATACACACAAATAATATTTTCTTACATTTTTATTCCATAAAAATGTTCATTACTTCTTTTTGCTAAAAATACACACAAATAATATTTTCTTTCATTTTTACTCCATAAAAGTGTCCATTATTTCTTTTACTAGGAAACCCTCATTTTGTTCACAATAATCATACTCTTAACATTCACAATAATAAGACTACAAATGAAAAAATCATAGTCTTAATCTAAGAGTAGATTATCCCACCTCAAATGAAGATCTAAATAGGGTAGGGATATTGAAGAAGATGGAGGCCCCCCAACTCAAAAGGCGGCCTCAAGGGGGTCTCTAAAATCCCCTTCAAGTTGGCTTCATGAAAGCTTGAATGACTCTCTCCAAACTTCATCTTCGAGTGCCCAATAAATACCAAGAACATCCTCCCAACACTTATCCAAGGTTACCCTAGGTTTTTTTGTTGGTTTATGGGGTGAAAAAACCTTCGAAATCATGGCCATAAAGGTTGGATGTAGTGGTGGTGTGTGGTAAGATTCTATGCATAAGGTTTTGCTCCCATTGGAGATCTAAGTTAGAGGATGGATAGACTTACAATCTGATGGAGTTTTCTCTTTTCACCACACGATTTCCTTTCTTATAAATTCTATCAAATGATATTTTACTACATGAGGAAACTTAATCCTAACAACAGTTCCCATATCATGTATTAATTCATCCCTAGTACATTGATCCAATATGATCTAAAGTCCACTATGAAGATAGCTCTTAAAATAGAAGGAGATCTCATCTCACAAAGATGTCGTTCGAACGATATAATCCCCCTCGTTCGAACGAAAGTTTCCATCATTCGAACGACATAAGCCCATCGTTCGAACGATCCCTTACAACGATCGAATTTCCTTTGGAATTTCTATCTTTTAAGATTTTTTGAACATTTGATCCAACAACTTCTAAGTCTTCTAAACAGTGCCTTACTTTCATCCAAATGAAATAATAGAAGTTATAGAACCAATAATCCTCATTATCAATCCAACTTGTTAGCCACAAATTCCTGTAAATTTTTAGTTTGTTCCTCCTCATGTGAAATCTATATAGACTTTAATTAATTTACTAGGGCGGGATATTACAAACTTCTCTCCTTAGGGAATTTCATCCTCAAAATTCTCGATTTATCACAATTTATAATCCCATCACCTGCAACCAGTTTCCAATCCAAAGTATTCTCAACACTACCGCCCGAATCTAAAGATTTCACTTAATCGATCACCTTTGTTAATCCAACTACGCAAACCCTAAGGTCTTATTGCTATTTCTCAAATATGCCTAACATGCCTATCTCAATAGACCTCAAGATGTTTGATATTCACTAGTAATGGTGATAACACCAATGAACTCATTAACATTCCTACGTTAGGATTCACAACCTACGTTTCCTTAAATAATTTCTCAAATCACGCCTAGCTTAGGCTGATACAACCTCAACACTTCTCGTTACATATATCAATGATTTCTAAGACAATGGCCTTATCACGTAGTTGTACCCGAGTGATATCTCTTACGAGATCCCTATGTTAACCTAGGGTCATCCTAAGTACCACTATCCGAACACATACAAGCAATCATCCCCTCAATTCCTAAAAATCTTGAACCAAGTGCAACACAATCATCTATGTCTTATCAGGTCCCAATGTTCATAATATTCGTAGGTCACAACCTCGGGACACATGACTAAGTCGTAACTAGCTATACTGGTTAACTAACAAACATGTTAACCTAGAGCGATTAAACCACATATGCAAACTATATGTAAGAGCGCGAGAACACGCGAACACACAGACTGATATAGGATAAAGGTTCCTCCAAAGAAGAGCGCACTCACATACCATGATGCATCAAACACCACAGGCCTAATCCCCGTTACTACCGAGCTTATTCAGCGCCACACCTAAATCAAAACTGAGCAACAACTTCCAATTACTAGGATCGAAGAAGGCACAAGAAGTGCAACGAATTAGGCGACTGCCACGCCAAAGGAAAATAATCTAATTTCGATAATGAATCGAACCGCAAGAAGGGTGAACCCACGACGTATACTTAAAGCCTTTAACTCTTGTGGGTATTTTACCATGGTTTTTCCATGCATCCTGGCTTGGCCTTTTAACCCTGACGAGTTCGACCAAGAATTATCTGTCCTTACTGAATGGATGTAATACAAAACAAATTTCTTTGGGGAGTTGAAACGCTAGACTTCCCTCCGTAGGACAAACGCTACCTATCCACCATCGGTAATAATAACGATCCTAATTAAAAGCAAAATTACTTCTCTTGTCACTCATCATTAGTCACTTCCCTATCATACCTAAGCCTCCATAATTTCAACATGCGGTAACTAACCCCAAGTTTTTTGACCACTCTTATCAAGTGAAACAAAACACCTCCATAGTTTCAAACATTCAATTAAAGAACCACTCCTATCACCCATGGCCACCAATGTGATCCTAAGTCACGACTATCCTATGGCATCTCAGTGCTAAAATTTAACCTAACAATTCTTCCGAGTGCTATTTCTAAAACGATAATGAACATCATCGTGTTTTAAGTGTCCTAGGGGCACCACTAGCGTTGATCAACCTATTTTAGAAATTTTCCTCGAAGGTCATATATTCACACATGCCTATAAACAAAATTCGTAACACTAACCCCAAGGCATTGTCACAAATCGACATGATCTAATCGTACTACAATCATCAATGGTCTATCTTCACTTATGTAAACTTCAATACAATAATGATCTTCTATGTTTTACGGGAGACGACATCGAACTCAATTATTTCTCTAAACAACTTACACATCTATTATAAGAAACCACAAGTCATACCATGACCCATGCTTCATCCCCAAGGATATACCACTATGAAGTGTATATTGCCACAAGGACCTCGACGCGAAATGATTCCTAAGTTGAAATGTTTAAGTACCACAGAAAAAATATGAAGTCAAAATTTAATTTTTTACTATTTTTAAAAAATACACAAAAATTCGTCCGTAAGTTAAATCCGCAAATTATGTCCGCATTAGAGCCTGACTGTATATATATATATATATATATATATATATATATATATATATATATATATATATATATATATATATATATATATATATATATATATATATATATATATATATGTTTGTGTGTGTGTGTGTTTGTGTGTGTGTCCAATGATTTGTACAAAAAATCCAAAAGTTAATTTTCATTTTCTTAAAGTATTGATATGTATTGTCCCTTAACTAGCCTTCAGATTTCACATTTTCAGATTTCACATTGTTGATATTTTGGTACAGTTACTCTGAACCGGAGAAACAGAGTTATAAGTCAACCGAAATCGAATTGTCAACCAATCTGAGGCGGTCGAAATGAAACCAATGTTGGAACACGGATTTGTATGGTGACATAGACACATCGCCGACGATGATAGAAGGTAAAGAGAGAGACTTCAGTTTTTTTTTATTATAAACCAGTAATAAAATAGTTATTAAGGTGAAATTTTTGTTCAATAAACAACAAAATTTGTCAACTTCATTTCCTCTCGGATACATAAACACACACACACATGGACACACTCACATATATATTCTTCTTTGATGGGGTCTGATTTTCATATGATTTTTTTTTATTTTGTCTGATTTACAAGTATGATATTTAGGATTTGTAAACAGTGATGGTTGGGTTTGTTAGGGGGTGCCTACTGGCCGAAGGGGAGGAGTGAGAGCTTCCTGAACGGAGGGCCAAGGTTAGTGTCACCTTTTAAAAAAAATATTTAATTATATATATATATATATATATATATATATATATATATATATATATATATAGTGTGGATGGCACGACGATAAATTTTTTCCGTAATAAAACCCAACCCATAATTAAAAAAAATTAAAATTAACCCCGTAATAAAACCCAGTCCATAATTAAAAAAATTAAAAAATAAAATAAAATAAATTCAAAACATTTGCTTTTAGCATGACATTTCATGCATGGGCATGAAATGAGAAAATGTCATGCATACAAGAGTGGAGATATTTTGGAAAAAACTATATATATATATATATATATATATATATATATATATATATATATATATATATAATAAGGAGTAGAAGGTTTTTACTATTCAATAAGATGATAACTTAATTAAGGGTGAGGATGTTTCCAACTAGGCACGAAATGAACCGCTGAGATTATTTCCCCCCATGTGCACACCACACTCTCATACCACATCTCTTACTTTTACACAATTACCCCTCAATTTTTTTGTTTCCCCCTTTTTTCCTACGGATCAAACCTACCCTTTAATTCAAAAATTGGGTATTTTGGTAACACTCCAATTCTGAAACCATTTGGACACGCCAACCTTGACACACAACCTCATACTCTCTCTCTCTCTCTCTGACGCTACTCCCATTTGGACGCTACTCCCATTTGGACGCAACCCACCATTCTAGAGCCACCACGTAAATGGTCTACCATTCTTGATACCCCTCGGTTTTTTATGATCTTAATCTCAGGAATAGCCTCCGTTTTTCTCTCTGTTTGGTTTTCATTTATTTAGATCTCAGAACTTTTTTCTAGGGTTTGAAATCCATTTCGTTCGAATCATTTATCGGAAATGACTTTGGGGAGATCAAAAGGTTTTATGGGTTTAGATATGATTTGATTTGTAGGTACTAATCTGGCATAATTTTGTAGGTGTTAATTTGTTAACTATGTAGTAATTTGATTTCCAGGTAACAATTTGGCCTTAAGTAGGTGTTAGTTTGATTTGTAGATGTTATTTTCTTAAGTAGGTCCTAATTGTGTACCGGCTTATGGGATTAGTCTTTTTTAGTTGTCTTTATGGAGTTTTATTATACTGCAACCTTGAAGTTTTCTACCCATTAATTTGATATAGACGAACGAGTCTGTAGGTGTAGGTACATATATTGTTAGTAGTTTTATATTTTAGATGTTTTTATACTGACAACCATGTTTTTGATGAGATGTCATAGTTAACATCTTCGTGTTAGGACATAAAACCATTTTCTTCAAATAAAATGGAACTGATATTGTAAATCATTTTATTTCATTTAGAAGGCTCATTATAAGGGTTTTTAAATTTGAAGGATTGCAAAATACTTGCGGTGGCTTTCAATCAGGCTCATTATGCTATTTTAATTTACTCGAATTTGTTTCCATAATAGTAGGGATATAATTATTTGTTTTATTAAATTTTGTCTGTTACTAATCAATTATTATTTATAATTGCAGTTGTCCCAAACTTTAGTTGCTAAATTGTCAAATGTGTCCTGATCAGAAGACTGGCAATGAGTATGTAGTCTCAATTTTCAAGCCTCTGTTTAAATTTTCATACCTTTTGTTTTATATGGTTCTGTGATATGGAAAGTCTTTTATTTGTTTAATTTGATTTGTTCTACAGTTTTCCTTTGTGGGTATGTTTGTGGGTGGGGGTTGAGCTTAGAGATTGATGAAGTTGGTGAAAAGTGTTAATTATTTTGTTTCTCTTCATATATTAAATTCTAAAAATAAATCGAGATAACCATTTCAAATTGAACTTTTGTGAGTTTTATTGTGATTTCCATGTGTATAACAAATGGTACTTTTCTTAACTTGGTTTAAAATATTCCCATTAATATAACAGTGTTATTGTTACTGGATGGTTATCTAAATTGAGCATGACCGGGAAGGGTGAAATTTCCCCCCTACAACTTTTAATGTGAATAATTTGTTATTCATCTATAAAGTTTTATCTTTACAAACCATGTGAAATTCTTGGTTTATTTATGAAATTGTTGCAGTATCATTTTGTTGCAGCATTACCCTGATATGGCTAGCATCAACACCTAGGAGAGGGATGATAAGGAGGCAATGGCATTGACGAATGTTGTTGCCAAGAAAGTGGATGATAATTCTCCAGAAGCCTACACCACTGACCAATCGAGTTGAGCACAAATGAGACTATTCTTTCAAATGGTTTTGAGGCGGTGACCAAAGAGAACCCTCAAGGCACCCATATAGTTGACGCTACTGTAGCCAATCCCCTCACACGACCCTCCTATTGCTCAACTTTTTCTCATTTTCATGCTTTCAATTGTAACACTTTTGAACAATTACTTGAACAACCATTCACATTACTGTCACTGTTACATTTTGATGGATGTCGATATTACTTATACTTTGGTGCCGAATGAATATTTTTACTTTGAAAGTAATTTCCATTTTTGCATGTTCATCCGTATGAATAACACTGTCTTGCATGATATATTTGTTTGCTAAGAATTTATGGTGTTTGAATCTGTACATGCGTGCCTGTATTTTGGTATTTCAAAATCTATTTTATGAAAAATTTATAATGATCCCTTTTTATTTTATGCTAACTCTGTTGTTTATAATCTAACACACGTGGCAACAAACTGATATTTGAATACTAAATTTGCCTTTATGTTTGAAAGAATCATGGCAAATAATATCATGTTATCAGATGATAGGAATGTGGTTTATGATAAGGATTCACATTGGGTTGTTTGGTATTCATAAAAAGTTATGCTTAAGAGCCAATCATTTCTTTATTTTGGAGTACAAGATTTGGTAATTATTTATTTCCTCTTTGCTTACAGATTTCAATGATTTGCTGATCACCATATATAAAGAAATCTGAGTGAAGTTTTATGATTGTGTGGTATTTAGGTGGTGACTCTCAACCATTTTTATGGACATGCCATCTTTAAAAGCTAATCTTATTGTGATCTTTCACATGTAATTTGTATGTGCATACGGATTAGGCATATCTCTATGGATATTCATCAGTTGTTTTTTGTTTACTCTTAGTGATCGAGTGAAGTTTTAATTAAGCATGCGCATGTTTGTGAGACTGTAGAATATTACTATGAATGAAGCAACGAGGATTTTTATTTTATAAACTTTAATCATTTTTTATTCGTAGTATTTCTATATTCGCTTATTTACTGGATACTAACACTGGAAGTTGGATATCTAGAAAAATGGAGCATGGAAAAGACTACCTAACAGGTATGCAGGAATTTCCCTTTCTTCCTAACATAATATTTTTTGGATACTTGCTTTCAGCCGTAATTTTTTCGACAATGCATTACTCCATATGCTGTAACCTTAAAGGTGTTATTTATTTATTTATTTTTTTTATCGACACTCTGTAATTTAATGACACTTGAGCCATTTGAGATCCGGTTTAACATATATTTGTAACTTTGTTAAGGTCCAGTTTTTTTTATTTTGTTGATAGCTGAACATATCAAGTTCAAATGTTGGTTCTTGATAGTTATTTTCTTCAATTCTGAGTCATGAAATGTGGAATAGGCATAATAGGAAACATGTATTAAGTATGTGTATACTCTAAAGAACTAAAGATGTCTATGCCGTGCCTTTTTCAATCTAATCGTATGTCTATGTAACTGAATCTTATTATATAGATGTACAAAGTTTATGATCTATATTATTTGTATGCATCTTATTCTTTTTAATTAATATTTCCCCTCCCTAATAGAGCCAAATTTCTTCTGTGATTATTAAATTGATTTGAGTTAAGGATATTCATTATTAAAGATTACCTTTTCTATCTTAATCTCATTTGTTTCAAATTCAACATGTCTGGTCTTTTTTTCTTTTTTCTTTATAGTTGTTACCCTGTGGGAATTTAGGATCCAAAAGTGTGTACAAGTAGTCCATTAACAAATGACTATTTTAGATCTGTAGTTTTACATGTTAGTGGTACTGATGGTTGAGACTCACTTTTACTATTAAAAAATGCTTTTATTATGATATGTTGTGTTTTCTTTAAATTAGATTGTTTTTTAGGTTCCTCATGTTATGCTAACTTGAAGAATTTAGCTTTTTCTTGGCATGTTCGTATTCTTGAATATAGCCCAGACAACGATTTCGATAGTCCTCTACATTTTGAGAAAAATGGGAATAAGGTAAATCTAATTGCACTTATTCTATTTGTTTGTAGGCATTGGAATTCTTCGGAAATAGTCTCAAAAACTCATCGAATGACTCAGACTCTGGCATGGTAATAGTCTTAAACTGTGTAGTGAGGTTCTATATCTTAGAAGCTTTCACAACATTGGTACCCTCATGAGTGAGCTGGAGGGTATCCCAAGCTTTTTAGACATGATGACATCATAATGCGATGGAACTCATCAGGGATGACGGCTCTAGAAATGGCACTTAAGTGGCATGAGTTATAGGTATTCCATTTATATTTATCTTTTGTCCAAGAAGTGATGGGTTTAAGACTTTCGACATTATCGTTAGCCATAGTGGGTGGTGTCCACCCTCTTTCACAAAGAATCTAGACCTTCTCATCAATTACAGTTTAAGCAGACATCATCCTAACTTTTCAATATAAGCATAAATTGACCCACAAAAATCAGGAAGTATGTTATATAAATCCAAAAAATCCAATTTTTTAAAGATCACCAATTTAAAAAATTGATATGATTTTTTTGTAAAAAGCATCACATAATATTTTAGTGCGGCATCCTCTGGTACCAATTTGAGAATGATAGATTCTGTGGATTGATCTGTATACTAGGCTCCTCACATGAAAATTCTAATTTTAATCAATTTTTATCTTGATTAGAAAATAAGTGTTCATGTGATGAAACTATCCAAGTTAATTTTAACCATTCACACAGAGTGAAAATACGCGTGCAAATCAAATAAGAAAAAATCCCTAAAAGAGCAAAACCTTTAGTAAGTACTATAGAGTAATAGGCATATGCAGTGAACTTATATATTACTTAGATCGACTATACATAATGCACAGAGTCTTTAATTTCTTCTACATAATATGACCCAACCCAGAGTCATACACATGAAACGATCTTCCCTCGGTATCCATTGATCAGCCTTCGCTTTCTTCAATAGTGAAACTTCAATTTCACAAGTCAGCTAGATAGATTAACTCCACAAGGGTTTATGAAGTGTATTTAGAAACTAGGGTTTCATAAATCTCACAAATCACAAATGGGGATGAAGGATTTGTGAAATTAAAATTGATTTTGGAAAACCAAAAAGGAAAAAATTTGGAAGAACTATTGATAAATCATTTTCGCCAACGTTCTCACAAATTTTTGAACAAACACATGTTTTTATAACAAAAACACGAATTTCGAGGCAGCAGATCATTCGAACAAAATCAGACCTCGTTCAAACGAAAATGGTAGTTTCATTTGAACGATATCACATCTCATTCTAACGATAGGAAATTCCCGTTTGAACGACCTTCTAATGTACTTTGAACGAGAATTTGTTATCAAGGAAGGGATGTCTCATTTGAAGGACGTTAGATAATGGTTCTAATGAGACTTCATATCTCGTTTGAATAAGACTTAGTCGCATTCGAATAAGAGAAAAAAATATTTTTAAATTCCTTTGTATAAAAGCCTCGATTTTAAAAGCTAAAATCCCAAAATATGATTCTCATAAATTCATAAAAGACACAAGTTTATGCCTCCATAACGTTTTGGTGTGCCTTTGGATGACCTTGGAGATAAAGTGTTCGGTTTGAGATGCTAGTTTGTAACGGGATATGCCAAAACTATAAAATAAGCATAATCTATGAGAACTTGTAAAAACTTGCTCTTACAGATGCTCTTATCGCTTGTAGGGAGGCTAGATGATGCAATTTCAATGTATCCTCAACTCAATTCTTTAGTCTTTATCGAGTCTAATAGAAAAGTGAGACTAAGGAAAAAGGCTTGAAGTACTTCGCTCACAAGGCTCCTATCGTATTTTCTAGGTAAAATAACAATTACTCAAAGGAATGGATGGAGAGAATCTTCTTTTTATGGGTCCTGGACTACGCCATACCCTATTGAGAAGTTTTGTTATCCTATATTTTGGTGCACTCTCCTAGCCCGTATTAAGTTTAGCGTTGATATTTTCCTCTTGTTCCCTTAGTATGAGGTTATATTAATTGCCTCTTATTTATTTATTTTTCCATTGATCCTCACCCCGAAGAAGTAAGGAGGATAAAATAATCCCTAAAGTTGGCAATCACTACATTTGAGATCTTGGTCACCCACAACTATCTGTTTAAAAATTCTATTTGTCCCCAGTCTTAGATTGCCCTATCTTAAGGGGTGTCTGAGGCTCCATATATCATAGATAGGGAGGTGGAAGAGGCTGAATCATTCACATGGATGTGTGTGAAGCACAGGGTAATGACCGTTAATGCTTTGAAGATTTTTACTACCGCCTTTGAGGTGCTGGAGACTAGTGAGGGTGAGGATGGGAGGGTCAACAAGGAAGGTATTCTACCTACAAGTGTTAATAAGGTCCTCCCCCCTTGTGGATGACTTAGTTATACTTCACTCCTATAATTTATCTAGTAAGAATGATGATTCCTTCTAGATTTTCTACTTATCTAGAATTATTTATTGAACAAACTCTTTATTTTTTGTCATAGTAGATGGGTTTGAACTGAGGAGGATGGCCAGGCATCTGGCTAAGAAGACCTCCTTCCCTTTAGTTATGGTTAAGGGGAAGATATCCAAGGCAACTAAGTGAATTATTTCCATCAACCCCATAAAGATACATCTCCCAAGAATGAAGCTGGTGGTTGAGCTTACTAAAGGGTCCAATTAAAAGGGAGAACAACCATAAATGGAGAGGATCACTGAAATCCTTCCTTTGTTGCAAGCATTACCATAGGGGGTGGATCCTGGGGGAAAACCTAGAGTTCACCTTCTACTCTAGGGGACATGTAACCCCCAGTCTCATCAGTTAATATGGATAGGTCTCGTGTTCTTATTTCGAAGGGGAAAAGAGTGTGGGGGAATCCTCTGAAATTATAAAAATGAGAGAAGCACATTAGGGGTCTCCCTAAAGCCATATCATTATAATGGTACATCTAATCGGTACATAGAGTCCCATCCTTTTCTTATTTCTTTTTCAAAAAAGTTTTCAAAAGCATTTTTCATCTTTTATCAAAAATACCAAAACATATTCTTTTCCTCCCAAAGCATTTTGTTCTCATCCTTTTCGGAAAAAAAATGTGTCAAAAACATTTTCTTCTTGAAAAAAAAATTACAATTCCCCTTTTTCTGTTTCAAAAATAAATTCCAATTCTTTCTTCTTCTCAAATCGATCGCATACCCTTGGCCTGGCTCCTTATTGGCTTCGGTCTTCGGTCGAACCCCCCGAAGCTCCGTCAGTCCCCTTACTTCCTCCGACTTCGAGATTCATCTGCTTTCCATGAAGAACACTGATCATGTACCGAATATGCAGTCGAATTTGTTAACATTTCTAGATCAACTTACTTCCATTGAAGAGCCCAAGGTCCTCTTCCCTCATGCTATGAGTCCGCCTGCACCCATGCCTATTTGGGTTCTCGAGGAATACTAGGATATTCTACGTGCTACTCCTACTTATGGGCCGTCGCCAACCTATCTTCCTATGTTGAATCTTGCCCATCCAGAGTAATGTACCCGTGACTATTGATCCAAATGAGGAAGAGTTGAACAAGGTCAAGGAAGACCTCAAGATATTGACAAGGAAATTCGACCAAGTCAGACTCTTTGGGAACTACCTGGACTACACCCACATGTCTCCATATCCTAAAGCCAGGTTACCAGAAAAATTCAAGATGCCCAGCATCGAGAAATTCGAGGGTAGTGGACCTCCAATTGTTCATCTCCGTAGTTATCACTGAGCGATGACTCTCCCAGGGGCCTCCGAAGAAATAAAGGCCCAGATGTTCCAATAGACCTTGAAGGATAGCGCTCTCCATTGGTTCTTATCTCTCGAAGAGTCTAGAATCCGCAGTTGGGAAGATGTTGCCTGTGAGTTCATGTCACAGTACAAGCATAACGAGAAGTTAGAGGTTACCCACCATGATTTAGAGTTTCTCAAATAGAATCCTAGGAATCAGTCACTAAATTCATAGTAAGGTGGAGAGATAAAGCATCCACCATGACCAATCAGCCTTTAAAGAAGTATAAGTTAGTATCGTGAAAAAGAACTTCTTACCCCATGTCCGAGCAACGATAGGAGGATAGTATTACCCTCATTTACGAGCCCTTTGAGAAGGAGTGGAGAATGAAGATGGTCTTTCCAAGACAAAAGTTGAATCGAAGAAAACATCTAGACAGTTCGCTCCTAGAAAGTTTAAAGAACCTATTAATACCACAATTTCCACCATCAACAACATCTCTCAGCTAGCTACTTCTTGGGCACCAAAAAACTGCTCTAACCAAATCCAAAATAAATACATCGAGATTCATGCTCCCCTCTTCAAATTTTATCAAGCCATCTTGAGCTAAAATCTTATCAAACCCTTGGATCCTCGTCCATTACCAAACCCACTTCCTAGAAATTTCAAGCCGGATGCCCATTGTAAGTTCCATCAAACCGCCCCCCATACCACCAACCAGTGTTTTCACCTCTGAAATGTGATTATAGGCTTGATTGATCAGGGTATCATCGCTCCACCAGCCAATCCTAAACCAAACACTAGCCATAATCCAATCCCGAAGCATACGAATGCCATCTTCTTGGAAGAAGACTTAAAATTTGACCAATCTTCCCAGATCATACCAAGTAAATCACCAATCACACCTATATACTCTCCCATACCTCTCCAAACATGCCCATACTTTCTATTAAACCCTACTAGATTTTCCGATCAAGCCTTATCACTCCTCACCAGAGCATGCATGGTTGTCCGCAACCATTCTGGAGGTAAAGACATGGAACTGTCAGAAGTGTTGAACTAACTCCTAGAGTTTGGGCTAAAATTGCCCCCCAAATGACCGTTGACTGTCAGAGATTCAGTATGTTGTTCTTAAAATCTCAAAAATAGGCTCAATGTGACAACCCGCCTACTAAAATAATAGGTGGCCAGCCCAATACTCCAATAAATACAGGAATCATAGATGGTCCATTCTTAGCATCACTGCCGAGTAACATAATAGTATGAGATAACCACCAATCATTTCAGAAAAATGGATTTATCATATACAAAAAAATATTAAAAGTAAAATAGAAACACTTAGACAATCCCATTTGTAAAAACGGTGGGTATCAAAATCAATGAATAAAGTATGACAATACAATAAATAATCACCGAATAAGCTGTCGGTGCACAGACCAATACAAATAATACATTAAGTATTACAATCAATATTTACAATATAAGAAATGAGTGCAATACCTTGGGCAAACACGCCCGAATGAACGTACTAAACATAATTAGAGTACAATAGAAGGGAGCGTCTACTACAAGTATCCTACAACATCCGCAATATGCTGTAGCTCCAAGACAACTGGAATGGAATATGTAAGTACGGGTGTCCATGCGGAGGAGCACCTGTAACGGCAAGGAATATGCAGCACAAAGAAATATAGAAACCGGTCAGGGCCGGGTTTGATATGATTACCATGTGACTAAAATGCATGGCAGGTACTTGCGTAAATCTCTCGCAGATAACAATAACATTTCTCACCTCTCAACTAGCAGTAACCTAGCGCAATATAAATGATGCTCAGGTTATAGAAAGAACAGAAGGCTAACTTCTCCCCAGTCTCAACACTATGCCCTATTCGTGCGTGGGGTGTCTCGCAAAGCGAAATCCAAACAAGGAACCCCCCCGATACACTACTACTCAGGCAAGGTCGATCGTCGAGATTCATTAGACTCTGTCCTAATTAATTTAAGTACTAAAGGTTAACTTCTCCCCAGTCTCAACACTATGCCCTATTCGTGCGTGGGGTGTCTCGCAAAGCGAAATCCAAACAAGGAATCCCCCCGATACACTACTACTTAGGCAAGGTTGATCATCGAGATACATTGACCCTAAGCACGAAATAATAAATAATTACATGTGTGTGCATAAGTGTGGGAAATCACATCTACAACTACACAAAGAAAAAGAAGTAAAACTCATCCAACATCTAAGGCATAATTCCTAATTCTATCTTTAGGAATATACATATAAATGGTACAACACTTTATCAAATGTTTACCAAATTATTTTCATCGTAAACTAATTCATTTCATGAATTTATTCCTTATTAGGAAACATAATCATACTTTTTATGCTCTATTGGCATTTATCACCATTGTTCACTTTATAAAAATATCTTCCTTATCAGGAATATGATCATCATCATAGGCTCTTTATGGCCTTACATCGTGCTCTTTATGGCACTTTCATCATGCTCTATAAGGCATTTTACTGTGCTCTTTATGGCACCCATCAAACATCAAGTCCAACTTGATTTAGAACAGTTATATTCTTATATATATATATAACGATTCTAAGACCGCCCGTCCGGGTTTCCCCACTGAGCGCGCCCCTAAATGGCTATCATCTTCCAGGGCCTCCAAGACCACCTGGGATCCTATCGAAACGTCGGGAAGCGGCCATGAGCCTACGTGGTAGCCAAGACCACACCTGAAATCTCCCTACCCCCGCAGAAAATATACAACCATAAGCGCTCCCATGGCCTCGGGACTATATCCACCCTTCATCATTAGCCAGGGGGCTTCACCACAACGCGCGCGACTTCCCTTATGATAGCAAGTTAGAGAGGTGTGTATCCATAAATTATCATTTATGAAAAACATTACTTTTTCCATTTTTGAAAACTCATATTTTATATTTCCAAAAATCATTCACTTAGCCATTAAGCACCAAGTTTTAGAAGGTGCATTATTCTTATTAAGTCATATATTATTAATGACCTAAAGCCCAAAGTGCCACTAACCTCAAAATAACCTCGAATAGTTCATATTATTCATAAACCCTCAAAGTGAGTCTCCATAATGGAGTGTCTCTCAAAAGCTCAACTTTAATATTTTAACTTCAAATTTCATCTTTAGGTGAATCCCCTAAATCATTCGGATATCAACCTACGCCACTTAGCCCTCGGTGAGCCTAAATATCCCATTATCATCTTAGGGCATTAGTCTACCCAAAACCACCCTTTAGGACTCTTAATTACTTCCCAAAGGAAGGTTCCTAAACCTTGGACCTAAAAGAAAAAGGGCTAAAAATCAAAATAAGAAAATCTCACAAAAGCAGGGGAACCGAATCGATTCGCCCCTTGGGCCGAATCGATTCGCCCTTGCGAATCGATTCGCTTGAACATCCGAATCGATTCGGTGAGCAAAAACTGACCTTCTGCAATTGCCGAATCGATTCGGTTTCATTCCGAATCGATTCGGTCTGCAAGACCTGTAACCCTCTCCTTATCCGAATCGATTCGCCCTTGGGGCCGAATCGATTCGGTCCTGGGATTTTGCCCAATTTGGGCTACGGGGTGCAAGAACCCTAAAATCCCAAAACCCCAAAACCTTGATTTCTCCCAACATCAACAACAACAATTCGACCTAAATCAATCCTACAGCATTTACAACCAATAATATATCCTCAAATCAAATTAAAACTAAGATTTAAGGGTTTAATCATCAAAATCAACAAATACCCATTTATGGGTTAAGTCTCCAAAACCTAACTATACATGCAATTTATCACATTAAATCAATATCTAGCAAGTAAGAAACTTGCCTCGAGGTTCGTAGTCTCGGAACACCTCCGGTAGCGTCGGATTCCGACCCAAATCTTCCATTTCTCCCTTTCTCTCCATTTCTCCCAACTCTCTCTTCTCTCTCTCTCTCTCTCTCTCCTTTGGCTTCTAACACAAATGAAGAAAGAAAAAGGGGTGGGGGACTTATAAGGGTCTAAAAATATAAACCCCCACTCCTAATTGCAAATACACCACTAAAATGACTCGTAACCACTTAATTGAGTCATAACACCTTAAAATGCCCGAAACCCAAAAATATAACGTGGCACTTATTTCGACTATCTCGACTATACTAAAAACACCCGCACCCCCTATTTTGGCATTCGGGAAAGTGTGAACTATTTTTACGTTCAAATTCCATTTTAAATTCATTAATTATACCTAAATTTAAATATAGGTCATAACCGTCGTTTTACATATAACGACGCAAAATACACAATATAACACTATTTACCTTCTTATAACGGTAAATAGTCAGAACATAGTAAATAGAATCCCTAAGTCTCACGGGAAATAATATTTACTCCAACATTCCCTATTTTATAAATTTAGCCCATTAGGCAAAATAGTATAAAATAGTCGCTCGAAAACCTGAGTTGTTACATACTCCCCCCCTTAAAGGGGAATTTTGCCCTCAAAATTCAGGCGTAACCCATAACCATATAAAGGGTATACTATAATAAAAACCGTGCTATCATACTAGCAAACCCCTGAATAGAAATGTCCCCATAGGACTCAGACTAAGGTCATCGCTATCGATCTTAGAAACTATCGATCCTACCCTTCTACTACGGGAGGAGATACCCGCACAAGCTCGGCACTAATTGCCTTACTTTCCGAAACACGTCACACCCTTACTAGAGAATAACTACACTATCTTACAATCGCTAACCCCAACACTACTAACTTATATTCGCGTTGGTGCATCCCTCCGAGGTCTACTTGCTCACTGAGCCCAAACTAAAAGGAAGGTTACCGGACCACTCCCGGTCCCAGGAATACACTATTCGCTGTTTCCATTCCAACGAGTAGACAAGGCATATCGCCATCTACACTAGGCTATACACGGCCTAACGTTTATCGAAGACGATCTGAACTATTGCAAGGAAATTCGATCTATAGAATTTCTACTCCGATCTCACCTTAAATTAAATCCACCCTTCCACTTACGGGTGGTAGGATATACCCCATATCCCCAGCGGTTTCCATTCTTCCTGGAGACTTTACCTATACCTTGACACGAATGTCTCGTTTCGGTGAAGCTCACTCCACTTGGCATTCTATGCCACGAATAAACTCTAAGACGGTATCTACTCGGTGCCTATACTACTCCCATTCGCATTGCCTTAGAGAAAGGAAACATCCTAACGAGCTCAAAATCCCATACTTGTCGTCTAGGGACCAAATCCTACTTAGAGTCAACCCACAACTTATTGTGGTCAACTCCCAACCATCCCCTAAACTAACGCCGCATGCCCTAAGGGCCTAGCATCCTAAGAATCCTACGGTCAATATATCTATCCTAACCTAGTCGTATAAATATAATACTAAATATCCCTAATGTCCAAGACCTTTCCCGACTTCTGACATTAGCTCGGTTTCATGCTTGGGACGTCTCGCCGAAGCGAAATCCAAACAAGGAACCCTCCCGTTACACTACTACCTCGCATTGTCAGTCGTCGAGAAGTGGCGGTCGAAGACACATGATCGGGATCGATGGAAATCCTAACTCTAAATTCTACTACTACATATACGTATAAGTCCTACCATTACCATCGACTGAGGCATTTACTTTCAGTAAGATGCCACCACTACTCTACTCCAAGATACACATATACCTCTAAACAAATGGCCTTTTCATTAAGGCACAACCATAAGTCCCTATCGGACCTTCATCATCTTAGTCTTCCCCCCCACGTTAGTCAGAGGAAAACTATCATCGTGCTCATATATCGCACATGAACTAAGCCCTTAATCACTCATATACGTGATTCTTGGCTAAACCTTCCAACCCAGCACTTAACCAACAGAAAAGAAAATAAAGAAGGGAAGAACAAAAAGAAAATGCACATCTCTCCACTCCCAACGTCGTTAAGGTTCATGCGTGGAGCGTCTCGCCGAAGCAAAATCCAAACAAGGAACCCCTCCACACAGTCACCTTAACTAGCCGGTCATGGAGATAAGGCAATCGCATACACAAGCAAGGCAAACAAGTAAGCAAACAAAAATAAAAACAAAAAAATAAAGGAAACTATCTAGACACCGTAAACCACCTCTATAAAGTCTCAACCCGTATCCAGGAGAGATATTATAGAACAACTAGTCCTCCTCCTAGAACTAGAACTAGGATAGCCTCGCGATATATTCGCTTGCTATCACCCCAACCAATCTAAAATATCTCTACTCATATAATATATAATACAAGTAGCACGCACCACATATATCACCACTCGCCCCATAACGAGTGAGAAGGAAAATACAGAACTCCCCTATCATGGAAGTCACATAGATATACTTACTATATATAAAATATGTACCGATACCATCACAAGCTCGATATACGCACCCGAATCTAGGGCTAACACCAAACTACTCCCATCTTACCTAAGGAATGCACTACTCGCACCCTAGTTAGAAAGTCCCACCAACATACTAGCCAACCTCCTTGGCTACTACCAATAGTTCTAAGACACGTCATTCTAGTCTTACCCAAACTAAACTACTTCCATCAAAAACTCAACTAGGAGTCCTATTCTTGCCGGTCATCCTCTATCGACAAGATCAGAATGCATACTTCCCTTGACTTCTTCAGCAAGGAGAACATCCTACGAGCTTCCCCCATCCTTAGCTCCACGAGCCTTCCCCAGGTGGATGTCCACCAGTGGGGTCTCGTGAACACTACTCTCCAAAAGTGTTTCCAACACTTACTTACGAGCCTAGCATTCCCACTGAGAGGCTCTCTCTATGGGCAAAGCATTTTGCCCCACCATAACGAAGCGACTATCATATCCGCCACTTCAACCTTACTCCAAAGGGTGAAAGGTTTTCCTCAAACCTTCACACATGGGCACTCCTATACCAAACTCTAGGCCAAAACTCTCGGGCCTTACGTTCTCACCGAACGAGGTTACACTTCCTCTAACCAACCAAACTTTAACTTGTGGTCCTAACAAAGAACCTCTCAACTCCGAATTGACATTGCTCGGAGTCCCAAGCATAGTACCACTCTCTACCGGCAGCGGTACGTGGGAAAACTATTTCCACCGCACTTAGTAGTCACGGCAGCACTATAAAATAATGCTACAAAGGGAAGGACTTCCAAAGCGATCCTTATTCCCGACCACAGCCCACAGCTTATAGTAACCCCATTCCACGACTCCTCCACCACGGCCTTCCTCAACGCCCTTCATCTAGCGACTTACAAGTCTCACACGAACGCGTAGAAGATCTTAGGGGTCCTCATACCATAGCAGGAGAACGAAATCTCACAAGAGAGCTCAACGACCTTATTCTTAAGGCTCTACATCAAATAGAGAGAAACGCAGAAAACGTAAAACATCCGCACAGATTCCTAAGGACTCTAGAACCTAATGCTCTGATACCATCTGTGACAACCCGCCTACTAAAATAATAGGTTGCCAGCCCAATACTCCAATAAATACAGGAATCATAGATGGTCCATTCTTAGCATCACTGCCGAGTAACATAATAGTATGAGATAACCACCAATTATTTCAGAAAAACGGATTTGTCATATACAAAAAAATTTAAAAGTAAAAGAGAAACACTTAGACAATCCCATTTGTAAAAACGGTGGGTATCAAAATCGATGAATAAAGTATGACAATACAATAAATAATCACCGAATAAGCTGTCGGTGCACAGACCAATACAAATAATACATTGAGTATTACAATCAATATTTACAATATAAGAAATGAGTGCAATACCTTGGGCAAACACGCCCGAATGAACGTACTAAACATAATTAGAGTACAATAGAAGGGAGCGTCTACTACAAGTATCCTACAACATCCGCAATATGCTGTAGCTCCAAGACAACTGGAATGGAATATGTAAGTACGGGTGTCCATGCGGAGGAGCACCTGTAACGGCAAGGAATATGCAGCACAAAGAAATATAGAAACCGGTCAGGGCCGGGTTTGATATGATTACCATGTGACTAAAATGCATGGCAGGTACTTGCGTAAATCTCTCGCAGATAACAATAACATTTCTCACCTCTCAACTAGCAGTAACCTAGCGCAATATAAATGATGCTCAGGTTATAGAAAGAACAGAAGGCTAACTTCTCCCCAGTCTCAACACTATGCCCTATTCGTGCGCGGGGTGTCTCGCAAAGCGAAATCCAAACAAGGAACCCCCCCGATACACTACTACTTAGGCAAGGTCGATCGTCGAGATACATTAGACTCTGTCCTAATTAATTTAAGTACTAAAGGTTAACTTCTCCCCAGTCTCAACACTATGCCCTATTCGTGCGTGGGGTGTCTCGCAAAGCGAAATCCAAACAAGGAACCCCCCCGATACACTACTACTTAGGCAAGGTTGATCATCGAGATACATTGACCCTAAGCACGAAATAATAAATAATTACATGTGTGTGCATAAGTGTGGGAAATCACATCTACAACTACACAAAGAAAAAGAAGTAAAACTCATCCAACATCTAAGGGCATAATTCCTAATTCTATCTTTAGGAATATACATATAAATGGTACAACACTTTATCAAATGTTTACCAAATTATTTTCATCGTAAACTAATTCATTTCATGAATTTATTCCTTATTAGGAAACATAATCATACTTTTTATGCTCTATTGGCATTTATCACCATTGTTCACTTTATAAAAATATCTTCCTTATCAGGAATATGATCATCATCATAGGCTCTTTATGTCCTTACATCATGCTCTTTATGGCACTTTCATCATGCTCTATAAGGCATTTTACTGTGCTCTTTATGGCACCCATCAAACATCAAGTCCAACTTGATTTAGAACAGTTATATTCATATATATATATATAACGATTCTAAGACCGCCCGTCCGGGTTTCCCCACTGAGCGCGCCCCTAAATGGCTATCATCTTCCAGGGCCTCCAAGACCACCTGGGATCCTATCGAAACGTCAGGAAGCGGCCATGAGCCTACGTGTTAGCCAAGACCACACCTGAAATCTCCCTACCCCCGCAGAAAATATACAACCATAAGCGCTCCCATGGCCTCGGGACTATATCCACCCTGCATCATTAGCCAGGGGGCTTCACCACAACGCGCGCGACTTCCCTTATGATAGCAATTTAGAGAGGTGTGTATCCATAAATTATCATTTATGAAAAACATTACTTTTTCCATTTTTGAAAACTCATATTTTATATTTCCAAAAATCATTCACTTAGCCATTAAGCACCAAGTTGTAGAAGGTGCATTATTCTTATTAAGTCATATATTATTAATGACCTAAAGCCCAAAGTTCCACTAACCTCAAAATAACCTCGAATAGTTCATATTATTCATAAACCCTCAAAGTGAGTCTCCATAATGGAGTGTCTCTCAAAAGCTCAACTTTAATATTTTAACTTCAAATTTCATCTTTAGGTGAATCCCCTAAGTCATTCGGATATCAACCTACGCCACTTAGCCCTCGGTGAGCCTAAATATCCCATTATCATCTTAGGGCATTAGTCTACCCAAAACCACCCTCTAGGACTCTTAATTACTTCCCAAAGGAAGGTTCCTAAACCTTGGACCTAAAAGAAAAAGGGCTAAAAATCAAAATAAGAAAATCTCACAAAAGCAGGGGAACCGAATCGATTCGCCCCTTGGGCCGAATCGATTCGCCCTTGCGAATCGATTCGCTTGAACAGCCGAATCGATTCGGTGAGCAAAAACTGACCTTCTGCAATTGCCGAATCGATTCGGTTTCATTCCGAATCGATTCGGTCTGCAAGACCTGTAACCCTCTCCTTATCCGAATCGATTCACCCTTGGGGCCGAATCGATTCGGTCCTGGGATTTTGCCCAATTTGGGCTACGGGGTGCAAGAACCCTAAAATCCCAAAACCCCAAAACCTTGATTTCTCCCAACATCAACAACAACAATTCGACCTAAATCAATCCTACACCATTTACAACCAATAATATATCCTCAAATCAAATTAAAACTAAGATTTAAGGGTTTAATCATCAAAATCAACAAATACCCATTTATGGGTTAAGTCTCCAAAACCTAACTATACATGCAATTTATCACATTAAATCAATATCTAGCAAGTAAGAAACTTGCCTCGAGGTTCGTAGTCTCGGAACACCTCCGATAGCGACGGATTCCGGCCCAAATCTTCCATTTCTACCTTTCTCCCAACTCTCTCTTCTCTCTCTCTCTCTCTCTCTCTCTCTCCTTTGGCTTCTAACACAAATGAAGAAAGAAAAAGGGGTGGGGGACTTATAAGGGTCTAAAAATATAAACCCCCACTCCTAATTGCAAATACACCACTAAAATGACTCGTAACCACTTAATTGAGTCATAACCCCTTAAAATGCCCGAAACCCAAAAATATAATGTGGCACTTATTTCGACTATCTCGACTATACTAAAAACACCCGCACCCCCTATTTTGGCATTCGGGAAAGTGTGAACTATTTTTACGTTCAAATTCCATTTTAAATCCATTAATTATACCTAAATTTAAATATAGGTCATAACCGTCGTTTTACATATAACGACGCAAAATACACAATATAACACTATTTACCTTCTTATAACGGTAAATAGTCAGAACATAGTAAATAGAATCCCTAAGTCTCACGGGAAATAATATTTACTCCAACATTCCCTATTTTATAAATTTAGCCCATTAGGCAAAATAGTATAAAATAGTCGCTCGAAAACCTGGGTTGTTACACTCAAGTGCCAGATAATTAGGTAGTACCAATTGATGAAGTTAGTTTAGATGATATGGTCCAGGTCATGGTGGATATTTTTTGATAAACTTGTGATATTTATAGTATTTCGAGCCGTTCAATGCTTTGAGATTACAAGGGTGCCTAGTCCCTTCACTTGTACACCTCCTTACCTAATGGGAAGAATTATACGAAGAGGTTATTGAAGTTGTGGAGTGCATTGAATTTGAATGGAAGGAAGATATCATCTCTATCAGATAGGGGAAGAATTTAATGATTTAGATGAAGAGCGAAGTTTCGAAAACACTAATTCGATAGTCAGCATGTGTGGGATGATATCATTTGAAGAGTTACTAGGAGAGATCAACAAGGTGGCTGAATAACCCAATGTCGATGAGGATATAGGATTTATGTTTTTCCCTCCTTCTATGAACCTCATGACCAGGTCAGGAAGACATTACCAAATCCCAAGCGTATAACCATTAGCAAGTGATAAAGGGAAGGGTGTTGAGGATTTTCCTATGCCTAAAATGACCCTCAAAGAAAGCTAGATCCTCGATCAATTATAGAAAAACCAAGCTAATATCACTCTATGGGGACTTTTTATGTCTTCCCGGCTACACTAAAATGCCCTGATCAAGCTACTCACACGACCCACAGTTCCTCCGTTAACCACGCCGAAAGAAGCTGTGAACCTAGTTAGATCCCTGACCTCTACTCGAATGCTCTCCTTCTTCGAAAAAAAAATACCCAAGATAGGACCAAACCATAATTATGCTCTCAACATCTTTATCTAAGTTATGGGGAAAAATATCCCACTCTCTCTTGTCGATAATGGATCAGCTCTTAATGTTTTCCCATTGAGGACCCTCAATTATTTGGGATTGAAAGTGAGCGACCTTGCTCCAACTTCTGCCACCGTACATTCCTATGATAATACCTGCCAAGAGGTAATGGGATCTATAAAGCTTGTAATAGGGGTTGACCCTATAAATTGTGTTGTTGAATTCCATGTCATCGATATGCCGGCCTGCATTAATTTGCTGCTCGGACGACCATGGCTCTATAACATCAAGGGATATCTTCTTCCCTTCATCATAAACTAAAATTCTTCACCAATGGGAAGGTCATCAACATCTTAAGCAATGACGACAATACCAAGAATGCAAACTCCAGTAATCCAGTACTTGAAATACAACACGAGATAAATGATATGCTTTCGTCAGGTTTCTGGGTTGAACCACTTCTATTCCCAGCAGGGGTGATTTTAATGATAAGGTTCACCTAAAATATAATCCCCATGGAAACATTAATGTAATTCAGATGTTCAACAACATGCACTTCATGCCCAGACTGGTATGGGAAAAAGATAATAAGGGATATTTGAACCTATTATGTTGAAGAAGGTCGTTCCTCCCTGTGGCTTAGGCTATCAGTCATCAGAAGAAGAACTCAGGATAATCTGCCAGCCTCGACTGAAGAGGAGTTTAGAACGAGTTAAAACTATCTCGAGAGACTCCCTAAATTGAAGATTCATCAGAAAGGGTGAAGATTTCCCTTATTGCGGCATTCCTGAACCATAATATGCCCATGCAGATAAAAAGATGAAACCAGGAATGGAGATCTTCTTTCAAGATAACTACCCATGGGTATAGAGTTCCTTGCACCGTGTACAACCACTCATTGAGGAAACCATTGCTGATACCATAAATTATGAGGAAAGAGAATCTGAGGAGTCTTTCAAGTTACAAACACTGGGACTGACACTCTACATGATCCACTCGGGTCTATATCGTCGAATCCATCCTGCATGATCAAAGCTATTAATTCACCTCTCCTCAAGTGGCATGTTGCACCAGTGCCACCTACTGATATTCAACCTAACTCTAATGTTTATCCCCTTTCTTCATCCCTAGTTGTTCCTCCTTACTCTGATATAATCAAGACCTCCTTCAATGAGGTTCTCAATGCTATATTTCCTATCAATGAAATAAATGAAGATTTTGAGTATCTTGCTGTGCCTTACATTAATTTTCTTAATTCTAATCAAACTCTTAATGATGATGATTTTACAAATGAACAATTCATAATTGATCTACATAAGGTTAATAAAAAAAAACATAGACGCATTCAAGTTAACGAAGATAAAACTGTTGTCATTAATCTCAATTTTAGTATCCAACTACACGAGATTAGGATAGGGGCCACCCTTGATGAGCATGAGAGCGCACAACTCGAAGAATTACTAAAGGAATTTGTGGATGTGCTTGCATGGTCCTATGACGACATACTCGATGTTGACCCTGATATTGCTTGGCATGAGATTCCAACTCTCACATAATGCAAACTAGTCACACATAAATTATGAAAGCTCCACACCGAATGGTCACTAAAAATTAATGAAGAAGTAGTCAAACAATTAAACGTGGGATTCATTCATGTGATCGAATCTCCCACATGGCTATCCAATATCGTACCCATACTGAATTCAGGAGGGAAAGTTTGCATGTGGGTTGGCTACCGAGACTTGAACAATGCCTCTACAAATGACGATTACCTGCTACCCAATATTGACATGATTATGGATAATACAACTAGTCATGCTCTCAAGTAATTCGTTGATGGGTTTATTGGATATAACCAAATCAAGATGCATCCCAATCACTAAAAGAAAACTGCATTCATAACCATTGGGGAACCTTTTTCTACACTTCCATGCCATTTGGTCTAAAAAATGTAGGGGCTACCTACTGGAGGCCTGCTACAACCATTTTTCATGATCTGATACATAAGGAGGTCTAGGTCTATGTAGACGACATTATTATCAAGTCCAAGACTAGGGAAGGTCATGGTCCCGCTCTTCGAAAGTTCTTCGAGCAATTGCGACAGTATCAGATGCGACTTAACCCACAAAAATGCGTCTTCTGCATTACCAAAGTAAAATTCTTAGGATTCAAGGTTAGTGACAAAGGGATATAATCATATCCTTCTAAGCTGAAAGCAATACTCGAGATTCTACCACCCCGAATGGAGAAGGCAGTCCATGGATTCCTTGGGAAATTATAATACATATGCCGATTCATCGTCCAGTTGACTTTCATATGTGAACCCATCTTCAAAATCCTTTGAAAGGATTCAACCAAGGTCTAGAATGAAGATTTCTAAAATGCCTTTGAACGAATTAAGTAATACCTCACCCAACCTTTGGTATTCATACCACCACAACCTGGTCTTCCCTTACTCCTATACGTAACCATAATCGATACTATAACTGGGGCTTTACTTGCCCAATGCCTTGAAGAAACCCGTAAAGAGAGAGCCATCTACTATGCCAGTCGCAAGTTGGCCGATTATGAGGTTAACCACACCGCTTTGGAGAAAGTATGTGTCACTATTTTTTGGGTTACCCAAAAGCTATGGTACTACATGCTCACCTTTCCCATCAAACTTGTATCCCAAATGGATACAGAATGGCCCGTTGGTTGATACTCCTAGACGAATTTTATATTAACCCGATGTCTAGATCTCCAAGTTCCTAGATCAGAATATCCTCTGTACCTCCCAAGAAGACCTTCGATGGTAAATATTCTTCGATGGTTTTGCCAATAAGAAAGGGTATGGCATTGGGATACTCCTAATTTCCCCTGATGACTCTCACACTCCCATTGCCATCAAATTGGATTTTTCCTGCACTAACAACATGACTGAATACGAGGAATGCACGATAGGCCTCAAAGTTTCCCTCGAGAAAGAAATTTGATACCTCGATATCTATGGGGATTTAGCCCTCATCATTGGTCAAGTACTTAGAAATTGGAAAGTCAAGGACAAGAAACTCTTACCCTTCCATGCCCACCTTGAAGAGTTATCTTCCCAATTCTAAGAAATCACCTTTCATTACCTACCCCGAGCAAATAATAACCTAATCGATTCCCTTTCTACCTTAGCCTCCATGATTAACATGCGTGAAGTAATAATTATAGCTCATTTCCTTGTCCAAAATAAAGATAAACCAACCCACTACTGCCACACTGAGCTCATCATAGAGGAATATTCTGAGATAACCAACTAATAGTACTATAATATTTGGCATCTCCTCAAGCATGGTAGGTATCCCCAAGGTTCTCATAATAAATACCGAGCTACCCTTCATAGACTGGTTGCCCAATACATTGTCTGCGATAAAGCACTGCTCAAAAGAAACTTCAATGGAAACTATTTGCACTCCATCGCAGGGGCTAACATTGTAGAAATAATGCAAAAAATCCATCACGGGGAATGCGAACCCCACATGAATGGCCATATGATCACCAAGAATATCATCTGATAAGGATACTATTGGATTACCATGGTTCAGGAGTGCACAGCCTACGTTCGAAGATGCCTCAAATGCTAACAGTTTTCTAACCTACAACACTTTCCATTCCAGGAATTGTATAACACGACCTCTCTCTGGCCGTTCTCCACTTGGGGCATCGACATTATAGGGACAGTTACACCGAAAGCATCCAACGGGCATGAGTACATCCTAGTCTCCATTGATTACTTCACTAAATGGGTCGAGTCTGAGTCATACGTAGTCCTGAGTGCCAAGAAAGTGGCCAAGTTCATCAAGAAAAACATCATTTGCCGATATGGGGTTCCTCACTAGATGGTATGAGACAACGGGTTACATTTTGAGGTAGAAGTCACATAGGTGGTCGATGAGTATGGAATTCAAAGACACAAATATTCTCTATATCGATATCAAACTAACGGAGCTATCGAATGAGCCAATAAGAACCTCAAAGCCATCATCAGCAAAATGAGCAAGAGTTATCGAGATTGGGCCGACAGGATCCTTTACGCCCACTGGGGCTACCGCACTTCAGTTTTAATCTCCACTAGGAATACCCCTTACTCTCTAGTCTATGGTATGGAAGAAGTCCTACCCATGGATCTAGAAATCCCTTCACTACACGTCACGCTTTAAAGCGAAGTCAGTGAGGAAGACTGGCACCAAAGCCGTCTCGACGAGCAATCCCTCTTGGATGAAAAGAGGCTGAAAGCTCTATATCACATATAGGGGTACCATCATTGTATAGAGCGATCATTAAATAAGAAAGTCAAAGACCGCGGTGTCCGAGAAGGAGACTTACCCCTCAAAGAAATAGTAAAGCCCATCTGGGACCCTAGAGGGAAATTCAAACCTAATTGGAGTGGCCCCTACATTATGAAGAAGATAATGTTCGGTGGCTCTGCTATGCTCACCGACCATGATGGAGAACAAATGGAGCATCCAGTCAACCTGGACCATATTAAGAAATTCTACCTCTAGTCTAAAATCTCGGCACGCTACGACTCTTCTCATCCTCCTTCTATTCTAAAAAAAGTCTTCATTTCCCTAGACTCAGAACTTTGTGGGGACTAATCCTCTAAAAATCTTTTTTCTTTAAAAAAATAAATTTCATAAAATTTTCAATACCCTCAGAGGTACTTAGGCATCTTATCCTCTTTATATGAGTACGACGCCCGTGCTCCATGAACCAATTTTCATTGCTCTCGATATTCAGGCCTATACTGATAAAATTGCGTGAGAAGAAGTTTGGCACTATCGGCAAAGGATATTCAAGTGGGACTGTCGTACGGAACCTCTTTGACAGCCATATGAACAGCATGACAGGGCTACCCCTCAGAAAGTTGAAAAGAACTTCTCGTCAGGCATCTAGACCATTTAAGGTCCTCGCCAGTATCACCGTCGCAGGATTTCGACGGTACGACATCGAAGAAATAATAACTGTAAGTTGGGAATCCACCAGTACTTCCCCATTTACCAATAACAGTTTTGAAACCAGGCCCAGAATGACGTACGCAGCGTAACCAACATCACCGACACCCTGCAAATGTACATAATGCAGCATCATACACTACAAGAAAACTAATTTTTTTCGGCATTTTTTTCTCAGCATTATTTAAAAATGCTGATTTACCGGCATTAATCTATAATTATTGAAAATTCACAGCATTTATATTGACGTGCCGCATAAATATATCATTTTTAATTAAAATTAAAATAAATATAGTATTTTTGAGGTATTATATAACTAATACCACTAAAGAGGAAAAAACACTTCCCTCCAATTTTTGGCGGGTCTTGTTTTCTTAAAAAAAAGATGACTTTCTCTCTCCCATCACGCTCTCCCGCATCTGCCTCGATTTCTCTCCCGTCACGTTCTCATCTCTAACGTATCTTCCTCAACCTCACAAACCTAATCCTCTCCAAACTTATCTCTGTATCAAAAAACCTAATCCACCTCAATATCCGATGCTCTTTCCCCTACTAAAAGAAGGAAGAGGGAACACGGACCTATCATCCATCATCGTTCAGTTGTCTGAGGCATTGGAAATCCATACCGGCTCAGAGAATCACTGGGTTTCGATATTTGAAGCTTTCAGGTAAATTGCATTTTTTTAATTTCGTTGTTTTTTTTTATTTTGTGGTACAGCTGAAGCCTAGTTTGTCACTTTGTTTTCTTTAATTATTTAATAACTTGACAATACCCTGAGAATTTATTTAGTGGACTAATGTATTCTGAATTCTATATGAGCTTTGGCAACTGACGCAAGCAGTTCTGTGGTAAATTGCATTTTTTATTTTTTATTTCGGTGTATGTTTTTGCTATTGCATATATTGGGTTTTGATTGGCTTCTCTCTATCGTACCTCACTAAGTAGGCCTGGTAATGGGTCGTGTTCGTGTCGTGTTTTAACGGTTTCGTGTCTCACCCTAACCCGAACACAACCCGTTAGCTTAACGGTTTTAAAAATTTTAAACCGAACACGACCCAATAATATTAACGGGTGACACGAACCGAGCCGTTAATACCCGTTAGTAAATGGGTGGATTTGGGTCGTGTCATAATTAACCCGTTATGTAAACCATTACCCGTTAAGAAAATTATTTTCCAAAAATTTTAAAAATTAATTAATATTATTTGTTTCAAATCAAATTTTAAATGGGTGGATTTGATGTCTAATTTTTTGATCTAACGATTGAGATTAACTTAGGGGGATATATATATATATATATATATATATATATATATATATATATATATATATTTGTTTACCTACTAACGGGTAATAATGCGTATAAACGGGTTTAATCGTGTAATAGTACAAACCCAAACTCGATTCGTTATGATAATGGATCTACCGTGTTGACCCGTTAATGATCCAAATCCGATAAGACTAAACCCATTAACTTATAATTTCGTGTCGTGTCGTGCCTCATTTTTCCAGGTCTATCACTAAGTTACATCCGTGAGGCTACCACCTGTATTTCTAGTACATCTGATCCGGGCGGTCATTATTCTAGCAGTTGAACTCATGTTGTATAAACGACACTACGTCATATTATAGAGAGGGTAAGATGCATCAAACACCCAGCTCCCCTGAAAGAAATCACAAATATAAAAGAAATCTAAAAATTGAATGGACTAGGATTAACACTTTGAGGAAAAAAATACATATCTTACCTTGGTATTAACACGGGAAAAACTACGAATGTAGCAAGGTCTTTGATTGAATTATGTAATTTCTATCGGCGGATCTGTTCAAAGACAATGACCTTCAAAGACTATGTATATTTGCAAGACCGCGTTGCTCTTACACTCTGTCATCTTGAAAAAATCTTTGCCTCAATATTTTTCGATGTTATGGAGCATTTGACAATCCATTTAGCTGAGGAGGCAATGATTATTGGACCAATACAATTTCGATGGATGTATCCCATTTAGAGGTACGTTTCGTGTATGCATTATGTTTGTGTCACCTAAATTAATGCATATGAATACTAGTTTAATTTTTTTACAATGACGAACAGGTTTTTATTCAAAAAAATATGTTCATAACCAAAGTTGTCCAGAAGGTTCAATTGCTGAAGGGTACCTAGCAGAGGAATGCACGAGATTCTTTGTGAGGTACCCGTGTGATGTTGAAAGTAAGTTAAATTGACCTTTATGAAATGATGAAGCCGATGGCAACTCAATTTCAATGGGTCGTACATTAGGTAAAGGAGTAGCGTTTATGCTTGATGACACTTCGTTTTTACAAGCACATCGGTACGTGTTATTCGACTCTGCCACAGTAAGCCTTTTCGCGAGTAAGGTAACATTTGAATGAAATTTAAACTTTATGCAATTAAATATCCCTTTACATTATTCAAATTATAGATACATGTTTTACACGAAACATATAATAATATTAAAATGGGAGAGACCTCGTATAGGACACTACCAAATTAACCGCATTCTCAAAGAAACGTTTCACAAGTGGTTTGGGGATCATGTAAGTCATCTTTGTATTTACATGTAATCACATTTTAAAATCTTAATAAGACGTTTAATTTTTACACATCTAATTTTTATTACTCAATCATATGAAAAAATTTAGGTATAGAATCTAAATGAGGGTGAGGTGTCAAAGGAAGTTGCAATTTTGCCTTCAAGCCCCTCCCAATGGGCTAGGAGATACACGGGATATATTGTAAATGGGTTTAGGTTTCGCACAAAACATCGTGAGAGAAGATTGAATACTCAGAATAGTGGAGTTATGCTTGATGCCACCACTGAAAGTTTTGCAAGTGCAAAGGACTAACAATGCGTTTCGGGGGATGTAACATACTATTGAGTATTAATATATATATTTGTATTGCGCTATTCAAATGATTTCAAGTTTGTGCTATTTAAGTGTATTGGGCTGATACCTATTTGGAGACGACAAATGATGATTTTGAGTTCACATTAGTGAACTTCAAACATTCACTATACAAGCATAATTGACTGTGAGATGAACCATTTTAGCATCGCGGGCCAAACAAATATGGTATGTGCGAGACCCAATTGAATAACATTGGCAAGCTGTCGTGAAGATGACGCCGAGATATTTGTATGACAATACTCCCTCATCGTCATCATTAATAGAATTATGACGTAGTATTGTATTATATTTGTTTGATTCTTATTACTTTAAGACATTTTTTTGTACTCGGTAACGAGTTTTGGTTATTTGTTGCAAATGACATCATTTTTTATGATCATATAATTTTCAAACTCCTTTTTAGAGTTATTCACACTCCAAAATCATATGCTTGTGCTTGTGCTTGTCTTTACCACCAATTAAACAAAATGTAAACACTCTCACCAAATCTATTCATCGAATATTTCAGTCTCTACTAGCGTGAAACAAAAAATGATTAATCTTCTTGTCCTTCAGAAACCAAAAGATTGTCTAAAATCTTGATTGAGATAAATGGAAAAAGCTCCTAGTAATTTTATATCTCTATTGATCCCAAGGATTCTCCTAGAAATCCTACTGTGGTAAGTGAGTGAGCATTGTCCTCTTTTTTGTTGTTTTATACATTTTGAATGTATATTAATTATTCAGCGTAATGTATTCTATTAAAGGTTGATTCACACATTATTTGCATCATTAAGAATTTATAGTTTTTTTACCCCCCGCTTCTCAATAATTAGAATCATCCCCCACAAGTGCATCATCTAGCTTGCACCTTATGCATGGGGGGGGGGGGTTAAGTATAATTATTTGAAATGTGGGGGGATATGTTTAACTATACCAATATCTCAGGGGGCAAAGTAAGAAAAAATAAAGTTATATCCCCCCCCCCCCCCCACACGTGTCTTAGATTAGGAGTCCTACTTTCAGTTTTGGGACGTCGAAATTAACTACCCACTTTGAAAACCAATATTCTAAATTTCACTATATGCAAGTAATTTTTAGTTTTGGGCATTGATTTTGTTCAAGTCAACATGTTCTTAAATTTTTTTATTTTCAAATGAGGACTCTTAACTTGGGGCGAAGCATTCTAGGTCCTTGTTCCTTTATAATGTTGTAATTAGGCACCCATACAACCTCCTTTTTGCTTTGCCTCTCTAGTCATAACTGTTGCCTTTATTTTCCCTCACATGTACCTTTGTAGGATGATCGAACCATCCTTACTCTATCTCTATGTGTCTCTTTATATTACTTTTATTTGCCTCTCAATCTTCATTTGCTATGGAGTGTCCTGACACACACTTAACCTGACGCCCGACTTACCTTTTTTTTATGTCCTCCCTCCCACCTTTTTCATATAGATATATTGGAATTGTACCAGTGTATAGAGTACATATATATATATATATATTTATACGCATTTCACAGTATAATTATGTTATGCATCACATATATTCAAATACGTGTCAAACATATGCTAATATGCTTGTGTCACATGTATATTATGTAACATTATTGGTTTTTATGAATATAACAAATAAAGAGTTGTCTATGTGCCATGTATATATTATGATGTAATTAGAAAAAATAAATAAGGTATGACTTTGCCTTGTGCTGCAATTACTCCTTTAAGAAGAACTAGGGTAACCTTGGCTTGTCCTCTAATTACTCATTCAAAAAGAACATGGGGATACTTTAGCTTTTCCTTCAACCAATCTTTAAGAAGAACAAGGGAATTTTCTTCTTCATAATATAAGGGACCTTATCCTAATGCAACAAGGTAGTTGGAGTGGAGCCTATATTTTTAACAGTCAGGGTTGCGAACTTGTTGCCTGATTTAGAATAAGAATCGAGATAGACTAAGTAGGGAAGAAGGGGAGACAAAATCGGATCCGTGCCAATCTTGGTTCGGCTCTGTTACTATAGTTAACGCTGAATAAGAATAAGAATGTGAGAAGAATCAAATTATACCTATTTTTGCGTGTTTATCGCCTAAATCTTTTGTCATCGTTCTAATTTCTACATGTAGCCCCCGGATAATACAAGTACTTGTAGAGCAGGCAATAACGAGGCAGATATCATGCCAATCCACTTTCGATATTTTTGTCGACCCTTCAACCTCCTAGAATAATCTTTCCCCTGCTTGCATTGAATGAAATCTGCTAAGTCATCCACCTTAGATGAATTCGGTTTTTCTAAGAAGCTCTTTAGGAAAATTGCCCCGCTGCACATTTCCTCTTCTATACTGTCAACATGCTCCATTTTATCTGTACTTGAGGCACTCGGTGAATTTCATCGTGCTCATCTTCCATTCATGTAGACTTGCTTGCACTCAAGTATAAAGTTGGTATCTTCTAAAATTTTGAAGCGACCACCCTAGATTTACGGTCCAACACATCCTTTTGGACATCGACAAGAGGTAAATTATCTGAAGAGAGTTCCAATCATTACCCTCTTCATAAACAGATAGATTCATCAATGCTATGATGATCGATAAGCCTCCCTTCACTAAGAAGTCAAACCCACTAACGATAATCAATTGAAGGAAGCCTAAAAAGCGCAAAAGCATTACATTGTACCCCTTGTGCTCCTCTGGCTGAGTTCCCATATTGTCACGGAAAGACTTTTAGATTGGTACACTGACATTGAATTTTATGAAACTGCTTAAAATAGCCGCAATAGAATCATATTACTTGCACAAAAGTTATGCAAAGCTTTCCAACAACCCAAGTTACCACTATACCCCAAATACTGAACAACTTGTAACAATGAAATGGTCATTAACTTCAATAAGGAAGCAATAAGGCATGTATCTTTCAAACTGGTATGTCCATTAGTATGTAGGACCATTTCATCATCATCACTTGTTGCTCTCACAATCATTCAACTTAAGATCAATAAAACCTCATCTCTACATGATTTGCCAAATATATTTCCTCTCTACTTAATGTATGCTATAGAGGTTGGATTGTACCAGTTATTAATTTTATTGTGTGTTAAAAAAACATTCTTGAACATCCCAGATTGGTCTAATTCAATTTTACCTTTCTTGATGTCCTAGATATTTTTCAATGTTGGAACAACACTCCTATTATAGTTGCTGGAGAGGGTATTTCATACTCAAAGATCTCAGGGTAAGTGTATCGATTATCATTAAGCATTTTCAAAACCAATCACTACTTTCTCAATATTCATATATTGAAGCTTCGGATTGGCATCTTGCACTTTTGCATTTAGTATTCTGTCCACATCTTTTTAGTTGTTTATTGTTTTCTCTTGAATCAATTTTTTTGGGGCCATAGATTTATGAATGAATTATGTTATTTGGTTGATTTTAGTTTTTCAATATGTATATGCTAAATATTGATTTGCATTCCCTGATAAAATCAGGTGGAGACTGAAGATCACCCCTATATTGGAGAATTAGAGTATTTAAGCTCTACTCCAAACTTCAAAACATTCAAATATGGAGAGAAATTTTCATCAATTTTTTATTTTTAATGACACCTAATATCTCAGAACATATATATAAATATAGGCTTCTCCTAAAAAGCCTCAATGTGTCATCTACTAACTCACTCTACATAATATACCTCTGGCTCTCTATACGTTTTGCGTGTTTACTTCTATCCTCTTTCTTTGTCTTCCCTAAATCCTTGATTTCTTTACCCTTTTATTGTGGTTAACTGATCTAAAAGGCAAAAATTGAAGATCATTGTGTTGTAATGAAATCCCCTGTTAAAACAGTGTTAAAAAGGCCATGTTCTTCAACTAAGTTAAGTATTTAGAGAGATCCTAGATGAAAGCTTATTTGGACATGTCCATATCTTTATAGAAAACAGTTATGGTAGTGATTCCCCTCCCCCGTACAGTACCATAATCCAAATATGTTCCATAATTTGAGTTCATCCAGCATTATTTAGTAAATAGAAATCCCTTACGTAGGAAGGAATAGTTTCTCTATGGTGTTTGTTTAGTGAAGCAGCTCTATTGGGATTTTGACACGTTTCAACTAAGTTATCAGCATACTAAATTTTTTTTTCCGTTTAATATCCTACTTCAGTTTTTTAGGTGTTTTTACTTTCTTCTTTAAGTGAATTGGTCGCGATGTATTTTATTCTTTGTTTAAGTCGATTAATAGACAAGACTATAAACGTATGGTCATCATGAAATATGACTGCACAACTCAACAAGAATTCTTTGATAACTTTTCCATACATTTCTCCCTTTGTATAAGCTCGATTTTGCCAAATAATATCAAGACTACCTATATATTACATGTATATAATTCCTTACACTAATTGAATTTTACAATACAAATGATTTTCGCCATTCACTACATATATAGAAGTATATGCAGATGAGGCAGTTCTATAAGAAGTCTTTTCAAATGTACAGAAAACACCTCATTGTGATGGAAATGACCTTGGCCGTTGAGATTATACAATATTATATCGATTTTAGTTCTTTAGCTGTTGCAAATACAGAAACTTACTTCACAATTCTAAGTATGGTCTATACCATGCTAAACTATATAGATTAAAGAAACAGAGATAAGGGAAATCCTATACATGTACACATGTTCAACTATATTTGTTTTATGGTACAATTCAATATATTATACATAACAAAAAATGGTGGAAACACAAACGCTTGAGTAGGGGAAGCCCTTTACCAATACTCAATGTTATGTAGTCTTCTATTACACCCTGTAGATGGAGATGACGAATATATTTGAGAATACGCCTTATTCTAGGTTCCATTGTAGCATATATACGTACATTTCGCAATTTCCTCCAACTGAATGTCATCATTGATTTAGTATTCTAATAATTTTAAAGAAAAATAAATCATATGATTCATAAGGGAAAATAGTAAAATTACATACTGTGAAAAAAATCCTATGACATGCTAACCAAAAAATTGAGTCTGAAAACTGCAATTGAAACTCATAAATGATCTGCAAATGTAGTCCCCAGAGAGCATGCTCTTTATGTTTGTGTGTATATATATATAATCAACCTCTCAACATTACTCATTAAAGATACTTGAAGAACATATGTATAAGAACGCACTGAAAGATACAGTTTCCAATATGCCAATGTTGATCTTTGAGCAGCCTTCTTCGTACCCCCTTTATAAGAATGCGCCATGAACTCTTCACTTCTTTATTTATGATCATAATTTGACAACCACTTGAGATAAGCATCACCAAGATATACATTTACAAAAGTCTTGTACATAAGCTTTGAATCCCCAAGCACTTCATATGTATGGTGACCCAACTCTCTGACTAGCCACTCTGCAGTTTTTGGTAAGATTTGTATAATCCCCATGGTAAGTTTTTGGTAAGATTTGTATAATCCCCATGTCTTAAATTTTTTTATTGAATTGTGTATCAAGGGGCTGTCTATCACTTTCAAGTTCGGCAATAGCATAAAGCATGTCTCAATCTATCCGTGAAACAAAATATCTGCTGATGATAATCCTAGCTACAACCTTCATCTCAACTTATGTAAATAAGGGTTGGTCATGAGGATCACGTGACAGGTGAACTTTTGATCCTCTCATTTCTCCAGCATTAATACATTCACCTCTCACTTGAGGATCCATCCACATTGCTTCCATGTCCTTAGGGTCAACACAATCACCCCAGTATTTGAAGCTGACAACCATCTTGTTTGGATATGACCCTGTTGATTATGAGAGATAAAAAACAAAAAGACAAGCGAGGAGTACATAGGAAGGATGAAGAGGGGGTTTCCTGCTTCCCTGAGAATGGAAAAAATTGGGAATGTTGGGTTCTTTGTGTTTGCCAAAAAATACATTGAGCTTTTGATTGCTTATAGTTGTCTAAGCATCAAAGAAGAAGACGAAGAAGCATAAAAGAAGAAGACGAAGAAGCATCAACCATAACAAAGGGTATCAAATAATTCACTTCCTAAAATTATAGACCTTATTACTTCCGGTCTTCCAAAAGTGGTTGTGGCATGTGGATTCATTGTGAGCAAGGACCCTTCAACAAAAGTAGGGGGTACGCCACTGGGTGAAGACTTTTGGGAAGTATATATTGAGAAAATATTTGTAACAAATGAACCATTGCCTAGACCTTATGTAAACAAGTCCATAATTTGAGATGCATATCATTCAACTGTAGCGTGGCATATTGCTAATGTACTAATTTTTAATTTTAATTTTTTAATTAAAATACTAAAGAATAAGTATCAATGACTAACGATTGAATTTTTTATCTGTAGGTCGAAGGGGATGTTTGACTTTGATGAAGAAGGATCGCACACTACATAAAATTTTGTTTCGCTTCATGTTTTCCATCTTTTTCTTATTGGACACGTGATACATTTTATTTTGTGGATGGATAATTGTTTCAAGCAAAATTATGTTTATTTATGATGAATGCTATTGGTTTTAATTTAATGACGTTTTAATTTGATTACTTCCCTCTTAATTTAATGTTATGGTAATGTATTTGCACATAAATACTTCTTATAAATGATTTTTTTTAACACATGTTCCTAATCATATATTGCAAAATAACATCAACATTTTGTTTAATGCCTCTATTATCATTCTCAGCATTTTTTTAGTGCCGCCAAAAGTGTGTTGAACATTTAAGAGGTGTTGTAAAAGGTTATTGTCAACATTTTTTTAATGTCGCTAAAAGGTTATTACCAGCATTAATATAAATGCTTAAAAAATCCGTTAACTTATTGCGGCATTTTTCAAAATGCCGTTGTTCTTTTACCACATTGGCTACTGCACTTGTGGAAATGCCGCCAAAAGTGCTGCTAACTTTTCGTGGCATTTTTAAAAATGCCGTTGTTTTTTTACCACATTGGCTATTACAACACTTGTGAAAATGCCGCCAAAAGTGCCGCAAAAACTGTTACCGGCATTCTTAGTGCTTTTCTCGGCATTTAATTTATGCCGAAAAAAATCAATATTCTTGTAGTGATAGGAAGAGAAATCAATCATCCTGTGATGAACGACATGACCGCCGAAGGTGAAATGTGGATAAGACCAACCAACAACTCCCTAGGAAAATGGGAAAACTCAGGAAAAGTCGCTACAATGCTGGGATTTATCCCCAATACAACAAAAAACTCTTCATAGGTTAGACATATTTCTTCAAACCCGAATCCAAAGGCATGGTCTTCGGGGTTCCAGAACTCCATTGCCTCCATCAGCATATTCCACTCTATGGGTTGGTTGCACCACAAAGAGAATTGTCACATGTTAAAAGTGTCGTAGTTGACATTATAGGAACACATCGCTTCCAAGGTTTCGAGGTAGTTCGCAAACTCAACACTACCAGGGAGAGCCATATCACAAAAGTAGAAGAAAGTGAGCAAAGAAGAATGTAACGCAAAAAGAATGAGGAGGTGTGAAGGAATGCTCTACCCACCCTCCTATTTATACTTTAAAACTCTCAAACCAAGACAAGGAGCTCTACAGAAGTCAGAGGAAATCTTACCCCCAAAGTACCAAAAAATTAAAGGAAGTGCAATCAAAGCCTTGAATGAATGGAAATGGACTGTCATGGTAATAGGCAGGACAGGGGTCATGCCGATCGATAAACCCCTATTGTTTGGAAAATCCCCTTATTCCTTTTTTGTCAAAAGCCAAAAATTCAGTAATACTAATTTTTATTGTAAGGGAATTCTGAATTTCCTCTTTTGACTTATCCTATTTTAAGTAAAGCCTTTCTCCAATCATTTTTAATTCTTTTTAAGGTCTCAACAACAAAGTAAAAAGTGCATGTGCATTAATCACTCAAAAATAAATTAATGAACAAAAAGAAATTAACAAAAACTTCATTTGCATATATTTTTCTATATCACATTGGTTTTTGCAGGAAAAACAAAATAAGAAATTCAATGGGACTCAGTCCGAACCCAATTTTCTTTCTCTCTCTCTCTCTCTCTCTCTCTCTCTCTCTCTCTTATTTCTCTCTTTTCTCTCTCTAAGAACCTCCCCCCTACGACGTTCCCTTTTCCCCCTGCGGCGAGACGATGTGCTGCCACTCCTAGAGCCCAACCCTTCCTCTCAAAAGGCATAAGGCACCAGACAAGAAATAACTGAAATCACATCCTTAATGTGGGAAGTCGCCGCAGATATCCAATCCCTAATATCCCTCACCCAAGTGGTGGAAATCCTAATGTGCTGCAAAAGAAAACAGAAAATAGCAAATTAGTCAGTTTGAGATAAAGGAAGGAATCAGGAAATCAGAAGACAAAAAGACAAAAAGTATACCTGAGGTCGAAGGACCTCCTCTATCAAGCCCAACTCCTCTGGTTCCATCGCATTAGGACGGTGCAGCCTACACATCGACCCTCCATCTACTCATCGAATGTTGTAACCAGGCCAGAACATCCGTACAAAGGGAGCCTTCAAACTCGTCGCCGCTGCCGATGTCGTTGCGCCGCCTACACTGTCGGAGGAACCCACTTGCCGACTCGATCCCTCGCGAGTGAGAGGCATTACGTCATATATGCTGGGTGTCATCAACTAGCTCAACATAAAGTCCATGTAATCATACATCACCACTATGACGGTCTATAATGAGTAAGGCTCACCCATCATTGCCACCACCCAAGCGTCATCTGACATCTCCCGCACCCGCCTTATGAACACTGGGGGCTTCTCTAGTGGAACCGTGACCTCATCCTCCATAATACGTCTAATTACTCTCTCCCTGAGGTACCAAGAATAGATAAACTCATGCGCCAACGGACGTCGTATCTGCGCATGTCCCCTAGTCACCCTCGTATGCTAGATAGACGTCCCCCATGGATAAAAGGTCACCTACGAATTCCCCAATGAGAGAAAAAAATATCAATACCAAGAAAAGGTCATCAAGGGAAAGACAGTCTTAAGAAATCCAGGCCATTTAAAACCTGACACACCGTCTCTAGAGATAGGGGTTTCTTCGATTGTCAATTGAACTTTTCCACCGATACATCTGACAGAAGTTCCCAACAGACTCATCCTACAAATCTATCAATTGGGTGTTAAACCCAATGACGTCATAAAACCACTCTGCAAAGGAGGAATGGCCAACATTTATGAGATAAAAAATAAAATTCATGAAAGAAAATGCGAATGTATAAAGGAAAAGCGAAAAATAAAGAATACCTTAAGAAGATAAGTGTCTCTAGTAAATGTTTGTCGGCAGCACCGGCTAATGCATCAAGAGAATAATAAAGGGTATCCAAGGTCAGGATCCCCCAGTCATAAAGATGGATGTCCAAAAACACCCTCAAGAATGGCAAAAACCATAAGTGCATGACATCGGTGCTCGCTGCTACCAAAAAACCTCCCAGTACTAGCAAAATAAATAGACGAGCCATCTGGCGCACCTGTCGCTCGTCCCTCTCATCAATTCTCCTCCTCAGAAATAACTCTCTCAAAAGGGAAAAAAGAGAGTCCCGAGAGACCACCCTCTCCACATCACCCAACACCTGCGTCAGCTCCTTTTGCGTCACCCTCAGTGTCTTTTCCACCTCAATCTATGTACCCTCGCAATCCAGCACTAGCAGCTATTTCACGTCTATGGGTGTCACCGTCATCTCTCCAAAGTCAAAATGAAGTGTGTGAATGTTGTCCCACCACCTCTCCTCTAAAGCACAAAGGACAGTCGTAGAACAGGGAGAATCATCCAGAGCAAACGCCAGTCACCCAAAACTGGTTGATGATACCATCCAACGCACCACATATGGAAGGTGCTCCCAAACATCCTTAAGCCCCATCGTCCCTCAAGCACGCATAGTCGACATAGAAACATCAAACTGTCAAAAGCGAAAAGCAAAAGTAAAACCTTTGTCAAGTTCAAGAAATAAGGAAATCTCGCCAAGAAAAGAGAATACCAAAAGTCATCAATACTTAAATAGCCACCAGGGTTCACCACCTTAGACGAACGATGATGTTAAGGCTCACACAAGAGAGTTCGATCATTCGCCACTAGCTCGAATAAGTTAAAAGAGTTTTCGCTGCCCAAATTAAGGGTCACCCTAGCCCTCTATTTCAAGCCTGCCCAGTCGTCAACATTAAGCCACGCCATGTGTGTTGTGATACTTAAACGCTCATCAATCTCTTAACTTTGGAATGTTGGAACGATTTATAGAAGGTAATTGTAAAAGAAGGAAACTCAAAAAGCTATGAAAATGAAAAGAACCCGCCTCCTTTTTATAGGAGCCTAAGGGGCATGCCGATCGGCATCTACCTGCCATCCACTTATTAGCATTGAACCTCCACCTAATTGAGGTAACCCAAAAAACTGTTCCACTACCTTTTGGCACCCTTGTATCTATGCCGATCGACATCTTCTTTGAAATTTCATACAAAAGGCCTAAAAAATGTCAGTAAATTTTAAAAAATCCCCAAACAATTCCCAAATGGATTTGAGAACCTTGTCCACTAAGAAAAACATTTTCACCACACTCATTTCCCCGGGAGAACCATTATCTCCCCAATAAAATTCCAGAAATCAATTTGATGTATACTTAGCAACGTCTCCAAAGGACACTAAAACATTCAAAAATTCCCCAGCTGAGAAACATCCGACCCTCGGATCATTCCCTCTTCCCCAACAAAACCCAAAATCAAATGCTTCCCTAAATACCTAGTAGAATTACAAGATACATATCCACTAGTGGACTCTCCAAATTTCCCCAAGAAAACTTAAGCCCTCAGAATTGGTCACCCCTATCTTAAGCCCTCAGAATTGGTCAACCCTATCTTAAGCCCGTAAAATTTATGACCCCTATCTTAATCCTGCATAATTGGCTTCGACCCGTAGAATTGGTCACCCCTAACTTAAGCCATCAGAATTGGCTTTGACCCTCATAATTGGTCATCCCTACTTTAATCCCACAAAATTAGCTTCGACACGCACAATTGGCCATCCCTGGTTTAAGCCCATAGAATTGTCTTCGGCCCGAAGAATTAGTCGCTCCCCGCCTTAACCTCAGTCGTTACCCCTTTTAGGTCCTCAAAATTGTCCATCCCAACATCACCTTAGGTCCTCCAAATCGACCTCGACCCTCTGTATCAATCATCCTCATCTTTTAGGTCCACGGAACCGACCTATATTATGTGGTATCTCTTCGATGGATTTCACTTGTTCCAAGCTCACCCATCAAAGGGATCTATAGGCACCACATTCTAGGACCCCTTAAGTCTCTACCTAGGTCCTTAGCACCTTCCCATTTCACTACAAACCCAGGTCACACTCCGGGTACCGATATAGAGGCCATTGGGCTCTCACGAGCCTTGTTTGATCCCGGTCAACTCCATCGTCAGAGTGAAAGCTCTTCGAATATTTGAAGGGATATAATACCCTTTCTAATAAACAACCCCGTACATGAATCAGTGTAACGGTTCAAACAAATAGATTATTTTACTACTAGAAATCAATTCGGAGTCTACCGAGCAGTCTCGGGCCTCGATTTGACCCCAATTAACTTCTACGTTAAAGCGTAAGATCTTTGAATATTTAAAGGGCACTGAAACCCCTTTAAATGGTCCACCCCGTGCACAAAATAGCATCGCCGTTCAGACGAATGATCAATTTTCCCTCGAAAAATGATCTAGAGGCCACCGAGCACTCCTGGGCTCTATTTGACCAAGGTAAAATCTTCAGCCCGAACAAGATTAAATGAATCTCCAAAGGGCACTAAATACCCTTTCTAACGGTTTACCCCATGCACAATTCTGACTTACAGTACAGACGAACGATCTGTTTTACTCCGGGAGGTCATCGGGTGCTTTCGAGCCCCGATTGACCAATGTCAAATTTACGAACCAAGCGAAAATCATTGGAATATTGAATTACATATCCTAAACTTTCTAAAGATTCAACTCGTGCGCTATTCTAACTTACCATGCGGACGAATGATCTGTTTCCGTCTGACGATCTCCCGTCCAAAAGATCGACGTGCACTTTCGAGCCATATTTGACCCAAAGTTAACTCGAGGACCCGGGGGCTGTCCAAAGTGCTCTTAAAGGTCTCTGAAATACCTTTCTAATGGTATTACCCTTGCCTGATTCGAATTAACGGATTACATTCTACGATCATTTTTTTAAAAAAATTTGCACGAGACTGCCAATTTGCAGGTCCAGATCCTTGCCTATCAGTAGTGTGTCTAGGATCACCTGCTGATAGGCAGGATAAGGGGAGTGATGATCGAAAACCCCTTGACCCTGTCAAAGGAGGTCATGACCTCACTACAAAGCACGAAAACACCTCATATCCATCAGCATCAAGGATCTCAGCAACATTCTCTCAAAATCAGCGAAGTTTCCCATGTGAACTTCCATTCAATCTTACATTCCCATCCTTTTCGTACCCAATTTAGTAAATCACATTATCTCTCATCAACATTTATCCAAATTTAGGGGAGTTCATCCAAGATCAAATATCAAGCTTCAAAGAAGGTCCAATTCCTTCCATCTCTCTTTAAATTCCTTTTTTTTGCATAAATTTCATTAGATTCATAATCTAGTTCCCACTTTGATTCATACCCATTAATATCTACACTTTTATTAACATATTGCACATACTTTATTTTCTATAAAAAAAACCCAAAAATAAATAAAAGAGGGTTATACTCGTAAATTCCAAACAAAATTATCCATCACACTTTTTCAAAACCCAAAATATATTTTCTATACATACACATATAATAAAATTCCATTCGAATCTATGGGATAAACCCCACCCCTATTCCGCATTCGAACTACGTGAAATTTGATGCCTTTATAGGATACGTAGGCGTTTCGGAGTAAAATACGAGACTCGAGTTAAATTTTCTAATTTTTTAACTTCCCAAATCCTAATTTTCTCAATTTCCCAAATTTCCCAATTTTTCTAAAATCTCCCATTTCTAGATTTATCATTACATTGTATGCTTGTTTGCGTTTCATCGAACACGTATTGTTGTTTCATAATAACGATCCATATCTCAATAAATGCACAAATCATATTTTCTATATATATTATTTTGGGTACATTCCTACGGATGACCTCACTCTACCTTTCCCATGGTATGAGTCTAATGATTCCAATATCCATTAAATAAATACGCATGCACACATCACAGAGAAATAAAAGAAAACAATAACACTTGCCCATGAGAGACCGAAAGGGCAGGATGGGTGCCTAACACCTTTCCATTCCGTAACTTAGTCATTAAACCTTCGATCTATTGGTTTCTTATGCATCAGTTTGTCCTTAATTTCGCTCTCTCGAAGTCGCAACATGTTCTTTTGCCTATTTTGTGCAAAAAAGGTTGGCGACTCCATCTCTTTACCTTTATCCCACACTAACGACGACCAAAGCGCCCCTAAAAGGGCACGAGACTGGTAATCTTTCGAGGGATCCTCCACCCCCTTCTCCTCGAGGATTTCTCGGGATGGCCACATTAGTCATTTTTGCCGAAATCAAGGATAGAAATGTTGGAAATTAATTTCGTTGATTTAGGGTCTTTGGACCTCAGATCATATGTCGAATCCAATGACGAATGGCTTGTAAATCTTGTTGGTTCTTAAGACCTTATAGATCTAAGGAACGAAGTATTTAAGTATTATAATTCTTACAATTATATATTGGGAGTTCTCAAACTTCAACTTCTTTATTTCGAGCTAACGATGAATGCCTTACAACTCTTATTGGGTCGTAAAACCTTATATATCTTGGGAACCATGGATAAAAGCCTTGTAATCCATAAAGTTATACCTATGAGGTTCTTGGACCTTAGCCGCTTTCTTCTGAGCCAAGGATATAATGCCTTGCAACTCTTGTTGGGTCCTTAGACCTTAGCTTTATTTCAAATCCAACGAGTGGATTATTGTAAATTTTTATCACATTTTATATAGATAATGAAGATATCATAAAAGGTTCTTTTCACTCCATTTCAATAAAAAAATTACATCATTAGAAATATTTCATGAGATCTTATATGTTCCATTAGTAATGAATTTCATATCCTTTCATATATTTCAAGTAATAACATCTTAGCCTTATGATTTTGTTAACCATATATGGTCCCTCTAAGGATTAACTTCCCCTCGATTGTCTTTTCTAGTGACATCCCTTAGGACTAAGTCACAAACTTTGAATTATCTATGGCATACATTTTTGTTAAAGTAAGAGGTTGTCATTTGCTTATAAGTACCCATTCTGATAAAGGCAACTTCATATCATCCTTCTAGCTCATCTAAGGACCTCTTAACCCCTTTGTTATTAGTTTTTAGTTGAAAATGAATTACTCTTTATGTTAGGATATTGATCTCCATAAGAATAAAAACCTCAATGACATAGGTTAAGGAGAAAATAGTTTCCCAGTAGGACCTTTGACAGTATTTTTGTAGGCTCGTAATTTGCTCAATAACTCCTCAGCCCAAATGCATTTTTCTTTCTCTAACTTCTTTTTCAGGTCTTGTAATATGAATTTGTTCATCACCTCCACCCACCCATTTTCTTATGGCTAGTTGGGTGAAGAGAAGTACTCCCCATTATCTGATATAATGGCCATTGGTATGCTAAACCTACAAATGATATTTTTCCACACAAAATTAGTAGTCTTCCTCTATGTGATGGTGCCTAAAGCATCAACGTCATCCCACTTTGTGAAATAACCAATTGCAATAATATATAATACATTATAACCTTTGTTGAAACATAGAGGCTGTACCAAATCAATTCCCCATCGAACAAAGGGACATGGACTTAACATTAGGGCAATATTTCTGATTGTTACTTTAAGACAAAGGAAAACCTCAAAAACTTGTCACAGCGTTGCAAAAAATATTTAAATTCTTTACCCAAGGTTGGCCAAAAGTATCCTTGGCTCAAGACCTTATAGACTAAGGTGTTGGGGCTAGTGTGGGCACCATATATACCATCGTAAAGATATTTGAGGACATAGATGACCTCCTAAGGGCCAAGAAATCGTTGTGGTGCTATGTAAAATCCATTCTTGAGTATGACTCTATTTTTTCATATATTGTATATTAATATTAGAGACTTCAGTCATCTAGGTTAGAGCTTGACTTTGGATAAACTTCCATCTCTGAGGTATCCATTTATGTAAGCTATGTTCTTCTACAACCACGTTGATCTAGAGTTGGGTAATGCCTGGTTTGTCGAGAATGACTACCATGACATTTAGGTCAACCTCATCTGATGAGGTTACTCATGCAAATTGACCAACCTCAAAGTCGTCTACTCTGGGTACCCTCATGATGTTGAATATATGTATTTTGTGGATGATATTCATGACAATAATCAAGTACCCTGCCATACGATCGGCTTTTCCTCAAAGACCTTAGTGACTAAATTAACCACTAGTTAGGAATCTCTAATAGATTTAACCTGCTATGCCTTTAAGTGGATAGCCAAGCGTAGTCCAATGACCACGGATTGATACACTGCCGCATTATTAGAGACTTTTAATTTCAAGTAGAAAGTAAGTGTATATACATTATTTTATTGTCCATTATCAATTGAGTATGTTGTATACCACTACAACCGTTGAATAATATTCAAGAACATTCATACATTAATATGGAACCGAATATCAAGTTCTTCAACAAGAAAAACCTCCACTAGATATATTTTGGTAAGGTTGTGTTTTAAATCCCTTAATGGTTCATATAAACGTGTTGGGATATTTTTACAAAATGTTTTTTAAATGTTGGAGCAGAGTTTTTTGTCAAAAGTTTTTATAAAGTTTTGAGGTGCAATATTTTCTGGCAAAATTAAAACAAATATTTTTTATTTAATCTCGTTCGAGCTAGATTCATTGTCATTCGAACGACATGTGATCTCGCGTGAGGTTATCGTTCGAGCGACACCCTTTCTCATTCGAGCGATATCATGTTTCATCGAACGATGTGCCACCTTAAGTTTTTTATAAATAGCGTATTAAACTTCTCCGTTTTCTTGAAGAAGACCTGGAATTTTAGTTTTTGCAAACACTGCAAATCGGCAGAACACTGTCTTCTTCGTTTAGGGTTTAATCCTTTTTATTTTCAATTCGCAAGATCCCAATTGTTTATGTGAATTATTTTGGAACCTAAACACACACTTTGTTGAAGTTTCTCTTACAAAAAAGACTCTACTGCTGATCTAGTTTCCACTTAAGGGAGGTACTGGGTTAACTAAGACTGCACATCATTGGAAGCACTCGAGGGTGTGAGTTACTGATTAGGACTGCGATTCTTGCTGACTGTAGGCTGCGTGCCTATGTGATTGTTTCGAGGAGTGATCATTGAAGATTTTATTATGAAATTGTAAGTTATGATTTATTAATTCATAGTTAAATAAAAGGTTTTACGCTCAAGTTTTTTTTCCTGAATTATGTGAGTAAGAATATTTGTGTTTGTACTGGCATGACATGCGCACCCACGTAGTTGCATATTTAGGGACTAGTTTAATTTGTTTCAAAAATTGACATTGATTAAATAAAGCTTAATTGGAAACTTACGAATTCGTTCGAATTAATATCGCCGCACACATCTCTACAAATTGGTATCAGAGCAAGTTACTCAAATTTACCGAGTAATCTTTTTTTCGCAAAAATTGTGTTATATTGATTTTGTTTTAAATAAAAAACATTTTTGTGAAAAATCATAGTTTTTTTCGATGGATCACTTATGTAATTAGATGCTCCCTTTGATGACACGTGTGTCCATCCCCGATCCTGAGCCTCGCCACGGGGGGGGGGGGGGGAGCATGAGAGTGAGGATCCTTAGGTCCCGCGCATCCCTCTCGGGAGCGCTTCGGCCGACGTTATTTGCGGTGAGGTGAAAGATGTAGAGAGATTAGAGCCGCCGGTCTATTTTACTCAAAACAGACAAAAATAAAGAGGAAACCATCTCGAAGGATAACATCCAAAGACATACTGTTGCATACGAAACCAAAATGATTCGAGAAGGGTCCGGGGTCTAAGTGACAAAATGGGAAGGTGTTAGGCACCCATTCCGCCCTTTCAGTCGCTCATGGATTTTTGTTATTTTCCTTTATTCTCCCCGTGATATGTGTGCATGTGTATATATAGTGGAGATAGGAATCATCGACTTGTACCATGGAAGAGGTAACGCAAGTCATCCGTAGGAAGGTATAAAAATATTAGAAAATAGGATTTAGGCGATTATCCTTGCGTTAATCATTATGAGGGAACGATAATGCATATGGAATAATACTCCCCTAAGAACAAATATATGGATATATATAGTATAAGAGATTGGAATTTAGAGACAATAGAAAATGAGAGATAAAGTAAAAACAGGATTCGATTCTCGGATTTTATCCCGAGACGTCTATGTAGCCTATAAAGGCATCAAAGTCCACGTAGTTTGCATGCAAAATGAGGGGTGGGGTTTATCCCATAAATCCAACCGGGGATTCTCTTATTTGTATGTGTGTGTAGAAAAAGTGTTTTAGTTGTGAGAAAAGTGTAAGAAAAGTATGAGAATTCCCTTTTGGAATTTATGAGAAAACCCTCTTTTTCTTATTTTTTTTGGGTTTTTTTATTTATATGAAAATAAGTGATGTGCAATAATACTAAATAAAAAGTATACTAGGATGTGTGAGATGAGATAATAAAATCACTAAGTAATAAAACAAGTTATTGCAAATTTATGAGAATTTAAGGAGAGAGTTAAGAAAATTGGACCTTCTTAAAGATCTTGAGCTTGATATTGAATGTTGGAGAGCGACCCTTAGACTTGGATGATGATGGAGGGTAGTGAATTCACCAAGAATGATGAAAAGTTAATGTTGGAAAGGGATTTGGGTGTAGAAATAACCCTGACTTCGAGAGAGGTTTTCGGGATCTGCTGAGAGTGATAAGTTTATGATTTTTGGCCTCCTTTTTATAGGCCCAGGGAGTTGCCGATCGACATAGCCCTATTCCTGTCGTTCGGCAGGTGCGTTTAGGCACACTGCCGATAGCCAGAGTCCGAGACCTGTCGTTTGGCAGTGTCTTTCATGCCATTTTGGAAAATTAACCGCAGAACGCAAATCGTTGATCAGAATCGTGCATAGGGTGGACCATTGGAAAGGTAATTTAGAGACCTTCGAAATTCCCTAGGACTGCTCCCGAGTTCGGGAGTTGACTTTTGGTCAAATATGGCTCGGAAGCATTCGTCGATCCATTGGACAAGAAAATGTCGGACGCAAACGGAACGTTCGTCCGCATGGTAAGTCTGAATCACGCATGGGGTGGATCATTCGAAAGGTTTAGAGATGTACTTAGACATTCCAAAGAGTTTGATCTGGTTCGGGGAGTTGACTTTGGTTAACTGAGCCCTCCCTGGAAGCATTCGGTGACCTTTTAGAGTAAAACGAATCGTTTGTTTGTACCGTAAGTTAGAATCGCGCACAGAGGAGACCGTTGGAAAGGGGATTCAACACCCTTTGAAAATTCATTCAGCCTCAATCGAGATAAAGACTTTGACTTTGGTCGAATGGAGCTCAGGAGCGCCCAATGGCCTCCTCATTGAGTTTTGGGGAAAATGGTTCGTTCGTCCGCATGGTAGGTCGAAACTGCACACGGGACGGACTGTTGGAGAGGGGTTTGAGTGCCCTTCGAAGATTTATTCAGCCTCGATCGAGCTGAAGACTTTGAATTTTGGTCAAATAGAGCCTGGGAGTGTCTGATGGATTTTTGTTCACTATTCGGGGTATGACCTGGGTTTGTGGTGATGACGGGAGGTGCTAGGGACCGAAGGAGAGTTTAAGGGGTAATAGAATGGGGTGTCTACAGAGCCCCTCGACGGGTGAGTTTGGAACAAATGATAGCCGTCGAATAGAGACCGGATGATGCTTTTGAGGAAGGATGACCAATTCAGAGGGTCAAGGCTAATTTTGAGGTCCTAAGGGAGTGTGCTAGGGATGACCGATTCTACAGGTCAAAGCTAGTTCTACGGGGTTAATTATGAGATGACCAATTTTATGGGTCGAAGCCAGTTCTGTGGGCTTAAGGTGAGATGACCAATTCTGCGGGTCGAAGCCGATTCCGAGGGCTTGAAGGTAAGGGTGACCAATTCTGCGGGTCGAAGCCGATTCTATGGGCTTAAGGTGATGATCCAAGATCGAGGTCAATTCTGACCTAAGAGTGGTGACGACCGAGGACCGAGGTCAATTATGATCTAACTAAGATGACGATCCAAGACTGAGGTCAATTCTAACCTAAGAGAGGCGACGATCGAGGACCGAGGTTAATTATGATCTAACTAAGGTGACAATCCAAGACCGAGGTCAATTATGAACTAAGAGAGGTGACGACCGAGGATCGACGTCAATTATGACCTAACTAAGGTGATGATCCAAGACCGAGATCAATTCTTACCTAAGAGTGGTGACGATCGAGGACCGAGGTCAATTCTAACATAACTATGGTGACGATCCAAGATCGAGGTCAATTTTGAACTAAGAGAGGTGGCGACCGAGGACCGAGGTCAATTCTTACCTAACTAAGGTGACGATCCAAGACCGAGGTCAATTCTGACATGAGAGAGGTGAAGACCGAGGACCGAGGTCCATTATGACCTAACTAAGGTAATGATCCAAGACTAAGGTCAATTCTGACCTAAAAGAGGTGACGACCAAGGATCGAGGTCAATTCTGACCTAACTAAGGTGACGATCCAAGACCAAGGTCAATTCTGACCTAAGAGAGGTGACGACCGAGGATCGAGGTCAATTCTTACCTAACTAAGGTTAGGTTCTAAGACCGAGGTCAATTTTGACCTAAGAGAGGTGACGACCGAGGACCGAGGTCAATTATGACCTAACTATGGTGACGATCCAAGACCGAGGTCAATTCTGACCTAAGAGTGGATGAAGATTGGATTTTGGGTTCCGCTGGGGAATGAGATGGGGAAAAAGTAGAGTGTCCTTTGGAGACTTTGAAAATGGCTTTCTGGAGTCCCGTTGGGGAAATGGGGGTTCCGCTTAAGGGAGTGTGAAATTTTCTTGGTGAAAATGTTTAAAATAATTCCTGGGATTTTTAGGAATTTTCTGAGGATTTTTCAGGATTTTCTGGGAATTTTTGTATGAAAGTTCAAGGGGGTGCCGATCGGCATATTTCAGAAGGTGACATTCGGCAATGGCACAGACTTTTGGACTGCCTCGGGAAGGTAAGGGGACAGTGCCGATCGATGGGTAGGGAGTCAATGCCGATCGGCATGACGCTTGGCATCCTATATAAAGGGGGTGAATTTCCCTCATTATTCACAACTTCTTGCTTTCTTTCTTTTGGTGATTTTCTTTTGCAAATCATTCTAGTATTCCGATCTCTAAGAAATGACCACCTTTGTGAGTACTGCAGTGCATAGAAAATGGTTGACTATTGATGACTGGGCGAACGTGGAGAGGATGGCCAGGGCGCCTCTTACGTTGGGGAGCGAGAACTCCATTGATGCATTCGAGCCGGTTGCGGATGATCAAACCTTGCTACGGGAGCCATTGCATCATCGGTCTTCAAGGGTGGTGAACTCTGGCAGTTATGTAAGTAACCTGACCTTTGGCATTCTTCTCTTTTTGGTGATTTTTCTTTCTTCCTTGATTTTTGACAAGGTTTTTTTCTTCTTTTGACAGTCTGATATCTCTTTGAAAAACATGGGTGCCCGTGGGACGATGGGGCTTAAGGATGTCTGGGAGCATCTTACATCTGTGGTGCGTTGGATGGTATCTTCAGCGGGTTTTGGGAGGTTGGCGTCTGCGTTGGATGAGATGCCTCGTTTGACAGCGGTCCTGTGCGCTTTGGGGGGAAAGATTGTGGGATACTACCCACACCTTCCATTTTGACTTTGGGGAGATGACTGTGACTCCTATAGATGTGCAGCTGCTACTAGGGCTGGATTATGATGGGGAGCAGATAGAGGTGGATCTCTCTCTCAGGGTGATGCCGGAGGCAGTGAGGTAGATGCTCGATGATATAGGGAGGATAGTATCTTGGGATTATATCCCACTGTCCTTGCTGAAGGATGTTCTGCTGAGTAGGGTGGTTGATGTGGAGGATGGGTTGCAGGTGAAGCAGTGTAACAACCCTCGCTTATGAGACCGTATTTTATAGTAATTACTTAGTATAGTAATTAGAGACCAGTGTTGGGTTATGATTTGAATGTAAATTCAATGTAGCAAAGTTGATATTTATTATGAGGTTGCATACATATCATAATCATGGGAAATATTGCTATGTCATGCTTATTAATATCATCTGAATTTAATATGATATTTGGCTTAATAATGAGACCGGAACCTAAATTGAATTTTAAAATGTCCAAATGATAATTTGGAGGTTGCAGTTGATTCCGGAATGTGCGAAATAGTCAAATAATGTACCACATTGTATTTTGTAGTTTTGGGCATTTTTGACTGGTTATGCCTTAATTATGCTATTGCGTATTATTTTATCGCACTACCAGTTAATTTAGTGGGACATTTGGTCTTAGGTCACGACTTAAGCCTTCTAAGTCTTCCAATTTCCCTATTTCCTTCCAAAACCAAAGAGAGAAAGTGAAGAGAAGAGAGAAAGACTTGGAGATTGAGAGAAGATTTTCCACTACACCTAGAAATCTGCAAAATTGAGGAATCAAGGCAAGTTTTTACTTGCTATTTGAGTCTTGAGATAGATGATTTGTTGTGGTAATGGTGTATTGATTTTAGTTTAGCAAACTTAGGGTTTTCTTATGTATTTTTGGGTTTTGATTCACTCAAAGATGATTCATGAGGTTTTAGATGATCAAATATATCATTGATGTTATTTTAGTGTTGGTTTATAAGTTTGGTTTGAAGAAATTTGAGTTGGGGTAGAAAATGGAGTCCAAGACTCCATAGCCAATTCTTGGCAAAATCACATGCCCGAATCGATTCGGCCCCCTTGGCGAATCAATTCGGTTAGGTCCAGTGCTCAGGTCTTGTGAACCGAAACGATTCGGAATTGGTCCGAATCGATTTGACAGTTATGCAGAAACCCAAATCTTCTGACCGAATCGATTCGGCTCCTATCCGAATCGATTCGGCAATTATGCAGAATCTCAAAATTTTTGGCCGAATCGATTCGGCCAAGGGGGCTAATCGATTCGGTAGCCCTGCACTTTTTTAAATTGTTCTTTTTCATTTTTAACCCCTTTTCTTTAAGATTAGTGATTAGGGACCTTCTTAAATGAAGTAAACATTGGGTTTAGAGTACTAGTTGTGTTGGGTCGACATCCTAGACTCGAAAGGGCTCATCTAGGGTTCTTTCGGGAGGGGAATTTAAAGTGATGCTTAGGCATTTCTTTCGTCTTGTAGTTTATAAGGGTCTAGAAATTTTTTAAGGTCAATTTGGAGACATTAGAATTTAACTCGAGTTAGATTTGACTTGAGGGTTTATATTAAAGCCTAAAAGAGGCTTTAGGAATAAAATTGGAGTCTGAAATTCTTATCGAGGATGTTATGACGGTACGTAATACGTATAGTCCCGATTTAGCTTATGCATTTATTAAAATGGGAAATTGATAAGGTAAATGATAATTTACTAAATCATAAAATGGAAACTAATAAAATGGATGTTACACACCTCTCTAAATACCATCTTAAGGGGAGTCCGTGCGATAGGTGAAGCCCCCTGGCTAATGAATGCAGGGTGGATATAGTCCTAGGCCATATGAGCGCTTGTTTTATATTTTTCTGCGATGGGTAGGAGATTCTGGGTGTGGTCTTGACTACCCCGCAGGCATATGGCCGCTTCCCGACGTTTGCGATAAGATCCCAGGTTGTCTTATGTTAGGCCCTGGAAGATGATGTTTATTTAGGGACGCGCACAGTGGGGAAACCCGGACGGGCGGTCTTAGAATCGTTATATTTATATTTATGACTATTCTAATTTTCGAGTTGGACTCGATGGAACATTAATGCCATAAAGAGAAAATTTATGCCACAAAGAGCATGCTATTGAGATTAGTGCCATAAAGAGCACATGATGATAATTATATTCCTGATAAGGAATGGAAAAGAAGATTGAAATTGAAATATGATGAATGATGATAAAGGCTCATAAGTACTCTTAATTCTGTTTTAATAAGAATCTCACTCTATATAGTCCTCTATCAGTTTTAGTTCCTTATATGATGTTACCATGCTAGACTATCATCCTTGCTTAATTGTGCATCATTGTCATACCTGTCATTTATCTATTGATCACATATACCCGGCCCTGACCGGTTTTCATTTCTGGTTGTGTATATATATATATGTAATCCGTTCAGGTGTTCCGCCGCACGGTCGCCAGTAATGACCCCCTTCCTTCCTTATGTTTTGAGGAGCCGTGACATTGTGCGGGTTTCACGGGAGTTTTGTGTAGACGCCTCCATTTATGTTTCTAGTTATGTTCAGTTTATTCGGGCTTGTTGCCCAAACCGTTGTAATTGTATAATGGATCTATTATGTAACACTTGGTACTAATTGTATGTTGTATGGTTGTTATTGACCGACGTTTCATTCGGTCCTTTGTATCTTTTGGGTTTCTTATTTACGCTTGTGGGGGTTTCCACCCTCTATTTCTATTATGGGTTGTTGAAAATGTTTTCTTTTTTATTTCAAATCAAAGTTTTTGATAACCCGTTTTCTGGAATATAGAGTGGTTATTCCTTATACTTTGCATATTGTTGTGATGCTGAGAATGATATTTATCAATGATTTCCTATTTTATCGGGGTATAGGGATGGCCACCCTTTATTCCGGATAGTGGGTTGTCACAGATGGTATCAGAGCATCAGGTTCTAGAGTCTTTAGGATCTATGCGGACTTGTCACGTTCTACCGTAGCGTTCTTTGATATAGAACTTAATGTTAGGATTGTTTTGCTGCCTATGTATTCGATCTCCTGCTAAATAGATTGTCTTACATTATGTTTTAACTCTATCTCGTCTTTATCTCAGATGCCGCCGAAGAGAGGACGTCCCGCTAGACGTAATAGGGTTGTTGAGGATGAGTACGACCCTCCACCACAGCAGGGGAATATCAGTGCCGCTGAAGTGGCAAATATTGTGGCCCAAGCTGTCAATGCCGCGATGACTGCACTGGCTCAACAAATGCCACAAGCTCAAGTCAGGGGACAAGAAGCACTAGTTCCTACGGGACCTTCTCAGTGGGAACGGGTTAGGGAGTCTTTCCTTAAGGGACATCCCCCGAAATTCGAGGGAGGTTCGGATGTTATCAAGGCGAACCAGTGGAAGAGAGATATGCAGCGCCATCTTAGGATGGTGGAATGTAGTGAGGAGAAGAAGCAAATTCTCGTTACTTTTAAGCTGGTCGGACCGGCCTTACACTGGTGGGAGTCAATGACGACGCCCGAATAAAGGGATACTATGTCCATCACAAATTTTTGGGCCTTGTTTGATGGAAAGTATTTCCCTCCCGCAGTTCAGAGGAAAATGCAGAGGAAGCTTCAGGATTTGGTACAAAGGGAGAGGTCGGTGGCCGAGTACGAGGAGGAGTTTACCCGGTTAGCCAGTTTTATACCGGATGAGGTAACTCCAGAAGCGAAGAGGATCTCCAAGTTTGTGAGAGGTTTGCATTGGCGAATAAAACAACATTTGCTGGGAAACCCATCTCTGGTGACTTTTGGTGATGTGATGAATGCTGCGCTACTTCACTGTCAAGAGCATAGGTTGTTTGTGCAAAACAAGAAGAAGGTTGTAGTTGCGGGGCAGGCTGTGAGACAGGGAGGAGTTGGGAGCGGAGGGGGACATCTTCTTCGTCCCAATCCTCGGGGAACAAGCAGGTTGAGAGGGATCCTCAGCAGGGGGATTCGTCAAAGCATCAACGTTTCGGTGGGTTTAATGTTGGTGGCAACAACAATAATAACAGGCAGGGTCAAGGTGGTCTACAACCACAGGGAGGTAGAGGTGGAAATGGAAGTAGGGGCCAACAGGGCCGAGGTGCGGGGCAATTCTGGAATAACCAAGGCAGGAATTAGGATAATACGACAAATAAATGTTTCCAGTGTGGGGAGCTGGGCCACTATAAAAGGGCGTGTCCTCAGTTAGTTGGAGGGCATCTTCCTAGGGCCCCACAGCAGCCGTACGTACATTTTCCGCCCCAAGCGCCAAATCCGGTTGCTCCTCCTCAACAGGGGAAATTGCAGTACGGAAGGGTTTACCATATTCAGGAGGCTCTACTTCCTCCAGCTCCTCCGGCACCACCAGCGATCGAGGGTAAGTTTCTCATTCATGGGCATAAGGGTCGAATTCTATTTGATACGGGTGCTACACACTCCTTTATTTCTAGAAGTTTTGCTCAGACTACAGATTTGATAAAATCTGCTGAAAGTACCTTCACTAGCGTCGAATCCTCTATGGGCGATGGCTCATTGATTTTCTTCGTATGTAAAAAGGTAGGAATTAATCTTGGTGACTTGTGTTTTGAGGCTGACTTACTCGTCCTCGATATGGTCGGGTACGATGTAATTTTGGGTATGGATTGGCTAGTGAAGTACCGTGCTATAGTGAATTGTTACGGGAAGAGTATAGTTTTTGCGGTTCCGGGACAAGAGATGTTCCTGGTAGTTATGCCTTGTATGGAAGGGAGCACGAGTGCTTATCTATATTGTATTGCGGAAGATGCATCTAGAGGTGTCGTGGTTCCCCTAAATTCTCTTCCAATCGTTAGGGACTTTGAAGATATTTTTCGGGAGATACCGGGATTACCTCCAAGTCGGGAAATAGAGTTTGTGATTGATTTAATGCCGGGAACTCGACCAATCGCCAAAGCTCCTTATCGAATGGCTCCGGTGGAGATGAGGGAGCTGAGAGATCAGATTCAGAAGCTACTAGAGCAGGGCTTCATTAGACGTAGTACCTCACCGTGGGGCGCTCCGGTATTGTTTGTGAAGAAGAGAGACAGTTCTCTCCGGTTGTGCGTGGACTATAGAGAGTTGAATAAAGTCACCATCCGGAATAAATACCCTTTACCTCGCATCGACGACTTGTTTGATCAACTTAGGGTAGCTTCCTACTTCTCAAATATCGACCTGAGGACGGGGTATCACCAATTGAGGATACGAGAGCAAGATGTATCCAAGACGGCCTTTCTGACCCGTTATGGATCTAATGAGTTCTCGGTTATGCCCTTTGGGCTAACCAATGCCCCTGTAGTGTTTATGGACCTTATGAATAGGGTATTCCGGGATTTCCTTGACCAGTTTATCATTGTCTTTATCGATGACATCCTAGTCTATTCTCCGACAGAGTCGGATCACGCTACTCACTTGCGGTTGGTCCTGCAGAGATTGAGGGATCATCAATTGTATGCAAAGTTTGAGAAGTGTGGCTTCTGGTTGAAGGAAGTTCAATTTTTGGGGCATGTGGTGTCATCCCAAGGCGTGTCTGTGGATCCGAGTAAGGTGATCGCAGTGAAGGAGTGGGGCCAGCCCACGACGCCCACTCAAGTTCGTAGTTTTCTGGGCTTGGCGGGTTATTACCATCGATTCATTAAGGGCTTTTCTAAGGTTGCTAGCCCATTGACGAATTTGACCCGGAAAGGAGTAAGATTTGTTTGGGACAGTTCATGTGAAGCGGCTTTCGATGAGCTCAAGGATAGACTGACTTCCGCTCCAGTCCTGGCATTGCCAAAGCCGGGATTGGAATATCTCGTCTTCACCGATGCATCTCTTCTGGGGTTAGGAGGTGTTCTTCAACAAGAGAGACAACCCATTGCGTACGCTTCTCGTAAGTTGAAGCCTCACGAGAGGAACTATCCGGTACATGACTTGGAATTCGCCACCGTTGTATTTGCCTTAAAGATATGGATGCATTATCTCTTAGGAGAAAAGTTTAGTCTGTTCACCGACCACAAATCACTACAATACTTATTCTCCCAAAAGGATTTGCATATGCGCCAGCTTCGTTGGTTGGAGTTTGTGAAAGACTACCAATTTGATATTCATTACCACCCCGGAAAGGCAAATGTGGTAGCAGATGCCTTGAGTAGAAAGCCTGATGGAGACTTAGCTGAGGTGTGGAAAGCTAAGTGGAAAGAACTCAGCCTGGAGGATGCAGGGGTGAGAGCATTCCTTTCCGTGATGACGGTTACTCCCACGATTATAGAAAAGATTGTGGAAGCTCAGAAAAGAGATAAAGTTTGTCAAGACCATACACGCCAGCTGTTGTCTGAGGGAGCGGAGTCGTACTCAATTGGTTCTGAGGGTGGACTACGCTTCCATGGAAGACTTGTAGTTCCCGACGATGGGGATTTGAGACGTGCAGTAATGGCGGAATCCCATGGGTCCAAGTTCGCGGTACATCCAGGCGGGGACAAGATGTACCAAGATATGCGTCGTTTGTACTAGTGGGCGGGTATGAAGAGGGATATCTCATAGTTTGTGTCTCAATGCACTACTTGTCAGTTGGTTAAGATTGACCACCAGCGACCGACATGTTTGTTACAACCGCTCGAGATTCCCGTATGGAAATGGGAGAGCATTTCGATGGACTTTGTTACGGGCTTGCCTAGATCGAAAAAGGGTCACGACTCAATTTGGGTGATTGTCGACCGTTTGACTAAGTCGGCACACTTCTTGCCCGTGCGCACCGATTATGACACCGCTCGTTATGCCCAGTTGTTCATCGAGGAGATCGTCAGACTCCACGGGGTACCTTTGAATATTGTCTCTGACCGAGATAAAATATTTGTGTCCCACTTTTGGCAGAGCTTCCAGGGAGCTATGGGGACCGAGTTGAAGTTAAGCTCTTCCTATCATCCTCAAACAGACGGTCAGACCGAAAGGGTAAACCAGATGTTGGAGGATATGCTTCGCATGTGCATACTCGACTTTAAAGGCAGTTGGGAACAATACCTTCCGTTGGTTGAGTTTGATTATAACAACTCATACCAATTCACTATTGGAATGGCACCCTATGAAGCTCTGTATGGCAGACCTTGTAAATCGCCCGCTTGTTGGTTGGAAGTGGGTGATAATAAGTTCCTTGGATCTGAAATGATCCAAGATACTTCTTCGAAGATTGAGCTTATTCGAAATCGCATATGGATAGCCCAAGATCAACAAAAGAGCTACGCCGATGCGGGTAGGAGACATATGGAGTTGGAGGTTGGAGACCAAGTGTTGGTGCGAGTGTCCCCGATGAAGGGCATCAAACGTTTTGGGAAGAAAGGAAAGCTTGCACCGCGCTTTGATGGACCTTTCCCGGTAATTGTAAAGGTTGGTCCCTTGGCATACCAACTTGCCTTGCTGGAACCTTTACAACAAATCCATGATGTATTTCACGTCTCCTCTTTGAAGAAGTACAGAAGGCGTGAAGGTGCCCTTTGGCACATTCCTTTCGAAGATATCGAGTTGCAGCCCGATGTTTCTTATGAAGAACAACCGGTTGCTATCCTTGAGTTTGGGGAGAGAAAGTTGAGATCTCATGTGGTGCCCCTAGTGAGAGTTCATTGGAGTCATCATCATGCAAGCGAATCAACTTGGGAACGTGAGGATGAGATGCGGGAGAAATATCCACAGCTTTTCTCATGAGGTATGCCTGAATTTTGGGGGCAAAATTCCCTCATAAGGGGGGAAGTATGTAACAACCCTCGCTTATAAGACCGTATTTTACAGTAATTACTTAGTATAGTAGTTAGAGACCAGTGTTGGGTTATGATTTGAATGTAAATTCAATGTAGCAAAGTTGATATTTATTATGAGGTTGCATACATATCATAATCATGGGAAATATTGCTATGTCATGCTTATTAATATCATCTGAATTTAATATGATATTTGGATTAATAATGAGACCGGAACCTAAATTGAATTTTAAAATGTCCAATTGATAATTTGGAGGTTGCAGTTGATTCCGGAATGTGCGAAATAGTCAAATAATGTACCACATTGTATTTTGTAGTTTTGGGCATTTTTGACTGGTTGTGCCTTAATTATGCTATTGCGTATTATTTTATCGCACTACTAGTTAATTTAGTGGGACATTTGGTCTTAGGTCACGACTTAAGCCTTCTAAGTCTTCCAATTTCCCTATTTCCTTCCAAAACCAAAGAGAGAAAGTGAAGAGAAGAGAGAAAGACTTGGAGATTGAGAGAAGATTTGCCACTACACCTAGAAATCTGCAAAGTTGCTGAATCAAGGCAAGTTTTTACTTGCTATTTGTGTCTTGAGATAGATGATTTGTTGTGGTAATGGTGTATTGATTTTAGTTTAGCAAACTTAGGGTTTTCTTATGTATTTTTGGGTTTTAATTCACTCAAAGATGATTCATGAGGTTTTAGATGATCAATAGTATCATTGATGTTATTTTAGTGTTGGTTTATAAGTTTGGTTTGAAGAAATTTGAGTTGGGGTAGAAAATGGAGTCCAAGACTCCATAGCCAATTCTTGGCAAAATCGCAGGCCCGAATCGATTCGGCCCCCTTGGCGAATCGATTCGGTTAGGTCCAGTGCTCAGGTCTTGTGAACCGAATCGATTCGTAATTGGTCTGAATCGATTCGGCAGTTATGCAGAAACCCAAATCTTCTGACCGAATCGATTCGGCTCCTATCCGAATCGATTCGACAATTATGCAGAATCTCAAAATTTTTGGCCAAATCGATTCGGCCAAGGGGGCGAATCGATTCGGTAGCCCTGCACTTTTTCAAATTTTTCTTTTTCATTTTTAACCCCTTTTCTTTAAGATTAGTGATTAGGGACCTTCTTAAATGAAGTAAACATAGGGTTTAGAGTACTAGTTGAGTTGGGTCGACATCCTAGACTCGAAAGGGCTCATCTAGGGTTCTTTCGGGAGGGGAATTTAAAGTGATGCTTAGGCATTTCTTTCGTCTTGTAGTTTATAAGGCTCTAGAAATTTTTTAAGGTCAATTTGGAGACATTAGAATTTAACTCGAGTTAGATTTGACTTGAGGGTTTATATTAAAGCCTAAAAGAGGCTTTAGGAATAAAATTGGAGTCTGAAATTCTTATCGAGGATGTTATGACGGTACGTAATACGTATAGTCCCGATTTAGCTTATGCATTTATTAAAATGGGAAATTGATAAGGTAAATGATAATTTACTAAATCATAAAATGGAAACTAATAAAATGGATGTTACACACCTCTCTAAATACCATCTTAAGGGGAGTCCGTGCGATAGGTGAAGCCCCCTGGCTAATGAATGCAGGGTGGATATAGTCCTAGGCCATATGAGCGCTTGTTTTATATTTTTCTGTGATGGGTAGGAGATTCTGGGTGTGGTCTTGACTACCCCGCAGGCATATGGCCGCTTCCCGACGTTTGCGATAAGATCCCAGGTTGTCTTATGTTAGGCCCTGGAAGATGATGTTTATTTAGGGACGCGCACAGTGGGGAAACCCGGACGGGCGGTCTTAGAATCGTTATATTTATATTTATGACTATTCTAATTTTCGAGTTGGACTCGATGGAACATTAATGCCATAAAGAGAAAATTTATGCCACAAAGAGCATGCTATTGAGATTAGTGCCATAAAGAGCACATGATGATAATTATATTCCTGATAAGGAATGGAAAAGAAGATTGAAATTGAAATATGATGAATGATGATAAAGGCTCATAAGTACTCTTAATTCTGTTTTAATAAGAATCTCACTCTATATAGTCCTCTATCAGTTTTAGTTCCTTATATGATGTTACCATGCTAGACTATCATCCTTGCTTAATTGTGCATCATTGTCATACCTGTCATTTATCTATTGATCACATATACCCGGCCCTGACCGGTTTTCATTTCTGGTTGTGTATATATATATATGTAATCCGTTCAGGTGTTCCGCCGCACGGTCGCCAGTAATGACCCCCTTCCTTCCTTATGTTTTGAGGAGCCGTGACATTGTGCGGGTTTCACGGGAGTTTTGTGTAGACGCCTCCATTTATGTTTCTAGTTATGTTCAGTTTATTCGGGCTTGTTGCCCAAACCGTTGTAATTGTATAATGGATCTATTATGTAACACTTGGTACTAATTGTATGTTGTATGGTTGTTATTGACCGACATTTCATTCGGTCCTTTGTATCTATTGGGTTTCTTATTTACGCTTGTGGGGGTTTCCACCCTCTATTTCTATTATGGGTTGTTGAAAATGTTTTCTTTTTTATTTCAAATCAAAGTTTTTGATAACCCGTTTTCTGGAATATAGAGTGGTTATTCCTTATACTTTGCATATTGTTGTGATGCTGAGAATGATATTTATCAATGATTTCCTATTTTATCGGGGTATAGGGCTGGCCACCCTTTATTCCAGATAGCGGGTTGTCACAAGCAGATGTCCCGGTTGTTCATTTTATTGGTGCTGGGAGGTTTCATGGTGGCGTCCAGCGCAGACGTCGCCCATTTGTGGTTCTTGTCGTGCTTGAGGATGTTTTCAAACATACCTCTCTATGATTGGGGGAGCCTGACTTTGGCGACCCTCTATTTTTCTTTGGACGCCTCCAGCCGGAGCTACCGATAAACTTTTACTGGTGCCACGTATCTCCTTGAGGTATCCTTTAATTTTACGCATTTTCTTTTCATGCAATCACATTTTCCTTATGCGTCTCTTCTTGATTGTGAATTATTGTCTTTGGTAGACGTGGTTCTTGAAAATCTGTTACTAAAGCCGTTTAATAAAATTAAACTATTTAAGTAACTCCGAACAGTTTTTTGAAGAAACTCTTTTCTTTAAAATCAAAACTAATTTAACACAAGATGTGTTTAATAAAAGTATGTACGAGATCTTTAACAAAACAGTTTAAAAACTTTAAACTCAACACAACCAATAATGAGATGAGGAGATGTATAAAGATTAAGAACAAGATTTTTTACGTGGTAAAACCTCACCCAACTGAGGAAATATCCATGACTCCTTCTACGGAGTAAACAAAAAAAATCCACTAAAACAAAGTTAATAGTTACAAACTATATAACAGACATGCATACAACTCAGACCTATATAAGTTTAGGAATGTATCCTCTGGTGTCCTTATAACTTCTCTGTAGTTATGATTGTTGATGTTGTTCTCCCAGTTTGCTAACTTCCAATTTGATCAAGTTCTTTACGTCGACTCTTGTTCTCAAGATCTTATTACCAACACTTTTAGTGTGGTAGGGTGAAAGTGTTTGTGGAGGTGCTTTCTAACACATGCATGCACACACACACACACACACACACTTATTTTATACAACCCGTCCTAACAAATTACATATAAGACTATATGCTGTGATTTTTCTTTTTCTCTCTTCTCACAAAACTTAACCTTATTTCACCTTTATAATAATCCCAGAATCCACGACTATCTTGCTCAGAAGACGTATCAAGATCTTAATAATTCTCGGGTTTTGAAAAGATTTTTGAGATTGAAATCACCAAGTGCGATTCCAAACTAGGTCAAAGGTCTTGTTTCAAGAGAACTAGAAACAGAAAACATTATTGTTGATTTCAAAGTTAAAAACATTTACAAAAAAGAATCAACAATATATTTCTCAAGCTGAGAAACAAAATATGTAAATCTAAGTGTAATGTAACATGAAGTACTCAGATCTGAAATTTCTGTAAAGCAGAAAATAGATCTAAGGAAGAATGTTTAAGTTGGACACAAGATCTAAAGAACGAAGAGGTTACAGCAACAAACCAACTACACAAACCAACTCTCAAACACTCAAACACTCATGGTTGTGTTTGGGATATACAGGAGTTTGAAAAGAGGTTTAGGTTTGAAATGGTTTTGACGATTTAGGGTTAGGGTTTCTAACTCTTTCTCTCTCTTTATGGTTTTTCTCTTTCTATATCTTCTCTCTCTACTCTCTCTTTTTTCTCAAAAGATGAAATGACAAAAGTCTCAGAAGGCTGAGTGAAGGGGTCCTTTAATAGGAGGCTAAGAAGATTAGAGAATAAGGTTCAAAATCAAGGGTTCAGATTGAGTCAAGATTTATTGAATTTGATCCAAGGGTTCACGATATGCGGTGATTAAAACACTCCTGATTGGTTCATATGGGGTTCACAAGGATTATGAAAGAGCGCATGCAGATCGTTGATAAAAACGATCCAAGGGTTGTAAACAGTCACATGATTACTCTCTATAAATAAACACATACTCCACAAATCAGAAGACAACAAATGTTGGCCAATAATAAGATATCAAACGCGCGTCTAAAATTAATTATAAACACACCCTGAAGTTTGTCTCGCTTTCGGATTCTACCCAAGGTAACTTTAAGCCAATATTTCAATACTTAATTGCAGTTTGACCCCAAAAACTTTTAAAAACAAGTTTTAATTAATAAAAAACTTATTTAAAATGTTTATAAATCCCAAAAAACATTTAAAAAGCAATTTTAGGGATTTAAACACACTCAACATATGTACACACAATTATATGCAATATGAAGTGTTTGAGATCAATTCTACTGTGTGTGAGTGTTGGTAATATGGTCTAGATCACTCAATCAAGAAAGATGAAATAGCAAAGCAAGCTCTAGGGTTCTTTGGATTTTAGGATAAACACAATTTTGTCACTATTTCCAAACTAGATGAACACTTATATGCAATATGAAGTGTATGAGATCAATTCTACTGTGTGTGAGTGTTGGTAATATGGTCTAGATCACTCAATCAAGAAAGATGAAATAGCAAAGAAAGCTTTGGGGTTCTTTTGATTCTAGGATAGACACAATTTTGTCACAATTTCCAAACTAGATGAACACTTATACAATATAGACTCAAGTGAGTCAAGAGTATAAGGTGCTTCAATCTCCCCCTTTGGAAATATGAAACAAAATCTCCTTTGAGTCAACTAGAACTCGTAGGGCGATAAGACTGAGGAACCTATTCCTAAAAAATCTATCAACCCAATTCCTAGAAAGCAAAAGTACATAACTCAACTATTTACAATTGAATACCCTATTACAACTGTTGAGAATAACTGTACAGAAACCTGAAATGAATCACTAAGATCAAGCTGTTATCATATGTAAAATTCATTAGACTCAAATTTCTCCCCCATTTTGTCTCAAATAGATAAAGGGAGAAAAATAAAGAGACCAAAGAGATTAATCAGCACACACCATACCAATAGATTTACGCAAAGAATTAAATCGACTGTAATCTAAAGGTTTGGTAAACATATCTATGAGTTGCAAATGAGTAGGAAGATAATTGATTTCTAATTCCTTAGTTTCAAACAATTCGCGTATAAGGTGATGTCTTATTTTTATGTGTTTTGTTCGCGAGTGTTGAACGGGATTTTTAGAGATATTGATCTCACTTTGATTATCACAATAGAGATGCAATTATTTTTCTTGAATACCATAATCACTTAGCATTTGTTTAAGCCATAGTAATTGAGCACAACAACTTCCAGCGACTATGTATTCAGATTCACCTGTTAACAGTGATGTGCAGTTTTGTTTATTACTACTCCATCCTACAAAGTTATTACCTATATAATAGCATGCACCTGATGTGCTTTTACTATGATCAGTACACTCAGCCCAGTCAGGATCAGTGTACCCAATTATAGTACTTGGTGTGTCACTAGTGTACCAAAGTCCTAGGTTCAGAGTGCCTTTTACAAATTTAATGATTCTTTTAACAAAAGACAGATGGCTATCTCTAGGGTTATTTTGATAACGAGCACATGCACACACATCATACATTATATCTGGACGCGAGGCAGTAAGATATAGTAGGGTTCCTATCATACTACGATATAGATATGGATCTATGGATTTTCCAGTTTTGTCTTTATATAGTTTTACCGTAGTACTCATGGGTGTTTTAGCATCTTTAGCACTCTCAAGGCCAAATTTCTTTACAATCTCTAAAGCGTACTTAGATTGCGAGACAAATAATCCATCTGAATTTTGCTTGACTTTAAGACCTAAGAAAAATTGCAACTCCCCCATAAGAGACATTTGAAACTCCTTATGCATAATCTCAGAGAAGGATTTAACTTCTGAGGGAGAAGTTGATCCAAAGATAATATCGTCAACATAAACTTGAGCAATAATAATGTGTTTGCCAAAATGTTTGACAAATAGGGTTTGATCATTTCCACCTCTTTTGAAACCTTTATCTAAGAGGAAACTGGAAAGACGCTCATACCAGACTCTAGGCGCTTGTGTAAGTCCATACAAAGCCTTTTTAGGATGAAATACATGATTTGGATATTGAGGGTCAATGAACCCTTTTGGTTGTTCTACATAGGTCTCTTCAGTAAATATTCCATTAAGGAATGCAGATTTGACATCCATTTGGTAGAGTGTAAAATGCAAGTGGCAAGCTATGGCAAAGAGAAGACGAACAGATTCTAAACGAGTAACAGGAACGAAGGTCTCGTTAAAATCTACTCCTTCAATTTGAGAGTATCCTTCAGCAACTAATCTGGCTTTGTTTCTAATGATTATCCCACTTTCATCAGACTTTAAAAATCCAACGTGTGCCAATAACCATTTTGTGATCAGGCCTAGGTACAAGATACCAAACATCATGAATGACAAATTGAAGAAGTTCTTACTGCATAGCAGAAATCCAGTGAGAGTCATTCAAAGCCTCATTTACATTCTTTGGTTCCACTAGGGAAACAAAACATGCATAATGTGCATAATTTCTTAATTGAGATCTTGTACTTAAAGGCTCACTAGAATTACCATCAACGTTATTCATGGGATGATCTTTAGAAACCCAGTTAGGTACTTCAGGTATCTCAATTGGTAATGATTCACCTATTTCAGGAGAGTCATTTTCTAAAACATTTGTAGGATTTTCCTCAATAGTTGATTCACAAAGCTTACTCTCTACAATAGTGTCACTTACAATTACATTTATGGATTCCATCAAGGTTTTAGTGCAAAGATTATAAACTCGATAGGATCTACTATTAGGCGAGTATCCTAGAAAAATAGCTTCATCTCCCGGCTCTCAAATTTGGACAAGTGTTCCCTATCTTTGCATACATAACACGTACTGCCAAAGGTTCTAAGGTACTTAAGATTGGGCTTTTTCATATACCATAGTTCATAAGGGGTTTGTTTGGAATTATTTCTAAGATATACCCTATTGATAACGTGACACGCTGTATGAATAGATTCTACCCAAAAATATTTAGGCAAATTCTTAGCATGTAACATAACGCGTGCCATCTCTTGAAGGGTACGATTGTTTCTCTCGGCGATTCCATTTTGTTTAGGAGTCTTAGGAGCACTAAACTCGTGTTTGTAACCATTATAGTCACAGTACTCTATAATACCAGTGTCTTTGAATTCTCCACCTCTATCACTACGAATTCTATTTACTTGAGTGTCCTTCTCATTTTCAATCCGAAGAAGTATTTTTAAGAAAGTTTGAAAAGTGTCAAACTTATGTTTTAAGAAGGCTACCCACGTAAATCTAGTGAAGTCATCAACTATAACAAGAATGTAACTGTGTCCACAGAGACTAACAGTTTGGGAGGGACCCATTAGGTCCATATGGATGAGATCTAAGGGATTAGAGGTAAGGATATCTTTAACTTTCTTATGAGGTGCTTTAACAATTTTTCCTTCCTGACAGGAACCACAGACAATGTTAGAAATGGATTTTATTTTTGGAACTCCGCTAACTATTTCTTAAGAGGGCAGTCTACTAAGATTATCGTAATTTATGTGACCCATTCTGTTATGCCATATCTCATTGTCATCCATTCTAGCAACATTACAGATTTCAGAATTGCTCATGAGAGTATAACAATTGTTACGAGTCCTGAATCCTGTAATTATTCATTCAACTTTTTCATTTAAAATTTTGCAATTGTTCTTTAAAAAGGTAACAGTATGATCTGAGTCACAAAATTGCGAGATACTAAGTAGATTGGCCTTAAGACCTTTACCTAGAAGAACATTTTCAAGAATAGGAAGTCCATCTTCTTGGAGAGTTCCTTTGCCTATGATTTGAGATGATACTCCATCACCAAAAATAACTTTTCCTCCAGCAAAGCTGGTTTTGTTCAAAAGTTTTGCATCATCCCCAGTCATGTGCTTAGAACATCCAGAGTCTAAATACCAACCAGACGATGTGTTCAACTTTTAAAGAAGTAATAACAATGTTACACTTCATCTGGGGTAATAGATCATCTTTTCTAACCCATATTGCTCTAGTTTTCATTTTGCGCTTATTAGCTCTCAATGGATCAAATTTGCGAGCATTCGATTTTTGTTGAAAAATATTTTGCGCATGATTTTGAGTTTTATGAAAGACATGAGCATTTGGTTTAGGAAAGTGTTTAGGAATCCTTCTAGGGAATGTTCTTTTAGGTTTGGTCTTTCTCTTCCTATAGTTAGAGTTTTTGTCTCGTTGTCTAGGTAGAACATAATTGTTACGCCTTCTCCTAGAAAAGTTAAAATTCTGATAGATAGGAGGATTACATATAGGTTTAACTAGTCTTCTAGCATATCAACCATCAAAAGAGTGACCGTATATATCACAGTAGGAGAAATAAAGATTGCTCAAAATTGGGGTCTCCTTAGGAAAGTCTGTAAACATAGGTTTTAAGGAATTTTGAGGTTGAACTCTATTCCTAGATAGGACAGTCTTGAATGTAGACTCACTCTTCCTAATAGAGGGGAAGACGTATTTGACCTTAGGTGAACTTTCATGTTTAGAGCAACTTGATTCCCTAATGTTAAAATTTTGATGTTTTGAGTCAAACTCATTTTTTAGAGAATGAAAGTCTGGGCAGGTTTCAATAGGCCTTTTACCTCCTGACACAAACTTGATAGGTTCAAAAGATTTTGTCTGTGTCTTCAAATTGGGGCAAAACCCTATTCCTGTTCGATCATCAGAATTGGTTTTAGATTCAGCAAAAAATTCATCAAAACAGTTTGAGTTATTTTCAAATTTTGTAAATTTTTTGAAAACAATTGCTGTCTTTTCTATAGTTTGTTCCAATTCTAACAATGTCCCTTTGTATTTTTTCTCCAGAGTTTCATTTGTTTCAGTCATATTTCTCAGTTTTTGATCAAACCTTTTGATTTCACTTTCGTGAGTTAGATATTGGGTAGTATAATCTTCAGCATTCAGTTTGACCATCAGGATTAGATCTTCTAACTTCTTGGTGAGGTTTTTCACAATCTTTTCTAGTCTAGTTATTTTCTTTAGAGTTTTAGCATAGAGTGTATGAATATCTGGGAGATCTTCATTGTCCGATTCACTAAGTGTAGTGTGTGAAGTGACCCCTAAGGCTTCATTTCTTGGACTCACACACCCATTGACATCATCATTACCGCTTTCCCTTTGACTCACACACCCCGAGGTAGATATAGCAATGTTCTCAGTAATTAAAGCATCTAAACCAGTAACAGCATGATTCAAAACAACATAAGTAAATTACTAGATTCATCCTCACTAACAAACACAGGCATATCATCATTATATATAATCTTAGAAAAGAAAGACATGCAAGGATCAAAGGCCTCAGATAACTCAAGTTCCTCATTTTCAGAATCGCTTGAATCATCCCATGTCTTGAAAATGTTGTCTCTAGTGTGTTTATTTTGAGTGTTCAGGTTAACTCTACAATCTTGTGCAATGTGTCCTAGTTTACCACATCTAAAGCATTCAGTCTTCTTAAGGTCTCTGTTAGGTCTAGTGTGAGAGTCCTTGTGATGTTTGTCATGACCTTTCTCATGAGGTTTATGATTAGAGTGATTTGGATAATTGGACTTGCCTTGTTTGTTTGCCATGTTATTTCTAAACTTAATGATTTTCTTAAACTGTTTTGACATTAAGGCAATCTGATTGTCCAAACTCTTTATATCGCATTCCTCATCAGAGTCATCATTGGGGATGTTAAATTCAGGCTTAATCAACTTAGAAGAAAAGCTCAGATTAGAACTACTCTGTTTCCTATGGGACTGGGTCAATTGTTTCTTAAATTCTAGTTGCATTTCCACAGTTCTTAATTTACTACTGAGTAATTCATGAGTGAGATTTATGTCACATTTCCTCAATAGCATATATTTTGTTGTCAAATTTCTGTGGTAATGATCTCAGAATTTTAGATACAATTTCATGTCTATCATATGTTATCCCATTAGCATGCAGTTTTGTCACAATATCAGTTAAGTTCATATAGAAGTCATCAAATGACTCAGATTCAGACATAATTAAGGAGTTATACTGTTGAATGAGCATTTGAGTTTTAACAGCCTCAACTCTAGTGTCACCTTCATGAGCAGTAACCAAAGTGTCCCAAGCTTTCTTAGAAGTGGTACATGATGAGATTCTTTTGAACTCATGTTCATTTATGGACATAAATATGGCATTCTTTCCTTTGTTATTGTTGCGAGAAGCTTGTTTCTCTTCTTGCGTGAACTCACTTAATACTTTCTTAACCCTCTCATTACTTCCTTCAGTGTCTGGTTTAGTAGGAAAAATGTATCCATTTTCAACAATGTCCCATACATCATCTCCCAGAGTTCCTTGAATGAAAGAAATCATCCTTACTTTCCAGTAATCAAAATTGGTTCCATCAAAGATAGGAGGTCTGGTCAAGTTACCAAATCTTTCATTTTTCTCGTCTATGTTTGATTTTTAGAAAACAATTTTAGAAATACAGGATCTCTTTAAAAGAAGTTTACAAAGCTCTGATACCAATTGAAAATTTGTTACTAAAGCCGTTTAATAAAATTAAACTATTTAAGTAACTCCGAACATTTTTCTGAAGAAACTCTTTTCTTTAAAATCAAAACTAATTGAACACAAGATGTGTTCAATAAAAGTATATACGAGATCTATTCAAGATTGGATTAACACGTGTAACAAAACAGTTTAAAAACTTTAAACTCAGTACAACCAAGAATGAGATGAGGAGATGTAGAAAGATTAAGAACAAGATTTTTTACGTGGTAAAACCTCACCCAACTGAGGAAACATCCCCGACTCCCTCTACGGAGTAAACAAAAAAAATCCACTAAAACAAATTTAACAGTTACAAACTATATAACAAACATGCATACAACTCAGACCTATATAAGTTTAGGAATGTACCCTCTAATGTCCTTATAACTTCTCTGCAGTTCTGATTGCTGATGTTGTTCTCCCAGTTTGCTAACTTCCAATTTGTTCAAGTTCTTTACGTCGACTCTTGTTCTCAAGATCTTATTACCAACACTTTTAGTGTGGTAGGATGAAGGTGTTTGTGGAGGTGATCTCTAACACATGCATGCACACACACACACACACACACACACACACACTTATTTTATACAACCAGTCCTAACAAATTACATATAAGACTATATGCTGTGATTTTCCTTTTTCTCTCTTCTCACAAAACTTAACCTTATTTGACCTTTATAACAATCCCAGAATCCACGACTATCTTGCTCAGAAGACGTATCAAGATCTTAATCAATCTCGGGTTTTGAAAAGATTTTTGAGATTGAAAATCACCAAGTGCGATTCCAAACTAGGTCAAAGGTCTTGTTTCAAGAGAACTACAAATAGAAAACATTATTACTGATTTCAAAGTTAAAAACATTTACAGAAAAGAATCAACAATATATTTCTCAAGCTGAGAAACAAAATATGTAAATCTAAGTGTAATATAACATGAAGTACTCAGATCTGAAATTTCTGTAAAGCAGAAAATAGATATAAGAAAGAATGTTTAAGTTGGACACAAGATCTAAAGAACGAAGAGGTTACAGCAACAAACCAACTACACAAACCAACTCTCATACACTCAAACACTCAAGGTTGTGTTTGGGATATACATGAGTTTGAAAAGAGGTTTAGGTTTGAAATGGTTTTGACGATTTAGGGTTAGGGTTTCTAACTCTTTCTCTCTCTTTCTGGTTTCTCTCTTTCTCTCTCTTTCCTCTTTTCTCTCTCTACTCTCTCTTTTTTCTCAAATGGACGAAGTGGCAAAAGTCTCAGAAGGCTGAGTGAAGGGGTCCTTTTATAGGAGGCTGAGAAGATTCGAGAATAAGGTTCAAAATAAAGGGTTCAGATTGAGTCAAGGTTGATTGACTTTGATTCAAGGGTTCACAATATGCGGTGATTAAAACTCTCCTGATTGGTTCATATGGGGTTCACAGGGATTATGAAAGAGCGCATGCAGATCGTTGATAAAAATGATCCAAGGGTTGTAAACAGTCACATGATTACTCTCTATAAAGAAACACACACTCCACCAATCAGAAGACAACAAATGTTAGCCAATAATAAGATATCAAACTCGCGTCTAAAATTAATTATAAACACACCCTGAAATCTCTGCCACTTTCGGATTCTACCCAAGGTAACTATAAGCCAATATAACCATCAATACTTAATTGAAGATTGACCCTAAAAACTTTTAAAAATAAGTTTTAATTAATAAAAACTTATTTAAAATGTTTATAAAATCCCAAAAAAATAGTTAAAAAGCAATTTTAGGGATTTAAACACACTCAACATATGTACACACAATTATATGCAATACGAAGTGTATGAGATCAATTCTACTATGTGCGAGTGTTGGTAATATGGTCTAGATCACTCAATCAAGAAAGATGAAATAGCAAAGCAAGCTCTGGGGTTCTTTGGATTCTAGGATAGACACAATTTTGTCACAATTTCCAAACTAGATGAACACTTATATGCAATATGAAGTGTATGAGATCAATTCTACTATGTGTGAGTGTTGGTAATATGGTCTAGATCACTCAATTAAGAAAGATGAAATAGCAAAGAAAGCTCTGGGGTTCTTTGGATTCTAGGATAGACATAATTTCGTCAAAATTTCCAAACTAGATGAACACTTATACAATATAGACTCAAGTGAGTCAAGAGTATAAGGTGCTTCAATCTCCCCCTTTGGAAATATGAGAGAAAATCTCCTTTGAGTCAACTAGAACTCGTAGGGAAATAAGACTGAGGAACCTATTCCTAAAAAATCTATCTACCCAATTCCTAAAAGGAAAAGTACATAACTCAACTATTTACAATTGAATACCCTATTATAACTGTTGAGAATAACTGTACAGAAACCTGCAATGAATCACTAAGATCAAGCTGTTTAGCATATGTAAAAGTCATTAGACTCAAATTTCTCAACCATTTTGTCTCAAATATACAAAGGAAAAAAATAAAGAGATTAATCAGCACACACCATACCAATAGATTTACGCAAAGAATTAAATCGATTGTAATCTAAAGGTTTGGTAAACATATATGCGAGTTGCAAATCAGTAGGAAGATAGTTGATTTCTAATTCCTTGGTTTCAACCAATTCGCGTATAAAGTGATGTCTTATTTTTATGTGTTTTGTTCGCGAGCGTTGAACATGATTTTTAGAGATATTGATCGCACTTTGATTATCACAATAGAGATGCAATTGTTTTTCTTGAATACCATAATCACTTAGCATTTGTTTAAGCCACAGTAATTGAGCACATCAGCTTCCAGCGGCTATGTATTCAGATTCATCTATTGAGAGTGATATGCAGTTTTGTTTCTTACTACTCCATCCTACCAAGTTATTACCTATATAATAACATGCACCTGATGTGCTTTTATTATCATCAGTACACCCAACCCAGTCAGCATCAGTGTACCCAATTATAGTACTTGGTGTGTCACTAGCGTACCAAAGTCCTAGGTTCAGAGTGCCTTTTACATATTTAATGATTCTTTTAATAGGAGACATATGGCTCTCTTTAGGGTTATTTTGATAACGAGCACATACACACACAACATACATTATATCGAGATGCGAGGCAGTAAGGTATAGTAAGGTTGCTATCATACTACGATATAGAGTTGGATCTATGGATTTTCCAGTTTTGTCTTTAGATAGTTTTACCGTAGTACTCATGGGTGTTTTAGCATCTTTAGCACTCTCAAGGCCAAATTTCTTTACAATCTCTAAAGCGTACTTAGATTACAAGACAAATAATCCATCTGAATTTTGCTTGACTTGAAGAACTAAGAAAAATTGCAACTCCCCCATAAGAGACATTTGAAACTCCTTATGCATAATCTCAGAGAAGGATTTGACTTCTGAGGGAGAAGTTGATCCAAAGATAATATCGTCAACATAAACTTGAGCAATAATAATGTGTTTGCCAAAATGTTTGACAAATAGGGTTTGATTATTTCCACCTCTTTTGAAACCTTTATCTAAGAGGAAACTGGAAAGACGCTCATACCAGGCTCTAGGCGCTTGTTTAAGGCCATACAAAGCCTTTTTAAGACGAAATACATGATTTGGATATTGAGGGTCAATGAACCCTTTTGGTTGTTCTACATAGGTCTCTTTAGTAAATATTCCATTAAGGAATGCAGATTTGACATCCATTTGGTAGAGTGTAAAATGCAAGTGGCAAGCTATGGCAAAGAGAAGACGAACAAATTCTAAACGAGTAACAGGAGCAAAGTTCACGTTAAAATCTATTCCTTCAATTTGAGAGTATCCTTGAGAAACTAATGTAGCTTTGTTTCTAATGATTATCCCACTTTCATCAGACTTATTTTTAAAAATCCAACGTGTTCCAATAACCTTTTTGTGATCAGGCCTAGGGATATCAGAGACTGAATATCTTCGGCGACTTCCCATATTCGGGATGCGGTCCCGGTTCCTTCTTATTTGGTGCCATCTGCTTCGTCCGGGGAGGACTCTAGCTCAGGTAGCGGTGGTGCGTCATCTCGCCGTAGGGGAAAGAGAGTGCGTCACAGGGGTGGAAGCTCTTAGAGAGGGGTAAGGGTAGGTGTGAGAGAATGTGGTTTCGGGCCGAGTCCCGTTATTTTTTGCTTTTCTTTTATTTCCTAGAAAATTTGATGCAACACAGAAGAATATATATATGCAATGCAGTTGGAGATTTTTATTATCTTTTGTTAATGATGAATGAGTGAATGCATGTTCATGCGCTTTTTACTTTGCTGTTGAGACCGTAAAAAGAGATATTTTTGGGATTTTGAAGGAATTTTTTTTTAAAAAAAATGAGAAATTATATAGGGGTGAAAGAGGATTTTTGAAATTGTGTTGAGAATATCAATTTATTTTTGGGCTTCTGATTTTGATAAAAAAGGAAAAAGGAAAATTTCCAAAAATAGGGGGTTACCGATCGGCAAGACCCTTGTCCTTCCTATCGGCAGTCAAGTCCAGTCCCATCAATTCAAAGCTTTTGATTTGTGCCCTCTTCAGCCATTTGTACTTTGTGGGGTTGGATTCACTCCGATTTTGCAGGGATTGTGTCTCTTGTGAGGGTTCTCAAGTATAAAAAGGGGAAGGGTGGAGTGTTTCCATCACACCTTCACTTGTCTACTGTTTCTTAGTCCTGCAGGATGGCTCTCCCTGGTAGTATTGGGTTTGCTAACTACCTCGAAGCCCTGGAAGCGATGTGCTCTTATAACGTCGACTACATTTCTTTCAACATCCGTCGAGTCTCTTTGTGGCGCAATCGACCCATTGAGTGAAACTTGCTGATGAAGGCGGTATAATTTTGGTACCCCGAAGACCATATATTCCGTTTTGGGTTGGATGAAGTTTGTCCTACCTATGAGGAATTTTCTGTCATGCTGGGGGCCTAGTGTTGCTACGGTTTTACCCAAATTTTCCCATTCTCCTAGGGATTTGCTGGCTAGGCTTCTTCGCATTTCGCCTTCGGTGACTAGATCACTCGAGGAACGATCTCCCTCCCGACGGTGTTGCAGTCCGTACATCAGTGGGAAGTAGACGATGCTGGATACGCCGGAGTCGTTGTTTTGGGCTTGGTTCCAAAATTGTTGCTAGTGACTGGGGAACTGCGGGTGGATCCGCCACTTGCAGCCATTACTTCATGGATGTCATACCATCATAATCCTGCGATGGTGATACTGGCGGAGACCTTGAATGGTGTAGATGCCTAGCGAGAAGGTCATTCTGACTTCCTGCGGGGTAGCCCCGTAATGCTGTTCATGTGGTTGTCTGAAAGACTTCGCCTGACGACTCTTCCAGAATATCCTTTGTCTATTGTACCCAACTTCTTTTTGCGTCACTTTTTTAGCATTGGCCTGGATATTGAGAGCTGGGAGAATTGGCTTGTGGAGCATGGGGCTTGGAATCTATACTGGTCAGTGCCCTGGTGGGGATAGTTGCTGCCTGTTCTGGATCTAGGAGAATACTTGTATGTGCGGATGGTTGGTCTCAGACAGACCTCTTTCTATTTCCCTCAGCGGCTTCTGCGCCAATTTGGCTAGGCACAGGTCGTGCCACCTCGAACACTGAATTTCTTTCCGATAGAGGATTTGACCGAGCGTCTGCGCATGCGGCTTGGCTCTATGTGGGAGAATCGACGTCCGTCGGCCCATACCTCTAAGTCTATTGGGAGAGTTTTTCATATCCCTGGGGATTATATGAAGTGGTTGTAGAGGAGAGTGGTTAGCAAGATGTTGTCAGTGGAGACTGGACAAAAGTTTCTTATCTCTTTTGACACGATGGAAGGAGGTGTTGTGGTATTTTTGAAGCTGGTTCGAGCTTATCGGTCCATGGAGTGTCTACAACACTCTGTTCAGGCAGGGGAAACTTGGGGACCCCCTAATGCAGATGAGGATGAAGGAGAGGGCTCCTATGGTAGCTGGGGATAGGACTCCCTGAAGAGTTTGTTGTGTAATGGGGGATAAATGTGGTGATTTTATTTTATCTTTTTAGGAAGGTAGGGGGAAGGGAGTTATCCGTTTTTATATAATCCATACTGTAATTTCTTATTAGTGAAATAAACAAGTTTCTGATCATCCAACTGTGCCTTTGATGAGTTTTGTTTTGTGTGAATTATCTATACCGATCGTTAAGGCATACATAATCATTTTGTTCAAGTATATGTTTGAATTGACTGTTGCTCTCGGAGATAAGAAAAGAATAGTATTTTATGAAAAAGAAAAGGGCCGTGCTCATGTAAGGTGTATGAGCTGCCTATGTACCTCTAGGGTTTTTGAAATGTTTTAATTTTGTTTGAAAATGGTTATTTACAGAGGATCAGGCCCACGTAGTTCTAGGTAGAAGGAAATGAAGAGATTTTTTTTAGAATAGAAGGGAGATGAGAAGAGTCGTAACGCGTCGAGATTTTGGACTAGGGGTAGAACATCTTGAGATGGTCCAGGTTGACTGGACGAGCCATCTCTTCCCCATCTAAGTCGGTGAGCATGGCAGCACCACCAGACAAGATCTTCTTTATAATGTAGGGGCCTCTCCAATTGGGTTTGAATTTTCCTCTGGGGTCCCAGATGGGTTCTATGATTTCTTTGAGGTACAGGTCCCCCTCTTGGACACCGCGACCCTTGACTCTTTTATTAAATGATCGCGGTATTCGGTGATGGTACCCTTGTATATGGTATAGTGCTTTTAATCTCCTTTCGTCTAGGAGTTCATCTTGTTAAGACGACTTTGGCACCAGTCTTCTTCATTGACCTTGATTTCAAGTATGACGTGCAACGAGGGTATTTATAGCTCCACGGGTAGGACTTCTACCATGTCGTAAACCAGAGAGTAAGGGGTAGACCCAGTAGAGGTTTGAATTGAGGTTCGGTATCCCCAGAGGGCGTACATGATCCGGTCAGCCCAATCCCGATAGCTTTTGGTCATATTTTTAATAATGGCTTTGAGGTTCTTGTTGACGGCTTAAACTGCACCGTTGGTTTGAGGTCGGTAGGTAGAAGATTTGTGTCTCTGAATCCTGTACTATTTGACCACCTCTGTGACTTCTGCCTCAAAATGTAACCCATTATCTGATACTAGCTCGTGCGGGACCCCATACTGGTAGATGATGTTTTTCTTGATGAGTTTGGCCACTTTCTTGGCGTTCAGTACTATGTATGACTCCGCTTTGACCCATTTGGTTAAGTAATCAATGGAAACTAGGATGAACTCATGCCCGTTGGAAGCCTTCGGTGCAACCTTCCCTATGATGTTGATGCCCCAGGTGGAGAACGGCTAGGGAGAGGTCATGTTGTATAATTCGCACGGAGGCAGATGCTAAAGGTTGGATAATTATTTGCATTTGGGGCATCTCTGGGCATAGGCGGTGCAATCCTGGGTCATGGTGGTCCAATAGTAGCCCTGTCGGATGATCTTCTTGGAAAGCATGTGATCGTTCATATGGGGTCCACATTCTCCACTGTGGATTTTCTACATTATCTTTTTAATGTCAGCCCCTGCGATGCAGTGTAGATGAGTTCCATTGAAGTTCCTCTTGAGTAGTGCTTTATGATAGATGATGTACTGGGCAGCTAGTCTTCAGAGGGTTGCTCGATGTTTCTTGTTGGAACCCTCGGGATACATGCCATATTTGAGGAGGCGCCAGATATTATAGTACTAACAATTTGCTAGTTCAGGATCTTCTATGGGGACGAGCCCAATGTGGTGGCAGTAGGTTGGTTTGTACTGCTTTTGAATAAGGAAGGGGATCATTGTTATTCCTTCGGGCATGTCGACCATAGAGGCCAAGGTAGCAAGGGCATCGGGTAGGTTATTCTTTGCTCAGGGTAGGTAATGGAAGGTGATATCTTGGAATTGGGAGGCTAGCTCTTCTAAGTGGGCATGGAAGGGTTGGAGTTTCTCGTCCTTGACTCCCCATTTTCTGAGAACTTAATCGATGATGAGGGCAGAATCCCCGTAGACGTCTAGGCATTGAATATCTTTCTTGTGAGCAACCTTGAGGCCTACCGTGCATGCCTCGTATTCATCCATGTTGTTGGTATAAGGGAAATCCAATTTGATGGTGATGGGAGTGTGGGAGTCATCTGGGGCGATTAGAAGTATCCCAATGCCATATCCCTTTTTGTTGGCAGTGTCGTCAAAGAACATTTGACATCGAAGGTTGTCTTGAGCAGTGCAAAAGATGTTTTCATCTGGGAATTCGGAGATCCAGACATAAGCTTCTTCTACAGGGGAATCAGCGAGGTAGTCAGAGATGGCTCTTCCTTGCATGGCTTTCTGTGTGACGTACACGATATCAAACTCGGCTAGGAGCATCAACCATATGGACATTCGGTTGGACAATACGGGTTTCTCAAGCAGGTATTTGATGGGGTCCATTCGAGATACAAGTTTGATGGCGAAGGCGAGCATGTAGTGCCGCAGCTTTTGGGTGACCCAAACAAGTGAGACACACGCCTTTTCTATAGCGGTGTAGTTAACCCCATATCCGACCAATTTGCAACTGGCATAATAAATGGCTCTTTCTTTATAGGAATATTCAAGGTATTGGGCTAGCAAAGCCCCAGCTGAAGTGTCGATTATGGTTAGGTATAGGAGAAAGGGGAGACCAGGTTGTGGTGGCATGAGTACCGGGGGTTGGGTTAGATATTGTTTGATTCGGTCAAAGTCTTCTTGGCATGCCTCATTCCAAACTTTAGTTGAATCCTTTCGGAGGAGTTTGAAGATAGGTTCGCAGATGGAGGTTAACTGGATGATGGACCAACTGATGTATTGCAATTTCCCAAGGAAACCTCGGACTTCTTTCTCTCTTCGGGGAGGTGGCATCTCAAGTATGATGTTCAGCTTGGAGGGATCTTCTTCTATCCCCTACTCACTGACCATGAATCCTAAGAGTTTTCCCTTTGTAAGGCCGAAGATGCATTTCTGCGGATTGAGTCTCATCTGATATTGTTGCAGTCATTTGAAGGACTTTCGGAGAGCAAGAACATGACCCTCTCTAGTCTTGGATTTGATAATCATATCATCCACCTAAACCTCAACTTCTTTGTGAATCAGATCGTGCAAGATGGTTGTGACAGCCCTCTGGTAGGTAGCCCCAACATTCTTGAGACCAAATGGCATTACAATGTAGTAAAAGGTTCCCCATGGGGTGATGAATGCGTTTTTTTTTATTGTGGTCTGGGTGCATTTTGATTTGGTTGTATCCGATAAACCCATCGACGAATGATTTGAGAGCATGACTGGCTATGTTGTCTACCATCATGTCTATATTTGGTAATGGATAATCATCCTTTGAAGAGGCTTTGTTCAAATCTCGATATTCTACACACATTCAAACTTTTCCTCCTGATTTTGGCACGAACACTATGTTGGCTAGCCACGTGGGATATTCGATCATGTGGATCAAGCCTACGTTCAACTGTTTGACCACCTCTTCTTTGACCTTGAGCTACCATTTCGTGCGGAGTTTTCTCAACTTCTGTTTAACTGACTTGTAATCTGGGAGAGTGGGAATCTCATGTTGAGCTATTTTAGGATCAATGCCGCGCATATCATCATAGGACCATGTAAAGACATCTATGAATTCCTTTAGCAATTCTTCAAGTTGTGCACGCTCATGCACATCAAGCGTAGTCCCTATCCTAATCTCGCGCAGTTGGCTACTAGAATCGAGGTTAATAACAACAGTCTCTTTTTCATTAACTTGAATGCAGTTATGTTGTTTATCATTAACCTTATTTAGATCAGTTAATAATTATTCATTTGTAAAATCATCATCATCAAAAGTTTGATTAGAATCCAAACAGTTAATGTGAGGCACAACAAGATACTCAGAATCTTCATTTCTTTCATTGATAGGAAAAACAACATTGAGAACCTCGTCAAAAGAGGACTCGATTACATTTGAACAAGGATAGATAATAAAAGAAGAAAAGGGGTAAGCATTGGGATTAGGGGAGATTTCAGAAGGTAGAACTAGTGTAGCATGCCAGTTGAGGAGAGGTGTATCAGTATCTTTAATCAATTGGGACGGATCTTGTGATGTAGTGCCTGAGTGAACCATGCAGAGTGTTAGCCCCAGTGTTTATAAGTTGAAGGAATCTTTGGAGTCACTTTCCTCAGTATCTTCGGCATCTTTGATGAGTGGTTATACATGGTGTTGGGAAATCTCGGCCCATGGGTAGCTGTCTTAGAATAAGATCTCCATTCCAGGCTTCATCTTCTTGTCTGTATGGTCATATCATGGTTTTGGAAAGTCGAAAAAGGGGGAGTCTTTGCCCTCTTTGATGAATCGTCCATTCAAGGAGTCACGTGTGATAGTCTGGACACGATCTAATCTTCTTTTTGGTCTAAACTGGTGGATCATTCTGAGCTCGTGTTCTGACGGTTGATACCCCAAACAACAAGGAGGGAAGGCCTTCTTTAGTTCAATCGTCTCAAGTATCCCTTACTATCTTTATCCTAGACCCAGTACGGGCATGAAGTGTATGTTTTTGAACATTTGAATCACATTGACGTTACCTTGAGGGTCGTATTCTGGACAAACCCTTTCTTTGAAGTCGTCCCCTATCGGGAGTAGAAGTGGTTCAACTCGGAATCCTGATAGGAGCATATCATTTGACCCGTGCTGTATCTCAAGGATTGGATTGCTAGTACTTGCCCCTCGATATTGTCGTCATCATCTAAAATGGTAATGACCCGTCCATCGGTGAAGAACTTTAATTTTTGATGGAGTGAGGAGGGCACACCCTTGATACTGTGGAGCCAAGGTCATCCTAATAATAGGTTAAAATAGGCTGGGATGTCAATAACTTAGAATTTGACGACAGGGTTTATAGGGCCAACCCCTATTACAAGCTTTATGGATCCCTCACCTCTCGGCGGGTATTATCATAGGCACGCATAGTAGCGGAGGTTGGATAGAGGTCACTTTCTTTTAGTCCTAAACATTTGAAGGTTCTCAGTGGGCAGACATTCAAGGTAGATCCATTGTCGACAAGAGAGAGTGGTACAACCTTCCCCATAACTTCGACGGAGATGTTGAGTGCATGATTGTGGTTTGGACCAATCTTGGGGATTTATTCTTTGGAAAAGGATAGCATTCGGGTAGAGGTCAAGGATCTGAAAAAATTTACCGCTTCTTTTGATGTGGTAGAAGGATGAACTGTGGGTCCAGTGAGCAACTTGATCAAAGCGTTTCTGTGCAGCTGAGAAGACATGAAAAGTCCCTATAGAGTGATGTTAGCTTGAGTTTTCTTTAGTTGATCGAGGATCTTGCTTTCCTCGAGGGTCATCTCTGGCATAGGAAGGTTTTCAACGCTATTCCCTTTGTCATTGGATGGTAGTGAGCTTGGAATCTGGTAATGCCTCCCTGATCTGGTCATGTGATTTACTGAAGAAGGGAAAAACATGAATCATGTTTCCTTGTCGATCTTGGGTTGTTCTGCTACCTTGTTCATTTCTCTGAGGAGTTCTTTAAATGATATCATTCCACACATGTTGAGTACCGGGATAGTTTTATCTGAAGCTTGCTCTTCATTCGAATCTCAAAATTCTTCCCCCCATACAGTGTCAACAATTTCATTTTTCCATGTAAAGTCAATGCATTCCATAACTTTAACAGCTTCTTCATAGAGGTCATCCCATTCTATGGGGATATGTAAGGGTGAAGGGATCATGCGGCCCTGTAGCTTAGAACATTAAGTATCTCGATTATATTGCAAATGTTGTTGGTCTGCCTGAATAATTTTGCTATAATATGGACCACATCATCCAGGCTGACTTTATTGGTTGTTACTACCCAACTATCTGACTCTCGATCCCATTTCCGTGCTTCCAAGAAGAGTGTACTGAACCTTTGGCAATCAATGATCATCTGTGAGGGAAATTTCAGCCCCAACTCTAGGAGTTAGTTTACGACTTATGATAATTCCATACTTCCATTTTCAGAACGGATACGGACAGTGATGCATGCTCTGGTGAGGATTGATAGTGCCTGATCAGCGAGGCTAGCAGGGTGTAGGAGAAAATATGGGCAAATTAGGAGAGGTTTAGGAGAGTATATGGGTATGATTTGAGTTGAGGGATCAAATTCTGGGTTCTCTTCTAGAAATATGGCATTGGTATGATTTGGAAGTGGGTTGTGAGTAGTGTTTGGCTTAGGATTAGCTGGTGGGGCGATGGTACCCTGATCAAGTAGACCTTGGATCATATTTTAGAGGTGAAAGAATTGGTCAGTGGCATGGACAACTCTTTGGTGATAGGCACAATGGGCATATGCATTGAAGTTTCTCGGGAGTGGATTTGGAAATGGACAAGGATCCAAAGGTTTGATAAGGTTTCGGCTTAGCAAGACTTGATAGACTTTGGAGAGGGGATCATGGAGCTCAGTGTATTCCTTTCGAACTGAGACAGGGCAGCTTTTTGGTGCCCATGATGTGGTTGGTTGAGAGATGTTGTTGATGGCTGAGACTGTAGCACTAGCAGGTTTGTCATATTTTCGGGAGGTGTATTATCCGGACGCCTTATTTGGGTCAACTTTTGTTTTAGCAAGACCTTCCTCGATTTCTACTCCTGTTTATCTGAGAGCTCAAAAGTGGGGGTAGTATTATCCTCCCATTGTTGCTCGAAAATGGGATAAGAAGTTTTTCTTCACTATGCTGACTTGTTCTTCCTCGGAAGGCCGATTGGTCATGGTTTCTACTTTTTCCCTCCATCGGGTTATGAAGATACTGACTGATTCTTCAGGGTTTTGTTTGAGCAGCTCTAAATCACAGCGGGTGACCTCAAGCTCTTCATTATATTTGTACCGTGGCATGAATTCTAGAGCCACATCCTCCCAGTTATGAATTTTGGACTCTTCGAGAGATAAAAACCATCGAAGGGCATTATCCTTCAGAGTTTGCTGAAACAACTGGGCCATCACATCTTTAGAAGCTCCTAGTAGAGTCATGGAATGATGATAACTTCGGAGATGAACAATCGGGGGTCAACTTCCTTTGAATTTCTCGATATTTGGCATCTTGAACTTCTCAGGTAAACTTGCTTTAGGATAAGGATGCATGTGGGTGTAGTCCATGTAATTTCCTGAGATTTTGACTTGGTCAAACTTCTTAGTGAGCATCTTAAGGTCCTCTTTGACTTTATTTAGTTCTTCTTCCTTCGGATCAATGATCATAGGCAAGTTAGCCCCAATGCTTGGGTAAGATTCAACATAGGAAGCTGGGCAGGCGATGGCCCATTAACAGGAGGGACACGTGGAGCATGCTGATACTCTTCAGGAACCCAGATAGGCTCGGGTGGATCCATAGCCCACGAGAATAGGGCCTCGGGTTCTTGAGGAACGGGAACCTGGTTTCGTTGCATTTCTCGGACCTCAGTTTGGAGGTTGTCAATCTTGGACATGAGCTGAGCTAGGAATGCCGTCAGATCCGGCTGCATAATGATTACTTGATCTGTGTTTTGCATGGAAAGCAGATGGATTCCGGACTTGGAAGGAGTAATAGAGAAACGGACGTAACTCCGGGGTGACTGGACTGAAGACCAAAGCCAATAAGGAGCCAGGCCAAGGGTTTGCGATCGACATGAGAAGGCGTAAAATAGGATTTAATTTTGAGAAAAGGGAATGAATTTTTTTTTGGATTTTCGATAAAGAGAGGATAAATGTTTTTGGATTTTTGATAAGGAAAGGAAAAAAAAAATATTTTTGGATTTTGGATAAAGAAAAACGAGAATTTTCCCTTTGGAGGCAGTCTCAGCATGATTATTATAATTATTATGTTTTAACTTATATTAATTCTCCTAAATACAAAATGAAATGTCGGGCGGGACCCGAGCCTGGAAAAACTGGGTTTGTAATATATACAAAGCTATGGATGGACTTGTGACCAGGCTCACGTACGGGGTCCCGTTTTAAAAATGCTCGAGAATTTGGGCGGCAGGCCGGCCCGAAATTTCGACAGAGTTTCGGGTTGAAACCGACAATCTAACATGTGTGTCCTAGGCTTGACACCTATATGCGGGTATGCAGTTGGTTGGGTGAATCGGAAGGGGTTCCCCCCTTTGGCGTGAATTCCACGATATGTGTCTTGCTCTTGCGGGCAATCGGTACGTATGGACAAGTCATTTGATATACCTGAGTGTACGTGAATTGCCTCACCATATACCTCGTGGGGACGGTACATGTGAGAGAGAATTCGATATACTCGGCATACGTGAATGAATTCCCTGCGATATACCTCCCATCATGACTTCGGTCAAGTGGTACGATGCGGGGGAACCGTTCGATATATGTCGAAGGTACTTGGCCAATGGAAGGTGAGAGTCATATCGCTTAAGCTAGCTACGCCCAACTGGACCAGCGCCCATCACGAAGTGACCCTCTAGTTACTCGGTAAAAATTTGGTCAGTAGCAATGCTCTTTAGTGATGTCGTGTGAATCATGCATGATCCTCTTATTAGTATCTTATTAGAATGTATTTCTTGATTATGCCAACAGGGATCAAAGTACAAGTATCAATGGCACACCAAGCATGAATGGGTGATCCGTGCAACATGTGGATATATTTGACCCTAGGTTCACGTGGTGCGAAGTGTACATGGAGAATCTTCTACAAGTGTTTGAATAGGAGCATAAGCATGGGGTACACATGAGTAATAAAGGGGAACATGCAAATAGGGGAAAATATAAACAAACATAACACCCATGTAAATAGAGTCTAGCCCTCATGAAAAATATCCCCAGCAGAGTCGCCACTGTGGCCATCACCGATCCTGATCCTCGCCGCGGGGGGGGGGGGGGGGGGGGAGGGGGGAGAATGATAGTGAGGATCCTTACGTCCCGCGCGTCCCTCTCGGGAGCGCTTCGGCCGACGTCATTTAAGGTGAGGTGAAAGATGTAGAGAGATTAGAGTCACCAGTCTATTTTACTCAAAACAGACAAAATAAAAGGGGAAACCTCCCCGAAGGACAACATCCAAAGACATACTGGTGCATACGAAACCAAAATGATTCGATAAGGGTCCGGAGGCTAAGTTGCGAAATGGAAAGGTGTTAGGCACCCATTCCGGCCTTTCGGTCTCTCATAGATTTTTGTTATTTTCCTTTATTTTCCCCGTGATATGTGTGCATGTGTATATATAGTAGAGATATTAATCATCTACTTGTACCATGGAAGAGGTAAAGCGAGTCATCCGTAGGAAGGTATAAAATTATTAGAAAATAGGATTTAGGTGATTATGCTTACGTTAATCATTATGAGGGAATGATAACGCATATGAAATAATATGCGCCTAAGAACAAATATATGGATATATATAGTATAAGAGAGTGGAATTTAGAGACAATAGAATATGAGAGATAAAGTAAAAATAGGACTCGAGTCTCGAATTTTACCCCGAGACGCCTACGTAGCCTATAAAGGCATCAAAATCCACTTAGTTCTCATGCAAAACGAGGGGTGGGGTTTATCCCATAAATCCAACCTGGGATTCTCTTAATTGTGTGTGTGTGTAGAAAAAGTGTTTTAGTTGTGAGAAAAGTGTAAGGAAAGTATGAGAATTCCCGTTTGGAATTTATGAGCAAACCCTCTTTTTCTTATTTTTTTGGGTTTTTTATTTATATGAAAATAAGAGATGTAAAAAATACTAAATAAAAAGTATATTAGGATGTGTGAGATGAGATAATAAAATCACTAAGTAATAAAACAGGTTATTACAAATTTATTAGAATTTAAGGAGAGAGTTGAGAAAATTGGACCTTCTTGAAGATCTTGAGCTTGATCTTGAATGTTGGAGAGAAGCCCTTGGACTTGGATGATGATGGAGGGTAGTGAATTCACCAAGTTTGATGAAAAGGATGATGAAAAGTGAAGGTTGGAAAGGGATTTGGATGTAGAAATCACGCTGACTTCGAGAGAGGTTTTCGAGATCTGCTGAGAGTGATAAGTTTCTGATTTTTGGCCTCCTTTGCAATGAGGTCAAGGCCTCCTTTTTATAGTCCCAGGGAGTTTTCGATCGGCATAGCCATGTTCCTACCATTCGGTAGGTGCGTTTAGGCACACTGCCGATAGGCAGGGTCTGAGACCTGCCATTTGGCAGTGTCTTTCAGGCCTTTTTGGAAAATCGATCGCAGAACGCAAACCGTTGATTATAATTGCGCATGGGGAAGATCGTTGGAAAGGTAATTCAGAGACCTTTGAAAGTCCTTTGGACCGCTCCCGAGTTCGGGAGATGACTTTGGGTCAAATGTGGCTCGAAAGCATTCATCGGTCCATTAGTTCATCTACGTACATGGATTCTTGGCTGAACCTTTTTGTATATTCCCTAAGAGTTTCTCCTGACTTCTGTATGCAACGAATTAAAGAAGTGAATGGCTTCCTTACGATTTGAGCTTTGATAAAGTGGTTGATAAAAGATCTTGCATTTAATAAAGCACCCACTGGTCCCTGGTTTGAGCTTTGCAAACAAGTACATAGTTGTCCCTCTCAGAGTGGCAAGAAAATCTACGCACAAAACCTCACATGGGGTGTCCTGGAGTATCATGAGAGACCTATAAGTCTCCAAATGGTTAATGGTGTCTTTAGACCGATCAGATGGATCAATATTATGTATATTCCACTTGGTGGGAAGAGTGTAATGTCGAACTTCATCAAAGAAATGGGATAAAGTCTTATAGAGGTCCAACTCTATGGTATTAGGAGTCCGCGTCCTATAGTAGTTGAGAAAATTCCCCAACTTGTCTTCTATATTTTTTATTTCATTGTCCTAGGTTCTTGACACCCTAGAACATTTTTTAGACCGATCGTTAAGGAGTGATAAGTGGTCCCTAACGGGGATATGAGTCACTAACCTCTGAGGGATTTAGACCACGGCTTCAGGCTTATTTTATCTCTCTAATCGAGAGGCATTGTTTTCCCCTATCTCATTGTGTTCTTGTCCAAAAGGATTTTTTACCACTAAAGGTACAGGAGCCTCCGTAAAACTTCATCTAACTAATCTTGGAGATTTTATTCTGGCATGCTCTACATCTTTGAAGGAGAGAGATAATTTGGCATTCGTGGTCGTCTTAATGGAGATAAAACTTGTTTCGAATTTTTGGATTCAAGGAACTCCCATTGACAGTTCCAAACTGATGGTTATAAAAATAATTTTGCAAAACTCGTGTCCAATAAATGCTCATCACGTGATCTTAGACTAGGTAGTGATAAAGTGTGTTAATGATAAAGACAACTCTATAGAGTGGTTTAAAACTTTTACTGAGGATCCTATGTCCACTATGAACAATGATTCATTTCTTATTAAGTTGTAAAAGAGATTATTATAGATTAAATACTCCTTTGTCTTTGGCCAAGAAAGTCTAAGGGTTATGACGTCTTTGTTATTAGACAAATATCCACTTGGGAGTAAGTGTTGGAGTCCGCAAGCGGTTATTTATCCTTATTTATGACTCAACATAAAATACAATTATGGGAGGATGGAAGTGGTCCAACCCTTCTTAAACCTCTAGCCAATAATGGGTCAACTAATGTTAAACAATAAAAAAAACTAGGATATAAATATTTTCTAGTTTATTTGGTAATTATACAATGATTTTTAGATGTCTTCAACCTTCCCCAAGTCCCTAATATATAGGTAATTTGTTAGAATGGGCATGAGTGAATTGCAATGGCATGGGAGGAGTGGCCATAAGGTCTAAGGATTATAATGACATGGTAGAGTGTTGGTGAAAGGCTTGAATGTGGTGTAAGGTAGTTGATATTAACATTAACTGAGGATTAGATCGTTAAATTCTAGATAGAGAAAGTGGTATAGATAGATGGGATAATGTATTTACCTTCTACTTACCTGCCAAAGAATTTGTTGGAGATTTATTAGACGTATGAGGTATCTGGAGGTGGGTATGATCATTTTTTGATAGTCCGAGCTTAAATGGGGAGTTTATCATTAAGGAAGAAGAAAGAAACTAGTCAGGGGATAATATTCATTAGTCTAAGGTCTGTCAAACTCATATGAGGCTTGATGTAGTTCATTTTGAGGCCTCTTAGTCTAGTTTACAAGGTTTTAATGTACGAGTGAGTACTTGGTAATACTAAGAGTGTTGGTGTGGTCTTCAATCATTTCAAGGACCTTTTATTGGGGCAATGTTGTTCATTAAGGACTGGAATCCACCTGGCACAAGTCTCTATTTTGCATTGGGACCTTGTTATCTATGTAAAGGTGAAGTTAGAGGAGGTAGTGCATAACGGAGGGTGGTCAAATCAAAAGTTAAATTTTAATTTTTTTCAAATTAAAAACAAAACATTAACACAATTAACCAAACTTAAAACTTAGCACTGATGATGTTGGAAACAACACCACCCTTCAAGGTGTTTATAAGCTCTAATCAGTGATAACAATGTCAGCTTAAGTATATGTTGGATATAAGAGATTGAGATGCGGATAAGAGGATGGACACCAATATATAAGTGGTTCAGCCAATCAGGCGTACATCCACTGTGCAAGTGAGTGAGTAAGATCATTAAAATAGGGCACTAATGGCCATGGATACAATCTCTCAAGCTTTCTCTCTCTACTGTATAATTTGACAGAGTTTAGCTAGGGTTGTTATTTTTGGATCCTTTTACAAGGTAGAGGATGACCTCTATATATAGTGCTTGGGGGGTGTAATGTTCCCCCCAAGCATACAATGAGTGTGCATGAGCATTGAACTAGTATGAGAGTGACACCTGGCTATTCCCAACTGAGTAATGATGACCTCAATATTCCCTCACGTGGAGGGAATAATTTGATTATAACAGATTTGTCTTTGTGTTCCAAGTTATACAAGAACGTGTAGAAGCTCGGCTGTCCTCGAGCAATACCAACCTCGGCCTGGAAGAGGATGAGGTTGGTGAGGTCGGGAAACTGCTCGATCAGAGGTTATCAGCGATGATCCTGGCTCAGTAGGAGAGTTGAGGTAAGACAGGTGGAGTTGTAATGTTGTCCTGGGCCGAGGTGATGGTGAAGTAGCAGGATGTCGGTTGGTTCCCAGCCGAGGATAATAATGATGATTTGAGTAGCCTCTGCTTCCTCGGCTTACACCCAACCGAGGTTGATGTATGATGTAGTCGTGAGGTCGGCTCCAGCCGACCTGATGGATTACTATCTGTATGGACTATGAGGACCTCAACTATCACTTGGATGTGAGGCAACTAGTAACGTCGTCCGTGGCCGACCTTGCTTAGGACGACACCGCTGATTGACAATCTAGGGCCCTTCTAACCTCGGCCATCTTCCAGACCGAGGTTGGTGTCTCTAAGCTGTTAGGCACATTTAGGGCATATCAATCACCCCCTAGACCTTAGTTACCTGTGTGATCAGGTTCCTAAGGGGTATGTTTGTCCGAGGTTGGATTTCTTTAAGTGCCAATATTTTCTTGACAAGTGTCAACTACTGAAGTGGATAGCATGTCTGACAAGTGTGATGATGTTGGTTGTCTTTTGGTCTCCTAAGGCAATGATGGGCCTTGGTACGTGTGCACTCACATTTAAGGGTTTAAACCCCATTTTTCTTCTCTTTCTTCCTCATTCCTCTTTTTTTCCCGATCTGGTTATCTCTGCAACTCTCTCTCTCTCTACAAGAGCTTGGCTGCTACGTTTCAAGGGTTTACTTGTATCCATTCCTCTTCTCCTTCATTTAGTGCTTTGACGGGTATTGTCTTCACCCTTCTTTGCCATTTTCAGCCTTAAATTCTTATTTCTTCATTTTTCGATGAGCTTTTTAGTTTTTTCGGCCATTGTTTTGCATTTTTCGGTGGCCCTTGTTCTTGAATGTTCTTGATAATTCTTGTTTAAAATCCCAGCTTGATCCTTCATTAGGTTGGGTCAAGTTGTTTGTTTTTATCTTGAGTCATCAAGTGTAGGGTCATCCCCATATGCTCAGACCCCTTTATCAACTCTTAGAGGAATTCCCCTCTCTTAGGGAGAAAACCTTAGATAAAATTAGGCAAATAGAACGAGCCCAAGAGGAAGCTCATAGGGCAGAGGAATATCCTCCTAGGCCTATATTCCCACCGCCTCTGAAAGTGGTTTATCCTGAGCCATCTGTGCCTGCAGAGGTCCTAGTAGAACCCATCATATGTCTGAGTTTGAGTCGTCAGCCTCAGACCCCATGTCTGTTGATTATTTTGAAGAAGCAATGGATTATACCGTCTGGATGAACCAAGCTGAGGTTTCCATCCGTGCCTCATCTCATAAGAGTTCTAGCACATCGCACTCTTCCTAAGACATTGAAATTCTATGGCCTAGTGTGGCTGTTCCTCTAATCCTTGAAACTATTCCCCTATCGGTCGTCACAGGAGCTGAGTTTGCTCAGAGGTTCCCTAGTGGTGCTCCTTCGTCTGCTTAAGCCGACGTTGAATTGAACGAGGATTATGATAGCAAAAGCGATGTTGACACCTCTAAGGCGGCTGAGATAGAGATCACTGTCAGCGAGGTCGACCTTTTATCCTTCAGACATCTGTATTCTATAAGTCCCTCCATAAAGCTTAGGAGGCCTCTTAGGGACGAGAGGGCCTTAGACGGCCGAGACGGTGAGATATGCTTATATGAGAAGATGTTAAGTTAGGGTTTCGTCTTCCCATTCATCCCATAATCAGGGCTATATTGTCCTACATCAACTTGGCTCCTTCCCAGTTGTCACCCAATGCCTGGAGGGTGATATTTAGATCTATAGTCTTATGGAGGGCAGTCCATCACTCAGACCTTTCCATCCAGGTCTTCACAGGGTGCTACGTCCCCTCATCTGCCAGGAATCATCCGAGCTACTACCATTTTTTAGCTCGGAAGTCAAATAAAAAGATGTTGCAGGTTACCCAAACCTCGAACCATAATTGGAAACCACACTACTTCTTTGCGTCAGGGCCATGGGAGTTTGGTCCCTGTGCCCCCTCTTCCTCCCTAGAGCCGAGAATACCCCTGAGATGGGGACATGTGATAATGGCTGCTAGGGCTGACCCTGGGCTAAGCAAAAATAATCTTCAAAAGGTCAAAGACCTTCAAGATTAGGGAGAGCATGGTTTGCTAGTCAAGTACAAGCATTTGATGACTCCCTACTATCTCTCTGAAACTGGTCTTGGGGGGAGTCCTCTAACCGAGTTCGGTAAGTTACTTTGTTATTTCAACAAGTTATACCTCTGAATTTGTGTATCTCTAATTTTCTAACTCAGACATTTCTGTTTGCAGAGCGCCCAAAAGGGATTTTCGACGACCTCTGGGAGATGGAAGCCCCTAGTCTCACGAAGCTTGTAAAGAAAGCAGGTCTAAATGCGCCTCCTCCCCCTCCAACTACCTCAAGGGCTGAGGCCTCCAAGAAGAGGAAACCTACCCACCCTGCCCCTGCAGATCAGAGGCGGAAGAATTAGGGTTCACAAGGGGATCGTGCCATCCCCATCTCCTCTGAGGATGTATTAATTGCTCGTCTGGAGCAACTAAAGATTGGTGACATCCTTATCGGCCAAAGTCTTAAGGCCCTGGATGCTATCTGCTCTATCATGACCGATTCCGATAAACGCTTCTAACGTTCAATGGACACCCCTATGTTGGTCGAGTTTGGTCTCCACCGATCCATCCAAGTAAGACTCTTTACTTTTGCTTTTTCTGAGTAAGTGTAACCTCGTCTTTGACTTTTAAAGTCTTGAACTGACATCTCTGTATAAGTTTTTTAGGGGCTCCTCTCCTTGCATCACTTTGTGGACTGGACTCTGAGGAAACTTCCTCTGATCAAGAAGGGAAAAGAGGCACAAAAGACCGACACTTCCTTGAACGCTGAAGTGGAGCGTCTGAAAGCTTCTTTAGAGAAGTCTGAAGCTAAGGTCAAGCAGCTGGAGAAGGATATGGGCAAGCTCCAAAATGGCCATACCTCTGCTCTGAAGATGCAGGTTGACTCTCTCCAGCACAAGGTTGATGTTGCTATGAAGGCTGACTTGGATGATGCCTCTGAGAAGATCTTGGAGGAGTACAAGGTCTCTGATGAATTTGTCAGATTTGTCTTCGAGTACCTCGAAAGGGGTGTAAAGGCCACTGGAAAATGGGTTGCCATGAAGGAGAAGGAATCAGGGAGCCTTGCAGCCTCTGACATCATTGGTTTGGGTTATGCCGATCCTCAGTTTGCTAAGTGCTTGCAAGAGGTAGAGGAGGAGGGAAGTTCCTCACCCACCGAGACTGCCCCTCAAGATGACACCAGGACTGAAGATGTTGGCACTCAGGATGATGGGGTGGAAGTGACCACCCTCGACTAGGGAGATAGGGGCATGGCAACTAACCCTAAGGCTGCACACACTTGACCACATTGTGAATCTTTTTGTAATTTTTAATTTCCATTTCAAACTGTAACCTCTCATGACAAACTCTATTACCTTGTGGCTTGTAATTCTTAACTTTATTCTATGTCAACCACTGAAGGGGGATTTATTTCTTTATTTACTGGATGTTCTTTAAATGACATAGTTCTTTATTTTATGTCATGCAATGTGTTTGTGCTAAGGCCTGAAGCCTTCATATAATGTTTTCATAATCCCCATAAATAAAATATTCACCAAATTAATGATGTTAAAGTCGGAGGTCATCAACTAAGATGTTATCCTCATAAAATATTCACCAAATTAATGATGTTAAAGGTCTGAGGTCATCAACTAAGATGTCACCCTCATAAAATATTCACCAAATTAATGATGTTCAAGGTCTGAGGTCATCAACTAAGATGTTATCCTCATAAACTATTCACCAAATTAATGACGTTCAAGGTCTGAGGTCATCAACTAAGATGTTACCCTCATAAACTATTCACCAAATTAATGATGTTAAGGTCTGAGATCGTCCAATCATGATGTCTCACCTCAGACCTTGTCACCAAATTATGATGTTATAAGGTCTGAGGTCATCAACTAAGATGTTATCCTCATAAAATATTCACCAAATTAATGATTTTAAGGACGGAGGTCATCAACTAAGATGTTACCCTCATAAAATATTCACCAAATTAATGATGTTAAGGTCTTAGGTCATCAACTAAGATATTACCCTCATAAATATTCACCAAATTGATGATGTTAAAGGTCTGAGGGCATCAACTAAGATGTTACCCTCATAAAATATTCACCAAATTAATGATGTTAAGGTTTGAGGTCATCAACTAAGATGATACCCTCATAAACTATTCACCAAATTAATGATTTTAAGGTCTAAGGTCATCCAATCACGATGTCTCACCTCAAACCTTGTCACCAAATTATGATGTTATAAGGTCTGAGGTCATCAACTAAGATGTTACCCTCATAAATATTCACCAAGTTAATGATGTTATGGTCTGAGGTCATCCACTAAGATGTTACCCTCATAAAATATTCACCAAATTAATGATGTTCAAGGTCTGAGGTCATCAACTAAGATGTTACCCTCATAAAATATTCACCAAATTAATGATGTTCAAGGTCTGAGGTCATCAACTAAGATGTTACCCTCATAAATATTCACCAAATTAATGATGTTAAGGTCTGAGGTCATCTAATCATGATGTCTCACCTCAGACCTTGTCACCAAATTATGATGTTATAAGGTCTGAGGTCATCAACTAAGATGTTATCCTCATAAAATTTTCACCAAATTAATGATGTTAAAGTCTGAGGTCATCCAATCATGATGTCTCACCTCAGACATTGTCACCAAATTATGATGTTATAAGGTCTGAGGTCATCAACTAAGATGTTACCCTCATAAATATTCACCAAGTTAATGATGTTACGGTCTGAGGTCATCCACTAAGATGTTACCCTCATAAAATATTCACCAAATTAATGATGTTCAAGGTATGAGGTCATCAACTAAGATGTTACCCTCATAAACTATTCACAAAATTAATGATGTTAAGGTATGAGGTCATCCAATCATGATGTCTCACCTCAGACCTTGTCACCAAATTATGATGTTATAAGGTCTGAGGTCATCAACTAAGATGTTATCCCCATAAATTCTACCACTAGATCATAATGAACCAAGAATTGACACGAGAACCGATCTTCTCATTAATAATCTCTGCATAAGATAATATATTTTACATAAAAACTCTTGCAACATCATATGTAATACTTTTTAGATGATCAACATTCCAAGGATTAGAAAAAGGTTCCCCTTAATGGTTTTCTAGCCTGTAGGTCCTGGTCATAACCTCCTCAACCACTTTGTAAGGACCATGCCAATTCAGGTGAAGCTTGTTTGCATTCTGTAACATCTTTTTCAGCACTAGGTCTCCCACACCTCTGGGTCTTGATTTTACCCTTTGATTGAAGAACTTACTGTTCTCTGCTGGTAAGCTGCCTGCCTGATTTCTGCATCTTTCCTTCTCTCTTCGATTAAATTGAGGTCAAGTCTTCTCTCCTACCCATTCTTCTTAGGGTCATAGGTTTGAACCCTATGAGTAGGAAGTCCTACTTCTGTTGGTATGACGGCCTCCGAGCCATGTGCTAACATAAATGGGGTCTCCCTCGTTGGTGTCCTAGCCGTTATTCTGTAGGCCCATAACACAACATAAAACTCTTCAATCCATCTTCCCTTAGCTTCTTCCAACCTCTTCGTGATCCCATCAAGGATCATTCTATTTGTGACTTCTGTCTGACCGTTTGCCTGAGGTCGGCCAAGAGAAGAGAAAAATTGCTTTATCCCAACTCTTTCACAATATTTTTCTAAGGAAGAATTCTTGAACTGGGTTCTGTTATCCGAGATGAGGGTGTTTGGGAGGCCATGTCTGCATATGATGTTATTCCAAATAAATTGGAAGGTCTTCTACTCTGTAATCGTGATCATCGGCTCGACCTCTATCCATTTGGAGAAGTAATCAATGGCGACTATCAAGAATCGGTAGTTATTTGCAGCTCTTGGCAGGGGACCCACTAAGTCAATTCCCCATACTGCGAATGGCCAAGGGGAAATGATCGACGTCATAGGTTGATGAGGTTGATGGGGGATATTGGATAATCTCGAACATTTGTCGCACCTCATCATGTAGGCTGCAGCATCTTTGGCGAAGGTCGGCCACCAGTATCCTTGCGTAATAATCCTCTTAGCCAAAGGTCTTCCTTCTATATGACTAGAGCAAGAACCCTCATGTACCTCTTGTAGGACATGGGGAATTTCTGTGGGATGAACACATCTGAGGAGAGGTAATAGGAATCCCTTCTTATATAGGAAGTCTCATACTATTGAGAACTTTGCAGCTCTGTACCCCATTTTCCTTCTCTCTAGTTTTGATTCTGGTAGCTCTCCCTCTCTGATATATCTGATAAGGGGGTCCATCCATGAGTCCCCTGGGTTCAAATTGAGGCAGGGGTTACTGACCTCTTCTTCTTCAATGGTCGCCTTGGGCAAGATCTCAACTGGGACTGTCCTTCTGATGTCTGTCCTTGTCGCCGAAGCTAACCTTGCTAATGCATCTGCGTGGTTGTTATTTTGCTCAGGTATTCTCTTCATCTTTACCTCTTCAAAACCTTCGAGTATCGTTCTCACCCTCTTCAGGTATTTGGCCATCCTTTCATCCTTGGCCTCATAAACCCCCAACACTTGATTAACAACTAACCTTGAGTCACTATGAAGCAGGACTCGTCTTACCCTAAGGGTCTTTTCCAATGAGAGGCCTGCTATCATGGCCTCATATTCTGACTCGTTATTTGATGCCTTGAAGTTAAACCTTAGGGCATATTCAACGTTAGCACCATCCAGAGCTGAAATTATTAGCCCTGCACCGCTTCCGCTTTCGCAAGAAGACCCATCAACAAAGAGGTTCCAAATATCTTTATCTGATGAGAAGCTCTCTTCTAACATGACTCCATGCCTGAAGAGGTACCGGTCTTCCTCATTCTCGACTAGGCTTGTTAACGGGTCAGAGCCGGGTCGGGTTTAGGGAGATCCAGATCCGTGTAATCAAGTCTTTATCGGGTTCAGGTCCGGGTTCGGGTCTTCATTGGGTCTACAATATTGGATCCGGACCCGAATCTGTTCTAGCCTTCGGGTCTCAAGTTCGGGTCCGGGTCTGACCAAATATATACATTAATTTTATATTATCCCCCTTCTTTATTTTTTAATCTTAAATTAAAATATTTTGTAATGTATTATTGAAAATTATTAGTATAAATAAAATATATATTATTTATATTTATTATATACATAAATATATATTTTTATACTACTATATTGATAAGATATATTTATAAATATATATAAATTTATAGTATATGTATATATATTTAAAAAATAATAATGTACAATTCGGGTCGGGTCTTCGGGTCTGGGTATTGTATAAGATCCAGATCCTACCCATTTAATAAACGGGTCTTCAGGTATTTGGATCTTCGGGTCTCGGGTCCAAAAAAATATGCTCAGACCCTATTATACGGATCGGGTCCGGGTCGGGACCGGGTCCAGACCCGACCCATTGACGGGCCTATTCTCGACTATTTCATTTTTGGTTTTCTTGGATACGACCTCTTCAGGATCTCGGAAGATGTTACTGTTTGACCGTTCTGTGGTCTCTAGGTCATTCTCAACTTCGACCTCTTCCGATGTGAACTCGGCGACAAAATCTGCAAGTGCCTGCCCTTTGATGGCCACCCTAGGTAGATAAGTAAGGTCATACTCTCCCAACTCAATGGCCCATGTCATCAATCTACCCTACTTCTCAGGTTTGTGGAGGACCTATCTTAGTGGGGAGTCTGTGAGGATGACCATGGAATGGGCCTGAAAGTAGGGCTTTATCTTCCTAGAAGCATGTATTAAGGCATAGGCTAACTTTTCCATCCGAGGATAATTATGTTCAGACCCTTGAAGGGCCTTACTGTTGAAGTATATAGGCCTTTGGACCCCAACGTCTTCCCATACTATGGCTGCACTTATAGCTGATTCAGAGATTGCTAGATAAACATACAACTTCTCTCCCACTATGGGTCGAGATAAGAGCAAGGGAGACCCAAGGTAGGATTTTAGCTAGTTAAAAGCCTCATCACACTCTTTATCTCACTCAAAGGCCTTTCTAAGCACCTTAAAGAACGGAAGACATTTGTCCATTGTTTAGGCACATATTCTTCACATTTATCCCCTTAATTTCAGTATTTTTATGATCCCGTGCAGTGTAAGTAGCTTGGATTTGTCTCAAATGTATTCTACTAACCTTTTTTGGCAAGAATTTCATGTTTTGTGTATTTCTCATGTGCTTTACAGGTATTTCACGCAAGTTAGTGCGAAGGAGAACTCAAAACAGTGAAAGAAACCTAGAAATGGAGAGTTGAAGGGCATTTTCGTAATTTTTCAGCCTTATTCAGGAGGTGGGGCCAACTAGAAAGTTGAATAGCTCTAAATTACAAGAATACTGGAAAAAACGGCACCTCAATCCGAGCTACGGTGAAGAAGTTACGATGTTTTGAAGTTGCGGGATAATGAAGAGTCTAGATGTGCGGATTTCTGTCATTAATTATGCATTTAATGCAGTGCAACTCTTGGAAAACTTGTTCCACAAGCACTATTGGTTGTCAATTTCGAGATTTTGTGATATAAAAGCCCATGACCTACATCATTTGAGAGGAGGCTAGAGAGAGGCTAGGGTTAGAAATTTTAGAGAGAGTTTTTAGATCAGATTTTTAGATCAAATTTCCATTTCCTTCAAGATTTGCATGAACCCTAGTTGTATTCTGAATCTCAATTCCGTTTTTGTGCTGAATTCAAGTAATATCATTCTATTCTCTTTTGTTTAATTTCTGCAAATTTCTTACAATGTTCTGCAATTTCATAGTTTCATATGTGAATTTATTTTTCAACCAAATCATGAGTAGCTAATTTTGCAAGGGTTGGGGTACATGAACTCAATCCTAATACAAATTATTCGTATGGAAAATTAGAAAATAAATGAAAATATTGGTTGAATCGTGAATGAAAATCATATATGCATTGTCATATCTTTTAATCTCTCTTGCCCTAGGTACTTGGGATGTTTAAGAATGCTTTGTATGTATAATTCGTCATTCACCGCCTTATATTGATCTTTGATTTCATATGATGCGGTCTTGAACCTCATATATGTAATGCTTAGTGATGATAAGGACTGGATTTAATCAAGAATTTTGATTTATCATTCTAGTATTCTAAAGGATAATTTGTTAAGGATTGAGGGATTGTACCCTACCCTAATTTTCTCTAAATTGTTAAACCCAAATTTTGCTATTAATTTCCATTTGTTTTTCATAAGTAAAGTTTTAGAAAGTTTCTCAAAAATCAATCATCTTTTTATTTCTTTCAAGAAATCATTTCACGGTTTGGTAATTTTCCTTGTTATTGTTTGGCAATTTTGATCCCTGTGGAGACGATCCCGACTTACCGGGTTATTACTTGAGCGACAAGGCTTGCACTTGAGCCTAGATAAATACGCACTTTTGAGACAAATATTAAGTCGCGTCATCCATCGCTCTGGAAACAAATCTGTTGAGTGCATCTACTCTTACAGTGAGCCTCTCAATGTCTTTGATACTCCTTTGAGTCTTCATGTCTAGTAAAGCCTTGATGTTCTCAGGGTTCACCTCTATTCCTCTCTGATTGACAATGAATCCGAGGAATTCCCGAGCTCCTACCTCGAAGACACATTTCGCGGGATTGAGTTTCATTCTGTACAAGTCCATGGTATCGAAGGTCTTTTCGAGGTCTGTCACGTGAGTGCAGGCCTTTAAGCTCTTCGTTAACATATCGTCTGCGTACACCTCCATAGTTTTACCTATTTGATTTTCGAACAACTTATTCACAAGACATTGGTACGTCGCTCCCGCATTTTTGAAGTCGAAAGGCATAACCTTGTAGCAATATATCCCTTTATCCGTGATGAAGGCTATCTTTTCTGAGTCTTCGGCGTCCATGAAGATCTGGTTGTAGCCTGAATCTCATGAGCTCATGCCCTGCAGTGGCATTTACCATCTGGTCGATCCGAGGCAAGGGATAGCTATCTTTTGGGCAAGACTTGTTCAGGTGGGTGAAGTCTACGCACATCCTCCATTTCCCATTGGCTTTGGGTACTATGACTGCGTTTGACAATCACTCCGGATATATGACTTACCTTATAAACTCGACCTCTTCCAACTTTCTGACTTCTTCTCGGATGATGTCGTACTTCTCCCTGGAGTAAACTCTTCGTCTCTGTTTGGTTGGCTTAGCATCCTTAGTCACGTTGAGTTTATGGCACATAACCTCAGGTTCGATGCCAGGCATGTCTGCGTGGCTCCAAGCGAAGACACTTTGCCTCTTCTTCAAGAAACTTATCAGCTCTTCCTTGATCTCCACTTTTAAGGATTTACCGACCTTGACGGTTTTTTTCGGTTCGTCTTCATTGAGGACGATGGATTCTACCTCTTCCGCGACCTCTCCTTTCTTCAACTTTGTTTTATCTCTGGGGTCAAGTGTATCAATGTTATATGTGGTAGTTGCTCTCTTATGGGCCTTTCTCTCTTCGACTGAGTTGAAGTAGCATTCCCATGCTATGGTCTGGTCACCTGCACTTCCCCTACCATATAGGGGGTCGGGAATTTTAGCCTCTGGTGGACCGTTGACGACACGGCTTCAAACTCCATAAGGGCCACTCTTCTTATGATGAGGTTGTAGGCCGAGAAGATGTTTTCTTCCATAAAAGAAATTGATCTTCCGGGTCAACCTCTTAGGCCACTCATCACCCATTCGCACGTCTATCTCATACATACCCAACGGATGGACTTTTTCACCGCCGAAGCCCATTAACGGATGATGATAGGGTACCAGTCTTGCTCTACTGAGGCCAAGGCTCTTGAAGCAGGGCTAGAACATCACATCCGCTGAACTTCATCCATCTACGAGGATTCTCTATACGTCGCACCCATGCACCCTTATTGTGATTACTAAAGGGTCATCATGCGGAGCTAGGATTCCTTTGAAGTCGAGTCGGGAGAACCCAACTATAAGATTGTCTATATCCACCTTCTTTCTCTTTTGCTTAGTTTCAGAAGACATCAGATTTACCACTTCTGGCTTGGCCTTCTCCACATGAGCTTTTCGGTCAGCCACTTCAAAACCACCCCTGCAAGTCCTCCGCATATGGTGTTAACACTAAAGGAGATCATACCAACCCTCTTCACTTGGGTGTTGTCATCTTTTGGTGGAAGGTCCGGATTGTCTTCATCATCGCCATTCGAGTTATCGTCTCTTCTTGCTGGGGTATCGTCATGAGATCTGTCATTTCTCTTCTTTTTTGGGTCATCTCTTCCCCTCTTAGGAGCCTTTCCATCAATGTACTTCCTCAGCTTACCTATTTTCAGCATCTTCTCAATCTCATCCTTTAAGGCGAAGCACTTGTCTGTAACATGGCCATGGTCTTGGTGGAACTCGCACCACAAGTTCTTGTTTCTCTTATGTGGAGGATCCTTTAGCTTCTCTGGCCATCTCAGCGATCGATCATTCTTGATCTCATTGAAGATGTGTTCACAGCTCACAGTTAGAGGGGTATAACGTGCCAACTTATCGTCGACTGATCTCTTCTTTCCATCCTTCTTTCTTTGGAACTTTCCACTGCTACCTCCATTCTCATCCTCGTATTTTGCAGCCATGGCCTCTTTAGCGTTCATGACCCCTCCCGCAGTTGCCAACAGCCCTGTCATGGACTTAGGAGGGTCTTCCACAAGTTTCCACAATAACTTCCCTTTCTGCAGACCTCCTATGAGGGCGGTCATGGCAATATTCTCTTCGTAGTCTTCAACCTCAAGTTTCTCTTTGTTGAATCGGGCAATGTAGTCTCTTAGGATCTCGTTCTTACCTTATTTTACATACAACATATGGGTTGTCTTATTATGATGTCTTACCCCAAAACAGAAGTTTTGAATGAATCGTTCAACCAAACCCTTAAAGTTCTCTATTGAGTTCTTTGAAAGAGAGGTAAACTAGATGTGTACGGCTCCGGTCAAAGTCCCGAGAAGGCCCGACATTTCATCTCATCTGGTATTGAGTAGATGTCCACCGTAGACTGGTACATCTCAATATGATGTACAAGGTTGGTGCTACCGTCATACTTGGGAGACCCCATAGGTGGCTTGAACTTGTCTGGGGTAGGGAAGCTCACTATCTTAGCCACAAACGGAGAGCCTTCTGAGAAACCTCTTTGCAGTGGATCCCGGCTTTTGATGAGATCTCCTATCTTATCCTCAAGACGTTGTCCCTCTTCCCTTTGTGATACCCCGACTAATTAAATACCGGGTAGCTACTCCTTTATTCCAATTAATATAAAATTTCAAGTTGGTTCAGTTCATGGCATCACTGTCGAAAACATTTTAACGATTACTAGCCACCTAATATTTAAAAAGTGAGTTGTCAATTTTTAATTAAATTAGATTAACATGCAACAAGTATTAAATTATGAAATAATGATACCACAACCACATTACAGTCACTTTAAAATAATAAAGGAATAAATGAATCTGGAGGAACACTCCTCTGAAATAATCCAAAATACTGAATAAAACTGAATACAAAGTCTGAATCACTAATTAAGTACATCCAAAACTGAATAAATAAACTGTCTCTAAGAGAAAAGGGGCAACAATCCCTACAGATAAATAAGTCTGACATGTAATCAAGGTATAAAGTGGAGGCGTCTAAAATCGAGGTCATGTAACTTCCACAGCAGCTACAACGCGTCACTGGTATGGAACTCCTAAGCTTGGTGTCCTTGCGGCTGGGCACCTAAAAGGTTTTTACAAGAAAAATGGATTTGAAAGCACACGGGTCAAAGCCCGATTGTGAAAACAGTTTAAAATAAAGCAAGTGTTTAATATCATTAAATAGTGAATATAAAATACATGATAGTGCGTGCACTCACATGAATTCCTCACCTCTCATCTAGTTGTGCACTCCTAACGTACCCGTACCCGTTCTAGTTATTCCACTATCTAACTAGTCCAATCCATAACCTAACCTTACTATACTATTCGAGGTTCAACACCCAACATCATTATATAAACTGAGAGTTTTACTTTGTGTTTCTCAGAACTAGTTATAATAATTACTAAGAAGTTCCCATTTTTAACTCTACAAAAATGATACAATTTGTTCACACTTACATTTATATAAGAAGTCCATTTCAATTATCAGTATTTTAATCTCATCATAAATATACAATAATGGCACCCCTAGGCTAAGTTGCGATGCACACATACTCTGCTATCAAATCCTGGTACATCACGTACATAAGGACCACGTATTTCGAATCTCTAAGGAACCGTTTCGATAAGTAACAATCACACATAATGGAGGCGAACATAGTTCACATCCCATGGGTCATGCACATACCTACGCTCCCATGGTCAGCAGACTTATTAACTCCCCAATAAGTTATTTTGATCTATGTCCTCGAGGTACCAATCTAAATCCCCTCCGTAGGCACACAAAGATTAGATGGCCCGGATCGAACGCCGACCTCCCATGATAGCAAGTATGGTAGGTATGTTATACACAGATAACCACATATACTAAGAATTAACACATCTTAGAAATCTTATAATATTAATAGAGGTATATTTTACATTCATATACCGTCATTAATGTAGTAGACTTACAAGTCTCCGAAAAATATACATCATAGATTATCAACTCTTCTCACGTCGCAAATTCAAGTACTTATATCCTAACCCCTAGAAGTCACCCGGTTTATTATATAATTCTAAGTTTTAATCCTCAACTTACTCCAATCTCACAACTATACCCACTAATCAACAAGGGAAGAATAACACTCAATTGAATATGTTTACGGGAAGTTCGAAACTAAAATCGGGCCTAAAAAGACCATTTTGTGAACTCGTTAAAAGTCACTGAAATATCGTTCGAACGAGTTCGTTCAAATGAATGGATTCGAACGAACTATGAACTTGTTAGAAGGGACACTAGAATCTCGTTAGAAGCTCGTTCGAATGAGGTCCTTCGAACGAGGTCGTTCGAACGACCTGGGTTGGTCTTCTAACGAGATTGCAGAAAATGCCCAGAATTTTCCCAACTTCGTTTTTCACCAAATTCCTTTCTCCAAATCCATCCTAAGTTCAAACTAATTATGTTTTTGTGTTGTTAAACTACTCTAGGTCACTCTAAGTCATTTCCTAACATACTTTTGGGGTCAAATCTTATTAATCAACATGTAATCACCATAAATTCCCAAATCTTGCCCCAAACCCTATGAACATGAACATATAATTTTATTGCACCTAAATACTCATCATTAATCCGTTTTTAAGTCATCAAAGTTAAGTTTTTGGTACCAATTTCGTCCATAATCATTCTACATGCAATCCCTATTCAAACTTATGAGTTCCATGACAAATACATTGGGTGTTCATCAAAACTCTTAAAGCATATAAAGTTTCTACACTAAACATGGAGGAAATATTCATTGAAACTAATGACATCAAATCACTTGCCTTAGGTTTTTTCTTTAGATTTGTTGTCGGTGATTATAGGCTGATTCTCTCCTCTTTCTGGTCACAATTCCTTTCAAAATGATGGTGATGGGAGATGGTTTGGTTTGGAACCTCTTTTAACCTCTCTCTAACTTCTCTCAAAAACCCTCGTAGCCCACTCTCTTGCTTTTGGATGATAATGGCCTTCGTGACCTCTCTAATAATATCTAATTTAACTCTAAAATTCGTGGGTTTTAATCCCTTAACTTTTAAAATTACCAAAATGCCCTTCTGGGTTGTCGGGTTGGCCTAAAAGTGTCCCGGGACCCAAACTAAACTCCCGGCTAGTGTTTTATGACTATTTCGACCCTTCTGGACACGTTGGTGCACTCAAAATGACCATTCAGTTGATAAAAATATAATTTACTTTTTAATCTAAATAAATTCATTCCTGACGCGACTGACACGCGTGTCCTAACTAAATTTTCCAAATTGTCGTATTTCTGCCTTGTGAAAATTTTAATATTTTCAATACTCATATATTACCATATATTCTCAGAAATGTTTATTCTAACATAATAATTAAATACCAACTCACATCTCGCTAGTAATTACCTCCGGATTAATTTCCAAGTTAATTCTCATTTAATTTAATTAATCTAATAAATAAAAATAAATAAAATTACGGGGTATTACATACTTCCCCCCTAATAACAGAATTTCATCCCAAAATTCAAAACTAAAGAATACCTGGTACAAATAACTCTGGATAACGTTCGTGCATCTCATCCTTGCGTTCCCATGTGGACTCCTCGGCATTATGATGCCGCCATTGAACGCGTACTAACGGTACTATCTTCGACCTCAGTTTCCTCTCGCTGTGGTCCAGGATAGCAATCGATCCCTCCTCGTAGGAACTATCGGGTTGTAGATCGATGTCCTCTAAAGCAATGTGAGTATGGGCCAAATAGTCCCTAAGATATCTCCTTAGCGAGGAAATATGAAACACGTCATGGATCCTATGTAAGTGCTCCGGTAACCCAAGTCTATACGCGACTGGCCCAATCCGCCCGATGATAGGAAATGGCCCCACATATCTTGGTGACAGTTTCCCCTTATTCCCAAAATGCATAATCCCCTTCATCGGAGATACTCTGAGTAGCACTTGGTCCCCCACCTTGAATTTTCTGAAGAACCTCTTGGTATTAGCATAGCTCTTTTGTCGGTCCTGAGCTACCCGAATATGGCTCCATATCATTTCTATCCTTGTTGAAGTATCCTGAATCACTTCCGGCCCAAGGAGTTTGTTATCCTCCACCTCTAGCCAACATGCTGGGGAACGACAAGGTCTCCCATACAACGCCTAGAATGGAGCCATACCAATGGTGAACTGGTAGGAGTTATTATAAGAAAACTCCACCAGTGGAAGGTACTGCTCCCAACCACCTCTAAAATCTAGGATGCACATACGCAACATGTCCTCCAACATCTGATTCTTTTGCTCGGTTTACCTATCTGTCTGCGGGTGATATGCCGTACTCAGCCGCAACTCCGTACCCATTGCCTCCTGGAAACTCTCCTAAAATTGTGAAATAAATATCTTGTCTCGGTCAGACACGATATTGAGAGGCACCCCGTAAAGTCTCACTATCTCTGCTATGAAAATCTGGACATACTATCCCATAGTGTAGTCTGTTCAGGCTGGAAGAAAATGAGCAACATTGGTCAGTCTATCCACGATTACCCATATGGAGTCGTGACCCCTCTGCGAAGTAGGTAACCCCGTGATAAAGTCTATGGAATGCTCTCCCATTTCCACATTGGAACCTCTAACGGCTGTTGAAGTCCTGTCGATCTCTGATGATCCCCCTTTACCAGTTGACAAGTGGTACATTTTGAAACGACCTATGCAATCTCTTCATCCCGCTCCACCAGTAATGTCGTCTCATGTCTTGGTACATCTTATCCCCACCAGGGTGTACCATGAATTGCGAACCGTGCGACTCTGTCATTACTCATGTCGCAAGTCTTCCCCTTCTGGAACGACTAGTCCCCCATTGAAGCGTAATCCCCCGTCTGAACTAACGGTATAGGACTTGGCTCCCTCTGTTAGTAATTGAACTATCTATTCCTGACAGAACGAGTCTTTTTCCTGGGCCTGTATCACTCTCGTAACAATCTGAGGTGTAACATTCATCACAGACATGAATGATCGGGCCACTGCATCCTGGTGTCCCAACTCCTTCCACTTTGCTCTCCACACTTCGGCCACCTCATTTACTGGCCTATGGCTCAACGTGTCTGCTACCACATTAGCCTTCCCTGGGTGATATTGGATATCGAACTGATAATCCTTCATAAACTCAAGCCACCGACATCGACGCATATTCAGTTCCTTCTGCGTGAAAAGGTATTGTAGAGACTTGTGGTCTGTGAACAACCGGAATTTCTCCCCCAGGAGATAATGTCTCCAAATTCGAAGAGAAAATACGACTTTCACTAACTCCAATTCGTGGGTGGGATAATTCTTCTCGTGAGGTTTAAGCTTACGGGAAGCATAAGCTATAGCCTGACTCTCCTGTTGTAGTACACCTCCAAGTCCTTTTAAGGACGCATTGGTGTAGACTAGATACTCAACTCCCGGTCTGGGAAATACTAACACAGGAGCTGAGGTAAACTTTTCCTTTAACTCATCGAATGCCAACTGACAGGCATCGCTCCAAATGAATGGCACACCTTTGCGAGTCAGATGTGTCAAAGGACCCGCTATTTTAGAGAAACCCCGAATAAATCTCCTGTAGTATCCTGCTAAGACTAAGAAACTACGGATCTCAGTCGGTGTCATGGGCTGTCCCCACTCCCTAACTGCGAATACCTACCTCGGATCAACAGATATCCCCCAGTCTGAAATGATATGCCCCAAAAATTGTACCTTCTTCAGCCAAAACCCACACTTCTCGTACTTCGCATATAGCTCGTTCTGACGCAACGTCTATAAAACCTGTCTCAAGTGCTCGACATGCTCCTCCTCTATCTGGGAGTAAACCAGAATGTCATCAATAAAGACGATTATGAACTAGTCTAGGAACTCTCTGAACACCCTATTCATCAAGTCTATAAACACGGCTCGAGCGTTGGTTAGGCCAAAAAGTAATAACCTGAAACTCATAGGAACCATATCTCATCAATAAAGCATTCTTCGAGACGTCCTGTTCCCTGATACGCAACTGATGGTATCCCGATCGCAAGTCAATCTTTGACAAGAATCAATCTCCTCTCAACTGGTCGAATAAGTCATCGATTCGGGGCAACATATACTTATTTTGTATAGTGACTTTATTCAACTCCCGTTAATCTACACACAACCTCAACGATCCATCCCTCTTCTTTATGAACAGCACAGGGGCACCCCACGGAGAAGTACTCCTACGGATAAACCCCTGACCCAACAACTTCTCTATCTGATCCCTCAGCTCTCTCATCTCCGCTGGAGCCATATGGTAAGGTGCGCGGGCAATTGGCTGAGTGTTCGGCATCAAATCGATAACAAAATCTATCTCTCTATTAGGAGGTAATCCAGGTATATCATGAAATACATCAACAAACTTCCTAACAACTAGAATAGAATCGAGTGGTAATACCACTTCCTTAGAGGTCTCCTCCTCTATATAGTACAAGTGAGTGGACGATCCTCCCTCAGGGCGAGGCATCGCCACTAAGAACATCTCCTGCCCGGGTATGGCAAAAATAATACTCCTACTGAAACAGTGAATCATGGCTCGATATGCTAATAGTCAATCCATACCAATGATCGCATCGTATTCAGTCATCTATAATACTAACATATCAGCAGGTAAAGTAAACCTCCCGATATCTATACTCACACCTCTACAAATAAGGGAAATCACAGAACCCCCACTTAACGGTGAATCTGCGCAAGTAATCGTGCTCTCTGTAGTGTTTAATAACCCCATAGTGCGTGCAAATCTCATGGCAATGAAACAGTGTGTGGCTCCTGTATCAAATAAAATACGCCCCATAGTCCCTTGAATAGAGAACATACCCTCAATAGCAGGTGGATCCTGTGGGACTGTGGCCTATTGGAGTTGATAAACTCACTCGTACTGAAGCTGTCCCTGCTGGACTGGGACTGCTGGGATGGGTGGCAAAGCTGGCATCTGTGGTGGTGCTGGGAGGGCGGCGGGAAATATAGGTCTCTGGGGCTCGTGTCGAGCACCCTGCTACTGTTGTTGTGGGGCTCTGCCCCTATCAGGACACTCCTGGCGCTTGTGGCCAATCTTTCCACAAGAGAAACATTTCCCCGGAAAATTTCCCCCTCTCTGACCCTACTGCCCACGGCCCTGGTGGTCGTTGTCATTCCTCCCCTAACCATGTTGGCCCTGATAAAACTGCTGCTATTGGCCATGCTAGCCCTACTGACCCTGATGGGCGTGATGACCCTATTGGACACGAAGAAAACCTCCCTGATCATTTCTGAAACCCCCATATCTAAATCTCTTAGAATCCCCCTGCTGAGAACCCTGATCACCATGCCGGTGCTGACCCTGAAATGATTGTGCCCCGCTGGCACCATTTCCCCTGTCCTACCCTGATGGCTGGACTCTCCTGATCGCTTACTCTCTGACAAGTGAAAGAGGTGGTCCTGGAAATGAATCAGTGAGGCATTAACCACATCAGAATAAGTGGCCAACGAGAGATTTTCTAGTAAGTGCTGACGGATCCTCCAAGTCAACCCATCCATGAATTTTTGTATCTTCTTCTCCTCTGTCGAAATCTCATCGGGAATGATATTCAGAAGATTAGTAAACTCGAACTCATACTCTGCCACTGTCTTCCCCTCCTGCTTGAGGTTCATCAACTTCCTCCTCATCTCTGTGTGAACGACAGAGGGAAAATACTTACGGTCGAACCGTACCCAGAACTCCTGAATATAAAGGATATCTCTCTCCTCCGTGGTGGTAATGGACTCCCACCACTGCAACGCTGACCCTACTAGCTTAAAAGTAGCCAGTATCTATCTCTGTACATCCGTACACTCGTACATCCTCAAGTGCCTTTAGATGTCCTTCTTCCACTGACTAGACACAACGACGTCAGAGCTACCTGTAAACTCCGGAGGGTGTGCTTTCTGAAAATCATCACGAATGTGTTCCCAAGAAGACGGGAGTGTATGAACCTGTACTGGCGCTACTATCGGCACCTGAGGCAGTGCCTACTGCACAACTGCTAGAGAGGCATTTACTGCTTGGGCTACAATAGCGACAACCTATGCGGCATTCATGGAGCCCTGAGCTGGTGCAGGCTGTGGCTCGGGCTGAGCATCCCTGGGAACTCGTTGTGCACGTCATGGAGGCATTTGAAATGAGAGTAAAGTCTTATAAGTTCTCAGTTATTATCTCAAAATAGCTGAAGATCGAAACATACACAATAGAGTACAACAATCTTGAAATATAGGGATCTATATCAAAGAACGCTGGGCGGAAACATAAAAAGCCGTAGAGATCCTAAGGACACTAGAACCTGATGCTATGATACCACTTGTGACACCCCGACTAATTAAATACCGGGTAGCTACTCCTTTATTCAAATTAAAACAAAATGTCAAGTTGGTTCAGTTCATAGCATCACTGTCGAAAACATTTTAACGATTACTAGCCACCTAATATTTAAAAATTGAGTTGCCAATTTTTAATTAAATTAGATTAACATGCAACAAGTATTAAATTATAAAATAATGATACCACAACCACATTACAGTCACGTTACAATAATAAAGGAATAAATGAATCTGGAGGAACACTCCTCTGAGATAATTCGAAACACTGAATAAAATTGAATACAAAGTCTGAATCACTAATTAATTAAATCCCAAACTGAAATGAAACTGAATAAATAAACTGTCTCTAAGAGAAAAGGGGCGACATACCCTACACATAAAAAATTCTGACATGGAATCACGGTAGAAAGTGGAGGCGTCTAAAATCAAGGTCTTGTAACTTCCACAGCAGCTACAACACGTCACTGGAATGGAACTCCTAAGCTTGGTGTCCTTACGGTTGGGCACCTAAAAGGTTTTTACAAGAAAAATGGATTTGAAAGAAAACGGGTCAAAGCCCGAATGTGAAAACAGTTTAAAATATAGAAAGTGTTTAATATCATTAAACAGTGAATATAAAATACATGATAGTGCGTGCACTCACATGAGTTCCTCACCTCTCATCTAGTTGTGCACTCTTAATGTACCCGTATCCGCTCTTGTTATTCCACTATCTAACTAGTCCAATCCACAACCTAACCTTACTATACTATTCAAGGTTCAACTCCCGACATCTTTATATAAACTGAGAGTTTTACTTTGTGTTTCTCAGAACTAGTTATAATAATTACTAAGAAGTTCCTATTTTTAAATCTATAAAAATGATACAATTTGTTCACACTTACACTTATATAAGCAGTTCATTTCAATTATCAATATTTTAATTTCATCATAAATATACAATAATGGCACCCCTAGGCTAAGCTACGGTGCACACATACTCTGCTATCAAATCTCGGTAGATCACGTACATAAGGAACACGTATTCCTAATCTCTCAGGAACCGTTTCGATAAGTAACAATCACACATAATGGAGGCGAACATAGTTCACATCCCATGGGTCATGCACATACCTACGCTCCCATGGTCAGCAGACTTATTAACTCCCCAATAAGTCATTCTCTAACCTATGTCCTCGAGGTACAAATATAAATCCCCCCCGTAAGGACACAAAGATTAGATGGACCTGATCGAACGCCGACCTCCTGTGATAGCAAGTATGGTAGGTATGTTATACATATATAACCACATATACTAAGCATTCACACATCTTAGAAACTTGTAATATTAATAGAGGTATATTTTACATTCCTATACCGTCATTAATGTAGTACACTTACAAGTATCCGAAAAATATACATCATAGATTATCAACTCTTCTCACGTCGCAAATTCAAGTACTTATATGTTTACAAGAAGTTCGAAACTAAAATCGGGCCTAAAAAGACCATTCTGTGAACTCGTTAGAAGTCACTGAAATCTCGTTCGAACGAGTTCGTTCGAATGAATGGCTTCGAACGAACTGTGAACTTGTTAGAAGGGACACTGGAATCTAGTTAGAAGCTCATTCGAACGAGGTCCTTCGAACGAGGTCGTTCGAACGACCTGGGCTGGTCTTCTAACGAGATTGCAGAAAACGCCCAGAATTTTCCCAACTTCGTTTTTCACCAAATTCCTTTCTCCAAATCCATCCTAAGTTCATACTAATTATATTTTTGTGTTGTTAAACTACTCTAGGTCATTCTAAGTCATTTCTTAACATACTTTTGGGCCAAATCTTATTAATCAACATGTAATCACCATAAATTCCCAAATCTTGCCCCAAACCCTATGAACATGAACACATAATTTTATTGCACCTAAATACTCATCATTAATCCATTTTTAAATCATCAAAGATAAGTTTTGGGTACAAATTTTGTCCTTAATCATTCTACATGCAATCCCTATCCAAACTTACGAGTTCCATGATAAATACAATGGGTTTTCATCAAAACTTTCAAAGCATATAAAGTTTCTACACTAAACATGGAGTAAATATTCATTGAAACTAATAACATAAAATCACTTCCCTTAGGTTTGTTCTTCAGATTTGTTGTTGGTGATTATAGGCTGATTCTCTCCTCTTTCTGAACACAATTCCTTCCAAAATGATGGTGATGGGAGATGGTTTGGTTTGGAACCTCTTTTAACCTCTCTCTAACTTCTCTCAAAAACCCCCGTAGCCCACTCTCTTGCTTTTGGCTGATAATGGACTTAGTGGCCTCTCTAATAATATCTAATTTAACTCTAAAATTCGTGGGTTTTAATCCCTCAATTTTTAAAATTACCAAAATACCCTTCTGGGTTGCCGGTTTCGGCCTAAAAGTGTCCCGGGACCCAAACTAAACTCCCAGCTAGTGTTTTCTGACTATTTCGACCCTTCTGGACACGTTGGCGCACTCAAAATGGCCATTCGGTTGATAGAAATATAATTTACTTTTTAATCTAAATAAATTCATTCCTGATGCGACTGACACGCGCGTCCCAACTAAATTTCCCAAATTGTCGTATTTCTGCCTCGTGAAAATTTTAATATTTTCAATACTCATATATTACCATATATTCTTAGAAATGTTTATTCCAACATCATAATTAAATACCAACTCACATCTCGCTAGTATTTACCTCCGGATTAATTTCCAAGTTAATTCTCATTTAATTTAATTAATCCGATAAATAAAAATAAATAAAATTACGGGGTATTACACCGACCCTCTGCTTAATCGATCAAAAGATGACCCTCTTTGTTGGGATTCTTCACCTCTTCTGCCTCCACAACCTCGGCTCTGCTGGATAGGACAAACTGTGTTATTTGAAACCTCATATGGCTCCTAACAATCTTCAGGGGCATCTTCTGCCTCCAAATCATCATATCTATCCTCAGGACAAGGGTGTCCTTGCCTCCCCAGATGTAAACATCTTGGGTCAGCAACGTCCCTCCTCCGCTGAGGCATAGGTTGGTCTTTCTGTGGTGCCTGGGGTGGTCCTCTAGCATCAGGATGAGGTTAAACAGCCGCTGGAGTAAGCATCTCCAGTGAGACCCCAGGTGGTCTCATCATATTTTGACTGAGTTGTGCAAATTGCTCCGTCATTGCTTATTGTGTTGCAGCCAAAGACTTCAAGGCTGCTTCCACTTCCGCCATTTCAGACTGAGGCGGTGCCTGACTGGAACTAGGCCCTCCAGCACTGGGTGGTGGAAGAGGTGGCGGTAATTTCAGCGTCATGTGTTAACACTAAAGAGCTTGTAAAGTAAATGAGCTTTGTACCTTAATGGAACTCCTTCAATCATGAAATAGCTCCACACAAGGGGTGAGGCCTGGTTCACCACCAGAGTCTCCGGTGAGGTTAAGCACAAAATGAGGAAGAGATAGATTCTCGTTCCCACAGACGGTGCCAAAATGATGATGTTGGAAACAACAACACCCTTCAAGGTGTTTATAAGCTCTAATCAGTGATAACAATCGCAGCTTAAGTATATGCTGGATATAAGAGATTGAGATGAGGATAAGAGGATGAACACCAATATATAAGTGGTTCAGCCAATTAGGCCTACGTCCACTGTGCAAGTGAGTGAGTAAGATCACTAAAATCGGGCACTATAGGCCATGGATACAATCTCTCAAGCTTTCTCTCTATACTATATAATTTGATAGAGTTTAGCTAGGGTTGTTATTTTTGTATCCTTTTACAAGGTAGAGGATGACCTCTATATATAGTGCTTGGGGGGTGTAATGTACCCCCTAAGCGTACACTGATTATGTGCATGAGCATCGAACCAGTATGAGAGTGACACCTGACTGTTCCCAACTGAGTAATGATGACCTCAATATTCCCTCACATGGAGGAAATAATTCGGTTATAACAGATTTGTCCACGTGTTCCAAGTTATATAAGAACATGTAAAAGCTCGGCTGTCCTCGGGCAATACGAACCTCGGCCTAGAAGAGGACGAGCTTGGTGAGGACGAGCAGCTTCTCGATCAGAGGATATCAGCGATGATCCTGGCTCAGTAGGAGAGCCGAGGTAATACAGGTGGATTTGTAATGTCGGCCTAGGCTGAGGTGATAGTGAAGTAGCAGGATGTCAGCTGGTTCCCTGCCGAGGATAATAAGATGATTTGAGTAGCCTCTGCTTCCTCGGCTTACACGTAGCCGAGGTTGATTTATGCTGTAGTCATGAGGTCGTCTCCAACCGACCTGATGGATTACTATCTGCATGGATGATGAGGACCTCAATTGAACTTGGCTGTTAGGCAACTAGTAACGTCGGCCATGGCCGACCTTTCTTATGACGACACCGCTGATCGCCAATCTGGGTCCCTTCTAACCTTGACCATCTTCCAGGCCGAGGTTGGTGTCTCTGAGCTGTTAGGCACATTTAGGGCATATCAAGCACCAATTTTAAATCGATTGTCATGATAAATGATTTATCAAATTTTATCTTGTCCTAAAATAAGAATCTAAGTGTGAACAATAATAATATAAAGAAATATACCAAATAAGATGATGTACAAGGAAAATTCACAATGGGAAAAACATTTGAAGACCCATCCACAAAAATTTCACTCTATATGGAATTATAAAGGATACGAAAAAAGACTCACACAACTAACTCGATGCCCTTGCAGGACTTGGCGCTCTTCTTTTTCTCAACCTTCACTATAGTGACATGCAATAGTCCACTCGTGAAGCTGTAAAAATATGAGTACACACACCTTGGTATCCATCGATCTAGACTCATCAACCATTTATGAAAATGGAACATGGATGCATAGCTTCTTCAACGCAACACCATAAACACAGAGTGCACTGTGTGTAAATATTAAATAATTGATCACGCTCACTAATCGAGTACAAAATCCAATCATGAAAACAACGAGTTTTCAAACAACGAGTTTATAATATCGTTTTTGTAGAGAACTAAATTGATTCTTTACTTCTTTCTTTTGAAATAACATGATAGTTGATTCAATTTGCATAGATTTCCAGTTGTAAAGGAAATAATTAATGATTTACTTTAAGGGTACTTTACAATAGGTCCTTATTTCTAATTAGAGTGATTTTTAAATAAAAAGGGTTTAATGTTTTTTATCACTCAATAAAAATGACAAATATTTAGTTAAAAGTTAAGAAAAAAAATCAAATACACACAAATATTTAGTTAAAAATAAAAAATTGAAGTTTGTTAAAAATGCTCTATCCGATGTCAAGCCTAGATGGAATTCACTCCTAAGTTTGTTAAAATTATAAAGGAGGATTAAAGCTTATTTTAACTATTAACTATAAAACATAGATTGTTTTTTATACAATTTTAAGATTATCTAAACTAATATCCTTTTGTCAAAACTGATGGGACCATAGTGTTTCTTTGTCTACTCTCCCTTTCACACGTCACATTCAAGTAAGGGTTTACTCCAAAATCTCACTAGCCATAATAGAGTAGATTTTCCAAGAAATTTGACTCTCTATCGTACAACGGGACCTCTCTGTCAATATAAAACCTAGATTCAACTTTAAGCACACGACTCGAGGTAGAAAGGACTTGAATATGAACTTTTGTGCTTCTACAAGACATTATGTAGCACATACCATATGGTAATAATGTTAAACATTAATAAATACCAAATATTAAAGATAAGTGTAAAGCATTAGTAATTAATTTAAATCAAATCTTCATGTTTCAAATTACTATTGAAAAATTAAAAGCAAACATATTTCATGGTCATTTCATAATCTTGAAACATACCATAAATAAGAGTATCTTTTTTTTGGACCATCTTGAGTCACCTTACAATTTGCACATGAGCATTTAATATGCATGAATTTTTTTGAACTTATATTATTTTTATTTTGGCATTTCAAATCACATATATAGAGGTCGTATCTTGAAGCGATGACAAGTGCTTTTGTTCAAGCTACGATTGGTCCCGAGTTCGAGGCTTGGGAGCGGTCTCTTCATTATAAAATAATATGGGGGCAAGACAAATCACATATTTTTTTAATAAAGTTAAATGTATTATAAAATAGTAATAAAAAAATCGTATTTAGATTCAACTTCAATGTTTATAAAGTTATAAGGGCACTTTTGGAAGTAGGTGAAACAAACTAATGGTTTTGTAACATCGTCAGATATTTTGGCCAGTCGAACAATTAAGTGACAAAAGTGAAGTTAAGTTTAAATGACCCTAGATTATAAAGTGGAATGTAATTAATACAACCACACATAAAAAAATATACAAAAATAGTCACGAGAAAAACAATTATGAATATAAACTATTAAGTCTGAATGATATATCACTAATGATAGGTCTCTAATAGAAATGTGCTGGGATAAAATTATGAGCATGCCATCGGCATCGACACAAATTTATCACATAAACAAATTTATCGCCGTGCCATCGGCACGGGTACACCCTAGTATATATATATATATATATATATATAATTATGACCGTGCCATCGGCATCGACACAAATTTATCACATAAACAAATTTATCGTCGTGCCATGGCACGGGTACACCCTAGTATATATATATATATATATATATATATATATATATATATATATATATATATATATATATATATATATATATATATGGGGGGAGAGAGATAGAGGGAGATAGAGAGAGAGAGAGAGAGAGAGAGAGATAGAGATAGAGAGAGAGAGAGAGAGAGAGAGAGAGAGAGAGAGAGAGAGAGAGAGAGAGAGAGAGAGAGAGAGAGAGATAGAGATAGAGAGAGAGAGAGAGAGAGAGAGAGAGAGAGAGAGAGAGAGAGAGACCAAAAAATGACACAAAACACATAAGCTTTACACACCAACATAGTATCGATGTATCTAGATATATGGGATTGTGTAAAGGGGCTTGAAATAGATACAAATGACTTATGATACAACCATTTAAATTTTTTCAAGGAGTTCTATTTGATCGCAAAACTTTATCAAACAAAGATTTAGCCTCAAGTGATAGACAAGGTGAACTCAAAGAACAAACAAGCAAAATGTACACAAGCCTAGAATTTTGACGATTCTAAAAATCAATAGCTTCATGACATGATAAGCATAGCTATGATTCATTATGAAAACCTGTTGATCTTCAACTATAACACCCCTCAAAAGCTAAAAATCTATACTCATGTTTCAAAATCAATCAAACAAACATGTTGGACTTTAATATTTTCTTTTGGCCTCTCATTTTTCAAGCTCGTGCCAATGGAAACTTTTCTAGAAAAAAAGTTTTCTCCTTTCATAACCCATTCCCGTGCACCCTTGTATATTCAATAAGAATTAACATACTCATGGGCAATAGCTCTTACATACACAAATATACCATAGTCGCAAGATATGTAGATGAAAATATTAATGGGAGAACATATCACTCAGCTCAAATATAATATGTGAAGTTAAAGTTCAAAAGATCTTGTGCATGTGTATGTGTAGGCATATAGAAAGTGAAACCATTAAGCAAATCAAAGCAAAAAATCTCCATGAAAATTTGATTAGGAACAATCTAAGCATTGAAAATCATAATAAAATGTCCTAGCCATATGAAAACTTAGAATGAAGTGGATTCAAACACACCAATATGCCACACAAAATGTGTAAAACTAAATTATACATAAACCAAAAATGTTTATGAATTTTTAAACATTTCTGAAAATGATATCAATTTAAAAAAAAAAACTCAAAAGGAAAAAATAATCTTTTTGTATTTTTCTTATTAAGACCCTAAAAAAAAGAAAGAAAAAAAGATAGACACGTCATAACACTCACAATAAATATAACATAAACACAAAACTAGTGTTTGATAAATATTCAATCGTAGTCACAAGCACTCGTAAGGTATATCATATGATGACTTATGTGAAAGAAAATGAAAATTGATAAGCCTAATATTAACTGCCTCCAAACCGAATCTGTTAGCCCACATAGGTGTAACGTGATAAACTTGGTCTTGGAGAACCTTGGTAACACAAGCCTTAACTTCCTAGGACATTTTATAAGATCATATAAAAAAATGCCTAAGGTAACCTTTCTTACTACAATGTATAAAAGGTAGACACGGGAAATGCTACCATTAGAATGACCTTTATTAGGTCCCTAGATTTTTTAGCTCTCTCAAAATCATGGTCTTGGATTTAACAATGGGAGTATTTATATTATCTAAGCCAATCCCATACTTGTAATCTTTGATTCGGATGATGCCTAATATTTTATTCAATGGTTTTTTTACCAACATTCAAAATCAAATTTGGCATGACTCGAGTCTCTCAATCTCTCTTCTGTTTTCACTATCCTAGACTAGATTAAATGTCTACACTCTTTAAACTCGTGAAGCTCTTTCTTCACAAACTCTATTTAACCTCCATATCTATTTTTCCTATCCCCAACATACTCGAGATTCTCCTTAAGAGTTATATCATGTGACCTGAGATGCTCAATCAATTTAGCAATATCATCACTCATGGCACATTCTTTTAACCTAGATTGTACTTTCAAGTTTTTCTTTTTCAATTTTAACGTTTCTGCATACATCTCACGGAAGGAAAAATTGGAGTTAACTCTCCTCCTACTCTTTTTCTTCATAGAGCTCTCTACCATCACTCTCTTGGGATTCATATATAATAGCTTCAGAAGTGTGATTCTCAAAATTATATTCATGGAAAGATTTTTCATTAAGGCTCTCATGACTAACCATGAACAAAGTGTAGTTGAGCTCAATAGAGAAATTGGGTCCCTATTCAAAATAACTATGAATAAGGGTGGCATTATACCCCTTTTATTTGTTTCCCTCCTTCCTTAGTTTAGTTGGACACTCAGCTGCCCTATGGACATAACCCTCATAGTCAGAGAATCTATCTAACTCAACCCTCTTAAAATTATCATTACGATATTTAGGGAATTTATCGGCCTTTTTATACCCATCATAATCGATACATGTTTCATCCTTCCGATAAGGTTCATCAAACGAGTAAAGAATACACCACATGAAATATTGCTCCATCAAGACGAGGAGAGAAATAAACAATGGTGACCATAAATAAGATCTCAAAGAATATAAATATTAAAATATGGATAAAAAAGAATTTGGGCGAAACTAAGATTTGGGAGCTTTGTGATTGTATAGGAAAATAATTTTTTCCAAAGATCACAATAAAAACTATTGCCAAGACCCATTTATATAGAAAACACATTTTTTGGTGCAACACCTATTTTGAGAAATATCGTTTGAACGTATTTAAGGGTCTGTTCAAACGAAAACACAATATGGCTCATACCAACTGAAATCTCATTCAAACAAACAACCAATCTCGTTCGAACCATCTTAGAATGACATTTGTTTTGCTACCAATGAAATTACATATGATGTTCGTTTGAATGAAATTCAAAACTCATTTGCACTAAAACCTATAAATTCATTTGAACGACTTAAAATAATAAAAAAAATGTTTTCCTTTTAAAAACCTATCAAAAATAATCCCAAACATTTTTAAACAATACATACCCAAAATAAAATTCCATGGATCAAAATGTATATGCATTTATACTTGAGATATTCTCAAAAATAAGAAACTAAATGTGGAACGAAACACGTCATGATAATTCAATCTGTGAAGATTTTTCACTAGATGTTCAGTCAAACTCCTCATATGATTGAAAGGTCAATAACATAAAACCTAACATATGACTCAATCGGAAATTTATCCTTACTAAGGGGGAGGAAAATGATTAAGACTCTTGGAATTCTTTAGGAGTTAAGCTTGGTATCATCATGACCTAGTCTCTTTCTTGCATACATTTTTCGACATCAGTATGAAAAATGTCTTATTGTGGTTGTGTCGAAACAGTGCACTCACGTAATATCATGACTACTTTTTATATTAAATAATATATCTGAAAAAAAGAATTAATAATTTTTTTTATAATCCAACTTGTTTAATGATTTCTCACTTGTTCAAAGTAATGCATTTAACTGATAAATCATTATATTATACCCACATGATTTATATAATCTTATTTTAGACCTATAAATATTTATTCGAATTTTGGACCTCAAGTTATCATATATTTATTTTTATGTGGGCCGTGAAGTTACCAAACCATCTAATATTACGCTCCAAGGCTCTAAAAATATTTAAAATTGGGACCTCAAGTTCTCTTCATACTAATATTAGGACTTGCAGTTCCAAAATTACTTGAAACCAATGTCACAAAGAAAATATATAATATTAAAAGCTAAATTTTGATTGTCCATTTGAACATGTATGAACTAAAAGTCTCCCAATCATCATCAATTTGAACATGTATTATTTAATGATTTTTCGTTTGTTCAAAATAATGCATTTAACTAATAAATCCTTATGTTATACCCACATGATTTATATAATCTTATTTTAGACCTATAAATATTTATTAGAATTTTGGACCTAAAGTCATCATATATTTATTTTTATGTGGGGTGTGAAGTTACCAAACCATACAATATTGCGCTCTAAGGCTCTCAAAATATTGAAAATTGGGACCTCAAGTTCTCTTCATTCTAATATTAGGACCTACAGTTCCAAAATTACTAGAACCTAATGTCTCAAAGAAAATATATAATATTAAAAGCTAAATTTTGATTGTCTATTAGAACATGTATGAACTAAAAGTCCCCCAATCATCATCAATTTGTGACCTAAAAAAATTATTAGTTATGATTTAGATATATTTTTTCTAATTCTATTAGAAAATCAGAGCTCGATGTTCTTGTTATGTTACGGGCCCCGAGGGGGGGGGGGGGGGGGGGACTCTTTGTGTGAGTGTTAACGTTGGGTGTGGGAGTGCTCATCTCTCATTTCATCGCCTCCCCCGAGGTTATGTTATCAATTCGATGAAGGTCGATGACTTGCCCATGGAAATTATTTGACACCATATCGATTTTTTAGTCCAGGCCCCTGATCTTTCAAGATTAGGGACGAAGTGTGTATTTTTTTTATGATAAGGGGGTATGTTGGCTGTTCACAGTCATTAATTTGTTTCATATAAAACAAACAAAAGTTTTTGGTTATCTCGTCCGACTTAATCCTAAGGTATCTTTAATTCTGTAGTTAGTCTAGTGATTCTTTTTATGAGGTTTGGGAACCTGGTTATGAGTGGAAAAAGTGTTAGTCATCCACTTATTCTTTATGCTTCCTTAATATATTCTTATCATTGGTGTTTAAATTATTTGATTACATTTTAGTTTATTTTAGAAAATTATTAGATACCTTAGTTTGAGAATCCCTTAAAATGTAAATATGTGCTTAGTTAGGAAAATTATATAAGTAAGAGGTTTGGGCACGTTACCTATCTGATGCAAGTACACAAGCGTTCTTGTGTATGACTTTGTGATTGTTTAATGGGTGTCCATTAATATGTGTGGAAGTGTAGGAGAAGGCTCGACTTAGTGCATGCTGAGTCACAGCTTGAGATAGTATGATATCTCTTTTAATGTTGAGAAGAGATAGAAAGGTAATGTGAGAAATAGAGGCATCTCTGTTGTAACAACATATCGAGAGATATATTGTCGAGGTTCGTGCTCATGATAATGACTTGGTATTGTGACTACATACCCAAGAAGAGTTGGGATTAAAGATTGCGTAGTTCGATTTTGTAAAGTATGTATACATGTTTGTATGGGGTGCATGAGACATAGAAGTTGTAAGCTATTTTGATATCACATTTTCTTATAAGATATAAGATATGGATAGATCTTTGGGGGGACAATATATCATGAGACATATAATTGAGGCTTGTGCTCAAGAGAAGGACTACTCATGTATATATGAGATCAAAGCCTATGTAGGTTGATTTTATACATGATCCTAGGTGATATGTGTGTATAAAAAGGGTTGTATGGGCTGGTTCCATTATATCTAAAAATCATAGATTAGGTCAAATACATGACAAATTCAATTTAAGCCAAATTTAATCTTGACTAACTAAGTGAACCTAAAAATGCAAGATATATGAATCTAAATCAAATAAAAAAATACAAACTAGGTTATAAGGAAAAATTCCTTTCGTGAAAAACATTTAATTTTTCAGCACTATTACGACTAGGTATTACAGAATAACATTGACAGACTTACAAACTTAGACACCACTAAGTACTGAAGTTATGTCTCCCTTCCTCGTTATTAATCGAAAGAGACATAGATCCAAAAACATTTAATAGAGCAAGCTCCACTTTTGTCAATGTCCACCGATCAGTCTCAAGAAACTATTTTCTTACAAAAGTTGTGAATAATCAACTACACATGGATTATAACATATGATTTGTGCTTCAGGGTGTAATAAAGTGATCGCAAAGCATTCAAGGGGTTTGGATTTTAAAAAACAAAGTTTTTGGTCATAAAAATAAGTCTAACAGGTTTGATAGAAATAATAATCTCGCATATCTATATATTGGGAGAAAAATTTCCAAGTGATAAACTTGAACAATTTTAATTTAAATCGGGTAAAAATAAAAAATTTCCACCTTGTTCGAACTAAATACCTTACTTGTTCGAAAACCTATCAAATGATTGATTTAACAAGATTCGAGAGTTGTCCAAATGCTGCCAAAATCGATCTCGTTCGAAGTTTTGTTCATGCTTGTTCTAATGAGGTATGTGTACTCGTTCAAACGACATCCAATGTCATTCTAACAACTTGGTGAATTTTTTAAAAAACATTTAAAAATATTTTACTATTTCAAACACTTTTAAAATACCCTTGAATAAATTGATTACAAAAAATCCACCTCTATACCTTCTCCATATGATTGAAGTGACAATATCAACTTTTTGATCTTTAATTATTGAATTCGACCACTTACTTGTCTTCATTTGGAGCTCTTTAGAATGTACATGAATATGTAGAGGTGTAAAAGAATAAGTTGAACTAAAAGAAAAAATGAGAATTATAAATATTTCTCTTACAATGTGCAAGTGTAGGACTTGGATTGGAGAGGGGGAGAAGTTATGTATAAGACAGAGGGTAGCTTCGATGGAGGATCAGAATGGGAGTGGTCCCAAAGATTACCAACAGGGGAACATTATATTTTGATCTTCGCGTGATGATAACTAGAAGGTATTGTCCTTCATACCAGTTTGGTTGTGTATAATGGTAGCTCTGTAGTGTTTTATCGTTAAGCAATCAGGTAAAACACCACACCTTGGGCAGAGTGGACCAGAAAGAGAAGGGTATTTGGACTAGGTATGGAGGCATTCCTAAGAAATAATATGTTGAGGTAAGTACAATGAGGCTTGGGCTTATGAGTTTTGGATTGGTATAGTGCTTATGTACCACTACACCAAAAAGGCCAAATTGTCAACTTTCAACCGGCCAGCCTTATCACGGTCATTGACGGTGAGAAAAAAATACGCATTTTTTTCATGGTCAAAGACCGTGACAATGCCGTGACAAGCTTATATAGTTGTCACGGTCTTTAACCATGACAGGTCTGTGACAACTTTTTCATAACAAAACCCTTCCCTCTTCTTTTTCCCACCATTTTCGCTTCCCTTTTTTTTCTCTCTCTACGCGATTTCCAGGTTAGTTGTTTCCTCTCTTTCTTTTTCCTTTGATATATGTGTGTGTTTGTGTGTGTATGTGGGGTGTGTGTGTGTCCGTGTGTGCATGTGTGTGTGTATGTGCGCATGTGTGCATGTGTGTGTGGTGGGGGGATGGGGGAGTGTTGTTGTTGTTGGTGGTGGTGGTGGGGGAGGGGTGTGTGTGTGTGTGTTGAAATTAATTGTTAATGTTTAGGACTTGAAATTAATTGTTAATTTAGGACTTGAAATTAATGTTTAGTTTAGGACTTGAAATTAATTGTTAATGTTGATTTAGGACTTGAAATTAATGTTTAGTTTAGGACTTGAAATTATTTGTTAATGTTGACCGGGGACTTGAAATTAATGTTTAGTTTAGGACTTGAAATTAATTATTAATGTTGATTGGGTGATGTTAGTTGGGATTGAAATTAATAGGTATAGTTAATATTGATTGAATCTTATTGTTTAGAGAATAAAATTAATTTGACAATATAAATATTGTTTCTATATTTTTATTTAGGTTTGAAATTGTTAATGTTGAATTAATTGAGTAGATGAATTAGAAGGAGTACGAGATACACATTTGTTGGTTTGTTGTTGGATTATATTTGACGGATGTGGTTGGATATGGAAGTTAGTTGTTATTTTTTTTTAAATACTTATTTACACTAATAAATCCTTAAATAATTATATTGTCTTATTTTGTTGGGTTGATTAATTTTGGAAGTGGCACGACCACTAGATTATTATCAAAATGGTGGGAGGAAGAGTTTTCAACTTTTTCTAAAATTAATTTGTGTCATGACGCGTTCTAGAGTGGAATGACCACGGACTTATCATAATTAAATGAAACATACTTGAAATTACACATAGTACTTGGCGGACTTATCAGCACTTATCAGGTCTTGGTGGCAAGGCTTGACCCTTAGGCTTATCAGGGCTTGACCACAGACTTATCAGGACTTGGCGGTAGTGGAGGTGACGAGGGCTCCTCGGCCCCTAGGCTCCCAAAATGGGGAAAATTGGGATCGGCTGTTGAGAATAATACGGGAATGTTGACTAGATCCCTAGAGTTGGTGAATACGATTATCGGTCCGAGGTACACTAGTTGGAGGGGGTGGCAAATGAGCTCAAGTTGGCTGTTTGGGCGGCACTACAGGTATTATATTTATATTTCAATTTCAATTTTAGTTTATATTTATATTTATTAGCAACTAATACTTAATTTCCTTTTGTTTTGTATTTGTTTGAAAGGAAAAATTCGTTATGGCCCCACACCTCCGCGATTCTATGTTGGAGAAGTTGAGGAAACAACATAAGATGTGGAAGAAAAATTTGCAGGCCAGGTGCTTTGAGATGACCCAGGACTCCATTCTAAGACTGTGTGAGACTGTCCCGCTGAAGAAGCCGATCTCATTAGCAAAGTGACAAAAGTTCATCAATAATGAGATCGAGAAGTGACAATTGACATCTCGCCAATCGGGGAGGGAAAACCGGGCGAAAAAAATGAACGTGCACTACTCCGGTCGGGCGTCTTACGCCGAGGTGGAGCACATGATGATAAGTTTTTATTTTTCTATAATTATAGAAATATGTTATTCTGCATTATTTTACTTTGTGTTACTTACTGATTTTGCATTATTTTATTTCATGGGATGGGAAGTGGCTCTGGGGATAGGCCACATAGGCTCGATGCCTATGTGTCAATTCAAACGGAAAAGGTTAAGGATAAGGAGGTGTCCCCGAGCGTCGCGTTCACGATTGTAAGTAATTCGACAACTTAATTTTTGTTGATTACCTTATAATTTTTTTATTTACTTGATTAACTAATTGTGTGCTTTTTTTTCATTTCAGGCAAAGCTTGAGGAAGTGCATGAGTCACAATCTGATGCCGACAAGGCATCTTTGTCCACGGATGCACTCAGCCAAGTGCTCGATACCGATCACAAGGGGAGGACTAGGAGTGAGATCGCAGGTGGGAAAATCTAGGATCATCGGAATGGAGATGAGCAACATTGGGTTGGCTCGTCAAGTGGACACGCATGATGCAAATATATCAAGGTTGGAGGCGATGGTACTAGATATGTACGCATTCATGAAGTGTCAGTTGGGTGAAAAGGGAAAGGATAAGGGGAAGGGTAAGGGGAAGAATAAGATGGTGGAGGAGGAGGTGGATGAGAAAGAGGACATGGAAGTGGACGTCGCTGCTTCATCGCTAATATGCGTGGACTTACCGCTTGATGATCTAGTCGCATACTTGACTCCTGTCCAGCAGCCTATGTCAACAATTGGTTGACCGATCATGTTTTTACGTGACATATATAATGGTCAGCAAATAGAGAGGGGGTTAACAGACCCAAATACCATCCAAGGAATGCCGGTTCATGGACGTATCCTTCAAAACATCGAGGCTAAAGTGCTCATCATGCATTTGATAATAACGAATGAGAACTCTACATTGTGGTTGCGCGAACAACGCGGCGTAATGCAAATTGAGGGGTGTTCCAATGCGTATATCGTTGACAGTCCTTCCTCCTCAAACCTAACCCAGACTCTATGGCGTGACATTATTTGTATCTATTTTTATTTGGACACTTGGATTATATTTGAATTGTTTTGATTTCTTACATTTTGGTCTGTATATGGATTGTATTTTTATTTTATTTGGATATGGAATTATATATGCAATGATTTGGTGCATTATTTCTATTTTATTTGGATATATATTGTTTGAATAGGTACAATATTGCTACAATAGGTACAAATATATTGTTGGGCAGTGGCAGTGGCCAAACTGCCCAATAATTTTTTTTTAAACTCTGCCAATATTTGTCACGGTCATTGATCGTGAAATTTATTTAGGGTTTGTCACGGGTTTTTCATGGGCTTTAACTAAGATAAAACGTTTTGCTGTTAAAGACCATGATAGGACCGTAACAAGTCCAATGAACTTTTCACGGTCAATGACCATGACAAGTCCGTGACAACAACGGTTGTCATCCCCAGACTTGTCACGGTCATTGACCATGACAAGTTGGACTTTTCATGGTCAATGGTCGTGACAATCCAATAATTTTGATGTAGTGTACCCATGGAGACTTGGTATCAAAGCCAACGTAGTTCCAAAAAATGTAATATATTTATGGATGTAGGCAACAGGATACCGACTATAAAATATACATAATTACAGTATTATGGTTCATAGTCCTTAATATAATATTTTTGTTTTATTAGATTGATAAATTTATATGTTAAATATGTTAATCAAAGGTCGATGCTTGATAAGTATTTATGAAAACATATATTAAGGATATTTTTAGAGCATCGGTCTTTCTTCACTCAAAAAGGTGGTGGGAATAGATGAATTTTAGACTTTGACTTTGAAAATTTTCGTGATGCGACCGTTCCCAGTCCGTCCCCCGACCGGCATGCGGTGACCCGCTCTCGTCGTGAAAGCATCTTGATCAGTCCACCGACAGCCGACGGGTTCGGGACCGGGACCCCCGTGCCCAGCCCTCAGAGCCAATCCTTTTCCCGAGGTTGTTACGGATCCATTTTGATGACTTCCCTTGCCTACATTGTTCCATCGACCAGAGGTTGTTCACCTTGGAGACCTGATGCGGTTATGAGTATGACCGGGCGTGGGAGGTACTCGTTCCTTTAGATTTTCAAGGGCCACTGGGGGTGCATCGGACACCACGCAACGTGCGGTGCTCTTCCAGCTGCTGGACCCTACCTCCGGCTGAGCCGTTTTTAGGGTGGGAAAGCTGTTAAATAGAAAAGATAACTCTTCTTGAGGCCCCTGTCGACGTCTCCGAACTCCTTAACGTTGTCATCAGCCGCCACATCCCGGTTCAGGAATTTTAACCCGCTTCCCTTTCGAAGATCATGCGAAACGCGCTATCTGACGGGTTTCCCCCGTCTCTTAGGATCGACTAACCCAAGTGCAAGTGCAGTTCACATGGAACCTTTCCCCTCTTCGGCCCTTAAAGTTCTCATTTGAATATTTTCTTCTACCACCAAGATCCTCACCGACGTTCGCTCTGCCCAGGCTCGCGCCAAAGGTTTTGCAGCGACCGCCGTGCTCTCCTACTCATCGAGGCCTGACACTTGCCCCGACGGCCGGGTATAGGTCGCGCACTTAAGCGCCATCCATTTTCGGGCTAGTTGATTTGGTAGGTAAGTTGTTACACACTCCTTAGCGGATTTTGACTTCCATGACCACCGTTCTGCTGTCTTAATTGACCAACACCCTTTGTGGGTTCTAGGTTAGCGCGCAGTTGGGCACCGTAACCCGGCTTCCAGTTCATCCCAAATCGCCAGTTCTGCTTACCAAAAATGGCCCACTTGGAGCTCTCGATTCCGTGGCATGGCTCAATGGAGCAGCGGCGCCGTCCTACCTATTTAAAGTTTGAGAGTAGGTTGAGGGCGTTGCGTCCCCGATGCCTCTAATCATTATCTTTACCCGATAGAACTCGCACCCAAGCTCCAGTTATCCTGAGGGAAACATCAGATGGAACCATCTACTAGGCGGTTCGATTAGTCTTTCACCCCTATACCCAAGTCAGATGAACGATTTTCACGTCAGTATCACTGCGGGCCTCCACCAGAGTTTCCTCTGGCTTCACCCCGCTCAGGCATAGTTCACCATCTTTTGAGTCCCGACCAGCATGCTCACACTCGAACCCTTCTCAAAAGATCAAGGTCGGTCGATGGTGCACCCCGCAAGGGGGATCTGACTATTTATCTTCCTTACGCCTTATGGGTTTAATCACCCATTGACTTGCACACATGTCAGACTCCTTGGTCCGTGTTCAAGACGGGCCGAATGGGGTGCCCGCAGGCCGGTGCCAGGAGCGTGCAGATGCCGAAGCATGCCATTACGGTATGCACTGCCCACCATGATCAACGAGACGGTGTCTCCACGTGCATATCAACAGCACGGGCTTTGGCCGTCGCCCTAATCCGCACAGGTCCATGCCCCGAGTCGATCGGCGGACCGGCTCATCATCGTTCCACATCCGACCGGGGCGCATTGGCGGCCCCTATTTGCTTCCCTCCTGACAATTTCAAGCAATCTTTAACTCTCTTTTCAAAGTCCTTTTAATCTTTCCCTCACGGTACTTGTTTGCTATAGGTCTCTCGCCCGTATTTAGCCTTGGACAGAATTTATCGCCCTATTAGGGTTGCATTCCCAAACAACCCGACTCACCGACAGTGCCTCGTGGTGCGACAGGGTTCGGGCACGACGGGTCTCTCACCCTCTCTGTTGCCCCCTTCCGGGGGACTTGGGCCCGATCCTCCGCTGAGGATGGACACTTCTCCAGACTACAATTCGAATGGCAAGGCCGACCGATTCTCAAGCTAGGCTATTCCCGGTTCGCTCGCTGTTACTAAGGGAATCCTTGTAAGTTTATTTTCCTCTGCTTATTGATATGCTTAAACTCAGCGGGTAATCCCGCCTGACCTGTGGTCGCGATCGAAGAGACGCCAGACTCGATGCCCGTGACAATGAATTGGTGCACGATAGGATAAGAAGGATTTTTAACCGCCACTTGTTGTGACGTCCGTTGTCGAGGACTCGCTTTTGGTCCAACCGTGCTCGAGAGAATAGGAGACCAATATTCGCCTAACTACTAACGTGCCCAGAAATGGGAAAGTGGAAGAGGGGGCAATGACAATGCGTGATGCCCAGGCAGACATGCCCTCGGCCTAATGGCTTTGGGCGCAAATTGCGTTAAAAAACTCGATGGTTCATGGGATTCTGCAATTCACACCAAGTATCACATTTCACTACGTTCTTCATCGATACGAGAGCCGAGATATCCGTTGTCAAGAGTCTTTTGTGTTTTAAAGGCACAAGCCTACTGTGCACATCGCGAACGGGGAAATGATAGACACGCACTTCAGTACAAATTACATGGCGTAGTTTGCGTCGGGGTTTGATGTTTGGTCAGCACACTGAGGACACCCTGACCGAAGTTCGTCGGCCGAGCGCTTGCGCACCTAGGCCGATGAGCCCCAATATGAAAACGAGTTCGCGGGTCATTCTGCTGTGCAGGTTTCGACAATGATCCTTTCGTAGGTTCACCTACTGAAACCTTGTTACGGCTTCTCCTTACTCTAAATGATAAGGTGAAGTGGACTTCTCGCGATGTCGCCGACAGCGAACCAACCACGTCGCCGCGATCCAAACACTTCATCGGACAATTCAATCGGTAGGAATGACGGACGGTGTGTACAAAGGGCAGGACGTAGTCAACGCCAACTGATGACTCACGCTTACTAGGAATTCCTCGTTGAAGACCAACAATTGTAATGATGTATCCCCATCATGATGAAATTTCAACTGACACATATTTAAGGTTATTATCATAGCAACGGGCTTTGTTTGCCCATAAAAGTTGTGGGAATAGACAAATTTTAGAATTTGACTTTGCAAATTTTTTTGCTGACTCAGCTCATTGACGCTTTGCAAAGAACATGTTTAAAAATATTTTTTCATGTTTGTATTTAGTCGTCATGGAATTTGATTAGCATTTATCTAACATATGATCATGTCAATTCATTAAATAGAAGTGTTGGGTTAGAAAATAGGCTTTAAAATATAAATGTTGTAAAGTGCAACCTGGTCCCCTAAACAGAGGTGGCTGGGTTAAATGAGGTAAACAATCATGGATTATATATATATATATATATATATATATATATATATATGGGGTATGTCATTGAGATTCGTGCATAGTTTCTTTATCCTTATCGCTTGAATTGAATTTTACCCAAGGGAGTGTCCCCACTTGATGTGCTCCATTGGGAAGATATCCATTTAGTCAAATAGAGATTTATCTATAAGTGTTTAGTTTCAGGAATTCACATAGAGGTTTGCCTCTATTTCTCATAGGAAGCATATTTTTCGAAGTACTAGATTCACTTGGGGGATGTGACTCCATATAAGTACGAGCTTATCTTGAGGGAAAACGAATTTTCTAATGTACGAACTTCTTTGAAACTTTTCAGAATGAACTCGAGTATCTATGGCGCTCAATATTTTAGAATGTTATAACACTGAATCAATGTTGGCTTTGGGGGTTCATTTAAAGGTTGGTGGTGACCTCCTTTCATTAGGTATAATTTCGGACGTTTAAGCGATCAGTCAATGATAGTCGAGGGTGGATCGACGTGGGGTGACACATGTAGGTCTAGTAAAGGTATTCAAGGATATGGTAATGACCACTAAATAAACGGGATTACAGATCGGCCAAATCCCTCTGAGGGCCTTTAACTAATTGGTTAAAGGTCCTCCATCATTTGACTCTTTTTTTATTTTTCTTTAATTTTTGTTTTGGCCCCTTGAGGTTCTTAGTGTTTTTTAGGTAGGCTTTGGTTTTAAGAGAATCTTTATGGACAGTATAACAAGGGACCGACTTCTTAAATATAAATTGTGGTGTCTATAAAGGTGGTTGACTAAGAGGATGTGCGTGCAAACACATTTTGTCGAAATTAAAATGGTTAAAAAACAGGTTTGTCTATTTCCTATCGGAATTATGGGATTATGGGGGTAATATGTAGAAATGGTGGGGATAAAATAACAATACCTAAGAATGTTCCATCGATAATCGATAAATTAACCTAGGAGGGATGTTTAACCAATTAGTCATCCCTATCAATAGTCTAAAAGCTATTCGATGCAAATCCTTCTTTCCTCTTTTAGGAATCTTCATTAATCTCTTTGATGACGCTTGCCTCTGGACCAACACTGTTTTTTCATGTATATACATCTCCTTTGTCGTTCTTGTGACCTTATTTCCATTGCATTACAATGGATCGTGGAAGTGGTATAAGTTTCGGGATGCTTGGCTCCCCATTTTTCTTATTGATATCGGTTATCCTTCCGATGGGGACAAGCGATTCTTCTTATGTGCCAATTGTCCTAGTGATTATGGAGGATGCCGCCTCACTTTCTATAAGTTATGTCACCCTATTTATGACAATAAGTTAGGTTTGCAATTGCTCCCTTTTCGATGTAGCTGTCAATATTTACGGTGCTCCTTCACATGGAGGACCAAGTTGTGAACATCCAGTAATACAGTTCTGCATTTGGTATACTGGCACGACCTTTCAACCCCATCCCCTTTGTAAATTTCATTATTTTGATAATTCCTATTTTGTACGTCTTTGATCATTTATTGTTCATAAAGTTCCCTAAATTTATTTTTACAAACTTTTGCATGCGGTGGTTCAAGCCGCCCAATTGCGAGGGATACTGATGATCTAGCAATCGATGCACTTAACCTTGAACCAACTGACCCCCGATGTTTCGATAAATATCTCTAATGATTACCTAAGGCAATCGATGGGTCTTAACCAGTGCTCAAGTGGTCCTATATATCGTACAGGTGTATTCTCATAAAGTGTAAGGGCCAGTATATCAGGTTCGGTGGTCTTAGATAAGAGTTGTGCATGTGGTCACATGGGGAAGAGGCCCCGTGTATGATGTTTTAGTAGGATAATATATTTTTTGGGTCTTTTAGGTTGTATGAGTGCAAGAAGTCTTTCTTCTTAGTGACAATACTATTGGAGAGTTAAGAAAATCTTACAATATTATAGACTTTATGGAAATCGACTATGTCCCAATAACTAGACATGTTCGGGACATAGAAGATGGACACATGATCTGTACTCTTGTCGTCATACAGTTTAACTTTTCCCCCAAACCCTATTTTTTGATTTTTTGGTCCATTAAATCAAAAAATTATGTGGGACCAACTTCGGTCTCCCTAAAATTTATTACTACTATCTCTAGTCACGCATAAATGATGGTGTTTTGTACTTGAAGGCTAGGAAAGCTGAAAGGGTTTTGTTTGTGAATCTTCCTGACTCCCACAAAGGTTACTAGGAGTAGAGATTCATTGCCAAGAATTGGCATCATCCTCCCCTGCTTGGGGGCATGACCGGGGGAGGATTAGATATGTCTCTGCTTTTTTTTTTCTTCTTTTCAATTGCTGAGTTTTTATTTTTCATTCTTATCTTTTGATTCATGTTTCTTCCTCTGTTTTGCAGCTCACGATAAGAACTAAGAACCTTACCTTCACGAGCTAAGAGTTGCCGATATTTTAAATGCTTGGAGGATTAGAGCTAGACTACCAGACAATGATCACCCTCGTGAAGAAGCTTACTTACTAAAATACACAAACACTACTACCAGTTTTGTTGCTCGATTGGTCAAAAAAATCCCTATCCTAAAGCTTCTAACAGAGGAGTCATGTGGTCCATCTGAGCTAATTGAGGTATAGGAAGAGAAGAGGAAGAGGAAGAAGAAGTGGAATGATAAGAAAAAGGAGAAGAAGAGAAATAATAAGACATGCCTCCCTTAAAGATGAGATTGTTGATCGTAAATAATGATGATCAAGAACTACTATCCGATAGGATCAAGTATCTGAACAAAGTTGAGAGGTATTCGACCAAAGTTAGTGGTTCTCGCTTGTGGACCAAATGGAAAGAGAAAGAGGAGGAGAAAAAAAGGAGATGGAAGAGAAGATAAGAGAAAAATATAGAGATACAGAGAAGAGAGGAGGAGAGAGAAAATAAGTTACCTCTAAAGGCCCCTATTGATTCCTTCCTCTCTTAATGCTAAGGGGTCTAGTATGGACAATACCCCTTCCATCGTCCAAGGTTTACTGAAGGGGAAGTGCCCGTGGCAGATCGCGAGGGATCAACACAACTCGGATCAGACCAACTGGCACTATAATATGCACAAGTACTTTCTCGAGTAAGTATCGTCCCTTTTTTTATCTTTTCTCTTTATTCTTCTTCTGTGTACTAATATTCCTACTATTTTCTTACAATTTCTGTCAAATTTTACTAAACTATTGGATTGTTTGTATGACTAGTCCAAAAAGAACTATGAGCTGAATAAATCCTTGAAGAAGTCCAAACGGGACTTAGCTGGTGCCTGAGCTTCTCTTGATCAGTATAGAGAAGTCGACAAATGCTTATAATAACCTTCACGCATCCAATAGCCTTACGATTACGAAGAAGGAGAAGCTGGCAGAGGAAAACTTGGGCTTGGTTGGGAAGGTCAAAAAGTTAGAGGCCAAGATCCCAAGCATAAAGTACAATATCATTGCAGATGGATGGAATACGGCTTACGGTGATGCTGAGATCTAGATTTCTTATCCTAAGAAGGTTTCCTTAAAGAATGGATGGGTCCAAGCCCTGAGGGAAGTAGGAGTCCCTCTAGGGTTCGACCTGCACTAGCGTCATCCTCTAGGGCCTTATCTAATTATTATGAAAATCTTCCTACTAGTCAGCCTATCGACCTTGCGAAATGGAATCTACTAAGGTCGAGATGACTGCTGACCAAGTGGGGAGAGCTACCGAGAAAGGGAAAGCGCCAAAAAGTTTTGAGCATGTGAAGGAGTAAAGTCTCATAGCTTTAGGTTTTTTTCCTTTTCGTTCGTGTATTGTAATTTTTTTCCTTTTGGTTGTATTGCCCTTAACCTCCAATTATCAATGAAAAAGACTTTTCCTTTTATTGAAGTTCTTATTTTCTCTTTACTGATGTTCTTTGCACATGTTATTTTTTTTGTTATTTATAGCCCACCATTGTGGAGGACTATACATCTCCTACTTTAAATATTGGGAAGATTATATGTCAAAACATGAGTGGGAAAGCTCGTTGAGCCTTTTTAAAGATTGTAAAATTATTGAAGACAAGAACAACATTATACAAGGACCAGCTCGAGCTGGTGGCCAAGTTGAAGGATGAAATCCAAGTTATGGAGAAAATCAGTTCCTCGGAGGAAATAAATAATTTGATGTCCCAGCTTGCAGTAAGATAGGATATGGGCCAAGTTATTGGAGTAATTCAGGAAAAAAATTATGCCTTGAGGAAGGAGGTTGATGAGATGAAGGGAGATGTCCAGTAAAGGTATACCATTTAGTTGGTGTTCAGAGAAATGACACGAGATTGTAGAATATTTTTAAAATGGTTCCTCAAAAAGAGTGGCCAATAGGCTATGATGAGGGCTGGATCGATGCACCGGAAAGGATAAAGGAAAACGAAGATGTGTCGTACAAGCATGGGTGCTTGACCACCCTCAGGGATCTCAAGACCCCTAAGGAATAAGTGATGTGGTAAAAGTACAAGGTGAATTGGTCAGCTTACCGTTGTCCCCCTTTTTTGAAGGATGATAAGTGAACTCTTATCCATACCGTTCCTCCCCCTTTTTTGAAGGATGATAAGTGGATTCCTATCAAGACCATTCCTACCCAAGTGTTGAACCACTATCTTGAAGACGATAAGGAGGTGTTCACCCCCAATCCAGATGATAGTCAGAGAGCACGTATAGATGACTATATAGCTCACCATTCGTAGTTTCTCGGAGTCCTTATAGAGTTTTTAGAAGATTTTATATCTTTGTATTTTCCAGTCTTTTGCTGAAATGAATAAAACTTGTTCATTAACTGTAGTGTATTTTGGTCATTTTCCAACTAAATATACTTAATAATTATTTCTACATTTTTGGCATTTATTGATCAGGATGACTAGATATCTTCCAATCACTTAGGACCTTCACTGACCAAATAATATTGTTAATCATTTTGGGCCCTTTTCCAACTAAATGAATCAGTAACAAATGGTATCTATTTTGGGCCTTTGACGACTAAATGTGTTAATAGCTAATGTTAATCATTCATCCAGTCCAATACTCCTTAGAAATATCATTTCATCTGCCATACCTTTTAGGTAATGTCATCATATTTCTTTAATCTTAGGAGAGATGATGGAAAGAATGCACCGGGATATATGTATCTGCCCGATTATGCTTTTTAGCGACCATGATAGTTGGCGACTAACCTTAGTTGGCTTTTGTGCCTAAGGATCCCCGGTAGGGCATTTAGTTTTGCCAAGACAACTGGTGAGGACTTTTGTGTTTGATATGATAAAAACCTGAGGGTTGTTTTAATTTGAACAAACCTAACATTATATTTAGTATAAACCCTACTCAACGTGGGGAGATTTTTTGATTGGAATAGGTTTAATAACTTAGTATATTCCAAAGGAAATCTATTATGCGCGAAAAAGTTCTTTGATTGAAGTAAGTTGAACACCCTACTATAACCAAGTGTAACTCTTCTTTATATTAAAAGAATGTAGATGTTACATGGAAACGATGCATAAAATTGAAATACATAATATAAAATTAAGGCATTTAAGAAATAAGAGTAAATGGGTCTTTAGTCATTAAGTAAAACCTTAAGAGAAACGCAAGTCTGAAATGAGAATTTGCATAAACCAAATTTGCTAAGGAAGATTAAAAATAGAATTTCTTAAGATTAGCCACATTCCATGCTCTAAGTATCTCTGTACCCTCAAACTTTTCTAAGTGTGAAGATCCTTGAAGGTCTTCCTTGATTATCTTGAAAGGTCCTTCCTAGTTTTATCCCAGTTTCTCATCTGCAATCTTATTACACTACTGAGGACTTTCCTCGTGATGTAATCTCCTACCTGGAATTTTCTCAGGTTAACTTTCTTATTTACTGCCTGGCCAGTTGTTACTGATATGAAGCCATCTTGATCATGGCTTAATCTCTTCGTTTATCTACTAAGTCAATTTTAGTGCACAAGGCATCGTCGTTTAGCCCTTGGTCTACCAAATGGGTTCTCATTATAGGGAAACCTACTTTAAAAGGGATGGTATCTTCCATTCCATATGGTAGTCTGAAGGGTGTTTCCATGATGAGTATTCTAGGAGTAGTATGATAGGCCTCAAGTACATGAGAGAGTTCGTCCACCCAAGCACCCTTTTCGATTTATAACCTCTTCTTTTGGCCATCGAGCATAGTCTTGTTAGAAGCATTGTCTTGATCGTGGCTCTAAGGGTATCCTATTGAGCATAAGTGATGTTTAATGATGTGTTCATCACAGAAGTTTTGAAAGAAGCCTCTCTCAAACTATGTGTCGTTATCGGTAATAATAGTTCTTGGTACCCTAAAACGTGTTACGATGCTCTTCTAGATGAACCTTGTCATATCGGTATCTCGAATGTTAGCTAGAGGCTCTGCCTCTACCCACTTAGTGAGGTAATCAGTGCTAACTAGTGGATACCTAAGATTTCCAGGTGCAGTGGGTAATAGTCCCACAATGTCCAACCCCCATTATGCAAATGGACAAGGGCTGGTCAAGATTTTCAGGTTGTTACCTGGTTGATGAACCATAGGGGATAATTTCTGGCACTTTTCATAACTATGAACATAGACACTCATATCATTTTGCATGTGTGGCCACCAGTAGCTTTCCTCGATTGCTCAAAATACTAAGGATATTCCTTCCATGTGAGTCCCATATATACCATTATGAAGCTTGCTAAGAATTTTCTCAGTGTCTTCTAGGTGGACACATTGGAGGTAAGTATCGGTGAAGATCTCTTGTATAGATTTCCTCCAGGATTGAGATGGAATCGAGCTTCCTTTACCCTTATTTGATGACCTAACTTCCTACGCCGGGAAGTTTCTCATTTTGTAAGTAGGTAGTGATTGGATCCATTCAACTGTGAGGTTTTTCTACAAAAAGGATATGCTCAATGATCATTATCTCGTAAGTGCTAGGCTGACCGATGAACTCCATTTGGATAGTTTTTTAAAGTCAGAGTCCACCATTAAGCTGAGGGATGCTAAGGCAGTAGCATAACTATTTTCCCCAGGGGGAACTGCTAAATGTGGACTTCCTCAAATCCCACTATAAGCTCATGCATGATGGTGAGGTAGGATGCTATCCTGTCATTTTTTATGTTAAAATTTCCATTCACATATTTGGTGATCAATTTGTAGTCGCAGAATACATTGAGGCTATTTTCCCCCAGTAGTTGATTTTTTCCCTTCATATTCGACTTTCTTGTTGGAGGATTCAAATCTTAACTTAATTCTTTATTCGATGACTATGTTCTCTAGCATGACTAGGAAAATCCCTACTCTACTCCCTTGGAATTGGAGGCTCCATCTATATATATAGGGTCGAGTTCTTAGATTGTTCTTCTCTTATTGTTGAATGCTCCATCACCTGTTGGTCAGTTAGCTTATCTCCCATAAATTCAGGGATGAAATAGGCCAGGACCTATACCTTAATCATTGTATTTGGATGGACATGAATATCAAACCTTTTGAGCTCGATTAACCATTTTGACCGTCATCCAAAAAGGTCAGCCTTCTAAAGAACAGCTTTGAGGGGAAATGAAGTGATCACTGTTATCGAGTGGGCTTAAAAATTGTTCTTCAGCTTGCTAGAGGCAACAATTAGAGAATAGGTAAGTTTTTCCAAGGGTAAGTAGCATTTTTATGCATCTAGGAGTGTCTTGTTGGCGTAATATACACGATACTTTCTACCCTCTTTCTTATTAATAATGTTCGAGCTATGAGTGTGGTCTAATACGATGAGGTAGAGGGAATATCCTCCGTTGGGGATTGCCAAGATGGGTGGATTTCTATGGTATGACTTGATCTCCTCTAAATCTTTTGAGAAGTCATCCCGAGGACTTGTAGATGAAGCGATTGAGCACTACGAGCATTATCATGAGCTTATGAATGTCTCGAAACATCCTTTATAGCTGGACCTTATTGATCGCATCAATATGATCTAGATTGGACTCTATCCCTCTCTTACAGATCAGGTAACCCAAAAACTCTCTAGACTCGATGCCTAATGAGCACTTGTTCGTATTGAGTTTCATTCAATACTTTTATAGGATTTCACAGGATATCATCAGGTCTTTGATAGGGTCGTCATTGTCCTTGATTTTTTCTAACATGTCATCGATATTGACCTCTATGGTGTCTCTCGTCTACTGTTTGAACATATTTTTTACCATCCTCTGATAAGTTGATCTTATGGTTTTGAGGCCGAATATCATGACCTTATAACAATATAGGCCAACTAGAGCTATGCATGACGTCTTATCCTGGTCAAACGTAAATAGAGGGATATGATGATATCCTCAGTTAGCGTCTTGGAAACACATACATTCATGTGATGCAATTGCATTGACTAACTATCTATCTTTGACAGGGGAAAACTACCCGTAGGGAAAGCCCTGTTGAGGTCAATAAGGTCAATACTTAATCTCTAGTTGTCGTTGCTCTTTCATACTAATATTTGAATAGACAACCACTTGGGGAACTGAACTTCCCTAATATAGCTCTCATCTAGAAGTTTTTCGTCTTCATTCCCCACCCCTTTAGCCTTTTCGGGGGTTAGTTAGCGTGCCTTTTGAGTGATCGACTTGAAGGTTCGGTCAACATGGAGACAGTGGAAGGCTACGCTGGGATCAATCATGGGCAGATCGTATGGCTCTAAGGCAAATTGTCCAGATTTAATCTCAAAAAGTCAATAAATTCTCTCTTTTCGTAATCGACAAAAGTAGTCCATATTAAAAACATTCTATCTGGCAAGTTGTCATCAGCACTAACTTCCTCCATGCTTTCAATAACCCTATCAATGGGTGACCAAGCATAAATTCTTCTGAATTTAGCCCCTTAAGTTAGTGATTTTGATATCCCGAACAAGGTAATTGAACCATTTTTATTCCATATCATTGCCATTGATTGTTTCTAACAATTTCCCCGAGTTTCGTGTATTTCTGATGGAGTTTACAGGAATTTAGTGCAAGAAAAGAGAGAAAGAAACCGAAAGAAAGGAAAGGAAGAAAAGTCAAAGGGAAAAAGCGTAAATTTCTATCTAGAATTCGAATTCGACACCTAAAGGGAAGTTGAAGTGCTTGATTTCACAAGAATATCGAAACAAACGACACTCAAATCGGAGCCCGAGATCAAAAGTTATGGCCAGTCAAAGATGAAAGAGACAAGTCAACATGGAAGAAAATCGAACCGATCCGGTGGGGACCGGAACGATCCGAAATGACCCAAGTCTAGTAGACCCTGGATGGATGACAACCCATCCGATGGATACCGGACCGATCCGGTATAAAAAAAAAGAATCGATCCGGTGGCTGAAAAATGGACCAATTCGAGAGATATCCGGACCGGTCCGGTCATGCAAAATCCTGGCATTTATTGTGAAGATTTTGATGTGCATAGCTGGTGAAATCTTGCGCCACAAGCAACTCTGGCTGTCAAATTCGTGCTACTTGATGCTATAAAAGCCCATGCCCTACCTCATTCTAGGGGGATTTTCTTGGAGAGATTTTTAGAGAGAGGAATTCAGAAGTTAGGAATTTTTCATTTTCTTGATAAACCCTAGTTTGTAAGGTTGAGAGAGAGACTAAAATTTCTGGATTCAAATTCTTTTCCTGTTGCTGAAATCAAGTATAACAATTCCATTCTCTTAGTTGGTATCTATGTTAGTTAAATTTCAATTGCTTTGCAAATTATTTTCAATAGTTGTTAGATCTATAATTCTGTGTATGAAGTTGTTCTTTAATCAAATCATGTCTAGCTAAATTCTTAACGGCTGGGGTACATGAACTCACTCCGAGGAAAATTACTTATATAGAAAATAGAGGGTAAATTAAATTCTGACCGAATCGTGAATGAAAATTATACAAACATAGTCAATCTTTTAATCTCTCTTGCCCTAGGTACTTGAGATGTTTAAGAACGCTTTGCGAGTGTAATTGTTCATTCACCGCTTTATATTACCTTTGATTTCATACGATGAGGGCTAGATCCTTCATATATGTAATGCTTAGGATTTATAAAGGATGGATTTAGTCAAGAATTTTAATTTTAAATTCTAGTATTCTACACGGTAATTCGTTAAGGTTTGAGGGATTGTACCCTACCCTATTTTCTCTCATTTGTCAATCTAATTTCTTCACAATTTTTAGTTTTTTTTTCTTGAACGAAATTTTTTATTTCACTAGAAATTTCCTAATCATTAATCATCTTTTTCTATTTCTTTTGAGGAATCATTTCAAGATTTAATAACTTCTCCTACACAAGTGCCAATTGTTGATCCCTGTGGATATGATCCCGACTTGTCGGATTATTACTAATGCGACAGGCTTGCACTTGAGCCTAGAGAAAACGCACTTTTGAGACAAATTCTTAGTCGCGTCAAGTTTTTGGCGCCGTTGCCGGGGATTATCAATTGGTATAATTTCGAAAAGTGATTTTAATCTACAAGTGATTTCAAAAAAAAAAATATTCTTTTTACATCTCATCTCTTATGCGCTTATATGCAGAATTCATCTTCCACCCAAGTTCACGAAAATCCTATTGCCGAAGTAAATTCTGAAAATTCTCATACCACTGACTCTCCTCATTTTTGGGTTCCTCCTCCTTCACCTAACAATTCAATCACAAGTCGTTCATTGAGTCAAACACTGAGTGAGAATTCTGAATCTTTCGGTAGCAATATGTCGGTACACGATAGTGTTGGTGTTGGTGTTGGTGCTGGAGAGGATGAGATACCATACCTTCCCATGAAAGATTTGTTATTTCCTGAGAGAACTGTTACCCCTGGATGCATTTTACTCGCGTATAATTCCGGTAAGTTCCACTTTCGAAATGGTATGATTCAAATTCTTCCCACATTTCATGGGATGGATTCGGAAAAACCATATCTCCATATTAGAGAGTTCGAGGAAGCATGTGAGACGTTTGGTGACCAAGCTTGCCCACAAGATGTTATCCGATTAAAGCTTTTCCCTTTTTCCTTAAAGGATAAATCTAAGACCTGGCTATGGTCGCTACCCCTGAATTCCGTATTATCCTGGAGAGATATGCAAACCAAGTTTCTCTCCAAATTTTTTCCTCAACACAAAACCAATTATGTTAAAGCCCAAATACAATCTTTTCGACAAAATGAGAATGAGGCCTTCGACAAGTGTTGGGAGAGATTTCAGGAGTTAGTTAATGCTTGCCCACATCATGGATTTGAAAAACATCATTTGATTTCATTTTTCCATCAAGGCCTTACTTTAGCATCTAAACAACTTGTTCAAACCATGTGCGAAAGACCTTTTTGGGAGTTAGACTCAAGCGATGCGGAGGCTCATCTGAAATATGTAGCAGAGACTACCCAAGCATGGGATATTTCTGATCCCAATAGTCAAAATAGAAATCGACAAGTGTCTAATGTGCCTGCTGCGTCCGGTATCTATCACTTGGACAAGGACACTTTGTTAGATCAAAAATTTGACCAATTGGAGAAGAATTTCAGAGACATGCTTGAAGTGCGATTGAGAGAAGTAGTTGGACCCGTGCAAGTCGGGAAGGAGAAAGTGTGTGCCATTTGTCCTGCAGGTCATTCTACCAAAGGATGTCCTACCATCCCTACATACAAGGCAATGTACACTGAACAAGTTGAGGCAATAGGGAGGTTTCGTGGAAATTATAACGCACAACAAGGGAATGCATACAATCAATCGTGGAGGAATCACCCTGGTTTTAATTATGGACAACCCCAAGGGGGGATGGCTCCTAACCCACATATGACTTTACCACCACCTCCTCAATTTCAGAAAGTGGCTCCTCCGATGCCAAATCCTATGCAGGTACCACCTCCTGGTCTGTATGTCGCTCCACCTAGGCGATCTCTTGAAGATAACCTGAATCAATTCATCCAATCTCAAAAAGAGAGCAATGCTAAATATGATCGAATGTTCACTGAAATTCATACTAGCATCTCTAGGTTGCAATCTGCAGTGAATACTCAGGAGAAGGGTAAATTCCCAGCCCAAGGCCAAAGACCTCCTCTTCAAGGACAACCCACGGTTAGCTCCATATCATCGGATTTGCCAGAATAATGTCAAGCTGTTACTACTCTTCATAGTGGCCGCGTAATTGATCTAGCACCAAAACTTCCAAAGGAGAAAGATGAGGGAGTTGAACCTGAAATTCCCAAGGAATCTAAAACTTTCGAATCTGCTGAGACTCCATTGGATACGGAAGACAAAGATGAGGGATTTGAATCTGAAATTGAAGTCAAACTACCAACTACTGCTCCATTTCCTCAACGCTTAGCTCCACCCAAAAAAGGGGCATCGCGCACAGAAGTGTTGGATGTTTTGAAGCAAGTAAAATTGAACTTGCCATTCCTTGATGCTATTCAAAACATTCCAGCATATGCTAAGGTCATCAAAGATCTTTTGACTGTCAAACGACGGCTCAAGGTGAAGAAGAACGTTTTCTTGGCACAAAATGTGAGCTCGGTCCTTCTCAATAATCTACCATCAAAATTCAAGGATCCCGGTGCAACCACAATTTCATGTGTCATAGGAGAAAAAAGAGTGGAAAAAGCATTGCTTGACTTAGGTGCGAGTGTGAACATCCTTCCATACTCCATCTATAAACAGCTTGATTTAGGTGATTTAAAACCTACCCGAATCACTCTACATTTAGCGGATCGAACAATGAAAGTGCCTCGTGGGGTTGTAGAGGATGTGATAGTTCAAGTGGACACATTCTACTTCCCTGTTGATTTCGTAATTTGGGACACTGAGCCTGCTCCCCATGCGAGAAATCATGTTCCAATAATATTAGGCCGTCCGTTTTTAGCTACTGCTAATGCTTTGATAAATACACGGAATGGCCAAATGCAACTCACTTTTGGAAACATGACTCTCGAGACCAATATTTTCAATGTCGCTAACCAAATGGGTGATGAGGATGAAATTCTTGAGGTTGATCTTATTGAAGAAGTGGTGGATGAACACATGGAAAAAATCATAGGAGGAGATGCATTGGAAGTGTGTTTAGTGCAAAGTGGTGAGAAAAAGAGTCGTTATACTGCGTTTGAGCGTGAGGTGGAAGAGTTGGAAACTTGGTTACAAGAAGAGAGTTTTGAGAGTTAAAGAGATGTTGACTGGATTTCTAGGTTTGAAGAATTACCTCCGAGGGAGACAACCATGATTCCCTCTGAAAATATATTTCCTAGTCTTGAGTTGAAGAAACTACCCTCACATGTCAAATATGCTTTTCTGGGAGATAATGATACATTTCCTATTGTTGTTTCTTCCAGTTTAAAAAAAGAGCAAGAGGGTATGTTGTTGGATGTGTTACGGAAGCATAGAAATGCTTTTGGTTAGACTTTAGCAGATTTGAAAGGTATAAGTCCATTGATTTGTACCCATAAAATCCATCTTGAGGAAGAGGTGAAGCCCTCGCGTGAGATGTAAAGGCGATTAAACCCAACTATGAAAGATGTTGTAAGAGCGGAAATCATCAAATTGCTAGATGCTGGGATTATCCATCCCATTTCCGATAGTAAATGGGTAAGCCCAATTCAGGTCGTTCCAAAAAAATCGGGTATGACCGTGGTTGAAAACGCTAAGGGAGAATTAATACCTCAACGCACCACCACCGGGTTGCGTGTATGCATTGACTACCGAAAGCTCAATGCTGGAACCAGAAAAGACCATTTCCCCTTACCGTTCATCGATCAAGTGATTGAATGAGTGGCAGGCCATCCTTACTACTGTTTCCTAGATGGGTATTCTGGTTATAATCAGATTGAAGTGGATGTACTTGATCAAGAAAAGAAGACTTTTACATGTCCGTTTGGTACATTTGCCTATAAACGTATGCCATTTGGGTGATGTAATGCGCCAGCAACTTTTCAAATGTGCATGCTAAGTCTCTTTAGCGACATGATTGAAAAAGGTCTTGAGGTTTTCATGGACGATTTCAGCGTTTTCGGTCCATCTTTCGACCAGTGTTTAGCTAATCTTGAAAGAGTTCTATTCCGGTGTGTTGAAAAAGACTTAGTCCTCAATTGGGAAAAATGCCATTTTATGGTCACCGAGGGCGTAGTTTTAGGCCACATAGTCTCATCTAGGGGGATTGAAGTTGATCGAGCAAAAATCGAAGTAATAGCTGAGTTACCCCCGCCGAAATCACTTAAAGATGTGAGGTCCTTTCTAGGCCATGCTGGATTTTATAGAAGATTTATTAAAGACTTTAGCGCCATCGCTAGACCTTTGAGTAATCTTCTCATGAAGGACACTGCATTTGAATGGAATAAAGCATGTCAAGAAGCTTTTGATAAACTTAAAAGCATGCTAATTTCCGCTCCTATCATGCAAGCTCCTGATTGGTCACTTCCATTTGAGCTTATGTGTGATGCAAGTGACTACGCGATTGGGGACGTTCTTGGATAGAGAAAAGACAAGAAAGCTCATGTTATTTACTATGCTAGCAGAACGTTATCTGGCCTTCAGCTTAATTACTCTACTACAGAGAAAGAGTTACTAGCAGTCGTTTTTGCTCTAGACAAATTCCGCTCTTACATTGTTGGGCCTCCCATCATTTGTTTCACTGATCATTCGGCTCTCAAATATCTCTTGAGTAAGAAAGATGCCAAACCCCATCAAATCAGGTGGATCCTACTCTTACAAGAGTTTAATCTCTCGATTCAAGACAAGAAAGGCGTAGAAAACTTCATTGCTGACCATTTGTCACGACTCTCGTTCGACGTACCTATTAATCCCATTCTGATAGATGAGTATTTTCCGGATGAAAATCTATTTGCTACTTCTTCTCTCCCCTGGTTTGCGTATATAGTCAATTACCTTGTCACTGGAATTGTTCCCTCTAATTCGACTCCGCAAGAGAGAAGGAAGTTCATTACATGGTCACACATGTTCTTTTATGACGATCCATATTTGTTTAATTATTGTGCTGATCAAATCATCCGGAGATGTGTACCTGATGAAGAAATCCAAGGGGTAATTCGATTATGTCATTCGGAAGCATGCGGAGGTCATTTTTCTAAAAATAAAACTGCTGCGAAAATCCTTCAAAGCGATCTCTATTGGCCCACAATCTTCCGGGATGTGAATACTTTTTGCAAATCATGCGATAGATGCCAAAGAATGGGAGCTATTACTCACCGTGACATGATGCCATTAACCCCAATTCTAGTCTTGGAGTTGTTTGATTGTTGGGGTATTGACTTCATGGGTCCCTTTCCACCTTCTTTTGGTTTTCTATACATCCTCGTCGCTGTAGACTACGTCTCAAAATGGGTAGAGGCCACAGCTACAAGGACAAATGACAATAAGGTGGTGAAAAAATTCATTCAAGAAAATATACTTTCTCGTTTTGGAATGCCTAAGGCCATAATCAGTGATAATGGAACCCATTTTTTCAATAGGCCTATGGAGAAGCTAATGCGAAAGTATGGAGTTGTCCATAAAGTTGGAGCAACTTATCATCCTCAATCGAATGGCCAAGCCGAGCTCGCCAATCGGGAAATCAGAAATATCTTAGAAAAGACAGTCGAACCTAATAGGAAAGACTGGTCTCTCAGATTGAATGATGCGCTCTGGGCATATAGAACTGCATACAAGAATCCCCTTGGGATGTCCCCATTTCGATTCGTGTATGGCAAACCATGTCATCTTCCGGTTGAGATCGAACACAAAGCATATTGGGCTATCAGAAGGGTGAACTTAAATATGGATAAAGTCGGTGAAACACGTAAACTTTAGTTGAACGAGTTGGAAGAAATACGCAATGATGCGTATGAAAGTGCTAAAATATCCAAAGATCGAATGAAACGAGCTCATGACATAATCATTCGTAGGAAAGAGTTTCATTTAGGACAAAAAGTCCTTCTCTACAACTCGAGGTTGCACTTGTTTCCCGAAAAATTGTGGTCAAGATGGTCGGGTCCATTCATTGTGAAAGAGGTATTTCCCCATGGAGCTGTTTACTCAAAGATGAGAAAGGGGGAAACACATTTAAGGTCAACGGGCATCGTATCAAGCCGTATGTGGAAGCAATCGTCAAGGAAGCCGACACAATCTAGTTGTCGGACCCCATTTATGGGGATTGACTGAAAAAGAAAGGTGAGGTCGTCGCACCCTCGACATGTATGGGGTGATTGTTGTACATAAGAGTCATAGGAATTAGGAGTCGTAAGTACGTGTTAGAACCGGGGTAGGGAATCCAATGATTTTAGGGGTGTTAAGGATTCGATCAGCATTGCGGGAATTTTGAAGTGACAGAAGTTGTAAAGGAATCATTGGAATGGAGAAAATGATCATAAATAGTGAGAAGAATAGAGAAAAGGAAATTCTGAGAATTCAGCAGACCGGATCGGTCCGGTCCAGAATTAAAAGAACCGATCCGATTAAGTCGGATCGGTCCGGTCTTACAACCGGATCGGTCCGGTAATCTGCAGAATGCTACTTCCCGTGGTTCACACCTCTTCAATCAAAACCAAATTCATCCGCCAATCCCTTATTGTTCCGATTGGTACGGGTTTTACTATGCGCGTTCTTGCTCTTGAAACGCGTTTCGACGGGTTCGTGACGTCCTACGAGAGGGATATGAGTTTGGGCTGCGTATGCAGGCGGACTAGTACCATCTTCAGTTGGGTCCCTAGGCCCCCCTTCCTCCCTACTGTTACAATCCTTATTATCCTGCTGCTCCCGAACCTTCCCGTCCCCCACCCGCCCCTTAGGATGCCCCGCTACCTCTTTATGTTTTATTACTTATGTTTGTGATGCTTTGTTTACACAGTTGTGTTGTAATATACAGTTTTAATATGATACTTGCTTGTTTTATTTATCGCACTCCTAATGTTGTCTTCTTTATATCTCTCGTCCATTTGATTGAGGAAAATGCAAATCACTAAGTTAGGGGGGATGACAAGTGCGTATTCATAAAACTTCGCATATATATATAAAAAAAAAATTGAAATTTTTTGAAAAAAGCCAAAAATATTTTTCTTCAAAATAAATAAAAATTGGAATTTAAATTTTTCAAAAATATCACCTTTATTCTATTTAAAGTCTCAAATTGTTAACAATCAAAATGCACTAAGCCAAAATTGACCGAAGATGGAAATTGAAAGAAAATTGACGACTTTACGAATAAGTGTGGAGATTGATCAAACCCGGTGAGATTTCGAGCCTTTCAATTTTTTATGAGTTTTTAAATCAATACGAGTTTATGATTAACTCAAAGTCCTTTTCAGTGTTTTAATAAGTCCTTGATAATCTCAATCCTTTGTTTTGATTGGTTATGGGAAATGTGTGAAATGTTTCTCGAAATTCGTGCTAAATATATCTCTAAACTTAATTAATCTCGAGATGCATATCGTAATGTGATTAGCAATTTGGACAATGAAGTAGGCCCACTTTTGTTTAACCCAAAAATATTATCCATAAAAACGTTGTGAAAAATTATCCCTTTGCAACCCACTTTGAGCCTAAAATAATATTTCCCTTTTCGTTTGATATCACGAAAAACCCAAATAGCCCGAAATTGTGAAAATTCATCAAGTCCAAATTGTGCAATAAAAAGGGGCAAGAGAAAAACAGAAAAAAATGCTCAATAAAAAAATAGTGAAAAAAAAAGAAAAAAAATAGTAAAAGAAAGAGAAAAATGAGCAAATGCCCGAAAAAGCACTAATGGACGTCATCAGAACATTTTCCAATTCCAAACATTCCATCCATTTCAATTTTTACCCTTTACACTTTTTAATCCTAACAAAAGTCCTAACCGAGTCTGAATGGCGAAATTGATTACTGCATGGAGAGCTAAGATACAAAAAGATAATATGAGAGATTAAAATGGTGTGATTAAGAGATGATGTTTCCCGTTTCCTAATAACTGTATTCCGATGATGAGATCTTTTCACCATATATTTCCTTCTTTTAAATTTTGTATGCATGAATTTGTGTCCATTATATTTACTCTTTATATCATGCATACCGAGAGAAAATAACCACAATCTGAGTGATTCGTTTGTGAGTTCATCCGTAAGAATTTGTATCAAAATGAAATTTCGGAAAGTAACGTAATGCTCAATCGGTGGAAATTTGAGGTTTAATTTTTGGCTTTACATACACACACTATGGTTTGAGACAATTGAATATGATTTTATGGTGAGTATTTTTCGAAAATTTTAAATTGTACAATTTTTAAGTATTTTGATATTTATTTGAGTCAATAAAGAATTTTGTGGGTATATTCACTGCAAACCCTCACGAGACAAAACTCGTCCTACTAGGGTAACCTAGGGGTTTAAAGGCTTGTTGCATACGCTAAATGCAATCGCTTGCCTGCGAAAAAGGTATTCTAGCCTAATAAAAGAGTGGAGCATTAAACTAATTTCTTTTACATTGCCCGGGACGAGCAAAGTCCTAAGTTAGGGGGATTTGACCAAGCATAAATTCTTCTGAATTTAGCCCCTTAAGTTAGTGATTTTGATATCCCGAACAAGGTAATTGAACCATTTTTATTCCATATCATTTCCATTGATTGTTTCTAACAATTTCCCCGAGTTTCGTGTATTTTTGATGGACTTTACAAGAATTTAGTGCAAGAAAAGAGAGAAAGAAACCGGAAGAAAGGAAAGGAAGAAAATTCAAAGGGAAAAAGCATAAATTTCTATCCAGAATTCGAATTCGACACCTAAAGGGAAGTTGAAGTGCTTGATTTCACAAGAATATCAGAAGAAACGACACTCAAATCGGAGCTCGAGATCAAAAGTTATGGCCAGTCAAAGATGAAAGAGACAGGTCAACATGGAAGAAAATCGGACCGATCCGGTGGGGACCAGACCGATCCAAAATGACCCAAGTCCAGTAGACCCCGGATGGATGACAAACCGATGACAACAGAACCGATCCCGTGGATACCGGACCAATCCGGTATAATAAAAAAAGAACCGATCCGGTGGCTGAAAAACGGATCGATCCGAGGGATATCCAGACCGGTCTGATCATGCAAAATCCTAGCATTTATTGTGAAGATTTTGATGTGCATAGCTGGTGAAATCTTGCGCCACAAGCAACTCTGGCTGTCAAATTCGTGCTACTTGATGCTATAAAAGCCCATGCCCTACCTCATTCTAGGTGTATTTTCTTGAAGAGATTTTTAGAGAGAGGAATTCAGAAGTTAGGAATTTTTCATTTTCTTGATAAACCCTAGTTTGTAAAGTTGAGAGAGAGACTACAATTTCTGGATTCAAATTCTTTTCCTGTTGCTGAAATCAAGTATAACAATTCCATTCTCTTAGTTGGTATCTATGTTAGTTAAATTTCAATTGCTTTGCAAATTATTTTCAATAGTTGTTAGATCTATAATTCTGTGTATGAAGTTGTTCTTTAATCAAATCATGTCTAGCTAAATTCTTAAGGGCTGGGGTACATGAACTCACTCCGAGGCAAATTACTTATATAGAAAATAGAGGGTAAATTAAATTCTGACCGAATCGTGAATGGAAATTATACAAACATAGTCAATCTTTTAATCTCTATTGCCCTAGGTACTTGAGATGTTTAAGAACGCTTTGCAAGTGTAATTGTTCATTCACCGCTTTATATTTACCTTTGATTTCATATAATGAGGGCTAGATCCTTCATATATGTAATGCTTAGGATTTATAAAGGCTGGATTTAGTCAAGAATTTTAATTTTAAATTCTAGTATTCTACACGGTAATTCGTTAAGGTTTGAAGGATTGTACCCTACCCTATTTTCTCTCATTTGTCAATCTAATTTCTTCACAATTTTTAGTTTCTTTTTCTTGAAAGAAAATTTTTATTTCACTAGAAATTTCTCAATCATTAATCATCTTTTCCTATTTCTTTTGAGGAATCATTTCAAGATTTAATAACTTCTCCTACACAAGTGCCAATTGTTGATCCCTGTGGATACGATCCCGACTTGTCGGATTATTACTAACGCGACAGGCTTGCACTTGAGCCTAGAGAAAATGCACTTTTGAGACAAATTCTTAGTCGCGTCAGTGGGGTAAATCCCGGTCTCTTCCATCCCTGGTCGATCATATCGTAGTTGATATTTAAAGGGTGTAGCCCCATTTTAGGCTTTGTTTGGAGGAACCTTTATCTCCTATCAGTGTCCTAGTTGCAACGAATCTCGACCATGCCCCGGTCGGTGACACACTTGAGCTTTTGATGGTATGTGGATGGTATGAATTTCATGGCGTGTAGCCGACCTCTACCTAGAAAGGCATGGTATGGTGATTCAATATCCATCACTAAGAATTCAATCGGTTTTGAAATATTTCTTGCCCTTACTGGAAGGATTATCTTTCCTATTGGCATCATAATCTTCCTTGCGAAGACGACCAGTGGAACGATCATTGCTCTTAGATCGGCTAAGTTAAGTTTCAACTTGTTGAATAGATCTAGGTACAACACTTCCGATGAGCATCCATGTTCTACTATTAACTTCTAGACATCCAATTTTGCGATCCTGAGAGTGATCACGAGTTCATCGAGGTATGGGATCCTTATTCCAACTAGGGAATTTAGAAGAAAACTCAATGCTTCGATCAATAGGGAGTATTTTCCCTGCCCCAATGTTGTGACCAAGAAATCTAATATTAGTTTGAAATATTTTCATCTTTGGGGCAGAAACTACTAAGCCATTAGTCTTAATAACATCTTTAAAAAAATTTAGATGTTTAAAGTGTTGATCAATCAATTGTGAAAAGATGAGGATATCATCAATGTAGACAATAGAGAAATCAGAATAAGGATTAAATATATCATTCATGATATTTTAAAATTTAGAAGGGGCGGCAAAACATTCCATTGATAATGGCCAAATGGTACCACAATAGAAGTTTGTATCTATCTTGTGGAATAATTTGGATCTACAAATATCCAGATTTTAAGTTAAATTTGGAAAATATGGTGGCAGAGTTAAGCTTATCAAGTAAATCCTTTTTATTAGGAATTGGATATCTTATCCATTGCAAAATATTGTTAAGAGGCTTGTAATTTATCACAAGTCATGGAATACCTCGTTCCTTTTCAACAACCTTATCACTACACCAAAAACAGCAATTTGGCACACCTTGATATTAAAAATCTGGCACACTTTAAAACCGTGCCAAATTCTGGCACGGTTTCATGACAATTTGGCACACTTTAAAACCGTGCCAAATTTTGGCACTGTTAAAAAGTGTGCCAAAATTGAGTACACCTAAATAAAATATAAATAACCTAAAAAAATAATCTCCCTCCAATTTTTCATCTCCCGCACTCTCTCCTCTTTCATTATCAATCTTTCACTTTCTCTCTCCTGCTCCTACGCGAGATTTATCGATGTGCAGAAGTGAAAGAGGAACCTTATAGGGATTTTCATCAATGGAGCTTAGGAAAGGTATTTTACTCTCTCTCTTCGACCTCTTCTTGCGACCAAACCTTTGTTGTAGGAAAGGTATTTTAATTTTGGGTTTTGATTTAACATTAGCATTTTGTTTTGACATCAGGGTTTTGATTTAACATTCACATATTTTTCTCACATCTCTCATTTTTTGCTCTACATCCACTGTCATAAAGCGACCTTCACAGAGATGAGAGAGAACCAAGTTATTGGGTGTTTGTTTCTGGCCAGGTATTCTACAAGTTTTTGGGTTCTAAAATTTAGGGGGTTGAGTTTTTGATGAATAATGTTAATGATTTTTTTATTACATTTGATTTTTGAGGTCTCCCGTAACTGTTAGATCTCACTCTTTGAAACCCTGTTCATGGTTCAAAATCATGCTCAAATCTGGATTTTCAAAATCATATTTTAATATTTGGGGGCTTTGTGGGTTAAAAAGATGGCCAAATGTTGTTTTCTCTCTTTATATATTTATTAATAAGTAATTTTTTAACCCTATTAGAATCATTATCGTTCATGTACTAGAACAATGTGAACTTAAGGAAATATTTTATATCCAATGCATTTTATGTTTTTTGTTCATACATGGCTATATTGTTGTTCATTTGATTTGGATGTTGCATTTTTTTCAAATTATGGGTTACTGATTTTGATTCAATTTAGTGAAAGATATTATATTGCAATGTCCTTATTAATTTTATTCTCTAAGTATTTGAAGCTCATGCTGGTCACTACAGACTTGATTGTGTGTGCGCTACAAAGGTTTAACACATTTTTTAATTATTGTGATAATGCAGGGATTTTCCTATTTGAAGTTTTGTTATGGATGTGAAATGATAAATAAGTATGCTCATAACATGTCATATAAATTGTGTTTTTTTCTCAAATCTTTAGACCAACTTGCAAAGGTTAGTTATTTTTTATGGTTTGGAAGTTTGGTTGTGTATATATTTGGGTGTAAATTAACGTGATTTATTTTCTTAATCTAATTTGTAGCTATAGAATTGCGTCCAATCATCGCCACTTACATCGTTAAATCATCACAAGATAGGCATTTAAGGTGTCCTATGTACAAGTAAATTGCAAATAGTGATGTACTCTAAACACAATTGATATATTCAATGTTCAGTATTTATGAAAAAAGTGTAAGTTTTCTTGGGTGTATGAACATAGTTCAATTATGCTTCACTTGGATTTTTGGTTGTTGGAATACGCTTTTGTCGTTTATGGTGGGTGTGGAGAATTCACTTATATCCTTTGTTTTAATGTCGCAAGCATAATTAATTTGACTTTAAGCATGTGTATGCATTAAATTTAGTTCAATAATGGAAGTTAGCAGAACTATTTAGACTTTTGTGTATTTAGTGATTGTATAAATCAATGAACATATTTTTTTTGTGTTTCATTTTATATACTCTATGTATGCATACACAAGCGAAGAGACTGAAGTGTTGGAACAAAAAAAACATAAAAATTGGCCTTCAAATGGAGTTATTCTCTTTAAGTAGTTTGTTTGTTAGAGCTCTATCGTGTCAATTAAACTGGTGATTTTTTTTAGTGTTTGGTTTTGAGTAGTTAATTTTCTCAAATTTGATATATGTTGGCTATGTTTATTAAGATACAAACCCATGTAAACATCTATTATTATGATGACTATAACTGAATTTTGTGTGTGATTTTTATGACTCTCACCATTTGTCACCACCTGAAGCCACCGCTATTCCAAAAACCTTAGTTATTATGCAACAAAGAACACTCACAATTAAAAGCCACCATAATTAATATGGAAGTAGACCATTTTGTAAACCAGGTATTTCCTACTCGCTATGTTAATTGTGTTTTAAACACAATAGGAATATGAATATTGTGTTTATTATGTTGCAAGGGCAACTGTCAAACAACACTTCGATGAAACAATATATAGTAGACAAGTTTATGTGCTTTATATTGCCATCGTTAAATGTTGATTTCGAGGAATTAATATTCAATTGCGGAGAATGGCAACCCTATAAATTTCTTGGACCTTCCTGTTTCAGTTAGGGATAAGTCCAAATTAAAATAATTTGAACCAGTTCCTGCTATGCCTTTCAATGAGGTCATCCTGCAATGCCGTTCAATGCGGTCAATGTTAAAATATTTTCCCATTAACTTTTATTTTATGATAACTCAGAAAGTATATTGCCTATAATTTTCTAATTTAAGTTGAGAGAGTGGGATACACTTCATATTACTAAAGAGAGGTATAACAATGTCTCTTACAAAAAAAAGTATAAAAAGAGACGTAGAAGAGGAGATGGAATGGGGGAATCACTGACTTTCTTTCAAAACTTGTTTTTCACATCACAAATCACAAAGAGCTTAATACAACTTATGCATTTTCAAAACTAAGTCTTCCTCGTGTAAAAAGCTCATGTCCCAATCAAACTTAATTGACTTCATATCCAAGTACCAGTTTGATTTCAATGCATGCATACACGAAGGTTGATCACTTTCCTTTTCTTTTCTATCTCTTTATTTTATTAGGCCGCATTACTATCCAGGATAGTAGCTATTATTTATTAGTATGGTAATTGAATATGCTTTGGTGTAATGGTTAATGTTTTGAATTTAAGGCTTAGGTTTCAACTCAAACCTTTAGGTTTGATCTGGATAGATATTTTAAAATTTTATGAGTTTTAAGTACTAAAATAAAATTTAATATTACACAAGGACAACTAGGGGAGGACTACATTCACTTTCAGTTATACATGTTGAATGTTCAACTAGAAAGCACGGATACTTCACTGGATGTGAAGTGTCCATGCATGGATCACACTTTTAAATCACACACTCGAGTCTTGACTTGTGCAATAGGTTGTGGGTTAAATCAGAAAGTTTGATGGCAAGAAGAGCTTGTTGTTAGACCTTACGTGAGAGAAATATTTAGTTTGGCCACTTTTGATTTTCAATATAAAAAATCTCCATCCGAATAAAAAATAGTCGGTTATAAAATAATGAACTAGCGGATAAATTGGTCTTAAAACCGAATTTTTCAACCCGTTTCAGTTCGTCGGGATATCAATTTTTTCGAACACCCCTAAACTCAATAGTCGTTATAATGATATATCGTTTGCTTGTGATTGTTCATGATATTAACCTTCAAACGTGTTTGAATTTTGACAAACAGGTCTGAATTCACATAGGAAAGTGGTGAAGTTTCCCAGAGGAAAGTGGTGAAGTTTCCCGGTCTATATCTGGCCCAATCTTTAGTAGGTATTGATTAACATGTGTTTTTTGGTTTAAATTTTCAATTTATGTGTTCCCTTTTCCTGTCAGAGTACATCGATATCTTGATCTATGTACTCATTTTTATTGGCATTGCTTTGATACAAAAATATTGTCTTCTTAGGGAATATTATGGCCATACTAAGCTTCAGATGGAGACACATCCGATTCCCCGAACGCTTGCCCCTGCAATTGGTCCCAAAGACTGGAATGAAGATCTGGAAATCATTATATATGGTTGTCCTGAGCAGGTCTGATTTCACCTTCTCTAGTTTATAATGGATCATATTCTTTCTGACCGTGTTTGCATTTTGACATACAGATCTGTATCTGCAACAGTTGTTATAGCAGTTATAACAGCATTATAGCCACTGTTATAGCTGTTATAATGTTGTTATAATAAACATATAATATTGGAATGTTTTTGTGTGAAGGTAGTATGAACTGTTAGTCATTATGGCTACAAAATTTCATGTCACTATTTTGAAGCATAATATTATTTAAAATAATCATAAATTAAAACATAAAACAGTTCGAAAGAGAAACTAGAAGTATGTAGACAAAACTCTCATTTTTAGAACACTACAAAAAACGCCTCTGTTTAGCATAGCACCAAGTCCATTTTTAGCAGTAAGAAAGACTCCAATATTCCTATAAACTGAATTCACATGAGGCAATTAGTTGTCTTTAGTTATCGATGCATGCGCAAGAAGAGATAAAAAAATTAACTTATGCGAATTCATTAGCAAGCTTGGGAGTGCCTGTCAGTCAGAGCTTTTAATATCAACCTCCAGCCAAGTAATAGTATGAAACATGGGGCAGTAGAAGAAGCATCATAACTAAGTGCCTAAAACGATAGACTTAGCTATCAATTATAACAGTTAGCTAGTTTGCAACACGAGAAAGAAAGAGTAGCGAAAGTAAATTCATTGTCCGACTTGATAATTGGAGAAACACCACATTAGATATGCCGTGAAGAAGTTTGGACACATTTTCACCATAATCATCTTCAATATCTCACCTTCAACTAATTTCAATGTCAACTGTTGCCTCTATTAAAGATGACAGGTTTTCGAATGAGAACTCCTCCGACACAGAATCTATGAGATATAGGTGCTGAAGGGCAGGGGCATTTATTAGAGGACAATCATGATATTTAGGACTATATATTCAAAAATCTATTTCGAGTCTTTTCAGTACACGAGCACATATACTTAAGGTGAATACATTATCGCAATTCAATCCGAGTATGATCAGATCCTCAAGAACAGGATAGCTAGAGAAAATCTTGTGAACATACTCATCATTTCCATATTCAACCAAAATGATATTATTGGAGATAAATTTTATGCTACCAAGATCAATAATAATGCCAAGTTAATAACAGTAATATAAGCAATAATCAAGCCCACAAGAGGTGTGTGTGTTTCTTTACTGATGATAATACAGTTTGGGTGATGTGTTGTTAGGAGAGAGCCAAATTACAGGGAGTACAATAATAATAATAGAGGCTCCCTAAGTCATTGGGAGTCATTTATTTATAATTTAAGTTATACAATTCATATACATTTAGGAGTCTTAGTAATTATCCAACAGCTAGGATATGATCCCAATTCTAATAGAACTGTAGGCGTCATGTAGTGTCCAGTCTGTTATGGTCTCTAGAGTCCCAATTGTTGTTAAATTGGCACTGTCCACTCATAGTTATGCATCAACGTCCGAACTATACCATGTCAGGGGCAGGTCATGTGCTGAAATCATTGGCACTAGGTAGGGACGAAACTAGCCATTTTCAAGGGGGCATGGGTCCCCTTAACATCTAGAAATTTTCAAATAATATCCCCTGAATTTTTATTGTATACAACTTTTATAGTCTATAATTTATAAAATATCTGTGTTGGCCCCATCACAAGGGTGACTCCGAACTATCATAGAAGGTGTCTAACCTATAGTTTATCTGGGTGAGTTCGAACTATCATGGGGACACTTTCATACCTTAGGTGTCTACTATATATATATATATATAGCCACTATATAATGTCATAGCAGTTGCTATACTACTGTTATAGTAGCTATAACAACATTATAGCAGCTACTATAACATTATATAGTGGTTAAAATATTATATAGAGTATATATAACATTATATATAGCTACTATAACATTATTCAGTCTCACCTTATCACATATAAAAAAAGCTTAACATTTATCTCCCACTGGAACTAACATAGATGACTAAATTATCCTAAATTTTGAATGGGGGATACAAAATCAACCCTCAAAATTACCCAAGTAAATTTAATCGCCACATTTTCCTTGCAACCTATGCACTAGTAATGCTTGTACACGTAAATAACATCTCAAACCAGCTCAAACCATAATTAGGCTTAAACCTAGCTCCCAAATGGCCCTGTAAGAGGCACGAACACCTCGCACGGGACCAATGACTATTGTAGGAACTGACTGTTTAGTCGAGGTTCTTCCGGTTTGAGAATATGATGATAATTTGAAAATATCTACATTGGGCTTAAAAACAAGCCGTTAAAGGGTGAAAACTCAAACCAAACCCAAAACAACCCCGTAAGATGCATGAACACCTCGCACGGGATCAATTTAACTTGTAGAAATCGACCGTGTTGTCACGGTTCTTCCAGTTTGAGAATATGATGATATTTTGAAAATATCTAGAGTAAGCTTTAAAACAAGTCGTTAAAGGGTGAAAAACCAAACCAGCCCCCAAACGGCGTCGTAAGAAGCACGAACACCTAGGACGGGATATATAACTTATAGGAACGGACCGTGTAATCACGGGTTTTCTGGTTTGAGAATATGACGATAATTTGAAAATATCAAGAATAGGCTTAAAAAGAAGTCGTTCAATGGTGAAAACCCAAACCAGCCCCCAAACAGCCCTTAAGAGGTACGAAAACCTCGCACGGGAGACCAATGTAACTTATAGGAACTGACCATATAGTCACGGTTTTCCCGATTTGAGAATATGACAATAATTTGAAAATATCTAGATTAGGCTTATAAATAAGCCGTTAAATGGTGAAAATCCAAATCAGCCCCCAAACGGCCCCCTAAGAGGCACGAACACCTCGCACGGGACCAATATAACTTATAGGAACTGACCGTGTAGTCTCGTGTCTCCCGATTTGAGAGTATGACGATAATTTGCCAAAATCAACACTTAAAGTTAAAAATAAGCCGTTAAAGGGTGAAAACCCAAACCAACCCCCAATCGACCCTGTAGGAGGCACGAACACCTCGCACGGGACCAATGTAACTTGTATGAACTGACCGTGTAGTCCCGGGTCTCCCGGTTTGAGAGTATGACGATAATATGCCAAAATCACACTTAGAGTTAAAATCACAAAAACATACCGTTAAAGGGTGAAAACCCAAACCGGCCCAAATCACCCAGTAGGAGCCACGAACACCTCGCACGGGACTCATGTAACTTGTAGGAACTGACCGCGTAGTCCCGGGTCTCCCGGTTTGAGAGTATGATGATAATTTACCAAAATCACACTTAGAGTTAAAAACATGCCGTTAAAGGGTGAAAACCCAAACCAGCCCCCAAACGACCCCGGAGGAGGAACGAACACCTCGTACGGGACAATCTAACTTGTACGAACTGATCGCGTAGTCCTGGGTCTCCCGGTTTGAGAATAAGATGTTAATTTGCCAAAATCAACACTTAAGAGTTAAAAACATGCCGTTAAAGGGTGAAAACCCAAACCAGCCCTCAATCGACCCCGTAGGAGGCACGAACACCTCGCACGGGATGAATATAACTTATAAGAACTGACCGCGTAGTCCCAGTTCTCCCGGTTTAAGAATACAACGTTAATTTGCCAAAATCACACTTAGAGTTAAAAACATCTTGTTAAAGGGTGAAAACTAAAACCGGCCCAAACGACCTCGTAGGAGGCACGAACAGCTCGCACGGGACCAATGTAACTGGTAGGAACTGACCGCGTAGTCCCGGGTCTCCCGATTTGAGAGTATGATGATAATTTTCCAAAATCACACTTAGAGTTAAAAACATGCCGTTAAAGGGTGAAAACCCAAACCAGCTCCCAAACGAGCCCGTAGGAGGCATGAACACCTCGCATGGGACCAATGTAACTTGTAGGAACTGACCGCGTAGTCTCGGGTCTCCCGGTTTGAGAGTGTGACAATAATTTGCAAAAATCACACTTAGAGTTAAAAACATGCCGTTAAAAGGTGAAAACCTAAACCATCCCCCAAACGAACTAGTAGGAGGCACGAACACTTCGTACGGGACCAATGTAACTTGTAGTAATTGACCGCGTAGTCCCGGGTCTCCCAATTTGAGAGTATGACGATAATTTGCTAAAATCACACTTAGTGTTAAAAACATGCCGTTAAAGGGTGAAAATTCAAACTGGCCCAAACAATCTCGTAGGAGGCATGAACACCTCGCACGGGACCTATGTAACTTGTAGGAATTGACCGCATAGTTTCGGGTTTCCCAGTTTGAGAGTATGACGATAATTTGCCAAAATCACACTTAGAGTTAAAAACATGCCGTTAAAGGGTGGAAACCCAAACCAGCCCCCAAATGACCACGTAGGAGGCACGACACCTCAAACGGGACCCATGTAACTCGTAGGAACTGACCGTGTAGTCCCGGGTCTCTCGGTTTGAGAGTATAAAGATAATTTGCCAAAATCAACACTTAGAGTTAAAAATATGTCGTTAAAGGTGAAAACCCAAACCAGCCCCCAAATGACCCCGTAGGAGGCACGAACACATCACACGGGACCCATGTAACTCGTAGGAACTGACCGCGTAATCCTGGGTCTCCTGGTTTAAGAGTATGACGATAATTTTTGGCAAAATTACAATTAGAGTTAAAAACATGCCGTTAAAGGGTGAAAACCAAAACCAGCCCCCAAACGACCCCGTAAGAGGCACGAACACCTCGCACGGGACCAATGTAACTCGTAGGAATTGACCGCGTTGTCCCGGTTCTCCCGGTTTGAGAGTATAATGATAATTTTCAAAAATCACACTTAGAGTTAAAAAAAACATTCCATTAAAGGGTGAAAATCCAAACAATCCCCCAAACGACCTCGTAGGAGGCACAAACACTTCGCACAGGACCAATGTAACTTGTAGGAACTGGCCGCGTAGTCCCGGGTCTTTCGGTTTGAGAGTATGACGATAATTTGCCAAAATCACACTTAGAGTTGAAAACATGCAATTAAAGGGTGAAAACCAAAACCGGATCAAACGACCCCGTAGGAGGCACGAACACCTCGCACGAGACCAATGTAACTTGTAGGAACTGACCGCGTAGTCCCGGGTCTCTCGGTTTGAGAGTATGACAATAATTTCCACTCATATATGTAATTTTTTAGTTTGAGTATTTTTTTTTTGTTGTAAATTATTGGGTTACTAATATCGTATCTTTTTTGTATCCTATTTGTTTGCAGGATAACAGTTTATCGTTGGCTTTTATTCACGTGGAACACACAAAGAACTCAATGGTTTACAACAAGGGATTTATTAATGATTCCATTTTTTTGTGTCATGGTCGTACGGTCTTTTATTGTTTTATTGTTGACTTTTATGGCCGTGCGGGCTTTTGTAAGTTAATAGTTATATTTTGTGGATGAGCGGGCTTTATGTTAGGCAGGTTTTGTATTAACAAGTTTTGGAATGTCCTGAAAATAGAGGAAACTCTGCCCAATTTTTTTTGGGACTGTGAGCTATTAAAGACTTGTAATATTTTGAAGTTTGTATGTACATCGGTTTATTAACAACGCGCAATATTATTAATTTGGGAATTTTGTGCTTTCAAATAATATTTTTTTTGTTTTTTATAAAAAATTTAGCACAGTTCAAAACCGTGGAAAAAGTGTATTATATTTTGGCACGATTTTGAATTGTGCCAAATTTTTTTAAACTGTAGTGAATCTGGCACAGTTAAAAACTCTGCCAAAAGTGTTCCAGAAATATCAAATTCTGGCATGGTTTAAAAGTGTGCCAGAAGTGTACTTGTTTGGCTGAATCTGGCACAGTTAAAACTATGCCAAAAGTGTGCCAGAAATATCAAATTCTGGCACGGTTTAAAAGTGTGCCAGAATTGTTCCTGTTTGGCTGAATCTGGCACAGTTAAAAACTGTGCCAAAAGTGTGCCAGAATTGTTCATGTTTGGCTGAATCTGGCACACTTTTGAGCCGTGCCAGAAAAAAATTGCTATTTTGGAACACCTGATTCTGGCACAGTTCAAAACCGTGCCAGATTTGATCTGGCACAGTTTTAAACCGTGCCAGAATCCTGTTTTTGGTGTAGTGTATTAGCATAAAAAGTTGTACAACTCCAAGGAGAATAACTTTTAGTTATAAGTTTTTTTATCCAAAAGACTCTGAATCTTATTCTTATAAAGGTCAAGAAATTCAGTCCTGATTTGACTAGGCCTAGCCTTAGTAGTAATGGCCGTTTCATTGAAACCAGTTTCATAAGGAAGGGAAACAATATGTTTCTTCCTATCCCAAAAAGCATTAGGGATATCGTTGCTGTTGATGTAAAAAACTAGATCGCTCTAATTATTCAATCACAGATAAATAAATAAGACAAAGATTTTTAAAGTGGTTCGGCTAGGAATAAAGCCTACGTCCACTGTTATTTTATTGCTGAGTGTTTGTGGAATTCTTGATTACAAATTCTCTCAAGAAATTTCGGTCCCCTTTGAATGAGGATGATACAAGGTATTTATAGCCCTTAGGCTGTACATGAAAGGGTCGATACATTAAATGATATACATATGAAAGGGTAATACATTTAATGCAGCGTGTGCGTCAAGAATATAAACATTCAATAAATAGTTGAACTGTTTTCCATCTGATAATTAATGATACGGCCGAGATGCAGCTCGGACCGCCTTAGTTGCTCGTTGATTAAGAGTTCCTCGGGTGCCAACTAATACTCCTCGGGTACCAACTAACACTCCTCGGGTGCCAACCAATACTCCTCGGGTGCCGACTAACACTCCTCGGGTGCTGAATATTGCCACATAGGATGACACGTGTCCTTTTCTGATTGGTCCTCGTAGATGGAGAATTTTTGCGTTAACAAAAGCCCCCAATGCTCCGTGCTTGATGGTTTACTTGAAAGGATGGAGTATTTATTCTGCAGTGTTGCTCGTTGCTCGTGAAATTCTTGATCTACCTTCTTGATTTGTTCAACATAAAGTTCATTATCTCCTGGATGAAGTATGATGCAGGCTGATCGATGGTTGCTAATCTTTCTTTAGAGGAACTCCGTGTGCTATGTATCACCCCTGGGAATTTGGATGAATCCATGCCATAGTATGAAACTTGTAGCTTGTCATAATCTTCAAGTATGTTGATTGGTTTGCCATTCGACCAACTGCTTCCTGTGTCGAGCAACTGAGTGCTAACTTCACGTGCTTGATTTTTCTGATTTATGCTTATCTGAATACTTTGTCAAGTAACATATAGCTTTTGAACCCAACTCTTCAATCTGATTAGTACCAAGCTAGTGGTAGACTTCGAAACATTTTCACATAAATTCTTCTTCATTATTGGTCGAGACAGTATTAGCAAAGATCTCAGTGCTATAGATGCTGATTTTGACTTCTACCTCTGCTCGGGGATGAACAAGAGGTTCTCGGGGACTAATAAGTGATTCTCAGGGACGAGCAAGTGCTTCTCGGGAATGAGCTAATGCTTCTCGGATAGATCATCTGTGATGAATATCATAATGTTGAAAGGTCTTAACTTCATAAACTCCCCTTATATTTTAGATGATCCTCCTACTGGTGAGGAACCTGTTTCAAAAGTAGAAGGAAAAGAAACCAATAGAATAGGAATCTCAATATAATAGTTAGTATACATTTTCATTCTAAATGTATCTTGTTTTTTATTTTAATGAAAGACTTTCATTTTTGTTCACAATCTTAATTGCTATTGTCTTGTAAATATCAAACACTTTACATTTATGCATATGTATCTGTTAAAAAGATAAAAATATTGTGTTGTTCATCAGCTTAAAAAGTTTACAAAGTATTAGTAACGTTGCTCGATCACTTAATAATAAAGTAATGAGTATAAAAATGTTCAAACTGTTTCCAACCAACCAGGGTGGATAAATAATGTTTGTCGACCAACTACAGTTGATGGGTTTTTATCCCTGACCAGCCATACTTGGTTCAATTTCAAATATTTTCATAAAATGTGTCCGACCAGCTAAGGTCAATAATTTGTCCTCGTCGACCAACTACAGTTAGTGGGTCTTTATCCCCGACCAACTATACTTGGTGTATTTTGGAATATTTTGTTCTTCAAAGAACTTTTTGTAATAATCTTACCTCCCGACCAACATAAGTTGTAATGTGAGAGTATATTCTTATCTTACCAACCGTAGTTGATCATGCTTGTGTACACCTCCTAACCAAAGGAGTAGTAGTGGTTCTTTCGAACTTTTTGGCTCATTCGAGCTGTCCACTAGATATCTTACCAACCGTAGTTGGTCACACTAGTGTCGCCTCCTAACCAAAAGAGTATTTTTTGGCTCCTTAGAGCTTTTGGCTCCTTAGAGCGCCTCCGAACCAAAGGAGTATTTTTTGGCTCCTTAGAGCTTTTGGCTCCTTAGAGCACCTCCTAACCAAAGGAGTATTTTTTGGTTCTTTCGAACTATCTGACCAACCGAAGTTGATCGTGGGTTTGAACTATCGGTGTTTGCTTTTATTGCTGGGCAGCGTAGTGTTGCACACAATACTGACTGTAGCTCATTAATCCAATTAGCCTTACATCGCCTCTTTTTCAAATCATTTAGTAGTGTTCTGCTTGTCACTTCAGTTTGTCCATTATTCTGAGGATGACCTGGTGCTGAATGAACCTTCAAAATGTTTGATTGATGACAATAAGCGGCAAACTCCTCGTTATCAAATTGTGTTCCATGGTCTGTGATGAAGGCATGACGAGGTATTTGAATCTTCCTCGGGTCGTCGGCAATGGTCCAACCAAGTCAATTCCCATATGGCAAATGGCCAAGGAGAAGTGATGGGTGTCAACAATATTTGTGGAGTTCTTCGGATGGAGGAAAAGCGTTGGCACTTGTCACATTTTTTGGCATAAGCTATACAATCAGCTCTCATCGTCGGCCAGTAGTATCTCTGGGTCATCACCTTTTACAAAAGTGTCCGACCTGCTACATGGGCTCCACAGGACCTTTCATGGATCTCTTTAATCAATTCTTTCATCTCGGAGGGATGTACACATCTTTTTAAACCTGCCATAATTCCTCGTCTATACAAAATACCATTAATTAGTACATACCGAGAAGCTTTAAACTTCCATTTCTTGGCAGCGAGCTTATCCTCCGATAATTGTTCCTCCTCAATATATGCTCCGATGGGATCCATCCAAGATGGTCCTAAATCAAGGGTAATAATATTCATCGTCAGGTCTTCATCTATGCTCCGACTTTTTAATACTTCAATTGGTATCGTTCTTCACAGCTCGGTACGAGTAGCTGATGCTAATCGGGCCAAGGCGTATGCTCTCACATTCTCCATTCTTGATATTCTTACCAGTTAAACAGCAACAAACTCTGATACTAACTCCATCACCTTTGCTTGATACTTGATCATCAATTCTCCTTTGGTTGCATATATTCCCAACATTTGGTTTACGATCAATTGAGAATCACTGAAGATAATAACCTGATGTGCCTCCATAATATTTGACAAATTAAGACATGCAATCATAGCATCATACTCAACCTCATTATTAGAAGCTTTGAATTAGAAACATAGGGCGTATTCCATGTCGACCTCGTTTGGGCTGTTCAAAACGATCCCTGCCCCACAGCCTGTAGTGCAAGATGAGCCATCTACATATAGCCTCCATATAGGCAACTTGTCTTCTAATTTCTGGTCTGACAGAGTTCCTCGGTGGAATACTTGTCGCTTTCTTTCATCACGTCCTGATACTTCTGAATACACCTCTTGAATTTCAATATACCTCCTGAACTTCAATATTCCTCCTGAACTTCAATATACCTCCTGAATGATGATTAGTCGGGGCCCTGACCATGTGAGTTTGTGGAGTTAAATTTGATGCTCGATTGCATGATGTTATAAGAATGTGCCACCAAATGAACAAATATATCTGTAATAGAAGCCCCCAACTGTGGAATGTGAACTTTGAATGAGATTTATCGACCAATACCAACCGGAGTTGGATTTTATCTACCAACCGGAGTTGGATTTTGTCTACCAACCGGAGTTGGATTTTATCTACCAATCGGAGTTGGTGGTAATTGATAATAAATGATGAAGACTTCCTCGGAGCTGACCAACAGATTGTTGGGAATAAGATAATATAAATGCTGGAGACTTCCTCGGCGCTGACCAACAGATTTGTTGGGAATAAGATAATATAAATTTCGGAGATATCCTTGGAGCTGAATAAGATATAATAAATGCAGGATACCTCCTCGGCGATGACAAACAGATTGTTGGGAATAAAATATAATATAAATGCAGGATACCTCCTCGGCGATGACCAACAGATTGCTGGGAATAAGATATAATAAATTCCGGAGATATCCTTGGAGCTGAATAAGATATAATAAATATTTGTCGAGCTCCATGCTGAAATGAGAATAGAATATGCATCCAAATAGATATAAAGAATAATTAAAAATAATAAAGTGCCTCGCCGATCCGTCGAGGTAGAATCATATAATGCCGAACAAGAATAAGATCTTTCAGAACATAAGAATATGGCCGAGAACGTTGTCAGGCCTGAATATAAATAAGAATTATCCGAACGAATGTTGTAATTCTCCTTAAAGCTGAATAAGTATCTTGTCGGGGCATAATTGCAGAATGCCGAATAAGAATAATATTTTCCAGAACATAAGAATATGGCCGAGAACTTTGTTGGGCCTGCATATAAATAAGAATTACCCCGACCAACTATCCGTTGGGGGTGAAATATAATAACTGTTGTAGCTTTTCCTCGGAGCCGAATATATATAGAGAGAAGAAATTTTTCGAGCTCCATGCTGAGATAAATATAAAATATGAATCCGAACGGATATAGAATACATTGAATCTTGTGCCTGTAAAAATTAATAATTTGCTCTACCATATGTGTAGGCTGAATTGATTAGTCATGAGAATAATTTACTCATCCAATCAATATATGATATGTATCAGCATAAAAATTTCAAAATATGAAATAATATGTTTTATGCCAAATGTGTGTGAGATGGACAAATTATTATCAAATATGCATCATAAGTAAGACGTAAAGTTTTTTTGTAAATTTATTTAATCTCCAACAACCAATCAGGTATTAGTTGCTGTTTAAAAATATTTTTGGGGTGATCATAAGTTAAAAAGACTTAAGCCCCCTGCTTGTCCCCAAGCCGAACTCGTGTTTAAAGAAATATCAGGGGTGCTTAGCATTTTTTAATACCCCAAGATTCTACTGCTGCCGACAAACGACATGGATGTTGCCGACCAACATTTAAGGATATCTCAAGTTATAGAATATATGGTTAGATGACCAGAATATCTCGAATCTTGTAATGTGATGAAGGAGGGGCCAACATATCAAATTTGTGCCCAAAGTCTTGATATGGTCATGATTGTTTTAGTGATCCTCTTTTACAAGAGGTGAGTAATGATTTTTCAGGTGAGAGAAAATTATTTTTTTATATTGATCCCTTCCTATTCCCTATTTGGAGAGATAAAAATATGTTGAATGATCGAAGTTATTACCAAATTTTTATCAAAAATCAATCAATGAGACTTTATTGACATAGATGGAAGATGAACCAAATTAATTATATAGTTCATAAAAATGAATGCAAAGAGTCTCAAACTTGTGAATGCAAAGAGACTCAAACTTGAAGAGAGAGAAAATAGATCTGGTTCATGATTTCCATGAGAAGACTTTTTATTATCTTTAACCTTTTCCCATTCTTTTATTAAAAATATGATGGGAATTTGAATTGACATCAAAGATCTTACAAAATTATTTCAAAATCAATAAAGAAAATTATCAAATCTTATCATCATTATATATATTGGTATATGTAATCATTTAAAATATTTATTCCATGATATAAAATTAAAACTTGAGAATCAAGCAAAGAGTTATGATTTATGAAATCTACTATTTTTCAGATTTCTAAATAAGGATGAATCTAACAGTTATGATTTAAAAATCATGAGATGCAACATTTTGCAGATAAAAATTGGACAATCAATTTACGTATATAAACATAAAAATCACGATTCAATCAAAAGATGTATGTATAATTGATTATACGTAGAGAAAATAAAAACTTAGCTTTTGGTGGAGAACAACGCTTGTAACACGTTCCCACAGACGGCGCCAATCTGTTGATGTAAAAAACTAGATCGCTCTAATTATTCAATCACAGATAAATAAATAAGACAAAGATTTTAAAGTGGTTCGGCTAGGAATAAAGCCTACGTCCACTGTTATGTTATTGCTGAGTGTTTGTGGAATTCTTGATTACAAATTCTCTCAAGAAATTCCGGTCCCCTTTGAATGAGGATGATACAAGGTATTTGTAGCCCTTAGGCTGTACATGAAAGGGTCGATACATTAAATGATATACATATGAAAGGGTAATACATTTAATGCAGTGTGTACATCAAGAATATAAACATTCAATGAATAGTTGAACTGTTGTCCATCTGATTATTAATGATACGGCCGAGATGCAGCTCGGACCGCCTTAGTTGCTCGTTGATTAAGAGTTCCTCGGGTGCCAACTAATACTCCTCGGGTACCAACTAACACTCCTCGGGTGCCGACCAATACTCCTCGGGTGCCGACTAACACTCCTCGGGTGATGAATATTTCCACGTAGGATGACACGTGCCCTTTTCTGATTGGTCCTCGTAGATGGAGAATTTTTGCGTTAACAGTTGCAAACTTAAGTTATTAATTTATTTTTAACAACATTAATTTTTTACAGTACATTAGGTAAAACCAGCTTCTGCTTAATGGTTAAAAAAGATATTTCCTTTTGAAGAAAATTTAAGTGATTTTCTTTGAAAATAATATTATTTGTCAAAGAGTTAATTTTCTTATTCTCAGGTTGAGTAATGAATTCAAAAGCAATTTTTTTGTTTTGAACAGTGGTATATATTTCACTAGAATCAATTTTATCCATAGGCATAAGTAAGTATAAAAAAGGAGTAACTAGAATTATCTGATGGGATAAGTCACTAATAAGAAAGAAGGTACTGGCCAAAAAAAATTTATTGTTACAAATGGCAACTTTAGTCAATTTATATTTAATACCCATGCTATCACCACTGGCATTAAACAAAGATTGAGTAGTCTTCTCAAGGTATTCAGTGGGAACTAACCCTTCTTGAATACAATTCATATCAGCATCGCTGTCAACATGAGAAACAATGTTATTTAAAGTGAATTCATTATTAATAACAAGGTTGACCGTAATTTACAATTTTGACTAGGTACACGGTTAATAAAACCTAAATAATCCACCGATTCTTTGAGATTTGAAGTTTCAGGATTAGAATTCATTGTAGCATTCTTGAGATTATTAATCTCATTTTTCATGTTATTATGTTGATCCTTAAAGTGCCATAACTCAATTTTAACGGAATTGGCCTAACGTATAAGGTCAGAAATGCTAGCGGGTTTATTAAATTCTTCACCCTTTCCTAAATGGTTGAGTACTTCCATACGGCTGTACTGCTAGATTTTAGAAAAATGAGTCTGAAGAATTAGGAGCGTACCTCTTAGCATAACAAGAGTCAATTAATTTAAGCTTAATGTCAGGGTCAGTAACATGATTGATAATATCAATCATGGATTGTTATTGACTAGTAAGAACATTAAGACTTAATCCATTCAATTAAATAATGGATTGGAGATGATTGTATCTCTCAGTTAATTAATTACACTGACAATCTCCTTTCTCAGATACATTTTAATGATTAGAGCTTTGGATCTAATAAAGCTCATCATTACTTTCAGAGGAGTCCTCTAGTTCTTCAGTGGAGCTGGTATTAAGCCGTAATTTGCATAATTGAGTCTTCAAATGGTCATCAATTTGAAGATTATTTATTTTAGTTTTAGTTTTGCATTTATTAGCAAGGTGGCCATATTTACCACATTTGAAATATTTAAGGTTAGATTTGTAGGTTCTCTTTTTCCTAACAAATTTCTTTTTCTAGTTGCCACCCTAATTGTGAGAAACGTTAGTGTGGTTCTTTTTTCTCTTATATGAGGGATTTTTAGGAACCTTCTTGTTCCTTTTTTAGGCTTTACAGGTAGAAGTCTCAAGAGTATTATAAGCAAATTGATCACAAAACTCTCCTAACTCTTCTTTCCAGAAAGATTCTGCTTCTTAAGCTGTCTCTACAACTTAAGGTTATTAGAGAGAGAAAGACCCTCTTAGATGACAATGCTAATTAATTGAACATTGGTATAATCATGGTAAGGGATAAATATGCTATCATTACCTTCCCTCAACTTCTTTCTAACTTTTTCAACGAATAAAGTAAGAAGGACGTCAATAAATTTGGCTTTCCAATGCTTAGAGTTACCATCACCTCTCAGAGTAACCCTAGCAAGGAAGACATCCTTGTACCATCAAATTTGGCTCAGAGTAGGGTATTATAGGTTTTATGATAATTTTCCATTATGTTCATGATAATAATCACCACTGCTAACAAAATGATGAACAATAGAAAGCATTGAAGTATAAACAATGTCATGAATTCCCATGTCTTGGATATGTTCATTTTTGGCGATTTTTATGACATTAATAATATCATTCTTTTGATTATCCGTGAGGATATTATCCCACCAACCTCTAAGGGTTCCAGTAAATCCAATGATGATCATCTGAGAAATACTTTGATCAGAACTATCATCCTACTTACATAAAGTGGAATACATGGGCATCTGGTGTATTATCTCATAGATCTGAGACTCCAATTTTCCATCAATATTCCATTCGTAAATAGATTTATCATGAAAGGTGGCCTGTGAGTTCATCACAGTATTTTCCTCAAAAAGAAGATCCCAAGGAGTTGATATGCCATAGAAGTTTCTAACAGGCCCAACATAGCCAACATTATTACTATAAGTAATTTTGTTGACTTGATTTTTAGAATTTTTGAAAGACTTTTCAAACATATGAATTTCTTCCAAGGGTAAGTCTAATTATGAATCATAATCTAAGTGAGACAAGGTGTTAAGTTTTAATCCATTGAGATTATTCTCAATCTCTTTTAATTGGGAGATAAAGTCAGTTTTATTACCCATTTTAAAACCTTTAACATCCATAGGAGGGAGGACTAAAGGTTGGTCAAGACTCTTACTAAGGACTTCAGGTTTCTTAATGGTAACGTGTTCCTGAAGGTTCTCAATCCTATTGAGTTACTTTTCTATCATGTTAATGATAAGATTGGTATAATTACCTTTCTTATAAAGTGGGTTCAAAAATGTTGTTTTGGTGAGAAGCTTATCCACAGTCTCAAGATTAAGAAAGGCGCTAGCTTCGAATTTAGAAGAACTGCCAGTTTAGCTAGAACTTCCAACATCTAACGAAAGGAGTTCAGTAAGAGGGTGAATAGTAGAAATAATCTGGTAATTCGAAGTATTCCAACTTTTAAAAGGTTTATCATTAGTTTTAAGAACCTTTTTATCCTTAGTTTCAAGAACAAAAAGATGCTTATCCTTACAAAATATTTGAAACCAACCCATAAAATAAATAACCTGCTGGTTATCTTCGACCCATTTATAAAACTCATTTTTATAATTGGCCAATTCAGCCTTGCTATACTTAGCAAAATACCAAGTTTGGAATTTTTTGTAACCTGGTAGGTAAAATTCACCATTAATTTCTTTCCTATTAATTGTAAAAATCATTATAAGGATATATTTAAAGTCTGACATTCATCTCAGATGGCGTAGGAGATTATCTACACTGAGAAGTATTCTTATCATAAATACCATGGGCTATTTGTGCATTGATAAAAATACCAAGAAGGTTTATATCATAGTGATATAGATGGTTCCTAGGATTTACTTCACAAATAGAATTTCATGAAGTGGATGGAGGATAGGTGACAAAAGGATATCTAGAAGGTTGTCCTCTAGAATATTGACACCTATTAAATTTCCTGAAATTTAGGAAAATATCTCCATCTTTATCCTCACTAATATCCCCAATATCTTCATTTTGACGAGGTTGGGGAGGAACAACATTTTTTATTCCCAAGTCTCTAGGAAATCAATTTCATCCCAAGTTATTGTTCTAGGTGTGTTAACATTAGAATCTATAAGGTGTGTGTCAATTAACACAATTTTACCAAACGGACTAAATTATTTTATGCTGGGGGCCATAGTATTCATTACCTTATTATAAATCCTATAGATAATCCCAATAGTTTCCGATCCCGAAAGAAAATTATAACCTTTAGTTTGAACTCTATGACTTAGAGCTTTACAAAGATGCATATCAGATAAAGACAAAGTGATATTTGGGAAAACATTAAAATAAATTGGTTCATTACAAAGACTATTTTCAATATCTCCCATCAAAGATTGTCTAAAATCAGTACACCTACCATCACGTAGAGTAACTTGCTGACAGACGTTCATGCCAGAAAGCGTTAAAGGTTTAAAAGCATTTTGTATTAAACCAACATGGATAAAATGATAATTTTTATCTTTTATATAATCTTTAAGATCATCCCATTTAAAGAGCTCGATAGACTTATCTTGCTCATTCAGACTGATGATTTGTTCCATAGTCTTTCTAGCGTACTTACTACGAAAATTATACCATTTTATATTATAAATGGTTTTAGGCTGGACCTTAGGAATAGTCCACTTGTTCAAATCCTTTTGAACATTAAATTCAATCAAAGAGGAGTTATTTATGAACTCCTGTGTAGTGTGTGTATCTATGGTGTAAAGTTCCATAATGAAAATGTTAATATTTAGAATAATATTAAGCATATGATTTGAAAGAGGAAAATAATATTCAGAACAAAATTCTAAATGTAAATGATTATAAGAAGCCGAATTAGAAATCACTTCTGACACCAGTGGTCAACGATTTACTCGAGAAAAATGCCTCAACGCCTCACATGGAAATACGACAATCCATAAGGAGACAAATACCAGCCCATATCAAAACCAAATTTCTATTTCTCATTATTATTATTATCAATTAAATTTGATTTTTATTATGAATAGTAAATTACTATTCACGTCGGTGAACAGTAACTTACTATTTAGATGAACAATAACTTATAGTTCCGATATAAATTTCAGACCATTATTACTACTAATCTAAACATTAACATACAGATTTAGCCAATCATAGCTCTGATACAATAAAAGAGAGGACCAATATAAGAGGAATAATAACTGAAATATATTACAAACTTTTATTATAGACATAAATTAAAACAAACTTACAAATAAAAAGTTCGCTGGAATAAGGCCGGAAATGCACATGCTTATTACAAATTTAGAGAGAGAGAGAGAGAGAGAGAAAAGAAAGAGGTGAGAAATGAGGGAGCATAGCCCTCTATTTATACAACCAGTAAAGGAATAAATAGTTCCTTAGAAAATGACTCTTGCGCCCCTCCATAATTGAGGTCGACAAAGTCTTTTGTCAGGAAGCGTCGGCTACTTGGCCAGTGGGTCCTACCACTTATCACGAGGCGTTGGCTACTGGGCCGGTGGGTCCTACCACAATAATCGAGTTACCGAGATAGAGATATATTTGTCCATATGCTTCGGCGTGAGTACAATTGGGGCCATCTAGGTTAATTCATCTATGCTATCTCGACAAGGGTAGGGAAAGCTACCGTCCAATCTTTGTGTTGGAAAGGCAAAACTCAGTGAGTTGAAGAAAGTCTCCATTGTTGGCTCAGTAGGGATGTTAAAATAAAACATATCCTCAATAAATTCATCGTCTTCTAGATTCTGGGATTCTTCGGCAAGATAGATGAAAGGATTGTCGTTCTTGACAGATTCCATAGATGCGTTATCATCTGATGGCGGAGGAATAGGGTTTTTATCTCCCTCAGAGTAGGTAGTGGTAAAAGACGATTTGAATTGGCTTTGAGTATCATCCATCACCTTTGTCAGTAGCTCCTGCTTCATAGCACTAGGGAACTACTTCTTGAGTGCAAACTTTAAATCCTTGATTATATTTGTTCCCGGGGTCATCTTCTCAGTAGGAGGGGGGATTCTTCCACCATGGACATGTAGTGTTTTAAACTATCCTTTATTAGAGAAATGGTTTTAGAATTATTAATACCAACCCACCATCTATAATAAAAGATTATTTCAAGTAGAGTAACCTTAAGGTGATTAACTCTACAGTGAAGATCCCATCTGGAGATCCAAGGAATGCTAATTTCAATAAAAAAAAAATAGTAGGGTATTAAGCCCTACTGGGACATCATTTTTCCCTCTCAATTTTGGATAAAATTGATTCCAAGGTAGGAAAATTTTTCCTTGGTTATTTCATCCGAAAACATATCAATTCCTAGGCCAAATTTAAATTGCCATGTGGGTTAGTTATATAAAATAAATAAAATTGAAGTAAATATTAATTTAAGTAATTTAAGAGTTAATATTTATGAGTATTTCATATTTACCATTACGCAAATGTAAATATTGTAATATTTATGTTAGTGTTGAGTCACTATGCTTTAAAGAAACGATTATGATTTATATTCTATTCGGGTTAATATTAGAATATTAATACGACATTTGAATAAAAAATAATGACCGATATTTCGGATGTCAGTTTAGAGGTCGTGGTTAGTCCGAAAATGGCCGAGATAGTCAAAACAGGTGCCAAATGTGTTTTTGGGTTCCGGGGTACTTTTATCTAGTAATGACTTAATTATGATGTTACGAGTCATTTTAAGTATGTAGTAGCATTTAATGTTAGACTTAAGTCATTTGGGCATTTAAGTCTTGGAAGAGCATTTATACCTCATTTGTTTATTTCTAAACCTAGAGAGTTAGAGAGAAGTGAGAGCTTCAGAGAAAGAGGAGATTTTTCCATTTCAAGTCCGGAATCGTTTCAACGAAGAAGAATCCGAGACAACGATCTTGAGGCAAGTTATTAAACTTGCATAAATATATGATTGTGTTGAATAAATTGCATTTATGGTTGTGTTCTTGAGTTTGAACCAAAAATGGTTATAGATTATTTTGGTGTTTAAACCTTTAGGAAATTGATTTAGACATGATTAGAGTTGGATATATTGGTTGGTTATTGTGTAGGAATGATTTGGTGAAGTATTTAATGGATATTGGGTGTAGTGGAAGAAAGAGATTTTGAGGTTTTAGGGTTATATCAATCCGTAGCCAAAATTGGGCCTCTCAACCCAGGCGAATCGATTCTCCCCCTTAAGTGAATGAATTTTCTAAAAATGGTTGCTATAGGTCTGAGGAACCGAATTGATTCAGGTTAAGGAAGAATGAATTCGAACTTAGACATAAGGTTGGTTTCGTCAGCCTAATTGATTCTCTTTCATAGCCGAATCGATTCGGCTATAGGCGAATCGATTCAGAATCCTGCTGTTTTACATAATTTTTCCAACTTGATTTATACTCCTTTTCTTTGGGGTTTGAGGCTTAGGAAGCTTATCTTAGGATGTATTAAGAAGTAATACGACCTCACATAATGAGAGTGGTACTCTAGGATAGTACGGGAGTGTCCGTTCTTATTTCGAGGACTATTTATAAGGGTATAATGTCTCATTTCGTATAGTAAATGAAGAAGTCGAATGACTGTGTGATAAATGATTAACTTCGCAACTTTCTAATATAGCACACTTATTTAATTTCAGCCCCTAATCATGCATCTAAAGTGCAAGTGTCAACCCATAAACAAATAAAGCAAGCGACACAAAGTTAAGGAAAAATCCCTGAAGGGAAAAACCTTTTATTTCTAAAACTTTGAATAATTTACAAGACCATTGACTTACATACAACCTGATAATCGCCCACAAGTGTAACGCATGGTGTCTTCGTCAAATATTCAAAGCAACGGCTAGAAACAGTGTCGGATGGAATCTCCCGCAGGCACTCCAGGTGGTCAGCAATGAAGAAGAGATACGGCTTCTCCACAAGGGTTGAACAATAACAAAATTGAGTTCTAGGGTTCTAGAAGATTCACAAAAGTAATTCGGATTTTTGTGTGTGAATCAAAAAGATGTTTGGCACATCAAAAATCGAAGTCTTGTTGTGTTTGAACTATTAAAAACATTTTCTCAAAGACTTGGAAAATGCTCCACCGAAACAGTTATATATATAGGAAGTATGAGCTGGTGGATAAATATCACACGGAACTGTTCAATTTTATCCCAGACGGACCGGTCCGGTATGGGGGCGGATCGATCCGACCTCGGATCGGTTCTTTTTTAAAAGAGGCTTCTTCGGTTCGCAATCGGTCTGTGGTTCACTGGTACAAAGCGAATCGGTCCGGTAGGTAGGGGGCGGATAGGTTCATTTAAAAAGGGGCGGACCGATCCGGTTTCCCAAAAAAATAAAAAACTTTTAAAAGCCTCATTTTGCTTGAAAAAACTTACTTCTTATTTTTATAAAAAGAATTTTACAAAAAATTCCCATTACTAAATATGAAGCTTAGGGAACTTAAAAACAAAACTTTACTAAGTTCATTCTCGGAGAGGTTATGATGTTGAAGACGCTTTGATATTCGGATCTGTTGTTGTAGATGTGATCTTGAATTTCTTCAACGGTGTAACGACGTACGACATACAAATTGATAATGGACTACCCCTATGTCTATGCAGGTACATACATAAAAACAAACATCCGAATTATCAGATTACAAAGTGCCGATACAAATCTACCCTTCCATGAACCCAAAACTGGAACGATACAATTGAATAAGACTTCATCGTTTGTTCTTCAATCTTCAACAATCATTAAATCTCAAAGCTTTTCTCATCAGGGTGTGCAACATATTGATCTTCAATCTTCGTACCTACACACATAAGACAAAGAAAAGACCACGTGACATATCGAGTTTGAAATGAGATAAACATAGATACCAATTTACGATAAAAGCATAAGCTAAATCTCAAAAACTCCCCCAAAATTGAAACTCCCCCATAAAATGATAATTCTTTCTCCCCCTTTTTATGATGTCCCCAAATAGACAAATGAGAAGAATGAATCAAATAAACACAATCGGGGTGTCACGGTACACAAAACAAGGCATCAATCAATATGGCAAATGTGCTCTTGCAAGGAGATGCTAAAAAACAAATGCACAAACTATTTTTGATTTTTCAATTTTTTTCATACAAAGATAAGATACATTTGAAAAAAAAATATGCTACAAAAATCACACCATGGATTTAGACTCAAACAACCAAGTCATGAAAATGGAATGAATGGGTGTGAACACATTCGATAGGTAAATCAACTCAATCAATCATATGTGCACGATGCATATGTGTACCCCTAATGAATGAACATCAAAAGTATCCTTAGGTGTAAAGATTGTTGAATTTAGATGACATCGTCTTATGCAAATCGACAAATCAATAACGTCCAAAACTATGTAGCACATTTTTGAGCATATCCTGGACGTGCAAACCCGTTTTAAATTCTCCAACCAAACTCCCTCGTATATATTTTCTTTTAGAGGTAATCTAAATTCTCAAACTTTGGAGAATTTGGATGAAATCTAAATGGCCCATAATTTGGCATGAATATCTTTTTATTGCCTTTTAAATTTTTTCGGGCTCTTTTAACCTCTTTGGACCTCGGATAATAAAACTCCTCCATTTTTAGGTCCTTTTTAACGGTGGCTTAGTATTCACAAAGGAAAAATGAACCTTTCACAACCCTTCCCCCGTTTTCAAACAAATCACACAAACTCACAAAACGGTTCTTATATGCACAATTTCCTTATCAAAATTATTGCGCTTGGTTCGTTTTAAAGACAAGATTGAAGTGAAAACACCCAACCAACATGTGATAAGACAAGCACAATAATCAAACAAGTCCATGCATGTGTGCAATAAAGGAAACATGAGTCAAACATGTAGGAAGTAGCACTTAATTACATCTTAATGACTCCAAACATTATAAAGCACAATGATGAATTGATCTATTGTCTCAAAACACTATCAAATAGCCACGTGGATAAATGGAATGATGTTGTGACTTGGTCATCCTATGTGCTCATCCATAAAAGGTGCAAACAAAATACAAAAATCTTTTTGGATTTTCAAATTTGACCAAAAAAAAATATGAATGGACACTCAAAACTTAGAAAATCTTTTTTTATTTTTCAAAAAATTTTCTAAAAAAAATAAAACATACAAAAATGATACACACTAGCAATAGGCGAACAATGACATCATCAAAATCACCCTATGCTAGTAAACAAGTCAAACCTCAATCATTAGGTGCGGAGGGGTTTTCCAAAGGTGGTGACATCTTATGAAAAACCTCCATCAATTCATGTGAAGTTTTGACTAAAAACTTAAATTTCTCTCCTAAATGTGCAAACTCTCTCATTTAGTCTCCAGGAGCATGTAAAGTATCATGTGTGGGTGCATGTGTGCCAGAAACACGTGTAGAGGTAAAACGTGACACATAAACCAACTTAAAGCAAAATTCCCTAAGGTGTCCTCTCCTCTTACAATGGGAACAAACATAAATAGGCCTGGGAACACCTCTCTCAAAAACTCTAGGACGCACTTTCCTAATAGGAATGGGACGCCTAGGTGGGTTAGGGTGAGACACATGTGAAACTGTCACTAAAGTGGGAGGCGGCTCGGGTGCTAATTGGGAAGTAGAAGCACCGTCATGATTTATTCCTAACTTCTCACCTTTACCCTTAAGAACCACCTTTTCAACCTTCTTAGGTGCGTTCTAAAACTTGATTTTGACCACCCTGGCACGTTCGAGATCACTCTCGAGTTGGGATACACGTGTCGTCAGACTAGACAACGTGCTGGTCAAATCACACTTCTCTTTTCTCAAAACCTACTTCTCTCTTTCCAAATCTAGAACTCGATACCCTAAATCATGATTATACTTCTTTGTTTTCAAGGTCTCGGTATACAAATCTCTAAAAGGTTTTTGGAGATCACTTTCATCTCCACTCTCCTCCTCGCTTTCTCCCTCACTCGAATAACACAAATCATTATTATCTCTCTCGTGTGCACTCTTGTGAGACAAAGAAGGTGTGCTCACACGACAAGAAAAGGAGACAACCATCCCATGTCCCAAACCTTTATCATACTTATCTCCCTTATCACCCTCATCACCCTCACTATCACTAAGAGTGGCGGGCATAGCAGTCTCTTTACCCTTTCTCCTTATCCTAGTAGGACACTCTCTAGCTATGTGCCCTTTCCCTTCACACTCAAATCACCTGATCTCATCCTCCTTGTCACTATCTTTGGCCTCCTCTTTCTTTTTATTTTTCTCAAAAAAATTCTTTTTATTGGAAGAATTATTTTTGTTTATGTTGAGAAATTTTTTAAAATTTTTCGCAAACAAGGCAATATCTTTAAAATCAAAATCTCCCTCAGAATCGGACTCACAAACTTTTTCTTTCTTTTTCTTAAAATGAGTCTTTAAAGCAATGCCATTATCCTTAGCCTTAATGGTTTTGGGAAACATGTCAATCTCATAGGTTTGAAGATATCCTACAACTTCTTCCAACTTAAGTGATTTCAAAATTCCCAAAGAGTTCAAAATAGTGACTTTAGGAATAAAGCGTTTTAGGAGAGATCTCAAAATCTTTTTAACGACACGCGTGTTATCAATCACCTCACCCAAATTAAAACATGTGTTAACAATGTTTGACAAACGAGCATAAAAAAATAATCAAAGCATTCAGATTCAGACATGGTGATAATTTCAAATTGGGTGGCCAAATTTTGTAATTTAGATTCTTAAACCGCATTCGTACCCTTATGTGTCAATTTCAAAACATCCCAAGCCTCTTTAGGCGTGGTGCACGTCATAATTCGACGAAACTCATCAGGAGAGACAGCTCCAGAAATAGCACTCAGACCACGGGAATTGAAGTTGGACAATTTATAGTCATCTTCAGTCCAAGCTGACACGGGATTTAAAGTGGTGATGTTATTAACAGTGACCGTGGGAGGAGTCCAACCATTTTTGCAAAGAAACCAAACATGCTCGTTAATAGATTTTAAAATCGATTTCATACGGGCTTTCCAGTAGGCATAATTAGACCCGTAAAAAATAGGCATCTGATTATATAAGTGCTCCATAAGAAAAAATGCGAATTTTCACAAAACTGATTTTTTAAAAAAATCAATATCACACGATTTTACGAAAAATAGGAATACGCGATAAACTAGCATAACCCACTCTGATACCAATTTGAAGAAGTCGAATGACTGCATGATAATTGATTAACTTCGCAACTTTCTAATATAGCACACTTATTTAATTTCAGCCCCTAATCATGCATCTAAAGTTCTAGTGTCAACCCATAAACAAATAAAGCAAGCGACACAAAGTTAAGGAAAACTCCCTGAAGGGTAAAACCTTTTATTTCTAGAACTTTGAATAATTTACAAGACCATTGACTTACATACAACCTAATAATCACCCACAAGTGTAACGCACAGTGTCTTCGTCAAATCATCAAAGCAACGGCTAGAAACTGTGTCGGTTGGAATCTCCCGCAGGAACTCCAGGTGGTCAGCAATGAAGAAGAGATACGGCTTCTCCACAAGGGTTGAACAATAACAAAATTGAGTTCTAGGGTTCTAGAAGATTCACAAAAGTAATTCGAATTTTTGTGTGTGAATCAAAAAGATGTTTGGCACATCAAAAATCGAAGTCTTGTTGTGTTTGAACTCTTAAAAACATTTTCTCAAAGACTTGGAAAATACTCCACCAAAACAGTTATATATATAGGAAATATGAGCTAGTGGATAAATATCACACGGAACTGTTCGATTTTATCCCAGGCGGACCAGTCCGGTATGGAGGGGGATCGGTCCGACCTCGGATCGGTTCTTTTTTAAAAGAGGCTTCTTCGGTTCGCAATCGGTCTGTGGTTCACCGGTACAAAGAGGATCGGTCCTGTAGGTAGGAGGCGGATAGGTTCATTTAAAAAGGGGCGGACCGATCCGGTTTCCCAAAAAAATAAAAAACTTTTAAAAGCCTCATTTTGCTTGAAAAAACTTACTTCTTATTTTTATAAAAAGCAATTTATAAAAAATTCCCAATACTAAATATGAAGCTTAAGGAACTTGAAAATAAAACTTTACCAAGTTCATTCTCGCAGAGGTTATGATGTTGAAGACGCTTTGATATTCGGATCCGTTGTTGTAGATGCGATATTGAATTTCTTCAACGGTGTAACAGTGTACGACATACAAATTGACAATGGACAAAAATGTCCTTACAGTAAATGAGAGTAGGACCAGTGTAGAGTGTTTTGGACCTTCGGGGGCTAGTATGATAACAATTATTTCTGGTAGCCAATTTTGTATGTACGTATGGTTTTCGACTTTAGGATCGTATGATTAGGTAGATTTTGTGACTGGCACATTTACACATACCTCTCTAAATGCTATCATAAAGGAAGTACGCGATAGAGTTGAATCCCATGACTAATTATACAAAGAGAGTATAGTCCTTAGGCCACGGTACTGGTTGTTACATTATATGATTGTATTCTTCTAAGTAAGGTAATTCCGGGTATAGTTATAACTCACTATCGAAGGTATATGACCTCTTCCCATGTGATGGGATTTAGGATGCCAAGGTGGTCTTGGTTATAGGCCCTGGAAGATGATAGTATTTAGGGGCGCATCCAGTGGGGTGACTCCCAGAAGGATTGTCTTAGAATCATTAATCTTATCATTGTAACATTTCTCATTTAAATAGTATTTCACCTAAATGATTAATTGATTTAAGAAAATTGTGAATCAACTTTAATTGCCTATGGTCCCTCATGATTATTGACTTGTGAATATATCCCCAGTTGGTAAACTTTGCATGCGAAATAATTAGGTTACTCCTATTAAATAAATGGGTAGTTTATCTTAACATGAATTGTACGCATTAAGATGTGCACTTAGAAGAGAGGTGAGAATGATTCTTATTATGAAGAACGAACTTAGCCTGCTTATGATATTTAGCACTCAAAACTATTATGCATCTTATTCACATGTCTATCATATCAAACTAGGCCATGACCCATTTATATTTCTTTCTCGTGTGTGGTTATTATATATGTCTAGGTGTGCCGTCACATGGGCGCCCACTTTGACTTTCCTTCCCAGTGTTAAGGAGTTACATAATTTTACGGATGTTGTAGGATTTTTGTGGTAGACGCATCCTTTCTTTTGATACTCTAGCGATGATCCATCTGTATATTCGAGCATATTTTCCAAGTTTAGTATTTTTCCATACTATCATACTTGGTGTAATCTTTTGTATTCAGTCTGTTAACCGACAACTTATACGGTTATGCACTTTAGTGTTGTTGTTAAACTATTATATATTTATATACATCAACCTTTTGTTATAAACTAGATGATGAAATTTTCTATTATCCTATTTACAAAATTATATATGACATCCATTTTCTAAAATATTTGGTGGTTGTCTCGTATTATTATTATTATACGATCGTGATGCTAAGAATGGACCATTTAAGACTCCTATTTTTATTGGAGTAGCGGGATGACAACCTCTTATTTTAATAACAGGAGTCTCACAAATGATATCAGAGCAATAGGTTCTAGAGTCCTTAGGATCTATGCGGACTTATCACGTTCTACCATAGCATTCTTTGATATATACCCCTATTATTAGGATTGTTTTGCTTATCTGCGTTTACAATTTTCCCGTAAGGATAAATTGTTTTGACTGTATATTGATTCAGTTGCTTTTTATCTAAGATGACATCTAGATGAGGTCTCCCGACAAGGTTAAATCAAGTAGAAGATGATGCAGAGCCCTCACCACCACAAGGCAGTATAAATGCGACGGAGGTGGCCAATATTGTGGCCCAGGTGTTAAACGCTGCAATGACCGCTATGGCATAACAATTTCCCCAAGGTCGATAACTGGTAGTACTGGTGGCTCAAGCCCATACAGAACCTTCCGCATGGGAAACAGTTAGAGAATCCTTCCTGAAAGGTCACCCTCTAGAATTTCAGGGTGGCGCTGATGTGATTGTTGCAAATCAATGGAAGAAGGATGTTCAATGCCATCTTCACATGGTGGAGTGTAGAGAACATAGAAAATAGATTCTCGCCACTTTTAAACTCGTGGGAGCATCTCTCCAATGGTATGAGTCGGTGACCATGCCAGAATAAAGGGATACGATGACGATCTCAGAGTTTTGGGCCTTGTTTGACCGAAATTACTTTCCTCCAGCAATCCAGAAGAAGATGAGGAGGAAGCTTCTGGATGTTGTTCAAGGAGAGCGAACAGTGGTGGAATATGAAGAAGAATTTACTCATTTGATATAATTTGTGCCGGATGAGGTAAATCCATAAGAAATGAGGATTTTAAAATTTGTTGGGGGTTTGAGTTGGAGGATAAGGCAACATCTGTTCAGGAACCCGACTTTGCAAAATTTTGGCAATGTGATGAATGAAGCTTTAGTCCATGTAACAACCCTCGATTCTGGGAGGCTCATTTTATACTAATTTTACCGCATAAGGTAATTATATAAAATGTGGGGAATGGAGTAAATATTAATTTAATGAATTGAAAGTTAATATTTACTAGGTTGATGCATATTTACTGCATGTGAAAGTAAATAACATCAGGTTGCATGTCTGTAGTGTCATGTATTTTAAATGGCCTTTTAGTTTAAATGATTTTTGAACTCGAAATAATTTATAAAATTTCCGGATGCCAGTTTAGAGGGTGTAGTTAGTCTCGGAAGGTGCGAGACATTCAAAATAAGTGCCATATTGTATTTTTGTGTTTCGGGCACTTTTACCTGGTTTTAGCTTATACGCGTATTTGGGAGTCATTTTAATGTGGTATTAACCATTTAAGTTGGGAGAATTATGTTAAGCCACGATTTTTGGTCTTGCCCCTTATTTTATTCCCTCATTTTATGTCTTGAACATAGAGAGAAAGGAGAGGAAGAAAGAGGAAGAGAAATGGAGAAATGAGAGAGAGATTGAAGATGGAGGATTTGGGATTGCTTCTTCTCCAAATAAATCTGAGATATCAACCCTAAGGCAAGTTTTCTACTTGCTAATATGTGATTTAAGATGCATAAATTGTATGATAATTGTGTATTTCCATTTATGGTTTAAATGTAGAATTTTTGGGATTTAAACCCTAGTCTTGATTTATGTTGAAGAAATTGTGGGTTTTGATGGTTAATAATCATGTAGATTAGTTTGGGGTAGATTTTTGTGGTTGGTTGTGTATGAAAAAGAATAAATTTGGGGTTTGGAGGATTTAGGGTTCATAACCCTTCGTAGCCATTTTTGGCAATTTTGTAGGTCCGAATCGATTCGGCCCTTTGGGCGAATCGATTCGCTAAGGGGAATTGGCAGGTCTGCATAACCCGAATCGATTCGGGGTTAAGGCCGAATCGATTCAGTCAATTGCAGAAGGTTCGTTTGGTTGTCCAAACCGATTCTCTTTATAGGCGAATCGATTCGCTAGGGCGAATCGATTCGGCCCTTGGGCGAATCGATTCGTTTTCCTGCTGTTTTTGAGTTAATTTTATAACTCAATTTTAATCCTTTTCTTTAAATATAGGGACTAGGAACCTTCTTGAATGAAGTACACTTAAATTCCTAGAGTGTGAGACGAGTTATATGTCTACCCTACATTAGGAATGGGTTATGTGGGGATTTTTCTGGGGTTAGGCCTATTAATGATAAGGCATTCTTTTCTTCTAGTTAATTATTATGAAAACTAGGAGATGTAGTGTTAAGTTCGGGAGACCTTAGGAGCTTAATTAAGCTATACGAGTTTTGATGGTTTATATTAACACCCCAAAAGAATGTTGGGAGACTTTAAAAGTTCGATTGAACTATGTTAACCTTGGTGGTTCATAATAACGCCATAAAGGGGAGTTTGGAGAATAAATTGAAAGTCATTTCATTCCTTCGAAAGATGATAACCTTGGGGTTTTAAAATAACCTCCTAGAATGCTTGGAGATAAGGAAGAGTTTATTTACTCCTTTGAGGTTGTAGTGTTGATATAAGCTCTATCTAGTACTAGAAGTATACAGTAATGGTTTCGAAAAAAAAAATGAAACATATAATGGAAGTGGTATTGATAGTAGTAAATGATAATTTACTTAATCATGAAACCGGTAAATAATGATTTACTTGATTTTGATATGATAAATAAAATGGATGATACACACCTCTCTAAATACCATCTTAAGGGAAGTCTGCACGATAGGTGAAGCCCCCTGGCTAATGAATGCAGGGTGGATATAGTCCTAGGCCATGGGAGCGCTTATGGTTGTATATTTTCTGCGGGGGTAGGGAGATTCCGGGTGTGGTCTTGGCTACCACGCAGGCTCATGGCCGCTTCCCGACGTCTTGCGATATAGGTGCCCAGGTTGTCTAATGATAGGCCCTGGAAGATGATGGTTATTTAGGGGCGCGCCCAGTGGGGAAACCCAGACGGGCGGTCTTAGAATTCGTTATATGTATATAATTATAACAGTTCATAAGCAAGTGGGACTTGATGTATTTGATATGCCATATAGAGCATGATGGAGTGCCACATAGAGCACATATAAATGCCACAAAGAGCATTTGAAAATGATTATTTTCCTGATAAGGAAAGGATTTTTACAAAGGGTAAAATTGAAATATAATTGCCTTAAAGAGTAAAAGATTGTGTTTATAAATATATTTAATGCTAAGGAAAAGATATATAAAATAATTAGCACCTTGGGTGAAGTCTTTAGTTTAATGCCTCTTATTTTTATTCCTGTTTAGCTTATGTTTTAAATTGTATAGGTAGCTTCTTATTTCTCTTTCTTCACGATTTATATTACATAACTGTCATACTTTTTATTCATCTGGTAATCATATAGAACCGGGCCCTGACCGGTTACATTTTCCTGTTGCATATTCTTCTTGTCTCTGCTCAGGTACTCCGCCGCAAGGATGCCTGATTTGAATTCCCATTCCGATGTTTTCGACGAGCCGTGATGCATTGCGGGTATTATGGGATACATTTGGTATATACGCTTTCATTTTCATTCTAGTTAAGATCAAGTCTGTTATTCGAGCGAGAGGCCAAGCTTTTGTAAATGTCTAATGAAATGTTTTAAGTAACTTATCGTACTTGTGTATCAGTTTTGCGACCGGTTACCTATTCGGTCTTTTTTTTATTTGTATTCTTGTTGTATTATTTATATGTCTTGGGGTTTCCCTTATCTTTCAGGAATTGGGTTGTTTGTTTTCATTATTTACTTTCAAATCGAAATTTTTGGCAACCCGTTTTCTGAAATTTTGGGTGGTTATCCTGGATACTCTATATTTTGTTATGATGCTAAGAATGATTCCATCCATGATTCCGTTATATTGGAGTATTGGGCTGGCCACCCCTTATTTTGGTGAGCGGGTTGTCACAGATGGTATCAGAGCATCAGGTTCTAGAGTCCTTAGGAATCTGTGTGGACGCCTTAAGTTTTCAGCGTTTCTCTTGATTAGATGTAAAGCCTTAGGATTAAGATCGTTGATTTTTCTTGTGAGATTTCGTCCTTCTACCATGAGGTAGAATCTATAAATCTTTTGCGTATTCGCGTGAGAATAATAGGTCGATAGAAGAAGGGTATTATGGGAAGGTGTGTGGAGAACTGTAAGTTGTGGTCGGGGAGGGGGACCGCTTTAAAGGTCGCTCCCTTCTTGTAGCACTTTCTTGTCTTGCTATTACGACTGCACATTTCGGTTGATGTAGTTTCCCAAGTACCGCTAGAAGTAGGAAGTGGTACTAAACTGGAGAATTCACGCGATGTTATATTGAAATGGAGAAGTGCCCTGTAGTAGAATAGAGGAAAATCCTTCACCCATAGAAGAAGTGTTGTGGTGATGTTAATGTGGTCACTATATTCGTGGGTGCCAGAAGTTTGACCCATAGAGAAGCCCGGTGGATACTTGCAATGGCGAGTTTCTCTGGGATAACTGGACTGAGGAGAAGGTGGATTCCCGAATGTTCACAAGACGTTCGATTAAAGACCAATGGCAAATATGTTGTTGTACGGTTAGAGAAACGAGATCATGCACCATGAAGTGTTAGGCTCCAAAATAGGTGTTGTTAACACTTCTGATGGAGTAAGAATCGTGAAACCCCATCGGTGGACACCCACCTGGGGAGGTTTCAATGAACTAAGGAAGAGGAGCCCATGAGCGTGTCCTCTTTTACTGAGAAAGTAAGAGGGACTGCATGGGCAATTATTGTTAGCCAGAGTCGGAATAACGGCTATGATGTGGAGTGTAGAACCACTCATTTTAAGCTTCGTTGAGTGGAGAGCAAGGGCAAGAGTAAAGTGCCTGGTTGGGGAGTTGGTGGAGATAATGTTGGTATGTGTAAGGCTCGAATATGGAGTCTGAGAACCATTAGTATTGACTCGGAGTGCTTGTCACGAACTGTGGTGGGGAATTCTACCTTATAGGTGGGTAGTGTATATTCCTTAGGATAAGATTTAGTAGCATTGTGTCTACGATAGACTCGGGTGTGTATATTGAGCTTGTAGTAGTATTTACGCTATTATAGAAGAGTAATTGTATGACTTCCATGGTATGGAATTTCTGTCTTTTCTTCACTCGATTATGAAGCGAGTGATGATATCTTTATGTATATGTGTCATATGTGTTACTTGGTTTGGGTGTTCTATTGTTTACTTGCATTGTGCGTGGATGCTATGACTTATCTCCACGACCAACAAAGTTAAGTAGTAATGCATAGGAGGGGTTCCTTGTTTGGATTCCGCTTTTACGGGACACTCCACGCGTGAACCTTAACGACGTTGGGAGTGGAGAGATGCCATATTTCCTTTCTCTTATTTCATATATAGAATGCTAAGGTGAAGTCTAGAAGTAGAATCTTATTAGTAGAATTGCAAGTTAATTTACCAATCCCGATCATGTGTTTTAGACCGTCATATCTCGAGGACCGACGATGCGAGGTAGTAGTGTAACGGGAGGGTTCCTTGTCTGGATTTCGCTTCGGCGAGACATCCCACGCATGAACCCGAGCAAATGTCGGAAGTTGAGTAGGGTCTTGGGCACTAGGGATATATTTAGTATTATATGCTTACGATTTAGGTAGGATATATATAGATAGACCTTAGGATTTTTTAGGATGTAAGACCTTGAGGGTAGGTGGTGTTAGTTTAGGAAAGCGTTAGGGAGTTGACCACGAATAAGTCGTGGGTTAACTCTAAATAGGGATTCGATCCCTAGGAGCGAGTTATCTGGGGTCTCGAGAGGTTTGGTAGGTTCGGCCGAAGGATATGAGGCATTTCTTAGAGATAATGTTACGTTGGTAACTTCATTTCCGGGGAGTTAATAAGGACGGGTAGATCTTCACTCATGAGCCATGATTGTAAGCTCGAGAGTGAGTTTAATGAGTAAGTTCTGCCAGGATTGGGGAGTAATGATACTAGGGCATAGACTCACTGTTTATGCGTCACACAAGCTTAAACTTGTGGAAAGTGATATCCCGTGCTTGAATTAAGAGTCATCGTGGTAGTGATCACCTTAAATGGATAAGGCACTACTTCCTGGGCAGGAAATTTGGTCCTTCTCGTAAGCAACAAGTTGTTGCTATATGTTGTGGGAGGAATCGAGTTGGTGCTCGGGGTTCAGAAGAACTAGTGATTTGATATTTTCTCATTCGCTAAGGAAATGCGATTGGGCTAGTGGACGTGTCGAGTAGAGAACTCGCCAGAGATGATGGTAATGGCAGGGAAGGCTAAGTAGAGTGAGTATGACTCAGAAGACTCTATAGCGAGAGCATTTCGATTTGTGATTTATAATTTCACCTACTTGTGCGAAGAAGAGTAGTGGTGGAATGAAGAAGGGTATTCATAGACGTTTGCATGGAACTACCGGCATCGAACTGGTCATGATCCCAATTGAGAAAATTGGTGACCGTCGACCCAATCGTTGCTTTTACGCCCATTATGGACGGACTACATGTAGAAGAGTACACTCCATTCTCGATGGGGAATGGTAGAACCGTGGGAGGTGCCTATTATAATAGGGTGGACCGAGACTAGATATTCGTGTCGAAGGTTTGGCAAAAGTTTCCGCGAAGAAATGGGAACCGTATGGAAAAAGGCGTATATCCTACCACCCTAAAGTGGATGGATGAAATGGAGGAAATTTACTTATGCCTAAAGGCATATTACGAACGTGCGCCTTAGTGTACATAGTAGGTGGGGGCAGTAATGGTATGGATGGAGATTTTCGTGCAACCATTAGGTTTTGGAGTGGCCTTATGGATCATTTCCTAAGGCATGGTATTGTGAGTGGCCTAGCATGGTCAGTTGAGAAATTCGTAAACTCGTTGGATGGAACCAATGGGTAATATGTTCCTTAGACTTGGAATGGTCTCAGAACATTTCTTTAGAGACTTGGCTTTTAAGCCATACGCCTTGATGAGATACGTCGATGCGGGGGATAGCTGAGTAGCGTTGGGGCTAAGCCACTTAGAGCCGGTATGGATGCCCCGAGGTGAGATGTAACTTAATTCTGAAGATTTGGCTAATTGTGCCGAGTCATGTGGATATCATGTTCCTCCATAGGAAGCTAGAATCGATGGTTAGCGAAGAGCGCCTTGTGCTGCTAGACTAGAGAACAAAAGATGATTAACTGAGATCGACAGGGTCGACCTTAGTCTGAGTCCATTTGGGATGTTGCAATAACGAGGAGTTTGTTTAGGATGGTAGAATCCTAGTTTAGAGTAGTATACCCTTATCAGATTTGGGTATGCCCGAATTTTGGGGGCAAAATTCCCTTTTAAGGGGGGGAGTATGTAACAACCCTCGATTCTGGGAGGCTCATTTTATACTAATTTTATCGCATAAGGTAAATATATAAAATGTGGGGACTGGAGTAAATATTAATTTAATGAATTGAAAGTTAATATTTACTAGGTTGATGCATATTTACTGCATGTGAAAGTAAATAACATCAGGTTGCATGTCTGTAGTGTCATGTATTTTAAATGGCCTTTTAGTTTAAATGATTTTGGAACTCGAAATAATTTATAAAATTTCCGGATGCCAGTTTAGAGGGTGTAGTTAGTCTCGGAAGGTGCGAGACAGTCAAAATAAGTGCCATATTGTATTTTTGTGTTTCGGGCACTTTTACCTGGTTTTAGCTTATACGCGTATTTGGGAGTCATTTTAATGTGGTATTAACCATTTAAGTTGGGAGAATTATGTTAAGCCACGATTTTTGGTCTTGCCCCTTATTTCATTCCCTCATTTTATGTCTTGAACATAGAGAGAAAGGAGAGGAAGAAAGAGGAAGAGAAATGGAGAAATGAGAGAGAGATTAAAGATGGAGGATTTGGGATTGCTTCTTCTCCAAATAAATCTGAGATATCAACCCTAAGGCAAGTTTTCTACTTGCTAATATGTGATTTAAGATGCATATATTGTATGATAATTGTGTATTTCCATTTATGGTTTAAATGTAGAATTTGTGGGATTTAAACCCTAGTCTTGATTTATGTTGAAGAAATTGTGGGTTTTGATGGTTAATAATCATGTAGATTAGTTTGGGGTAGATTTTTGTGGTTGGTTGTGTATGAAAAGGAAGAGATTTGGGGTTTGTAGGATTTAGGGTTCATAACCCTTCGTAGCCATTTTTGGCAATTTTGCAGGTCCGAATCGATTCGGCCCTTTGGGCGAATCGATTCGCTAAGGGGAATTGGCAGGTCTGCATAACCCGAATCGATTCGGGGTTAAGGCCGAATCGATTCGGTCAATTGCAGAAGGTTGGTTTGGTTGTCCGAACCGATTCGCTTTATAGGCGAATTGATTCGCTAGGGCGAATCGATTCGGCCCTTGGGCGAATCGATTCGTTTTCCTGCTGTTTTTGAGTTAATTTTATAACTCAATTTTAATCCTTTTCTTTAAATATAGGGACTAGGAACCTTCTTGAATGAAGTAAACTTAGAGTCCTAGAGTGTGAGATGAGTTAGATGTCTACCCTACATTAGGAATGGGTTATGTGGGGATTTTTCTGGGGTTAGGCCTATTAATGATAAGGCATTCTTTTCTTCTAGTTAATTATTATGAAAACTAGGAGATGTAGTGTTATGTTCGGGAGACCTTAGGAGCTTAATTAAGCTATACGAGTTTTGAGGGTTTATATTAACACCCCAAAAGAATGTTGGGAGACTTTAAAAGTTCGATTGAACTATGTTAACCTTGGTGGTTCATAATAACGCCATAAAGGGGAGTTTGGAGAATAAATTGAAAGTCATTTCATTCCTTCGAAAGATGATAACCTTGGGGTTTTAAAATAACCTCCTAGAATGCTTGGAGATAAGGAAGAGTTTATTTACTCCTTTGAGGTTGTAGTGTTGATATAAGCTCTATCTAGTACTAGAAGTATACAGTAATGGTTTCGGAAAAAAAAATGAAACATATAATGGAAGTGGTATTGATAGTAGTAAATGATAATTTACTTAATCGTGAAACCGGTAAATAATGATTTACTTGATTTTGATATGATAAATAAAATGGATGTTACACACCTCTCTAAATACCATCTTAAGGGAAGTCCGCACGATAGGTGAAGCCCCCTGGCTAATGAATGCAGGGTGGATATAGTCCTAGGCCATGGGAGCGCTTATGGTTGTATATTTTCTGTGGGGGTAGGGAGATTCCGGGTGTGGTCTTGGCTACCACGCAGGCTCATGGCCGCTTCCCGACGTCTTGCGATATAGGTGCCCAGGTTGTCTAATGATAGGCCCTGGAAGATGATGGTCATTTAGGGGCGCGCCCGGTGGGGAAACCCGGACGGGCGGTCTTAGAATTCGTTATATGTATATAATTATAACAGTTCATAATCAAGTGGGACTTGATGTATTTGATATGCCATATAGAGCATTATGGAGTGCCACATAGAGCACATATAAATGCCACAAAGAGCATTTGAAAATGATTATTTTCCTGATAAGGAAAGGATTTTTACAAAGGGTAAAATTGAAATATAATTGCCTTAAAGAGTAAAAGATTGTGTTTATAAATATATTTCCTGCTAAGGAAAAGATATATAAAATAATTAGCACCTTGGGTGAAGTCTTTAGTTTAATGCCTCTTATTTCTATTCCTGTTTAGCTTATGTTTTAAATTGTATAGGTAGCTTCTTATTTCTCTTTCTTCACGATTTATATTACATAATTGTCATACTTTTTATTCATCTGGTAATCATATAGAACCGGGCCCTGACCGGTTACATTTTCCTGTTACATATTCTTCTTGTCTCTGCTCAGGTACTCCGCCGCAAGGATGCCTGATTTGAATTCCCTTTCCGATGTTTTCGACGAGCCGTGATGCATTGCGGGTATTATGGGATACATTTGGTATAGACGCTTTCATTTTCATTCTAGTTAAGATCAAGTCTGTTATTCGGGCGAGAGGCCAAGCTTTTGTAAATGTCTAATGAAATGTTTTAAGTAACTTATCGTACTTGTGTATCAGTTTTGCGACCGGTTACCTATTCGGTCTTTTTTTTATTTGTATTCTTGTTGTATTATTTATATGTCTTGGGGTTTCCCTTATCTTTCAGGAATTGGGTTGTTTGTTTTCATTTATTTACTTTCAAATCGAAATTTTTGGCAACCCATTTTCTGAAATTTTGGGTGGTTATCCTGGATACTCTATATTTTGTTATGATGCTGAGAATGATTCCATCCATGATTCCGTTATATTGGAGTATTGGGCTGGCCACCCCTTATTTTGGTGAGCGGGTTGTCACAGTCCATTGCAAGGATCACCACCATCATTTGAAGGTGAGTAAGAGGATAGGAGATTCTGGTCAATCAAGTAAACCGTGAGGAAATGGTGCCAGTGGAGCACTATCACCACCACAGCAGTCTGAGAATAAACATAAATAGCGGGACATCCAACTAGGGGACTTGGCTAAGAAGAAACGCTTTACGGGTTTCAAATTTGGCAGAAGTAGTTTTAGGCACGATTAGAGTTCTCAACAACAGAAGCAGTTGGGACAACTAGGCCAAGCAGGCAGAGGGAATAATGAGGGTCGAGGCCAGCAGGGCTAAGGTGTAGAGAAATTTCGGAACAATAACTAAGGCCGACATCTAGAGAGTTTTGTAGGCCGTTATTTTTAGTGCTGTGAGACAAGTCACATGAAGAGAGCTTGTCCACAGTTAAATAGGGGCAATTTGGAGGAGGCCCTCAAAACCCGCAGGCACATCTACAACCTCCAGTTCCTATCCCAGCCGTCCCACTGCAATAGGAATAACTTCAGTTTGTACGTATGTACAACATCCAAGACGCTTTGTTTCCCCCAGCACCATTAGCACCGCCAGCTATTGAGGGTAAGTTTTACATACAGAGGTTTGTGGGTCAGGTGTTATTTGACACTGGGTCCACACACTCATTTATTACTAGGCAATTTGCTCTTTTGATCGGATTGTTTAAGTCTGCCGAGAGTATGTAAGGACATTTTTCTCATGTCCAACATGTTACATTTATGTATGTCGTACGCCGCTACATTTGGCACGTCACCTCACGATCTCACATGGCGGCCTCAATCCGAATTTCGGGAATCAAGCATTTAACATCTCCATTAATATGTCCCACATCTGCCTCAACGACTTCACGGTCCACGATTTTAGGGACTTAATGCAAGTGGTACGCAAGGGAAGTCAAAACAGTGAAAAAAAAGGCATGATAGGAGTGTTAAAGGGCATTTTCGTAATTTGACATCCATAGTTCAAAGGTATGGTAAACTAGAAAGTTGAATAGATCGCCGCAACGAAGATACTGGAAAAAACGGCACCTCAATCCGAGCTACGATGAAGGAGTTATGACCTTTTGAAGATGGAGAAAATTCCTTAAAGAATGCTGTGTTTTTTGTACGCTGGATGGAATTTTAGAGTTTTAAGAACGTGGGACTCTTCATATTTTTTCCTATAAATACCAACTTCGGGGGAGTTGTTTTGCAAGACTTTAGAAGACGTTTTTGAGAGTCCAAATACCTCTAGTCTTCATATTTTTTGAGTCCCAAGACTCATGTTTTGATTCACACAATTGCCAAAACTTTGTGAATCTTTTTGGTAACCCAAGAACACAACTTTGGTTTGTTCAACCCTTGTGGAGAAGCCGTTCTCTTCTTCATTGCTGCCCTCCTGGAAAGGGAAACTTCCAGCCGCCGACATAGGAATCGACACCTGCCGGTATTTCTGTGTCACACTGTTTCTAGCCGTTGCTTTGAAGGTTTACCGAAGACCCCGTGCATTACACTTGTGGGCGATTATCAGGTTGTATGTAAGTCAATGGTCTTGTAAATTCTTTAAAGTTCTATAAATAAAAGGTTTTTCCCTTCGGGGATTTTTCCTTAACTTTGTGTCGCATGCTTTATATTTGATGGGTTGATTTAGATGCATGTTTAAGGGTTGAATTTATTTGGTTTAAAAGTAGACACTAATTAAATAAGGGTTACTTGGAAACTTGCGAAATTTAATTTAAATCACTATTACACACGTTATCAAATTGGTATCAGAGCAGGTTGCGCAAATTTATCGCGTATTCCTATTTTACGCAAAAATTGTGTGATATTGATTTTTTTTAAAATCAGTTTTATGAAAAATCGCAATTTTTCAATGGAACGCCCATTTAATGAGGAGCCTATTTTTGAAAAATTTCACGACCATGCTGAAAAATTAAAAAGTTTGAATTTGAAACTTTGCAAAAGAATTAAAGTTTTGGAAAAAAAAAATTCTCTCTTTAAAAGTAAGATTGAATATTTGCAAGAGTATCAAACTCAAAGTGATATTTGTCGTGAGCACTTTGGTAATTTGTGTACTGATTTTGATTCTTTAAAAATTGCCAAAAAGAAAAGTGATGAGAGAGTCCTAGTTTTAAAGAAGGAATTGGAGGACTTAAAAAATTCTAGGGTTGCCGTTTGTGCCGTCGAGGATAAAAAATTAATCGATGATTTTACGGCACGCGAAAAGACTCTTAGGAATAAGTTTGTTTTAATTGAGGGGGAGCGTGATAAACTGTTAAGTTTAATTGATAATTTGAAGAAGGCGTCCCTTAATTTGGAAGAGTCTAATTCTTTGCTTGAGTTAAAAATTTTGAAGTTAAAAAATGATTTGACAGACTCAAGTAGGTTTGATAGTGATGGTAATGGCTCATCGTGTTCTCATGCTTCTAATGCTAAAGCCAAAACCATTATTTGTTTTAGAGGGTCAACTAATTCCAAGGACGCTAGAAAAGATCACACTTTCGGTGTCATCCCACCCGTTTACACATGCTCATATTGTGGTAGGAATGGTCACCTTAGGCGATTTTGTTTTGATCTTGGAAGAGGTCCTAGGAATTCGAAGTCTAGTATTTTGTTGGTTCCCAAAACCCCTTGTCGACGTGTTTCATCCATTTGGGTTAGGAAATCACTTTTGGAGGAACTAGATTTTAGACAAGTTGATTCCCGTTTGCTTGCACATGATTCTTCTCTTGCCATATCATATAGATGATTGTGTTTGCATGTTTGTCATACGCTAGTTATGCTTTTTGATATATTTTTGCTAGCGTTGTGACATGTACTTTTTGTATATATTTTTTTTGAAAAATTTTGAAAAATACAAAAAGATTCTTTTTGTTGCACCGTTTATGGATGAACACTTTGGATGACCGAGTCACAACATCATTCCATTTTTTCATGTGACTATTTGATAGTGTTTTGAGACAATAGGTCAATTCATCCATGTGCTTTATAATGTTTGGAGTCATTAAGATGTAATTAAGTGTTACTTCCTACATGTTTGACTCATATTTCCTTTATTGCACACATGCACGGATTTGTTTGATTATTCTGCTTGTCTTATCACATGTTGGTTGGGTGTTTTCACTCCAATCCTGTCTTTAAAACGAACCAAGTGCGATAATTTTTATAAGGAAATTGTGCATATTAAAACCGTTTTGTGAGTTTGTGTGCTTTCTTTAGAAACGGGGAAGGGCTGCGAAAGGTTCATTTTACCTTTGCGAATACTAAGCCACCGTTAAATTGGACCTAAAAAATTGAGGAATTTTATTATCCGGGGTCCAAAGAGGTTAAAAGAGCCCGAAAAAAAATTAAAAGGCAATAAAAAGAAATCCATGCCAAATTATGGGCCATTTAGGTTTTTGCACCGATTCTCCAAAGTTTGAGAATTTAGATTACCTCTAAAAGAAAATATATATGAGGGTGTTTGGTTGGAGAATTAAAACGGGTTTGCACGTCCTTGATATTTGAAAATGCGCTACATAGTTTTGGAAGTTATTGGTGTGGAAATTACTTTGATTTTTATTTATTGATTTGCATAAGACGATGTCATCTAAATTCAACAAATTTTTTACACCTAAGGATACTTTTGATGCTCATTCGTTAGGGGTACACATATGCATCGTGCACATATGATTGATTGAGTTGATTTACCTATCGAATGTGTTCACACCCATACATTCCGTTCCTATGACTTGGTTGTTTGAGTTTAAATCTATGGTGTGATTTTTTTTGTATCATGTTTTACATATTTTTTTCAAATGGTATCAGATTTTTTTTTTGAAAAAAAAAATCAAAAATAGTTTGTGTATTTTTTTGTATACCGTGACACCCCGATTTTGCCTTTTGGATTCATTCTTCTTATTTGTCTGTTTGGGAACATCATAAAAAGGGGGAGAAAGAATTATCATTTTATGAGGGAGTTTGAGTTTTGGGGGAGTTTGAATTTTGGGGGAGTTTTGAGATTTGACTTATGCTTATCATATATTGGTATCTATGTTTATCTCATTTCAAACTCAATACGTCACTTGGTATTTTTTTTCTTTATCTCATGTGTGTAGGTACTACATTGATGATCTCTGAATTTCACACCCTGATGAGAAAAGATTTGAGATTCCTGAAGATTTGAAGAACAAACGATGAAGACTATTCATTTGTACCTTTTCCAGTTTTGGGTTCATGGGAGGGTAGATTTGTATAGGCAATTTCATATTTGATAATTCGGATTTTTTATGTATGTACCGGCATAGACATAGGGGGAGATTTGTAAGGACATTTTTCTCATGTCCAACATGTTACATTTATGTATGTCGTACGCCGCCACATTTGGCACGTCACCTCACGATCTCACATGGCGGCCTCAATCCGAATTTCGGGAATCAAGCATTTAACATCTCCATTAATATGTCCCACATCTGCCTCAACGACTTCACGGTCCACGATTTTAGGGACTTAATGCAAGTGGTACGCAAGGGAAGTCAAAACAGTGAAAAAAGGCATGATAGGAGTGTTCAAGGGCATTTTTGTAATTTCACATCCATAGTTCGGAGGTCTGGTAAACTATAAAGTTGAAGATATCTCCACAACGAAGATACTGGAAAAAACGGCACCTCAATCCGAGCTACGGTGAAGGAGTTATGACCTTTTGAAGATGAAGAAAATTCCTTAAAGAATGCTGTGTTTTTTGTACGCTGGATAGAATTTTAGAGTTTTAAGAACGTGGGACTCTTCATATTTTTTCCTATAAATACCAACTTCGGGGGAGTTGTTTTGCAAGACTTTAGAAGACGTTTTTGAGAGTCCAAATACCTCTAGTCTTCATATTTTTTGAGTCCCAAGACTCATGTTTTGATTCACACAATTGCCAAACCTTTGTGAATCTTTTTGGTAACCCAAGAACACAACTTTGGTTTGTTAAACCCTTGTGGAGAAGCCGTTCTCTTCTTCATTGCTGCCCTCCTGGAAAGGGAAACTTCCAGCCGCCGACATAGGAACCGACACCTGCGGGTATTTTTGTGTCACACTGTTTCTAGCCGTTGCTTTGAAGGTTTACCGAAGACACCGTGCGTTACACTTGTGGGCGATTATCAGGTTGTATGTAAGTCAATGGTCTTGTAAATTCTTTAAAGTTCTAGAAATAAAAGGTTTTTCCCTTCGGGGATTTTTCCTTAACTTTGTGTCGCATGCTTTATATTTGATGGGTTAATTTAGATGCATGTTTAAGGGTTGAATTTATTTGGTTTAAAAGTAGACGCTAATTAAATAAGCGTTCTTGGAAACTTGCGAAATTTAATTTAAATCACTATTACACGCGTTCTCAGAGTACTTTCACTACCATCGAGTCTTCTATGGGTGATGGTTCACTTATACTTTTTATTTGTAAAGGGGTGCGAATAGACCTTGGTAGATTGCGCTTTGAGGGCGAATTACTTGTCCTGGATATGATGTTATTTTGGGAATGGGTTGGTTGGTGAAGTACCGGGCCATGGTAAATTGTGATGGGAGGAGTATAGTTTTTGCTATTCCATGACAATAAATGTTTTTGGTGGATATGCCTCTTTCGGAGGGAGGTTTGAGCACCCACTTGTATTGTATTGGGGAAAATACTTTATAAGAAATCGTGATTTCCTCAGACTCATTTTCGATTGTCAAGGAATTTGAAGATGTCTTTTAGGAGATCCCTGGCTTACCTCCTAGTCGTGATACTGAGTTTGTAATTGACCTAGCGCTGGGAATCAGGACGATTGTGAGAACTCCATACCGCATGGATCCTTTAGAAATGGTGGAGTTAAGGGATCAAATTAAACAACTATTGGGGCAGGGGTTCATTCGGCGTAGCACGTCGTCATGGGGTGCCCATGTATTATTCGTGATAAAGCGAGATGGTTACCTCCGGTTATGCATCGACTATCGCGAAATGAATAAGGTAACCATAAAAAATAAATAACCGTTACCTCGAATCGACGATTTGTTTGATCAATTAAGAGGAGCGTCATACTTCTCTAAAATAGATTTGAGGACAGGATACCACCAGTTGCAAATCCAAGAGCAAGATTTGTCAAAAACCTCATTCTTGACAAGGCATGGGTCCTACGAATTCATGGTTATGCCCTTTGGGATAAATAAGGCTCCCGCGATATTTATAGATATTATGAATCGAGTATTTCATGACTTTCTAGACCAGTTTGTGATCATGTTTATTGATGGCATTCTAGTCTATTCTTGGACTGAAGCTGATCATATCGAACACTTGCGATTAGTCCTGCAGACACTACGGGATCATCAACTTCATACCAAGTTCAAGAGATATGGTTTTTAGTTACACGAAGTGCAATTTTTGGGGCATATCGTGATGGTTGAGGGTGTTTCCATATACCCAAGCAAGGTTGCAGTGGTGAGGGAATGGGGTTAGCCCATGAAGCAAACGGAGATCCATAGATTTCTGGTTTTGGCGGGATACTATCACCAATTCATTAAGGGTTTCTCCATAATTACGGTCCCTTTAACGAAATTGAACCGAAAAGGAGTACGATTTATTTTGGATGACTCCAATCGAATATCTTTTGAAGAGCTGAAGGACAAGTTAACCTCTGCTCCTGTACTCGCATTACCAAAATCGGGAGTAGACTATTTGGTCTTCATAGACGCTTCTCTACAAGGATTGGGAGGTGTGCTACAACAAGATCATATAGACATTGCATACGCGTCTCGCAAGCTTAAGATCCATAAAAATAATTATCCCACGCATGATTTAAATCTTGTGGCAGTGGTATTTGCCTTGAAGGGCACTACCTCCTGGGTGAGAAATTTAGTCTTTTCACGGACCACAAGTCGTTATAATATTTTTTCTTTAAAAAAGATCTAAATATGTGGCAACGACGGTGGTTAGAGTTCGTAAAGGACTATCAATTCGATATTCACTATCACCCTGGCAAGGCAAATATGGTAGCCGATGCATTGAGTCGAAGACCCGTGGGACAGCTAGCGAAAGTGTGGAAATCTAAGTGGAAAGAACTTGGTTAGGACGATGCTATAGCTAGAGCATGCATGTCATTTTTTACTATTACGCCTCCTATCGTGATGCGAGTCGTAAAAGCGCAAGGAGGGGATAAAGACTGTCAAGACCAGGTATGCCAATTATTGACCGAGGGAGAGGAGTCCTACTCTATTAGATCTTAGGGTGGGTTACATTTCCACGGAAGACTTATAGTCTCGAGCGAGGGAGTCTTGAGACGTGCTTTCATGATGGAATCCCATGGTTCAAGATTTGCAGTACATCCATGCGGGGACAAAATGTATCAAGACATGCGTCGTCAATATTGCTGGGCAGAAAGAAAAGGCACATTTCTAAATTTATCTCCCAATGTTCCACTTGTCAATTGGTAAAGGTGGACCACCATTGGCCAACTGGATTATTGCAACCGTTAGAAATACCAGTGTGGAAATGGGAGAGTATCTCGATGGATTTTTATAATGGGATTGTCGATGTCGCGAAGTGGTCATGATTTTATTTGGGTCATTATCGATCGTTTGACCAAAATTGGCACACTTCCTACCGGTACAGACGGATTACAACACGGCGCACTATGCCTAGCTCTTTATTGAAAAAATTGTGGAACTCCATGGGGTGCGTATCAATATAGTGTGGGATCGAGACAAAATTTTTGTATCCCATTTTTGGCGAAGTGTCCAAGAGGTGATGGGGACTAAATTGCGATTGAGTACGTCATACCATCCGCAAATTGATGGGCAAACGGAGAGGTTAAACCAAATGTTAGAGGATATTCTTCGCATGTGCATAATTTATTTTAAAGGAAGATAGGAGAAATACCTTCCATTGGTCGAATTTTCATATAACGATTCGTACCAATTTATGATAGGTATGGCACCGTATGAGGCATTATATGGTCGACCATGTCGATCACCTGATTGTTAGTTGGATGTAGGAGATAATAAGCTCCTTGGACCTGAAATGATCCAATACACCTCTTCGAAGATTGAGCTCATTAGAAATCACATATGAATTGCGCAAGATAACCAAAATAGCTATACCAACGCAAATCAGAGGCAAGTGGAATTGTAAGTGGGGGATCAAGTTTTAGTGAGCGTCTCCCCGATGAAAGGTGTGATGCGATTCGGGAAGAAGGTCAAACTTGCGCCACGCTATGTAGGTCCTTTTCCCATTATTGCAAAGGTAGGCCTCTTAGCTTATCAACTTGCGTTGTCGAAACACCTACGGCAAATTTATCATGTATTCCATGTCTCGTCTTTAAAGAAGTAGAAATCATGTGAAGGATCCCATTGACGTGTTCTATTAGACGCTATTGAATTGCAACTCGATATTTCGTATGAGGAATAACCTATTGCCATTTTAGACTACGATGAGCGTAGACTAAGATCAAAAGTGGTACCCTTAGTCCGAGTCCAGTGGGGATACCACCATGCCGATGAAATAACATGGGAACGAGAGGAGGATATTCAAGAAAAGTACACACACCTCTTTTTACCAGGTACGCCAAAATTTTGAGGGCAAAATTCCCTTGTAAGGGGAGTATGTAATACCCCTTCCTTTTGAGAAATTATTTATATTTTAAATTTCCATGTGGGTTAGTTATATAAAATAAAGGAAATTGAACTAAATATTAATTTAAGTAATTTAAGAGTTAATATTTATGAGTATTGCATATTTACCTTTACGCGAAGGTAAATATTGTAATATTATGTTAATGTTGGGTCGCTATGCTTTAAAGCGACAATTATGATTTATATTCCATTTGGGTTAATATTATAATGTTAATATGACGTTGGAATAGAAAATAATAAACGATATTCCAGATGTCAGTTTAGAGGGTGCAGTTAGTCCGGAAATTATCGAGATAGTCAAAATAAGTGTCAGTCTTATTTTTGGGTTCCGGGGTACTTTTATCTAGTTATGACTTAACTATGATGTTACAAGTCATTTTAAGTATGTAGTAGCACTTAATGTTAAACTTAAGTCATTTGGGCATTTAAGTCTTGGAAGAGCATTTATACCTCATTTGTGTATTTCTAAATCTAGAGAGTTAGAGAGAAGTGAGAGCTTGAGAGAAAGAAGAGAAAGAGGAGATTTTTCCATTTCATGTCAGGAATAATTTCAACGAAGAAAAATCTGAGACTACAATCTTGAGGCAAGTTATTAAACTTGCATAAATATATGATTGTGTTGAATAAATTGAATTTATGGTTGTGTTCTTGAGTTTGAACCAAAAATGGTTATAGATGATTTTTGTGTTTAAACCCTTAGGAAATTGATTTAGACATGATTAGAGTTGGATATGTTGGTTGGTTATTGTGTAGGAATGATTTGGTGAATTTTGTAATGGATGATATTGGGTGTAGTGGAAGAAAGAGATTTTAGGGTTTTAGGGTTATATCAACCCGTAGCCAAAATTGGGTCTTTCAACCCAAGTGAATCGATTCGCCCCCTTAAGCGAATTGATTCGCTAAAAATGGTGGCTACAGGTCTGAAGAACCGAATCGATTCGGGTTAAGGCCGAATCGAATCGGACTTAGACAGAAGGTTGGTTTTTTCAGTCGAATCGATTCACTTTCAAAGCCGAATCGATTCAGCCTTAGGCGAATAAATTCGGAATCCTACTGTTTTACATAATTTTTCCAACTTGGTTCCTTTTCTTTTGGGTTTAAGGCTTAGGAACCTTCTCTTAGGATGTATTAAGAAGTAATATGACCTCACGTAAAGATAGTGGTACTCTAGGATAGTACAGGACTGTCCGGGATTATTTCGAGGACTATTTATAAGGGTATAATGTTTCATTTTGTCTAGTAAACGAGAGTAGGACTAGTGTAAAGTCGATTAATGTGTGTTGGACCTTCGGGGGCTAGTATGATAATAATTATCTTTGGCAGCCAATTTTGTATGTATGTATGGTTTCGAAATTTAGGATTGTATGATTAGGTATATTTTGTGACTGGCACATTTACACATTCCTCTCTAAATGCTATCATAAGGTAAGTACGCGATAGAGGTGAATCCCCTGGCTAATCATGCAGGGATAGTATAGTCATCAAGCCATGGTACCGGTTGTTACATTATATGATTGTATTGTTCGAAGTGAGGTAATTCCAGGTATGGTTATGACTCACTATGGAAGGTATATGGCCGCTTCCCACGCGTTGCGATTTAGGAGTCCCGGGTGGTCTTGGTTATAGGCCCTGGAAGATGATAGTATTTAGGGGCGCATCCAGTGGGGTGTCTCCCGAAAGGATGGTCTTAGAATTATTATTCTTATGATTGTAACTGTTCTCATTGAAATGGTATTTCACCTAAATGATTAATTTATTTAAAAAAATTATGAAATAACTTTAATTGCCTATGGTCCCTAATGATTATTGACTAGTGAATATATTCCCAATTGGTAAACTTGGCATGCGAAATAATTAGGTTACTCCTATTAAATAGATGGTTAGTTTAACTTAACATGAATTGTACGCGTTAGGATGTGCACTAAGAAGAGAGGTGAGAATAATTCTTATTATGAAGAGAGAACTTAACCTGCTTATGATATTTAGCACTCAAAACTTTTATGCATCTTATTCACATGTCTATCATATCAGACTGGTCTTGACCCATTTATATTTCTTCCTCGTGTGTGGTTCTTATATATGTCTAGGTGTTCCGCCGCATAGGCGCTCTCTTTGACTTTCCTTCCCAGTGTTAAGGAGCTACAACATTTTGCGGATGTTGTAGGCTTTTTGTGGTAGACACATCCTTTCTTTTGATACTATAGCTATGATCCGTCTATATATTCGAGCGTGGTTCCTAAGTTTAGTATTTGTCCATACTGTCATACTTGGTGTAATTTTTGTATTTAGTCTGTTAACCGACAACTTATTCGGTTATGATTTCTATTATTGTTGTTAAATTGTTATATATTTATATACATTAACCTTTTATTATAAACTGGATGATGAAATTTGCTTTTATCCTATTTGTAGAATTATATATGACATCCGTTTTCTAAAATATTTGGTGGTTGTCTTGTATTATTATTATTATTATTATTATTATTATTATTATTATTATTATTATTATTATTATTGTTATTGTTATTATGCGACAGTGATTCTAAGAATGGACCATTTAAGACTCCTAGTTTTATTGGAGTATCGAGCTGGCCACCTCTTATTTTAATAAGTGGGGTGTCTAAAAAAATAGTATCGTATTAAGCCCTATTGGGACATCATTTTTTCCTCTCAATTTTGGATGAAATTGAGTCCAAGGTAGGAAACGTTTTTCCTTGGTGATATTATCCGGAAAAATATCAATTCCTAGGCCAAATTTATCCCACCAATTGATAACCCATCTTGGGTAGCTTTCTTTTAAGGAGTTTGGGCACAGTTTAAAAAACCAAGTATGTTTGTGGTCAACATTTTGATAATAAAAAGTTTTAGTCCAAGCCTGGACGTAATCCCAATAATTATAGGATCCATTTTGCGAGCTCAACTTTCGTGATTTCAAAGGATGAATTCCCCATTTTCGGGGAGAGATGAACTTTTTCAAAATCTCATTGCTATAAGCAATGGGGGATTTGACATTCTTACGATTCTTATTAGTGTGACTAAACACCACACAATCATTTTTTTCGAGGATTGCCTCGTATACCATTCGGTATTTTCCTTCTTGCCCATCGTAATTATGAGTATCAAAATATAGGGACTTAATTTCCCAAGGAGAAGATTCTTATCCTCTTCATTGAGGACGAGCATTAATTCCGAAGTTCTTTGATTAGGAATAAAATCATGCTTGATGGTCTGTAAAATCTCTTTAGCAGATTTCTTACTGCTAAAGGGGTTGGGAGGAGAACACAATTTTCCCCTGTTCTGGGCACTCAGGCGAAGAAATTCCACTAATATTGCATCAGAGGATATTGATCATCATTGATCACCATTTTCTCTTTGTCTGGCCTTTGGTGGGATTGCCAATGACCTCTGCCACACCCTTTAGAGGGGCTACTCATTGGTTTTGCAAAAACACCCTAGTTAGAAAATCAGGAAGAGAATTGTTTTCACCATTGATATGTTTAATATCAATATCAAACGAGGATAAATTTTCTTGCCATCTAGCAAAAAGTGGTAAAAATGCACCTATTGTAAGGGCAGTCCACCCGTTCAGGATTTTATTCGACCAAACTGAGTTGGTTTTCTGCCCAGGCATTCCCCGTAGGGCTTTTTATTGCCTAGAAAATTCATGAGGTCATTTGCTTTGGTGTTAACAAATACCTGAGGTCTTGAAATTTGATTGTAACAAGCAAAGTTTCAAGTATAATTAAGTCAAATCCTGATCGACATTTAAGTAAGATTAATGACAATTTTGACCTTATTACTTAGGAGTAATGTAAAGCAATTGAATAACTAAGAGATCGAGCGAGTAAAAAAGGCCTTCATTCAAAACTTTAATGATAAACTGCAAGCAACATGAATTCTAAAATGAAAATTTATAAAAAATAAGGTGCTAAAAATTAAATTAAAAGTAGAACTTCTTAAAGTTGGTCTCATCCCATGCTTGAGGTATCTCTATTCCCTCCATTGTTTCCAGGTGATAGGTTTCTTACAAATCATCTCTGATCACTTTGAACGAACCTTCCTAGTTAGGTCCCAACTTATCGTCTGATGGCTTTTTAGTGTTGCCAAGGACCTTCTTGAGGACATAGTCCCCTACTTGGAATTTTCTCGTATTGACCCCTTTATTGTACAATTTTTCCAACTATTGCTAGTAATAAGCCAACCTGATCATGTCTTATTCTATTTGTTCATCTATTAGTTCAAGTTCAGTGCGAAGGGCTTCATCATTCAATCCTTGGTCGGGAACATTTGTTCTCTAGGTTGAAAGGTTAGCTTCGAGTGGAATTATGTCTTCCATTAGATATGTGAGAGCAAATGGTGTTTCCCCTGTAAGTCTTCTCGGTGTTGTGCGATATGCCTAGAGAATATAAGGGAGTCCGTCCACCCAAGCTCCCTTTGCTCTTTCCATCTTTTTCTTTAACCCATCAAGCATCGTCTTATTGGAGGCCTCTAGTTGGCCATTATTATGCGGATATGCCACATAACTGAATTGGTGCTTGACTTTGTGCTTATCGAAGATGCCTTAAAAAGGTCCACTCTCGAATATTGTACCATTATTCGTTATGATGGTCCTAGGTACCCTGAAGCAAATTATAATATTTCTACAGATGAACCTGATCATGTCGGCATGACTTTTGTGCCCCTGGGAAACTGTTAAACATTGACTTTATCGAATCTTGAACTAAACTAACGCGTCACTACTAGGTAGGCTTCCATTCACTCATCGTTGGCATTGAATTCCCCGCGTACTTGGTTTGATACTGATTTTGAATCACAATATATCTCGAGTTATTTTTCCCCTCGTAAATGTGTTTTATGTAGTCTGACTATAAGTTCTTCATACTCAGCCTCATTGTTTGAGGCTCAAAAGCCTAGACCGATCTCCATCTCGATCAATGCCTCCTCTGGCATCATAAGGATGATTCCTAATCTATCCCCCTTGGAGTTTAAGATGCTAGACACATACGATGTCTAGTACTCAGAGTGGTCCTACTTACGATCTCTTGATTGGTCGGCCATCTGTCGCTCAGTAAGGGCTTCCCTTGTAAATTCTGCTATGAAGTCAGCGAATATCTTCCCCTTGACTGTTTTCCATGGATAAAAATAGATGTTAAATCTCCCAAGTTCTACCAACCACTTTGAAATGCATCTAGAAAGGTCATATTTGTGAAGGACAACTTTAAGGGAGGAATGAAGTGATAACAATATATTATGCTTCAAGATAGTGGTTAATCTATCAGGAAGCTATCACTAATACGTAAGCCAAAATTTCTAGAAATAAGTAGCATTTCTCACCATCTAGGAACATTTTGCTAGTGTAGTTAATGGGGAACTTATTTTCCTCTTTCTTGCAAACTAAGGCCGAGCTGACGGCATGGCATGAACCTATAAGTTAGAGGTAAAGGGGGTCCCCTTGATTAGGGATTTTCGGTAATGGATATTTGCCCAAGTAGGACTTTATTTCATTAAGAGACCTTGAGCATTCATCATTCCGGGTGAGGCATATTTCTTTCATGAGTAGTTGGAAGAATGGTTGACGATGCTCGGATGACCTCAAAGTGAAGAGGTTAAGTGTTGCGAGCATCCCAGTGATCTTTTGAATCGCTCCACCTGCTGTCTGCTGTGCGACCAACCAGAGTTATTATTTGTTGATTGACCGAACAACCAAAATTGGTGGTAATAGATGACTGACCAACCGTAGTTGGTGGTCATAGATGCCCGACCAACCGGTGTTGGTGGTACGGACCAACCGTAGTTGGTGGTAATAAATGCCTGACCAATCGGAGTTGGAGGTACCGACCAACCGGAGTTGGTGGTAATAAATGCCCGACCAACCGGAGTTAGTGGTAATAAATGCCTGACTAACCAGAGTTGGCGGTACCGACCAACCGGAGTTGGTGGTAATAAATGCCCGACCAACCGTAGTTGGTGGTAATAATTTGCCCAACCAACTGTAGTTGGAGGTACCGACCAACCGTAGTTGGTGGTAATAATTTCCCAACCAACCGTAGTTGGAGGTACCGACCATTCGTAGTTGGTGGTAATAGATAATAAATGCTAGAGGCTTCCTCGGAGCTGACCAACAGATTGTTAGGAATAAGATATAATAAATTCTGGAGACCTCCTCAACAGATTTTTGGGAATAAGATAATATAAATGCTGGAGACCTCCTCGGAGCTGACCAACAGATTGTTGGGAATAAGATAATACATGTTAAAGACTTCCTTGAAGATGAATATATATAGAGAAGAAATTTTTTGAGCTCCATGCTGAGATAAATATAAAATATGCATAGACATAAAGAATGGTTTAGAATAATAATAAACTGTCTTGCTGATCTGTCGAGGCAAAATTGCATAATGCCGAATAAGAATAATATTTTCCACAATATAAGAATATGGCCGAGAACTTTGCTGGGCCTAAATATAAATAAGAATTACACCGATCAACTATCCGTTAGGGGTGAAATATAATAACTTTTGTATCTTTTCTTCGGATCTGAATATGATAATAAGTATTTCGTCGAGCTGCATGATGAGATGAATATAGAATATGAATCCGAACGGATATATAGAATAATTCGTTCTTGAGCATAAATCAGAGCAATAATAAAATATATAGCTCCTTGCTGAGGTGAAATTTCATAATGCTGAGCAATGATAATAGTTTCCATATTGTTTCCGAGCATTCGTCGGCGTTGAATCTTGTACCTGTAAAAATTAATAACTTGCTCTACCATATGTGTAGGCTGAATTGATTAGTCATGAGAATAATTTACTCATTTAATCAATATATGATATGTATATGCTTGAGAAATAAAATTATTAATTTCAAAAAATGAAATAATATATGTTGGCTAATATGTTGAGGAAAAATTGCCTGATGTCGAGTAATAATAGTTTCCAGAGGTTTAAGATTGTGGCTGAGCTTTCGTCGGGATTGAATCTCGTCCGTATGAAATTTTAATAAGCTGCCCGAGCACCTGTCGAGGCTAGATCAAATAATTATTGTCATGAGAATAATTATTGAGCCAAACAATATGTGATGTGTATCAGCATAAGGCAACAAAAATTTTAAAATATGTTTTGTGCTAAATGTGTGTGAGATGGACAATTTTTTATTAGATATGCGCCATAAATAAGACGTAGAGTTTTTTGTAAAGTTATTTAATCTCCAACAACTAATCAGGTATAAGTTGATGTTTGAAAATTATTTATCAGTTGGCTCTAAAAATATTTTTTGGGGTGATCAAAAGTTTTTAAAAAAAACTTAAGCCCCTTGTTTACCCCCAAGCTGAACTCGTGTTTAAATAAATATCTGGGGTGCTTCGCATTTTTTAATACCCCAAGATTCTGCTGTTGCCAACCAACTGCATGGGTTTTGCCAATCAACATTTGGGGATGTCTCAGGTTGTAGAATATATAGTGCCGACCAAGAAGCAAATGGTCCCCGACCAGCAGAGCGATTTCGCCGATAAACAAAAATGGTGCATTGATATTGTAGACCAGCTGTTGGATGATCACCGAACCACATCAGATGTCGCCGACCAAGAAGTTGATCGTTGCATAGTTGTCGACCAGTAAATTGAACTCTTCAAACAATACTGAGATGTCGCCGATCAAGAAGTAGATGATCGTCGACCTGCAATTGGTTCCACCGAGCTACAATATGAGTCTCCGACCAACAATAAGATATCTCGTAGTTGGATAAAAATATTTAAACGTTGTTGATGGATATTGACATCTTATCTCCGACAAATAAAAATGGTATGGTTAAGCTTACCTTTAATAAAAGATGGCCCGAGATGATGCCGACCAACAATATGTATGGCTGACCAGAAATAGGATTTGTAAGTGGATGATTTCGAACAGCCATATGAGTCGCGGTGATGAATTTTTCATGAGATTGCTATGTACCAACATATCTCGAAACAATAGATCAGAAAAATAGCATTCGATGTAAAATCCAAGCATTAAGATTGCTAATTAAATGATCCATTCTCTAATCCACTAGATCGTGTGATTCCGATAAAGTAACATTGTGATGTGATGAACGAGGAGCCAACATCTCAAATTTGTGCCCAGCGTCTTGATATGGTCATGATTGTTTAATTGATACTGTTTTACAAGAGGTGGGTAATGGTTTTTCAGGTGAGAGAAAATTATTTTTTATATTGATCCCTTCCTATTCCCTATTTGGAGAGATAAAAATATGCTGAATGATCGAAGTTATTACCAAATTTATATCAAAAATCAATCAATGAGAATTTATTGACATAGATGTAAGACGAACCAAATTAAGTATATAGTTTATAAAAATGAATACAAAGATACTCAAACTTGAAGAGAGAGAAAGTAGATCCGGGTCATGATTTCCATGAGAAAACTTTTTATTGTCTTTAACCTTTTCCCATTCTCTGATGAAAAATATAATGGGAATTTGAATAGTCATAAAAGATCATTCAAAAATTATTTCAAAATCAACAATGAAAATGATCAAATCTTATCATTGTCGTATATATTGGTATATGTAATCATTTAAAATATTAATTTCATGAGATAAAATTGAAACTCGAGAATTAAGCAAAAAGTTATGATTTATGAAATCCACTATTTTTCAGATTTCTAAATAAGAATTAATCTAACAGTTATGATTTAAAAATCATGATATGCAACATTTTGCAGATAAAAATTGGACAAGTGATTTATGTATATAAACATAAAAATCATGATTGAATCAAAATATGTATGTATAATTGATTATAGTAGAGAAAATAAAAACTTATCTTTTAGTGGAGAACAATGCTTGTAACACGTTCCCCACAGACGAAGGCAATCTTTTGATGACTAGAAATAGCATCTATGTTATCTTATCGTCATCAACAATAAATAAAAATGAAGGTATGAAGATGATGATTGAAGATGAAACGGTGATCACATCAAACACATAAGAGACAAAGGTTTTTTAAAGTAGTTCGGCTATGAATAAAGCCTACGTCCACTGTTATTTTATTCCCATGGGTTTACAATAGGACAATATGGTGCAGAGAGACAAAGAGTGTGTATCTTGTATATGGTGTTTCTTAGCTGTCCCCCCCCCCCCCCCCCCCTTTTGGCTAAGGGAATACATGTATTTATAGTGATGGGAGTTAAAGAGATACAATGTCTTTATACATACAGACATTTATATCTATATACAATGAATATAACTGTTGGCCTTCTATGGTGGTTGGTCTTCCTTGAGTTGCTTGGTATGCTATGTGTTGGTTGATATGCCGACTAACTCTCCTTGGGTGCCGACCAACTCTCCTCGGGTGCCGAACAAGTATAAATATTGTCACGTAGGATGACATGTGTCCTTTTCTGATTGGTCCTCATAGATGGAGAATTTTTGCGTCAACAACGCTTAATGTCTTTAGCGATTGGACATTGTTTATAGCCTCATTTTGATTAGGATTTACCTAAATTACCCTTTTGTTGTAAGATGACAAAATTTTTTTCCCAAGGGGACCCCGAATGAGCATTTTCTCGTATTAAGCTTCATTCGGTAGCACCTAATGATTTTAAAGGTGTTACCCAGGTCCTTGAGATGGTCGCTCTTACTTTTTATTTTGCTTTTGACAAGCATATCGTCGATGTACACTTCCAATGTTTACCCCATTTGATGTTTGAACATCTTCACGACCAGACTTCGGTATGTAGCTCCAGCGTTCTTAAGGCCGAAAGTAATGACATTGCAACAACACAAACCCAGTGGTGTTAAGAATGAGGTCTTATCCCGATCGGGGCATAACAGAGATATCTGGTGATATCTCGAGTAAGCGTAAAGAAAACTCATTCCTTTGTGGGTTATAGTGGCATTCACCAGTTGATATATCTTAGGTAGGGGAAAGAGTCTGTAATACCCTGTATTTTTAAGGCTTTTAAAATTGGGGATTTATTAAATTCAATTGAGATGTTAATTTAATATTAATTCGAAATTTTATTTTAAATATTTACCAACGTGACGCGAGTTAGTAATTATTGGGAATTTGTTGAATATTACTGGATGAGTAGAGTAATATATGATATTGATTTTATTAATATTGTCACGAGTGAATAATATGGCAATTATGGAAATGTAAGTCGGGACGCACCTGTGTCGTGTCAGGACTAAATTATTATTTTAAAAGTGAATATATTATAAGTTGCACGTATGGTCATTTCTAGTGCGCCAAAGTGTCCGAAAGGGTAAAGATATTCAAAAAAGTGTATCCGGGGTTTAGTTTGGGTCTCAGGGTGTTTTTAAGCCTAATTGACATCCCGGGAGGGTATTATAGACATTTTGTATTTTTGGGTAATTAAACCCACGAATTTTCTTAGTATATATTAGCCATTTGGAGTTGTCTCTTAGGGTTAAAAAACACAAAACCTAAGCCCATCCATTAGAGAAGAAGGTGAAGAGATTAGGGAAGAAGGTGAAGAGTTTCCAAGAAATCCAAAGCCTAGAACTCACACGATTGCAACGCCACCACCACCAAAACATAGATCGCACGACGAGGAACACAACCATATCTTTTTCATCAACAAATCAGATCCTGGAATCCCAGGCAAGTATCTATCTTGCTTATTACTAGTTGGTATTCCTTCCATGTTAGTGTAGGAATGAAAATCATATGTTTTAATTGAAGAATTATGTGTTTTGGAAGAGAATTTATATGTGTTGTAGGGAGAATCCATATAGTCTGAAAAAGTAATCATATGTAGAGAATTACCCATGAATTTATTATGATATTTGGGAAGAAAATATGGATTAAAATAGAGGTTTGTGATTATTCTTCGAAAAATTTGGTTTTATAAATAAATCTGAGATTAAACCCCTTTTTTTGATTGATTCGTTGAGGATTTATTGATGTTGTTACGTTAGAACTTGTTTATATACATTGCTTATACATTTGCATAACTTGGTTGGGAGTTTGGGATGAAATTATAGAGGTTTGGAGGGGTTAGAATGTTTGAACCCGTAGGTTGAAAATTATAGAAAACTGGGCAAGAACTGCTTGATCGATCGATCGAACAAGAGCATCGATCGATTGACCCCTCCTAGAAAAGTGCATATTTTTCTCCTTTTTTTTTAATCCGGTTAAGATACGTAGGGACCCTTGATTATTATTTATGGAGTATAATGAGTTTTGAAGAGGACCAGTAGGGTCTAAGTAGACTTTGTTGAGTGAAATTAATATAAGATGAAATTATGGGTTAACAGAGAGTTATTCATACATAGGAAATTGTGCATACGTTTACTAAAAGATTGAGACTCGTAAAGGATTTAGACCAGAAGGTAAGTGAGAGTATACCTACTGAAATTACACTTAGTGAGATAGAATGCTTCGAGAGATGAGAAGTAAGTCTGAAATAAATTATAAATGAGAATAAAAGAAACGAATCCGTTGTACGAGATAATCGAGTAATTTGTGTTAAGAATGGATAACTATAATTATGGGTCGTGGGCGCACCTAATTTAAAAAATGTGAATATTTATATATATGACTGTGTGACTGTGCATATATTATGTATCTGTGTAAAAATCATACTCGGGCTACTTGCTATCACAGAGGTTTTCACGCTGGGACGGTCTTATCTCGATTGGACCTTTATGGGGGATATTGACTCATACCCTAGAAGATAGTATTCCAGATACAGGCTATCTGAAAATCATAGTCAGATGTTCTAAGATACGTGAGGGTATGTACTGACCTCTTAGGATTCAAAACTATGCTTCGCCTCCATTTGTATGTGTATTGTGTTAATACAGTTCGAGAGTGATTCTGAACTTATATTTTCCTTAGTATGAGTGAAATGGGGACTTGATAGCAGAGTATCGAAGTGACATAGATTTATGTGGGGTGCCGATAGTATATATATATATATATATATATATGCTTATATATGAAAAGTTTATACTGTGTGTATAAGTAGTTAAGTAATTAATAAATGCTTCAGCTTTGTAACAAGTGTTCGTAAATTTTGTAACAGTAACTAAGTGGTTCTGAGCAACGTAAGAATATGGAAGAGAATGATTTTCTAAAACTAAATATTATGGCCTTAGTACTTCTCAGGATAGAAATTTATGGGAGGATAAGTTAGATAGACTTATGTGATGAGTAGTACGGTAGGCGTGCACACTAGATGAGATGTGAGAATTCTCATAACTGTGTCGTGCACTAGCATGGTGATTATATTAGCCAATAAACATTTTAAATACTTACTAAACTATTTTAAAAACTGTTTTACAGTCGGGCTCTGACACGTTTCCTGTTATTTCTCTTTCTCGTATATATATATATGTATGTATTACAGGTGCCCAACCACAAGGGCGTCATGCTTAGATTCTTTGGACTGGACGAGTTGTAGCTTATGTGGGAGTTGCAGGCCTTTAATTTAGAAGACCTCGTCATTGATTCTGTTCTTACTTTTGATCTGCTTAGTTAGGGCACGTGTCGTCCGATTTCCTATTTCGTTTGGGTTTTGTTAGAGATTTATGTTCATTTATATTTTCGGTATTCAGTACTCCTTGGGAGTTAACTATTTTCAGGATGATTTCATTTATGGTTCTTAAACTTGGTTTGGATTATTGAGATGGTTCAATTCTTGTGTGTTAATTGCCATCCTTAGTATTTATGTGATCCTTAAACTGTTGGTTATTAAAAAGGTTTTTGTAATGGAATTTAATAAAATGAAAATAAAACTTTAAATTGTTTTAACACTTAGCTTAATTATTTAGGGTGTTCAAATTGGAAATATTATTTTACGACAGTGATGCTGAGAATTAACCAATTGTTCACCTTGATTTTAATTTAATAAAGGACTAATCACCCAGTATTTAATTAGGCGGGGTGTTACAGGTGGTATCAGAGCATCATGTTCTAGTGTCCTTTAGGATCTGTGCGAATTATTATGCTTCCAGCGTTGCTTTCTTTGATATATAGCCCTATGTTTAGGATTTTTGATTTCTTTGGTGAGATTTCGTTCTCCTACTATCACCTATATATCGTTGAATCCCATTTACGTTCGGTAGTGTTCGAACAATGAAGTGTGGAAGATGAGGTTTGTTGGGCGAGTAGCGAGAGGCAGGGCTTAGTGAGGTTGTGAAGTATATTCCAGAATGATGACCGTAGTCGAGGTCGCCCCTATTATGGCATGAGAGGCCAAGACTGTAAAGACGTCTAGGACGCAACCTACAAATTCCAAGTGCTGATGTAGTCAAAAGTGATGTCAAAATTAGACTAACCCAACGTAGTACGCTTGGGAGAGGGCCAAATGGAAAATTGAGGAGAGTCATCAGCGAAAATTCTAAAAATGCGGGAATTTTGTGTGTTACCCAACGAAGGTAATATATTCAAAGACTTGGGCATATAACGGAGTGTGGTTAACTGAAAGTGGGAAACAAAATTGGGGTAAAAATTTTCTTCGCTCGTCGGAGCAAAGTTATAATAGTGGGAGTCAACCACCACATTTAGTAGTGAAATATTGCGTAAATGAAGGGACCTTAGGTTCAGTTTAACCGCACGTTCCATCATTAGTTGTTCATAATAAGATGTGAACGTTGTTCTGAACCCATCACGGAAGGGCCGAACAGGGGTCCTTTTGTAAATGAATTTAGAATTTTAGCAAATTTTGTAGCAGCGGAAGTGGATACCAATGGTAGAGAAGATTTCAAGTGGGAGATCAACTCGTGAGGAAGGTTGAAAACACTTAAAGAGAACTATGATGGACAGTCGATCCATATGGTGATAATGTCACGCATTGTCTGTAGAGATGTTAACGCTCTTATGTGAAGGGAGCTAAAGAAATCGAAAGATTTAGTTGGATAATGAGACAAGATGATACGCAGTTAGCAACGCGCGATAAGGGTGAGGCCCATTAGGGGGCTCATTAAAATGATTCAGATAATTGAATTCATACCAAGCGATGGTGAATTAAGTAAGGGTTATTGAAGCCAGTAGCACGTTCCTTAGGGCCAACAAAGCTATGGGAGCGATGGGGGTAGCCATCAGGATCGAGACTATTTAAGTCCGAGAGAAGGACAAATCTAATAGGATCAATATGATAGGAGATAAGTGGGTTATTTGTTGAGCTATTTTGTGGAGAGTAAAACCAAATGAGTTAAAATTTTCTTAAGTGAGAATAAGGTCAAGGGTATGGTTCTTGCAAGGGAAATGGTTAATATAATTTCCAATTTGGTTCAGATAGACGCGTTATGTCCGGAAGACCATTAAGTAGCCAAGGTGATTGGCAAAGTAGAAGTATGAGTTTTATCCTCGGAAGATGAGGTGTGTTTTATGTGACACGAGCGAGTCATTACATTTTTGTTTATTGCTAGATTCGCATGTGAGAAGAATTTAGTGCGTACATCTACAGCGTTATTGTTATGTGTATGTTTTCCCTGGTAAAGTGGGATTGTCTTTAGTGTTCTCCGCGGAGGACAAATGGGTGCATGACTAGTGATTTATATTCTTTATTGAGAATTCTCATATTAGTGATGTGATATGCGAGTACCATATTATAATAATTATGGTTTTATAAAAATGGTTAAAATAATAGTGGGTAGTGATTGCAAGGCTATTGGGGTTGCTGGCTTAGTGCATCATGTTTTGTTCTGACAATACCTCACCTACGAGAGGGTTAGACTCGCACTCGTTTTATATATATATTACTGACTTCGAAGGGTATAGTTGTACAAAAATGTTTAATCCCAGGGTGTTTAGGAACTTTGTTATTATGATTCAGTGTGTATTGGGTTTACCATTGGGCAAAAAGATTTCACTCATTATTATATGTAACGCTTAGGACTTAGTGTTAGGAGGAGCGCATTGTAATATTTATCCTTTGGGAATGTTAAAGTGAAGACTTATATTCATATGTTTGGGAATGGGATTTTGAGAGTCCCGATCGTATACGTACTAGGTTTATGGAATGTGATTACCACCAATACTGAGCTATTGTGCAATTAGTGAAAAGTTCTTTGCTTCAGTAAAATTGTGGGAGGAGATGTAGATTTTCCGTCAAGAGGCAAAATAGAAGAGTATAGGTTATGAACGGAGGACCCAACAGATTTCGATAACCAACTATGCTAGATAGTAGTGTATCGGGGGGGTTACTTATTTGGATTTCTCTTTGCGAGACATCCCACGCATGAAACTTAGTGTAAGGTTGGATATATAGAGATGTTTATTTATTAGTCCATGAGTCTAGTGCCTCGATTGTCAAAGGAGCCAATAATATTGATTGTAAGTTAAAGTTAAGTGATGATTTAAGGCCAGTGGAGCCAGTTGTGTGGTAAGGAAACATTGGAAGTTTTTTTTATCACCCAATCGAAAGGTGGAGTGATGATAAGGAGGTTTAAGAATACCCAAGTGGTGTAACCATGTTGTGTCATAAGGGAAACAAAGAATTGGTTGTTATGTGTGAAGCGTAGGTGATGCTTACACAAGTATGCACGATTTATAATGTCTGGGCATCCTGGTTAGATATTGCTTGAATCGTTCAAGTTCAAAGGACGTGGGAATGGACGCACGGAATATATATTTGTGAGAATGACATAACACAGTGGAATTAGTAGAGTGGATTAAGCGTGGTGCAAAGGACGATAATCCATATATACATGTATGAATAGTGTAGAAAACATAAATTTAGTTGGAAGGATATGGGAAGCCATTAAAGGGTAATCCTTGAGAAGGATAAAATTTAACTATTATGGAAAACACTCGGAGCGTAGTTTTACCTAGTCAAGGGTTGAAAGTGACTTGCGCGTAGGTTGAATGATGATGTTAGTAAGGTATATAGGTTGAACAGTGCACATCGTAGAGAAAAGTGCACGGGTCAAAACTTTTGATATACGCTAAGAAAAGAAGGGGAGTGATAATTGTTAGTTAATGTGAATCAGTACCAGTAGACGTCGATGTTGAGCAGGGACATAACGAGTAGTCTCCGTTGGCACTAGTCATAGTTTGAAATCGGTTGGAAAGAGAGGATCAACCAGAGAATTTTGTAGCAAATGTACGATTCCTAAAATAGAAGAGAGTAATTTGGTAAAATTTTTTGGATGGCTTGCCAACTTCAAGGTAAGATCATGAGTTCCTTAGAATGTGTGGAACAAGTTGACCTAAAAGAATGTGATTATTATTCTTTTGGGTGGTATACACTATTAGACAGTGTGCCCCAACCTTTCTTTGAAAATAAAAATCACATCGGTAAGAGGTTGTTCCCCGTATTATTCTGAACTAGAATGGGATCGTTGAACCCCACTTTCAAACCAGGATTTCAGAAAGCAGTGGGAAATAACGTTTCGTTTTGAGTAGGTTGCATCACCCTTAGCTGGGAAGTAAGCGAGGGGCTTAAAGATTAGTGGAACCACATGAAAGTAATTTTGAATGCATGGTGATCATATTAATTCCACAACGGATGTATCTAGCAAGTGACTTTTAGTACAGTAGAGTTCCGTGGAAGCACTCGTACCTATTTATTGTGGACAAACTGCTTATTGAAATTTTGTATGGAAAAACCATAACTATTCTCCCTTTAGTTGTTCAGAGGTGAGTGGATAATCATAATTTTTGATCGATCGAGTTAGAGTCTGATGACTGTGGTGGAATTACTATGGCTGTTTTAGGTGACTTTTTAATGTCGTAAGAGTTATGTCGTCGAGAATCGAGATTTGAAGAACTGACAAGAGTGGTAAAATGTTCGCATGGTTTCTCTCAAAAGGGAGTTTTGTGTTTAGAAAAATATACGAGAAATTGTTACGTAGTGAGGTGCGGCCGCCCAATCATATTGAGATAATGGGGGCCAATGATGTGTAGGCTCATCTTATGCTAATAGCAATGAATTGGAGCACAATGTGAAGTGCCATTATTAAGGTGTGACTCTATAACTGATAGTATTGAGAGTGTTAAATAACCTTATAGTGAGGCAGGGGACTATAGAATTTTCCCTTATCCTTAGACAGTTTTGAGTATTGATAAAATATTCATATTTATTTTTACCAGGCATACCTTATTTTCTAAATTTCGGGACGAAATTTCGTTATTAGGGGGGAAGTATGTAATACCCCGTATTTTTATGGCTTTAAAAATTGGGGATTTATTTAAATTTAATTGAGATATTAATTTAATATTAATTCAGAATTTTATTTTAAACATTTACCAATGTGACGTGAGTTAGTAATTATTGGGAATTTGTTGAATATTACCGGATGAGTAGATTAACATATGAGATTCATTTTATTAATATTGTCACGAGTGAATAATATGGCAATTATGGAAATTTAAGTCGGGACGCGCCTATGTCGTGTTAGGACTAAATTATTATTATAAAAGTGAATATATTATAAGTCACCCGTATGGTCGTTTTGAGTGCGCTAAAGTGTCCAGAAGGGTCGAGATAGTAAAAAAAATGTACCCGGGGGTTTAGTTTGGGTCTCGGGGCAATTTTAGGCCTAATTGACATCTCGGGAGGCTATTATAGACATTTTGTATTTTTGAGTAATTAAACCGACGAATTTTCTTAGTATAGATTAGCCATTTGGAGTTGTCTCTTAGGGTTAACATACACAAAACCTAAGCCCAACCATTAGAGAATATGGTGAAGAGATTAGAGAAGAAGGTGAAAAGTTTCCAAGCAATCCAAAGCCCAAAACTCACCCGATTACACCGCCACCACCACCAAAACGTAGATCGCACGATGAGGAATACAACCATATCTTTTTCATCAACAAATCAGATCCTTGAATCCCAGTCAAGTATCTATCTTGCTGATTTCTAGTCAGTATTCCTTCCATGTTAGTCTAGGAGTGAAAATCATATGTTTTAATTGAAGAATTATGTGTTTTGGAAGAGAATTTTTATGTGTTGTAGGGAGAATCCATGTAGTCTAAAATCGTGATCATATGTAGAGAATTACCCATGAATTTATTATGATATTTGGGAAGAAAATCTAGATTAAAATAGAGGTTTGTGATTATTCATGCAAAAATTTAGTTTTATAAATAAATTTGAGATTAAACCCTTTTTTTAATGATTCGTTGAGGGTTTATTGATGTTGTTACATTAGAACTTGTTTATATACATTGCTTATACATTTGGATAACTTGGTTGGGAGTTTTGGATGAAATTATAGAAGTTTGGAGGGGTTAGAATGTTTGAACCCGTAGGTTGAAAATTGCAAAAAAAGGGGCAAAAACCGCTTGATCGATCGATCGACGAAGAGCATCGATCGATCCCTCCTGGAAAATTGCCTATTTCCTCCTTTTTGGTTAATCCGGTTAAGATACGTAGGGACCCTTGATTATTATTTATTGAGTATAATGGGTTATGAAGAGGACCAGTAGGGTCTAAGTAGACTTCGTTGAGTGAAATTAATATGAGATGAAATTGTGGGTTAATGGGGGAGTTATTTATACATAGGAAATTGTGCGTACGTTTACTAAAATATTGAGACTCATAAAGGATTTAGACCATAAGGTAAGTGAAAGTATACCTACTGAAATTATACTTAGTGAGATAGATTACTTTAAGAGATGAGAAGTAAGTCTGAAATAAATTATAAATGAGAATAAAAGAGATGAATCCGTTGTGTGAGATAATTGAGTAATTTGTGATAAGAACGGATAACTATAATAATGGGTCATGGGCACACCTAATTTATAAAATGTGAATATTTATATATATGACTGTGTGACTGTGCATATATTATGTATCTGTGTAAAAATCATACCCGGGTTACATGCTATCACAGAGGTTTCCGCGCTAGGACGGTCTTATCTCGATTGGACCTTTATGGGAGATATTGACTCGTACCCTAGAAGACAGTATTCCAGATACACGCTATCTGAAAATGATAGTCAGATGTTCTAAGATACGTGAGGGTATGTGCTGACCTCTTAGGATTCAGAATTATGCTTCGCCTCCATTTGTATGTGTATTGTGTTAATACAGTTCGAGAGTGATTCTGAACTAGTATTTCCCTTAGTATGAGTGAAATGGGGACTTGATAGCAGAGTATGTCAATACCATAGATTTATGTGGGGTGCGGATAGTAGATATATATTATATAAGTGATTGATATATATATATATATATATATATATATATATATATATATATGGAAAGTTTATACTATGTGTATAAGTAGTTAAGTAATGAATAAATGATTCTGCTTTGTAACAAGTGTTCGTACATTTTGTAACGATAATTAAGTGGTTTTGAGCAACGTAAGAATATGGAAGAGAATGATTTTCTAAAACTAAATATCATGGCCTTAGTACTTCTTGGGATAGAACTTTATGGTAGGATAAGTTAGATAGACTTATGAGATCAGTAGTACGGTAGGCGTGCACACTAGATGAGAGGTGAGAACTCTCAAGAGAGTGTCACGCACTAGCATGGTGGTTATATTAGCCAGTAAGCATTTTAAATACTTGCTAAACTATTTTTAAAAACTGTTTTACACTCAGGCTCTGACCCATTTTCTGTTATTTATCTTTCTCTTGTAATATATGTATGTATTACAGGTGCCCATCCATAGGGGCGTCATGCTTAGATTCTTTGGACTGGACAAGCTGTAGTTTATGTGGGAGTTACATGCCTTTTCTTCAGACGACCTCGTCATTGATTATGTTCTTACTTTAGATGTGCTTAGTTAGGGCATGTGTCACTCGATTTCCTATTCCTTTTGGATTTTGTCAGATATTTATGTTCATTTATATTTCCGGTATTCAGTACTCCTTGGGAGTTAACTATTGTTAGGATGATTTCATTTATGGTTCTTAAACTTGGTTTGGATTATCGAGATGGTTTAATTCTTGTGTGAAAATTGACATCCTTAGTATTTATGTGATTCTTAAACTATTGGTTATTAAAAAGGTTTTTGTAACGGAATTTAATAAAATGAAAATAAGACTTTAAATTGTTTTAACACTTAGCTTAATTATTTAGGGTCTTCAAATTGGAAATATTATCTTACGACAGTGATGTTGAGAATGAACCAACCGTTCACCTTGATTTTAATTTAGTAAAGGAGTGATCACCCAGGTTTTAATTAGGCGGAGTCTTACAGAGTCCTTAGGACATACTTTGTTGAGGTCGGTAAAGTCTATACAGACCATCCCTCTTTCGTTGCTTTTACAAACTGCCACTATATTCGAAAGCCACTTTTGGAATCGAAATTCTCTGATGGACCTTGCCTCCATAAGTTTTTAGATATTTTTTTCTACCTCATTTGTCTTTTTCGGGCTATTTGGTAGACTTTTTTAATAATTAGTTTGAGTGTTGAATCTGTGTGGAGACGCTAACAAGAAACCGTGGGGTCAATCCCCAATATATCATATGGCTCAAATAAGAATATGCCTAAGTTGTGCTTTAGAAATGTAATAAACTCCTTCCTTTTGTGATCGGTAAGTGTTGTTTTGATAAGAAATTTCCTTTATGACGAACTTTCATTAAAACCACCTCCTTCAATTTTTCCATGACCTTATCAATGGGGTGGATCCTGGTCTTCTCCACCTTGGTCGACTGTGTCGTGGTTGTTATGTTGATGGACTAGACCCATCCTGGGCCATCTGAAAAATACATCCTCATCTTTATTTTTCTTCTATTTGGGTTTAATAGCGGTGATGTAGCATTTTCGAGCAATGGTTTTGTCCCTCCTGATCTTCATTATTCCTCGATATATGATGCACTTGAGTATTTTATGGTAAGTTGATGGGACTCCCTCATGGCGTGAAGCGACCCCCTACCAAGAATGCTATGGTACGGTGAATCAATATCTACCATTATAAACTCAATATGCTTTGAAATATTCCTTCCCCTCACTAGCAGGACCACCTTCCCCAATGGCAAGGCTATTTTTCTTGTGAAGCCGACCAAAGAGACAATCGCTTCTTTTAAGTTTGTTATCTTGATCTTGATCTTGCAGAAGAGTTCCTGGTATATTAGCTCTGAAGCACTCCCTTGGTCCACCAATAACTTGTCCACATATAAAGTTGAAGCACCTTATACTTTTGACTCACTTGAGTCTGTATTGTATAAGTGTTCATCTAGTTTGGAAATTGTGACAAAATTATGTCTATCCTAGAAACCAAAGAACCTCAGAGCTTGGTTTGCCATTTTTGATCTAGATACTTTTACCAACACTCACACACTTTAGAATTGCATTCATACATTCCATATTGCATATAAGTGTTTATATATATGTTGAGTGTATTTAAATCCCTAAAAATGTTTTTTAATAATTTTTTGGAATTTTATAAGCTTTTAAAATAAGCTTTTAATTAATTAAAATTTGGTTTTAAAAAGTTTTGGGTTCATTCTGCAATTATGATTTGTTGGTTATATTGACTGAAAGTTCCTTTGGGTAGAATCCTAAAGCGGCAGAGACTTCAGGGTGCATTTGTAATTATTTCTAGACGCGCGTTTATTAACCTCTTTGTGCCCAACACCTGTTGCACTCTGATTGGTTGAATCTGTGTTTCTTCTAAGAGAGTAAAACATCGAATGTTAACATCACTTGGATCTTGTTTATCAACGATCTGCATGCGCCCCTACATAATCCATGCGAACCTCTTTTGAGCGAATCAGGATTATTATAACCACCGCCTCTGTTTAACCATTGGATCAAAGTCAAACATATAAGACTAGATCCTAGCCCTTGATCTTGGTCTGTGTTCTCGAATCTTCTCAGACTCTTGTAAAAGGACCCCTACCCTCAGCCATCTGAGACTTTTGCCAGTTTGTTCATTCGAGAGAGAAGAGAGAAAAGAGAGAGAAGAGAGAGAAGAGAGGAGAGAGAGAGAAACCAGAGTTACGAAACCCTAACCCTAATTCGTCAAAAACTATTTTCAAACCTTATCCTCTTTCAAAACCTGTATATACCAAACACAACCTTGAGTGTTTGAGAGATTTTGAGTGATTGGTATGTTAGTTTTGTTCCTGTAACCTCTTCATTCCCAGGTTTTGTTATCAACTTAAACATATTTTTAGATCTGTGTTTCTTCTTTTATAAAAACCTTAGATCTAAAACGTTTCATGTTATATTACACATAGATCTACATTTTTAGTTTTTCATCTTGAGAAAATTTTTGTTGATTTGGTTCTGTAAATGTTTTTAACTTCAAAATCAACAAAATCCTTTTCTGTTTCTACTTCTCTTGAAAAAAGACCTTTGACCTAGTTTGGAATCGCAGTTGGTGATTTTTAATCTCAAAAATATTTTCAAAACCTGAGATTGATTAAGATCTTGATACATATTCTGAGCAAGATAGCCGTGGATTCTGGGATTATTGTAAAGGTCAAATAAGGTTAAGTTTTGTGAGAAGAGAGAAATAGAAAATCACTACATATAGTTCTTATATGTAATTTGTTAGGACTGGATCACTCTTCTCCTCTTCCAGGAGTAGGACAGCAGTCGTTCAGTTTATTGAAGGTCAGCTTTCGTAAGATGCTTCTGAACCAACAAGAATCTTTTCCCACTTGTGGTTACATCCATAAGTAGCTTGGTCCATCTTTATTCCATTTCATATATGTCTGAGGATTCTCATAGCCCTCGATTTATGTGTTATTTATCCATTCCTACTTTTTTATGCCAATGTTGGTGACTGGAGATAACTCTACCTCGCCTATATATATTAGATAGGATTGTGTTGATCTGACCTCTCGTTTAGGCAAAGATGGGGCCTTCTTGGCCCTCCATATGATTGCATGTTTCAGATTGGTGTTTAGCCCCTTAAGGTCCTGTATGAAATAAGTGTGAGTACGTGCATGCATGTGTTAGAAAGCACATCCACAAACACTATCACCCAACCACACTAAAAGTGTTGGTAATAAGATCTCAAGAACAAGAGTCGACGTAAATAACTTGAACAAGTTGGAAGTTAGCAAACTGGGAGAACAGCATCAACAATCAGAACTGCAGAGAAGTTATAAGGACACCAATGGGTACATTCCTAAACTTGTATAGGTCTGAGTTGTATGCATGTTTGTTATATAATTTATAACTGTTAAAATTTATTTTTGTGAAATTTTGGTTTACTCCGTAGAGGGAATCGTGGATGTTTCCTCAGTTGGGTGAGGTTTTACCACGTAAAAAATTCATGTTCTTAATCTTTCTACATCTCCTCATCTAATCTTGGTTGTGCTGAGTTTAAAGTTTTTTAAACTGATTTATTAAACCTGTTATCATATCTTGATCAGATCTCATACATATTTTTTAAACACATCTTGTGATTAATTAGTTTTGGTTTTAAAGAAAAGAGTTTCTTCGAAAAACTGTTCGGAGTTACTTAAATAGTTTAATTTTATATTAAACGTCTTTAGTAACATATTTTCAATTGGTATCAGAGCTTTGTAAACTTCTTTTAAAAAAAGATCCTGTGTTTCTGAATTTTTTTTCTGAAAATCAAATATGGACGAGAAAAATGAAAGATTTGGTAACTTGACCAGACCTCCTATCTTTGATGGAACCAATTTTGCTTACTGGAAAGTAAGGATGATTGCTTTCATTCAAGGAACTTTGGGAGATGATGTCTGGGACATTATTGAAAATGGATAATTTTTTCCTACTAAACCAGTCAATGAAGGAAGTAATGAGAGGGTTAAGAAAGTATTAAGTGAGTTTACACAAGAAGAGAAGAAAGTTTCTCGCAACAATAACAAAGGAATGAATGCCATATTTATGTCCATAAATGAAGATGAGTTCAAAAGAATCTCATCCTGTACCACTTCTAAGGAAGATTGGGACACTTTGGTTACTGCTCATGAAGGTGACACTAGAGTTAAGGCTGGTAAAACACAAATGCTCATTCAACAGTATAACTCTTTAATTATGTCTGAATCTGAGTCATTTGATGACTTCTATATGAACTTGACTGATATTGTGACAAAACTGCATGCTAATGGGATAACATATGAAAGACATGAAATTGTATCTAAAATTCTGAGAACATTACCACATAAATTTGATAACAAAAGATATGCTATTGAGGAAATGTGTGACATAAATCTCACTCCTGAATTACTCAGTAGTAAATTAAGAACTGTGGAAATGGAATTAGAATTTAAGAAACAATTGACCCAGTCCCATAGGAAATAGACTAGTTCTAATCTGAGCTTTTCTTCTATGTTAATTAAACTTGAGCTTAACATTCCCAATGATGACTCTAATGAGGAATGAGATATAGAGAGTTTGGACAATCAGATTGCCTTAATGTCAAAACAGTTTAAGAAAATTATTAAGTTTAGAAACAACATGGCAAACAAACAAGTCAAGTCCAATTATACAACTCAATCTAATCATAAACCTCATGAGAAAAGTCAAGAAAAATATCACAAGGACTCTCACACTAGACCTAACAGAGACCTTAAGAAGACTGAATGCTTTAGATGTGGAAAACTAGGACACATTGCACAAGATTATAGAGTTAACTTGAACACTCAAAATAAACACGCTAGAGCCAACATTTGCAAGACATGGGATGATTCAAGCGACTCTGAAAATGAGGAACCTGAGTCAAATGATGTTTTTTATCCTTGCATGTCTTTCTTTGCCAAGATTATCTATAATGATGATATGCCTGTGTCTATTAGTGAGGATGAATCTAGTAATTCTACTTCTGTTGTTGTGAATCATGCTGCTACTAGTTTAGATGCTTTAATTACTGAGAACATTTCTATTTCTACCTCGGGGTGTGTGAGTCAATGGGAAAGCGATAATGACGATGTCAATGGGTGTGCGAGTCCAAGAAATGAAGCCTTAGGGGTCACTTCACACACTACACTTAGTGACTCGGATAATGAAGATCTCCCAGATATTCACACACTTTATGCTAAAACTCTCAAGAAAAGCACTAAACTAGAGAAGATTGTGAAAGATCTTTCCAAGAAGTTAGAAGATCTAAGCCCGATGGTCAAACTTAATGCTGAAGAGTATACTACTCAATGTCTAACTCATGAAAGTGAAATCAAAATGTTTGATCAAAAACTGAGAAATTTGAGTGAACAAATGAAACTCTGGAGAAAAAATACAAAGGGACATCTTTAGAATTGTAACAAACTAAAGAAAAGACAACAACTATTTTCAAAAAATTTACTAAATTTGAAAATAACTGAAACTGTTTTGATGGATTTGTTGCTGAATCAAAAACCAATTCTGATGATCGAACTGAAACAGGGTTTTGCCCCAATTTGAAGACACAAACAAAATCTTTTGAACCTATCAAGTTTGTGTCAGGAGGTAAAAGACCTATTGAAACCTGCCCAGACTTTCATTCTCTAAAAACTGAGTTTGACTCAAAACATCAAAATTTTGACATTGGGGAATCAAGTTCCTCTAAACATGAAAGTTCACCAAATGCTAAATATATTTTCCCCTTCATTAGGAAGAGTGAATATACATTCAAAACTGTTCTATCTAGGAATAGGGTGCAAACTCAAAATTCCTTAAAGCCAATGTTTAGAGATTTTCCTAAGGAGACTCCTACCTTGAGCAACCTTTATTGCTCCTACTGCGATATATACGGCCATTGTTTTTATGGTTGCTATGCTAGAAGACTATTTAAACCTGTCTGTAATCCTCTTATTTATCAAAACTTTAACTATTCTAGGAGAAGTCGTAATAATTATGTTCTGCCTAGACAACCAGACAAAAACTCTAATTATAGGAAGAGAAAAACAAAAACTAAAAGAACATTCGCTAGAAGGATTCCTAAACACTTTCCTAAGCCAAATGCTCATGTGTTTCATCAAATTCAAAATCATGCGCAAAATATTTTTCAACAAAAATCGAATGCTCGCAAATTTTATCAATTAAGAGCAAATAAACGCAAAATGAAAACAAGAGCAATTTGGGTTAGAAAAGATGATCTATTACCCCAGATGAAGTGTAACATTGTTATTACTGCTTTAAAAGTTGAACACACATCATCTGGTTGGTATTTAGACTCTGGATGTTCTAAACACATGACTGGAGATGATATAAAACTCTTGAACAAAACCGGCTTTGCTGGAGGAAAAGTTATTTTTGGTGATGGAGTATCATCTCAGATCATAGGTAAAGGAACTCTCCAAGAAGAAGGACTTCCTATTCTTGAAAATGTTCTTTTAGTTAAAGGTGTTAAATCCAATCTACTTAGTATTTCTCAATTTTGTGACTCAGATCATACTGCTACCTTTTCAAAGAACAATTGCAAAATTTTAAATGAAAAAGGTGAATGTATAATTACAGGATTCATGACTCCTGACAATTGTTATACTGTCATGAATAATTCTGAAATCTGTAATGTTGCCAGAATGGATGACAATGAGATATGGCATAATAGGATGGGTCACATAAATTACGATAATCTTAGTAGATTGACTTCTCAAGAAATAGTTAGAGGAGTTCCAAAAATCAAATCCATTTATAACATTGTCTGTGGTTCCTGTCAGGAAGGAAAAATTATTAAAGCACCTCATAAGAAAGTCAAAGATATCCTTACCTCTAACCCCTTAGAGCTCTTCCATATGGACCTAATGGGTCCCTCCCAAACTGTTAGTCTATGTGGACACAGTTACATTCTTGTTATGGTTGATGACTTCACTAAATTTACATGGGTAGCTTTCTTAAAACAAAAGTCTGACACTTTTCAAACTTTCCTAAAAATACTTCTTCGGATTGAAAATGAGAAGGACACTCAAGTAAATAGAATTCATAGTGATAGAGGTGGAGAATTCAAAGACACTGGTATAATAGAGTACTGTGACTATAATGCTTACAAACATGAGTTTAGTGCTCCTAAGACTGCTCAACAAAATGGTATCATCGAGAGAAAGAATCGTACTCTTCAAGAGATGGCACATGTTATGTTACATGCCAAGAATTTGCCTAAATATTTTTGGGTAGAATCTATTCGTACTGCATGTCACATTATCAATAGGGTCTATCTTAGAAAGAATTACAAACAAACCCCTTACGAACTTTGGTATAAGAAAAAGCCCAATCTTAAGTACCTTAGAACCTTTGGTAGTACTTGTTATGTATACAAAGATAGGGAACACTTGTCCAAATTTGAGAGCCGGGGAGATAATGCTATTTTTCAAGGTTACTCACCTAATAGTAGAGCCTACCGTGTTTATAATCTTTGCACTAAAACCTTGATGGAATCCATAAATGTAATTTTAAGTGACACTACTGTGGAGAGTAAAACTGGTGAATCAACTATTGAGGAAGAGCCTACAAATGTTTTAGAAAATGACTCTCCAGAAATAGATGACTCATTACCGATTGAGATACCTGAAGTACCTAACTGGGTTTCTAAAGACCATCCCATAAATAACATTATTGGTAATCCTAGTGAGCCTGTGCGTACAAGATCACAATTAAGAAATTATGCACATTATGTGTGTTTTGTTTCCCTAGTGGAACCACCGAATGTTAATGAGGCATTGAATGACTCTCACTGGATTTCTGCTATGCAGGAAGAACTTCTTCAATTTGTCATTCATGATGTTTGGTAACTTGTACCTAGGCCTAATCACAAAAAGGTTATTGGCACACGTTGGATTTTTAAAAATAAGTCTGATGAAAGTGGGATAATTATTAGAAAGAAAGCTATATTAGTTGCTCAAGGATATTCTCAAATTGAAGGAATAGATTTTAATGAAACATTTGCTCCTGTTACTCATTTAGAATCTGTTCGCCTTCTCTTTGCCATAGCTTGCCACTTGCATTTTACACTCTACCAAATGGATGTCAAATCTACATTCCTTAATGGAATATTGACTAAAGAGACCTATGTAGAACAACCAAAAGGGTTCATTGACCCTCAATGTTCAAATCATGTATTTCGTCTTAAAAAGGCTTTGTATGGCCTTAAACAAGCGCCTAGAGCCTGGTATGAGCGTCTTTCCAGCTTCCTCTTAAATAAAGGTTTTAAAAGAGGTGGAAATGATCAAACCCTATTTGTCAAACATTTTGGCAAACACATTATTATAGCTCAAGTTTATGTTGACGATATTATCTTTGGATCAACTTCTCCCTCAGAAGTAAAATCCTTCTCTGAAATTATGCATAAAGAGTTTCAAATGTCTCTTATGGGGGAGTTGCAATTTTTCTTAGGTCTTCAAGTCAAACAAAATTCAGAAGGATTATTTGTCTCACAATCTAAGTACGCTTTAGAGATTGTAAAAAAATTTGGCCTTAAGAGTGCTAAAGATGCTAAAACTCCCATGAGTACTACGGTAAAACTATCTAAAGACGAAACTGGAGAATCTATAGATCCAACTCTATATCGTAGTATGATAGGAACCTTGCTATACCTTAAAGCCTCGCGTCCTGATATAATTTATGTTGTGTATGTATGTGCTCGTTATCAAAATAACCCTAAAGAGATCCATCTATCTTCTGTTAAAAGAATCATTAAATATGTAAAAGGCACTTTGAACCTAGGACTTTGGTACACTAGTGATACACCAAGCACTATAATTGGATACACTCATGCTGACTGGGTAGGGTGTACTGATGATAGTAAAAGCACATCAGGAGCATGTTATTATATAGGTAATAATTTAGTAGGATGGAGTAGTAAGAAACAAAACAGCACATCATTGTCAACAGCTGAATCTGAATACATAGCCGCTGGAAGTTGCTGTGCTCAATTACTTTGGCTTAAACAAATGCTAAGTGATTATGGTATTCAAGAAAATCAATTGCATCTCTATTGTGATAATCAAAGTGCGATCAATCTCTCTAAAAATCCTGTTCAACACTCGCGAACAAAACACATAAAAATAAGAAATCACTTTATACGCGAATTGGTTGAAACTAAGGAATTAGAAATCAATTATCTTCCTACTAATTTGCAACTCACAGATATGTTTACCAAACCTTTAGATTACAATCGTTTTATTTCTTTGCGTAAATCAATAGGTATGGTGTGCTGATTAATCTCTTTGATCTCTATATTTTTTTCCTTTGTCTATTTGAGACAAAATGGGGGAGAATTTTGAGTCTAATGAATCGTGTTATATATACTAAACAACTTGATCTTAGTGATTCATTGCAAGATTCTGTACAGTTATTCTCAACAGTTGTAATAGGGTATTCAATTGTAAATAGTTGAGTTATGTACTTTTGTTTTCTAGGAAATGGGTAGATAATTTTTTTTTTGGAATAGGTTTCCTTATTCTTGTTGCCCTACGAGTCCTACATGACTCAAAGGAGATTTTGTATCATATTTCCAAAGGGGGAGATTGAAGCACCTTATACTTTTGACTCACTTGAGTCTGTATTGTATAAGTGTTCATCTAGTTTGGAAATTGTGACAAAATTGTGTCCATCCTAAAAATCAAAGAACCTCAGAGCTTGGTTTGCCATTTTTGATCTAGATACTTTTACCAACACTCACACACTTTAGAATTAAATTTATACATTCCATATTTCATATAAGTGTTTATATATATATGTTGAGTGTATTTAAATCCCTAAAATTGTTTTTTAATAATTTTTGGGAATTTTATAAGCTTTTAAAATAAGGTTTTAATTAATTAAAATTTGGGTTTAAAAAGTTTTGGGTTCATTCTGCAATTATGATTTGTTGGTTATATTGACTGAAAGTTCCTTTGGGTAGAATCCTAAAGCGGCAGAGACTTCAGGGTGCATTTGTAATTATTTCTAGACGCGCGTTTATTAACCTCTTTGTGCCAAACACCTATTGCACTCTGATTGGTTGAATATGTGTTTCTTCTAAGAGAGTAAAACATCAAATGTTAACAGCCCTTGGATCTTGTTTATCAACGATCTGCATGTGCTCCTACATAATCCATGTGAACCTCTTTTGAGCCAATCAGGAGTATTATAACCACCGCCTCTATTTAACCATTGGATCAAAGTCAAACATACAAGACCAGATCCTAGCCCTTGATCTTGGTTTGTGTTCTCGAATCTTCTCAGACTCCTATAAAAGGACCCCTACCCTCATCCATCTTAGACTTTTGCCAGTTTGTTCATTCGAGAGAGAAGAGATAAAAGAGGGAGAAAAGAGGAGAGAGAGAGAAACCAGAGTTAGGAAAACCTAACCCTAATTCGTCCAAAACTATTTTCAAACCTTATCCTCTTTCAAAACCGGTATATACCAAACACAACCTTGAGTGCTTGAGATATTTTGAGTGATTGGTTTGTTAGTTTTGTTCCTGTAACCTCTTCGTTCCCAGGTCTTGTTATCAACTTAAACATATTTTTAGATCTGTGTTTCTTTTTTTATAGAAACCTTAGATCTAAAACGTTGCATGTTATATTACACATAGATCTAAATTTTTAGTTTCTCATCTTGAGAAAATTTTTGTTGATTTGGTTCTGTAAATGTTTTTAACTTCAAAATCAACAAAATCATTTTCTGCTTCTACTTATCTTGAAACAAGACCTTTGACCTAGTTTGGAATCGCACTTGGTGATTTTCAATCTCAAAAATATTTTCAAAACCTGAGATTGATTAAGATCTTGATACGTCTTCTGAGAAAGATAGTCGTGGATTCTGGGATTATTGTAAAGGTCAAATAAGGTTAAGTTTTGTGAGAAGAGAGAAATAGAAAATCACTGCATATAGTTCTTATATGTAATTTGTTAGGATTGGTTGTATGAAATAAGTGTGAGTGCGTGAATGCATGTGTTAGAAAGCACCTCCACAAACACTATCACCCTACCACACTAAAAGTGTTGGTAATAATATCTCAAGAACAAGAGTCGACGTAAAGAACTTGAACAAGTTTTAAGTTAGCAAATTGGGAGAACAAAATCAACAATCAGAACTGCAGAGAAGTTGTAAGGACACCAGTGGGTACATTCCTAAACTTGTATAGGTCTGAGTTGTATGCATGTTTGTTATATAGTTTGTGACTGTTAAAATTTGTTTTAGTGAAATTTTGGTTTACTCCGTAGAGGGAGTCGTGGATGTTTCCTCAGTTGGGTGAGGTTTTACCACGTAAAAAATTCATGTTCTTAATCTTTCTACATCTCCTCATCTAATCTTGGTTGTGCTGAGTTTAAAGTTTTTTAAACTGATTTATTAAACCTGTTATCATATCTTGATCAGATCTCGTACATATTTTTTAAACACATCTTGTGATTAATTAGTTTTGGTTTTAAAGAAAAGGGTTTCTTCAAAAAACTCTTCGGAGTTACTTAAATAGTTTAATTTTATATTAAACGGCTTTTGTAACATATTTTCACAAGTTGTGATCCTGAGAGTGATTACCAACGCGTCATGGTGTGGCGTTCTTACCCCAATTAAATCCTCCTCCATAAAAACAATGTTCTTTGTCTAATCCATGTCCTTTATTCGTTTGTGCTTGCTCGCTTGGCTCTTGTCATAATATATTTGGATGGCCCACATCATGTTTTGACCTTTTTGAATCCTATCCAGACTGCATTTCCCTGGATCTACTTGAGGTCGAACGCCCCATATATCACTTCCAATTCATGTCTCCCTTCATCATCCAGGATGTTATCTGGTTTTTACTCATCATTACTGACAAACTGATCACACTATTTCTTCATGTATTCATTCAAATTTCCTACCTCGGCTAACCCCCCTATGTGATATTTGAGTCCCTTATAGTTTTCTGTCTTCTGTTTGTTTTACTTGTGGAACGCGAATCGAAACGTGTCGTTCCTCTTGGTTAGATACCTTCCTATCTTCTTGGTGAGAGACTGGTGCAACATAGAATTATGGTGTAAATCGATTTTGAAAGACGCAGTGATGACCTTCCCTCAGCAGCCTTCTACTTTATTTAAAACATCCTAATAGATATTGACGTACTCGGTGAGAGTCTCATTCGCCTTTTTCCCAATTGTGAATAGTAAGTTTGTGAAATGGGGTGGTCCCCATGTGTGTTTCAAATTAGACCAATTTTCATAAAAATTATCCAACTTTTAATTAGCACCGAACTAAGATGTGAAAAATCAAATCTTACATTAAACAAATTTTATCTTGATTAATCCTAAACATACATCTAGTGATTAAAAAAGTAAAGTAAAGTAAAGTAAAGAATACTCACAACGTCGGATGTACGAGGAAAAAACTCAAGACGGGAAAACAACCTCGGACGGTACAAGCCAGACAATCACTGTGAATGTGGAATTACAATGAACAGACAAAAAAATCACTCAACGATTCGATCCCCACGGGTCTTGACTCTCTTCTGATCTTTAACCACTCTTCTCACAGTGCCCACGCAGATCTAGTGATTAAAAAAGTAAAGTAAAGTAAAGTAAAGAATACTCACAACGTCGGATGTACGAGGAAAAAACTCAAGACGGGAAAACAACCTCGGACGGTACAAGCCAGACAATCACTGTGAATGTGGAATTACAATGAACAGACAAAAAAATCACTCAACGATTCGATCCCCACGGGTCTTGACTCTCTTCTGATCTTTAACCACTCTTCTCACAGTGCCCACGCAGATCTAGTGATTAAAAAAGTAAAGTAAAGTAAAGTAAAGAATACTCACAACGTCGGATGTACGAGGAAAAAACTCAAGACGGGAAAACAACCTCGGACGGTACAAGCCAGACAATCACTGTGAATGTGGAATTACAATGAACAGACAAAAAAATCACTCAACGATTCGATCCCCACGGGTCTTGACTCTCTTCTGATCTTTAACCACTCTTCTCACAGTGCCCACGCAGAAAGTCCATCTTCCACGATACTTGTCCACAACACATGCATCCACGTATGTCTCGGTGTCTACCGAATGGCTTTGATATATCTACGATATCGAACAATAAGTCCTCTTTTCTTCACCGCAAAACCCAGATGTTCAAGTATAGAACAAACCTTCTTGGTGCAGAAAGATCACATAAACATATAATAATGATAACTCGGATCTTTTGAAAACTCTAAGGATGTGTTTAAGCTTTGAAACCTTAGAAAAACATGTGCAAACACGTTTCTGGATCGTAAACAGTTTTTCCAGAATGCACACTTGTAAACTCTGATGAAACCACGCTTTAAATACGAAAAAAGCACCACCTCTAAAACGTGTCGCTCGAACGAGAATGGCCTGTCGTTTGCGCGACATATCCATCTCGTTTGAACGAGACAACTTATCATTTGAACGATGCCGCGTTTTAGTTTGACTTCTTGACTTTTTGTTTAAAACGTATCTTCCAAAAGAGATTCAATTAAGTCAAACTCTATTTCGAGCTTATCAAAATAAAACGTACTGTAAAACACTTTTAAAACATTTTAAAACATTTTTCTTTATTAAATTACATCCTTATCTTTTATAAAAATAATTTCGAGCACCATTAATTATACGCATTCGTACCTGTGTGATCTCGAAATGAAATTAACTTGAAGACGAATAAACTTGCACCAATTAAACTTTGGCATGATTAATTCTTTAACGTTTTGCCGCAACGTCTTCAATTTCTTCAATACGTCAAAGACCAAGTGGGATTGTGACAAAATAAAATCTCCCTATGACATATTACAAACACAGTTTTGTTCACGGAATTAAGTCAAAACAATATAGGGACTCAATTAGAAATTTATGTCCTTACAAATCTCCCCCTTTGACTATTCCGGGACAAAACTAAACCAGTGAAATGCCTAAACCGGGATGTCAAGCCGTATGACGCCTAAGTCCCATCCCATAAACCCAAAGTAAAAAAATATAGGACACAAACTAGTATATGTAGCACCGATAAACATGAACTGTCTGAATGTGATGTAGACTTGAAATCTTGAATTGCTGAAGCATACCTACACACATGAAACAGGAAAACAAATACCAAGTGAACTATGGAGTAACAAATGATACCAAACGACAATAGATACCAATATGAATAAACTCTGAAAAATCATTTGTTAAAACAATTGAGCAACAAAATGATATCAATTTGTACTACCAATTTATAATACCAATTTGTAAAATATGTAATAAAAACATGCTCAAATATCCTCCTACATCACATACATCTCTCCCCCTTTTTGTCTCAAATAGACAATTCAGTGAAAAGGTAAACCAATCGACAAGTATCTATCATGAGAATATACCAATTTGAATCAATTTGAAATCGCTAGATAATCATGAAATAACCAGCTAAATGTGATCAAGAGATGACAAATCAGTAGCTAGTAAACCAATGAATCGCATAAAGAATATCGCAATCTAAATATACTATATGCAAAATATCAATATGAGACAATATAACCTGCATATAAACCAATTAGTCCAGAAAGCTTCCAACAGCACTAAACCATATACCACAATAACCAGGGTGCTGCAAACAAAAGGAAGCAAAAATCCAGGATGTCGTTCGAACAAGCCAAGGACGTCACTCAAACGAGATGAGGACATCGCTCAAACGAGACTTCTTGCCACATGGAGATGTCACTCGAACGGCTTCTCGCGACAGGCCAAAATTTCCCAATTTCTCAGAAATATCTTATATTTTTGCCCAGTGAAAAAATTTCCAAAAAAAATACTAGGAAGGGCCTGACAGAAGCAAAACAGTGCTAAAACAGAAAGCTTTTAAAAAAAATGCATAAAGCTAACAACGTGAGTTACATGCAAACATAGTACCGATGTGCTCAAATATGGACATGGAATGTATGTGCGTGAAACTACAACAAATGAGTCACAATTCCAACACATCGAAAAGGTCAAGAAGCTCTAATTAATAGCGATAAATCATCAAACTTTATCATAACCATATGACAATTAAAGTGTGATCTTAATGAACGAAACATACTACATGCACAAAAATCCAGAATTTTGACGATTCTACAAACAATAGCGTCAAATTGCAATGTTTCAACATTAGGATTAGTTGTGAAAATCCGTTTAAATTTTCTCCAACCAAACTCCCTCATAAATCTATATTTTTTAAAGTTCTTTTGAGGTTTCTAATATTGTCAACTTAGAGAAAATCTTATTGGCCCTTTTCTTAGTATATTGCTTTTTCTTTTGGGCTCTTTTGAACGGTGGCTTTCATGATGAGTTAATTTTGAACTCTCGCAGCCCTTTACCCTGAATCACTCATCATTTTTTCAATTAGGAAATAATTTATATCCTCATGGTAAACGATTATTACATGCACACTTCTCCTTAAGTCTAATTACACATAGATGATAAGATTGAGATAAGAACGCCTCACCAAATTCAAATATGCAAGTGAAGTCAAACATCCATATAAACTCGCGCATGTGTGCAATATTGGCATATATACAAAGTCGAATCAAAATGCATATCAACATCGAAACAACCCCATATAAACAATGGTTAAGATCATTCAAAGCATCGATAATAATGACCAAATGTCCTAGCCACATGGATAATGAAACGATGGGGGGGGGGTCAATCACACCAATATGCCACATTAAACATGTAAACTCAAAAATAAAAAACAAACAAACAAGAAAACAAAACTATTTTCGGTTTTTCATAAATTTTTTCAAAAACAAAATCTTTTTGTATTTTTCAAATAAGACTCAAACAAATGAATATAATACAAAAAGATAAACATGTCATAACACTAGGAAGAATATATCATGAAGCAAAACTAGCATGTGACAAATGTGTGACAAACACTATCATGCAAGCAATTATCCATAAGAAATAGCATGTGACGAATCATGTGCAAGCATGTGAGAATCAACCAACCTAGCATTTAGCATCTCCAAAACGGATTTCCTAACCCAAACCGGTGTATACCTAACAAAATGGGTTTTGGGAATCATCGGGACACTACATTTAAACTTCCCCGGGTCCTTTTTAAGATCATAGCAAAAACTCCTAAGGTGACCTTTCCTACCACAATGCGAACATGTGTAAACTAGACAAGGAACGGGACCTTTAGGTTGGCCTTTTCTAACACCCTCGGATGTGATTGATCCTCTAAAACAAGTAATGGTTTTGGCATTAGCAATGAAAGAATTAGAACAAGACGAGCCATTACCATCACTACAAAAACTATTCGAGTCATTTCAAACACTTTTAAACTTCAAAACTTTGGACTCAAACAAAAAATTAAGCTCCTCAAATTTTAGGGACTCCTTCTTTAAATTATCAATTACCCCTAGAAGGTTATCTCATTCCCCCTCAATGTGAGCAAACTTATCCCTAAGAACCTTTTCTCGTGCCACAAAATCATTAATCGAATTATTTTCCTCAACGACACAAACCCTAGAATTACTCAAATCCTCTAACTCTTTTTCTAAAACGAGGACTCTATCATCACTCTCTTTTTTGCCTAATTTTAACATATTAAAATCATTAAACAAGGAACCAAACTTCTCACGACAAATATCTCTTTGAATTTGAAACGTTTGCAAATATTCAATCATATTTTTAAAACAGGAGTTTTCTTTCTCCAAAACATCAATACGTTTTGCAAACTTTAAATTCAAACGATGTAAATCGTCAAAGCTTAGAGAATCCATCGAGAGAAAATAGACACAAGAGAGATAAATAAACAGGCGGGATCACAAAATAACTAAATTATGCTTTCTAGCTCTGATACCAATTTGTGAAACGGGGTGGTCCCTATGTGTGTTTCAAATCAGACTAATTTTCACCAAAAATAATCCAACTTTTAATTAGCACCAAACCAAGTTCTGAAAAACCAATTCTTACTTTAAACCAATTTTATCTTGATTAATCCTCAACATGCATCTAGTGATTAAAGCAAGTAAAGTAAAGTAAAGAATACTCACAACGCCGGATGTACGAGAAAAAACCCAAGACGGGAAAACAACCTCGGACGACCCAAGCCGAACAATCACTATGATTGTGGAATTATAATAAACAGACAAAAAACTCACTCAATGACTCGATCCCCACGGGTCTTGATGCTCTTTTGATCTTCAACCACTCCTCTCACAGTGCCCACGCAGAAAGTCCTTCTTCCTTGATGCCTGTCCACAACACACGCGTCCATGTATGTCTCAGTGTCCATTGAATGGCTTTGATACGTCTACGATGTCGAACAAGAATTCCTTCTCTTTTCTTCACCGAAAAACCCAGATGTTCAAGTATAAAACAAACCTTCTTGGTGCAGCAAGATCATATAAACATATAATAATGATAGCTCAGATCTTTGCAAATTCAAAGGATGTGTTTAAGCTTTGAAACTTTAGAAAAACATTTGCAAACACGTTTCTGGATCATAAACAGTTTTTCCAGAATGCACACTTGTAAACTCTGACGAAACCACGCTTTAAATACGAAAAAAGCACCACCCCTAAAACGTGTCGCTCGAACGAGAATGGCCTGTCGTTTGCGCGACATATCCATCTCGTTTGAACGAGACAACTTGTCATTTGAACGATGCCGCGTGTCAGTTTGACTTTTGTTTAAAATGTCTCTTCTAAAAGAGATTCAATTAAGTCAAACTCTATTTCGAGCTTATCAGAATAAAATGTAGTGTAAAACACTTTTAAAACATTTTAAAACATTTTTTTTTATAAAATTACATCATTATCTTTTATAAAAACAATTCTGAGCACCATTAATTATACGCATTCATACATGTGTTATCTCGAAATGCAATTAACTTGAGACGAATAAAATTGCACCAATTAAACTTCAACATGATTAATTCTTTGATGCTTTGCCTCAACGTCTTCAATTTCTGCACTACGTCATAGACCAAGTGGGATTGTGACAATAGAATCTCCCTATGACATATTACAAACACAATTTTGTTCACATAATTAAGTCAAAATAATACAGGGACTCAATTGGAAATTTATGTCCTTACAAAGTTCATCCTCTTCGGATGAGAGCTGGTGGTTATAAAAAGAGCATTGAAGGCCTCGACGAGGGCCTTCAAGCCCTTAATCAATTCATAAGGCAGCCTCACAAACTAATTCTGGACGATGTCAGCTAAGCTCACTACACCAAAACAGGCGATTTGTAAGTGTTTTAAACACTTACAAATGGCATTTGTAAGTGTTTAAAACACTTACAAATCAGCCCGTTGCAAAAAAATTATAAGTGTTCAAAACCGTTGCAAATGTTATTTGTAAGTGTTCATTGGGAACACATATCCGTTTTGGGAAACCGTTGTAAAAAACTTTGTAAGTGTTCTGAACACTTACATATTAAACTTTTGCAAGTGTTTTCAACACTTACAAATATTTTATTTGCAAGTGTTTAGAACACTTGCAAAATTCAGCAACTTTTTTAATTTACAAGGGTTATAAACACTTGCAAAAGAAAATATATATATTTGTTTGTAACAGTTTAAAACACTTACAAATATTAATAGGAAGGAAAACAATGTTCATTTTGTAAGTGTTATGAACACTTACATAAATTAAAATATTAAAAAAAAATAAAAATTAGCCACCACGTACCACCAACCTCACATATAATAAACAATAAAAATAGCTAAAAGCATAACAATTATATCCAAACACTTTCGTACAATACTTCATGATATGTTCAGCATAAACAAGCACTCTCATCAAGAAAGGAAGCAAGAACTAAAGGTATATAGTGAGTATTCTCCTTAACAAACTTCATACATCTAGTTATTGTATCCAAATATACATGTTCCACAACCCTATTAGTATGGCAAGAAAATCGTGTCGATAAGAGCATTGTCACTAGTTCCCTCAAGATAACCACTGCCAGTACTCACCGCCTCGTCGCTAAATGACCCTCTAAGTGCATAAAAATTGAAATCGGAGCATCTACCACTTCAGCATTCCTATCGGCAGAAGATGAAATGACACTACGAATGAGAGTCTGTTAAAAACCTGAACAACATCACGAAAGTCAAATTTAGCAACAATTTTATGCGATTGTGGACATAAACAAATAAGTGACTCTTAAAAAGGCAAGCACACGGGACATAAATAAATGCAAAACCAAGTATGGCCAACACAGTTATATATTAGTTGTTATGTAGTTAGTATAACACAGTGGCAAGGCCCAATAAGATGCATTCACAGTGAATATATGACTTTTGTTAACATAAAAAAAAAACTAAATAACGTATAGTGATGTTAAGCCATACCATAGGTTTAAGGAAGGTCAATAACTTGGCAATAGTTATATTAATTGCTCAGGGGAGGTTTTTGTCTATTTAAATCAAATGCTTATGAAACACAGGCTAAATTAAAGAGTGTATACACGTTCATAGACGGATCAGCAAAAAAGAGGAAGTTAAAACCCGTGTATCCATTTCTATGCCCAGTCATGATATATTAAGAATATGGCAAATGCCCACAAGAACCTTTTCCTTGGCCTCCAAATCCCCACTACTTGGTAACTTCCAACAACTCCCCACAATCTCTCCACCACAACTGCTCACTCTCTCATGCTTACTAAAAATGTGGGAAATATGGGGTAATTACCAATACTGGAATGTTCTATCAATTACCACTCGTTTTTACACCAATAATTTGGGAAATTAAAATCGAAAAATACATGGTGTAAGAACTCATCAGCGATCGAAGTTCGATCCTATATTTTCCTATAGGTCTTTATTATCGAGATTGAGAGACCGAAAAAACAAAAAAATTATAGAGAGACTTACCATGTTCCTACTGACCCATTCTCGTCGGGGGATTCTCTCAAGGACTTATCTCTGTCTTGGGTTTTGACTTGACGAGCTCGATTCTTTCTATAATATATTAAACAACAGATGGAGAAAGAAAGGGTAATTAGCAAGCAATCATGGAAAGTCCTTCTTTGCAAAGAAAAAACATTAATTAAACAGAATACTGAGATATGCCGTCGCATTAAGAAATTGTTGATAACCTTATTATACCTCTGCCCCCGCGATGTTCTTGTGTTTGGCAAATATGGCAAATTTTCAAGTGACCTGTATCCATCAATCTCCAACAATGCTAAAGATTTCAATTTCGCAAGTCCCTTAATCTCAGTTAGTTTCACACAGATAGAAACATTTATTTCTTTAAAAATTTTAAGGTTTAACAAATCAGGTAATTTTTCAATCGATTTGCATCCCCAAATGTCCAACAACTCTAAGGATTCCAGCTCCTCAACTCCCCGAATCTCAGTTAAATCCTCCAAACCGCGAAGTCTTAGTGTTTTTAAATTTTGACAGATCTGGAATTTTTTCCACTGGTCTGCAATATGACACATCCAGGCTGTCTAAGGATTCCAAAGCCCGAAGGCCCTCAACCTCACGTAATTTCACGTAATAAAACAGATTTAGCTCTTTTAGCATTCCCAACTTCGATAGGTCAGGTAATCTTTCCATGGGTGAACAACTACTCATATCCAAATGTTCCAAGGACTCCAATATGTCTAGGCCTTAAATCTCAGTCAGCTTGACGCACTTCCTGATCTGTAATTTTTTTAATTTTCGTATGTTTGACCGATCCGGTAATTTTTCTATGGATTTGCAACCATTCATATCCATAAGTTTTAAGGATTCTAATTTGTCTAGGCCTGGAACCTCAATTAACTTGCTGCACCCATTGGTATCGAATTTTTTTAACTTTCTTAAGTTTGACAAATCTGGCAATCTTACTAAGGAACCACAAGCTGATGCAGCCAAGTATTTTAACGATTTTAACTGTTCAAGCCCATCAAGACTAGACTTTAATGATGTTAGGAAGAGATAAAGTCGTCGTCACAGATAGTGCTGACGTTTTTTTTCGAAAATGTTATTAAACCTCTAGTTAATATTTTTATTAATGAAAAAAGTTATTATACGACTGGGGCTAACTCTCTCCAATTTAAACTATTCCTAAGGGCTTTTTGACATAGAAGTAAACAATTTCCCAATTATGCTGTGAAACTACTTACATAGAGCTTCAGCACCGCAACAACTCAAATTTGAGATGATAACACCAGCCACTGAACTGTGGGCTTATATGCAAGTATTATTAAACTTCCTATAATAACGTACTTAAAAATTGCAAAATAATATCCAATTTGTGATAGATTAGTTCAGACCAATTAAAGGATAAATTGCAGGAAATTTTCTAAAATATCAGACTAGTTAAAGTACCTCCCAAAGCTGTTACTTTTGAAAAAGTTCCTTGAACAAGTCTGTTTCTGTCTCTGGCTTCCCTTTATGTGTCTGTGTCACTTAGCGACTCTTTTAAGGGGCACATAACGGGGTATTTGCATATTTTTCCATAGTTTAAAGAGACTATTTACTCCTAAGATTGATGGTTTCAGAAGTTTCTTGGACTTTAGACTAGATTAATATATTTTTCCCATTTATTGTAGTGATCATAGAGTGGGATTATTAGGTCTAAATTCATCGTCTGATACAGGTCCATTCGGGATTATCCGAGGAAGAAAAGATGAGTGTGTGCTCTGGGCTGAATTATGAGAAGCTCTCATCAGAAGTTTGCAACCACCTTGCTAAAAACACCAAATTCCCATCAAAATCTGCTATCCAAGCTCTCACCTCTCAGCAATGCAAGCTCAAAAGCTTGCTCCAAGACACTAATAATCTAAAATCCTTTATTGACTCACCATGTAGTTATGTGGAAACTGAAAGTATGGGGAAAAATGATGAGGCCTGTGAACAAATTGTGCTCTATGCAGGAAAACTTGATATTTCGGCTGAGAATGAAAAGCTCAAGGCAGATCTGCAAGGTATGCAGTGGAGGGTGATGGAATTGGAGAAAGCTTGCAAGAAAATGCAAAACCAGATGGGCAAGATGATGAAATCAAGATTATCAAGCCACAGTAATCCTAGATCCTTACCCAGACTCTGTTCATGAGATTTCATTTGTATGATTTTTTCTTCTTTCATACCTTTCCCCCCTACATATGTGTGTACATAGCATTGTAAAATGAGCTCTTTTATGATTGTAATAGTTCTTTATTCTTTCTTCTCTGCATAATTAAAGGTAGTTGAGAGCAGTTTCTTTTACAGAGATTTAGAGATTTAAGTCTGGCTATATATGAGTAATTCTAGAGAAAAATATACTCTTACAAGGGAATCCACTTATTCATTTGAAAAAGACATGCATTGTTGACATATCATCGAGTTCGAGTTTTAAGTTCAATTCTGAGTGGCCCTAGAATAACACCTAATAAGAATGAAGATATTAAATGATAGTCATACTATATTAAATGGGTTGTGGAATGATAAATAGGCAGGACAAAAAAGACAAGCAAAAACTTTCAACATAAGTTCTCTCGTAGAAGATCGCATAATAATTGTTTAGGATGGGGTCAATGATATTAGAAACTTCGCTTCACAGTCAATTGGAAATTTAACACGATAGTCATAATATAGTAGGTCCGCGTCACACAGCAGGGGAGCTCCATTGCTGAGATCATCCGTGTGATGAAAGCATAAATATGACAAATGGAAGATACTTGATTTATATCAATTTGACGCTTTGGTATCATAGATACAAAACATACCGTACACCACATTTGACGCTGATCATTTATTCTCTGTATTATATAAAAAGAACTCCTGCATCATTGCTCTGTCTTGATAGAGTTCCTCTGCCATCTGTTCAACCTACAATCACATTAACCTAATCTCCTTCGACTCAGCAGGGGGATGATGACGGGAAGTAGAAGGTCTGGACTGGTAAGCAGTGGATGGAGTAGGATAACCTAATCTCCAAGTTGTCAGTTATTTTGAAAAGTTGATAGAATTTATGCCTGTAATACAGAACACCCTTTGAATTGTAGTTGCCAAGATGCAAATGAAACCATCGGTTAATAAAGTATATAAAACTAAATACAATATTTAAACTATTGAGGATTGGGGCCTTATTACGATCATCACCCCTCACTATAAGATAGAAATAACACTTCAAACCAACATACTGTTAGTGCCTTCAGGAAATTTAAGTACCAATTTGCAGTGGTCAATTATATGTGCAGTAAGTCCAAGCCATTTGTTTGACTACATGCTATTCCGTCTTCGGATACAATTCGATCCTTCTACGTCCAAATCTCAATTTGTGGAAAGCCTTCGATGGCTTCCTTATGAAAACATCCATTTTTATTTGGGTATACATTTCTGATCCCTATTTTCATTTCAGTGGTCTCCTAGTCTAGTCTTGAGTTCCGGAAGGCTTGACCCGCCTATCTAAGCTCGGCTAGAAGCTTAAGGCCTATCAAAGGGATCCCATAGGAATAGGATAGGAATCCGTAAGACTCTAGTAGAAGAAGGAGCACTAGCGTCATACAGTCAAGCTTCAACCAAATACTCAACGGAACATGGAATCAAACAATATAAAGAAAGAGAAGGTGAGAAGATACATACCACTATTAGAATCAAATGTCCCTATTTAGGGCAACTGTGAAGGCCTCAACATCTGCCCCAGAATGCATAGTTTCATTCTGCAACACAACACACATAAAGTTATCATACATATTACAGATATGCGTATCGTAAGAGATACAAAAAAGAACAAACCTCTTCCCTCCTCCTTTATCCGGGCTTGGTACCGGCAATGCAAAGGAAATATTTGCATTGGCGGAGTTAAAAAAGGTTATACCATATAGCAAAAAGCAACTCAAGTAATCAAAAAATGCAAAACATAATGAACATAATAAAGTCCATAGCAAATACTAGCATCATAAAGTCCACAGCATAACAAAGTCTAGCATAAAAAAGTCCACGACATAATCAAGTCCATATCAAATACTAGCATAATAAATTCCATAGCATACTCAACACAAGCATGACTTTAATAAGTCGCTAACAAAAATTAAAAGCAAGAAGTCATTAGGATCCAACAATACGTGTGACTAAACTCTTCGGCCACACCACCCAACTTCCACTACCAACATCTCCGAGAACCTCAGCACCACCTTGTGTTCCCAAGTAAAGAGAAGCATTTTCCTCAACCACTTTGTCCACTAATAATACCACCTCTTTCTCGTAATTCTCTCTGTGATTGTGCACTATGTCTCGAGGGGTAGCGTCTATCCTTCCCTTGCCAATAACCTTACCATTCAACCCGAGAACATCACACGAGACATCATCTTCTAGTGAGCAGGATTCTACATTAAATGATGCAACTATCCCATTACTTGCACTGGATCCAACAGCTGGAGAGGAATGGGACTTCCCCAACACCATACCTATCATTTTCTCTATATTGCTTAGTTTATTATTCATGCCTTTGATCTCGGATTACAATGTATCAAGACGACCTTTCATTTGGTTCCCATTGGCCTTTTCAACTGCAAGCAAAGATAAAGATGGAGCTGAAGCCTCGATGGATGATAGCGAAACTATGGAACCCACACCACGAGTGCGTCCTCGCTTCTCAATACCAAATACTTCGGACAAGGCATCATTTTTCAATGATTGTGGTTGGTTGGTGTTATCACTATAACTTTCTTCTAGTTCTTTTTTCTTCGCGAGCACCTTGTCCTGTGAAATGCCAAATATATAGAATTGTCAATACTAATCATTCGAACGTATAATGATTTCATGTAACAATCATCATTCACTATTTATAGAAAATCACCATGATTGGAACAATGCTCTCTTTGACTGACCCATCTTTACATGTGTGGCTAGCTATCCATACATCAACACGCATTGGGTTTTTATGCAATTTCTTTGTCTATAAAAAAAAATAACATATATTATCTTCAAGGTAATAGTAATCGAACAAAGCAGTAAAACATAGTCGTACTTACCATATTTTACTCGACTTGCGCATGCCCATCATGCCCACTTGTGTGAGTGGCCCCAATCTTTGCCCTATTATCTTTCCCTGCTTTCCTCTTTTTTTTAGCCTCTTCCGTATTCTCATGCTCCAGGAACTCTTTCCACTGTTCTAGCTTAACACCTGGAGGTACATTGGCCAATGTTTCGGCATCCATTGAATACTTATCATAATAGATCTTCCGTAACATGGATTTATATGTTTTAAGTAGGTTGCACATACTTTTGTAGCAACTAATCTTGTAACTATCCGGGAGTCCATATGTTCTCTAACAAGACAATTGATATTTTTAAATTATAAGAAATGTGTAAAGTTATACAAAAGCAAATATAATAAACAAATTAAGTATACATAAGAAGTCTCACTTTCATCTCTTTCCAAACATCTTCCTTGTATGTTTCTGGAACCTTACGCCAATCAATATACGATATTGGGACCTGAGCCTGGACCACTTTACCAAGTCGAGACATAAATCGACCTTTCTCGCTACCTATTACCTGATTATGTTGATTGATCTCAACCACAATTAAGGTATCTATAGCTGATCCATCTGGACCATCGTGTGGGTTGGAGACATTAGCTTCATTTGACATTACTGAAATTCAACTAGCGTTAGATATACCATGCATAAATATTATGCATTAATAATATATCTAAATGAATTATTCACATATTATGTCCAAAATTACTAAAAATATATAATCTGTCCAAATGCATAATCTGTCCAAATTTACTAAGAATTGGTCCATTTGCCGCATGTTACAATATAATTGAAGCATTAAAGTAGTACATAAACATAATAGATCACAAGAAACAAAATCTTGAAGCGATGTCTAAAATTCTTTTACATAGTAAGTGAAGCATTAAAGTAAATAAAATTAAGCAAAAATTATAAAAATCAGCTTTAGCTTTAACTAGAAGTCCTGAAGCAGATTCTTCAAATTGGGATTATCCTCAAGAATAGACTGATACATTGTAGGGACCTCAAGTTTGTCAACACTTATTGTTAATCTCTTTGGTGCATGCAAAACAATAGACCAACCATTGTATTCAAAATCCTTCGAGTAAAACACTTGAGATGCTTCAGATGCAAGAATGAATGGCTCATCGTCGATTCAATCCTTACTCTTCAACTTACTTAAGTTTACCATCATTAAGTTCGATTCAGGATCAACTTTGAAACCATTTACCTTTTCCTCAACTCTCACCCAGTCACAATAAAACACAACTGTTTTGAAAGACGTAAAATCCAACTCAAATATTCCAAGAACAATGCCAAATATTTAACAGACAAATATCAAATTAGACATACGCACCAAATAAAACATACGCACCAAATATTTAACAGAATAAGACATATGCACCAAATAAAACCCTAAATCGTATCTTTAACAGAATAATACGCACCAAATAAAACATACGCACCAAATATTTAACAGAGTAAGACATACGCACCAAATAAAACCCTAAACCTTATCTTTAACAGAATAATACTCACAAAATAAAACCCTAAATCGTATCTTTAACCCTAAACCCTAAATCGTTGAAAGATGATTGCATACAACCCTAAGCGAAGGCTATAGGTTTGTTAAAATAAACTAACATTGATTTGTTAACAGAATAATGTTGATTTGTTAAAACAGGGAAAACCTTCAATATACAGATTTGTTAAAACAGGGCAAACCTTCAATACTCATCAAAAACCTCCAATACGCACCAAATAAAATAGGGCAAAAAGAATACATTCAATAATAATACCTATATTGCACGAAGAAAAAATTCGCACAAGAAAAAATTTGCACAATAATACCTATATTGCACAAGAAACATCTGAAATACAATCTGAAAATTTTGCATAAAAGAATAATACCTATATCGCCCAAATCGCATAAAATTTTTGCACAATAATACCTATATCTCACAAGAAAAAGAATACATTCAGTAATAAAAAAGAATACATTCATAAAAGAATAATACCTATGTCGCCCAAATCGCATAAAAATTTTGGAGAAGAAAATTTTTGGAGGGTTTGGAGCGGGACACGCAAGTTTGGAGGTTTTGGAGGGAAGGTTTGGACTAATTTTTTTTAGTGAGGAGATTTGGATTATTATTTTTTTTAGTATGCAACCCTTTTAGGTTATTCCACTTAAATTAAGTAACTATCACAAATTTTACAACGGTTTTGAACACTTATAAATTTTGTAAGTGTCCAAAACCGTTGTAAATTATGTAAGTGTTTTAAACACTTACAAATTAAATAATCTATTAGTTTCTAAATAGCCATTATGGTGTAGTGGCTTGAAGGGAAAATACGAAACATTAGCGCATCATTGTGACTCCATAATGTCATGGCCTACGTGTATTGCTAAACATGATCTATGGGGTTAGTTTTTCCAACATAGACCTTGAACCTGGGTGTTGCAAATTTCTTTAGGGGTTCCTCCTCCTTAATGGCCATTGATAAAGTAAACTTCATCTCGGTAATTAGATATTTCCTTTCCATATCCTTTGTCAATCTAGCTCCTCGGTGAGATGAGTGCTGATCCATTTTCCTTCAGATCAAACATCTTATGTGATCCATATAATGCTCATTATCTCGGTGGCGCCTCCCTAGATGACTTTCATGTTTCGACAACTCTTGGTCGTGCCCGGTTCTTCTTCCTTAGCTGCGAGTCTTGCTTACCTAAGGTCTAGGAGTCTGAGCATAATGTTTTCGATTTTTCACAAGGAGTTGTTTCTCCATTTTCTCTATTCACCGTTGAAGGTGAGATTTCTCCTCAATTCGGAAGTGAGTTGCCACCTCCTGTTGTTGGAATCATGATTCGTATGCATCAACTAACTATGAGATCTGGGTTGATCTAGGCTTCCTGTGGCTTTCCTTGGAAAGTTGTTTCTCTTTTGATTCCCATCTTATCAAACTTTAGACCTCACCCTAAGTGGAGCAAGGTCAACCGACAAGTCACCAAGTTAGGGTGCACTATTTTGGTGGTGAGACATTTGTGGCTATTCTTTTTGTTGGGATTATTTCGTAGAAAAGGAAGTCAATTCAAACGGACGATGCCAATTGTGAGTGCAATTAATCACAATTAATGTATCCTAGAAAGAGATTTATTAAAGAACATATAAATGTCACACAACATACAAATATGCGTGGTTCGACAAATTGCCTATGTCCACGGAGAAGTTACTGAGTTTTTATTTATACCTCTCAAAGTTCGAAAATTACACCCCCCTTGGCCCTAGGGTGTGAGTTGTATTTATAGTCCTGAAATTCTAAAGCCATTAAGTTGTTCAAGGAACTCACTTAGCTTGCTATTGGCTCTTGTGGTGATTCTTGATTATCTCGTGTGATATTATAGGTAACATATATGAGCTCATTAAATGATAATCATTTCGTATTTATCCACAAGATATCTGTTTGTACCATCCTTATTAACGGATTGTGTTGGACTGGCGTGGTACTTCATTGGGCCTACTCGGGGACAATTTTCACTTATGTACAACTACAAAGTAATAAACATTCTAATTGATTTCATTATCTTAAAGCTGCTCCAAAATTGGCTTGGTTTCAAGATGTAGATAGTATTTAACTTAATTATGGTTTGGACCCCCCTCCCCCCCCCCCCCCCCCCACACACACATTCCCACACAGTATGCGTGTGTGTGTGTGTGTGTGTGTGTGTGTGTGTGTATATTGATATTGCAAGTATAATTCACAACAAAATTATATACATACGTGAATTCATAATATTTTTAACACAAAATTATATACATACATGAATTCATGTATGTATATAATTTTGTTGTGAATTATACTTGCAATATATATATATATTATACTAATCCCTGGATTAATAATACGTGTATAAAACTATATATAAGTATCATGTAAATATTGATAATATTTTTTAGGATCAAATACCAAAAAGTCTCTCAAATATTTTTCAATACACATTTAGTACAAGCCTTTTATTTTGTACCAAAAAGTTCCTTATTCTCTTATATTTGAAAGTCCGCGCCAGCGGCATGGTAAAGCCTTTTTGGCATAGTGAAGGACTTTTTGGTGCAAAATAAAAATGCTTGGACTGTACATGTATTAAAAGAAGTTCAAGGGACTATTTGGTATATTCCCCTATTTTTTAACATGTTGATCTTAATATATTCTATTATATAATTTAATAAATATAAATACACATAATTTTTTGTACATGTAGATATATATTTTTTATTTATAGGAATTAAATACATATTAATGTATTATGTATGTATATTATATACTAAAGTATAAATGCAATAAAATATTGAGAATGAATAATTCTGAGTTGAAAAATAAAAATAAAAAGTTAGAAAGATACTCTTTTGCTATTTTCTAAAAACTTAATCATAACAAAAAAATATTACAGAAACCCAGGTGTCCCAAAAACAAATTTTTATCAAAATTAAATTTAACATAAAATTATGTTTGCAAACCCAACAGACCTTAGATATTACAATTTTAGTCAACAAGTTACTGTGATTTTGATAAATATTTAAAAAAATAAAATATGCTAAGATAAAATAATTGACATTAAAACTCTTAAATATTACAATTTTAGTCGACACTAGTTTCTTTTTCATATTTGTTTATTAATTGAAACCAAAGTGTAATCAAGAGATGCTAACAGAGGAAAAAGAACGTAGAGTGACTGGTTGAAACTTATGAGTGTAAACTTAACAATTTGGTGAATCTTGACGATTGTAATTTCTTTCTACCTTACAAAGGATATGTTTGAAAGAAAGTTAAACTAATAAAAGGAAGATACAAATGGTAAGAATGGGAAAAAGTGGTGGGTGTTTAGAGATTAGGACCGTCGAATAGTTTATTTATTTTTTCTTTCTTTTTAATGTGCCAGCTATGTTTAGCCAAGTATTGTTTTTAATGGTGGTTGAATTACATGTTTTGTAAGTGTATCATGATTCAATTAGTGAACAATGATAATTTAAGAGAATATTAAAAATTTATCTCTATTTCTACTTTTATCACGATTGTAAAAATTATTTTTTCATAAACATGACTATTAAGTAATTTATAATGAGAATAAACCATTGCAGAATTGGTAAACCGCATAATCACCCTTATCTTTTTATCACGATTTATGAGGAAAAGGTGTCAAATTAAGAAATAATATTAAATATTAAATACCTAAAAACTCATTGAAAAATAGTTCTTCTAGCATTTTTTCTTACAAAATCATAATTAAAATTACATAAAAAATAGATTAATAAGACCTTGATGAAAAAATCAAACTAATAATTTTTATTTTTTGGTAATTGAATCATTCTTTGTACAATTTTTTTTTGAGTAGTTAAAAAATGGGTTCCTAAAAAATTAAACATATTTTAAAAATTGATATTTTTATTATATAAAAATATTTTTGGACCCCTAATATATATATATATATATATATGCTTACTGTAAAATTGACCCTGTGTCATTGCCCATTTGACACATCGCTAGGACCGGCCATGACAATTCATGTTCTTTTTATTAGAGAATAACACTTTTGTCTCATAATTATTGTAACATGAACAATAACTTAAAGCATAAATATATAGACAGAGTTTTATAAGCGAGACTACATACCATTTAAATTTTAATACATATTATAAATTACATATCTTTCATTTATTGAGATAATTGAATGTTATCAATTTTTCCTAAACCCCAATAAACGGGGGACATGATAACTGTCAAGTAGTTGGGAGTAATAAATTATATAGATGTACATAAGACGTTTAATTAATCGGGTGAGCCGCTTTGTATATCAGATATCATATTCTGATGATGTATATAAATAAATTGTAATGTTCCATCCATATCTACCTCTCTTTCTTTGCTTTAAATATTGTATTTATATTACTTATATATATATATATATATATATATAAAAGAGAGAGAGATGTCTCCTTGTTTGAAGTCCCTGAATGAGGTCCATTTTTTAAAAATAGTCTAAAAAAAATTTTGAGCCGATTTTTTTCTATGTTTTTTAAACATTTCAGTAGGACGATAAAAAGATAATCAACTCAAAACGAATTTTTTTACTAATTTAAAAAAATCGATCAAACTTTGTTAGTTTTTAACAGCTTAAAAACTAGTTATAAACTGACACAAATTGACAGATTTTTTTAAAATAGCAAACAAATTTATTTTGAGTTGATTATTTTTTTATGGTCCTATTGAAAGGTTTAAAAACCATAAAAAAAAATCAGCCCAAAAATAATTTTTTTTACTATTTTAAAAAAATGGACATCATTCAGGGTCTCCAAACTGGGATCTCACTTGATCCTTTCCCTATATATATATATATATATATATATATATATATATATATATATATATATATATATATATATTGTACATACCAACGGTGCATACCAATTTTTTAAACTACTAAAAATATTATTTTCCAGCTGAAATTTTTATATGATGTTTAAACATTTAAATAGACACATATAAAAAAAATGAACTAAAAATAATATTTTTTGCTATTTTAAAAAGTCGATCAAACTTTCGCAGGTTTTAAAGCACTCTAAAAGCTGCAAAAGTTTGACCGATTTTTTTAAAATAGCAAAAAAACTTTTTTTTGTCCTGATTTTATTATATAATCCCCCGAAATGTTTAAATACAAAAAGAAACTCAACTCAAAATCATTTATAAAATGTGACCGCGCCAGCGGTGTGTACCGTTGGTATGTACCTTTTGATATATATATATATATTGAAGCCCTTATACTCTTGACTCACTTGAGTCTATATTGTATAAGTGCTCATCTAGTTTGGAAATTGTGACAAAATTATGTCCATCCTAGAAACCAAAGAACCTGAGAGATTGGTTTGTTATTTCATTCATATATCTTGTTGTGATCTAGATCTAATTACCAACACTCACACACAGTAGAATGCATCATGTACATGTCACATTGCATATTTATGTGTGTACATATGTTGAGTATGTTTAAATCCCTAAATTTGATTTTTAAATATTTTTTTGGGATTTTATAAACATTTTTTAATAAAAGTTTTACTAATTAAAACTTGATTTTAGAAGTTTGTGGGTTCAATCTCTAATTATTGATTAATGGGTTTATTGGCTCAAAGTTGGTTTGGGTAGAAACCAAAAGCGACAGAGACTTCAGGGTTTGATTGTAATTAATTTATGACGCGCGTTTTATATCGATTTATTGGATAACACCTGTTGCTTGCTGATTGGTGGGATTTACGTTTCTTCACTGAGTATACAATCGCGTATCTTTACAACCGTTGGATCAAACCTTATCAACGTCCTGCATGCTTTCTTTGGTAATCCCTGTGTATCCCTCCTGAACCAATCAGGTGACTTTTAACCACCGCTTTCTGTGAGCCCTTGGATTTAAGTCAAACCAGATTGACTCAATCCTGACCCTTGTTTTTGAACCTGCTTCTCGATCCTTCTTTTCGTCCTATAAAAAGGATCCTCCTCTCAATCGTCCAAGACTTTTGGCTAATTCATTCCTGAGAATAAAAAAGAGAGAGTATAGAGAGAGAGAAGAGAGAGAAGAGAGAAACCAGAAAGAAAGAGAGAGAGTTAGAAACCCTAACCCCTGTTCGTCAATCCTCTTTCAAACCAAACACTCCACAAAAAACTCCTACATATCCAAAACACTACCCTGAGTGTTCTTGAGTTTTTGAGAGATATTTGTGTTGTTGTAACCTCTTGTTCGTTAGATCTTGTTTCCAACTTAAACTGTTTACTTAGATCTATTTTCTTCTTCATAGAAATTTCAGATCTATGTTCTGCATGTTACATCACACTTACATTTACATAGTTTATTTCTCATCTTGAGAAATATATTGTTGATTCTTTTCTGAAAATTGTTTTTATCTCTAAATCAACAATAAATGTTTTATGTTTCTAGTTCTCTTAAAACTAAACCTTTGACCTAGTTTGGAATCACACTTGGAGGTTTTCAATCTCGAAAATCTTTTCAAAACTCTGAGATTGATTAAGATCTTGACTGTCTTCTAAGCAAGATATCCGTGGATTCTGGGATTGATTTAAAGGTCAAACAGGTTCAAAGTTTTGTGAGAAGAGAGAAAAAGAAAAATCACTGCATATAGCCTTATATGTAATTTTCTAGGACTGTTTGTACTTGATAAGTGTGAGTGTGTGCATGCATGTGTTAGAGAGACCCTCCAAAAACACTTTCACGCTACAACACGAAAAGTGTTGGTAATAAGATCTTATGAACAAAAGTCGACGTAAAGTGCTGGAACAAATCAGAAGTTAACAAACTGGGAGAACAACATCTACAATCAGAACTGCAGAGAAGTTATAAGGACACAAAAGGGTACATTCCTAAACTTATATAGATCTGAGTTGTATGCATGTTAGTTAAATAGTTTGTAACTCATAAATTTGTTTTAGTGGATTTTTTTTCATTTTACTCCGTAGAGGGAGTCGTGGATGTTTCCTCAATTGGTGAGGTTTTACCACGTAAAAAATCGTGAACTTAATCTTTCTACATCTACTCATCTCATTCTTGGTTGTGCTGAGTTTAAAGCTTGTTTAAACTACCTTATAAACATGTTATTCAAATCTTGAATAGATCTCGTATTTACTGTTTTGTTAAACACATCTTGTGTTCAAATAGTTTTATTTTTTCAAGAAAAGAGTTTCCTCAAAAAACAGCTCGGAGTTACTTAAATAGTTTGTTTTTAATAAACGGCTTTAGTAACACATTTCAATTGGTATCAGAGCTTGGTAAACTTCTTTTAAAGAGATCCTGTGTTTCTGAAATTGTTTTCTGAAAATCAAATATGGACGAGAAAAATGAAAGATTTGGTAACTTGACCAGACCTCCTATCTTTGATGGAACCAATTTTGCTTACTGGAAAGTAAGAATGATTGCTTTCATTCAAGGAACTCTGGGAGATGATGTGTGGGACATTGTTGAAAATGGTTACATTTTCCCTACAAAACCAGCCACTGAAGGAAGTAATGAGAGGGTTAAGAAAGTATTAAGCGAGTTCACTCAAGAAGAGAAGCAAATTTCTCGAAATAATAAAAAAGGAAAGAATGCCATATTTATGTCTATAAATGAACATGAGTTCAAAAGAATCTCATCATGTACCACTTCTAAGGAAGCTTGGTACACTTTAGTTACTGCTCATGAAGGTGACACTAGAGTTAAGGCTGCTAAAACTCAAATGCTCATTCAACAGTATAATTCCCTAATTATGTCTGAGACTGAGTCATTTGATGACTTCTATATGAACCTGACTGATATTGTGACCAAATTGCATGCTAATGGGATAACTTATGATAGACAAGAAATTGTATCTAAAATTCTGAGATCATTACCACAGAAATTTCATAACAAAAGATATGATATTGAGGAAATGTGTGATATTAATCTCACTCCTGAACTACTTAGTAGTAAATTAAGAACTGTGGAAATGGAACAAGAATTTAAGAAACAACTGACCCAGTCCCATAGAAAACAGACTAGTTCCAATCTAAGCTTCTCTTCGAAATTGATTAAGCCTGAGTTTAATACTTCCAATGATGACTCTGATGAGGAATGCGATATAGAGAGTTTGGACAATCATATTGCCTTAATGTCAAAATAGTTTAAGAAAATCATTAAGTTTAGAAACAAAATGGCAAATAAACAAGGCAAGTCAAATTATCCAACTCCCTCTAATCACAGACCTCATGAGAAAAGCAATGAAAAAAATCACAAGGACTCTCACATTAGACCTAATAGAGACCTTAAGAAGACTGAATGCTATAGATGTGGTAAACTGGGACACATTGCATAAGACTGTAGAGTTAACTTGAATGCTCAAAACAAACACACTAGAGCCAACATTTGCAAAATATGGGATGATTCACGTGACTCTGAAAATGAGGAACCTGAGTCAACTGATGTTTTTGACCCTTGCATGTCTTTCTTTGCCGAGATTATCTATAATGATGATATGCATGTGCTTATTAGTGAGGAGGAATCTAATAATTCTATGTCTGATGGTTTGAATATTGCTGTTACTGGTTTAGATGCTTTGATTACTGAGAATATTGCTATCTCTTCTTCGGGGTGTGTGAGTCAAAGGGAAAGCGATAGTGACGATGTCAATGGGTGTGTGAGTTCAAAGAATGAATCCTTAGGGGTCACTTCACACACTACACTTAGTGACTCGGACAATGAAGACCTCCCAGACATTCACACACTTTATTCTAAAACTCTCAAGAAAGGCACTAGACTAGAAAAAATTGTGAAAGATCTCACCAAAAAATGGAAGATCTAAGCCTGATGGTCAAATTGAATGCTGAAGAGTATACTACCCAATGTTTAACTCATGAAAGTGAAATTAAAATGTTTGATGAAAAACTCAAAAATTTGACTGAAACAAATGAAATTCTGGAGAAAAAGTACAAAGGGACATTGTTAGAATTGGAACAAATTAAAGAAAAGACAGCAACTGTTTTCAAAAAATTTACAAAATTTGAAAATAATTCAAACTGTTTTGATGAATTTGTTGCTGAATCAAAAACCAATTCTGAAGATCGAATTGGAATAGGGTTTTGCCCCAATTTGAAGACACAAACAAAATCTTTTGAACCTATCAAGTTTGTGTCAGGAGGCAAAAGGCCTATTGAAACATGCCCAGACTTTCATTCTCTAAAAACTGAGTTTGATTCAAAACATCAAAATTTTAACATTAGGGAATCAAGTTGCTCTAAACATGAAAGTTCACCTAAGGCTAAATACGTCTGCCCCTTTATTAGAAAGAGTGAATCTACATTCAAACCTGTACTACCTGGGAATAGAGTTCAACCTCAAAATTCCTCAAAACCTTTGTTTATAAACTTTCCTAAGGAGACCCCAATTTTGAGAAATCTTTGCTGCTCCTACTGCGACATATACGGTCACTCTTTTGATGGTTGCTATGCTAGGAGACTAGTTAAACCTGTCTATAATCCTCATAGCTATCAGAACTTTAACTATTCTAGAAGGAGTCGCAACAATTATATACTTCCTAGACAACCAGATAAAAACTCTAATTATAGAAAGAGAAAGACCAAACCTAAAAGAACATTTCCTAGAAGGAATCGTAAGCACTTTCCTAAACCAAATGCTCAAGTCTTTCATAAAATTCAAAATCATGCACAAAACATTTTTCAACAAAAATCCAATGCTCGCAAATTTTATCAATTGAGAGCTAATAAGCGCAAAATGAAAACTAGAGCAATTTGGGTTAGAAAAGATGATCTATTACCTCAGATGAAGTGTAACATAGCTGTTACTGCTCTAAAAGCTCAACACACATCATCTGGTTGGTATTTAGACTCTGGATGTTCTAAGCACATGACTGGGGATGAAACTAAACTTTTAAACAAAACCAGCTTTGTTGGTGGTAAAGTCATTTTTGGTGATGGAGTTTCATCTCAAATCATAGGCAAAGGAACTCTCCAAGAAGATGGACTTCCTGTTCTTGAAAATTTCCTTCTAGTTAAAGGTCTTAAGTCAAATCTACTTAGCATTTCGCAATTTTGTGACTCAGATCATACTGTTACCTTTTCAAAGAACAATTGTAAAATTTTAAATGATAAAGGTTAATGCATAATTACAGGATTCAGAACCCCTAACAATTGTTATACTGTCATGAACAATTCTGAAATCTGTAATGTTGCCAGAATGGATGACAACGAGATATGGCATAACAGAATGGGTCATATAAATTACGATAATCTTAGTAGACTGACCTCTGAGGAAATAGTTAGAGGATTTCCTAAAATCAAACTCATTCTTAATATTGTCTGTGGTCCTTGTCAGGAAGGTAAAATTGTTAAGGCACCTCATAAGAAAGTTAATGATATTCTTACCTCTAATGGGTCCCTCCCAAACTGTTAGTCTCTGTGGACACAGTTATATTCTAGTAATGGTTGATGACTTCACCAGATTTACTTGGGTAGCCTTTTTAAAACAAAAGTCCGACACTTTTCAAACTTTCCTAAAAATTCTTCTTCGGATTGAAAATGAAAAGGACACTCAAGTAAATAGAATTTGTAGTGATAGAGGTAGTGAATTCAAAGACACTGGTATTATTGAATACTGTGACTATAATGGTTACAAACATGAATTCAGTGCTCCTAAGACTCCTCAACAAAATGGAATTGCTGAGAGAAAGAATCGTACTCTTCAAGAGATGGCACGAGTTATGTTACATAAATACTTTTGGGTAGAATCTATTCGTACTGCATGTCACATCATAAATATGGTCTATCTTAGAAAGAATTCCAAACAAACTCCTTACGAACTTTGGTACAATAAAAAGCCTAATCTTAAGTACCTTATAACTTTTGGCAGTACTTGTTATGTATGCAAAGATAGGGAACACTTATCCAAATTTGAGAGTAGGGGAGATAAAGCTATATTTCTAGGATACTCGCCTAACAGTAGAGCCTATCGAGTGTATAATCTTTGCACTAAAACCTTGATGGAATCCATAAATGTAATTGTAAGTGACACTATTATAGAGAACAAAACTGGTGAATCTACTATTGAGGAAGAATCTACAAACATTTTAGAAAATGACTCTTCTGAAATAGATAATTCATTACCAATTGAGATACCTGAAGTACCTAACTGGGTTTCTAAAGATCGTCCCATAAATAACGTAGTTGGTAACCCTAGTGAGCCAGTGCATACAAGATCCCAACTAAGAAATAATGCACATTATGCATGTTTTGTTTCCCTTGTGGAACCAAAGAATGTAAATGAGGCATTGAATGACTCTCACTGGATTTCTGCTGTGCAGGAAGAACTTCTTTAATTTGTTATTCATGATGTTTAGTATCTTGTTCCTCATCCTGATCACAAAAAGTTTATTGGCACACGTTGGATTTTCAAAAATAAGACTGATGAAAATGGGATAATAATTAGAAATAAAGCTAGATTAGTTGCTCAAGGATACTCTCAAATTGAAGGAATAGATTTTAATGAGACTTTTGCTCCTGTTACTCGTTTAGAGTCTGTTTGTCTGCTCTTTGCTATAACTTGCCACATGCATTTTACACTTTATCAAATGGATGTCAAATCTGCATTCCTTAATGGAATATTGACTGAAGAGACCTATGTAGAACAGCCTAAAGGTTTCATTGACCCTCAATATCCAAATCATGTATTTCATCTTAAAAAGGCTTTGTATGGCCTTAAACAAGCACCTAGAGCTTGGTATGAACATCTTTCTAGTTTCCTCTTAGATAAAGGTTTCAAAAGTGGTGGAAATTATCAAACTCTTTTTGTCAAACATTTTGACAAACACATCATTATTGCTCAAGTTTATGTTGACGATATTATCTTTGGATCAACTTCTCCCTCAGAAGTAAAATCCTTCTCTGAAACTATGCATAAGGAATTTCAAATGTCCCTTATGGGGGAGTTAAAATTCTTCTTAGGCCTTTAAGTCAAACAACATTCAGAAGGATTATTTGTATCGCACTCTAAGTATGCTTTAGAGATAGTAAATAAATTTGGCCTCGAGAGTGCTACAGATGCTAGAACGCCCATGAGTACTACGTTAAAACTTTCTAAAGATGAAAATGGAAAATTCGTAGATCCTACTCTATATCATAGTATGATAGGAACCTTACTATATCTAACTGCCTCGCGTCCTGATATTATGTATGCTGTGTGTGTATGTGCTTGTTATCAAAATAACCCTAAAGAGAGCCATTTGAATGCTATTAAACGTAACATTAAATATGTAAAAGGCACTCTGAATCTAGGACTTTGGTACACTAATGACACACCAAGCACTATAATTGGGTAAACTGATGCTGGCTGGGCTGGGTGTACTGATGATAGTAAAATCACATCAGGAGCATGTTATTATATAGGTAATAACTTGGTAGGATGGAGTAGTAAGAAAGAAAACTGCACATCACTCTCGATAGCCGAATCTGAATACATAGCCGCTGGCAGCTGTTGTGCTCAATTACTGTGGCTTAAACAAATGCTAAGTGATTATGGTATTCAAGAAAACCAATTGCATCTCTATTGTGATAATCAAAGTGCGATTAATATTTCTAAAAATCTTGTTCAACACTCGCGAATAAAGCACATAAAAATAAGACATCATTTTATACGCGAATTGGTTGAAACTAAGTAATTGGAAATCAATTATCATCCTACTGATTTGCAACTCGCATATATATTCACCAAACCTCTAGATTATAATAGATTTATTTCCTTGCGTAAATCTATTGGTATGGTTTGTGCTAAGTAATACCTTTGCTGATTATCCAAGTTTTTCCCTTTGTCCATTTGAGACAAAATGGGGGAGAAATTTGAGTCGTTATGAATATTTGTATATATGCTAAACTGCTTGATCTTAGTGATTCATTGCAGGTTTTTGTACAGTTTTTCTCAAATGATGTAATAGGGTATTCAATTGTAAATAGTTGAGTTATGTACTTTTGTTTTCTAGGATTTGGGTATATAGATTCTTTATAGGAATAGTTTTTTCTTATGTTTTGTCGCCCTACGAGTCCTAGTTGACTCAAAGGAGATTTTGTCTCATATTTCCAAAGGGGGAGATTGAAGCCCTTATACTCTTGACTCACTTGAGTCTACATTGTATAAGTGCTTATATAGTTTGGAAATTGTGACAAAATTATGTCCATCCTAGAAACCAAAGAACCTCAGAGATTGGTTTGCTATTTCATTCATATATCTTGTTGTGATCTAGATCTAATTACCAACACTCACACACAGTATAATGCATCATGTATATGTCACATTGCATATTTATGTGTGTACATATGTTGAGTATGTTTAAATCCCTAAATTTGATTTTTAAATATTTTTTTGGGATTTTATAAACATTTTTTAATAAAGGTTTTATTAATTAAAACTTGATTTTAGAAGTTTGTGGGTTCAATCTCTAATTATTGATTAATGGGTTTATTGGCTCAAAATTGGTTTGAGTAGAAACCAAAAGCGGCAGAGACTTCAGGGTTTGGTTGTAATTAATTTATGACGTGCGTTTTATATCGATTTATTGGAGAACACATGTTGCTTGCTGATTGGTGAGATTTGTGTTTCTTCACTGAGTATCCAATCGCGTATCTTTACAACCGTTGGATCAAACCTTATCAATGTCCTGCATGCTTTCTTTGGTAATCCCTGTGTATCCCTCCTGAACCAATCAGGTGACTTTTAACCACCGCTTTCTGTGAGCCCTTGGATTTAAGTCAAACCAGATTGACTCAATCCTGACCCTTATTTTTGAACCTGCTTCTTGATCCTTCTCTTCGTCCTATAAAAAGGATCCTCCTCTCAGTCGTCCAAGACTTTTGGCTAATTCATTCCTGAGAATAAAAAAGAGAGAGTAGAGAGAGAGAGAGAAGAGAGAGAAGAGAGAAACCAGAAAGAAAGAGAGAGAGTTAGAAACCCTAACCCTAACCCCTGTTCGTCAATCCTCTTTCAAACCAAACACTCCACAAAAAACTCCTACATATCCAAAACACTACCCTGAGTGTTCTTGAGTTTTTGAGAGATATTTGTGTTGTTGTAACCTCTTGTTCGTTAGATCTTGTTTCCAACTTAAACTGTTTACTTAGATCTATTTTCTTCTTCATAGAAATTTCAGATCTATGTTTTGCATGTTACATCACACTTAGATTTACATAGTTTATTTCTCATCTTCAGAAATATATTGTTGATTCTTTTCTGAAAATTATTTTTATCTCTAAATCAACAATAAATGTTTTCTGTTTCTAGTTCTCTTAAAACTAAACCTTTGACCTAGTTTGGAATCACACTTGGAGGTTTTCAATCTCGAAAATTTTTTCAAAACTCTGAGATTGATTAAGATCTTGACTGTCTTCTAAGCAAGATATCCATGGATTCTGGGATTGATTTAAAGGTCAAACAGGTTCAAAGTTTTGTGAGAAGAGAGAAAAAGAAAAATCACTGCATATAGCCTTATATGTAATTTTCTAGGACTGTTTGTACTTGATAAGTGTGAGTGTGTGCATGCATGTGTTAGAGAGCCCCTCCACAAACACTTTCACACTACAACACGAAAAGTGTTGGTAATAAGATCTTGTGAACAAAAGTCGACGTAAAGTGATGGAACAAATCAGAAGTTAACAAACTGGGAGAACAACATCTACAATCAGAACTGCAGAGAAGTTATAAGGACACCAGAGGGTACATTCCTAAACTTATATAGGTCTGAGTTGTATGCATGTTAGTTAAATAGTTTGTAACTCATAAATTTGTTTTAGTGGATTTTTTTTTCATTTTACTCCGTAGAGGGAGTCGTGGATGTTTCCTCAATTGGTGAGGTTTTACCACGTAAAAAATCGTGAACTTAATCTTTCTACATCTCCTCATCTCATACTTGGTTGTGCTGAGTTTAAAGCTTGTTTAAACTACCTTATAAACCTGTTATTCAAATCTTGAATAGATCTCGTACATACTGTTTTGTTAAACACATCTTGTGTTCAAATAGTTTTATTTTTTTAAGAAAAGAGTTTCCTCAAAAAACAGCTCGGAGTTACTTAAATAGTTTATTTTTAATAAACGGCTTTAGTAACATATTTTCATATATATATATATAATAATGCTCTTGTGCGGACCAGTCCGCATTTTAAGAATGCGGACCGGATATGTGTCACCTAACGGTGCGCCTAGAAATTATCGCCTAAATTATAGGCCCACTCTCTCTCATTTCTGGGTTCACCGCCAGGTGGTACATGTCCGGTCGGGTAGTAAAATTTACTCTGTTCACCAAAAAACTTATTTTATATCTACGACATTTTTATAGGCATTAATATTTACAATGTTAATATTACATAACTAGTAAAATTTATTGGGTTTATAAAAAAATAAAACAGTCTTATATCGGAAATATTTTCACATATAGTAAACATTTACTGTGCAAATATTACACAAACAGTCATATTTACTGTTTGTCTAAAAATGAGGAAAACAGTTCATATTTATTTTTTTAATGTTTTCCACCGAATATGGGTCTTGTTTTATAAGGCTCAATTAGTAGCTTCAATAATATACAATTCATAAATTTTGAAATTGTATATCAAAAGTTATAATTCTTTAAAGTTTGAAAAAGAAAAAAGTAAGTACTATTTTTAAATTTAGAGGGAATATAGGGAGAGGGGTATATTACTAAAGAAAAAAATCATAAATTTAAAAATAAGATTAAATTAATGGTCTGTGACACCCCACCTAATAAAATACTGGGTAATTAGTCCTATACCAAATTAAACAGGAATCTCACCTGGATCATTCTTAGCATCAACGTCAAAAACCTTTTTTAAAACTTACTAACCACCTATTATTCAAAAGACATGGTGCCAAATTTTATCTTTTATTAAACACCCTAACAATGAGCAAAATAATATATGATTAACCATTCACACAAACATTGAAATGAACAATACTAGACATGAATAAATATAATTCTTACCGAGACAATCATAGGCTACAAATCAAATAACAAAAATAAAACACAAGAGTAACAAATTGAATACATCATCTAGTTGGAACAAAAGTAATAACTAGGGCGACATGCCCAAAGGAAATACTGACCGCATCCTACTCTAGGAATGAAATGATTGAAGCGGCTAAGTCAAAGTCTTGCAACATCCACATGCGTCGCAGTTGCGTAAACTTGGAATAGAACATTTTTGGCGTCCCTGTGGCTGGGCACTTAAAAGGTTTTGAAAATATTTTATACCAAGGGTTAGAACCCAAAACATTTTGAAAATATTTGTGAGTGAACTTAAATGCAGTAAATTAAAATGCAAGTATGCTCCTCATATTAAATTTAGTGTCGTACACTCTCTTGAGGACACCTCACCCATCCACTAATGTGCACGCCTAGCGTTCTATACATGACCCACCTAGCTAACCACCCCGTAACTAGTCTTATGACATATATCCCACGATTTTCCACTACTCTATCCCTAGTCGGTTTAGTATACTTTATGAGTTAGTAATCGCATTAACTTATTTAAGTTGTCTCTCACTTAATGCCATAAAACATTCTCACGAGTTATATCTTTTACACAATTCACATCACGATCACGTATATGAGTTATAAGTTATTATTCACACTAACTTATTTAAAACAACTCCCATTTGATACCATATAATTGTTCCACAAGTTATATTAATTATACATTTTCACCATGTATATATATTTGTATATAATTATGTACTATAAATAAGTATAACTATATCTCAATATTCACACGCATGTCGAATATAAATACTATCTCCCAACGCGTAGGAGGCGGTCATAGTTCCCCCCGAAAGTGCTCATAGCTTATCATAACGGCCTACCCCTATTAACAGACGCTGTGACCTGGGAAGATACTTGCCCTGCATTTTCTAGTCAGGGGACTCACCTACATCGTGCAACCTCCTAAGATAAAATTAATATTGGTACTCTTTACTATAAATATTATTCACACAAATATTTGTAAATCACATATATATACTACACATCACCATATATATATATATATATATATATATATATATATATATATATATATAAAGAGAGAGAGAGAGAGAGAGAGAGAGAGAGAGAGAGAGAGAGAGAGAGAGAGAGATAATTCCAGGCTACCGGTGAACTATATCTATACACAAGCCTAAAATATGCAAGTCTATGGTCCGACTTCATTTCAATTAATTTACACACTAATTAATTTTCATTATCTTGGTGTCACTCTACCAATTATACCTCGACTCTCTCTCTCTCTTGGTCCGAAATTCAAAATTCCCAATTGATTATTCGATTCCTTTCAATGAGCTTCGTATCCTCACTAATCTATCTTTACAAATTTCTCGCTTTAAGCATTTAACCAACCAGGGGTGAGAATTTAAATTTGGAAAAGGGTTTGTAGAAATAACGTTGTTCGAATTACCCAAATTTTTTTATCTCTCATTCATATTTACTGCCATTAATAAATTGAAGGAACAACGCCCTTCATCATATCTAGCGCCATTGATGAATTGAAGGAATGGAACCCAAAAATATTTTCACAATTTGCATAAAACTCAAGATTCCAATAAAACCCTAAATTCCCCACCATTCATCATAAAAATTCTATCAAATAAATTTACCGACTAAAATACAAGGTTCCCAACTTCACGAATTGAACCTTAGATCTCTTTGGATTTATCATCTACTAATTTAAGGGTAACATTAACAAATTAAAGCCATAAATCATAACCAAAATTGTAGAATCACCTAATGCAGAAACTTTGTATCTCAAAATACATAACATGTCTGAATTAGGGGAAGAAGAAAATATGATCAGGCTTCAGGTCGTTTTAATGACATGCCTTGTCGTTCGAACGATAGTGGCTCTCATTTGAACAAGATACCAGGTCGTTCGAATAACCATGGTATCATCTACTTCTCTAATATTCCCAGAAAACCTATTCCATCATGAAAACGTTTAAGACCTTCATTATGTATAATTTTCTTCATCAAAACCTCCCCGGATTCATCCTTAATCCATATTTTTATCATATTCAATCTAACCCCAATAATTTCATCCTTAGGGCATCAAATTAATTAAATCTTAACACCTCTACAGATATATAATCCCCAATCAAAGAAATCCCCAATTTACCATGAAAACAAACCCTAACATATTAATTGATTCCCACCTCCTCTAATATGAATAGGTAAATGTAAATTAACAATTGCAAATTAAACCACTTGCCTTAATTTGTAGATCAAAGCCTTTGGATGGAGATATTGGTTTGAATTCAAAGATCTCCTCTTGTTCTTGAAGTAATCTCTCAAAACCCCCAAATTCTCTTCTAATGGATCTCCTCTTAATCTCTCCATAATTTTAGTCTTCTAAAATGATTTTAAGTCGCCTTACCCTTTTACAACTAGGGTTAAAAATTCTAATCCCGTTTTTGGGCCTATGGGCCTCCTAAAAAGGGCGCAAACTCTTTATTTAGAGCTCAGTTATTCTAATTAAGTCCCGAAACCCAATATATACATATGGTCACTTATTTCAGAATATTTCGACCCTACCAGACTGAACCGTGAGCTCAAAATCTCCATTTGAATAATCTATAACATCCTAAAAATTTAAGATCTCGAAATGCGACACAAAGTACTCCAAAATAATTAATCCTCAATTTGCCGAATTAATAAATTCTGCAATTTTCAAAATTTCTCAAATCATGAATGTAATTCCTCCAAATCAAATAAATTCTTTTTCTCCGAAAGTATTATTTAATTAAATGTCCTTTAATTTACGGGATATTAAATACTTCCCCCCTTATAAATGGAATTTCGTCCTCGAAATTCGGGTAACCTAGTATCCTAGTCTCTACTAGCTCCCAAGTCGCCTACCCTTAAAATCCTACACCCATCTCTCCCACTTCTAATCACGAATTATTTGTAACAATCAAATTAATTAATCAACCAGGGCGCCCATACACCCTTTACCCGTGCTCAACCACACAAATAATACCCAACTTCTTCCAGCCTAAAATTATAATATAACTTTCATCTCACAGTTATAACAACATACATGTAAAATAATCGAGGTACCCAACCCATAGACTAATGACCAAACATCCCCCAGTTCCAACATTGCGCTAAGTTTCATGCGTGGGACGTCTCACAAAGCGAAATCCAAACAAGAAACCCCCCCGATACACTACTACCTAACATTGTCAGTCGTTGAGATCTGTTAGGCCTTCAGTCCATAGCACGTACCCTCAAATACCTGTCTCTTGACATAAAAGTATACATCCACATTTTATGCTACGAAAGACAACATACACTATCGCGCCCTTACTATCACTAGTTTCCTTGCGCGAAATAAATCCCAAGCTATATCTCCCCGCTCGACAATAAGTTCAACCACCCCGAATCACATCAGAAGTGTACCTACTCTGCGGGATTTCAATTAAACAATATTAATACATTAACATGCAACACATTTTAACATACCTAATAGTATATATATATATATATATAAACCTAACCGCAAACACCCAGTCTTACTATAACTACCCATTATAGACCCAAACTATAGCTATACAATAAAAAATTTGAAAAAACATCCACACTACTCCCATAATTCTCGAAAGTAGGCATATCTCGTATAACAAAACCCTCCTCATAGTGTACCTTCCACTCTGTTGTGGATAACACCACATAACCCGCCACACCACGATATTTAAATATACACACTTTGGCTATTTCAGCCAACAAATCCACTAATATCCGTCTCACTTGCAAATCTTAGTGGTAACAAACCATAGGTTGTGACGCATTCAATGTCACTTCCAAATACACCCACGCTCAACATTTCATAATCTGAGGAATATCTTATTCCCATTCCTCCGAAATATACCTAAAATCACCGCCTTTGCGTCTTTTCCCCTAATCTATTAAGTATCTACACAGTAGAGACTCTGGCTCCTCCCAGGGTGCCCATACACCCTATATTCCGTGCATATTTTCACAAACCTTCGATCATCACATACGTAACCATTTTATCTTAAGTTTCGCTCCCGCATTTTTGATGAGGCTATATCCTCCATATGTTTTCGATGACCTTACAAATTACCATTCAATCTCCACCTATCAACTTGTTGTGAAAAACTTCGTTGTGTTTCTTTCACAACACTTCTCGGCTCCGTTGGCGCTATCCCTCAGTAGCTCTCTACTCAACATATTTTCTCCACACGTTCACTAATTGTCATTAAATCCGATGACCTAGACTCCAATGACGTCTTCCCACTTTCGACATTAAGGCTTATGCGTGTAACACCTCCTAGTAAAGTCCAATATTTCTCAGCATTATCGGTTCTCGATTTTTGTAAAACCCAAAGCATACAACTAGGACACTCAAACCTCATTCCTATACTCTCAAGTCTAATCATGGACTCCCACGTCCCTAAAACATTCCTTTACTTTTGTTCTCGCACTATCAGTAAGCCCTTATCGATTACACTTAGGGATTTAACTTTGCATTATCGTCCTTCACGACGGTTCTTGGGGAAACTACTCCACCCTTGCGGTTACTCCAACCTCAAATGTTCGAACAATAATCATAGTGAAATCTAACGGGTCAATGTTCCCAAAATACTCCATATTCCTTACTGAGTTCTGCCTCTAGCAAATCCTTCTACGCACCACGCTCAACATTCTATAATGTTTTATCTGCCTCACATAAACGAAATCGTATGAATCACATCAACTATACATAATAGCTGGAGAACGTAAATCACGTACGTAAAGGAATACAACAATCCTATAATAAGGCTCTATATTAAAGAACGTTGTGTTGAAACGGGAAAATCTGCACAGATCCTAAAGACACGAGAACCTCATGCTCTGATACCATCTGTGATACTCCGCCCAACAAAATACTGGGTGATCAGTCCTATACCAAATTAAATAGGAATCTCATATGGATCATTCTTAGCATCACTGTCGAGACAACCATCGGCTACAAATCAAGTAACAAAAATAAACCATAAAAGTAACAAACTGAATACATCATATGGCTGGAACAAAAGTAATAACTAGGGAGACATGCCCAAAGAAAATATTGACAGTATCCTACTCTGGGAATGAAATGATTGAAGTGGCTAAGGCAAAGTCCTGCAAGACTTGAGGCTATCATTGATAGTTTGAATTGATCTTTGGAAATTGGTTCTTTGATATATATATATCCGTGCGAAATTTTATATATATATATATATATATATATATATTTCTTGGTCCGAATTTTTTTTAGTCCGAATTTCTGTTTCAATATCTGTCTGAAGTTATCTTTTAATATCTGTTAAATATTTATGATTCACTATTTGGGCTTAATATTTCATTTTATGAATATATGTGAATCCTTGTTTGTCATCATCAAAAAGGGGGAGATTGTTACCGAAAATGTATTTTATCCCTAATTAATTAAATTAGTTTAATTAATGTACATTTTAGTTTAACTTAATATATTGATTTTGATGATTCCAAACATATTTTTATTAGGTCATTCTATAAATATTTATTATGGTATTATCCTGTTTATTTCCGACTCAACATACCTCGACTTTACTCAACGAACATATCCGACTAAAGGTATTCACGTGTGGTGCACATTTGCACTTGACACATCAGACACACGTGCATATTTCTTTATCTATGATTTTTTAATTGTGTGACTAATTTATTATGAGCCTAAACGTTTTCTAAAGGAAAAATTATATTCTTTTTACTGAAAATATGTTTTTAGTATAATTGGTGCAACTTTGCTTAAAATGAATTTCTTACTCTAAAATATTTTTTCGGAATCATTTTATCAGAATGCCATTCTGCCGATTTCTATATGTTTGGATGCATGTGTAGCTTTTTATATGTATGAATAATTTGTTATGCTTGTATGATTTTATGTATGCTCAAGCTTTGCCGTTTTCAAGATACGAGCTAAAACTCTCGAATTATTCAATCATATTGCACAAAAAAATTATCAAGCATTTTTCCATGAATAATTTCCAATAAACATTTATCTCCCCCTAAGGGATACCAATGAAGGCATATATGCATATAACAAATTTGGTGCATCTATTTCAAGAGATAAAATATTATTAAAAATTGGCTTCATAAAATCATTTTTGAAAGGTCTCACAAATGATACCAATTGTTGATCACGTGGTTTCTCAATTCAAACATGCATAACACAAATATTACAAAAAAAAATCATCGTGAATGTTACAAATATTCGAACAATGACATTAATCATGTAGTATGCAATAAAACTAACTCATAGAGATTATTATGACCATATCATCAAAATCAACAAGTGAATGTTACAATATTAACATGTATCACATATAACTAATATACTAAAATGTACTCAAATGACATTTTCGTTTCAGATTTATATTCAATAAAATCATGAATTTATTCAATCTTATTATTCATAAAAAATATATCAAGATGTAATAAAAAATTATGAATATTTACCAACGAAAAATTTATCATCAAACTCAAGTGTAAGTTCATATAACATAAAATCATCAAGAATAATAAATATACAAATTTACATGTGAAATCAATCAACGCGCTCATGTGTTATAACAAATATTCTATGTATGGAAATATATCAATTATGAAATAAATCATTTATAAATATATGATATTAAATTCAAGAAGGGTGTTCCTTACCACCTTACCAATACCAAAGATATATTCATGAAAATTTCTTCCAAGTGTGGCATTTCCAACATTAGGCAATGATACTTGAAATTTGTAATATGACCAAATCATATGCCTTGAAAATCCACATTCCATCTCAAAATGCAACCTACACAACTTTAAAGATTTTCTCTTTTCCATCCAAGAATGTGTTAGGTCTATAAAGCAATATTAAATAGAAAATTTCAGAATTCATTTTCTTATAAAAAATTCAAGCGTAGTCATAATAAGAGATAATCATCAAGAGCAATAATGATACGCAACTTATGATATACTAGAATGTACATAACAAATAATAATCATCAATGACAATTTTATCATGTACTAAAATAAAATTTTCATTAATCCATATACAAAGAAATAATTTAACATCCATAGTAATTTTTGACTTAATAAAACTATTCACATTTACAACCATTTGAGATTAATATGAAATAAATCAAATTATAAGTCATTAATCACAACAAAAATATTTTCAAGTAATGAATGGTGTCTATTTCAAATAAGCATATAGACATGACAATAATCACATAGAAAAATAATAAGATTATTAATCATTAATGAGCATATAAGATATGAAAATAATATATCACAATATTCAACAAAAAAAATAATACAAATTTTATTTTCAAAAACAATTGTGTTCGTGTTCCAATACCGGTTTGCACTTAGAAACTTTAACTTTTGGAACCCAATATGTGTGGGGTTGATAAGGGTTAACATACATAGTTGTTTCCTTCGGAATCCAAGCTAATTTTGTATTCTTGTACTTTCTTTTCCTGAATTTACAAATTTTGGAGAAATGTGTATGTCTATCACAATATGTGCATAAGGAGTTAGGATGACTAGATGAGGCTACATTTTTAAATGCACTAGAATAACTCTTTTTCTCATTTTGTTCATCATATCCTATACCATTATTATTAAACCGAATTCTTTGTTTTTCAATAATTTTATGAAAATAATCGTTTCCTTTAGTAAAGGTATCTAAAGATTTCTTTAAATATTCAATTTCCATTTTCAACTCAATATTTTCAATTTCAAGAGGGTGAGTAACATTTACAGATTTATCCTTTTTAAAAGTTTTAATCTCATTTTTCAATGATTCATTTTCTAATTTCAAATCATCAAAATCATTTGACATAGAATCATAGTTAGTTGAAAGTAATGAATGAGACTTTTTAAAATAAATATGTTTCTTTTTAAGTTCTTCAAAACTTTCACATAATTCATCAAAAACATTTTGTAATACCTCATAATCATCAACTTCATCATTAACACTATCACTATCACTAGAGTTAGGATTAGAGAGTACCTCCTCATTATCATTTTCCATGAGACAAGTAGCATTTGTCTCCACACTGCTTGATTCATCAATATTAGCATATAAGCAAGGATTGAATTCTTCCTTTAAAACAAAGCTTGAAATGCAAGGTTGAGTATGTGTCCATTTTCTTCTCACATAATGAAACAATGAATAACTACAAGACATCAAACATTTTAGCATACAAATAATAAAAATGTAGAGTGAAGCATTTAAAATAAATACAGAAAAGTTTGCTATGATCTTTAACTCTATGATTGTTAAATCAAAATAAATAAGAAGAGCACTAGCTCTGATACCAATTGTTGCCCAGATTATACTCAAGAGGGGGGGGGGGGGGGTGAATTGAGTTTTCACAAACTTTAAGTCAAATTAATATTCTAGAAAAATAGTAAATTTAAATCACTTAAACAAATTTCAGATTAATAAAACTTTAAAGAATAAATCCAATAATATCAAATAAATGCAACCAATTAATTTACGCAACTAGAAATACAGATTTTAACACTCTAGGAATATTAAATTAATTTTCGTATTTAATATTAAGTAATATTATGAAATAAATTATTTAATTAAAAAAATAATTATTTTGCCCTTAAAATTAATTAAGTCAAATTTCAGAATTTATTTATTTGCAAGATAGTGTGCTGAAAATATTAACTCAAGCATGCATGTTCAAATAAATAAATAAAGGTGCGGAAAATAAATGACACCGAAATTTAATGTGGTTCGGCCAAATCCCGGCCTACGTCCACGCGCCTAGAGCCCCCGTCTCCTTTGCGCTTCACTAAACCTGATCCACTTGCGGGTAGGATCAAACCACCTCGTACAACTGTTTGCAAGCTAACTCCGAGCTTCAAACCCTGTGGCCCACTTGCAGGTAGGAACCAATCACCGGTACAAACCGAAGCTTCAACAAAGCTTCACAACAAATCTGAATTTTTGTAGTACAAGGTAAAATACTGAAACTCCTTAAAATACAATTTGTAATCAGATTTTCTCCTTCTTTAATGAGACTTCAATAAATGATCTTGAAGTAGGCACAAGTCTTCTTCTTCAATGATTGAGCAGATGATAAAATTAATTGCTCTCTTGAATGTGTAGCTGAGTAGAAAAATAAATGCTCTCAAATAATATTTCAGGTCTTTCTCATTTTCTCATTCAAGTCTATTGTCTTCGATGCAGCTCTTCAAAGCTTTAAATGTGTCTTCCAAAAACTAGCTGTTAGACACATGCCTTTTGAGCATTTAATGCTCCAGATTTTCTGAGATAGTGTAGCTTCAAAATGATCTCCAAATATGAAATGCAGACCCTATATTTTTTTTATCTTCTCCATGAAGATATAGTTGTTGTAGCACAAAAGTGGTATACTGAAAAATGGGTGACTGAAAGAAGCATTTCAAATATCTAACATGGCTCTGCAAGAAGTTGTTAGTCCAAGAGATAATATCCAACAGATATACAAGAGTTAATGGACAGATATTAAAAGATTTCTGACTTGATAGAAATATATATATATATATATATATATATATATATATATATATATATATATTTAGTCAATTTTTTTCGAACACATTAAAAAAAGAAATCCAAATTTACTTTGCAGGCCTATGATGTCGTAGTACTGTATTGCAGTACACTTTAAAAGATTGATAGAAAGTTGGCGTGTAAAAGCCATAGATGGAGGTCAACTCAAGCTCCCTTTTTTTATTAAAGGAGAGAGTTCCCATAAAATGAGCGTGGCCGAGAAGTCTTGACAGGTAAAGGAGCCGTCCTACAGTGACAATGAAAGTGACATATAAGCAAATGACATGATGGAGATTAATAAGGACCAAGGCTGCACTAGCAGTTCTTATTTGGTCATAACCCAAAGTGACTAGTTAAATAAATATATTTGAATCTTAAATCAAGAATATTTCACGCTGCTCGAGGCCCTTAAGGAAGGAGTATATTGGTAACTTTAATAAGCCAAGGTCATGACATATGCATAGTATACGGTAAAGACTTTAAGATCAAGTCAGGAACAATTATCAACCGAAGTTTTTTTTTTGTTTAAAAACAAGCAGGTCTCCTAGTGGTCAGGTTCAATGCACACGTTAACAGCAAACTCGGTAAGGCCTTAATGACCTGCTAGAGGTCTAATTCTGCCAACACCTTTTGGCTAAAGCTAATATGATGTGAAATCAGTTAAGGCATGGGATAAAGGCAAACATATATATATATATAAGCTATAAATCAAAGCTCATGTTTAGCAAAGGTAAAATCATGCCAACATGTATAATAGCCTAAGGCCTTGTATGGTCAAATCGGATAGTCTACCCAAAAGCTTAAAAAGCTAAACCATCAAGTCAAATCGTGTAAGAGCTAATGCATGGGAAGCTAGAGCATACATAAAATCATACAAGCATAACAAATTATTCATACATATAAAAAGCTACGCATGCATCCAAACATATAGAAATCGGCAGAATGGCATTCTGATAAAATGATTCCGAAAAAATATTTTAGAGTAAGAAATTCATTTTAAGCAAAGTTGCACCAATTATACTAAAAACATATTTTCAGTAAAAAGAATATATTTTTTCCTTTAGAAAAAGTTTAGGCTCATAATAAATTAGTCACACAATTAAAAAACATAGATAAAGAAATATGCATGTGTGTCTGATGTGTCAAGTGCAAATGTGCACCACACGGGAATACCTTTAGTCGGATATGTTCGTTGAGTAAAGTCGAGGTATTTTGAATCGGAAATAAACAGGATAATACCATAATAAATATTTATAGAATGACCTAATAAAAATATGTTTGGAATCATCAAAATCAATATATTAAGTTAAACTAAAATGTACATTAATTAAACTAATTTAATTAATTAGGGATAAAATACATTTTCGGTAACAATCACATTAACTTATTTAAGTTGTTTCTCACTTAATGCCATAAAACATTCTCACGAGTTATATCATTTACACAATTCACATCACGTATATGAGTTATAAGTTACTTTTCTCCCAAAATATTATTTAATTAAATGTCCTTGAATTTACGGGGGGTATATGGCCGACTAGCCAATATGACTTGATTAGAAAAAACTCTCTAAATTGGACTTACATATAACAATACCATTTAACTGGGTTGTCACATTAGTTATTAGGACTAAATAAGAATACAAACAAATTGTTTAAATAAATAGGGTCGATCAATGTTAACTCCCTAACATAAATATATATTTTGTAAAAAAGACAGATATTTTTAATTTAACCCATTCATTCCCTCAAACATCTATTTACGAAATATTTTCTTATTTTTAATGGTTTGCGCTAGCGGCACTCCACACCCACTCACACCATTGTCGGAGCTCCAGTGGGCTCAAACACTCATTTAACGCATATTCTCTTATTTTTAAAGGTTCACTCTAGTTGCACCCCACCTATACGCCCACCCACCCCGTCGCTAGAGCTCCAGTTGGCTAAAACACACATTTACCCGACATTTCTTTTTTTTTTCAAAATATGTATTTATGTTTTTGGACTATACATTAATTGAAATATTTGTTTAACCAATTTATTTGTACTATTATTTAATCCTAATAATTAATGTGGCAACCTAGTTAATAGATATTATTCTATGCAAGTCCTATTTTGAGAGTTTTTCCTTAATTAAGTCCGATTGACTAGTCAACCATTAAATAAGTCATATTTTAATATTTGTGGGTTTTTTCTTACTAATATACCCATCTCCTTATGTTCCCTCCAAATTTAAAAATAGTAGTTATTTTTTTTTTCAAACTTTAAATAACTATTACTTTGGATATATAATTTCAAAACTTACAAAGTTTATATTTTTGGAAGCTACTAATTGAAGCTTATCAAATACGACTCATATTCTATGGAAAGTATTAAAAAATAAATAGTAAAATTACATAGAAATATTTCAGATATAAAATTGTTTTAATTTCTACAGAATACAACAATTTTTACTGCATGAGTAATATTACTATTATAAATGTTTTAAGTTTGTAAAAATGACCCAGATATCAGTGACGAAGCTAGGAATTGATCCTGGGTGGGGCAAAAATTAGTGATGGGGGTTCGGGGGTGGTAGCCCCCGAAAAAAAAATTAGGGTTATTTCTCCGTTTTTACTAAAATTTCATTGATAATTTGTATAGGTCACACCTAATGAGCTCTCGTATCACATCATCGGAATTTTTCATGAGTTCCTTTAAAATATTTTTTCATATTTGATATTAATTAAAATTAGGCATATTGTAAAAATTAGACATATTGCAAAACTCTAAACAACAATTAATTTTAACACCTCCTCAATAATATAAAGAACCACAATATTATGAAACTAAAAAAAGATTAGAAGATAATCAAAATCCATCAATCCACAATAAGGCAAAAACAAATTACCAATCAACCCTAAATGACCATATAACCCATTTGGGCATAAAAATACAAAACAACATATAACAAAGTCTTTTGGCATATAACTAAAGATTAAGATACAAAATAGCATATGGGCAAAATCCATTTGGACAGACACGTTTAGCAAAATCCATTTGGGCAAAACCCATTTGGGTGTTTTGGTGATTACCTTGAATGGAAAAGAGGGACGACACGACACCACCACCGATCTTTGGAGATTCGGTATTCAGAAGAAGAACAAAAATGGGGTCACACGGGTTATGTGGGAGAAATGGGATAAAAGAGGGCTGGTTTGATAAAAGAGTAAATCTACCATATATGAGTTTTGTGTTTTTAGTAGGTTTTAACTATGCACACTTTTTGATTTTTTTTTTACTTCCTACCTTAATTTTTTTGAGTTTTACAAATTTAGTCAATTTTTTTTTTCAATGGTTCTGGCCGAGGCACTTGCCCCACCCAGCCAAAGGCTGGCTCCGTCCCTGCCAGATATAAAACTGTATCATTTGCGGTGAATACATAAATTTTATTATCTGTATATTTTTTTAAAAAAAATATTTTGGGTTCATAAATCCTGTTTGATAGATCTCGATAAGTATATTTCAATAATAATAATTTTTTGAAAAATAGATTTGTAAATAAAAAGTTATGTTCAGGAAAAAAAGTTCAATCACTTCTTCCTATAAAGTTAAAAATGATTGGATTTAAAAGATTAAAATAGTGAAAAAAAATTCAAAAAAATAATAATAGGAGTTATTTTAATGGTTCGAATAAGTCTTGATATAAGTATGAAAAAAGCAAGGCAATTTTGTGTAGTTTTACCCGTATTCCTTGTAGCTAAGAAAATCTAGAACCCACAAACAAGTTTCACGTTTTGCACGTATACTTTGTCTACTTTCTATCATACCCGTGTATATATATCTCAACTTTGTTTTATTTTCAACAGATGCTTTTGTGTTTGTGTATTGATTTTCCAAAGTTCAAGCAAGAGAATTTAACTATGGATGAGAATGGTGATCTCATAATATGGTTTCTATCCTTTGTTCGTCGGACAGAAAATACCTCGTTCGAAATAACGGTGATAAGGTTCTCAAGTTTGATTTGTTCTCTCTATTGGGCATCTATAGTTGTGTACAAATCATTTTAGTGTCATCCTATTGAACAACAATTAACATGTGTGTATGTTATGTTTCTTTGTCTGATGACTTCAGTCATTATAACATAAGGTATAGAATAATATATATCGTTTTTAATACATCCAGATGAATGTTTTCTGAAAATATAAGTTTTATACTAACTAGACATGTAAAATAAAAGATTTTAAGATTCCGTTTTCTATTCCCAATTTTTATCTTCATTTCTAATTTTTATTTTTCCTAGAAAATTTTAGAAAAATTGAAAATGCGTTCATTTCGTAGAAATAAATTATTGATTTCAAGTTGTAATATATAGAAAATCTGGGTGTGAAATGTAATTTATACAAAGTTTAAGATTATAATATAATCATAGGATTCAAATCAAATTTACAAAAATTCAAGGGGCAAAATATATATGTAATCGAATTTCAGTGCCCAAAATACAATTCGAAAAAATTTCAACTTCAAAATGTAATTTATAGAAAATTAAAAGATTAAAATGTAACTTACCAAAATGTTAAGGGTTTAAAAATAAGTTAAAGAAAATTAGGGTCAAAATGTAATTTTAAGACTTTTGAAAGTGGTGGAAAACTTGATAATGTGCTTTTTCAATTTTGTAGAAAATTTGGGAAATTCTTATATAATTTTATATTTTGAAAAAATATCACACTTAACACATATTTGTACTTTATCATACTTGATAAAGCACAAATCATTTTAGTGTCATCTTATTGAACAATAAAAGATGGAATTTTGGACTATGTTGACCTCATATGGTTCCCATGGGAATTTTTAATTTGTTTGTGTATGTTATGTTTCTTTGTTTGATGACTTCACTGATTATAACATAAGGTTTAAATACATCTAGATGAATGTTTTCTGTAAATATAAATTTTATATTAACAAGACATGTAAAATAATAGACATTAATCATTTGACAGTTTTAGAAGAGGGAAAAAGCATAGATATAAGTTTGTGGACAAAAAAATTGCATGAGATTCTTAGAATTAGTAGATTTTGTGAAAAAGAATTAGCGTGGTTGGATGTGGAATCAACTTTTGTTTAATATTTTTAAAACCTTAAAGTGAGTTGACTGGTCTGTGCGATTCACACACACTAGTATAAACTTCTATCTATAAACTATATTGTCCAAAACTAAAAGGAAGTCTTTTACTAAATTCTAAACTTTACAGTTTAACATTGACAGTTTGAAAGGGAAAAGAGTTGGATTGTATTTCTCAGCATCATGGTGTGGTCCATGTCATAGGTTCACCCCAAAACTAGTGGAAGTCTACAATGAACTCTTACCAAAAGGTGATTTTGAGATTGTATTTGTCTCTGCTGACAAAGATGATGAATATTTCAAAGAATCAATCTCTAACGTCTCTCTTAGTCACGCCCTTGCGCAATTTTGTAATATCGGCTGGTGGGAAGAAGGTAGAATCATTATTAGCTAGCTTTCTTCCGTTTTTTAAAAAATTCTCAAAACTATGATTTTTTGGTCTGCTAGTGTTGTTACTTTTATGATCTAAAAATGTTATTTGCATATTGCATGTACTAGGTACCAGTTACAAAGCTTGAGGGGAAGACAGTGGGTTTGCATTTCGCGTTGTCTTCAGATGATGAATGCCTTAATTTTACTCAAAAACTGACTGAAGTTTATGAGAAGTTGATGGCAAATGGTGAGAATTTTGAGATTGTGATGCAACCTCTTAATGATGATGAAGAGGAAAAGTCATTCAAACAGGGGTTTGAAAGTATGCCATGGCTTTTAATGCCCTACAAGGACAAGATTATTGAGAAGCTGTTTAAGTACTTTGAGCTCTCAACCTTGCCAAATTTTGTCATCATTGGGCCAGATGGCAAAATCATTCATTTGAATGTGGCTGAAGCTGTAGAAGAACATGGATCTGTGGCGTATCCTTTTACACCCGAGAAGTTTTTAGTACTTGAGGAAATTGAGAAAGAGAAGCTGAAAGCACAAACCCTGGAGTCTATTTTGGTATCTGATGATCTCAATTTTGTAATTGGGAAAGATGGACTCAAGGTGAAAGTTTTGGGTGATACTATATGCCACTAACTCAATCATAAACAACTCATGTACGCCCTTCATTTAGGATTTATTTGTTCTGTGCAATGATGCAAGCTAACACGACAGTCCTATATGAGGTTGATAGTTTCTAAAGAGTTATGAATTGTCGATTACACTGCAAACCTTTTTTTAAAATTTTAAACTCCTCCCTATCCTATTATTTGTGTTTTCTTGAGAAAATTCTCTTTTTGATGATTCCTGCCTTTCATCGTGTTGACCATACCCAGCACCGTCTCTCCCACAATCCCACCCGCACACACCCACCCCACACCCCACATTTAAGTTGTGATTGCTTAAGAAAAGAAAACCCTCACCTTCGGTATTTTGAAGTCTCTAATGATGTTTTGGATAACAGATTGTTTTCAGTGACTTATGAACTACCTATAAGTTATAAAAATATTCTCAAGATTTTAGAATCCTTCCTCTCACCCCCCCCCCCCCTCCCCTTAATTTGTGATTATCTTCATTTTGAAGGTTCCTATTTCTGATCTTGTTGGAAACGTTATCCTCCTATACTTCTCCGCTCATTGGTGTCCCCCTTGACGAGGATTCACACCAAAGCTAATTGAAATTTACCCCAAAATTAAGGCGAAGGATGATCAATTTGAATTGATTCTCATCTCTAGTGACAGAGACCTGTCTTCTTTCGAGGAATATTTTTTGAACATGCCATGGTTGGCTCTTCCATTTGGTGACAAGAGGAAGAAATCACTAAATTGCCTGTTTAAGGATCGTGAAATTAACGTTAGTTGTAATTGGGAAAAATGGAAACATCATCACTACGGATGCTGGAAATCTCGTTATGCTTCATGGGGAGTCTACATATCCTTTCACAGAGGAACATTTGAAGGAGATTAGGGAGGAATATAAGGAGATGGCAAAGGGGTGGCCTAAGAAAGTGAATCATGCGCTCCACGAACGCGAGCTTGTCCTCACTCAATTAACCATGTATACATGTGATGGGTGTGATGAAGTTGGGGAGGTGTGGTCATTCCAATGCAAAGAGTGTGACTTTGATCTTCACCTCAAGTGTGCTTTGGGAGAAGAAAGGGGCAACAAAGATGATGAAGTTGTGGAGGATGCTGACGAGAAAGAAAAGTCAAAAGATGGGTGGGTTTGTGAAGGAAATGTTTGTCACAAAGTGTAATGAGTTTCTGTTTTTATGTCAATTGCTTGGTATTCTGTTAAAATATGTTACCGATGATCAATGTGTGAAGTGGATGTAAGTTGTTGGTTTCCCTTATTAATAATAATGCGTGTGCTTATGTATGAGAGACTATTTATATTGATGAAATAAATCCTGTTTATTTTCTTTTACTTTTCTCTAAATAAAACAAATTGTTATAGTAAGGGCTATAGTTGCACGACAATTTTAGTGCCTTTCACTCAAACTCAAAAGGCTTAGGTATGCAAAAATAAAAAGTAATAAAATAGAGTTTAGTTTCTAATAATAACTGAGCAGGTGGTGAGCCCATGACTTTAGCAAAGGTGAGAAATATGCTAATTCGATAATTATGGTATTTTACTTACAAATAAGTCCAGGATCAGCAGTTTTATACATATATTTTCCCAACAAAAATGAAAATGCAATTGGGTGCAATTTGATTCATCAATAAATAGTCAAAAGCAATCTTGAATTGTTTAATCTTAAATCCCCAAAACACTTACCAATCAATAGTCAATGAAAATAAATAAATGAAATCTAACATTCTCAAAATAAAAATACATTTAACATCTTAAAGTGAAAAGGTAACTGGGATTTTCACGTGATTAACAAAACCCCTGCTTTCCTATATAGAAAAATCTTGACATCCAAAAGAGCATTAATGCAAAGGATACGAAAAAAATGCCTTTTATCAATTTTTGTACAAATTATCCAACCTTACATTATTTCTTACCTTTTTTACACTGCCAATCAAAAGGAAAGAAGGCTCACATTTATCCTTTAGTGAGGCAAACTCCTGTGAAAAATATGTATGTGAAATAGGGAAAAAAAAGATTTATCTTATAAAATAATGTATGTGTACGAGTCCTTCTACACCGATTCAGAAAATGTGACACATTTGGTGTGACATACCGACGCCTCGCCCCCACATTGCCTCGTGTTCGGGCCCGAGATGAGTGGAGCTAGGACACAAGCCAATGTTGGTGTCACACGTCAATGTGTTGTGATTCTGAGTCGCTCTTGAATTATTGTGTGTATAAAGATAGCCTGCAAAGATCAGTAAATACAGTTTGTGTAAATGCAAAATATTTGTAATAAAAACACAAAAGGTCGAAAAGCAAGACACAGCAAAACAAAGGAAAGACAATAAACCAGTGTAATCCCCAATTTCAGTATGTCATGTATGTATATAAATGCAAATAAAATGACCAAAGGACAAAAATTGTATTGTTTCAATTCATATTTTATATTTTTTTTATCAATAAAACTGTTTCCCCCAGTTTTACATACAATTAAACATTAGCGGTCATTGTTTTATAAACATTAATATTGTCAAAAATTTGTTGTTAAGCATGACCAAACTCTGGTCCAATAACTGAAAACTTCTATTTGAAAATCATCTTTAACTATTCTCTTTCAACTGCGAGAAGAAGCTAAACGGCCACATAAAATCCCAATGCGCCTGGACTGCTAAAAAGTAGTATGGAGAAACAAAGACAATATGCCCATTAATTTATACTTCTAACAAACACACATGAACCCAACAACACCTTCTAGTTGGTACAAAAAAATGATGTCAGAACATAACCATAACCCGTACAAATAATTAGTGTCCAAAATAAGAATAAAAAACCATCTAGTGTTGTTCGGCTTTTACAATATCTTAATTGTTCTGTTCGAAACAGAGTAAGAGAGTGAAACTGGCGATGACTCAATGGCGGAAATGGCTCACCATTATTGTGGTTGATGTCCATGATAGTTTGTATATAACACCTAGATAAAATTAAAATGGAAGTTAA